>CM066324.1:121499500-122831500 GCA_033807775.1 Saussurea involucrata | reverse complement strand
GTCGCAATCACCTATTGCGATTTCACTTCCAAATCGCAACCAACTGAAGTCGCAGTCCTCTATTGCGATTTCAATTCCAAATCGTAGTCAACGGTTGCGATTTCAACCTCAAATCGCAAACCATTGCGATTTCACCCCAAGTCGCAACCAACTGTTGCGATTCCAAAGCCAAGTCGCAATGGTCTACTGCGACTCCAACTCCAAGTCGCTATTGCCTATTGCGACAATCATGAATGTCGCAACTCAAGGTTGCGACTTCGATGATATTCAACCAAGTCTCAGTCCACTAAGTTCGTTCTAAACCCAGATTTTTGTACTTTTAATCTATGTTTGTTTATGCCAATTTGCAGATATGTTTCATACACTTATCTTAACACATCCAAAAACTCAGATTCTCATTATCATTATATTTTACTCAAAACCCATCAAAATCTTCTAAGAACACTTTTACTACTAAGATGAAGAATTAAAATGAATGACTTACCTTATGATTCTTCAAACCAACAACAGATTTAATGATTTCTGCTATTCCTTCTCCTTCTTTTGCTTGATTTCTCTATCTCAATTTCTCTCTCTCGGTTTCTTTCTCAAACCGTACACACACACCATACACACACTTCTTCACAAGTCATACACTCACACTTAGTCTAAATGACTTATTAGTGTGACACCTCACTTAATTCAACATGAGTCATAAGACACTTTCCAAATAGACCTCCAACTTTTAAAGAATTACACAACAAACCCTCAATATTCAAATCTACATCAATCAACACTTTTAAACAATTATAAACTTAACCCCAAGTAAATTTATAATTCACAAAATTATACAACGAAAATTCGGGATGTTACAATACTCCCCAACTTAAAAATGATTTCGTCCCCGAAATCAAGGTCAGGTAAACAAAATGATACCTACTTTTCATACTCTCTTCGGACTCTAAAGTTACATTAGTACCTCTATGGTCTCCACTTTACTTTCAACATAGCTATTTCATTATTACTACGTAGCTTTCTAACTGACCTTTCCAAAATTACCTCTTTTCATTAACTCTCACATTAGTGAGTTCAATCACATCTTTCCTCTTTAGCCAAAAGTATTTCCGAAAATAACTTACTTGGAAGGTATTATGAACCCCTTCCAATTCTGGCGGAAGATCCAAATAATATACTTGTAACCAATCTCCTTAGAGTAATTGTTATCATTTCTCTCTTGTTTACACGAAGTATCCACCACACACAACTACAGTTCAACAGGACAGTTTCTCTAATAACGTCAATTAAGATCTCTACCCAGATCCTCATAACACCGAGAACTGCATTCAATGTAATTCTTTTACATCTACTGAATACTCCAACACTATAGCTTAACGGTTACAGTATTCTCTTCACCTAAAACCAATGGAATTGAGAAGAACAAAAGTCTTCCTTTCACCGCATCATCATCACAACTCACTCTCCAGGCCTCAAAATAACATTAACATGTACTTCCTGAATACGTATACTATAAATTAAGCATACATGTTACTATTAAATACTTCAACAACCACGGCAGTCCATTATTACTTCCATGACCTATACATTTCTTCGATATAGAATGCTATTACTTCCTCACATCGCTATCACATCGTACAACCACAATACAACTACGCACCAAAGTATTTAACATCCGAAGTAATAACTCTTATTGAACTTTGCAAGGTAATTACATTCTTAAGTCCAATCTTTCTATCCTTGTTTCCTCACGTTAGTATGGAATACTATTTTTCAACTATTATCTGTCTCTTTCTCCCAACTTTCCACATACCGATAGTATTTTCTTCTTACGAAACATAGTTAAACAGTTTCATCAAAATTTCTAACTTAAAACATTCAGCCAAGTTATCTTGAAACGACATTACCGTTCGAAGTTATTACCATCTTAGATCTTCAGCTAATAATTTCTCATACATTTCTTTCACACATAAGGAGCAACTTATATCCCTTAACAATCTTGCCTTCGCTACACCACATCGATCTACTTACCCATCCTCTTTATTAAACTTCCAGTGATTCAAAATACAACTTAATTGGCAACTCATACCATCAAAATTTCTTTGGATAAACACCCACCACTGCTCCGACATTCTATTTCGATATAAGCCATAATACCCAGTTATCTTACAAACCACATGTTTTATCAACTTTTAATAACAAATAATACTTTCCAACCGGAATTTCCAAAACTGCCATTCGGATACTTCCTCTTTCTAACATCACGTCTCATACTAGATGACACCTGTATCTTGGCAATTAATGCCACTACTTGTTCATCCATTCTCCACCCATAACATTTACCACAGACCATGTCTCTCATAGTCATTCGTACATATTTAATTTTACAATCCTATTTTCTCGTCCAAATACACAGGTCTATATCACTAAATATCTCCTCCCCAACTTTAGTTGAACTACCACTCACAATTTTCTAATTAATCTTGAACTTATTCGTTCTTACTAGCTCTTTGTGATTCCAATATGTTGCATAGACAGGGTACAATTCCTCACAGATCAACATAATCTATACACCCCCCCTTTGTTCATTTCTAGCATTTCATCTTTTATAAATTTTCCACATCACAAGTAAACACTTGTCTAAAAGCAACAGTCCTTCACTGTTCTAACAATCCCACAAGGTGATTCTTCAACTTTTAAGCTTCTGATTTAAACTTAGCATTCATACATGATCCCAAAAGGATAACCAATGCATTCACGTTATATAAACTTAAATTTTCAACACCAATTATGCAAGTTCAACCCCAAGCCTACGCCAAGCTTATCAAATCGGTTCAAAGTCCTTAAGACTTAACTGAATCTAAAACCGAGTCATCTACTCAAAGGATTTAAAGATTATTTATCAATATCAACTCATGAAAATAAATATATCTAACTCACATTATGCAACATACGCTCCGAGACGTGATAATCTTACGACCCCTTCATTGCTACTTTCCCAATGAAGTCAAATCATTTGCAAGTACACGCAACTCTTTTCATACTCCACAATGTATATAATCTGTCCAGGTTCATTAGTTCCAAAAATACTAAGTAAAATATCAAACAGTCTTAACACCTAAGACCAACACTTAAACTGTCACCGGTTAAAATACAATGCAGTTAAGCATATAACACATCCAATACTCCATCTCGAATCATTAAACTGACAATTATTCAAAAGACTCATTTGTATATAAATCAGGCCTTTAAGGTCAAAACAAACGTTTGGTTAAACACGTGTCACTCACACGGTTATGTAAACCAAAAATGCCTCTTTACTTAAAATCTTTACCTTATTAATCCCTTAATTGGCCATCGACCCTAAAATAAAAGTTTGTCACCCTCAAAACATTCACAATTCCCCAATTGTGCCGCACACACTAATATCCACTTTGCGCATACCCTCTGCATAACAGCATACCGGTATCGCCCACGGTTTTGTTCCTACTCGCACGGGCATACGCGGGACACATCCAGACCGCACCCAGTGACAGACAATAGGCCTCTTACACCTTACAACTCTCGCCTTCAAAGTCAAAATTTGACATCTCAATACTTCCTTAACCCTGAACCTAATTCTTCCTCCAGACACGGCCGACCCTCGGCAACTGTATTACTAATCACCGAACAAGGGTACAGACTCTCGTTTTATTGATACTAAAGTTCACTTTCGACTCTCCCACTGTTCATCTCTCATTTGAATACAATTACCAAAACCACAAACTTTCTCCCAAGGTTTATCCAACACCTCTCCACTCTTGGAGTTCATTCTTAGCTTATAGCGTAATACTCTACGACCTAGCGAGTTCATAGCCTTCATGCATGACAACCTAATAAATAACTCAATCCACACTTTTCTCATTTAAATAAACAACATTCGAAACAACATGAGCACACTCGCCCCAATCATTTTCATAACTCCCATGTACTACACAACGATCTCAAAACCGTTTGTCTACAAATTTCCGTAAAACTCAATCTTTCTCATCCAAAAATGTTGTTACAACAGTAATATTTTAAATGAAAATCTCTTCATACGACAAAAGTTTAGAATTTACTGGCATAGAGTAAACTAGTCGTTTCTCACACTCATTTATATGGTATCATCAAATCAATACCTTTGTTGGTTATAAAAATTTTACTGATCAACACTTTCTTGACCTATTTGCTATCATACAACTTTTTATATAAAATATGAAATATTTTGCAAGTTGCTAAGCCCAAAAATTTCGTTAGGTAGCGTAATTGAAATTACCCTTTTTCTTTAAATACATACTTACACATACTAACTCATCCTCGAATAAAACTGTTATTTATGCATTTGGTTTGAAATCAAGAAAACTAATGTAACACACACTAAAACATCATGCACGAAATTTACTCGCAATGAAGGCTATTTACTCAAACAAGGTCAATCGTTTTACTCACATGGCTTATCATTGACATTTTACTTCCGACCCGAAGTCGCCCTCTCGGCCTTACAATAATTGCTATATCTGCATTCCATGGCTCCCATACTCAACCATGTCATACTAATTCTGTCTTAATCAATCATCTCATACTCTATATTTGCACATATCAAATCACCTATTAAAGGTTGCCTTGGCAGACTTTCATGAGTCCCCCCAATTCCAGGTTGTCTTTCAAACCCCCAATCATATACTGCTCTGTCCTTTAAAGGACCTTGGTGATGAATTCTCCATCACTTTACTATAACATATAGAGATAACCATGCGAAATGATTATGCACTTACATACATACAACAACGTACTTTACCGATCATTAGTCACTGTAACAATTCAGAAATAGACATGCTCGTGTAACAATGTATTCATAATAACAGTAGCTAATTGTAATTGTGAACATATCATACAGGAGAATCCCCATTACTATTGTCATAGCACTAATTTCACGTATTTCCGTTAACTCTAAGACTATCCCGTCTTAACACTTCTACCCATATCTCACATATCATAACCTACTACGTCTTAGCTTAAGTCTAAGTACCTCATCAGCATACTTAGTTCGCTTAAACTAGTGCTCTGATACCATATTGAAACACCCTAAAATCGGAGTCAATTTAAACCTTGAAATTTCCACAAGTTATGATCAAAACTTTCAAACTTATATAATCTGAGGATCAAATATAAGGTTTCTATATACATTTAACATTACTTAAATAACTTATTAATCAAATCACCTCATAACAATCAGATTAATCGATTTATCTAAACAATCGTCCCAAAAGCATCAAAGAATATCTAGATCCTCCGGTATCTCTAAATCTGAATCTTTCCAACAGTTCTCTTCTCTCATTCCCGCTATTTCCCGGAGCTTGTACCTGGTAAGAAGATTCAACTTGAAACATTAGGCTTTCGCCTAGTGAGAATACTCAAATCAAAATAAAATTTAATAATTAAATCGTGAACAGATAACTCAAACCTGTTCTCACCCATCTTACCGTACGACAACTCCTGTTCAAATCGGGGAATCTACCCCACTCCCAATTTCCTACGACTAACTCATTTAATCGTAATAATCAAAATAAGAGTTAACTCTGAATCATTCCAGATTCACAATCAATATTCACGCACAAGAAATTACAAGTCAAAACTTGCCTATTTCTTAATCAGGAAGTAGAGATTACAAATTACTTTATGCCTATCTCTAATCTTCCTCTCATCACAGGGAAATCTCCGATCTTCCCAAATCGAAATGGGAATCATTAAGCACAACTGCTTATTCCACATTCCACCTCAGAATCAATGGTCCCCATGGGATTATAATATCACGATACTCAAATCGAAACTCATGATTCAAGGTACACCCAATTACTAAAATTACACCCCTTTGGTCTATGGCGAGTAATCGGTTCCCATTATACCGTACCCAAGTGCCCTCGGTGACCGGATGCCTATTTTAGTAAAAGCACATAATCACATAATATAATATCTGAAATAATCGATATTACTATATGCGTCCAGCATACAATATATCATTTCTCCAAACATATTCTATATATAAAATAAAGAATATTATTATCTCCTCATCTCAATCTCTTTATTATCCCTTCTCTGAAATTTAATACGGGGATCACCATCTCAATTGTTATCTATATTTTAGAACTCATAGATAGGTATTTATAATATATCTGAATTTGGCTTCTCAATCACATTTAGAGTTCATAATCATCTAACATATTACATATAGCAGCTAATCATACTCATTATAAGGAATATGAATAATTCCGGTTCATCAACTTCTTAGCTATCCCCTCATAGTAATTTAACACGAGAGTTAACATATATATCAATTGTTAATCTATATTTTTGAACTCATGGATGGATCTTTATATTTTAACTCAATAAAGCTTCAAATCATATTTAGAGTTCATAACCATATAGTAATTTCATGTAGTAGATAATCAAACTTAGCATGCAAGATTAATAATAAATACTAGTTCATCAACTTCATAGATAACTCATCCTAGAAGTTTTAGCATGGAATTCACATAACACAACTTTTAATCGCCTTCTTGGCTTATCTCTAATTTAATCCAATCCACATAAAACATATTCATGCATATATATAAAGCATCTAATTCAAGATTAATTACTGAATTTTTAAAGAGAGTTGAATAAACTCACCTGATGCGTTATTACTCCTTTTAATCCTTTTTAACACGTAAGGGCTCCTTTCTTCACTACCACAGCTTACTGTATTATTCAATTACATATACTGATATTAATTATCAAAACAGAACCCTCTGAAAATCCTTAATTTCTAAAAATCACATCTCAAGTCGCAATGAACTGAAGTCGCAATCACCTATTGCGATTTCACTTCCAAATCGCAACCAACTGAAGTCGCAGTCCTCTATTGCGATTTCAATTCCAAATCGCAGTCAACGGTTGCGATTTCAACCTCAAATCGCAACTCACCATTGCGATTTCACCCCAAGTCGCAACCAACTGTTGCGATTCCAAAGCCAAGTCGCAATGGTCTACTGCGACTCCAACTCCAAGTCGCTATTGCCTATTGCGACAATCATGAATGTCGCAACTCAAGGTTGCGACTTCGATGATATTCAACCAAGTCTCAGTCCACTAAGTTCGTTCTAAACCCATATTTTTGTACTTTTAATCTATGTTTGTTTATGCCAATTTGCAGATATGTTTCATACACTTATCTTAACACATCCAAAAACTCAGATTCTCATTATCATTATATTTTACTCAAAACCCATCAAAATCTTCTAAGAACACTTTTACTACTAAGATGAAGAATTAAAATGAATGACTTACCTTATGATTCTTCAAACTAACAACAGATTTAATGATTTCTGCTATTCCTTCTCCTTCTTTTGCTTGATTTCTCTATCTCAATTTCTCTCTCTCGGTTTCTTTCTCAAACCGTACACACACACCATACACACACTTCTTCACAAGTCATACACTCACACTTAGTCTAAATGACTTATTAGTGTGACACCTCACTTAATTCAACATGAGTCATAAGACTCTTTCCAAATAGACCTCCAACTTTTAAAGAATTACACAACAAACCCTCAATATTCAAATCTACATCAATCAACACTTTTAAACAATTATAAACTTAACCCCAAGTAAATTTATAATTCACAAAATTATACAACGAAAATTCGGGATGTTACAACAGCCCCATCTCGGTATAAAACAATCATTTTTTCGGATTTTTTTTGTTGCACACACTGTTTTGGGATTGAAAAACACATTTCTGGTTGTTTTTGGACAAAACTCGAAGTATTAAATTTGTCCAGAATCCCAGTGCGCACCTACGTACCAATTTTCAGCCCAAACAGATCATTTTTTAGGATTAGACTTAAGATTATTTGAATCTTCATCCAAATCGCAACTGCAAGTGTTCTTCATGTTCATCAATATCGCAATGGTCATAGATTCATCAATATCGCAATGGTCTATTGCGACTTGATCCATGTCGCAATCCACATCACGATGAACAGTACCATATCGCAATGGTCTATTGCGACCTGATCCATGTCGCAATCCACATCACGTTGAACAGTACCAAATCGCAACCTTCAGTTGCGACTCGGGTGAACTTTTACCTATTGCGACTTCAGTTTTTGCGATATGACTTGTGTTGCGACTTACTTGTATTGCGACTTACTTGGGTTGCGACATGGTTTGTGTTGCAACAAAGGGTTAAAAATGTGTAATCGTGACTGTTTATGGAGATCCAGATGGTATCCTCGCCCAAGGAACCCCCGTGCTTAGTCTCAGGAGGGGGGGGGGGGGGATTTGTTCCTGGTGTTTAGCATAAAGCGCGTGTGACATCATTCCCATATTTAGGCTGTCACATACATATTGCAACTGTCAATGCTTAAAGGAGCTCAAGTTTGCCAAGATTTTCAGAAGATGGGTGTTGGAATTCAATCTTTAGTTGAATTGAATTAGACGTTTGAGCATTTGCAATCATTATTCTGGAGTTTTTGTTGACGATGCTAGACCGTTGAGTGCTCTTCTGACCTGATCAATCAGAATTGTGAGTGCTTGCAATCGTTGTTCTGGTGCTTTGGTTGTGATTCAGACTCTTGAGTGCTTATAATCATTCAGCTATTTCTTGAAGATTGAAGTTCCGGATTTTCATTAGTCAGTATTCTGATATTTTGGGGATGAACATTATTCTACAGTTGATGAACAATGTTACTTGTGGAGTTCTTCTAAACCCTACCTTATAGTGTATGCTTGATTATGTTTCCTCTTCGAGCAAATCCGAATCACGCTCTTAAGCTGAATTCCTATTCAACTCGCGGCTTATCGACGGATTTGGTGTTATAGACTGAGATTGCATTTGGTTTATCACGCAACAACTCGCTCGTTATCTTTCTTGTGAGCTTATCGGCACGAGCTTGAGTTTCCACATTTATGAAGATGCTTTTCTTGCACTCGGTCGAGGCATTGAATCCGATTTGTCAAGGTTGAAATATAAAGAGTAAGAGCATATTTCAAGGGGGAGCCTAGACTACATTTGAAGAATTGCATCACTACGGTTTTTTAAAGAAATCAAGGGGGAGAAGAACTGAAGATCTTTCGAGATGGTTGATTCCTTTACAAAACTATAGGGGGAGATTGTTAGGACACAAAATGTCCTAACTATAAGATAGTTTTGTAAAGGGGTAATTAATTGTAATATGGGCTTGGGTTATGTTATAAGGGCTTGGGCTTAACTATGTAACAAGGGGGTATATATTGATAAGTGTGTGTAATTAGGGTTAGCAAGAGTGATTCACAATGTAGGCCAAGGTGTTTGTGTGTGTAAACTAGAGAGAGATCCATTCTCTCTCTAGGTGTTCTTCATCAATTTAGAAAAAGAACTTGAAAAAGAAAGTATAAGAGCTAGCCTAATTCAGAGCTTAACAGAGTTGAATTTGTGCAATCATTCCTACATTTTTATCAATTTTTGAAGAAATTGAAGAGTTGTTTGGTTTTGAAATTTTATCGAATTTTTTCAAAAATCTAGAAATTGTTTGAGTGTTTTGATTCAATCTGTTTACACATCTTTTTATCATATATATTTTGGAACACGTCTCAATTTTTAGATTTGAATTTAAGCAACAAATCAGTTTTTTTTTAATGTTTGGAAAGACAACAGTGGGTTCTTCATTTTCATCGAAGCTTTCAAGTTAAAATGTTGATATGTGTTTTAAATGTCATTTAGTTGTGTTGTTTATCACAGATTGATATTTGTGTTGATTTCGAATACCTTACAACATTTAGAATCGAGAAACAACAATAAAATCCTGGTTTTGAAGTTTTTGCAGATCTGAAAAAGTGTTCATCGAAGGTTTCTTAGATTTATAATCGATCTCGTTGTTTGATGTGTTTTAATTGAATTTTATGCTACAAATCAATTTGTATTGAAATTTCAAGCATCCAGCAGCTTTCAGAATCAAATTTCATCGAGAAATCAGCAAGATAAGTGGCCTGAAAATTCACTCGCCGGAAACTGCTTAATCTCGCCGGAAACTGCTTATTTCGCCGGTGTTCATCGGAGTCGCAACTCAAGTGAAAGTTGTGTCGCAACAAACCTGTTGTCGCAACTGTTGCGATATCGCAACAGGTCGCAACCCAAACGTCACCGGGAAGTCGCAACTCAAACTCGCCGGAAAAACGACTTTGTCGGAATCTCGCCGGATTCTGGAAATACTTCGCCGGAGTTCATCCTTGTCGCAACTCATAACTATCGCAACCCATTCTTATCGCAACCAATTGTTATCGCAACTCACTTGCGATAACCATCTTGTCGCAACCCATATCTCGCCGGAAAGTTCAAGTTCTCCGGAAATTTTGTGGGTCGTCGAAAACGTTGCTTAATCTCGTTTTAAACATCGCAATCGTCTTTTGTCGTGACTTAAGAACGTAAAGAAACCAAATGAAACTCGTTTTGAACGTGGGAAGTTGAAGAAAACCGAGTTGGAATATCTCAGATCTGAAGTTGGTGATGATGAACAGTACTAACTGAGTCCGTTAGTACTCCGTTAAATGCTTTACATTTTTGGTCCTTTTTTCGTTAGTTCTATTAGTTTTCGTTAGTTTTTGTTACATTTGAGGTCCTAGTTCTGTTAAGTCCTAGTTAGTCCGTTAGTGTCACTTTTACTAACTGTCCGTTAGATTTTTCCGTTAGTTTTCTTACATTTTTAGTCCTTCCGTTAAGTCCAGTTAAAGTTTTAGATTTTGACACTTTTGGTCCCTAGACTTAAGGTTTCAGAGTCTGTCAATTTTAGTCCCTGGACTTAAAGTTTCAGAGTTTGTCTTTTTTAGCCCCTGTAGTTTTAACTTTTAGATTTTTACAGTTTTAGTCCCTAGACTTCTAAGTTTTAGATTTTTACATTTTTAGTCCTTGTTTTTCATTTTAGTTTCGTAAGTTGTCAGTTTTAGTCCTTATTCTCCATTATTTTTCATTTTTCGTCGATTTTATCAGTTTTTGCATGCAATGAACCATAACTGATATATCTTTCTCGTGTTTTGCAGGTTTGTCGATTTAAAGTCTAGTTTTCCGCATTAATTTTTCGCAATTAATTTTCTAGACAAATTTACAATTTTTTTTTCAAAATTTTTTTTTGAGAATATTTTTCTGACTTTAATCGTGTTTTCTTTGATCGTACAAGCGCACAAATTCTACTTCTCACGAAGTATCTGTTAACGATCCGACATTTTAATTTTTTAGCTAACAATGGATGATTATTCATTGGATGATTATCTCGTGCTAGAATATATGGGTTGGAATGATTCATCAACAGACAAACCCAAGACAAGCTCAGAGGAAACCACTACTCTCAAAGACAAGATGTCAGCTCCTGAAGCAAAAGTTGAATCACAAGCAGTTGATTTAACTGAGAAACTTAAAAATGCGCATAAAACAATTGAACTTCAAAGACAGACAATCATTGACCATAAAAAGTTAAATGATGATTTGAAAAAGAAACGAGTTGAGATCGAACAATCTCGAACTTCTTTCCGAAGAAGAATGGATGGGATGGAAGAAAAAGTAAGAGTTTCTGAAAAACGGAAGATTGAGCTTGAAAAATTGTTGCAATCCTATAAAGATATTAACAACGAATTGACCGAAAAAGCAAGTGATCTAGAAGCGAAGCTGTACAAACTTGGTCAATCTGAGCAAACAATTTTTCTAAACACTCCAAAGAAATTCAGATATTACAATTCGAAATGGGGTTTGGGATATGACAATCCTCATTATTTGGAGAATGCTTTGAAAAAGGCACCTTGTTTATACAAGTTTCAATAGCTTAAGTATCTAAAAGATCCTAAATTCAAGATCAAATGGCTTAATGAGGAGGAACAAGGAGTTGAGGAAGAAATCAAAAGAAAGACAACTGTAACCATGCAACTTCCTTATTATTATGATCTGGCAAATAGGAAGGCAATGCAAGAAAAGAAAACCTTGCCTAATGACTATTTTGAAAGCTATGTTGTTCAGCCACCAAAGGGAACTGTGTCAAAACCCGTTTCTGACGGAAAAATATATTATCCTCCTTTGGTACTCGAACAGAAGCTTGTCGATCTTGAGTTGAGTATTAAAAGCAAAATTGAAGAAGTCAGAAATGACGATCAACTCGCTTTTGATATTGAAAAGGAAGTGATGCTAACTGTTTTGATAAATAGCATGAGAGATAAGTCTGAAAAGGTTGTTTCTGAATCGTCAACAAAAAGCTTTGAAGAAAAGAAATCTCTCGAACTTAGATGCTTAAAACTTTCACAACAAGTTTCTGATTCTGAAAAGGTTTTATTTTTAGAAAAGGAAAAGCTTGAGAAAAAGATGTCTGAGTTTGACATTGAAAGAAAAGTCTTTGAATCAAAAAGTGTTGAGCTTTCACTGAAAATATCTAATTTGGAGAATGAATTAGACATCGAAATAAAAGAATCTGAAAAGAAGAAAATTAAAGATTTTCAAGCAAAAAGTGTGAAAGATGTCTATTCAGATGAAAGAAAGATGTTTCAGGCTGAAATCTCAAAACTCACAAGGAGATTATCTGCTTTAGCAACGGAAGATATGAAAGAGCAGAAGATCAAATCTAATCTACAGAAGAAATTTGATTACCGTGTTGCTACAAGTTCAGATACTCCTATCTTTAAGCATGTCAAGATGGTTTGGAGAACAAAAGGCTCAACTTCTGAAAAAGATGCCCCAAAGTCATCTGTTCCTCCACCCACCGTGAACAAGAAGAACAACGTTCCAAAAGGTAAGTCTTTTGTTAAACCTAAGCTTGTTTATTCTGCAAATCATTTGATTAGGTTAGCACAAAAGCAAATATGTTGTTCTTATTGTGGAACTAATAATTTTGTTAAGAAAGAAGATGTTCAGTACTGGTATGGTACTTACAATATTCCTTCAAATCGAACTGCACATAACAAGCCAGGACCCAATTGGCAATGGGTACCAAAATCAACTTAATCTGTTTTGCAGGTTTATCATGTGTGGTGCTGATTGTCAGAACTATACAAACACATGACTGGGAAACAGAAGAGAATTGTGCAGATTTGAAGAAGAATACCTGTGCTGAAACCATCTGCATAATTTCAGGGAGAGAGATTCTAAACTTTTGATTGTTTGTGCTTATTGATATATCTTTCTACATGTTAATGGTTTCTGAATACTTCAGTTCAGAACCCGCTTTTCAAAGAGATTATGGTTTCTGAATACTTCAGTTCAGAACCCGCTTTTCAAAGAGATTATGGCTTCTGAATAATTCAGTTCAGAACCCGTACTTCAAAGAATAATTGACTTCTGATCATATCAGATCAGAACTCGTTCTTAATCTCTAATAATAAAAAAAAAAAAAAAATTATTACTTTGACTGTTACATGTGCTGATTTTGTCAAATTAAGATCTTTGCAGATTTTGAGGGGGAGCTTATCCAATTCTTAAATCAGTCGATCATAATTTGAGGGGGAGATAATACTGATGACTGTAAGTATCTTCTGAACTTAATCTAAGATTGTTTGAAAGAAGAACGACTTTCAAGCATGAAAAACCTATTCTTAAATGTTCAAACCACTTCTCTAATTCCAACAGATTTTATAATTTTAGAAGTGTGTTTTTAAATGTTTTTCATGCATATCTCGGATTATTACATCATTGTTTCTGACCGTGTGTTTCTAAAGATTAATACTTGTGTATTATCTTTTCTATACTTTCAAATATTCATACACACCGGTTCAACTTCTTTCTGACTTTGTTATTACCACGTCTCAAAATGAAACAATTTTCGATGGTAATACTCCCGTTTGAATTTCAAAGTTTGTTGAGCATCATACATTCATTTCAGCGTGAGAACTTAAGCGTTTCATTCAAAGATTGTTTATATTTGTTCATATAAACAAAATTCAATTCTTTGATACCCTAAGCGTTCATTATTATCTTTCATATTTTATCTGATTGATACATTGTCAGATTCTCAAACAAGTCTTTTGAATTCACTTCATTCGTTCAATATCCTTGTTTTGAGAAATCTTCAAACTTCAAATGCTCAAATATTTCATGATTTTATTAAGAAGCATACATTCTGATGACAATGTAATTCAAAAAGCTGAGATTTATAATTGTTCAAGATAAACTGTTGAGCAACATATCTTTTAGGACAATATTTCATGGGAATCAGTGTGAGATATAATAGAACTTATATGGATCTACGTTAACCGGTGTTTCCTACCCAAGAAGTTATCCTTGAGTGATTGAGGGGTGAGGGGTCAAAATCAAAGAGTGGGGAAGATAACTCATCCGGTTGAGTAATCTCATTGTGCTGAGGTAAATGAAAAAGAGAGTTTGGTTAGCAGTGAGCAAATAAAAAACAGAAATAGGGTGTGAGAACAGAGTTAAAAGAATACGAGAACTCTGCACCAGCCACTTTCTGTGCCGGGCAGCCACATTGCTGATTGGTTCACATTCTTTGGTGACCGTCATTGAAACAGGCAACTAGCCCATGCCAACTCTTGCATTAAACCCCACCAGCTACTCATTTCTTTCTCAACAAAGAAATGTTTCAATTTTCTTGGGGATGCAACATATTATCTATCTAATCTTCACTCGGAAGGTTTGGATATTGAAAAGAAGGAAGTTTTCCCCACCTTCGCTCTTCATTCATGCACATTGAGTCCATGGAAAACTTGTTGCTGTCTCAACAGTTTACACAATTTGAGCCTAACTATTATCAAGCATAAGTTGCTTCAATCGTTTCTACACTTGCACGTACACACAAGGAATATGTTTTCTTGTCATAACGTTCATAGAAATTCCTTCGTGTTTTTCGATTATTGAATGGAAACCCTGGAGGAGTGAACATCAAAAAGCTCCTTTCCAAAGTACATCCGTTGTACTAAGTGGCTTTGTGCAACTTAGAGGCATTTTAACTGATTCATCCGTTGTTTCAGGGTTACAACTTTCATATTATCTGAATTTGAAAAGATTCGAATAAACATTTTTGGAATTGACGGTTAAACAGATCAAGAGGAGGAGATTATTTCTGGTATTCAAAGACTGCTGAAATTGAAGAATTTTGATGATCATGATGCTTACAATCATCAAAAAGGGGGAGAAATATCAAACCGAAGATAAGGCGGAGATGGTCTGAATATTTCAATTTCCGAAAGTCACAGTTGACATTTGCCAAAGTCAAAGAAGTTCAAGATAAAGTGTTTCCGAGAGATCAAATGCGTGAAGATACAAAGACGGTTCGTTCTTAAAGATAAATCAATAATGTTTTAAAGCTCAGAGCCCGTTGAAACCTCAAATCCTGTTCATAATTCAAAGACTGAAGAAATTTGCCAAAAGGTCAAAGTTGCTGCAAAGATCAGTGATTTGAAGATAAAAAGATTTTATTTGACGACCTTGATCAACCTTACACAGATTTGAAGTTCGTGTTTCAAGACTTGTTGACTATTTTACTTTAAAGAGCCTAAATGAGGATTAAAGCCGCCAAAGTGGATTCTTGAAGATAAAGCCTATCTGAAGATTAAAGAGCTGAAGACTATCGTCATATTTTTTTTAAATCTTGGATCCATAAGGGGAGATTGTTAGTACACAATGTATCCAAGATTTAGGGATAATTGTATTTACTCTAATTGTAATTAGTCAACAAATGTCAAAGTCAAAATAGTTAGGTTTGGTCAAAGGGTATATAAACCCCTAATTATTAGGGTTTGTGGAGTGAGGTCATTAGTGTATCTAGCTACCTATTGTGTGTGTGTGTGTGTGGCCTCCAAGAGAGAAAGTGTTCTAAACTCTCATCTTCTACATTTTCTCAATCAATCCATGTTCTAATTGTTAAATCATTGTTACTTGATTATTCTCACATCATAATGCCAGAAAACCATGTGCAAAGTCCAGGGTTAGTCGAACCAAAAATAATATCATCAACATATATCTGTACTAAAAGAATTTCACCTTCCTCGTGCAGAGTAAACAGAGTTGTGTCGATTTTACCTTTTTGAAAGCCAACTTTTAGTAGAAAGGTAGATAAGACTTCATATCAGGCGCGGGGGGCTTGTTTGAGACCGTAAAGAGCTTTGTCAAGGATGTATACATAATCTGGTTTGTCTTTGTCCACAAAGCCTTCCGGTTGAGACACATACACCTCCTCCTTCAGAACACCATTCAAGAATGCAGTCTTCACGTCCATTTGATAGACGGTGAAGTTCTTGTAGGCGGCGAAAGACAGGAACATCCGAATTGCCTCAAGGCGAGCAACAGGTGCGTACGTCTCATCATAATCTATCCCCTCCTGTTGCTTATACCCTTTAGCAACTAGTCTTGCTTTGTTTCGCACAATTATGTCGTCTTCGTCTTTCTTGTTTTTCAGGACCCACTTGGTACCAATAACTATCGTCTTACCTTTTGGTCTCGGGACTAGTCTCCACACCTTCAGAGCTTCAAATTGAATTAGCTCTTCTTGTATCGCAATTAACCAGTCAGTGTCTTCTAAGGCTTGTTGAACTGTTGAGGGCTCAACTTGACTTAAGAAAAGTGCATATAACACTTCATTTGCGGATGCAGATCTTGTCTTCACTAGTTCAGATACTTCACCAATCACCTAATCAATTGGGTGACTGTGTGTCCACTTCTTGGAATGTGGATGGAGAGAAATAACATCTTCATTGGGGTCTACAAGGGTAGGGTCTTTATCGAAGTTCAACTCGATCGTCAGTGTCGGTTCCGGTAGTGAGGCGGGTTGTTTGTCAGAACTCTACATTCAATACACTTGTTACTTTACATTTAAAGTATTTCCTTTCATCTGTATTGTAATCATTGTACGATCGACACCGGAAACACAAGGATATCGCCCCTATTTGGCGATCATAGTGCAGCGGCGACTTCCACAGTCGTTCGCGGGTTTTTTCCTCGTTGAGGTTTTTCCCGCGTCACCAAAATCTCTGTCTCATTTACGTTTTTCTGTCTTTGTCGCACGATTTGTCGCTAGATTCTTTTCTTTAGTTGTTAAATTCCACAATCAATCTTAAGTTATCCTTTTGGACGATTTTTGGCATTAAGATTAAGCTATTAAAAAACATGGCCTAAAAAAAATATTTTGTATGAGAATTCCTATTAAGACTAACAATTACATGTATCAATCGAGGATTTATCAAATATATTAAATCCATGGTATTAAAAAAACATCAGGTTCATCATATGGGTTTGGATTCAAATGGTCCAAACCCAACTATGAGCCAATACTCACGACTTGAGGAAGATTTTACGACTAATTAGATAACGAGGTAGATTGACTTGATTGGTTTCGGTTTTTTGCTTCTTTTTTTGTGGACTCCAACGTTAACACTAATCTGAAAACGTGACTATATCATCCTTATTGCTTATTATATGCCGCACTTAAGGCATGCAAAAACAACTGAATGTACAATTTCTTAAATCCTTTCCATTTATAAAATATTTTTTAATTGCACCTATGTTACTTTTGAACTTTCATTTTGTACGTGCATGTATTAATTATGTTTTAGGCATAAAAATCGTTATTTTAAATATATAACTACAAAAATTTACTCAGGGAAATTTTCATCGGTGATCATCCAGAAAATACCAATGGTTGGGTAGAATCCGATGTTTTTCGAGAAAATACCCATGGATCACCCAGAGAATCCCTGAGTAATCTGTCACTGATTTGCATTATCCACCAAAAAATTACCCACTAATTTTTGTGACGGTTTTGTGACGAATCACCCTTTAGCGACAGATTTTTCAGGGAAAATTTCGTAGGGAAAAGTCTTTCGTTTAGTAGTGAAAATATTGAAAACAAAATTAAATAATCTTTAAGCAAATAATTTGTTTGGATAAAAGTAAATATATATACATCAATCTTGTAAATTAGGGTAGAGATTGGGATGGATTACTCGACAACATGCCAATTAGTGCTGAAATATAATCAATAATCTTGTTGAAGCCATATATTTAGATTTATCAGTTTAGGGATTCGGTCATTCAGACTTGATTTAGGTATTGATTTGTTCTTGATGTTCATATATATGGTTAAGCCTCTGGCGTGTAGCCCAATACATAACAGGTCATGGGTTCGATCTCCGGCTCCACCATTAGCCTCAGCCGCTGAGTGAACCAAAAAATGTCCCCTCACATTGGTGGCAGGTTCCGTGTGGTTAACATGTCTTATGGGCCGTGTTTCGATTTTGTTATAATGCCATGGATTTTAATTGAATATGTTGATAGAATACAAATATAAAATAAATAATACCAAATGACTTAGTTTATGGTGTTAGAGCTCAACGTGGCCTCATTGGTATATATAGTCATGCAACTTGATTTACAAGAATAGTTGTATACATTTATGTAATTAGTTTGATGTAAGGGTTCCGGTGAAAATAATAGTGATAGGGATTATCTTACTTCAGGGGATAAGATTTAGGGGTCGTCTACAAAAGTAAACGTTTATCTGTAAAATTTTAATACAATCACAAAGTTAGTGCTTAAGATTTCTAGTGCATTAAAATGGCATTGTAGACAACAATTATCCGATAAGTGCGTTAACAGTGGTAAGAGCCGTCGTATTCACTTAACGGGTAAGACTATTGGTCCTTGCATCGCTCTTACCAGGTAAAATTCTTGGTCCTTATCATATTTATTCGATAAGGTAATGTGATTTGATAAGCGTTAACTTTATCTGAGTAAACGTTTGGTAAACGGTCCCATAGTCGAAATCGATCGGCAGTGTTACACGTGCTTAAAGAATTATCTCAATCATGTATAAAAAGCTTAATGAGAATTATATATATATATTTGACAAATAAAATATATTTTGTTATTAAATGGGATAATATGTCCCAAGCAAAAATGGCAAGCAAAATGTAAACTTCAAAGCATTTTACCCCAACTATTTTATATTCCAAAATTATCCATTTTATTCTTTTGAATAAGAAAATGATAGTGGAAATACGATTAATTCTCAAACCCTAGCCACAGCCTTGCACACCAATGGCTTCTTCATTTCCAATGACATCTTCAAACACTCCGACAAATCAACCGGATCTGACCCGGCATCAACCCACTTGAAGTTCTGAAGCAACTGGGCTAACCAAAGCTGGACTGTAGCCAAACCCATTGCCTTTCCGGGGCAAACCCTCCTACCCGCACCAAATGGAGCCAAACGGAGGTCTGAACCCATTATCGCCACCTCTTCATCCATAAACCTATCCGGGTTAAAGGTCTCGGGTTCAGCCCAGATTTGATCATTGTGGGTTATGGACCACATGTTGACCATGGCCGTAGTCCCAGCTGGAACCATGTGTGGACCCACTTGAGTGTCGTGGATGGCTAGTCGAGCCCATGATAGGAGTGGGCCTGGTGGGTGAACACGTAGGGTTTCTTTCACAATTGCTTGGAGGTATGGTAGGTTTGGAAGGTCCGCATCTGACACGGGGCGACCCGACCCAACCACGTTCTGGATTTCAACTTGTGCCTTGGCTTGAATGTCTGGGTGTAACACCATCCTGGCCATAATCCATTCCAGCAGGATTGCCACGGTGTCAGTTCCTCTGAAGATCATTTCCTGCAAAATTAATATATTAATTAAGGAATAGTTTCAGCAATTTAATTTAATTTAATCGGAATTAATTGTTAAGAAATGAGGAACGTAAAGGTAAAAAATAGATACCCAAAGAACAGCAATCATGTCTGAATCAGTGAACTTGTTTTCTGATTCCAAATCAAGCAAAACATCAACAAAATCGCCGTCGTCAACAGCAGTAGCTCCGCCGTTCTCAGACCTTCGTTGTCGGTGTTCGTTGATGATCGCTTCCACGAAAACATTGACTCTAGAGACCAAGTGTTTGCATCTCTTCCTCACCCCTTGAAAATCAAACCAACTGACGATCGGAAAATGGTCGCTCCAATTGAAGATTCCGAGAAGCTCATATCCTTCGCTCACCAGCTTCTCAAGCTCAAACCCATCATCACCGATACCGAAATCGTCATATGATTTTCCAAACACGGACATCATGACATTGTTTAACGAAGCAAAGTGGAGCAACTTTTTTACCTCCACAACACCACCGTTATGGTCCATGGAAGACGAAACCTGAACCACCATTTTTCGGCCGATTTTCTCCCTAAAACCCCCAAAACTGGATATCCTTTTAGGGCTAAACAAATGAGTGGCCGAGATTCTTCGAAGGTTACGCCAGTACTCACCGTAAGGAGCAAATCCCATGGCACGATGAAACAAAAGCTCATACGCCGACTCCTTCACGGGGCGGTCGGCAAATGCAGAGCTGTTGAGTATCTCCTTGGCAGTCTCTGGATGGCTGGAGATAACAAAACGAGTGAACCCAACAGAAAACGCCATTAGAGGCGTAGCATTGAAGGTGGTAGCAAGTTTCGCAAGGGTTCTATGTGTCAAAGAGGAGGTGAAAGCAAAGACGAGGCCCAAAATGGGGAGACCAGAAGGACCAGGAATGGCAGTTTTGGTTCGGGATTTAGAGAGAGCCCATGCTAGACCGCCGGGAGCAAGGAGGAAAGCAAAAACTGACACAAAAACGGCGACACAGACAAACACCGGGAAGCTAAGCACCGGTGCAGCTGGAATGCAAAGAGCAGGAAAGGAAGACATTATTAATTCAGTAGAGAGACCGAGTGAGTGATGGAGAAGAAGAATGGAGTACGACGGTTTATATAGGGGGATTGTACATGCAAAATTAACTAGAAAAGATTAAAATAAAATCGTAGTAATTAATTCAATACCTTAAATAAACCTTTTTTTTAAATCGCCTAAAATAGAATATGTGCCATTTATTTCTATATAAGTTATATAATAAGTTTAATTAAGGTAATTTTCATGATTTTTTTTGAATTTTCGTGATTTAATCAAGATTAATTAATTATTTATTTATTTAACTATTATTTTTTAAAAGTTTAAAATAAGTGTGATTTAGTTTCCTTTTAACTATTTAATACTATTGAACTAGTTTATTTAAAAAATTATAATTTTCAGTCAAATATCATATATGATATCAAAATAAGTCGACATTTTTTTCATAAAAAATACTCATTTTCTTCAATGAAAACTAATTATATATAGTATCACTATAAATTTAAATAATTATCTTGAATTTTACTATCTATTTCTGATTTAGATTTGAAATTGGAATAAAATAATATTTAAATGTGTTATAAATAAATAAAAAACGATATAAATTATTATTGTACTTAAACAATCGGTTTTGATTTTTGATTATTTAGGATTTGAATAATAAGATATGTAATGATTTGTAAATTAAATATAATGATTACATAATTATCACAAAATTAAATCAAATTTATATTTTTATTATGATTCTTGATTGTTGCTATAATCGAAATGATCATACCGATTTTGATTTTAATTAATTTATTTTTGACATTAAATATTAACAACTTGGATAAGTAATTACCATAAAAAACTTAATATTCTAAAGCTATTCATTATTCATTTTCTGTATTTGGATCTTAAAAATTGTGATCAAAATATTTGAATGTGTTGTAAACGTAAATATTAGATTCAAAGTCATGATCATTGGTTTTGTTGGTGTTTATATGTGCATCCTATTTTGATTCTAATCTTTTATTACTTATGGTAAAAAATTTAATGGCCATATAAGAAATGTAGTTGCAACAACATATTTTTTTAATTATTTAATATTGATTCTAAATAGACATCCATACATAACCTTAAGTACTTGTTTTGTCCAAAAGATAGATATAAAAGAGTCATGCTCTGTGGTTATATAAAAGGTGTTAAAAAGGTAAATACTTTAAACTATAGATTTGTTAATACTATTAGTGTTAAAATTATATTTTTCAAAGTAATGTATTTTTTATACAATTAGGCCATATATATAACTATTAATCCATAAATAATTATTTATTCCGGTTTGCACAGTTCTAATGAAATTCGAAGAAATTTGGAATGAGTAATTTTATTGACAAAATTTCATTCAGACGTTTGGTCTACTTATGGAATAGAATTGAATTTTACATGTTCCACCATTCATCATGGATTTCATCATTTTGTCATAATTGAGAATAAATTTAAGTCTTTTTCATTTCAAGAAAAGTATGTTGTCTACGAGAGATCTTATACAACCAAAGAAATGGATTACATGTTCTCTTTAAAAAAAAGTATGAGTGGTCAACATTCAACTAAGGCAATGTCGGCTAAGACGTTGCTTAAGATAGCTTAAGGAAATGAATTATAGGTTGCCTAAGGTCACAATTAGGCAAAATAGAACCGTATTTTGCCTAAGAGGAAACTTAGGCAACATACAATAGCCTTTATTGCCTAAACTTATTTTAAGCAGAATAGACAATTAACATTTGTTATATAAGACATCATTTGGTGTAGTGTCCACTCAAGGTTAATAGACCAAGTTTAGTTAATGACACTTTATGATCAATTGTTTCAATCAGACCATCCCTAGTAGCATCTTTCTTCTTATGTGACCATAAACAATTTGCATAACACTAAGCATCAACATCTTTCTGTTAGTACAAATGAATCCAAGATTTAGGGCTAATTGTAATTAGTCAAAGTATCAAAATAGGTATTGTGTTGGTCAAAGGTATAAATACCCAATTGTTAGGGTTTTGTGAAGTGAGGTCTTTTGAGAATAACTACCAAGTGTGTGTGTGTTTTAGAGAGTGGCCTCAAAGAGAGAAATTGTTCCTAATTCTAATCTTCTACATTTCTCTTCTTAATACAAGAGTTTTATTGATTTAATCTAGTTACCTGATTGTTCTCAATTGGTATCAAAGCCTAGCAGCTGAATTTGTGCTTCAATTCATACATTTTTCATCAAATTTTGAAGAGATTTGAAGATTTTGAGTTTTTGAGAATTTTTCTGAAAACTTTCAATAATTTGATATTTTATTGTGTTTTTGATCAAATTTCGTTCACGAATCATTTCGTTTGTGTAAGATCCCACATTGGTTGGGGAGGAGAACTAAGGTTGCCTTATAAGAGGGACTTGATACCTCCCCTATCAGGCGCGTTTTAAAACTGTGAGTCCAGGTGTGTGGACAAAGCGGACAATATCTGGTACGGTTGGTCTGGGATGTTACAGATGGTATCAGAGCCGGGAACCGGACTGGTGTGCAAACGAGGACGCTGGGCTCCCAAGGGGGCTGGATTGTAAGATCCCACATTGGTTGGGGAGGAGAACTAAGGTTGCCTTATAAGAGGGACTTGATACCTCCCCTATCAGACGCGTTTTAAAACCGTGAGTCCAGGTGTGTGGACAAAGCGGACAATATCTGGTACGGTTGGTCTAGGATGTTACAGTTTGTTGTTTTTGAAAGGATTACAACGATTATATTTGTTTTTCAGCAACAAACCAAAGATTTTTTAGATAAAAAATGTCAGCATTGTGTTGTTTGTGATCCCAGAACAAGTAATCAATCCATGAATTTAGCAATAAGATGGCCACCAATATATTGAATGAAGAACAATCACAAAGTACCAAGATTAATTCTAGAGATAAAACTATGTGTGTGTACTTGTGTGAAATAATAATTGATGACCTAATGAGAAAGTTAGACATAGCAAACATTATATACTTTTACTAAACTTTGGACACATTTAAATATATATATATATATATATGGTATATATAATTAACTCTTAGTGGGTTTATGTTCTCCTATATGAGAGTTTCGAAACGATATATAATGCGTCCAAAACGGAGTATGTGTGAATGAGATATCGATGCTCAAAGTTGAGTAATTGGATGAAATTAGCAAAAACCAAGTTGGGTATGGGAAGGTGTCCCACATAGGAAGAGAGAGTAAACTTTCTTTGGTTTATAACCAAAGAAATGAGAGGTGTTGACAAGCTCCTTGCATGGTTTTAGTCCAACACCTACCCGCGCGCAGGGGGGGGTGCCGATTGACGATTTCGTAAGCTAAAATCGTCGAACTTGTGTGCGAGCGCGACCTGCGGACACGAATGCAGCTCCAAAATCTCGTGCTCACGCAGCTTGGTTTTGCTAAAATTTCTTTTGTCCAGTTTGTATTTTTTGAAACTGAACTGAATTTCATCCAAAAACACAACAAAAGCATTTTCATTTTCATTTTCATCCAAAAACTCGTGGACCTCGAAAGCAAGATCAAAATTACTATTGAAGAAGTCAGAAATGACGAGAAGCTTACTTTTGAGATCGAAAAGGAAGTTATGATCACAGTGTTTTCTGAGAGTTTAAAAGAAATGAAAACAAAACTTGAGGAAATGTCTGAAGAAAAAGTTTCAAAAGAAAAACATTCTTCAGATTCAGATGTTTCCTCATGCAAAGCTTTCATGGGAAATACCGTGTTTAGGAATTTGACAGTTGATGACCAAGATGATTCTGAATCTTGGGATTTGGATAGTCAATTTGTCAGAGATCCTCCTGAAATGCAATTTTATACAGAAGAAGATAAAGCTATTGAAAAAGAAATAAATGAATTTCTTTATCCGAAGTCTTATGGTATTTTTCACACTTCATTGGACAGTCAGCCTGAGTGTGATAGTGAGAATGTTGGTAAGGACAAAGGTAAAGCTGTATGTGAAGTGCCTGTTCAATTTGACTTTAGTGCCAAACTTCCAGATCATACTGACTTTCTAATAAAAGAAGAGGAACCTGAAAATTTTTCTTGAAAGGAGAATCTTCAAACTCAGCTGAGAAAATTTCTGTTAATGATTATTATTCTAAATCTAAATCAAAACAATCATTACAGAAAAATAAAACAAAAACGAAAAGAAAGAAGCATGTTAATTCTTTTCAAGCTCAGAATTCATAAGCTTGCGACTCCTATTTGTCTGGTGTTTCAGATCGTAATTTGAGAAACAACACGCGCCTTGAGTGGAGAATAAAGGAGTCCACACAGGATGTGGCCCAGATCAAATTATCCCACGTTACTTTAAATGTTTTAAATTCCAAGAAAGACAATTTTGTTTCAAATGTTATTAATTATGATGTTGGCAACGGACGAAAACTTGTAGTTCCTTACAAGGTTTATTCAATGCGACAACTGATTAATTTGGCACGTGATCAAATTTGTTGTGCTTCTTGTGGTGTGGATGATTTTATCTGAAAATCTGACTATAATCATTGGTTTTATTCAAATGATTATTTTAAAACCGGTTATAGAAAACAACATGCCAAGTCCAAACATACTAATCAGAAAGGACCCAATTGGCAATGGGTACCTAAAATCGTTTAATTTCCATTTTGCAGCCCAGTCATGTCTGGTATTTAGATTCATGTTGCTCAAAACACATGACTGGAAGAAAGGAGCTGCTCGTTAATTTTGTGGAAAAGGACTGTGGCAGAGTAAAGTTTGGAAACGATCAATATTCTCCAATTTTGGGTTACGGAGATATTGTCAAAGATAATGTGAGAATAACGAAAGTCAATTACGTCGAGGGCTTAGAACATAATTTGTTTAGTATAGGTCAATTTTGTGATAAATACCTAGAAGTCCATTTCAAGAAGACCCGTTGTGCAGTTCTTACCGACGGAGGAGATGAGCTTCTTGTTGGTTCTAGGAAGTCCAATTTATACACTATTGACCTATCAACACTCAAGCCTAAGAATGACGTATGTCTTATGTTGAAAGCGTCTTTGGAGAAAATTTGGTTATGGCATAGACGACTATCTCACCTCAACTTCCGTTATATTCAAAAGTTGACGTTGGGTGAATTAGTCATAGGTCTACCAGTTCTGAAGTTTGAGAAAGACAATTTATGTACTGCGTGTGAGAAGGGGAAGATGAAGCGTGCTCCTCATCCACCGAAACCCGAGCCCAGTACAAGCAAAGCTTTGGAAATCCTTCATATGGATCTCTGTGGTCCGATAAAGACTCAGAGTATTAGTGCCAAACGTTACGTGTTAGTCATTGTCGATGATTATTCGAGATACACATGGGTCAAGTTTCTACGCTCAAAAGACGGAACACCTGACTTGATCATCTCATTAATCAAATAGCTTCAAGTGAATCGTCAAAAATCAGTTCAGACTGTCAGATTAGACAACGGGACAGAGTTTAAAAACAAAACTCTTGATGACTTCTTTAAGTCATTAGGAATAACTCATCAATATTCTGTGGCCAGAACACCTCAGCAGAACGGTGTCGTTGAAAGACGAAACCGTACACTCGTTGAAGCGGCCAGAACGATGCTGTCTTATGCTGATCTACCTCTGTTTCTGTGGGCTGAAGTTGTTGCAACGGCATGCTATATACAAAACCGTTCAATTATACATCGACGGTTTGGCAAGACTCCATACGAATTGATTAACAATAGAAAACCTATCATACACTACTTTCGTGTTTTTGGTTGCAGGTGTATTGTGCTGAATGATAAGGACAACTTGAACAAATTCAGTCCTAAGGATATTGAGGGCTTCTTTATCAGATACTCTCTTACATCTAAAGCATACAGAATCTACCTCAAGTCATCCAGAACTGTGCTGGAAAGTATAAATGTCAAGTTTGATGAATCTGAAGCAATGGCTTCTGTGCAAAACAGTACAGAACCCACAATCTCTGGAATTCTAGCATCTGGACAAATCCGTCCAATGATGACTAGATCTTCAAACAAGGATCAAGCTTCCACTTCTAACTCTACTCCTAATGAACTTGATGTTTTGTTTGAACACTTTTATGATGACTATTTTGATAATGATAAATCTTCTTCATCTGTCATTAACAGGATACAAGTTGAAACACCACCAGTGCAAACTACTATGTCAGGCCCTTCGCCGGTGCTGACTTCATCAAATACTGGTGCAACTACTCCTACAACTTCTCCAAGGAACACAACTATGGTATCTGCACAAGCACGACATCATGCATTTACAAGTGGTGCTTCTTCATCTGGAACAACTTCGAATGTCAATGATCAGGGTAATAACAACATTCCTGACAACTCTACCGAATCAGTTCCTGAGGCTGTGCCAATTGTCAATTCTGACAAGCAACCTGTCTCACAACCGGAACCGACGCTGACGATCGAGTTGAACTTCGATAAGGATCCTACCCTTGTAGACCCCAATGAAGATGCTATATCTCTCCATCCACACTCTACAAAGTGGACACGCAGTCACCCAATTAATCAGGTGATTGGTGATGTATCTGAACCAGTGAAGACAAGATCTGCATCCGCATCCGCAAACGAAGTTTTATATGCACTCTTCTTAAGTCAAGTTGAGCCCTCAATTGTTCAACAAGCCTTAGAAGACCATGACTGGTTGATTGCGATGCAAGAAGAGCTGAATCAGTTTGAAGCTTTGAAGGTGTGGAGACTAGTTCCGCGACCCAAAGGTAAGATAGTTATTGGTACCAAGTGGGTCCTAAAGAACAAGAAAGACGAAGACGGAATAATTGTGCGAAACAAGGCTAGATTGGTAGCGAAAGGGTATAGGAAACAGGAGGGGATAGATTATGACGAGACGTACGCACCGGTTGCTCGTCTTGAGGCAATTCAGATGTTTCTTTCTTATGCCGCCTTCAAGAACTTCATTGTTTATCAAATGGACGTGAAGACCGCTTTCTTGAACGGTGTCCTTAAGGTGGAAGTGTATGTGTCTCAACCGGAAGGCTTTATGGATAAAGACTATCCAAATCATGTATACATTCTTGACAAAGCCCTCTACGGTCTCAAGCAATCCCCTCGTGCCTGGTATGAAGTCTTATCAACCTTTCTACTAAAAGCTGGCTTTGTGAAAGGTACAATCGATACAACTCTATTTACTCTACGTGAGGAAGGTGATATTCTTTTAGTTCAGATTTATGTTGACGATATTATTTTTGGTTCGACTAACCCTGGACTTTGTACTTGGTTTTCGGGCATTATGATTACTCAGTTTCAAATGAGTATGATGGGAGAGATTAATTTCTTTCTCGGATTACAAGTAAAACAATTTTCTACGGGTATCTTCATCAACCAATCGAAGTATGTGTTTGACATCTTGAAGAAATTCAAGATGGAAAACTGTACGTCGATCGGTACGCCTATGGCTCATGGATCTAAGATAGGTCCAGATCCATACGGTATTGATGTTGACGTAAAGAATTATAGAGGAATGATCGGGTCTCTAATGTACCTAACCGCAAGTCGTCTAGATATAATGTTTTCAACTTGTCTCTGTGCTAGATTTCAGGCTAAACCCAAAGAGTCACAACTCGGCGTCGTCAAAAGAATCTTTCGGTACTTGAAAGGCACTCCGTACCTTGGACTGTGGTATCCCAAGGGAACCAGCTTCGAACTCACTGCATATTCAGATGCTGATCACGGAGGAAGCATGTTCGACAGAAAGAGCACTTCTGGGCACGTCCAGTTTTTGGGAGATAAGCTTGTGAGTTGGTCGTCCAAGAAACAGAATTGTGTTTCAACATCAACCGCGGAAGCAGAATATGTTGTCGCGGCGAGTTGTTGGTCACAAGTCCTTTGGATGAAGACCCAACTCATGGAGTATGGGTATAAATATGAGAAGATCCCCATTTACTGCGACAGTAAGAGTGCTATTGCTATATCTGCTAATCCTGTCCAGCACACCAAAACCAAACACATTGGCATAAGGTATCATTTCATAAAAGATCATGTTGAGAAAGGAACTGTTGAATTGTATTTTGTTACAACTGAGTATCAGCTTGCCGATCTCTTTACCAAAGCCTTGGATGAAAAACGTTTCAATTTTCTAGTATCCAAGCTCGGCATGCTGAATATGAAAGTTTAACTTTCATATATTGATCATATAATAGATGGAAATATTTGTATCTCAATCTAGACATTGTCTCTAGATTGATACACTCAAATTTTCATCATATTCTATTCTCAATATATGTTATTTAAATTTTCATATCTTAGTTGTATTATAAGTATTTCTTCAACTTGTTCTTTCTTTATCTTCTTTTAATATCTTATCTATGATTTGTTATGATACATGTATCTGCACAAAGGTATGTTCTTGTTTTCAGGGGGAGTTATAGAACAGATCATATGCATAAATTTAGGGGGAGTGTGCATAACTGCTACATCATGTACGTGTCGTTACATTGTGACTGTTGCTTCCGGGAAGCCAAGGTAAGTGTTCTAACTTGTTTTTTAAACACTAACTCTTAAATGACGAAAACAAATTTTCAAATCTATGCATCATTTAAGGGGGAGTAAAAACTGTGTTTAAAACCTTGAGTGCTGAATCAATTGGAAGTTGGACATCTACCAATGTGATAAAATCTTTTCAAATTTTATCTGAAAAATGTCCAAGTGTTACTGTTATCGCAACCCTTTACTTGCGATACTCCAATGAACAGTAACTTATCGTAACCCTCTGTTGCGATAAGCCACAATGAACAACAACTTATCGCAACCATCTGTTGCGATAAGGTTGAACATCTATCGCAACCTGTTCGTTGCGACAACAAGGAAGGTTATCGCAACCTCTTACTTGCGATAACTTGACACTGTGGGGTCAAACCGTTTGGACCAATCGTATCATGCCACATGTCACCTTGTCTCAAGCCCTTAAATACGAAGAGTTTGCATCTTTTGTCTCAACTTTCAAAATCTTTCAAACCCTCTCAACTTTCTTCGAAGCAACTGCAATCTGTGTTCGACTTTTTCAAAAGTTTTTCGAGATTCAAATCGATAGCATCGCATTCACACTACTTTGAGGTACATTCATTTTAATTTTCAATCGATTTCATCCATAGATTCATGCTCTATAGTCGATATTTAATCTGTTTAGGGTTTATGTTGATCCAAACCCTCAGTGATTTGATAATGACCCTCTCTTAAATACTTAGTGAAAATTGTATGTAAACAATATGTATCAGAGTTTCACTATCGCTGATAAGTACTAAGATCTTACAGTACCGCTGATAGGAACTCTCGTTCTTTAAATTAAACATTCAGCGAACACTGTTCACCATAATGCGCTGAGTCTGTTCAGTCCTTATGGTGATCGCTGATAAGTTAGTTGTTTACTTATAATCCCTGAAGACAAGTTTCACGTCAACAAAGGTTCTACGCTGAAGTCGAAGATCAAGCTCAATAACCAGCGACAAGTCTACTAATGAACTGATGCGGATCAGCGAAGACTCAGATTTGTCCACTCAACATGAAGTATCAAGTACAAGACTTCAGCTATCGCTGAACTTTATCATTCGCTGAATAGTAAATGATAATCGCTGAATCAACGAAAGCTGATCATGAAGTCCTCCGTACAAAGTACTTTTGTCTTAACCTCCCTTGCACGCCACCGTACGAAATGTCAGAAAAGAACCTCCGAAAATCTGAGATCGTACAACCACTCTGATACTACACTGTTCATTCATGCGTCTACTAAGGTTGTCAACAAAGGTCAATGACATGCAACCAATCCGCTGATGACACGTGTAAAGTGTATACTGAATTGCATTAAATGCATGCAATATATAAAGAGATGAACTCACTTCATTTGAAGTAACTTGCTAACTTTGGACAAGTTCAAATCTCTCTCAAGATAGGATTTTATTAGTAATCTCCATATCTTTCTTAGTGCAAGAAACCTTAGTGTTCCAACTTGTTTAGATTTAGGTTTATCCTTAATCTTGTTTCCGCAACAAGCTGTAAATTGTTAATGATTTATCAATAAACAATTTAGAAAAGTAAAATAGCGTGTTTGTATTCAACCCCCCCCCCCCCCCCCTTCTACAAACTTGTATAGGCCTTTCGGGACCAACAAGTGGTATCAGAGCGGATTTGTTTAATCTCATAAACAAGATCTAATCTAAGATTTTTCTCTTCCTTGCTATTATCTGAAAATGGCCTCCCACACAAACACAAATTATATAGACAATGGTTCTCTTGCAAAACCCCCTAGATTTTCCAGAGACAACTTCAACTTATGGAAAAATAGGATGATGCTCTTCCTAGAAGGTGTAGACCCTACTATGACCTACTATCTTGAAAACGGCCCACACATCCCTGTAACTATTGATCCTTTAGTTCCAGCCACTGCAACTCGAGCTGCTATTCCTGAAAGGCTGATTCCAAAGGAAATACACATGTGGACCGATGAAGACAAGAAGAAAGTGGCTATAGATACAAAAGCCAAATCCATACTATCCATGGCCCTTCCTGACGAAGTCTACCATTCCGTCATGAACCTGAAATCCTCAAAAGCCATGTGGGACACAATATGTGTTCAGTATGAAGGAACGTCTGAAGTCCAGGATTCAAGAAAGATCAACCTGGTAAGACAATACGAAAGCTTCATTTCTGGTAAGCATGAAACTCTCTCTGAAGTTCATCAACGTTTTAATTGCTTAATTATAGATCTTAAAACGGTTGGTAAGGAATATTCTAACTTTGAAGTGCTGACAAAGTTTTTAGAATGTTTACCTGAAAGCTGGGACAATTATTCCATGTGTCTCAAGCTGTCAAAAGATCTAAGATCAATGACACTCGCTACCTTATATGGCACATTGCTGAATCATGAGCAATCTAGCCATCTTAAGAAGAATCTTGTAAAAGATTCCAAAAGCACCCCTGTTGCTTTAATCTCAGAGGAACCTTCTACTCAGCGACCCGTGGTCACTATCACTGAGTTAGAAAGTAACTCTGAAAGGTCATCAGATTCTGATTCTTCAGATGATGATGAATCCTTGGCTCTCCTAACTAAAAAGTTCAGGAGATTCGCCAAGAAGAAAATGTTTAGAAAGAACAAAACTCTTTCTATAGCTGACAAGCCTAAGTCATCAGCTTTTGTTGATAAGGCTACTGCTACTTGTTTCAACTGCGAAAAGACAGGTCATTTCGCTAACGAGTGCAGGTCAAAGAAAATCATGAGACCTTCCGCTTTTACAAAGAAATCCTTTGTTCCAAGGAATAAAGATGACAAATACTCAAAGCTGAAGGAAAAGTATGCAAAGCTGAAAAGCTTTAAGAAGAAAGGAAAAGGCCTGATGGCTGACTATGATTGGGCTGCTTCTGATGAAGAAGCCTCATCATCTAATTCTGAAGATGATGAAGCAAATCAATGTCTCATGGCCAAGATTGAAGAAGAGGAAGAAAGTTCAGACATTCCCTCCACTTCAACATCTGCCATTCAGGTATCACCTTCCTTCTTTACCAATATTGCAAATATTGATGAAGCTGATAGTCTCCGTAAAATCGAACTGCTGACTAGAAGTTTATACGAAGCCATGAACGGCAAAGCTGTGGTTGAAAACCAAAATCTTGATCTCGCTGAAAAGCTTAAAAACTGCCACCTTCAAATAGAAAAGCTTTCTAAATTTGAAGAAGATTTTAAAGATCAAGTCCATTTAAATCAGCTAGTCAAAATCGAACGAGCGGAAGCTATCGCTGCATTAAAAGTTGAACAAGCTACTGTTGAAGGATGGTGTAATTCTTCAACAAAGATCACTGAGATAATTAAGGCTCGGATTCCTCTGAGTGATAAACGTGGTCTGGGTTATAAATATGATACTCCAATACCAACCACTGAACGTTCAATGCTTAAATTTGGAACGTTCGTATCCTCAGTAGCTGACACTTCTTCATCTCAGTACTCCTCGTCGATTACACCAATCCCTGAGGAAACTCCTACCTCCTCAAAAGGTAAGGAGAAAATGGTTTATTCAAAACCTACCTCTGTCTCTAAAGACAAAGGTAAAGGAATTGTTATTTATCAAAATCCTCAAAAGGGTACCTTAGTACCTAAGCTGAATGCTTCCAAAGCCTTAGTGATTCATTCATCTGGTTCTAGAAATCAGACCTCTGGATCAGTTCAGCGACCTACTCCTAGACTCAGAGTAGATATCCTTGGTAAGAAATCTGAAGAACTGAATGTTCGTCCTATTTTAAAAACCAATAGTGTACTTGGTGCTGGCACTTCTAATTCCAAATTAAAAGCTCAGCACTCAAGTGGTCCTAGAACTAATTTTAGTTATAGGAAATGTTATCACTGTGGACTTACCGGTCATATTGCAAGTAAGTGTCCCACAGCCACCAAAGCTGATAAGATAGCTAAGGTGAAGATAGCACCCAAGAAGACCAAACCAGTTGCAATTCAGGTCAAGGTGACTCCTACCGCTGAGGTCAAGAAATTGACCAAAGTGAAGAAAGACAAAGCTGAATCTTCAAATGCTGCGAAGACTGCTGAACCCATTCCAACTACTTCCACTGACAAACGCGTATACATGGTGAAGTGGGTACCCAAGCAAAACTAATCTTCCTTTGTATTGCAGGTTAAGAAGGATATCTGGTATCTCGATAGCGGATGCTCTAGACACATGACTGGAAAGAAAAACCTGCTCACTGAATACAAGGAAGAGAAGGGTCCCTCTGTGACTTTCGGTGGAAATGGAAAAGGACATACCCGAGGGTATGGTGTACTTTCAAATGGTACAACATCCTTCAGAAGAGTCGCATATGTTGAAGGGCTGAAGCATAATCTTCTAAGCATCAGTCAGCTTTGCGACATGGATAACAAAGTGATTTTCACTAAGGAATCCTGCTTTGTCTCTGACAAAAAGGAGAAGATAGCTCTCAGCGGTTATCGTTTGGAAAATGTTTACGTTATAAACATGGACTCAACAACCACTGAGAACTCCTGTTTCTTCTCAAAAGCATCTTCTGATGTTAACTGGCTATGGCACAAAAGGCTCTCACATCTCAACTTCAAGACACTGAATACTCTTTCATCCAAAGAGTTAGTCACTGGTCTACCTCAACATTCATACGCCAAAGAGTCCTTATGTTCAGCGTGTGAAAAAGGGAAGCAGACCAAGGCAAGCTTTAAGTCAAAGCAAGTTTCCTCAGTGTCATCTCCTCTACAACTACTCCATATGGATTTGTTTGGCCCCGTTAACAAACAATCCATCGCTGGAAAGAAATATACGCTGGTCATAGTTGATGAATTCTCTCGTTACACATGGGTAATGTTTCTCCATTCTAAGAGTGACACCCCTGAAGAACTCATCACCTTTGTTCGGAAGATGGAAACTCTGAACAATATGACTGTTCGCTCAATAAGGAGTGATCATGGAACTGAATTCAAAAACAGTTCTCTTGATTCCTTCCTTGAGAGCAAGGGTATCTCTCACAACTTTTCGTCAGTGAGAACACCACAACAAAACGGAGTCGCTGAAAGAAGAAATAGAACAATTATTGAAGTTGCACGTTCAATGCTCAGCGATTCTCACCTGCCTACTCAGTTTTGGGCAGAAGCTGTCAACACTGCTTGTTTTACGCAAAACAGGTCGCTGATAGTTAAAAGATTCAAAAAGACAGCCTATGAACTCTTTCATGGGAGAAAGCCTTCAATCAGCTTTCTTCACATCTTTGGATGTCAGTGTTTCATACTGAACAACAGAGATGCCCTTGGAAAGTTTGATCCTAAGGCTGATGATGGAATCTTTCTTGGATACTCCTCAGTTTCCAAAGCCTTCAGAGTCTTCAACCGAAGAAGACAAACTGTAGAAGAAACTATTCACGTCACGTTTGACGAATCCCGTTCAGCGAACTCTAAACCGAACGCTGATACAGAAGAACTGAATCAATGGATGTTTTCTCATCTTGGTGATTCAGAAGATGTTCCCACTCCTCATGCTCACACAGTAGAAAATGATGGTCCTTCTATCATTCCAAATATGCAAAATAGTGAAGCTGAAACATCTTGGGTCTCAACTGTTCCTATAAACACTATACCTGCAGTTGATCCAAATGTCTCAAAAATTCCATCTATTTCTCAGCAATCAGTGAATGAAGTGGCAAACGCAAACATTCCTCTCTTAGCTGATAATCCAGAAGTAGCTGAAGCCTCATTTTCAGTTTCTCCAGTTCAGACTGAGTCAGCGACGCATGCTCCGGCTCAGCGATGGACTGTAAATCACCCAATCGATCAAATTCTTGGTGATCCCAACGCTGGTATTCAGACTCGTAGAAGTGCAGGTAATATTTGTTTATTTGTTAACTTTATTTCTCTAACTGGACCAAAGAAAATAGATGATGCCCTCAGAGATCCAAACTGGGTCAGCGCTATGCAAGAAGAGCTGACTGAATTCGAAAGAAACAAAGTTTGGAAACTTGTTCGTAGACCAACTGACAAAACGGTGATAGGCACTAAATGGGTCTATCGAAACAAGTTGGACGAACATGGTACTGTAACTCGCAACAAAGCTCGTCTTGTTGCTCAGGGATACAGACAAGAGGAAGGCATAGATTATGACGAAACTTTTGCTCCAGTAGCAAGACTTGAATCTATTCGTCTTTTCTTAGCATATGCTGTACACAAAAACTTCAATGTACATCAGATGGATGTTAAGTCAGCGTTTCTAAATGGAAAGCTGAATGAAGAAGTATATGTGGAACAACCTCCAGGATTCTCAGATCCTAAGCGTCCAGGTTATGTTTATAAACTGGACAAAGCACTTTATGGCTTAAAGCAAGCTCCACGTGCATGGTATGATACTCTCTCTACTTATCTCCATATTGAAAAATTTGAGCGAGGTAAGATTGACAAAACTTTGTTTTTTAGAAAAGTAAAAGGTCATATCATTTTAGTTCAAATATATGTTGATGACATTATATTTGGTTCTACTAACCCTGAGCTTTGTACTCGTTTCGCTGATAGAATGAAAGATGAGTATAAAATGAGTATGATGGGTGAACTAACATATTTCCTTGGTCTTCAGATTAAGCAAACTGAAAAAGGAACTTTTATAAATAAGGGAAAGTATGTTAAAGATATGCTGAAGAAATTCGACTTAACTGAAAGTTCAGCTATGAAAACCCCTATGGCACCACCGCTGATACTTGATAAGGACACAAAGGGTGTTCCTGTTAATGTCACGCTGTACCGTGGGATGATCGGCTCACTATTGTATCTTACAGCTAGCCGACCCGATATTATGTTTGCAACATGTCTGTGTGCACGATATCAAGCTGAACCTAAGATATCCCATATGAAAGCTGTAAAGCGAATCTTTCGATATCTTAAGGGTACAGCGAATCTAGGTCTTTGGTATCCCAAAGACTCAGGATTCGATCTAACCGCCTATTCAGACAGTGATTTTGCAGGTTGCAAAATGGATAGGAAAAGCACCACAGGAGGATGTCAGCTCCTGGGTGGAAAGCTGGTAAGTTGGACAAGTAAGAAGCAAAACTCAGTGTCCACTTCCACAGCTGAAGCTGAGTATGTAGCCGCTGGAAGCTGCTGTTCTCAAGTCTTGTGGATGAGAAATCAGCTACTAGACTATGATCTTCAGCTCTCCAAAATTCCAATCTATTGCGACAGCACAAGTGCCATCGCTATAGCAAACAATCCAGTGCTACACTCAAAGACAAAACACATAGAAATCAGATATCATTTTATCAGAGATCATGTGATGAATGGTGATATAGAACTTCATTTTATCCCAACTGATTATCAGTTAGCTGATTTGTTTACCAAACCTCTTGATGAGACAAGATTCAACTTTCTCATCAGCGAGCTTGGAATGCTGAACTTTGAAGGATAAAATCTTCAGCGGTTCACATTTATCAGCGATACGTTTATACATTCTTGTATAGGCTTCGGGATAAAATCAACTTTTATAATCCATTTCATCATCTTCTCTCTGAATAAACTTGGTTAAACTGATATCCAGGTATGTTTTCTCTCTCTGACAATCGCATGTAAATGCAAGATTTCAAAAAAAATTGCATCGCTGAATATCTCTTCCTTAACAGCGATATTTTGAAAATTCCTTAAACCTTCACTGATATTTCTATTCAGTGCTTCATGTTTTTCAAAAGAGTCCCTGAGTTTTTCAAAACCTCAGAGACATCCTAAAAGAATGTGAAAGGACAGTTGTGACGTCATTGCAATGGATAACACTCGGCACGATTTCTTTCTGACACACGTTTGCACGTTTTGTTCAAACTTCCAATCAAATGCAAACACGTGTCCGTGTCATGATGAAAACCTTTTCCCGCTCAAGGTTTTCTCTCTCTAAAAATCCCTATATAAACAACTCTTGGTTTATATTTGTCTTTTACGCGAACAATCTTTCTCCGCAAGAAAAGAATTCTCGGTTGCATTTGTGCTCTCAAAAACCTCAAGAACTGTTCATCATCTTCTTTATCAAAACTTCAAGGTTAATAAGTTCTTATTTTTTTATCAAATGCGTATAACTTGTTTTCGATCTTCTCTTTGTTTTAACAAGATCAAACAAAAGAACTTTTTAAAATAAAATCATTTCTTTCATGGTTTTATGAACACAACCATTTCATGGTTGTTCTTCAAGTTTTAAATCTAAATCTTAAACTTGTTCTTCATTCGTATCCATTTTTCTTTTAGAAACTGGAATACAAGATTTTATATGTTTTACTTTTCTTTTAAAATCAAGAAAAACCCTAATCTTCATTAAGACATTTTTTGTCTGAATGAAATGGACAAGATTCGAAAAATCTTAACGGAAATTTCTTTCCACATTAAGATAATTCTTATCTGTTAACATCTTTGGTTGAACTGATAATACAGTGATATGGCATCTTCAAAGCTGAATGTTACCGCTGAATCCATCTCCACTGACTCTGAGGAAATGGAAATCTTCAAAGCCCCCCAGGTGAAGTTCGAGCTGGATCAACTCGATTGGACTAAGGCCAACAACCTCTCAGCTCTTCTCGAGTTTCCTCCTCGGAAGCAAGTATCACATCTGGACGATGCTGTAAGTTTTCTGAAGAACAGCCCCATCTACACAGCCCTGACCATAACACCTCCTGCCAGTCAGCGGCTCTTATCCCAGTTCTGGTACTCTGCCAGACACACTGAGCTACCCTCTGCCAAAGATCCATCCAAAACCATAGACTGCATACTCAGCGATACTGAGTATGGCACCATCAAGATCACACCCGCAATTATCCGCAAAGCCCTAAACTTCCCAAATGCCTCCAAAGAAAAACCCTTCATTCCATTCCCTGACCACAAAAAGCATGCTGACAGATAAGCAATCATTGCTTTCCTTGACGCAATGGGTTATATCTGGGATATTGGAAGGGACAAGAAGCCTGAGAAGAAACTGACGCTGATAAAGAAATCCAAAATGCCCAGCGAGATGAATTTCATCTTCGCTCACCTGATCAGCTGCATGACAGCGAAATCCGGATCTTCTGATCAAGCCGCCCAACCTCAGCAGTCCATGGGATACGCACTGCTGAAAGGTCTAAATATTGACTGGGCCTCCATTATTTATGAAGACCTGATTCAACGTGTCGATTCTGCCGCTGACAGACCAGCATGGGTTCCTTACCCACGATTCATCAGCGCCATCTTTCAATATGGCCTGAAGGACAGCTATCCTGAAGAGGGTGATCTGAAACTTTCTCAGATTGGCCCTAAGGTTCTCGACTTCAAGCCTGTCGCCAATGAGGTACGTCTCTCTACTCTTCTCTCTCTTCTAAATTCTCCGCTTTCTGTGGCTCCTTCAGCGACAATACCAATCGCTGATACCCCGGCCACAACATCCTCTCCTTATAAGAAAAGGAAACCCTCACACACCCAACTTGATTCCAAAAGGATCAAGAAAACCAAGGAGCAACCCCAGCAATTCCATGTTGAAGACTCCTCAGCTCGTTCTGAAGAGCTGAAGGAAAGTTCCGTGGTACGCTCTGCCACACCCGTGCAAGCCATCCCTTCAATCCAGACTTCAGCGTCTCCAAACGCTGAGGTTAGAAACTTGGAAACTACCCAACCTCCCTCAGTCTCTCAAAAGACTGATGAAGTGATTGTCAGCGATTCCAACGCTGAACTCAGAACCCGAACCCCAATCTTAACCTTCGCTTCTCCCTCCACTCACTTGGACACTCCTCCAGCAAACACTGGAGATGCCATCATTCCAGAAGCCGCCGCTGATGCTTCTCAACAAATGATGAAGAAAGGACCTGCAGAGTTCACCATACCTCACCGTACTTTCGAAGAGGATATGGAACACTATTCAGGAACTTGCAACTTCGACGAGTTCATCAATCCTCCTGCAGGTACTAATCCCACCTTAAACACTGTAACTAAACCTGAAACTTCTGAGCTTTCCTTTGTTCACAAGTACTTATATGTTACAGGTCCTAATTTGGGAGACATCAACGCCTCGCTGAAGTCCGTGGAAACAAAGCTGTCCAGTCTCACCACCACACTCTCCAACAACTCAACAGCTGTAACAAACGCTGGAGAGAACTTGACAAAGCTGACAACGGTGGTGGAGAAGAAAGCTTCCACTGAAGACATCAAGAGTCTTGATAAGACGCTCAGCGATTTTGCCAAGGTGCTCTGTGACATCTACACTGACTACACAAGCCTCAAAACATCAGTTTCGACCATGTCCAGCGATGTAACAACGCTGAAGACATCGGTTGAAAAACTCGAGGGTGATATGTCAGAGGTCAAGACTGACTTAGGCTCTGTAAAGACCGACGTTAGCTCTATGAAGACGATGATCGAGACACTGGTAAACAAGGCAAATAGTCCAGCTCCTGCTCCTGCCCCTGTCCCCATTCTGGAATCTTTCACAGAGGAGGATCGCACAGAGCTGAGGAAAATCACGCCTGCTATCTCTGGCCTAGAAGACAGAATAGCAAAGCTTGAAGGTTGTGTGAAAATCTCTGGCCCAGAAGACAGAGATAACACCAATGCCGAGTCTGCCCATTCCTCCCCCAGTCATCATGAAAAAGAGGGGGAGAAGAGCGCTGAACATTCCAAGGAGAAAAGCGCTGAAGATCTGAACAACAAAAACGCTGAAGACCTTTCCCATGATGAATCTATCAGGGGAGAGAGGAATGAAGATCTGACCACTGGACCTCAGGGAGATGAAAACCCTGAGGGAACCGAGAAGCTCGCCTTTGTATCTGAGGGGGAGCAACTCGAAGAAGATGCTGAGAATTCCGAAGCAGAAGAAGATGAAGACATCGACATCCCTGACGACAAACCATCCTTCTCTCCAAGAAAGGATGATGATGATGATGAAGATGACGATGATTTCTTTATCGTCAAACCTGCCCCAAGGATCAAAGCTCTTAAAGGAATCTCAATAAAAGAACCATCAGGGGAGAAGACAAAGACAAAGCCCTCAGCCTCTGGCGCTGAGAAAAGCAAAGACAAAGGCCTCGCTGAAGATGAAAATCTAACGATTCTCTTTGAAAAGCCGGTTTGTCAGGTAAACTAAAACTTTACATTTTCCTTCCCTGAACTTCTCCAAACCTATATACACATCCACATTATTTTTTCTATCTTTTCTACCCAAGTTCTTCTACCCAATTCTTATCTGTAAGATCGCTGCTTTTCAGCTAGTCCTCTCCCCTGCTTGAGGATGTCGCTGAAGGTTCTACTGTTGCGACTTCACAAATAAAGCCAGCTGCTGCTGATGAAATAATCCCAGTCTTGGACTTGATCTCTGAGACTGATGAACCAGAAGAACAACCTCTCTCGCGCAATAAGAGACCTTCCTCAGTTCCTCAAAAGCTGAGTGAAGAGGATCAAAAGAGAAGAGAAGAAATAATAAAGCGATTCGAGGATCAGCGAATCATTCTAAGGCCTGATCAACTGCCTTCAGTTCCTCCTAAGTTCAGAATTTCAAAAGCTGAATATCAGGACCACCTTAGAGCTGAACGCCTCATTGCTGAAAGAAAGGAAGCTGAAGAGAAAGACAGAGAATACGCCATCAAGCTCCGTCAAGAATCTGTCAAAGACCCCAAGCTGAAGCGTGTTCCCATTCAAATCCAACGAAAGCTGTGGGAAGAAGCCCAGAAGATCGTGGAAAAGAAAACTGAAGTTTCTCAGACCACCTTGATCTGGTGTAAAGAGAAAATTCACTTCAGATATCGTCCAGCGAAGATCAACAAGGTATTCATCTCTGGAAGAACATCTATCGGAGTACCTATTGTTGACATCAAACTGTTCAGAGAAGATGGCACATCTGAAACCTTTCGTGCTGACACTGTAAAAAGGTATGGTCTCTCTGAATGGCTGGAGATGAGGTTAGCTATCCAACCATCACAATCAAAGTACAAGAATCATTTCGAAAAGCTGATAAACAGACAGATCGACTTGATATCTTCCTGTGTGGATATTCCTCCTGTTCCTGATCTAAAGCCGAAAAGAAAAAGAGGTTCTCCAAGGAAGAAACGTCAAGATTCAAATTCAGGACCTGTCATACGAAATGAAACTGGAATTGGTTTCTCTCGCGCTGAAGTACTTGGTCCTGATCCTGATCTATCTGCCCTTGACATCTCTCTGCCACCATGTGAACTTTTCGTCCCTGGTAAAGTCATCAGTAATCCTTATGGAATATTCTTTCTTGACTACGACGGACGAAAATGCTTTCAACGGATCGCTGAGCTCCCAATCACTCCAATCGAACAACTCAGAGATCTTATCTACTGGTGTGACTTCAGAAAGGACATTCAGGCACGACACCTAAAACCCTTGATCTTTCAAGAAGCGCTGAAGAAAAGAAAACAAGGTGTAACGGTTCCTGACTGGATGATTCCCACTGAAAAGACGACCCTTGATGAACTTCTCATTAAGGAAGAACCTTTTGAAAACTGATATAATCTCCTTTTTCTCTATTGTATCAGTTATCCTTCTGTACTTGTAATTTATTTCGCTTGTACTTGTAATCTTTCTGTTCTTCATTGTAACCTGATTCAAAGATTTAAAGAAAGATTTCAGCGAATGTACTTTACTCCATCAGTACTGAAAAGATCCCAGAAAACAGTAAAAGGGACAAATATTTTATGAGTTCTTTTTATCCTTATGTTTTCATTAAATAGAAATTTTCTTTGTTGCTATGTCATAATCAAATAGGGGGAGATTGTTGATCCAAACCCTCAGTGATTTGATATTGACCCTCTCTTAAATACTTAGTGAAAATTGTATGTAAACAATATGTATCAGAGTTTCACTATCGCTGATAAGTACTAAGATCTTACAGTACCGCTGATAGGAACTCTCGTTCTTTAAATTAAACATTCAGCGAACACTGTTCACCATAATGCGCTGAGTCTGTTCAGTCCTTATGGTGATCGCTGATAAGTTAGTTGTTTACTTATAATCCCTGAAGACAAGTTTCACGTCAACAAAGGTTCTACGCTGAAGTCGAAGATCAAGCTCAAGAACCAGCGACAAGTCTACTAATGAACTGATGCGGATCAGCGAAGACTCAGATTTGTCCACTCAACGTGAAGTATCAAGTACAAGACTTCAGCTATCGCTGAACTTTATCATTCGCTGAATAGTAAATGATAATCGCTGAATCAACGAAAGCTGATCATGAAGTCCTCCGTACAAAGTACTTTTGTCTTAACCTCCCTTGCACGCCACCGTACGAAATGTCAGAAAAGAACCTCCGAAAATCTGAGATCGTACAACCACTCTGATACTACACTGTTCATTCATGCGGCTACTAAGGTTGTCAACAAAGGTCAATGACATGCAACCAATCCGCTGATGACACGTGTAAAGTGTATACTGAATTGCATTAAATGCATGCAGTATATAAAGAGATGAACTCACTTCATTTGAAGTAACTTGCTAACTCTGGACAAGTTCAAATCTCTCTCAAGATAGGATTTTATTAGTAATCTCCATATCTTTCTTAGTGCAAGAAACCTTAGTGTTCCAACTTGTTTAGATTTAGGTTTATCCTTAATCTTGTTTCCGCAACAAGCTGTAAGTTAATGATTTATCAATAAACAATTTAGAAAAGTAAAATAGCGTGTTTGTATTCAACCCCCCCCCCCCCCCCCCCTTCTACAAACTTGTATAGGCCTTTCGGGACCAACAGTTTATGTTTGAACACCTTCATTTTCTGCTTCAAATCGATGTGTATGTGTCTATTTGTTAGTAGAACGGTTAGGGATTTAGTCTCTGTGGTGTTTGCGAACCTTGTAGACTAGGGTTAACATCGTTTTAGAGCGAAAAGGACAAATCTGTGTTGAAAACACTTAGGATATTTCTGAGTTCAAACTTATCGCAGCCTTAGGTGTTCCTGAGTTCATAACTATCGCAACCCAACATATTCAAAACTGTCGCAACCATCTTACATTCATAACTATCGCAACATATTAGTTGCGATAATATCTTATCGGAACCTTTGTGTTGCGATAACATCTTGTCGCAACTAGTGTGTTGCGATAACTTTTCCTCGCAAGCCCTTCATTGCGATAAGGTCATGGGTTGCGACAACTTTTTAGTCTGTTGCGATAGTTTCCATACTTAGAAAATTTTTGGAATTTTTTTAAGAAAAACCAGTTTTTGGCACTGTTCTAAACTTGATCACTGTTCAGATGGCTCATAATGATGGCCATTCATCTGACGAGAACACCGTCATACCGTCACACCGGTCGTCACATCCATCGGTGAACGCCCGAGATCTAGACGTGGAGCTTCTACCGAGAAGTCTCCATCTTGCTCTTCACGACAACAACCACAACCTTGATCTCGATGTGGCGTTCGACCATCAAATCATCATCGAGATCATCCGAGGCCATCCTCTCCGAACAGTGCTCACGAAGGTAGTCACTATGCCCCTCATATACTTACAACAGTTTTGGCACACACTATGTTATAATCCTACACACCGATGAGGTCCACACTTTTCTGCTCGAGTCGATCATTTTGATGCTCGAATTACCCTCAAACGACTCCGTCTAGCCTTAGACCTTCCATTTAACCCAAACTTTGAAGATATGGTACCCGAAGCCCAACTATACACAGATATCCAAAGCTTAGGCTACCAAGATCCGAATAACCCTGTACTAGCCGGCTCTTCTAAATTTCTTAGAAAGCACCTACCACCAGTCTGGTACACCCTATGCTCCATATTCAACCGTTGCATGACGTCAAAGCATACCGGCCTTGACAAATGTAACCTTGCGACTCTCCGAATGTTTCACGCCTTTGCCTTCAACCGTAACATCGACTATGCTATACTACTCTGGAACGAGCTACAAGAGCTGGTCGAAGACAAAGCACACCCGAAAAAGAAAAGAAACTTCGTGCCATATCAACGATTCTTCCAGATACTTATCCATCAAATCACGGAGGGCAACCGGGAAATCCCTAGACGCCCAGATGCGATACGAGGTCCGACAAAATACATGCATTATCTGAACATGCCGACACATGCTGACTACGTCCACATCGTCGTGATTCCAGAGCATGTACTTGCCTATGCCGACCAGCAGTCTGAGGTAGTTAGGTAGTATAGAATAGCTAATGCACTAGTGGTCCAGCCAGAACCGGTCGGACCTCCCCATGGTGCTATCCCATTAGGCGGTGAGGGTATTCATGTTGAGCAGGTTCAGGAACTTGGGGTTCCTGAACGGAGAGAGGTGAGGAGAACATTAAGAAATAGAGTGGGTGAGGTGGCGAGGACTGCTGGTTAGGCATCTTCTACCAGAGCTGTACGAATACCCATCCTCGATGACATACCGATGGAATCTGAGGATGATTCTGATTTTAACCCCGATGCTTCATCATCCGACAATGAAGTATCTGACCAACCAGCTGATGACGGTGATTCTGACTCCTATCCTGAGCATGACGCTGATGCGGATCTAATTCCGAGACACATCGGTCGGAGTCGACATATTGAGGGTTCCGATGCTGATTCCACCTGGAACGTCGGAACCTCCGGAGATTTTGGTGACATAAGGTGGAATGAGGGAGCTATAGTAGAAAATATCAATGTGAGCAGTGATGCGGCGAGAAAATAAATGGGAGAGAAAGAGATAGAGTCAGATAAAGTTTTAACTATTGACTCTCCCCAAACTGATCCAAGTCGGGTAGCCACATCTTCTACCAACTAGCGTACGTCGCCGTTGCGTATTGAACAAGCCGTGGTGGACCAGCCATGCAAAGCACAACTCCTCTAAGCCACTCATCAGCATCTCAATTTGCCGGTGTTTCATTTTCCACAGCGGATCAAGCACAATTGCTATCGGCGACACACTCGGTGTCTGCTGATATTGAAACAGGTAGGCTCCTGCCCCGGCCACCGCCATTTATTCCACGCACATTGAGTCTAGAGCCTTTTGGACATACTTCTTTTCCTAGGCCACGCGCGTTGGCATCCCAACAAGTTGTGAGCTTTCGTGCTCCAATCGGAACACCCCGAGTGCGGCCGCCATTCGTTGGTGCCCCACGAGGACTGGGTGGAAGTCCTGTCACAGTCAACACTACGCCAACTATGAACACAGGCAGTACGGTTGCTACAACCGCTACTTTAACCGGTAACCTATGTGGTCCGGATGTTAGACACATGTTTCCCAATTTTCCTCCTCAACAGGTTATACAAATGCTTGGACCGCGTCCATATTATATCACACTACCATTATTGGCGTCTGCTTTAGGCGCAATTGAAAATGCCTACATGCAACACCGACGGGCCATGCAGAGTTCAGTTGACAGATTAGCAAGCGAAGTGAGCAGAGCCATCAAGGGCAAAGGAATCGTTGAATCGTCGTCAACCCCTCAGAATCAACCATCCAATACACAATCCGACCCACAACAACCACCACCAGTTCCATTACACCAAATCCCTGAAGACCAGCTCAAATCAGAGCTGTTAGCCCGACTTTTAGCCAAAGGCGACACTAGTACGGCTGAAGAGATTGACCTTGTTGGATTACTCCGGCAACATATCCCACCTCAAACAAAACCTCCAACCCAACCACCTTCTAGCATCGACTTCCATCGTTTAACCGAATCTATGACAGATATGACGAATGCTATGATGAACGGATTCACCTCCATCACCAACATGCTTAAGGTTGTCGAAGAGAAGTGTGGGATACAAGCTCAAGCCTCACAGAAATGAAGACATGATGATCAGGATGATCCTGATCAACATGAGGGGGGAGAAGAGAGCAAGGGTTGCTGAGTCAAGTGGTAAGACTAATGCAAATGTTGGGGGATCAGGTCAACCAGCTAGTGAAAGGGAAACGGGAACCGGTGGAACGGACACTGATATGGTCCAAGTGGATGACACCGACGTTCTAGCTGATGTCATAACTGGGGTTGAAAATCCTTCGGTTGTTGACAATAGAACAGAAGATGAAAGGATGGCGGATGCTATGATAATTGACTACATTCATATTAACTCTGAGGAAGAACCTGAGAAAACAACAGTCCAAATCAAAGAGGAGATAGAAGATATTTTTGACATCACCGGAGTTTTTATGGTTGCTTCGGAATCCGACAATGAAAATCCAGATGATTCTACTCAACCACAACTGTTAATTGATCAAAGTGCAAGTACTTCCGCTCCTTAAGCTCCAGTGGTACACTCCAGTAATTCAAGTGCAAGCCGATGGCAGAATCAGGGATCCTGTACTCGAAGCTGAATTGGAAATCTATCAGGAAGTGATAGATGTTGAGCCAAGGTATGTGGCTATAGGTGAACGAGTTCGGATTCTGATTCCATTTCAAGAAAGTATAAGGAGAGACATGTTCGTTAAAGATGTCCAAAGGATCGACCTATAGAAGGTATACAGAATTGAAGATTGGCCTTCACTGCAAAAGATCGAGTTCTTACACGTAATGGGCAACAAAGACCTACAAGCAAATGCCGTAAGATCTGATAGTGTGATTGTGAAAGTGCTGAAGGTCGAGTCAAACAAGCTCTTCAAAGTCTGGTACGCAATATTTACGGTTAGAAGATCCAATGGTACTGAATGTGTCTTCTCCGAGGCAGATTTCAAAAGCTTTAATGCTAGACGATCTACTAAGCCTCTACAACTCCCTAGCCTGCCTTCCAGATAAAGATGTTGAATGGTCTGCCGCGTATCAAAGTGTAAAGAGATTCATGCGGAACATTATGAAGTTCTCGTATCTGACAGACTTTCAGATGAGTCTGGAAGCACGCCAAGCCCGAGTAAACCTAAGAGCACCTAACCGGTGTCTGTCAGATATTCAAGGTATCCCAGCCTACACTGTATTGAAAAAACCAGATCTTGGAGTTGTTTACTTCGATAGAGACTCAAAGAAGATATTTATGAGAGTTATTGAAGCCAACAAGTTCAGTGACGGAACCTTCAAGATTATTCAGGTTCACCTTGAAAGTAGATTGCGTCTGGATGCATCTGGAGAGGTAAAGCTGAAAGATACGGAGAAGGAGCTGATAAAGCAAGTACTGGATGCTATAACATACCGAAAGGAGTATCGGAATGCACTGAGGAGGTTTGAGATAATATTCGGGATTCGGAAGAAGTATGTGGCTCCGGTGGACACTTAAACTCTTTGCCTCTACATTGTACAAAGGGGGATAATGTTAGTGCCTAATATTCTAAGTTGTACTATGTAGAGGGACTATTATTGTAATTGCTAATGTTACATAGTATATAATGTGTACTTAGCCTAGATTTCTAAATTAGGTCATCCAATTATCACACACTCAAGTACACACACATATCATTTGCTCTCTACATTCATCTTTGTACTTGGGATTATTCTTCATATTGAATATATATTTGTGGCCATCTGATGGAAATCATTGATTGATTACTTGTTCTGAGATCACAATATATGCAATAGTTGCAACAACATTTTTGAAAGTGATTATGAAATTTTCTAATGATTTTTATCCCAAATTGGATATACTTTTTTTCTCGTATGTCACCGGTGTCACTAAAGAATTTCCTGACTATTCTTCATGGCCTCCGAAATCATTTGATGTGCGTTTGAGCTAGCTCAGGTACACTCACGAGTCACGATTAACAAAAAAAAATCTAATATTTTTAAAATTATTTAACACTGATTCTAAATAGACATCCATAATACATATACCTAAATTACTTGTTTTGTCCAAATGATAGGCAACATTTTTAATTTAATGCTTTTTTAAATCAACACCTTAATTATCTCTAACTCTTAAGTTTATTTATTATTCACTAGCAAACATTATACAACATCAATAATGTTTTGGTCGCAACCAAAAATTAAAATTAAGTTAACTAACTATCTTTTACAATATGTTTACTGGTTTCTAATATTTCAATTATTAGTGAACTGTTTTTTATATACATAGATTAGCCGTAAAATAATGCTTATATTTTCCAAGTATCGTTACCATAACATGAATTTAACTTTCTTTTTCAATAATTAGTTTGTAATTAATATTGCAAATTGTATTAAAAATAACATATTTTCAATTGATTCTTATTTTGAGAAACATCCTTTGAAAAACCCATGTTTTACTTTTTATGGTATATATTTTTAAAAATATTTATTATTGTTATATATGGTGGTGTCGGATTTCGGTAGAAAAAAAAACTTTTTTAGGATTCAGGTTATTAGATATTTATACGGAAGGAAGGGTGGTCCGATTTAGACTCTTCTACTGAATAAAATTTTCACCCATTGTCATGTTCATCATGTAAGGTAAATGACCATGTAAGAACTTACGGTGTAAGCGTTTAATAAACATCCCACAAGTGTTGTTCACATATAAAACATCTAGTAATCTATCTAATAAACTCTCGACTCCATTTGTGTTGCACTAGGTTTAAAGTCGAGTCCCCAAAAAAATCAAGGGACATATTTTAAAAGTATTTTACAAAAGAAATTGTTGCATTAAAGATTACCATTGATGATCACAAATTACGATTTTGATATTATTTTAGTTTTTAGTCATAGAAATAGTTGGGGTAAAAGCACCATGCCTTTTGGGATTTCAAGTGCATTGACCGAACCAATTTTCGGTTGATTAAGGATCGGTTTTCGGGCTATATCTAGACTTTTCTTTAACCGGTTAAGAACCACTCCTGTAACAATCTCCCAAAACCTCGAAAGGCATCACGGTAAAATATTTGATTATGGAATATAAATGAACAAACTTCAGAATATCATTAATTTCTTCTTAACAATTTTGTTACGATGGACTTACAACTATAAAATCATCTAACAAACTAGTTCGTCATATACCGAACAATTTAATACAATATAAATCAATAAAAATCTATATAGCGATCTAACTCATCTAAGTCAAATCCTTCCCCTTGTTAACTCGTGTTTGCATGTCATCTAAGGTATACGAAACGAATTAGATTACAGAGCTAGGTGAGTTGATATATAGTTAGTTATACAAACCCTGAAGCAAACAATTCAATAATTATTATTGAAGAAAGCTAAGAACATAAACAATATACAAACTGTGGTCATCTTGTAACCGATTTGATAACCGATTTCCATCCACTAACAAGCTATTATATATCATTATTGTACAATTAGTACATAATAGCTTACATTATATATATTGATAATTGATAACTAATTCCCGATAAAAAGGGAAGCTGATTATTAGATAAGCTCAATGTTTAGATATCTATCCTAGTATTTAGATAATTATCCTAGTATCGTTGGTAGTTATCTCTCGTTATATTTATCTCATGTATTGGTACTATAAAAGGAGGTGAGGAGCTATGTTTTGATTCATGGAATAAAATACCATTTGACATGGTATCAGAGCCTCCTTCCTCATCCTCCTAATTAGTGTCGCCACCAGCAGCAGCAACAACCATGACTGGTACACCGAACTCTTCAAGCTCGTCATCCTTTACCCCGTTTCACCCCGCCCTTACGGTGAATAACATCAAAACCTTTATCCCCATCACGTTAGAAACCGAGAAAGTCCAGTATGCCTCTTGGGCCGAGTTGTTTAAGATACATGCTACCGCTTTTCAAGTCCTTGATCATATTGTCCCTCCGAAAGATGATTCGGTTGAACCGAATTTATGGAAGCGTTTGGACGCAATCGTCCAACAAGGGATATATGGTACGATTTCTCCTGATCTTCTTCAAATGATTTTGGAACCGAACTCTACGGCTCAAAAGGCTTGGAATCGACTTAAGCAGTTGTTTCAAGACAATCGACACTCTCGTGCGGTTCTACTTCAAAATCAATTTTCCCGTATTCAACAGTCGGATTTCACTTCTGTTTCGGCCTATTGTCAACAACTTAAAACATTGGCAGATCAACTTGCCGATGTAGGATCTCCGGTTTCTGACCAAGGTTTGGTTTTACAACTCGTTGCTGGGTTATCTGATGCGTATGATGGAATTGCTACCATTATTCAACAATCAGATCCTCTACCGGATTTTTATCGCGCTCGTAGTATGCTCCCGGGAGATCAGATTTTGCATAATTTAGTTTCGAGTCGTTTGATTTCTAGTTTAGGAAAGTATGGTTCGTGTGTTTGTCACTCATGTCAACTTGGTAAACATAATCAGTTATCTTTCAGTTCTTCTACTTCTTTGTCATCTATGCCATTTGAAATAATACACAGTGACATTTGGACCTCCCCGGTTTTGAGTACAAGTGGCCATCGGTATTATTTACTTTTCCTTGATGATTATACCAATTTTGTGTGGACTTTTCCAATGGCAAATAAGTCTCAAACTTTTGCGTTGTTTCAACAATTTTTTGCGTACATTGAAACCCAATTTGAGAAGAAAATAAAATAGTTTCAATGTGATAATGGGAAAGAATATAACAATTCCCAATTTCTTCAGTTTTGTTCTACAAATGGCATTCATATTCGATTCTCGTGTCCTTATACGTCTTCCCAAAACGGAAAAGCCGAATGGAAACTTCAATCGTTGAACAAGACTACTCGCACCTTGTTACTTCATTCTCACGTCCCACCAACCTTCTGGCCTTACGCCCTTCAAACGGCTACTTATCTCCATAACATATTACCCTCAAAGCTTCTTACCTACCGTTCTCCAACACAAACCCTTTATCATAATATTCCCTCATATTCTCATCTAAGGGTGTTTGGGTGCTTATGTTTTCCTCATAGACCAGCCTCTACCATCCATAAACTACAACCCCTCTCCACCCCATGTGTTTTTCTAGGTTTTCCCCAAAATCACCGTGGATATCATTGCTTCGATATGGCGTCCAAAAAGTTCATTATCTCAAGGCATGTCACGTTTGATGAGTCGGTATTTCCTTTTTCCAAGGACACCACCCCTCACATGACTTATGATTTTTTGGATACTCCCTCCCATACTGTTTATCGATTTCCACAATCGGTGTCCACCCAAACCATGCCACCGCCTACCCATTCCACCTCGCCACCCTCTTCTCCCTCGCCACCTTCTCCACACTCGCCACACCAAACCAATTCAGACTCGACACCGTCATCTTCGCCTACCGTCCCGACTCCTACACATGTCTCGAATCCACCGTTACACCCTATGACAACTCGTCATCGGGCCGGCATTACCAAACCCAATCCAAAGTATGCATTATCTGTCGTAAGCCAGTCCATTTCTCCTCTTCCTTAATCTCACTTAGATGCTATCTAGGATCATAATTGGGCAAACGCGATGAACGATGAGTATAAAGCACTTATTACTAACGATACTTGGGAGTTTGTGCCTCGGCCTCCCGGTGTTAATATTATTCGGTGTATGTGGGTATTTACACATAAATTTCATGCTAATGGCCTTCTTGAGCGCCATAAAGCTTGTTTGGTCGTAAATGGAAGCTCTCAACAGGTGGGCGTAGATTGATATGAGACTTTCTCACCGGTGGTTAAACCGGCAACTATACGAACGGTTCTAACTTTGGCACTCTCTAAGCAGTGGGACATTAGACAATTAGATGTGAAGAATGCGTTCCTACATGGACATCTAAACGAGACAGTTTTTATGTATCAGCCTCCGGGGTTTAAGAATCGTGTGTTTCCCGATCATGTCTGCCGCTTGAAACGGTCCCTTTATGGCTTAAAACAAGCCCCTCGAGCGTGGTACACTCGTTTTGCTACGTTTGTTAAGTCGATCGGGTTCACTCAGAGTCGGTCTGATAACTCATTATTCGTCTACTGTAAAGGTAATAACATGGCCTATCTTTTATTATATGTTGACGATATTATTTTGACAGCCTCCTCCGTATCGCTTAGAAAATCGATCATAGCAAACTTAAGTAATGAGTTCGCTATGAAAGATCTTGGGGATCTACACCAGTTCTTAGGCATTTCGGTGTCTCGTAATGCCCATGGGTTATTTCTCTCACAATCTAAGTATGCGAGCGACATCTTGAATCGGGCGAATATGGCTACATGTAACTCCACTACTACTCCAGTTGATACAAATAAGAAATTAAGCGCCTCTTGTGGTTCCCCGGTTGCGGATCCCACCTTATATCGTAGCCTTGCCGGTGCACTTCAATACTTAACTTTTACACGACCCGACATCTCGTACGCGGTTCAACAGATCTGCCTTTTCATGCATGACCCACGGGAACCTCATCTTCACGCCTTGCATCGAATCCTACGTTACGTCAAAGGAACACTTCATTTGGGTTTACATTTATCGCCTTCCTCCTCTCCAGGTCTGGTTGCCTATACTGATGCGGACTAGGGGGGCTGTCCGGATACTCGCCGGTCTACGTCTGGTTATTGTATTTTTTTCGGGGATTCTCTTATATCTTGGTCGTCAAAGCGTCAGCCTGTTGTTTCTAGATCCAGTGCCGAGGCTGAATATAGGGCCGTTGCGAATGTCGTATCTGAGACCTGTTGGATTCGTAACCTCCTCCTTGAGTTACATTGTCCGGTTTCGAAGGCAACCTTGGTATATTGCGATAATATCAGTGCGGTTTACCTCTCTGGTAATCCTGTTCAACATCATCGCACAAAGCACGTGGAGCTAGATATTCATTTTGTGCGCGATCTTGTTGCTCGTGGTCAGGTTCGGGTTTTACATGTACCTTCTCGTTTTCAGTTCGCCGATGTCGTCACCAAGGGTCTACCGCGTCTACTGTTTGAGGAATTTCGCTCCAGTCTTCGCGTCGGCTCTCCCGTCGCTTCGACTGCGGGGGCATATTAGATAAGCTCAATGTTTAGATATCTATCCTAGTATTTAGGTAATTATCCTAGTATCGTTGGTAGTTATCTCTGGTTATATTTATCTCATGTATTGGTACTATAAAAGGAGGTGAGGAGCTATGTTTTGATTCATGGAATAAAATACCATTTGACACTGATCTCACCAAGTAATAATTACAATTGATCTCTAGTGCATTCTGATACACCTATTGCACTAGACTTCTCAAGGCTGATTTTCTTCAACATAACCAATCCTATATTAGTTATTATATACTATTTAAGATATAAACTATTTAAGACGTATGTTCAAACATACACGTACTAACTGAAACTACTGGTATAAAGTGGATACAAGGTTTTAAAAGCAGGAATCAGGTCCCAAGGTGTTTTCCCTAAATAAGGCAAGACGTAACCCTCGAGGAGGTTCGAGGCGTAAGCCCCAAGGCGGAAATATATATACACCAAAATATGTATATATACTATACAAATATATATATATATATATATATATATATATATATATATATATATATATATATATATATATATATATATATATATATATATATATATATATATATATCAAGGTTCTAAATGGCGTGAGGCGTGGCGTGACGGCGAGCCCAAGCCTCAAGCCTTAGAAGCCACGACAAAGCCATGGCGTTTTCAAGGCGTGATTTATGGCGTCAAATTTCTAATTCATATTTAATATTATATATAAAAACATATGTTTTGTAGTGTTACTCAATAAGTCAATAGTAATAAGCAAGTTAAATTAGGTTATATATATTAAAAACTTACAAATAAGACATTGAAAACTGTAATAACCAGTGTTTTAAATGATAAGATTTGAGATTTTGTGGAAAAAGTTTAGATGCTATAACTTCAAGGGACTGATTGGTAAATTGGAAAGAGGGTATAAAACCCTCAATGTTTTGCACAAAACCCTAGGTCAGAGAAATCTTGAAGCGGCGCATTGGAGGAGAGGAAAGGGATTCAAGCTACTATACGCAATTTTGAGCAGGGAAGTACGAAGTGGAAGAAAGACTCTTCATCAGGTAATTCTAGGTAATCCCTAATTCTAATCCTTGTTGTTTGTGCGAATATCGGATTAGTTTTGGATGTGGGGTTGTTGCTGGGAACTTTTGATCTTGAGATTTATCAATATGATCCATGATTAGCTTGGTAAGAAACGAGTCTTGGTTGCTAATCATTTTATGTTAATGCATTGATTACTCGCTTTGCGTTTTGAGTCCCATACCTATTTGGGAATTATTCCTTTAAAATCGGTGGCTAACATCTGTTCGACATAAACCCTTCGTGTCCGGAAGAGTTTTCCGGATGTGCCCGGAATAGAGATCCGGAAGCGGGATCCGGAATGGACCAGAACCGAAAGCGGGATCTGGAATGGACCGGAACCGGAAGCGGGATCCGGAATGAACCGGAATCCGTAAGCAGAATCCGGAATGGGACCGGAATCCGGAGTGGGATCCGGGATGGGTCCGGAATCCAGATTAGGCCGAAATCCGGAATAGATCCGGAAAGAAGGGTGGAGCCCGGAACTCTGGTTTTGGATTCTTGGTTTCTTGAGCCAAGTTTTCTTGGGGATCTGTTCAGAATGTGGTGAGTGTCAACTTAAGACTTTTTGTTCTTTTTCTTGAAAAATTATAGGTGTTCCGCCTAGAGACTTGGAAGCGTAAGTGAGAAGTAGCAAGCAAGACCAGGTGAGTTTTCCTAACTAAATACGTATTTTAAACGTGTTTTCTGAAGTAAGTAAATGAATATGAACTGACATGTTTTATTACATGAAAATGCGTGTATGGAAGTTTACTTGAGATGTATGCATACATTGTTGATAGATGTAAAGTGGCTAAGTAGGGGGTGTGGCCCGCCAGTACTCATACCGATGGGTGTGTCCCGTTTATGCCATGGGAGGTGTGACCCAGTAAGGCAGTGTGAGACTGACACGTTGTCGCCATTGCGGGACTTCAGTGTGCCATTTACATGTGCAGTTTATGTGGAAGCTTATTGTTTAAAGTTGTTGTTTATAATGGTTATGAATGTTTTATATTTGTTGATGAAACTGTTGCCACTAGAGGGAGCTCACTAGACCTCATGGTCTAACCCTCATTTTCAAAACTAAACCATTTTCAGGAAAGCGCTTAGAAGGGGTTACTGGTAAGCGCAAGGAGAAGGCGTGAGCGTGAGGCTTGGGACTAGAAGGAAGTCAGCATAGTATAGTATGCCAGGCTTAGTATTCTAGAAATCTCAGCTGTGTATTCGGTTGTTTCGGCAAACCTTGTATTGTACTTGTATGTTTATGTTGTGTTCCAGAGCCGTTTCGGCGAGTTGTTTATTTCTCGTTGTTCAAGTGTTATCTTTGAGTTGGGTTGTTACAAAAACATAAAGAAAAACCAAATATCACATTACGAAAACTGCGCATTAGGCCATGGCGTGCCACGGGCATAATGTGGCGTGAGACACAAGCCTTGGTTCCATGGCGCGCCATGGTGGCTGTGCGGCGAGTTTTTTAGAACAATGATATGTGTATATATATATATATATATATATATATATATATATATAGAGAGAGAGAGAGAGAGAGAGGCGGGTTCAAACGAGGAGCGTAACAATTTAAGAAAACGCGAGGAGCACCTCCCATGTACTGAATCACATGTGATTCACGTACAAAATCACATGTGATTCACACCTGATCGGGGGGCTTCCGCCCATGTAGTGGATCACATGTGATTCACGCCTATAATCACATGTGATCCGGGCGACTTCTACGCGACTCGTGAACCAGGTCGCCCGCTACCCGAATTTTTCGGGAGTAGTGGATCACATGTGATCCAATACATGGAAGACGATCCTCGCGTTTCTCGTAAATAGGTACGCTCCTCGTTTGAACCTTCCTCTCTCTCTCTCTCTCTCTCTATATATATATATATATAGGGTTGGGTTCTGGTGAGAATTTGAGCTTAACGTTAGAAGCGTGAGAAGTGGTTATCAACTGTTGAATGAGAAATACATGCACATTAGGATGAGATGCACCGAGATAAGATGCACCGGATCAATTCTCTTCTAAGCCGTAATTCATGAAAGGGCATTTGATTAAAAGTGATCAACGGTTCAGCTCAACTTCTCATGTTTCTCACGTTAACATCAACTTCTCACAAAATCTTTCGCTTATATATATATACATATATATATATATATTACTAAATTACTAGGAGATGTCAGTTCAATTGTTCATGACAGAGGAAGACTGAATCTTGAGATATGACGAGAGAGTGGAAAAATTGGTTGCTTGGAGCCATTGGGCATTGACCTTTTGTTTTTAGAAATATAGAAAGTTACGTTGTAAAGAGAAATACAATGTGTATGCCTCATCTGAACCATTACCAAAGCAGGCCGCCTGAGGTGCACGCCTCCTCGACACTGCCTCACGCCTCATTGAACCGCCTCACTGAACTAAGGAGTAAGTCTCATCCAGGGTCCAAGAGGCACCGCCTCTGGTGCGGTTTTGGGCCGTCTTGCCTCGAGGCTTAAGCCTCAAACGATTTTTAAAACCGTGAGTGGATAATACAAATTATAATCCACAATGTAATCTATTCAATTAAATAATCTAAAGCAAGTAAAATAAAACACAACAAAAACATGTGCAGTTGAAATCACGTAATTTACTATACAACTAAAGCATGCTTAAAAATACTAAGTAACTGGTATATCCTCCCCATAAGGAAAGAGGACATGAAAATTCACCTAGATTACCGAGTAACTAAACTACCATTACGCTTACACACTTACATAAATCTACACACAAAAGCCTGCCAATTCACTTCTGAACTAGATAATTTACTCGACGAAAATCCTTGAAATAAATCGTCGAAATAATAAACCTTTAATATATTAAATAATAGTATTATTATCAACTATCAACCTCACCAGTGTAAAATCATGAGCCTTGGCTCATGCCTGTACAAAGTAAAATCATACATACAGGGGTCTTCTTTTGTAAACCTCTTTTATTGTAACTAGTGTTAGGCCCGTGCGTTATACGGTGATGATAATCTATTTATATATATATATATATATATATATATAGAATATGTGCATTAGATCATGTGAGAAGTGTTATTTTTGGTGATAAGTGTGAGAAGTACTCTTAAAACGTTGATCATTTTTAATCAAATACCCTCTCATGAATTGTGGCTTAAAAAAATTATCCAGTGCATCTTATCTTGGTGCATCTCATCCTAATGTTCGTCTATTTCTCATCCAACGGTTGATAACCACTTCTCACGTTTGTCACCAAATTTGGCACTTAGTATTCACCATTTACACTATAATATTTACCATTTGGTTGGTTTTGATTCCAACCATGGTTATAGATTTCAAACCTTCTATCTCTTTTTTAATGCTTATCATCTTCTTCCAAGCTATCATATTCTCACCAATGTAGGATGATAAAACTCAACCTTACTTTAAGATTTAAGGAACAAACAAATCTCATAGTTCCAAGTCATCATCCTTGGTTCACTTTAAATTTTGCACTATTTTTCTTTATATTTGTTTGGTTATGATTCCAATCATGGTTATTAATTTCAAAACATTCTATCATTCTTTTATATTGGTTTTGACTCCAACAATGGTAATGGATTTCAAAACCTTACATCCCTATTTTTATACCCATAATTTTATTTCAAACTATCATATTACCAACAAAGGAAAATTATAAATCTCAACCTTATTAAAAGATTTGAGAAATACTCAAACCTCATGGTCCCAAGTCACCAACGTTGGTTTATATTTTAATTTTGCACTATATTTTTTTACCATTTGGTAGATTATGATTCTAACCATGGTTATCGATTTCAAAATTCCATCACCCTTTTATATATACTCGTTATCTTCTTCCAAATAAAAATCTTCCCACCAATGTGGGATGATGATCATCAAACATCATCTTGCCAAGTCATTATCATTGGTTTTTCTTTTGATATATATATATATATATATATATATATATATATATATATATATATATAATAGGTTACCTATAGGATACATATTTAGTAGTAATATGTTACTACTAGAACAACAAAAACCACAGTTATGGGTAGATGAAGTATTAATGTGGGAACAGACAGTAGTAAGAATGTGGGAGACAAATAAAAAATATAGCATGGACATGTTTTCTTATTTAGAAACCACATTAGGCCCAACCTCCCTAGGTATCTGGCAAAGTAAAAAAGCCCAAGACCCAGACGGAATAAACAGGCTAAAAGCCCTAGGAGACAATCCTTATAATTTTACATCGCAAATAAGGACTCTTATTCTAGGAGTCGATCCAGCTAAAAACAATAGTCTTTAACAAGATACGACGATCAGAAATTTGGAACAATTAAGTATAGCAGACATGAAATATATAAATGAATTCACAATAGATTTCTCAAGATTATTATCTCAAACAGGTTTAGCCATGGATGATGATCTATGCAATAAATATTTTATAAAATTACCAGGAGATCTAGGAAGAAATATACACGAAACATGGAAACAAACATGCGGTGAACAAAAGAATCTAGGCATAGGACCTAGAATAACATATACATTCGGAATATTAGAAGAAAGATGTAAAGAAGTGGCTTTACAAGAACAGCTAAAAAAGAATGCTTATGCGTTTTGTAAAACAGCCATCTATACACCACAAGCTTATGGTCACTACGACTATAAAAAGAAATTAAGAAAAAGCACGACATATCAGAAAGGATATAAATCCAATTATAAAAATAAATATGTCAGAAAACCGCAAACCCGGAAATGTAAATGTTTCATATGCGGAGATGAAAAACACTTAGCCAATAAATGCCCAAACAAGGGTAAAAATATAGAAAAGAGCAATTTAATAGAACAGATAGGGGATTACGAAATAGAATCCTTAACAGATAACTCAGATAACGAGTCAGTATACAGCATATATAGCGATAAGGATGAAAAAGATTTAACAAAAATAACATATACATATGTTAATACAGAAATAATAGAATGCGAACATGATTGGATAAACAGAAGAGGTAACAATTATATAAAATGTTATAATTGCGGATATTACCCTAGCATAGATAAAAGGTCACAATGTAACATTTGCTTCAAAGAAATATGATATTTGTGTCTTAAAGGGTTATTTAATCAAGAAATAACAATAAAAGAAACAAATAAAAAGAATAAAACTATAGACACAGATATATATTATGAGAAAATAGAAAAATTAGAAATATTAATAGAATTACATAAACTAAAAATTGATAATATAGAAAGAAAGTTAAAACATATAGAAGACCTAGTTGAAAGGAAAAAGGAAATAGAAATAGTCAACATGTCTCAAGAACATGAACAAACTTATATCCAAACAAAAGGATTTACAGATATGATTCACGTACAGTGTAGATTATGGTTAGATAATAATAAATTTGTGGATTTAACAGCATTAGTAGATACATGAGCAACAAAAAGTGTTATATCCTATAGTCTAATCCCTAAACAATATCATAAATCATTATCTTACAAGGTAGTTACTAGAACAATTGAAAGTAGACTTATAACAATTACACATTATATACAACCAACGGGAATACAGTTCCTAGACTTTGCAGGAAACTACACAATTAAATATGAAATACCACAAATAAACATTAATCCAGAATACATTAAATCCTCAGACTTCATTTTAGGATTAAACTTCTTATTCGGATTAAACGGGGCTACCACTCTTACAAGAAATTTTGTAACAATCAGTAAACAAATTTACAATTTTCCTACAATGAGATATACAAATACATCAGAATTCGCTCGAAAGCGTGGTGGACAAGGCAAATTAGAATTTCTAAAAAATAACCAAAACAACAAATTCGTTGAAAACGAATCCAGAAAATTACTCACAAATTTCCTAACACACGAATTAGAAAAAGGAATAGAGATTACAAAAAGTATAAACCATCCTGTGATTTTACATTTAGAAAAAATAGGACTCATAGGAGAAGATATAAAAAATTCAAAGGTTAAATATACATGCAAATTTAAGATAAAAAATCCTGATATAACAATTCGAACTACCAATATAGCATACAGCCCTTTAGACAAAGAATAATTTAAAAAACAAATACCAGAGATGTTAGACCAAAAATTAATCAGGAAATCCGAAAGTCCTCATAGATCAGCAGCGTTTATGGTAAGAAACCATGGCGAGATAAAAAGAGGAAAAGCTCGAATAGTCTATAATTATAAAAGACTAAATGATAATACAGAAGATGATGGATACAATATTCCTAACAAAGATAGTTTATTAAATCTTATACAAAAGAAAAGGATATTTTCAAAATTTGACTTAAAGTCAGGATATAATCAATTACAGCTCGAAGAAAACTTCAAACCATGGACAGCCTTCACATGTTCAGAAGGACAATATGAATGGAATGTTCTTAGTTTCGGACTCAAGAACGCACCATCTATATTCCAGAGATTCATGGACAATATATTTCTTAAATATGATTTCTGTTTAGTTTACATTGACGATATATTAGTTGCCAGTGAAACAATACAGGAACATGAAAAACATCTACAGCAAATATTCGAAGAAATAAAAAAGAATGGTATAGTAGTATCAAAAAGAAAAATGGATTTGTTCAAAAGAAAGATATCCTTTCTTGGCCTCGAAATTGGCAGTGGAAAGATAGAGCTACAATCACATATTTCTACAAAAATATTAGTTTTTCCAGAAAAAATCGAAGGCCTTAAACAAATACAAGCCTTTTTAGGACTGATAAATTATGCTCGAAAATTTATCCCAAATCTTTCAAAATTAGTAGGACCTCTATACAGTAAAACAACAAAAAATGGTCAAAGACATTTTAACATAGAAGACATGAAACTTGTTAAAGCAATTAAAGAACAAGTCAAAAATATTAAACCTCTGGAATTACCATTAGTAACAGATTACATAGTCATAGAAGTTGATGGTTGTAAAGAAGGATGGGGAGCTGTTCTTCTTTCTAAACCTAATAAATATAATCCGAAAGAGACAGAAAGGATTTGTTCATATGCTAGTGGAAATTTCAACAAAATTGGTATGAATTGGACAAGCTTAGATTTTGAAATACAAGCATTGATAAATGCTCTAGAGAAATTCAAAATATTTTTACAAAAAGAATTCACAGTCAGGACAGATTGTGAAGCTATTGTTCGCTTTATAAAAAACGATCAGAGCAAAAAGGTAAATAAGACACGATGGATAAATTTGCAAAATATTATCCAAGGATGTGGCTACAAAATAAATTTTGAACATATTAAAGGAAGAGATAATGGGATAGCAGATATGTTATCCAGGAATCTTAACAGGTTATTCATTACAGATGGAGAAAAAGGATAAGGGAAAACGAAAAGTTATACAGCCTCTCCGATATTCATCTGCTATGAGTATCTCATCCGATGAGGAGAAAAGCAATACACAGAAAGTTGATACACAGAAAATGTTACAAGATGTGATAAGCTCACAAATGTTACAAACAGAAGAATTTTACAGTTCTCCACAGATTCCAAGATCGTCAAAAAGCATACCAAATATTGGTATTGCACCTTACACACCTACAAAAACCCCAACCAGGGGTTATACACAGTCTAGCAAAACAAAGGATATACAGACAGATGCTATGATAGCATTTGGTAACCATGTGTTACAAAAATGTTTTGATACAAAGAAAAAATTCAGGCCATTAATTGGAACAATTTTAACAGAAAAACAACAATGTTTGCTTGATAATGTCTGGCATATTCAAACCATGCCACAAGCAACCTCTTTCAAAGTACAAATTCTAAATGCCTTGAGCATTTATTTCTCAGAACAGAGCCAGAAAATTCCCGAAAAACAACACAACCGTTTTTCTCATTACATCATTTTTAGGGGAACAAAAACTGGAATTTTCAATAAATGGGAAACAGTTACACAGCATATAAATTGTGATGGTCCACTTTATAAAGGATATCACAGTTTTTCAGAAGCTATGAAAGTAGCCAGGGAAACTTTTGGAGTTGAAACCTTCTTCATTGAACCTGAAGAGGTAAAAACCTTTGCAGAAATAGCAAAAACTAATCCTGAGCAATTCATTATTGTTCAAGAAAAGGTGATTGCCCAGTTACAAGATCAACTCCTAAAAACTGGAAAAGATACACAACTTATACAAACCCAGATTGAAAACAGTTTTCTCAAACAAAAGATTTCCCTTCTCGAAGCAAAAAATACACAGCTTATACAAAAGTTTGAGAAAAAGGAAACAAACACAGTCATACACAGAAACCTCGATTGTTTCAAGGCAAGGATCCTAGATATGCCACTGAAACAAACGATGCAACCACTTTTCGAAAACTTCCCAAAATTCGAACAGATGGTTTCTGACAAAGTTTGCACAGAATTTCCATTGGTGTTATACAAGTTACAACAAGATATCATCGACATGGCCTTTGAAGAGAAAAAATGCAAAGGCGTTACAGTGGTTCAAAGAACACATCATTATGCAGCACAGATTCCGACCAACATATTTCTATTACAGGTCAACCTGAAGATCACAGACATGCCTGACGATCAAATCCTAAGTTTCTACCACAATGGAATGATCGATTACATAGAATTCAGCTTGAACCCAAAGACAGAAGCAATCCTCAACAAATTCGGGGAAAAATTTATTCTTATAGCCGGCAATATGGCATCTCATTCAAATGATCAAATGATAGGTTGCAAGATTTTTGCATCCTTTCCTGAAGCCAACAGTTATACATACAGACCTGCCAGAAAACGTATTTTTATCAGCCATCACGAAGAAGAACAAATGATGTTGATAAAATATGCATGTAGCCGCGAATACACATGGTGGGACAATATCAACAGCAAGGAAACTCTGCAGTTACAGGTGGAAAAAATGATCATACAGGGGCAAAGGACACCAACACTACCTGCAGGTTTTTTCAGACGACCTTGGGGAAAACAGTACAGACTTATTGCAAAAGGTCACTATACACAGATTTTCGTACAAGACAATTGGATCATGATCCTCCCATTCATCGGAGAAGATGATTCCAGTCCAATTATAATTGAAAACACAGACGAAAGAGATGACTATGACGGAAACGGAACAGATCCAGATTCGCCACCGTCAATCGACAGCACACACAGGGACTTCTAGAAGGACTCTTTTCATCTAGAAGAAGAAACGTCAGCCTGACGTCACTACAAATTATTTTCAGAATATTGGCCGACACTTTCTTTTTGGCTTTTAGACTTTTGTATAAAGTAAGTTGTCGTTATTCCTTTTAAAGATTCGTTAGTTGCCGACATAGCTTTAATAATTTGCTTAGACTTTATACGTGTCCTAGTCTAGTCTAGATTCGTTCCTTTAATCTGTCTATATAATGTAGTTTCTATTTCATTGTAAGACACACCGAGAAAACCTTTGAGAAATATTAGAAGCATTCTCTCATATGGTCTTCTAAACTCTCTCTCTATCTCCTTAATGTTAATCTAGTTTTTTCTTACACTCCTTTTAGATCTTCATAGTATATCCCATACCAAAAAAAAAAAAGGACCACCGCTGTCCATATACCATCCCGGTGCTTCCGCGCGTCACCTCCCAAGTTCTTCGACTAGTTCGTCCATCTCCACTGTAAGTATTTATGAATTTTCATAAATTATTGTCATAGTGGTTTAACGGAAACCCAAAAAATCCGTCATACCCCCTTATTTGGTATCAGAGCATGGTACGATTCTAAAGGTTTAAAAGACTTAGTCAGGCTCGTTGGTGGCAGTTGAGCCTAAGCCCACAACTTACGAGAACCCGCTGAGGTGAAAATCTAAGGATCATATTATGTAATGATAACAAATAAACAGGTTATGATGAATTTAAGGGTCAAGATAAACCCTAGTAAGATTGTTCATATTGTTTATTGTTTATTTAAAATTTTTATTAATAATTTAAAGTTTTTATGGGATATATGAATATATTAAGATAAGGAGTAAGAAATCTAGATTGATATTAAGGGATAGATTTTCTCAAAATTATTGATCCAAATACTGTTAAACTCTTTACTAAAATAACGGAAAATTTAAGCTATATTAAAGAACAAAATAACCAGATTATAGAAGAAGTAAAAGAAATTAAAAAGGGATTTCCTACTAAACAGGAAATCCAACAGTTAAGCTTTTTGCTAGAAAGTAATAAATCCAAACAGATACAAACTGAAAACAAAAATTTATTAGAAAAGGTAAATAAAGTTATAAATATATTAGAAAATAAAACAGAAACTAATACAACCACAGAAGGTGATATAGATAAGATTACCGAAGCTATAAACAAACTAAATTTAGGAGATATCAAACTAAAGAAAAAACCAACACCATACACACACTGGCTACCAAGAAAATGAGTAATCAAAATAGAAGTTTCTTAGGAAGAAGCCGAACTATACAGGAAGCTAGAAGTTCAACAAGTAATATACAGGATACAATATCATCAGAATCATTCTTAAACAGGGTTATTAGAAGAGGATCAGGTTCAAACTCCTCACAACAGAATATGCAATTAGAACAAGAGATAGATTTAGACAGAAATATAAATCTATACAATCAACACCAATTAGATATTTTAAATCCAAGAGTATTATATCAGACAGGACGTCTAAATATAAACACAATATTAATACAAAGCAGTAGAGAAGAAAGTCTAAGAGTAGTAGATAGATCTGTAACTTTAGATCTATTCTCACCCGAGACTATACAGAAAATAAAACAGTCAGGAAAACACTTTGCACACGTCGGATTAGTAATAATAGGAATTAAAGCCTTAGGAAGAAAAAATCTAGGAACAAAATTATTAGCCTTATTACTAGACAAAAGTTGGAAGACAGAATTAAAAAAGGCAATAATTTCAGGAATGGAAATTGACCTAAGTCAAAATACAGCGTTATTTTATTGCACACCCGGAATCTTAAAAGATATAAATGATCTTCAAAATATTAAAATAGCTTTACAAACCAAGGGATATGAAAATTATGAAGGAAATAACATAGTAATAAGCATAGGAGTGCTAGGAAAAGCTAGCAACAGGTCAGGAATGAAATACAAAGTAAATATTGAAGGAATTGTAAATACAATAGCTTCAAAATCAATACAAATGATTGATCCAGTAAAAATAGATCCTGAAGAATTAGCAGGATTGGAATGGAAATTAAATGACATAACAAGTCAAGAAGACGAAATACTAGTGCCAAAAAGAAGTTATATATATGAAGATTGTGATGGAATGTCAGGATCGAATCTTAACAAGACAATAAACACTTAGAATTCAGAATTAAAGAATCTGCGGAAAAGAACTTTAATTCTCACAATCAAGAACAATGTAACAGAAAATTCTCCACTTTGTATATTCACTAAATCGACTCACAATATTAACAACCAAACCTCAATCTTGTTGAACAGGCTCAACAAGACGACTTCTACTTCTCTAGAAATAGGGTTCTAAAACCTTGAGGTTAAATCTCTCTGAAAAACGATATCGAATTCTATTTCACACGTATATTAACTCATCTATCGTCTATATTCTAATAGCTATCTATCAATACTATTTATACAAGAATAATTACAAGATAACTATCAAAAAGTAACTTGATCTTCTAAATCTTCGTTAAACATATCTTGATCAATTCCTTCTTTGTCTCCAAAAGTATCGCATACCAAACTTATCAAGTCAGCAGTATTAACCTTCATTCTTCATGAGCAGTACTAACAATCTTCAGCAGTATTAACCGATTTCATCTCCAGCAGTATTAACATCACTCCAGCAGTATTAATCATGAGCAGTACTAACAGATATTCAATTATGCACCAGCAGTACTAACCTTGACTTGCAGTAGTAACTGTGTCTAGCAGTAGTAACTTCACATAAGCAGTATTAATGAAGAACTGGCAGTAGTAAAATTGTCTTGGCAGTACTAACCATACTTAGCATATCTTCAGTTCCCAACAATCTCCCCCTAACTTGACTTTTAGGAAAAGAAGTCAAGTTCTTCAGATGATGCTTCCAAAACCTAATCATACATGCCTAGATTAGGATTCAATCCCAGACTTTGATTGAGAATCCTTTTTACCAAGAATCTACCCATTGCTGAATCCTTGTTGCAGGTCAACTTAGCATGTAGCATTCCTTTCAGCCTCTTCATGCTGTGTTTGTATATTTCATCCACCAGATAGTATTCATGAGTCGCAGAGTCAAGGGAGATGACATATACTCCACAGTTTTCATAGAGCATCCAGTTGGTAATGGTTTGAAACTGTGTGTTTATCCTATACTGAACTGCTTCAGGTTTGAACATTTGGCACAAGAATTCAAGTACCATTTTAGAGATTGACATCCCTTGCTCAGTCAGCATGTTTTCATATAGCCTCATCCCAACTTTGAACATCTCTTCTAAGTCTGATCTTGAGCAAGTTCTGACAATTATTCCCCAAGTTGAAAAGACTTCAAATTTTCCATCTGCTCTTTTTATTCTGATGAACTCCTTTCTTCCATCTTTCAATGTGTCCCAGAAGATGATCTCAGGAGGCATGGAAGACAATGGTGTAGTCTTGATTGGATTAGTATCAACCACAGTAATATACAAATCACATTGAGCATTTGATTGTGATTGTACATTGCTTGGTTGACCTGATGAAGTTGCCACTTCTTCTTCAGCAACTTTTGGATTAGATTTCTCTTTAACTGCTTCCTCCTGTGCTTCTTCTACAGTTGGATCCACCCTTGGCTTCTTTATATCTTTCTTCTTTGAGGCTATTGACTTTGTTCTTGGCCTCTTTGTTCTTTTGAAAGATTTAACAGCTTCAGGAGTGGTTTCAGTTTGTTCTTCTTTGTGGCTCTTAGCAGCACTAACAGTTTCTGCTGCCTTTTGTTTTTCAGCAGCAGTAACCATTTCTACTGCTATCGCTGTTACTGCTTCTTTTATGACCTTTAATACTGCTGCTTCGACACTGTCCTTCACAATCCCATATATCTCTTCATCAATCTCTGCTTTAGTTACTGTAGGAACGGATTCTGCTTTCTTCTCACTTTCAGCTTCTTTTGCAACTTCAGCAGCAGTAACCGTTTCTGCTGCTGGTTCTGTTTCTGCTTCTTTTGTAAGATCAGCAGCAGTAACGGTTTCTGCTGCTGTGTCTGTTTCTGCTTCCTTTGTACTATCTGCAGCCTCCTCAGTCTCCCCCTCAACCTTATACTCCCCCTCAATGTTTGCATCCTCCATGTTTAGATCTGAGTCTGACTCCCCCTTTTTGGAAGCATCATCGGTAGGGTTTCTTCTCCTAAGGACAAATTGAGCTCTCTTCTTTCTGTGCATCAACTTAGTGATCATCTTCCTTTGCTTCTCAAGCTGTGAGTTTTGAAAAAGGACCACTTTCTTGAGTTCATCAATCTCCTTTTTCTGATCCATGACCTCAATGTTGATATTTGCAATAGTTTCCATCAATTCCTCGTACGTATATCTATCCTCACCCTGTTTAGGAGTTTTTACCTCCCTTAAAGGATCATTGGAAGTTTTAGCAGATGTCTCTTGCCTAGCAAAAGCACTATCTACCCCCTTGGTTTCTTGGCACCTGGGACCTCTGGATGATTTCTCACCCTGAGTTGCCGTGAGGAGGGGCTTAGTTATTTTACCACTGGCCTTCTCTTTGCTAGCAGAAGTAGTGGCAGCCTTGCGACTCACATGCTCAACCTTCTCCTTAGTGAGCACCTTCTTGGGGTTGGGAGACACCCCTGTGGTTTCCCTTTCGATATTCTCCATTGGAGAATGCTCCAACAGATGGCTTAAAGGCTTCGGGCTCTTAGGAGATACATCAAGGGAAGGAACCTTGTGTACCTTTCTTCTTTCAAACCTTTTGGTTATTGTGGGAGTTGGTCTTTCAAGAATGGATTGAGGGATGTCTTTTGTGATGGAAGGTTGGGATTGGTCATCAGTGGGTGTGTCTAATGAGGGCCTTGACCCTGATGCCATACCTTCAATTGTGTGGGACACAACCATCATTGTAGAGAACAATGGTGTGTCAACTCCTTCCGAGTCCCTAGGAAGTCTTTTCATATTTGAAAAAACCTTCCCTTTAGGGGATTTTGGTACATATACCTCATCAAACTGAGGTAATTCCGTCACTTCCTTGGTAATTACTTCCTGAACAAACCTTGGATACATATAGAAACGCTTTTTGGATTCCAGGTTTGCCACAAGATCATTGAAAATCATTTGAGAAAAATTAAACTTCCTGTTAGTGGCTAAGCAGACTAGAGCATAAGCAATAGTACTGCTGAACTCACTCCATCCAGTAGTTTTCTTTGAAATACAATGCATTAGGGTATGAACAAAGAATCTCCATTGAGTAAAAAACTTTGACTTGTAGAATTTAAAAACTCCAATGGTACCTTCATACCCCATTCTTTGTAAAGTAGAGAAGAGTTCTTCATTGGGAATAGAAGATATACCTGAGGCATCATCTAGTCGAAGAGTGATGCGAAGAAGTTCTTCTGAAACTTTCAAGGGTTTGTCACATACCCTTGTTTGGATGACTTTCTGCCCATCTTCGGATTCCACGGTGGCATTGGCCCAGAATTGCGTCTGATGCTCGATGTATATTGTTGGATTCACCGTTAGGGCATATGAAATATGAGTGGACTTGAGAAAATCCACAATTTCATGAAATCCGTCGGCCTGCTTCGGCTTCTGAAGCATTGCAATCTCATTATGCTCGTCGACAAACTCCATAATCGTTGTGCTTCCTGAGGATTTGTAAAGAAAACACAGAGATTCTAGGGAGACTAGGTTAGAACGAGAGAGAAGAAGTTAATGCGAAGAGACGTTATGAACTTTGGCGGGCAAACAGGGGTATTTATAGCAGTATTTGCCCTAGATTATCAAAAGCAGTATTAACGACATAAGCAGTATTAACGACTGAGCAGTATTAACTACACAAGCAGTATTAACTGCTGAGCAGTATTAACTACACAAGCAGTATTAACTGCACAAGCAGTATTAACTGTGCATTAGCAGTATTAACTACTGAGCAGTATTAACTGCAAAGCAGTATTAACTACAAAGCAGTATTAACCACACCTGCAGTATTAACTACAAAGCAGTATTAACTGCAAGGGCAGTATTAACTACTTAGCAGTATTAACTGCAAGGGCAGTATTAACTACTTAACAGTATTAACTACTAGAACACTGGCAGTAGTAACTCTGCACTGGCAGTAGTAACTCTGCACTAGCAGTAGTAACTCTGCACTAGCAGTAGTAATTCTGTACTGGCAGTAGTAACTATATTTGCACTTTGCATTACTAGTCAAATCCTCAAATGTCATCTTACCTTCTGACATCACCTTTACTTTTACCACTTATCTTACCTCCTGCAGGATTATTTTCAAAAGCAACATGTCCTCCATCAATTCTTTTGAAATTCTTGAGGCAGGCCATGTTACCTGTCATGTGCCTGGAGCAACCACTATCAACATGCCAAATGCTCTTCCCCTTGAGCTGTTGGTTGCCCTGCACATTAAGATAAATCAGTTAGTTTTATTGGGAACCCAAGCCGAAGTGGTCTTGGGTCTCCCTTGCTCATCAAAGTACTTGCACTTGGTTTTGATGAGATTTTCAACCTTAGGTACTGCAGTACTGGAGTACTTTGTCAATATGATTGGTTTAGCAGCACTAGAAGCAGTATTAACCTCAGAAGTACTAACAGTGCTAGCAGTACTAACACTGGGAGCAGTAGTATCGTTAGCAGCACTATCAGTACTAGCAGCAGTATCAGCAGTACTAACAGAGGTAGCAGTATTAACAGAGTTAACACTGCTAGAAGCAGTATTAACAGAGTTAACACTGCTAGCAGCAGTACTATCTGAAGAAGAAGCACTAAAAGTGTTAGCAGCACTAACATTGCTAGCAGCACTAACTTTGGAATGATTACTAGCAGTATTAACACTGCTAGCAGCACTAACTTTGGAATGATTACTAGCAGTATTAACACTGCTAGCAGCACCAACTTTTGAAGCAGTACTAACAGTGTTAGCAGTACTAACACTGCTAGCAGCAGTATTGTTTTTAGTGCCTTTTGGAACCCACATAGTACCACATTCCTTTTCAGTCGTTTTCTTTATGTGGCTTTTGGGTTTATCTTGTTTCTTGGCCACATTTTTCTTTGCAGGCTTCCTATAACCGGAGGATTTTTGAAAACTTCTTTGTAAACTTCTCTTTTGGTTAATAGGATTAAAGTAACAGTATTTGGCAAGATGGTTCAACTTGCCACAAATAAAGCAAGGTTTTGGTCTGTTAATCTTTTGCAGATCAACTCCTTGCCTTAGTGCCCACTGGTTATTCCAGTTCCTTTGATTTCCCCTCTGATTATCATGTTTTTGGGGCTTGTTCTCTTTAGATTTCCTGCAAGAACAATGTTCACAAGTTTTAGAGTTCACAACAGTGGTCTGTGTATAATGAACTCCCTTTTCCTTGTCAGTCCTTTTCATCTCATTGTTCTTAACACATGGACTTTCACATTCCTCATCAGATCCTACTTTGTCAGTCTCATCCTCAACAACTACTTTATCTAAAGGATCTACTTCAGTGGCTCCTTTAGGTAAGTCCTTCCTATCCTTGGTTTCTAATAGGTCTGACTTAGGAGGGATGTAGTTGTTGTTATAGGGTGGGGGTGTGGCATTGTACCCTATTCCTGGTTTCAAGTTACTATGGATTTGAGAGTTGATTATGTTGTCCATGACTTTGGAGGCACAAGTAAACTTTTCTACATCAAGTTTAACTTTCTCAAGCTCTCCTTTTAGTTTCTCACACTCTTCCCTAGACTCTTTCAGTTGGAACTCCAGACCACCCTTTTCCCACTTCCAGTAGTTTGTATCATATGAGTGTTGAAGTTCATTGGCTTGAAAAGCTTTAATTTGTTCTTCAAACCTCTCAACAATCAATACATAATCTCTTATGTCCTTTTCTAATCTCTTAAGGTCATCACACATTCCCTGATTGTGATCTCTATACCTTTTAACAGTGTCTATACAAGATTGAGAACATAGATTAGATTTTACCTCTGTAGGAATATCTGAGACTTCTGCCATGAGTGCATGATTCTTTATTGCCTCTTCTGCTTGATCACTCCAATCAAAAGTACTGTTTGATTCAATAGAATTTTCCATAATGACTGTAGAATTCTAAGAAACACTTGCTCTGATACCACTTGTCAGGATCGAATCTTAACAAGACAATAAACACTTAGAATTCAGAATTAAAGAATCTGCGGAAAAGAACTTTAATTCTCACAATCAAGAACAATGTAACAGAAAATTCTCCACTTTGTATATTCACTAAATCGACTCACAATATTAACAACCAAACCTCAATCTTGTTGAACAGGCTCAACAAGACGACTTCTACTTCTCTAGAAATAGGGTTCTAAAACCTTGAGGTTAAATCTCTCTGAAAAACGATATCGAATTCTATTTCACACGTATATTAACTCATCTATCGTCTATATTCTAATAGCTATCTATCAATACTATTTATACAAGAATAATTACAAGATAACTATCAAAAAGTAACTTGATCTTCTAAATCTTCGTTAAACATATCTTGATCAATTCCTTCTTTGTCTCCAAAAGTATCGCATACCAAACTTATCAAGTCAGCAGTATTAACCTTCATTCTTCATGAGCAGTACTAACAATCTTCAGCAGTATTAACCGATTTCATCTCCAGCAGTATTAACATCACTCCAGCAGTATTAATCATGAGCAGTACTAACAGATATTCAATTATGCACCAGCAGTACTAACCTTGACTTGCAGTAGTAACTGTGTCTAGCAGTAGTAACTTCACATAAGCAGTATTAATGAAGAACTGGCAGTAGTAAAATTGTCTTGGCAGTACTAACCATACTTAGCATATCTTCAGTTCCCAACATGGAACACAAAGCTTAAGATTTGTAAATTTTACAAAGAAATCATCTGACAAGAAAGAAGATGATGAAGAAACAACAGAATATAACTTTATGAATATAGAATATGATACAGACACAGAACCAAAATATGATACAGACAACGAAAATGGTGAAACACTAATAGGATTTGATCAATTCGAAGAAGAAGAGTTTGATTATAGTTTATTAGAAGATCTAGAAGAAGAAGAAAATACAGGATTCAAGATAGAAGAAACTAATAAAACTATAGAACAAATCATTGATAGAAAGTTCACAGAATTAAATATACAGGATGAAACGGATGACATGATTATAGAATGCATGACAGAATTAGGGATGACATACGAAGAAAGTTACAAAAATCTACAGAATTATTATAATTTACCCCTAGTAGAAGACATACTTAAAGGTAAAACAATGATATCAGATTTCTACAAACAAGAACAAAATTATATGGATGAACATATGCATGGTACATATCCATATAGACGAATAAAACCAGAATGGCAAGAACCAGGAACTGGTACACAAGAAACATCAGGAAGAGAAAATTGGACAAAACCCTCCACAAGTTATCAACAAGAATCCAATTATGTAGGAAAAGGTAATAGGTTACCTATAGGATACATATTTAGTAGTAATATGTTACTACTAGAACAACAAAAACCACAGTTATGGGTAGATGAAGTATTAATGTGGGAACAGACAGTAGTAAGAATGTGGGAGACAAATAAAAAAGATAGCATGGACATGTTTTCTTATTTAGAAACCACATTAAGCCCAACCTCCCTAGGTATCTGGCAAAGTAAAAAAGCCCAAGACCCAGACGGAATAAACAGGCTAAAAGCCCTAGGAGACAATCCTTATAATTTTACATCGCAAATAAGGACTCTTATTCTAGGAGTCGATCCAGCTAAAAACAATAGTCTTTAACAAGATACGGCGATCAGAAATTTGGAACAATTAAGTATAGCAGACATGAAATATTAAAATGAATTCACAATAGATTTCTCAAGATTATTATCTCAAACAGGTTTAGCCATGGATGATGATCTATGCAATAAATATTTTATAAAATTACCAGGAGATCTAGGAAGAAATATACACGAAACATGGAAACAAACATGCGGTGAACAAAAGAATCTAGGCATAGGACCTAGAATAACATATACATTCGGAATATTAGAAGAAAGATGTAAAGAAGTGGCTTTACAAGAACAGCTAAAAAAGAATGCTTATGCGTTTTGTAAAACAGCCATCTATACACCACAAGCTTATGGTCACTACGACTATAAAAAGAAATTAAGAAAAAGCACGACATATCAGAAAGGATATAAATCCAATTATAAAAATAAATATGTCAGAAAACCGCAAACCCGGAAATGTAAATGTTTCATATGCGGAGATGAAAAACACTTAGCCAATAAATGCCCAAACAAGGGTAAAAATATAGAAAAGAGCAATTTAATAGAACAGATAGGGGATTACGAAATAGAATCCTTAACAGATAACTCAGATAACGAGTCAGTATACAGCATATATAGCGATAAGGATGAAAAAGATTTAACAAAAATAACATATACATATGTTAATACAGAAATAATAGAATGCGAACATGATTGGATAAACAGAAGAGGTAACAATTATATAAAATGTTATAATTGCGGATATTACCCTAGCATAGATAAAAGGTCACAATGTAACATTTGCTTCAAAGAAATATGCTATTTGTGTCTTAAAGGGTTATTTAATCAAGAAATAACAATAAAAGAAACAAATAAAAAGAATAAAACTATAGACACAGATATATATTATGAGAAAATAGAAAAATTAGAAATATTAATAGAATTACATAAACTAAAAATTGATAATATAGAAAGAAAGTTAAAACATATAGAAGACCTAGTTGAAAGGAAAAAGGAAATAGAAATAGTCAACATGTCTCAAGAACATGAACAAACTTATATCCAAACAAAAGGATTTACAGATATGATTCACGTACAGTGTAGATTATGGTTAGATAATAATAAATTTGTGGATTTAACAGCATTAGTAGATACAGGAGCAACAAAAAGTGTTATATCCTATAGTCTAATCCCTAAACAATATCATAAATCATTATCTTACAAGGTAGTTACTAGAACAATTGAAAGTAGACTTATAACAATTACACATTATATACAACCAACGGGAATACAGTTCCTAGACTTTGCAGGAAACTACACAATTAAATATGAAATACCACAAATAAACATTAATCCAGAATACATTAAATCCTCAGACTTCATTTTAGGATTAAACTTCTTATTCGGATTAAACGGGGCTATCACTCTTACAAGAAATTTTGTAACAATCAGTAAACAAATTTACAATTTTCCTACAATGAGATATACAAATACATCAGAATTCGCTCGAAAGCGTGGTGGACAAGACAAATTAGAATTTCTAAAAAATAACCAAAACAACAAATTCGTTGAAAACGAATCCAGAAAATTACTCACAAATTTCCTAACACACGAATTAGAAAAAGGAATAGAGATTACAAAAAGTATAAACCATCCTATGATTTTACATTTAGAAAAAATAGGACTCATAGGAGAAGATATAAAAAATTCAAAGGTTAAATATACATGCAAATTTAAGATAAAAAATCCTGATATAACAATTCGAACTACCAATATAGCATACAGCCCTTTAGACAAAGAAGAATTTAAAAAACAAATACCAGAGATGTTAGACCAAAAATTAATCAGGAAATCCGAAAGTCCTCATAGATCAGCAGCGTTTATGGTAAGAAACCATGGCGAGATAAAAAGAGGAAAAGCTCGAATAGTCTATAATTATAAAAGACTAAATGATAATACAGAAGATGATGGATACAATATTCCTAACAAAGATAGTTTATTAAATCTTATACAAAAGAAAAGGATATTTTCAAAATTTGACTTAAAGTCAGGATATAATCAATTACAGCTCGAAGAAAACTTCAAACCATGGACAGCCTTCACATGTTCAGAAGGACAATATGAATGGAATGTTCTTAGTTTCGGACTCAAGAACGCACCATCTATATTCCAGAGATTCATGGACAGTATATTTCTTAAATATGATTTCTGTTTAGTTTACATTGACGATATATTAGTTGCCAGTGAAACAATACAGGAACATGAAAAACATCTACAGCAAATATTCGAAGAAATAAAAAAGAATGGTATAGTAGTATCAAAAAGAAAAATGGATTTGTTCAAAAGAAAGATATCCTTTCTTGGCCTCGAAATTGGCAATGGAAAGATAGAGCTACAATCACATATTTCTACAAAAATATTAGTTTTTCCAGAAAAAATCGAAGGCCTTAAACAAATACAAGCCTTTTTAGGACTGATAAATTATGCTCGAAAATTTATCCCAAATCTTTCAAAATTAGTAGGACCTCTATACAGTAAAACAACAAAAAATGGTAAAAGACATTTTAACATAGAAGACATGAAACTTGTTAAAGCAATTAAAGAACAAGTCAAAAATATTAAACCTCTGGAATTACCATTAGTAACAGATTACATAGTCATAGAAGTTGATGGCTGTAAAGAAGGATGGGGAGCTGTTCTTCTTTCTAAACCTAATAAATATAATCCGAAAGAGACAGAAAGGATTTGTTCATATGCTAGTGGAAATTTCAACAAAATTGGTATGAATTGGACAAGCTTAGATTTTGAAATACAAGCATTGATAAAAAGGAAACAAACACAGTCATACACAGAAACCTCGATTGTTTCAAGGCAAGGATCCTAGATATGCCACTGAAACAAACGATGCAACCACTTTTCGAAAACTTCCCAGAATTCGAACAGATGGTTTCTGACAAAGTTTGCACAGAATTTCCATTGGTGTTATACAAGTTACAACAAGATATCATCGACATGGCCTTTGAAGAGAAAAAAATACAAAGGCGTTACAGTGGTTCAAAGAACACATCATTATGCAGCACAGATTCCGACCAACATATTTCTATTACAGGTCAACCTGAAGATCACAGACATGCCTGACGATCAAATCCTAAGTTTCTAGCACAATGGAATGATCGATTACATAGAATTCAGCTTGAACCCAAAGACAGAAGCAATCCTCAACAAATTCGGGGAAAATTTATTCTTATAGCCGGCAATATGGCATCTCATTCAAATGATCAAATGATAGGTTGCAAGATTTTTGCATCCTTTCCTGAAGCCAACAGTTATACATACAGACCTGCCAGAAAACGTATTTTTATCAGCCATCACGAAGAAGAACAAATGATGTTGATAAAATATGCATGTAGCCGCGAATACACATGGTGGGACAATATCAACAGCAAGGAAACTCTGCAGTTACAGGTAAAAAAAATGATCATACAGCGGCAAAGGACATGATCATACAGGGGCAAAGGACACCAACACTACCTGCAGGTTTTTTCAATCGACCTTGGGGAAAACAGTACAGACTTATTGCAGAAGGTCACTATACACAGATTTTCGTACAAGACAATTGGATCATGATCCTCCCATTCATCGGAGAAGATGATTCCAGTCCAATTATAATTGAAAACACAGACGAAAGAGATGACTATGACGGAAACGGAACAGATCCAGATTCGCCACCGTCAATCGACAGCACACACAGGGACTTCTAGAAGGACTCTTTTCATCTAGAAGAAGAAACGTCAGCCTGACGTCACTACAAATTATTTTCAGAATATTGGCCGACACTTTCTTTTTGTCTTTTAGACTTTTGTATAAAGTAAGTTGTCGTTATTCCTTTTAAAGATTCGTTAGTTGCCGACATAGCTTTAATAATTTGCTTAGACTTTATACGTGTCCTAGTCTAGTCTAGATTCGTTCCTTTAATCTGTCTATATAATGTAGTTTCTATTTCATTGTAAGACACACCGAGAAAACCTTTGAGAAATATTAGAAGCATTCTCTCATATGGCCTTCTAAACTCTCTCTCTATCTCCTTAATGTTAATCTAGTTTTTTCTTACACTCCTTTTAGATCTTCATAGTATATCCCATACAAACCCAGATTGAAAACAGTTTTCTCAAACAAAAGATTTCCCTTCTCGAAGCAAAAAATACACAGCTTATACAAAAGCTTGAGAAAAAGGAAACAAACACAGCCAGGAAGAGAAAATTGGACAAAACCCTCCACAAGTTATCAACAAGAATCCAATTATGTAGGAAAAGGTAATAGGTTACCTATAGGATACATATTTAGTAGTAATATGTTACTACTAGAACAACAAAAACCACAGTTATGAGTAGATGAAGTATTAATGTGGGAACAGACAGTAGTATATATATATATAGGTTGGGTATCTTTTGCAAACCAGTGTATTTGTACAAACTCGTACAAACCATACCTAGCTTTTGATTTTGTAAATTTGGCTTCATGAATATATATATATATATATTGGCTTCATGAATATATAATTTGGTTTCATGAATATATCATTTGGCATTTTTAACTAATTTTTTTCGGTGGAGCCCTAAAATACCCTTATTTTTGTAAAAAAATTAGTTAAAAATGCCAAATGATATATTCATGAAGCCAAATTATATATTAATGAAGCCAAAATATATATATAAATATTCATGAAGCCAAATTTACAAAATCATGAAGCTAGTTATGGTTTGTACGAGTTTGTACAAATACACTGGTTTGCAAAAAATATCACCCCTATATATATATATTTATATATATATTTTGATAATGATAATATGTAACACCCCATATTTCCTATTCTTGTGATTTTAGAATAAAATGAGAATTTAGTGGCCAAAGTGTGAAATTGGAAACTTATGTGCTCAAGAGTGTGTTATTAGAAGTATAAATCAGATGGAAAACCCTTCTTTCTTTCATTATGTCGGCTAGGGATTTGAGGAGTGGAGAAGTTGAGAAGAAGCAACTCTTTAAGGGTTGGAGTAGGAGGAGTTCATCAAAGAGATTGGAGAATTCATCTTCAAGGTATAACTCTCTTCTCAATCTTCACTCTATTGCTTATTTGGGAATTTGAGTGTGTGTGATTCAATGATTCTTTCTATCCCTGAGTTTTGGAATGAAATCATTGGGAGTAGAAAGGTTATTGGATCATCTTGTGGGTTGTGAGCCCCTATTTGGGAAGCTTGCACCATTTTAATGGAGTTTTGAGTTTTGGGTTTGAAATGATGAATCATTGGTTGAGTTTTAGATGGATTTCATTAGATTAATTGATGTTTTGATGTTTGGTAATGGTGGGGAAAGGCTTAGAGCATCCATTATTTCATTTTGGAGGCTTAAGATCGATTTAGGATGAGTTCGGATTGAGAAAGGGTGAGATTTCGGACTGAAATGGTTGTGCAGACTTGGGAGGGACGAACAGGAGGTTGCGCGGTTTGTCCCGCGGTTTGAAAACCGCGTGGAAAGTGGCGCAAGTTCCTGTTTTGTGCACCTTCTTCGGTTCGCTTTGCGTTTCGGGTCTAGAATCGAGGCATCGTTTGGGGGTTTGTTTTAGGGGCTTAGTAGGGATGTTTTGGGATGTAATTAGATGGTTTAACACCATTCTTATGACGTCCAATTCAGGTGTTCGGTTTGAACTAAAGTGGGTTGCGGAGCGTGTGTCGATGTGCGAATGCTAAGGTGAGTTCCCTTAATCCTTTTGGTGCAAATGAAATGTTTTGCTAACGTTTTCATATCTGAATTTGGTTTGAGCATGATGACATGATTAAACGTTTTGGTAAAGCTTTCTTAACTGATTATGTTTACGAGCATGATGACATGATTAAACGTTTTGAAAGGTTTCATTGTACATGACATGGAAATGTTTACAATTGCATGCTAGTTATTTATACGTTCATTTATACGTAAATTTTGATTGCATATGCTTACTATGAGGTTGTTATGTTGAGAGTCGGGTTGCACAGTGGGTCGGCATGGATGTTTGCCCGACCTGGCTTTGTAAGGTGAATGTCGTACCTGGCTTTGTAAGGTGAATGCCGTACCTGGCTTAGTAAGGTGATGAAAGTTGCGACCACTGTGATGTCCCCTTACGTGGAGTCAAGTATTTAAACTGGATTTCCAGGTATTTTTATAACGGCTAAATGTTTTATACTGCTATTGTGTGGAACTGTTTTAAAGAGGGAATTCACTAGACCTCATGGTCTAACCCTCGCTTTTCAAAAGCTAAAACCATTTTCAGGTGATAGTCGTGTTTGGGATTTCATCTGGCGATGATGGAAGGGTGTGGCGTTGTAGAAGAGCTAGAGTCTAGTGAAGACTTGTAGATTTCGTCGGGCTTCCTGTAGCATCTCAGTTGTGGGTGTGTTATCCGCTGCGAACTTAGAGTAGAAGTATTTTAATTGCGTACTTTGGGACTATTTTCGGTTGTATTGTCATAAGTTTTATTTTATTGAATTTGGGTTGTTACAAATGGTATCAGAGCCATAGTTTAAGGGATTTAGGTGACCGGATGTGCCTAAACTTAAACTGTGGTGTAGAGTGAGATACAACTGAGATGTAGGAAGCCGTTAGGAAAGACCGTAATCATAGGATACCTTGACAATGGTAGTGAGAACCTTCATGTAAGGTAAATTCAAGTAGCATCTGGCCAATCCTATTATGAATTTACAGGTGCATGGGTGTAATCAATCGCTATTGTCGGGATAGGTGGCGAGTGTGGCAGTATGTAGAAGGTTCTAACTTTGTATTTGATAGCAAAGAGTTGATGTGTCATGGGAGGTCCCTTGTGGTGTAATGTTTGTAACTTCTAGAAGAAGTGTTGTCTGGAATGTTAATGAGCTGTCTAGAGGTAAACTTTCTAGGGTTCAATGATTGAATGGTTGATTGGGGGCAACTCCTAGTGTTAGTGAGTCCCCACTTTTGAAAATTGAGGTGTCGATCAGTTGAGATAGGAAGTGAGAATTATGTTGGCATCTTGAAACCTTCAATTCAAGATCAAGTGAGGGAATCTAGTCTTGGATTCCTTAGTCAATCGGTTTAGTGGCAAGGTTAATGAATGAAAGTTATCAGTGCTGTATTGAGGCATGCATAAGAGTAGGAAGTGAGATAACTGGTCAGTTTGGTAAATCGTGTTGAGCGGTCGATCAGGTGGGTTGCGAAGCACTAGTACTACAAGTTGTAGCATGAGTAAGAAAGCAGTTGTTGGTCATAGTAAGGTATCAGTGAAGAGTAGAAGTGAGTGCAACGGTTGACTTGGTTAGAGTGAATAGCCTTCAATTGCATATTTAATTTCATGCATTATGTCAGTAAACTTATTACACGAGTCCTTTCATGATAAAAGCATGTACGTGCATAACAAACTTTCCTTGTTTTGTAAAATGAGTTGACGCTCGCAAGCGTGTATCTTTAAAGGTAAAAGACAAATTTGTTTTCGCTATACGATAAAGCTTTGAACTTAGAGATCTACAAATTATTTCACGCTTTTATTTGTAAAGAGAATCTTCGTTACGAAAATATTGAAAACGTTTTATTACCAGGTTTTGTTTTATAAACAAAATGAGTATTGACTCGTTATTATTATATGAACGAGTGTTGGAGTTGACAGACCCACTTTGGGTAAGTGTTTTCATTCGAAATTTTTCCAGTCGTATGTGAAAGGGTTTCATTGGAGACAACCGTGGTGTCGGCATCGACTTGGATGGACAAGGTTACGAATTACCGTAAGAGTGCCTGCGAACGACCCTTGCGATCGTTGTGTTTTTACTATTCGTCTTGAGTGGTGTTGTTTCATGCATACTCAAGCTTGTTTTATGATTTTGTAGCTATTGAGTTTTCAAAAGAGTGTAAAATGATTTCAATTGTTGTGTCATTGTGCTTGAAGGCTATGAACTCGCTAGGTCAGGGAGAGTATTACGATTGAGGTTAAGGAAAGGCTTTGGGAGTTGAATTGTCAGTTGAATAAGATGTGGTCGAGTTATGACCTTAGTGTTTCCGTTAGAGGGGGTGGGTGAATACCGAGAGTCTCGGGCAGCGAATTCGGAATGTCAGTATGATTGTAGTGTGAACTATTGCTTGGTTATGTGAGAATAGTTTGAATTGCGGTAAAATTTGAAATGGCCAAAGTGTTTCCGTTGGTGGAATGGTAATAAGTAGCGTTACGTTACTTAATGTAATGTTAACGGCTTTGAGTCGGAGTATTAAGATGGCTTTGTAATTAGATTTTGCGCTAAGAAAGATCTTGTATTTTTCTCAAGGGAGAACGGTGGAGTATAAATTGGTTATGATGCGTTGGACGAAGTGGGTTTCGTTAGGAATCCTGGATTGCCGGGAAGTAATGGAATCATCACGTAGTCCTTTGGTATAGAAGTTTGCGACTGTTTAACATGTCTCAAGTTAGGGGTGATGTCAGGAGATTAAAACGTGAGACGAACCCGTTGGGTGTGAGCGGATGAGGTCGTTCAAATTGTGTAAATGGTATGGTATAGGAACACCTAGTGAGTGCATTGGGAGAACGGAAGATCACCAATGTGGAGGTGATGTCCATTGAGGTTTTGGATGATAATCTTATGTGTAAGGTGTCTAGCACAGCGGAGATAGATTGCGAGGAGTTGACGAGAAACGAGAACTTGTTCGGGGAGTTAGGAGAAATAGATTCCTTCGAGAATCCTTGTCTGTCGTGAGGCGACTGGACAATTGCATGTCGATTGTCGATGTTGAATCAGTGACCATTTTGTGGGATAGTTGTCAGGAGGTTGGTATTGGAGAAGTAACTATAGTGTGGTTATCTTGTTGAGTTTTCTTGCAAAGATGCAAGAAGTTGTTTGGAGAAAGGTATGTATCCGGCATGACGGTGGACCACCTTGTGTGAGTGTTACAAAAGTGAAAGATCGTGATTGCATAAGTGATTTTCTTATGGGGTATGATGATCCATATAAGAACGAAAGGTTAAGGTAATCAAAGCGGGTGTACTTTGAATAGTTGACCTTGACATGTGGTTCGTCTAAACCCGAGAAAGGCAAAGTCGAGCAACGTTTTTGACTTCGTCTGAAATTGTGTTATGGGTGGCATGAAGGAAGTAATATCTCCTATGTATGTAAAGGCATCATGTTAGCTTGTTGCATTGTAGTCGCGGGGTGCGATAGTGGCGTGAGGAAGTGGTAGCATTTAGTACCGAAGGAACGTGTAAGTCTTAGATGTAATGTTGGATTGCCGTAATAATGAAGTGGTCAAAGGTAGTGAGTATGCTTGATTGAAGTGTGTGGTTTTGCGGGCGGTATACGTTAATACTAGATTGAGATCAGGAGATTGAGTTGCGGTTGGTGACGGGATGAAAGGAGAACCCTTGTTCTTCTCGATCCCAATAGATTTTGGGTGAGTTTTCATACTTCACTCGATTGTCGAAGAGGATACTGTAACCGTTAAGCTGTGGTGCTTCGTTATGAAGTTTAGTTAGGAGCGTTGGAGGATTCCGTGGATGTAAAGAAGTGCAATGAGTGGAATGACTGTGTGGGGAGTTAGGATCTCGTGGTGGTCCTCGGTGCTAAGTACTTCACGAGGACTTGGCTAAAGGTCTTGACTGACAACTTTGGAGAAACCGTTATTTTGGACTGTAGCGGTGTGTGATGGGTATTCCGTGTAGGCGCGAGAGAAAATGATGACAGTATGGTAGATCGAGTATAGACAGGTTTGCGGCGAGAAGATGTCAGGAGACACTAGAAAAGTTGACTTTAATTAAGGAACTGTTATTTGTAAGGCACCAGAAGAAAGGGTCGTTGTGTATGTCATGGTTAAAGAGTTGAGGAAGCTAAGTTCGTGCGATCGGTATAAAAGCTGACTCATGTTAGCGAGTCATTCTTTTGAGGCATCTTTAGTGTATCGAGTTAGAAGGGAAACAAGTGGTCGGATGTAGTGCCCTGGTTGAGAGACCTTTGGATTAGATTCGGTATTGTCGAGGAGAATGTTTCACGTGAGTGTGCTGTTCAGTGTTCGATTAAGTGAGATTGTTTGAGTGAGCTTGGTCACTCCTCTTCGTGGAAGGGCAAGTGAATTTTGGTGGTAGTTCCTATTTAGTGGAACCATTCGGTGGATTTGGCGAGGAACATAATTGTGTATATAATTGAATTATGGCTTAGTGATAGTTGTGAGTTTGGACTGTTGATTGGTAACTGTTGTGGCACGTGTGATCGGTGTGATTTTGAGGAAACGCAAATTGTGCCAGGCGAACGCTATATTGGTGGGATGACGTTCTTCTTTTTGATATGAATGTTATATGGTGGTGAGAATGCGGAAATGATATGAGGGAGAAATTGTGTAATATCGACGAAGGGAGCGATTAGTCTCCGTTTAGGGATTCAGGTTGTTACGGTGTTGACTCCGGTAGGGTAACTTTCTCTTAAATATAGTAATTCGGTGTGAGTAGTGTGATTGATCGAAGAGATTGCAGGTGTGTATGGTTCGGCACGTTACCGACCTGAGGATATGGTAGTTGGCCGAGGAGCGTTGTCTAAGAATGTTGTGCATTGTCGGTTATGATCAGAAAGGGATGGCTAAGTGAATGGGTCTAGAACGATTGGATTGAAAGCTATGAGTAATTGCAATCTCAAGTCGGGAAAAAAAACATTCCCAGGGAATTGGAGTAGTGTGCTTCAAGAAGAATGTGAGTTGGGTCACTTGGTGATGAAGTAATAGCAGATACAGAAAGAATTGAGGAGTCAGATTTTGTCGTATCGTTGGAAGCAAATTTTTGGAGCAATGTAAGTATTGGAAGCCCGAAGTTAACTCCTTTTGCAGCATGGGTCCGACAATGGAATTCCGAGGACGGAATTCTAATAAGGGGGAGGTGATGTAACACCCCATATTTCCTATTCTTGTGATTTTAGAATAAAATGAGAATTTAGTGGCCAAAGTGTGAAATTGGAAACTTATGTGCTCAAGAGTGTGTTATTAGAAGTATAAATCAGATGGAAAACCCTTCTTTCTTTCATTATGTCGGCTAGGGATTTGAGGAGTGGAGAAGTTGAGAATAAGCAACTCTTTAAGGTTTGGAGTAGGAGGAGTTCATCAAAGGGATTGGAGAATTCATCTTCAAGGTATAACTCTCTTCTCAATCTTCATTCTATTGCTTATTTGGGAATTTGAGTGTGTGTGATTCAATGATTCTTTCTATCCCTGAGTTTTGGAATGAAATCATTGGGAGTAGAAAGGTTATTGGATCATCTTGTGGGTTGTGAGCCCCTGTTTGGGAAGCTTGCACCATTTTAATGGAGTTTTGAGTTTTGGGTTTGAAATGATGAATCATTGGTTGAGTTTTAGATGGATTTCATTAGATTAATTGATGTTTTGATGTTTGGTAATGGTGGGGAAAGGCTTAGAGCATCCATTATTTCATTTTGGAGGCTTAAAATCGATTTAGGATGAGTTGGGATTGAGAAAGGGTGAGATTTCGGACTGAAATGGTTGTGCAGACTTGGGAGGAACGAACAGGAGGTTGCGCGGTTTGTCCCGCGGTTTGCAAACCGCGTGGAAAGTGGCGCAAGTTCCTGTTTTGTGCACCTTCTTCGGTTCGCTTCGCGTTTCGGGTCTAGAATCGAGGCATCGTTTGGGGGTTTGTTTTAGGGGCTTAGTAGGGATGTTTTGTGATGTAATTAGATGGTTTAACACCATTCTTATGACGTCCAATTCAGGTGTTCGGTTTGAACTAAAGTGGGTTGCGGAGCGTGTGTCGATGTGCGAATGCTAAGGTGAGTTCCCTTAATCCTTTTGGTGCAAATGAAATGTTTTGCTAAAGTTTTCATATCTGAATTTGGTTTGAGCATAATGACATGATTAAACGTTTTGGTAAAGGTTTCTTAACTGATTATGTTTACGAGCATGATGACATGATTAAACGTTTTGAAAGGTTTCATTGTACATGACATGGAAATGTTTACAATTGCATGCTAGTTATTTATACGTTCATTTATACGTAAATGTTGATTGCATATGCTTGCTATGAGGTTGTTATGTGGAGAGTCGGGTTGCACAGTGGGTCGACATGGATGTTTGCCCGACCTGGCTTTGTAAGGTGAATGTCGTACCTGGCTTTGTAAGGTGAATGTCGTACCTGGCTTAGTAAGGTGATGAAAGTTGCGACCACTGTGCTGTCCCCTTACGTGGAGTCAAGTATTTAAACTGGATTTCCATGTATTTTTATAACGGCTAAATGTTTTATACTGCTATTGTGTGGAACTGTTTTAAAGAGGGAATTCACTAGACCTCATGGTCTAACCCTCGCTTTTCAAAAACTAAAACCATTTTCAGGTGATAGTCGTGTTTGGGATTTCATCTGGCGATGATGGAAGGGTGTGGCGTTGTAGAAGAGCTAGAGTCTAGTGAAGACTTGTAGATTTCGTCGGGCTTCCTGTAGCATTTCAGTTGTGGGTGTGTTATCCGCTGCGAACTTAGAGTAGAAGTATTTTAATTGCGTACTTTGGGACTATTTTCGGTTGTATTGTCATAAGTTTTATTTTATTGAATTTGGGTTGTTACATAATATATATAGATATATTTAATTATTTATTGATTGATATTGATATATGAATTGATTGGGATAACGTAAAATGAATGAACTTTATTAGTTATCACAAAAGCATTATTTTAATTATTTGTTATATATATATATATATATATATATATATATTCTTTTATGCAAAAATAAGGTAGACTAAATTGAGCCAACCACATGAGTATTGAGTAGACACAAAAACATTCACCCCTTATTTCTTATACACACTTCATGCTTCAAAACTTGCATCTTGTAACCAATGTGGGATGATGCAAAAGTAGGGTAAGCCAAATTGAGCCAACCACATTAGTTGACACAAAAAAACATTCACCCCTCATTTCTTATAGCCACTTCCTACTTCAAAACTTTCATTTCTTCACCAATATGGGATGATAAAACTCAACCACATTTCAAGATTTGAGGATTACTCAAATCCTATGGTTCCAAGTCACTCTTTGTGGTTGTTCTTTTAAGGTTATGATTCCACTCATGGTTATAGATTTCAAAATCTTATGTCATTCTTTTATATTGGCTTTGACTCCAACAATGGTAATAGATTTCAAAACCTTACATATCTATTTTTATACTATAATTTTCTTTCAAACTATCATATTACCAACAAAGGAAAATGATAAACCTTAACATTATTAAAAGATTTGAGAAATATTCAAACCTCATGGTCCCAATTCATCAACATTGGTTTAAATTTTAATTTTGCACTATATTCTTACCATTTGGTATATTATGATTCTAACCATGGTTATCGATTTCAAAACTTTTCATCACTCTTTAATATATCCTCACTATCTTCTTCCAAATAATAATCTTCCCTCCAATGTGGGATGATGAAACTCAACCACATTTCAAGATTTGAGGAATACTCAAACCTCATGGTTCCAAGTCACTCTTTGTGGTTGTTATTTTAATTATTTGTTATATATATAAAGTTTGTTTTTGCAAAAATAAGGTAGACTAAATTGAGCCAACCACATGAATTGACATAAAAACATTCACTCATTCTTTCTCATATACACTTCATACTTTAGAATTTGCATCTTCTCACCAATGTGGGATGATGCAAATGTAGGGTTAGCTAAATGAGCCAACCACATGAGTTGACACAAAAGCATCCACCCCTTCTTTCTTATAACCACTTTCTACTTCAAAACTTTCATCTTTTCACCAATGTGGGATAATGAAACTCAACCACATTTCAAGATTTGAAGAATACTCAAACCTCATGGTGCCAAGTCACTCTTTGTAACTTTTCCTTTAATATATATATTGATATATTGATATTGATTGATTGATTGATATTGATATATATTGATATATTAATTTATTGGGGTAGTGTAAAATGAAACTTTATTAGTTATCACAAAGTATTATTTTAATTATTTGTTATATATATAAAGTTTGTTTTGCAAAAATAAGGTAGACTAAATTGAGCCAACCACATGAGTTGACACAAAAACATTCACCCCTTCTTTCTTATACACACTTCATACTTTAGAACTTGCATCTTCTCACCAATGTGAGATGATGAAAATGTAGGGTAAGCTAAATGAGCCAACCACATGAGTTGACACATAACTATCCACTCCTCCTTTCTTATAGACACTTCCTAGTTCAAAACTTTATCTTTCCACCAATGTGAGATGATGAAACTTAACCACATTTCAAGATTTGAGGAATACTCAAACCTCATGTTGCCGAGTCACTCTTTGTGGTTTTTCCTTTAATAAATATATTGATTTTTTTTTGCAAAAAAAGTGTTAGACTCATTTGAGCTTCAATTGAGCCAACAACTTGACTTGCTAGAAAAGAATGACTCCTCCCTTTCATATACACATTTTCATCTTCCAATTCTTTTTTATCTCACCGATGTGGGATAAGTTAACCTAACCGGATTTCAAGATTTAAAGAAAGTATTTTGTAAAAAAAGAGTGTTTACTTATTTGAGCCAACAACATGATTTGCTACAAAAGAATGTATTCCTCCTTTTATAAACACACTTTCAACATTCACTTTTCCTTCTTCAAACCAATGTGGGATAAGTAAAACAACCACATTTCGATGTTTGAGGAATACTCAAAATCTTATGAAGCCAAGTCATTTTTCTTGGTTTTTCTTTTAATATAAAATATTGATATTTTTTCTTTATAGATTAACGTTTTTTTTAAAAAGAGGGTTGGCAAAAATAAATCAACCCCATGATTTGGAGAGTTAGCCATCATGAACCAACAACATAAGTTTTAGAAGATTAACCAAGAGGTCCCAACCCATGAGTTGAAACATAGACATCTCAACCTCCTTTCATATACCTAATATCAATTGTTAATTTTCCATCTCTCCATCAATGTGGGATAGACAAAAACCATTCTACATCCAAGAAATATAGAATACTCAAATCTTAAAGTGTCACGTCATTATCATCGGATCTTACTTTTATATATATAAAGATTATGTAAACTTATCATGGCCCTTGATTTAATATCCTTTATTTTATTATTTAATTCGATAAGGGCAAGTTTGTCTTTTGTTTAATTATTTTATATATTTTTAATTATTTACATGGTTGTTTCCTATTTTATAGGTCCGTTATTTTAGGTAACCATATCATTTAATATCTGTTTTATGATTTTCTTATGTTTATCTATATTTTCATAATTTATTATATTCGTCGTAAGAATATTGAATTTAACCACAAGTGATGTGGCGTACTGGTTAAGGCCTTAGGGGATGTGGCGGAATATCACATCTGCTCAGGGTTCGAATTCAGACGTACATAACTTGTGGCCACTGAGGTTTAATCAGGGCTGATGTATTACAGTCATAATTTGCCAAGAGATTAGTCTAGGCAAAGCCTAGGACACCCTAAAAAAAGAATATTGAATCTAGGTTCATGTCATTCTTAATCAATATATATATTAAAGAAGAAACCATGGGTATTGACATGGCCTCTCCTAAAGCATATATCCCTATTTTTCATTTTTCTCCTTTATTCTCCCAATATCCTCTAATGTCTTTGTTGTCAATTTATATTTTTTTAATCCTGCCTAGGTCCAAAACTAAAAGGGCTTGCGGATTTACCTTACGGCACGCCATAACTGAAAGCTCTTATTTGACGTTACGGTAAACCTGTAGAACACCATGATCCTATGTACGGTTTTATAACACAATATTTGATCTTTTTATCGTCTTACTTTTTAGTTGTTAGTATATACTCTCTCCGTCCTAAAACAAGTCTATACAATTCTATTATAATTTGTCTCAAAATAAATATGTGCTTTCAAAAGTAAGTTTTTACATTCCTATTCTATCCTTCATAATGAGATGGAGAAAATTTCTCTCTTCTTCTATTAAGAGTAAATTGTCATTTAGTTTATTAAAAAATGTAATAATTACGCATTACTAAACTTGTGTGCTTTTCGTTGTGAACATTCATTTTGGGATGGAGAGAGTATTGTCTAATTTAAATTGTTTAATATCATTGCCTCACTAGGCTTTCGTAAAAATTCTTATATGTATATATATATATATATTATACATACTTGCCGTCATAAGTCACGTATTGAAAAACATCCTAAGGCAAAATAAGGTTTGACTTCGTAATCATGTCACCTCACGCCATTAATTAGAACCTTGGTTTTATCTGACTTAAATGCCGACCCGGATCTGCCCAAAGGACAGAAACACGCATAACCCTAACCGCTCCGCCCCTTCTTCTCTCGACCCATTGCACAACAATGGAGGTTTCATTTTTCACCATTTTAGGTCACCTTTTGAGCTTTTTTCATGAGGCTGAAAATGCTACTTTCGACATTTTAACACCAAAATCAAAATAAACCACTTTGATTTAAGCTCCAATTTCATCATATCTTAAAAAGGGGTTTCGGTCTCCGAATTGTTATTTACTAAAACTCAAAATGAACCATTCAAAAGTTAACCAAACTGAGATCGAAGCATATCATCATCTTGGTAAATAAAACCGAACAAATTCATATAAAAACTCCGAAAAATGGTTAGAGATTCACACTCGAACACCCTTTCGCGATTAATTTGTCACCTTCTAGCATTGTTTATCACCTTGTGGTAGCATATATATAATCATTTGTTGATGATAAATAACAATATACCACCTTACCTTGGCTTTTAATTTGTATGTTCTTTTGCAACATCTTCCTTTCCTTTAGATGCATAGTCTGTGTTTCTCTCTCATTTCTTTCTAGGTTTTGATTTTCTTAATTAGGTTTTAATAAATAAAGATAGAAAGAAAGAAAACAAGGCAAATGTCTAAAATACCCTTTTTATTACCTGTTTAAATGGTAGTTAGAATTGACTCCAAAAATATTTTCTTTACAGGGTAAGTAAAAAAACAAAAAGAGACCTTTGTATGAATGATGAACTACCTGAAGAGATCTAGTGTCACAATATCTTTTCGTTTGTCACTGTCATCTTCAGTTTCTGATTCACCAGATTGCTTCTGCTCAGATGCTTCTTCAACATCCTCCCGCCTTTCATCGTTTGATTCATCATCGGCTTCCTCTTGCGTTCTTTCTTTTTCAGTTTCATCATCTTCCACATTTTGCTGGTTTTCATCTTTTGTTCCACTACAACCACATTCATGTTGCTTCTCTTTTTCTACTTCACCAGTTTCATCAATTATTACAATTTCTCCAAACTCCCGCCTCAATTTCTCCAATGCTTCAACAACATCCCATGGCTGCAACATTTAAATTAAGTATATATATATATATATATAGCATTATAGACATGGGATCATGTGAGAAATGTCATTTTTGGTGAGAAGTGTGAAAAGTGCTTTTAAACCGTTGGATGAGAAATGGACGCACATTAGCATGAGATGCACCGGATGCACCAGATCAATTCCCTTCTAAGCCGCAATTCATGGGAGGGCATGAGATTAAAAGAGATCAGGGTTCAAATCCACTTCTCACGCTTCTCACCATTAACTCAACTTCTAACACGATTCTTCTCCCATAGTTAAATATCTATCTATCTATCAACTTAATATGATCACCTCAGAGATTGCTGCTTGAATTTCTAACATGGCCTTAATAACGTTCGGTCGTGGACCATATATATCCGCAAATTGCTCCCAATTTGTGCTACCATCAGGAGGGCATTTTGGATCAATCTGAACATATATCCACACATTTTAATAACCACTCATAAAACAACAAAATTTACCTATTATTGTCACGATGGATCGGTAAATAATATAACAAACCGTTATCCATGAAGCAGATACAATTTCCATCCTCAAGAGGTTACCTCCGTATTCGCCAATGAGAGGCAGAACCTATATAAACAACAAAACTAGAAACAAAATTAAAAATTTCGGTTTTTAATTTCGTCTGAAAAGGTCTAGATCTATCACCTTTTCGAAGGGGATGCCCATTCGGTGATGATAAACGGTTGGTGGCATCAGAATTACAGGAAAAATCAGACTATCATATGCCTGCAAATTAAGAATTAATGAACCTCAATATGAAAGTGCAAGTATTACAAAAACCACATGTCAATAATAGTGCATTGTTAATTAGTTCTTTACAAATAATAGGCTAGCTAACCTTTAGGATTTCATCTAGGATGAGTTCTTCAGCAGTTCTAACTTCCTCAACAGTACCCACCAAGTCCAGATAAGCTTGATTGTGAAGATTGGTTTCGGAATCGGCTAATATCCCAATTGTAGCTTTAGAGATGCGATGAATGTTTAGTAACGTTTCTTGATCTTTCCCAAGAGCCCTCACAAGCTGCGAATAGAAAAAAAAAACAGGACACAAGTAATCAGGAAAAACCGGGTTACGTATACGGAACAGATAAAATGTGTGGTGCCACGTACGTCTTTATTACGAATCCGGTATACTTTCCTATCTGCTTGTGCTCCTGCCGCAACTGCCTCGAATAGATGCTGAGATCTCCGACTATCTTCCTCTGATAACAACAGAACATATTGCAAAGTAAATACAGTGAGTTTCATGTATGAACATAACGCAAAGTACCAATAACATGTTCTTGAACAATTTTTCACTGGATGATATATGTATTAATCATCAATTGAAAACTGAAAAATATGCAGAAGATTACATATTCATGAAACTACAAATTTCAAAGAGATTATTGTTGAACAGCAGCTTAATCTACTGGAGAAAACTCATTGATACACCTTCTGAAACACACACACATTACACATCTATGGCCTTGATCGACAATTTCCACAAATATGTAAATCTCAGCGACTAGAAGATTCAATTGGAACCAACGCTATGCATATACATATATGTGTGAAGATTACACTCAGAAATAAACAACATGAATTTACACTTATAAGATTATTTCAAAGAAAAACATTATAAACGACATGAATTTCATGGAGAACTTGAACTTCTTACCAAAAATTTTCAAATAGATAAGATCATCAGTGGGATCACTATCAGGTTTCAGTAACGATTTCGGCAAGCGCAGATTTGGTTCTTCAATTTTCGCCATATCATATACGAAACTTTTTGGATTTGGCTCCATTTTCTTGCCAGAGAGATGGAGATTTGGGAATTGCAGGAGGAAGGAGACGAACAGGAAGAAACTGCAATGAAAATTGTGCGTACAAAGCGTTTCAACTCAAAACAGAAAAGGCGGGAAAATCAGTTGTTATCTGATTTGACTAATATAATTTACATTTAAGTTCTTTAAGATATAATGTATTTATGGTTAGTCCCTGCCTGCAAGTCTCGTTTTTCTTATCGAAATACTTTTTCTTTTTAAGAGAAGGGGCCATTTACCTAATCACTTATCCGGGTAAGTGCTTATCGGTAAAATTCAACACTATCATCTACTTCTCGGGTAAGATTTTAGGCCACCAAAATGGCATCGTATGCAACAATTTAGCCGGTAAGCACTAATCGTGGTAAGAGTCGTCGCACACACTTACCGGGTAAGACTCTGGGTCCTTACTTCGACTCTCAGTCCTTGCTTCCGCTCTTACCAGGTAAGATTTTTGGTTCTTGCCTTATTTATTCGGTAAGCTAATGTGACTTGGTAAGCACTTATCCGGATAAGCGTTTTGTAAACATTGTTGTGATTTGATTTTTTTTTATTTTTTTTGATAAATCAATATATATATATAAAGCAAAATGTAAGGGGAAGGGTTAAGGAAAAGCATCCATGTCCATTTATCTATTTTTATACAATTTTGATTTATTTTAAATACAAACCATACATTAAATGTTGTAATTAATTAGAAAAACTTTTTATTTTTTATTTTATAATTATATAAGATGGATACCAATCAATATAAATCAAATACTTATTTTAATATGTTACATTTTTATTTATTCTTAAGTAGACTAACAATGCTTATAAATCAAATACTTATTTTAATATTATATGTTTTTATTTATACATTTTTATGGAGTAACCTAACAATACTAATAAATCAAAATTTATTTTTTATTTATTTAATAAAATTTATTTTTTATTTATTTAATTTTTGTTTTTATTAATAAGTTAACGATGATTATAAATCAAAAATTTTAAATTATTTTATTTTTTTACTAAGATCTATATCAATGTTTGTATTTTTTCTTTTAGTAAGATAACAATAATTATTTTAATAAATTATGGTTTTTTAGTAAGATAACAACTGTTTATAAATCAATTTTTAGTAAAATATATTAATCTTTATAATAATATTTGTATTCAGCACGTAAGGCGCGGTGCGGTTACCTAGTTATATAATGTGTAATGTTTATTTTTGGAATGGTTGTTGCGATCAGCGCAGATCTAATGTAAATGGTGGGACGATGGGCCCCAATTAAAAAAAATCTAAATCTCCCAGTTAAAAACAAGGTTTTCTCAACTTTTTGTCCATGGTTTCCTATCAACGGAAAAAAATAACTTGGAAATCAATAAAATGAAGGGAAATTAATTAAAATGCCACAAGTTTGACTAACTGTTACCGAAATGCCATAAAATTTTTCTATTTTGTAAAAATGCCACAAATAACTGCGATGGGAGCCCGCGATCGCGGACAGTGGCATTTTGGTAAATTAATTATCCCGCAATCACGGGGGAGCCCGCGGTGGGTACGAATTCTTTCAAAGTGTATGAATTTTGATTTTATATTTACACTTTCACCCCCTATACTTATTTACTAAATTTACTTTATATCTTTTACTTTCATAATTTAATTTTACATTTAACATATATAATTGTTTATTAACTAAAATACGTTTTAATTTTAACAAGTTACACCATTATAATCGTCTCTTCGATACGTTCGAAATGAGTCCAATCTTGAATTTTTTTGGATTTATATATTTTAATATATATCATATACACTACATAAAAAGTATTTTATATTTAAAATTCATACCCTTATAGTTAATTATTTAATTTATGGTACTCTTAGATAGCGTTTGGTACGCATACTAGATGGGACGGGACGGAACTGGACGGGACTGAACTGGATGGGACGGGACAGGACTGAACTGGAGGAGATAATTTTAATCTAAGTTACGTTGGAAATACATCGATCCTTTTGTGCATACTCTGTAACTGCAAATATTTCAGCTCCAAACACACATGAATCATCATTCGCCAAATACCCATTTTCACAATTCTTAAATGAGTCCAGTGATACCAACTTGTCAAAACCCCATTTCATATTCTTCTCGTGAAACCTTCTCCTATTGCCATCTCCTATTGACATTCACGATATCTATAAACACATTCAAATAATAATAATTTAAAACGATTTAATGAATTAGTTAATATATGATTATTATGTTAATGCGATAGAAGTGTAAAACAAAATTGAAAATAAAAATAAAAAATGTACCATAAATTAAATAATTAACTATAAGGGTATGAATTTTAAATATAAAATATTTTTTATGCAGTGTATATGATATATATTAAAATATATAAATCCAAAAAAATCCAAGATTTGACTCATTTCGAACGTATCGAAGAGACGATTATAATGATGTAACTTGTTAAAATTAAAACGTATTTTTTTAACGTTATTTTAGTTAATAAACGATTATATGTGTTAAATGTAAAATTAAATTGTGAAAGTAAAAGGTATAAAGTAAATTTAGTAAATAAGTATAGGGGGTGAAAGTGTAAATATAAAATCAAAATTCATAAACTTTGAAAGAATTCGTACCCACCGCAGGCTCCCCCGTGATCGCATCGCGGTCTCCCATCGCGGGTATTTGTGGCATTTTTGCAAAATGGAAAAATTTTGTGGCATTTTGGTAATGGAATGTTTGACTTGTAGCATTTTAATTAATTTCCCTAAAATGAAACCTAAGTTTTTTTTAAATCAACAAAAAACTTTAAAAATCCCTTAAAAATATGGAATTAGACTAAAAACACACCATCGACTTTGTGGTCATTTAATCTATCTTAAATATATCCCGTTAGACAAAAATGTTGAATCCGTCACTGCTTGGGATAGTTAAAAATCAGTATCCAATATGATTATTATCTATACTATATTATAAAGCATTTATGAAACTCTTAAAAACAATCAATAAAGTCTTATGTACTACTATTTAATGTTGATTACTTAAAATTTCTTAAAAACAACTAACGAATCTTTATGTACCACTGTTAATGTTAATTACTTAATTAGTCTTTATCTCTAACTTCTTTTTTTAGTCCTTATCTCTAACTTCTTTTTTTAGTCCTTATCTCTAACCCCCTACAAATTCTCAAATGATAAACCCCTAAAAAACATCATTCTTTAATTCTCATTAGTTACCTAATTAATCCTTATCTCTTAACCCCTTTCAAATCTTCAAATCATGAACCCCTCAAAAAGATCATTCTTTGTACAAATTTATAAAAAATATATTATAATTTTCTTAAAACTACACAAAAACGTTGATAAAAAATATAAAAAAACATTAAAATCAAGATATATCGCGTTACATTGTGCGAGTACCCTTCTAGTCTATAACAAATTATAATAGTTAATGGTAGTTTGATAATTTTGAATACCGTAGAATTTCTTTTATCTGCTTCTCAAAATTTGATTATCTTAGCTTTAAGAACATCGATAATATGATTTATCAAACATTACAAAACTAGTTAATGTGACTTTAGGCTTGCAACACATTTAAATGCTTGCAAAATACGTCGTACCTTGTTTTGACTTATATGTAACTAGTGTTATACCCGTCTGTTGGTGGCGTATACAACATGACTTTAATATAGATTCAGTTCTTTGATTAGTCACTCTTTTCATCATTGTTGAATGTTGTTTTTCAATCGAGCACGAAGCTTATGGGTCGTTTACCAAATGCTTACCCATATAAGCGCTTACCAAGTCACGTTAACTTACTGGATGCATATAGCAAGGACCAAGAATCTTATCCGGTAAGAGCGAATGTAAGGACCAAGAGTCATACCAGTAAGTGAGGGAAACAACTCTTACCAAGGTCAGCACTTACCGGGTAAATTGTTTCATACAATACCATTTTGGTGGACTAAAATCTTACCCGGTAAGTAAGTGATAATGTTGAATTTTACAGGTAAGCACTTACTCGGGTAAGCGTTTGGTAACCGGCCCCTTAGTCGAAATATAACCGACTTATCTGTTAGGATTGATGTAGGAATCAATTGATGAACAAGCGAGAAGATTGAGAGAGGTGCGATATGGCTGAAACGGCAACAGTTTTCATATATTGAGTATGAGATTACAGAATGATGATTAGCCTAATTATGAAACATAAGAGACCTATATATACTAGATAAGTTACAGGTAATTACAGAACTAGCCCTTGTACTTTACATATGTACGATAATAACTCTAACACCCCCCCCCCCCCCCCCCCCTCAAACTCAAGTAGGGGAAGAATGAGCCAAATTGAGTTTGGAAACGAGATCCCGAAACCGCCCTGGAAGATGAGCTTTGGTGAAGATGTCTGTTGTCTGATCAATGGTGGAGATTGGAAATAGTTGAACCGTCTTGCGAACAACATGTTGACGAACAAAATGACAGTCAATCTCAATGTGTTTAGTACGCTCATGAAAGACATCATTGTGAGCAATCTGAATGGCACTATTGTTATCACACCACAATGGTGTCGGAGAGGTCTGAGGAGCACCCATATCAGATAGTAGCCATCGTAGCCATACAAGTTCTTGTGTAGTGTCAGCCAAACCCCGATACTCAGCTTCCGTACTAGATCGAGCGGTCAGAGATTGTTTCTTGCTGCGCCAGGAAATGAGAGAGTCCCCAAGGAAGAAACAATATCCGGTGGTGGAGCGACGTTTGTTATGTCTCCATCCCAGTCAGCATCTGAGAATCCACGAAGAGTTAACGACGAAGTGGATGACAAGTGAAGCCCATGAAACATTGTCCCTTTTAGATATCGAAGAATACGGAGAACATCAACATAGTGATCTGAGCACGGAGCAGACATGCACTGACTGACTGTGTGGACCGCATATGCGAGATCCGGCCGAGTAACAGTCAGATAGACAAGAGATCCAACTAGCTGTCGATACAGTGTAGGGTCCCGCAGAGGGGTTCCGACATTAGGAGCAAGATGTAGATTTTGCTCAAGAGGTGTGGATGCAACTTTGTTGTCAGTAATTCCAGCTTTTGATAACAGATCTGAAATATACTTGGCCTGACAGAGATAGATGCCGGAAGAGTCTGATAGAACTTCAAGGCCAAGGAAATAGTGGAGCGTACCAAGATCTTTCATCTCAAAACATGAGCTGAAAGAATGTTTGAGATGGGTAATACCAGTAGAGTCACTGCTGTGATGATCATATCATCAACAAACAATAAGAGTAGGATAGTACCTGCATCGGTGGTGCGAGTAAACAGACCAGAATCATAATTACTCAGAGAGAATCCCAATGAAATAACAGTAGTGCTGAATTTTTCAAACCAAGCACGAGGAGCTTGTTTGAGACCATAGAGGTCTTTTTGAAGCTTGCAAACATGACCTTGTGGAAAAGTCACCCCTGGAGGAGGTTTCATGTAGACTTCCTCTGAAAGATCGCCATTTAAAAACGCATTCTTGACATCTATCTGGTAAAGTGGCCATCTTTTGGTGGCAGTTATGGCGAGTAGACTACAAACCGAGGTTACATGAGCCACAGGAGCAAACGGCTCCTCGTAATCAATGCCATATTCTTGATTGAAACCTTTTGCCACAAGACGTGCTTTGTATCGATCAATAGATCCATCAGACTTTGTCTTGATTTTGAAGACCCATTTGGAACCAATAGGTGACTTGCCCGGTGGGAGAGGTACAAACTCCCATGTATTTGCTTTGTCAAGGGCCTGGAGTTCCTTAGTCATAACTTGCTGCCAAACAGGGTTAGAGGAAGCTTCCTTGTAGGAAATGGGTTCATGGTTAGACAGCAATGTAGCATAACAATGATAATCACGAAGGTGAGAAGGAACTTGTCTTACCCGGTCTGAGTGATTGATCCAACAACTGATTGAGTTCGGAGTTGTTGCCTTTGATTACCTGAGTTCCTTGGATGCTTTGGACAGTCAGACCCATAGTGTCGTGGATGTGTGATCCCACACCAGCGACATTTTCGAACTGGGTAGTTGAGGAGAAGATGAGATGTAGAGTGACATAACGTGCATTCACTATTGTTCCCCTTTCCTGCAGATTTTGACTGTTCATTATTGTTCCACTTACTTTTTGACTTTCCTGAGTTAGACGTATAGAGCACAGTATCCGAGGGCAGAGGAAAACGTTGTTGGAGGCGAGTTTCTTCACTTAGCAGTTCTGTGATGGCCTCTTCAAGGGTAGGTAAAGGATGCATGTGTAGTAGCGAGGCTCGAACATTCTCAAAGCGATCAGTGAGCCCTATCAGTATAGTGATCAAATGCAGTTGGCTGAAATAGGCTGTAAACTTCCGAGTTGTGTCATCAAAGATTTGAGGTGCTCCCAAGCTCAAGTGGTCCCTAAGAGCTTGCATCTCAGAGATGTATGAGTTAATGGACTGATCAGGCAGTTGTCTTTTGTTCTGAAACGTACTCCACAACTGATACTGGTGTGAGAGACCTGTGGATGTGTATCTTTTTGCATGGAAATCCCACGGTCCTTTTGCCGTTGTATAACCAAGAAATTGCTGATTAATCTCAGCAGTTGTAGATGCGTTTATGAATCCAAGGATGCGAGCATTCATGATATCCCAATCATTCAGGCGTTTTGCAAAGTCAACCGCACTTTCATTTTCGTCTTGAACGGGAATTTTAGAATCACCAGTGACATAGGTATATAGACCATGAGACTTGAGAAGAATAGTCATGTGATGGTGCCACAGAATGTAGTTATTCCCATTGAGAACAACTGAGATAGGATTGGAGTGACTGGAATTGAGAGCCATGTGATAGAACCGGAATTGGAGACCCGGAAGAATGATCCAGAATTAGAGACCGGAAATGGAAGAACCGGAATTGAGAACCGGAAATGGGGAAGTTCCGGAATTTGAGAACCGGAATTAGAGACCAGAAATGGAAGAACCGGAATTGAGAACCGGAAATGGGGAAGTTCCGGAATTTGAGAACCAGAATTGTGAGTTCCGAAATTGAGAACTGGAAATGTGGGTTCCGGAATGTGAGAACCGGAATTGTGGGTTCCGGAATTGAGAACCGGAAATTTGGGTTTCGGAATTTGAGAAGCGGAATTGTGGGTTCCGAAATTTAAGAACCGGAATAGGAAAACAAATCCGGAATCGAGAGGATTCGGAATTTGAACGATTCCGGATTAGGGTATCTGGATTTAGCGATTCGACGAATACGAAATAGAAATCGAACAGTGGAAAACTAAGAAAAAAACGAGCAATCAGAAGGATAGATGAGACATACCTAATGCTCTGATACCATGTTAGGATTGATGTAGGAATCAATTGATGAACAAGCGAGAATATTGAGAGAGGTGCGATATGGCTGAAACGACAGCAGTTTTCATATATTGAGTATGAGATTACAGAATGATGATTAACCTAATTATGAAACATAAGAGACCTATATATACTAGATAAGTTACAGGTAATTACAGAACTAGCCCTTGTACTTTACATATGTACGATAATAACTCTAACATTATCCATGTCTTTGACTCTCGATTAAGTACCTTCGATTGAAGGGTCCATCCGTAATAGATCATAAGCAACGAAGTGATCGAAATCGGATTACCCCTTCTCGATTTCAAGATTTCATGGTCTCAAACCCGAGTTTTTCAAGCGAACCAGGTGAGAACACAGGTTGATCATCGAGTTCATTCGAGTTGAAATCCGACTTCGATTGTGCATGAAAGAACTTACGCTTATTGCCATGTTTACAATGCCCTTTACTTAAATAATGGCAAATATTGATGGAATTCCATCTCTTCTTCCTCTTAATCCAAAATTATCATATGGGATAACAATCTTTAGAAGAACTTGTGATATCTAGACTAAAAGGTTCAAATTAAGCTTCCTAGTCCTATAAAGAAATCTTGATTTTGGTACCTACGATCATCAGAAACCATATTCGGATACGGTAACGGCATCAGGAACGGGATTTGTTAGGACAAAAAGGCCGTTTCGAAAGCAAGATCGGTTGAAATTGAAGCGATGGTGAAATAGGTGAAAGAACTGATTTCATGACTAAATTGAGCTCCATTTTGGCCTTTTGTATAAAGTGTTGGATAAGATTATCATAGCTGAAAGCTAATCGAATCATTTCACGATTGGCTTGGTCTAGCAAGTATACGTAACCAATTATTTTTCGAGTTATGGTTTATGTTATCATTTCTAGATTCTATTGTAAACAACTTTTACAGCTTCAAATGCTTCCATTTTGACGTACGTTCACAAAAAACCCCAATTTGGGACTTTAATATATACATATATACACACATGTATACAGAAACACAAAAGAAAACCTCAAATTGGGAAAGTGAATTCAACCGAAGAACACTTGTATATATATATACATATATATATTACAAAAACAATAAGTGATTGATATTTACTTTGCTTTTTGATGCATGAAAACAATCAACAGATGCATAAGAAGAGTGATCACCTGCAAACATTGAACATGTTGTGATTAAGGCTATATATAATGACAAAACAAACCAACAACAAATGAATTTGTAGAGTTAATCGAATCATAAATCAATGAAGAACGGTAGAAGTTCAGAGATTTAAAAAAGAATCTACCTCATACACTTTAATTCTCAGCTAAAATTGTAAGAACCATCGGCTGAATGAGAACATAAACAAAGAAACTACTACAGTAATTCTTAATCTGAACTCAAAATCATTAAAAAAAACTGAAGCAAAGAATGAAGACTCCTATTGGTAAAATAAAAAACCTAAATCACTCAGACCATCCCCATCAACAAACCAAACCAAACTCTTTTTGAATAAGACAAAAATTTCCATTTAAAAAAAAAGAAAAATGAATATATGGCAAACCAAACTCGTGCAAACCGTTTGCTGGTGCAAACTCCATTTGAAGAATATTTTATTAATAAAACAAGATTTTTTAGATAAATTATATAAGTAGGTGGCAAAATCTAATTGGTTGGTTTAGATTTTATTAGGATAAAACTTATCTGATTAAAAAGATAACTTTAATAAAAAAATTAAAAATTAAAAAATATACCAAAACACATATTTTTCAATTCCCTACAAATAGAGACCAATCTTGACATATTTCGTACTTCTTTCTGTATTTTCTTTTATTTATTTTCAATTGTAAGTTTTTTATATTTATAATTATTTTTATTTATTTTTAATTTAAAGTTAAAAGATATATATATATATATATATTCTAAAATATTAAATATATAATTTTTATAATATAATTTTTAAGATTGGTTTGGATTGTGAATAAAATATAAAAAAAGTTAGATTGGATTGGAATTGAAGATTGGATAGGTGGAAGAGAGAGAAATTAGTTTTTTTAATAAAGATTGGTTTGGTTTGGTTTGGTTTGTGAATAAACATAGTCTCATATAGAATCATATTATCACAGTGTCAGCAACAAAAAGAGTATGCAGGTTTCAACATATTAACGGTATTCAGAATTAATATTAAGATAACTACAGATAAGCTATAGATTCTAAACACATTTTATTAATATATTTCCAAGTCCAATCTTAATTTTATTGAATGAATCTAAACAGGTAACAATTACCACCCTTAATTACCTTATCTAGGTAACATTCCCAGTCACCAAAACAAATTATTAGTAAGCATGTTTTACCAGTAAGCGCTTTCTCAATCCTTGTTATGACTCTTACCGGGTAAGATTCTTGCTTTTTATCTACTCACTTGATGAGGTAAATGACACCCAATAAGCATTTACAACAGCCTCAAGACTTGTAAATTTTTTGACCCAACAACACAATCAGATGAAACTTCATGCAACCAAAGTTTGTATACAACATCTAGGAGATCACAAACATGTATCTATATCTAAAGTAGATGTTAGGACAAATATGTCTTCAAGATTTAATCTTGATTAATAGAGTCAAAGTGAATGTATATTGTGATAGTGGAAGTCAAACTTAGCTTAATGTCTTGTATAGATCTTAGGTATAAATAGCTTAGTTTAGACTTATGTTGCAACACTTGAGATAACACTTTAGAGCATAATTCATATCTTTGTATCTTTGAGAGTTAATTCTTCAAGATCTACTTTCTCTCTCTACTCTCTCTCTAGATTCTTTCTCTAATCTTGATAGATCTTGGTTTAACAATTGGTATCAGAGCAGATTCAAGATTCAGAGGAGAATTTCTACTGATCTAACACATCAAATTTGCGGAATTCTCAAGGAAATTTGATCGATTTTCTTGATTTTTCAAGAAAATCTCGTTTTCTTGGATTTTTGTTAAATTTGTGTGATTCTTGGTCGAATTTGATCAAGATTTAGTTCGTTGGATTCGTTTTTGATAGAGGAACACTTTTCGTTCAAGGATCGAAGGCTAATTTCTCAGTTTTGAGGATTAATTTGAAGATTTTTCAGTTTCTGATCAGTTCGTCATTTTCAGTCTGATCAGTTTATCAGATTTTGATTCAGCGATTTTCAGCGAAATTAGTTCACATCATCGTGTTAGAAACTTGTTTTCTAACATATCTGCAAATTTTGGTGCGTTAATTCGAAGATTTGATTGAGATTTGAAGAGATTTTTGAGTTTGATCATCTTGTTCACCAGATTCAAATATTACTCAACATTCATAAGAATTGCGCAACCATCATCAGACTTTGCGCAATCCACATAAATTTTCTAACTTTGTGCTACATGTTTGTGTGTTTGAGATGCTTGTATGTGTGTTTACATGTTTACGTGATTAATATGTGAGCTGTGTGTGTGTATGTTTGAGTTGTGTATGTGTTTGCTTAACTCATATTTCGCAACCAACTAATGCAGTATTACGCAACCATGGCTTGCGAGTTATTTGTCCTACATGAGTGCCTGCTTAATTCATTGAGTTAACTTTGCGCAAGTGACTGTAGCGAGATTCTGATTTTGCGCAAGAGGCTCTTGCGAGTTACTGACTTAGTAAAATTGACCTGCTTGCTTCAATTAATTTTCAGCTACTAGCTTGGTTGCTTGAATTAATTTCACCTACTTGCTTGCTTGCTTAATTAGTTTAAGCTACTTGCTTGCTTGCTTAATTAGTTTAAGCTACTTGCTTGCTTGCTTATTCCAAATTGCGCCACCAACTGAAGAGAGTTTCAGAGTTCGATTTTTTTCTAAGTACACTTTGCGCTACCCTTTTTGGCGCATTTCTTACTTTGCGCAACCGTTAGTTGCGAAATGTTCACTTTGCGCTTCAATAGCTTGCGAGATTATCATATTGCGCTTCGTTGGGTTGCGAGTTTCTGACTTAGAATATTTTTTCGAGATTTGCTAATTGTTTGAAAAAAAAATCAGATTAATTTTTCAAAAAAAAAATGAATCTACCTCCGATGCTAGTCAAAGACTCTGCTTTTGAACAATGGACAGTTGCGTTTATCGATTTTACCTCAAGTAGAGAAAATGGTGAAAACATGATAAAATCTTTCTCTGAAGGTCCAATGATCAGAACTGACAAAGATTATACAGAAGAAGAGAATAAAAGGATGAAAGCCGACAAGGAAGCTTCATCCAACTTGATCTTCGCACTTCACAAACTTCCACAACACATCTTCAAACATGTTGAATGTTTCAAACAAAACCCAACAAACAAAACCCAATGCTGATGTGGAACGAGCTATCAAAACAAATGCTTGGATCTGAAGTTGCATTTACAAAGAGAAAGGAAGAAGGAAAGAAAGTTGAGAAAGAGGATTCGAAACAGAACTTGTCAGAAGCTCAAAAAGAAGATCTCAAAGAAAAGGTTATTGAGCTCACAAAGAAGCTGTTAGACATGGAAATTTTGCTAAAAGAGGAAAGAGAAAAATACAGTAAAGAAAGAGTTGCTCGTTCAGATGACAAAAAGAAAATTCTTTCTCTTTCCCAGAAACTTGAACAAGCTTCAAAGACGGAGAAGAAAGATAATGAAGAAAAGAAAGCTCTTGAACTCAAATGCAGAAAACTTTCCAAACAAAATTCAGATTTTGAGAAAGTTTTATTTCTTAAAAAGGAGAAATTGGAGAAGAAAAGGCTTGAATTTGAAAATAAAAGGAAATTCTTTGAAGAAAAGAATGAGAAATTGTCAAATCAAATTTCTGAGCTTCAAAAGGACTTAGAAAAGGAAAGACAAGAGCTAGATAAGGATGGTCAAGAGCTAGAAAAGATGAAGAAAGCTGATTTTCAGGCTAGGTGCGTTAAAGACGAATTTTCTAAAGAAAGGAAGATATTTCAGCAGGAAATTCATAAATTGACAATAAATTTGGCTGCGTTATCGACTGATATCATGAAAGAGAAGAAGGTTAAGTCTGATATTCTGAAGAAGCTTAATGTTGTGACAAAGGAACGAAATGACTTATCTAACAAAGTGAAGTCACTCAAGAAATCCGAAAGCTATTCAGAATGTCCGATTCGACCGTCTAATCTTTTCTATGATACTTCAATGGATAATTCTTCTAAGTCTCAATCTGCTGATCTTCCTACATACAAGAAAATCAACATGCAATGGAGAGTAAAAGGCACGACTCTGGAAAAAGAGGTACCAAAATCATCTGTTCCCAAAAAGAACACTAAACTGAAAGGTAAATCTTTTGTTAAACCTGATTCATTAAATTCCGAAAATCATTCAATCAGGTTTGCACAAAAGAAGATTTGTTGTTCTTTTTGTGGAATTCATAATTTTGTTATAAATAATGATACTTCTTTTTTATTCGGTACTTATCATATTCCTTCCTATAGAGCTCCGTTTAACAAGCCAGGACCCAAGAGACATTGGGTACCAAAATCTACTTAATCTGTTTTTGCAGATTTAGAAGCAAAGCGTTGAACTCTTGGAAGAAGATTTCTTATGCAATCAAGGGGGAGTAACATTATTGGTTTCTGAATACTTCAACGTTTTTTGGCTTTTGACCATATCAGTTCAAAACCCGTGCTTCAACGACTATGGCTTCTGAACAATTCAGTTCAGGACCCGTACTTCAATGGCTAAGACTTCTAAACACATCAGTTTAGAACTCGTACCTATCAGGTTATATCTTTCACTGTCATATCTTCTCAATTCAAGAATCATGCGGTAAAAGGTAACATTGTATTACATTTTATTTTTACTACGTTGAAAATTTGAATCTTTACAAATTTAATTTAATGAGATGAAATTTTCAATTTTCATTCAATGAATTAAATGTGTGCTAAAAGATGATTTTACAAGTATTGTTGTATTATCTGAGTTAAATCTGTTTCATCTTTCAGTTCTGAAATAAATCGAAAGGTCAGCAAAACATGAATGAAATTATGCTGAATGCTCAAAATTATGTAAGTGTGAACTTATATAGAATATAATGCTCAAAAAGGCCGATTTGTCAGAATGATGGATGGAAATGAAAATATGGGAGAAGCACTATGTTTTAGAACCAAGTGATTGAGATGCACTAAGTTTTAAATCTAATCATTTAGTTTGAAAGTTTGTGCTTGTGGCCTATCTGGTTTGGGAGATTAAGTCCCAAGGGGTACTTGATACCTAGCCCCTAAGATCAACTGGTCTGGGATTGGCTGACCCAAATCCTGCTATAGAACCAGATAGAAAGCCATGTTCTACTGGTACAAATGGGTTTAAGATATATCAATGTGGCCTTTCTGGTTTGGGAAAGTAAGTTCTAAGGGGTGCTCGACACCTAGCACCTAAGGCCAACTGGTCTGGGATCCGCTGACCCAAATCCTGCTATTGAACCAGATAGAAAGCCATGTTTAACGGTGTATCTTATTCTTACTAAACTTTGTGATTAAAAGATGCCAGTGTGCACAAAGTAAAAGATGCCACTGAGCACAAAATCAAAAGATGCCAATGTGCACAAAATCAAAAGATGCCAAAGTGTCTTATTGAAAAAGTTTTCAGATGATCAAATGTTAGTAGTTATAAAATGTAGTTCAATGAATTTTATTTTCCTTGAATAAATGTTTCAACAAATGTGTCTTATTGAAATATATGCATACTTTCAGGGGGAGAAAACAAATTGCTCCAGAATTCTTATTTTGAGGGGGAGCAAGGTCATTCTTTAAGGAGGAGATTGTTAGTGAGAATCAGAGACGCGACTGAAATTGAAGAAGGTTTTCGATGCTCATGATGCTCCAGAAATCTTATTTTGAGGGGGAGCAAGGTTATTCATTAAGGAGGAGATTGTTAGTGATACTCCGAGACGCGACTGAAATTGAAGATGGTTTTCGATGATCATGATGCTCACTTTCATCGAAAAAGGGGGAGAAATGTTGAACTCAATTTCATGTCAAAGAATCTTTCAAGTCAAAGACTCTTTCAAGTCAAAGACTCGAGAACAAGAAGATTCTGTCTCAAGATAGAAAAAGGGGGAGAATTCTTCTTCAAGAGTTTAAGAAAAATCGATTGATCATCCCGTTATCTCTTTTTCTTAAACTTGTGCGACATTGTGAACACCATTACTGAAGCAAGAATTTCTCAAATCAAAGAAAGAAAAGGGGGAGAGTTCTTCAAGAGTTTAAGAAAAATCGATTGATCATTTTGTGATCTCTTTTTCTTAAATTTGGGCTTATCTGTACTAAAATGCCTTGTGTGAAGAAACAAGCTCTCCTAGTCGAAGAAAGAAAATCTTCGTCAGTTTCCCGTCTGAAGATTTTGTGACGATTTGACTTTGACAAACCTTGATAAAGACCAAAGTTTTGAAGATTCAAGAAGCCGAAGTCTGATGTTCTCAAATGTTTAAATCTTGAATCCAAGGGGGAGATTGTTAGGACAAATATGTCTTCAAGATTTAATCTTGATTAATAGAGTCAAAGTCAATGTATATTGTGATAGTGGAAGTCAAACTTAGCTTAATGTCTTGTATAGATCTTAGGTATAAATAGCTTAGTTTAGACTTATCTTGCAACACTTGAGATAACACTTTAGAGCATAATTCATATCTTTGTATCTTTGAGAGCTAATTCTTCAAGATCTACTTTCTCTCTCTACTCTCTCTCTAGATTCTTTCTCTAATCTTGATAGATCTTGGTTTAACAGTAGATTATAAGATCTTTCTTTGCCCATAAAAGTTCATTTTAATAACAAAGACCACTTTCATACTTCTAAACCATACTTGCTAAATGTTAGTTAAAGACTTATGAAATATCTACATCTATATAGGTTCCTTGTTGATAATTGATAAGGGTCTATAAGTTTTCTCAATCTTTCTTAACCATCTCATTTATTTTTCCTAACCTATGTGCAAAAATCAAACCTAACATTTCTTATGGCATGTGTTAGAGGGATTGCATGTTATACACAAAGCATAGATAAAGCAACATAAAAAGAAAGAGACCCTAGTTTTTCCCACATTAGTTTGAGTGGTTGTGCCTTCGGCTACCATTTCAGACTTCTGCTTCAGATCAACCTTGAGATCCACAACAATGCTCTCTAAATCCCATATCTTAATGTTGCTCTCTATGGCCGCACACAACCGGTACATATTCGGGCTGAAACAAAGGGCATGAGTATCGAAGCCGACTCGAGAGAGTACAATCTCTTACCCTCGGCTAAATCCCAGAGCAATATCATCCCATCTTTGCAAAATTTACATTTTAATATAATTTTTACAAGACACAAATAATTTACCTACACAAGGACTTTTTCACCACAGTTCTGCTTGAGTGTAGACATGAATTCTTCAAGTAATTCATAATACTCTTGCAGAAATTACAACCTCCAACAATGAATGCCAACAAACATAATTTCTACAACAACAAAAGAACCAAGCAGCTAGAAAACAAAATCAACGGCATACAAGATGGCATTATGTCAATTAGAACCTTCTGTCCCAATATGTATTTGCTTACTTGCAATCACAGAGCCTGGACCACAAGCAAACAGATGCAAAATTGACTCTATTAGTTAAATTAAAGCTCACATTTAGTTATGGGTTGTGCAAAATTGAAGCTTTCTTAATTCACTTCTTCAAGCCCCTTATTATGTCAGGCTTATCAACTAAACCAACTGAAAAGCAAGTTACATATGCTAATTAAGGGGCCATTTACCTAATCGCTTACCCGGGTAAGTGCTTACCTGTAACACCCGGAAATTTATTAAAAGAAAGCATTTCCCTCGTGACCTTTGAAAGATTTGATTGATTATAAATAATGGAAACACCCGACGTGAGACGCTCAGCTGATCGGGAGAAATTTGGGATTTTCGGGCTTCGGCAAGCAGGGCGCGACTATGCCCGGCGATTGTGACATGGTCACTATCGCCGAGGGCATTGTCGCTGGAGGCCCACAACCTTCGGTACATCAGCGACGACTATGCCCGCGATTGTGCCATAGGGCACTCTCGCATGGCATTGTCGCAGGTCGAGCCTTCAGCCGCAGTACGTATCCGGCGATTGTGCCCGCGATTGTGCCAAGGGAAATATCGCGGGGCACTTTCTCATGCAGGCCCAGGGGTGTTTAAAATTGGGATTTTAACCTCTTTTTCATTCTACACTTCAACTAAACAACCTTTTCTCTCTAAACATAACATTTTTGATATTTTAGGGTTTTTACACTCTTGAAGCCTCAAATCTTGGAAACCCTTGGGATCTTTTGCATCTAGGAGAAGATTGGAGACAGTGGGACATTTCTTCTCATCTTATTTTATCTTGAAGATTTCTTGATTCTAGGGTTTATAGCCAACTCTCTTCAAAACCCTTCCATCTTTAGGAGTTCAAGATTCATTTTGGAAACCCTAGAAGTGTTTAGTTGGTGGATTCATATGGTGGTTGAGGTAATCTCTTCTTCTCTTCATTTTTTGAAATTAGGGTTTTTTAGTATAAGTTGAGATTATTGATGAAAATGTTTGGGGAATGATTTTGTATGATTGAATATGGTTTTTGATGGTTGGAAACTTATGGATCTAGGTTTTTGGAGGAGTTGCCTTGAAGATTCAAGTTTCTTCAAAGGAGCTCAATTTGGGAAAAATTCTAGATTTAGCCTAAATCTAGCAAGGTGAGTTAAAGTTGCTTTGTGAAAACGTTGTACATGCCAAAATGTCATTTTTAAAGTGATTATGTATTTACATGAAAGTTATCCTTTGTGGAGATATTTAGTGGGTTTTGATTATGAAAGCGTTTAACTTTATAAAATCTTATAAAACACCCACTTTTGGGATTTTGGAAACTTTGTTAAGTAAACCATGGTTGAAAGTATTTATTTGACTTATTTTCACTAATGGAGGTTGTTGGGTAAAAACGTGCTTTTAGTGTTGTCTTGATTATGCACAAACTATGATACGGTACGTTTTGGAAAATACAAATGTGTGAGTTGTTAGAGTTTGGTTAATCTCGACTTTATGGAAATTTGTGAATTGTAAATCTTTTAGATTTGGGCCGAGGGCCAATTGTGTTTTATGAGTCAAAGATTTGAGTAAAGATATGTTTTGGTTTACATAACCGTATGGGCTCGTGTAGTTAGCCAAACGTTGTTTTGCCTTTCTAGGCTTGAATCATACTCATATGAGTCTCGGGCCTTTTGACCAGTTTTAATAGCCCGAGATGGTGATTTGGTTGTGTTACGCATTTATTTGCATCTTATTTGGAAGTTACATGTTTTGAATGCATTAGTTCACTCGTTTTGAGTCATGTAACATTTTTAGACTGTAATGCATTGGATCCATAGGCATGTAGCATGGGAACTAAAACTGGGACTTGAGGTGTAATCCAATAACATTATAAGTGACCTAACTTTGTGTGCCCGTCACATTCGATGGAACCGGGTCTCCCCCGTCACCGAAAGGTGTTGTTTTTGGGTTTTTTTCTTTTATCCATATTTTCGGTGACACGTTATATTTTAATGAATTGTTTCCCATGGTTTATTGGCGGAGTTCTATGCCTCATCCTTATTGGATGTTTTAAATATTAGGGTTTTATTCATGTTTATATTACTTGGGATATTTTACGTCAAAGCACATTTTGAGTGAGTTATGGAGTAAGTTCATTTTGGAAAATGTTTTATATGTAAGCTTTCGGCTCAAGATTTGTGTGTGTTGGGAAAATGAGTTGTTTACATAATTGTTATAAATTCTTTTGGGAAATTATGTTTTCAAGCTACATCCTCCTCGTTTATTGAATTACGCAATCATGATAAAACTCTTGAACTCACTAGGCGTTAGCCTAACTTTTCTTTATTTGTCGGCATGTGCAATAGGTTCAGGTTGGGAATAATTCTAGTGACACTGTGAAGAGATGAGTGTGAGTAGTGTGCCCGAGGAGTAAATTGCTTAGTTAAGTCTTCCGCATCTATTTCAAGAATAGCAGCTTGTATTTGTGTTAAGTAATACCCGACTTTATTTGGTGTTATGGTATGACTTAGATTATGGTTAATGTTGGAGTTGTGACTCTTTAAATTTTGAGGTGATTTCAAGGATGGTTCGTAGTAAGAAATTCATCTCCATTTGTCTATTAAATCGAAGTTTTCTTTTTAGTTGCTCTTCCAATTTTTAGGGTGTTACATTACCGGTAAAATTCAACACTATCACTTACTTCCCGGGTAAGATTTTAGTTCACCAAAATGGCATCGATGCAACAATTTAGCCGGTAAGCGCTAACCGTGGTAAGATTCGTCGCACTCACTTACCAGGTAAGACTCTCGGTCCTTGCTTTTGACTCTTGGTCCTTGCTTCCGCTCTTACCGGGTAAGATTCTTGGTCCTTGTCATATTCATCCGGTAAGCTAATGTGACTTGGTAAGCACTTACCCGGGTAAACGTTTTGTAAACGGCCCCTAAAGCAATCACTTAAAACCCAATTGAGACAAATCACAATTTCCAAAGATTACAATCAAAATGAAGTTAAACAAACGAGGATGTTTCAATATGAAAAATATACCAGAAGTTAAACAATGAAAATGGAACTAAAATCAAAGCTCATTTTCTCCAAAGTGTGTTGTACCAATCTATCATCCCAAATTCTACATGAATCCATGTCCAAGCCCTGTAAATTTATCAAACATGCATTAAGTTATTTAGAGGACCCAAATTATGTCAAAGTTGTGTTTGCACTTCTGGAAGACAAAACAAATACCAATTGTTAGGACACAAATCTATCCATGTAGCTCACTGAGGAAAGAAACAAAGACAAAAAAACCAACATCAGAGGAAATAAACAATAATATAAGAGAAACAATAGAATCGAAGAAAGAAAGAAACTAAAAATGGGATAGAATAGTCTTGAAAACCCAAAGAAAGAATTTGACCAGATTAAATAAAATATGAAGAGAAAAATACATTAGGGATCTCCATTAGGGAATTTGAGATTGTCGCCCTCCATCTCTTCTTCCCTCTCTTCTCGAACAACTCCAAAAAGAGTTACAAAAATCGATGCACCCCAAAAATAAACAACTACAATGACATTTATAGGGAAAAGCTTTACTCAAAAGGGGATAGCGGACTCAACCTACAACAACACCAAAACAAAATCATCATTAGAGTTGCATACAAACAAATATATACCCAAAACACCGAATTGAAACTCAAACGGTACCTTGGAGGCAGACTTCTTGGCTGATTTCCCATAAGAAGAATCGAAGAAAAAATGAACCGAATTAGGGTTCTTGAATAAAGGGGAAGGAGGCCGGACTTAAAGTAGTTGCTGCGGTTAGTGGGGAAATATCTCCTAATTCAAAGAGAAAAATGAATCGAAGAGAAAAATCGCTATTGTAACGGATCAAAAAGTAGGTACAAAAGAATCGAAAAGAAAAATGAATCGAGGAGTGATATATAGGGAGAAGTGGGAGGTTGACGACAAGAATTGAGGGGAGGTTAATGGCTTAGGAGATATTTAGGGGAGTGGGTATCGATTATGGAGAGGTTAAAGAAGCGGTTAGTTAACCGAATGAAGAAGATGATTGTGGGAGGAGTGGACTGGATTGTGGAAAAGGGAGGAGTGGTTGAAATCGTGGGAGCATAGGTTGAAGATAACTTAGTGTAGGATACGGTTAAGGGAAGAGACGAAGTTTTGTAAATCTAGTTTAAACGGTCTAGATTAAAAGTTGGGATGGTTTAAACGGCCGAGATCGAACCAAAAACGGTTAGACTCGGCTGCGTCAATAGTATAGGTAATTTAAAGACCATTTTTGTTACTACTAAATCCCCTAAATCAAACATTCAATTTATAATGCGGCTTAATTAATAAAATAAAATTGAAAAACTTGTGAATTGTTATCAAACCCATCAATATCTTACAATAAGTCAATAACTAGAAATGTACTTACGCAATGCAGCGCAATTTATCTTAATTTTGATGTTTCATTTTATTTTTTGTCCAAGTCAACTTTATAATATAATTTTGTGTAGTTTTGAAAAAGCGATAATGTCTTTTATAAATTAGTTTAATTTAATTTTTTGTTTTAATTTAATTTAGGTTTAATAATGATGTAATTTATTTTAGGTTTAGTAATATAAAAGGATAACTAAGTACTTTGTTAATTCAACGATTATCTTAATTATATTTTAGATTCTTTATATATTTACAATGTGATGTTTATCATGTATTTGATTATGTTTATCGGTTAGTTATGAATTCAGTCACCCAACTTTAAAAAATCGTACACATGCATCATTTACTTGTAAAGTTTAAATTTAAGTAATTTAGCATTAAATAATAGTACATAATGTTTACAAAGTTGTTTTTAAGATTTTTTTATAAATGCTTTATAATATAGTATAGATATAGATTAAGTATTTTGTTAGAATTCAATAGTTATCTTGATTATATTTAAAGTTCTTTATATTTAAAATGTAATGTTTATCCTGTATTTGATTATGTTTATCAGTTTGTAATGAATTCAAACATGCAGCTTTAAAAGTTGTATCCATGCATTATCTACTTGTAATATTGAATTTTAAGTAATATGTATCAAAAAATAGTAGTTTATGCATCAAAAATTGTTTTTAAGAGTTTTTGTCAAATGTTTTATAATATAGTATAGATTGTTAATAAACAAGCAAATAGATACAGTCGTATGGTAAATATATATATATATATATATATATATATATAGGACGATAATCAAATGAGAACCACAAAAAGATTGAAAACTTTGAGAACCCATCTAAATCGTAATTTGGTTTTGATCCTATGGTTTTAATTGAAAATTGTTTCACCACATGAAAAGGACATAATTGTCATTTTGGTTACAAAGATTCACCATATGAAACACATACCCACTAATTGAATTGTAATATTTTTATAAATTTAATAATAACAATGTTTCATTTATATGATATTTCACCATATGAAACACAGATTCACTAGATAAACAAAATGAAACTTATAGTTCATCTGATGAAACATACAGATTCGCCGATTAAAACACCGATTCAACATATGAGACACCGATTCACCATGAAACACACATATTCACCGATGATGAAACACCGATTCAACAGATGAAACATACAAATTCACCATGAAACATAATGGTTCACCAAGTGAAACATAACCAGGTGTAAAGATTCACCAGGTGAAACACACCCGATAAGACGCCGATTCACCAGATGAAACATACAAATTCATGAAAACACATATTCACCGATGATGAAACATAAAGATTCACCAGGTGAAACATAAAGACTCACCAGATCTAGGAACTCAAACACAAAAACCCCAAATCTAGGAACATACTTCCAATCATGGAAAATGTAACGTCCCAAAAACATACATGCATTAACATAGAATAAACATTCAAATTACATAATTAAACTTGTCTTTAATTCATCACCAACCTATACTAAACAAAATTTGACAGCGGAAGTCTATATTCCACAGCCGAGAGCTCTATCAATAAATATCATAGTCAAAATCTTGGAGTCGCTCTAAGCTCCAAATCCTTCTTCTTTCTCTTTGTTCTTACTAGAAGAACCCGTAACACGCTTACCTGAAAATGGTTTAGTTTTGAAAAGCGAGGGTTAGACCAAAAGGTCTAGTGAATTCCCTCCATAAACGTTTACCACAGTATATAATCTTTTCATTAAAAGCAATTCACATTCTTCACATAAACATCATTCAAGGGTCAACACAGGGTTCAAGGATCGCATAAGCTACCTCGATCGGGGCCTAACGGACACCCTCTCGGCTACACCGGAGTCCAAGTGGACCCCCTTCTATCCGAGTAGGAAGGAAACAAATTCCAACCTACAAGTTGCCCCATATGCCCAAGGAATTATCAAATCCCAAGGTACCCTGATCCCACTGTGTGAACCGACTCCACATAGCATGCACATAAGGTATCGAAATCGTATTCATGAAAACTTTAGATATCATTCATTTGCTGAATAAACTTCTTAAAATAAAACATGCAGTTCATGGAAAACATGCGTGACATTTATAAAACAGTTCATGCTCATAAGATGAAACCATGATCAGTAAAACATAGTACGTCATAAAAGAGTTTAGGGAACTCACCTTGACGATACTGAACGCACACTTGTTCTACTCTCAAGTTAACCCAACTTGACACCTAAAAGATCAGGCAAATCCTTAATCAGTAATAATGATCTAGAACTTACCGGGTACACAGCTCTTACCGGGTACCTAACACTTACCGGGTACTTAACACTTACCGGATACCCGAACTTACCGGATACCCAAACTTACCGGAAACCCGAACTTACCGGACACCCGAACGTTCCGGACACACACCCTTTACCGGGTACTAAACACCCGGTAACCCAACTTATTCGGTAAGAACACATGTCCGGTAACTCCCAGATAACTCTACTCGGACACTTACAACCTATCCGGTAACCACTGAGACATCTGAGAACTTCCAATATCCGGTAACTACGGACTGGACGAAACTTCTTTTTCTAAAAGCGATTAAAACTGGTTTTCTGTTGTGGGTTTGATTAGGCAATCAACTGGATTCAAACCCTAACCATAAAACACTTAAACATTCCATCTTTAAACTATAAAATCGATATATTGTCCATAAAACCCAAAATACTCATAAAAGGGATGTTTAGGTGAAAACACGGCAATCCCTCATGATATCATCCCTACATTCTTAAACAAAAGAGAAAAGAAACCTTGTAATAACTAGGAAAACGAATTTAGGGAAGATTACCTGAACAAATTCCTTCCTTGAACAAGACTCCTTCCCAAAAGCTCCTTTCTCTCTTCTTTCTTCTCTTTCAGCCGCCAACACCCACAAACAAGGAGCAAAATCAGTAAACCTAGGGATTTGCATCTCTTATTTGCACCCCTTATATACTCTCCAACAATTGCACAAAGGTCCCTAAGTTTAACTTTAGCTTTTTGGACATTGGCCACTAAACTTCAGAAAATGCAAGAAATACCCGGTTGTTACAACACTCCCCCCTTAAAAGAATTCCGTCCTCGGAATTCTTCACTGGAAAAGTTGCGGGTATCTTGCCCTCATTTCCGATTCCAGCTCCCAAGTCGCATTTGGACCTTTATGATGCCGTCATTGTACCTTTACCAGGCTAGTCTCCTTGTTCCGAGACTTCCTTACTTTAAAATCCGTGATGGCTTCGGGTTCCTCTACAAAGTTTAATTTCTCATCCACCTTTATGACATTTTACCGGCACCGCTTTGGTCACGTCGGCTAGGCATTTTCTCAAGTTGGACACATGGAACGCATTGTGGATGCCGCGCAATTTTTCTGGTAGGTCCAACCTATACGCCACTTCTCCAATTCGTTCGGTAATCTCGAATGGTCCGATGTAACGTGGGCTTAGCTTCCCACGTTTCCCGAATCGTACCACTCCCTTCCAAGGAGACACCTTTAGCAAAACATGGTCTCCGACTTGGAATTCTATGTCTTTCCGTCTCTTATCCGCATAGCTCTTATGTCGGTCGCGAGCAACCTTCAGTCTTTCACGCACTTGGACTATCTTGTCTGAAGTCAGTTGCACTAACTCTGGCCCGGCTAACTGTCTTTCTTCGACCTCGTTCCAACACAACGAAGTCCGAGATTTCCTACCATAGAGTGCCTCATATGGCGTTGCCTTGATGCTCGAGTGATAGCTGTTATTGTAAGCAAACTCGATCAACGGTAGATGCTTTTCCCATGAGCCCTGAAAGTCCAAGGTGCAAGCCCTTAACATGTCTTCCAACGTCTGGATCATTCGCTCACTCTGACCGTCGGTCTGAGGATGGTAAGCGGTACTCATCTTAATCTGCGATCCCATTTCCCTTTGGAAGCTCCTCCAAAACGTGGAGGTAAACCTACTATCTCGGTCAGATACTATCGACGATGGCACACCATGGCGGGTTACGATCTCGTTGATATACAACTTTGCTAACCGCTCCAACGAGTAAGACTCTCGTATAGGCAGAAAATGTGCTGACTTCGTAAGTCGATCCACGATCACCCATATAGCGTCATAGCCCTTCGGGGTCTTAGGCAAGTGGGTTACGAAATCCATCGTAATCTGGTCCCACTTCCACATCGGAATCTCCAAGGACTAAAGCTTCCCGTAAGGTCGTTGATGTTCGATCTTTACACGCGAACACGTTATACAGGTCTCTACAAAATGAGCTACGTCATTTTTCATTCCAGGCCACCAGTAGTCTCGTCGTAGATCTCCGTACATCTTGTTAGTCCCAGGGTGAATCGTGTACTTTGATTTGTGAGATTCCTCTGAGATCACCATCCTGAGCTCCCCGAGTTTCAGGACCCAGATTCTCCCACTAAGACACTTCACCCCTCGACTATCTTCCACTAGTGAGGACGTTTGTCCGACCATTCTTTCTTTCTTGAGATTTTCAATTCCGAGTGCCTCGGCTTGACATTTCTTTATCTCGTCTAACAAATTGAACGTCACCACAACTCTCATGGCCACAATACTGGGGGTCTCACTTCTTTCCTTACGGCTCAAAGCATCCGCCACTACGTTTGCCTTACCTGGATGATATTCAATCTTACAGTCGTAGTCGGTCAACAATTCAATCCATCTTCTTTGGCGCATATTCAACTCTTTTTGGTCAAAGAGATGACATAAGCTCTTGTGGTCCGTGAAGATCTGGCACTTCGTCCCGTACAGGTAATGTCGCCAAATCTTCAGGGCAAAAACCACGACCGCCAATTCTAAATCGTGAGTGGGGTATCGAACCTCGTGATCCTTTAGTTGTCGGGAGGCATAAGCGATCACCTTTCCTCGCTGCATGAGTACACAACCCAATCCGAGCTTCGATGCGTCACTGAAAACCACGAAATCATCAGAACCGTCCGGTAACGACAATATCGGAGCGCTTCTCAGCATATCATTTAGTTTTTGAAATGCTTCTTCTTGCTTCTCTGACCAGGCAAACTTGACATTCTTCTTGGTTAAAGAGGTTAATGGCGTAGCAATACGCGAAAAGTCCTTGATGAACTTTCGGTAGTATCCCGCCAGTCCGAGGAAACTTCAAACTTCTAACGAACTTTTGGGTTACTCCCAATCTCGAATGGCTTCAATCTTAGACGGGTCTACCATTATTCCCTCCTCAGACACCACGTGTCCGAGAAACTGCACCTCTCTCAACCAAAACTCGCACTTAGAAAACTTCGCATACAGCTTCTCTTGCTTTAGTAGCTCGAGAATCGTCCGAAGGTGACTTTCGTGCTCCTCTTCCGATCTTGAAAATATCAGGATATCGTCGATGAACACTATCACGAACTGGTCTAAATAAGGTTGGCACACCCTATTCATTAGGTCCATGAATGCTGTCGGGGCGTTGGTTAGCCCGAACGGCATCACCAAGAATTCGTAGTGTCCATACCTGGTCCTGAAAGCAGTCTTTGGCACATCCTCCTCTCTTACCTTGAGTTGGTGATAACCCGACCTCAAGTCTATCTTAGAGAAGTAATTGGCTCCTTGCAACTGATCAAATAGGTCATCGATTCTCGGTATAGGGTACTTGTTCTTGATCGTGACCTTGTTGAGTTCTCGGTAGTCTATGCACATCCGCATAGTATAATCCTTCTTTTTCACGAAGAGCACAGGTGCCCCCCATGGAGACGTACTTGGTCTAACGAACCCCTTGTCTAACAACTCCTGCAATTGAGTCATCATTTCTTTCATTTCGGACGACGCCAAACGGTAAGGCGCACGGGCGATTGGTGCAGCTCCAGGCATCAGATCAATTCTGAACTCGATCTGACGATCCGGAGGTAGGCTTGTCAAGTCATCCGGGAATACTTCCGGGTACTCACTTACTACACGTACATCGCCCACCCCACGCTTCTCCTTCTTGGCGTCCAATACATACGCCAGGAATCCTTGACACCCCTTCCTCAAACACTTAGTAGCCCTAATCATAGAGATAAGGCTAGTCTTTCTATCCCGGCGATTCCCATAGATCACTACGGAATCCCCATCGGGTAACCGAATCCTGACCAGCTTTTTGTTGCAAAAGATATTCGCATCGTTCGCGGCTAACCAATCCATTCCCAACACCACGTCAAACTCTCCCATTGCCATGGGATACAATTTCATAGACACCAACCTCCCTTCAATATCTATGACACAATCATTTACCCCCTCCTGAATATAAACAAGATTATCGTTGGCAGTTTCCACCTCTAGTGCTCTCTCCAAACGTCTAGGCCTCACCCCCAAACATTTCATAAAAGTATGCGATACAAAAGAGCGAGTTGCTCCTGAATCAAACAACACCTTGGCACATAGAGAGTTCACTAGAAACGTACCTGCCACCACATCTGGAACCACCTCCGCCTCTTCCGCGGTCATGCGGAACGCACGTCCCTTCGGACGTGCCGGCTCCGCTCCCTTGTCATTTCCTTTCCCTCCTTGTCGTTCGCCATGCTGGGCTGATCCCCCTTTCTTCAATTGTGGGCAATCATACCGTGGCCAGTAGCCCCACATTGGTAACATGATTTTCCACCACCCGGACAATTCCTTGACAAGTGACCGGGCATACCACACCGGTAGCATGAGTTTGAACCTGCCATGCACTCTCCCTAGTGTACCTTGTTACATCTCGTACATGATTTCCCAGCGGCATCCCTGTTAACACGGTTTTTTGGTTGGAACACTTTCCCTTTCCTTGAGTCATTTCCCGGTCCATCCCACTTACGCTTCTCTCCACCTTTCTCAGACGTCTGACGATTCTTTTCTTTCTCGATCAACTCAGCCGTATTGATGGCCGCCTGAAAGGTAGTGGGATTTCTTGCCAGCACCAATTCTCGGATGCTACTTTTCAGCCCATAAATGAAATGTTCCACTCGACGTTCCTCCGTCGGCACATACAAATCTGCGAAGCGAGATTTCTCAATAAACTTAGAAGTATACTCCTGCACCGACATTTCCCTCTGCTCCAATCCCATGAACTCTTCCTCCAACTTTTTCACTGCCGTGAGTGGACAAAACTGCGCTTTAAATCTTTCCACAAACGTCTCCCACATCATTCCCTTAGCCATTGCCGAACCCTTTCCCCCAGTTTCGGCATCCCACCAGTAAACTGCATCAGACTTCAGCATGGATAGGGCAAACATCACCCTATCCCCATCTGCACACTTACACGTATCAAATACCAGTTCCATTTCCTTAACCCATTTCATTGCTAGGACGGGGTCACACTCGCCCTTGAAAGTAGGAGGCTTGCATGAGGTAAAGACCTTGTAACTACATCCCTTAGCTGCTGACTCATTCACCACCAGAGGGGTTGATCTCGAGTGACTCCCAGTACCAGTCTCTAGTGGACTTGACAGCTCCACACTCTCCCGATTCTCGCTTGCTTCTTTGCTCCCCGATGCCGACTGATCTTGCTTGGTAAGGAGAGCTTGCAGAGTCTCCTGAATTTTACGCAGCTCAGCAGCCAGATTCTCTCGGGTGACAAAATTTTATCCACGACCTCGACCACGTCCCCTCGGCTGATTTACCCTCCTCACCGAAGCTGAAATCTCCTGAATAGAGTCTTCTTGGTGAGCGGGGATTTCCACACTCCTTGCCCTTCGAGTCACACGAGTCGTCCTTCGGGTCGGATTTCCCCCATTCCCGGCCACTTGGGTGGCGGCTCGGCGGGGCGTTCTTCCCTGACCCCTACCACGACCCCTACCCCTACCTCTTCCGCGGGTAACAGTCGCCCTCGTAGGTTCCAACGGTTCATTGACTAGGACCTCCTCATCTTGATTCCTTGGAACAGCAGGTACTGCGTTCTCCCAGCCATAGCACTTAACTGAAAGAAAATAACAATTAACCCTTGCTAGACATGACACAACAAATTTGCTATATAAGGCAGTTTTAAGCACGCCCATGTACCTGTAAGTTCATAATTACACTGGCCAGGTGTAATCCCAATACTTACCTTACACGTTTGTCCTTGGCACCTTATTACTAAGCGCATTTATAGTGATCGTTCCTAAAGGCAATCCTATGTCTCGGTTGTGTTCCTCATCTTACAGTTTAAGTTTAGGCCCGACTGGTCACCTAAATCCCTTAAACTAAGGCTCTGATACCATTTGCAACGTCCCAAAAACATACATGCATTAACATAGAATAAACATTCGAATTACATAATTAAACTTGTCTTTAATTCATCATCAACCTATACTAAACAAAATTTGACAGCAGAAGTCTCTATTCCACACCCGAGAGCTCTATCAATAAATATCATAGTCAAAATCTTGGAGACGCTCTAAGCTACAAATCCTTCTTCTTTCTCTTAGTTCTTACTAGAAGAACCCGTAACACGCTTACCTGAAAATGGTTTAGTTTTGAAAAGCGAGGGTTAGACCAAAAGGTCCAGTGAATTCCCTCCATAAAGGTTTACCACGGTATATAATCTTTTCATTAAAAGCAATTCACATTCTTCACATAAACATCATTCAAGGGTCAACACAGGGTTCAAGGATCACATAAGCTACCTCGATCGGGGCCTAACGGACACCTCTCGGCTACACCGGAGTCCAAGTGGACCCCCTTCTATCCGAGTAAGAAGGAAACAAATTCCAACCTACAAGCTGCCCTATATGCCCAAGGAATTATCAAATCCCAAGGTACCCTGATCCCACTGTGTGAACCGACTCCACATAGCATGCACATAAGGTATCGAAATCATATTCATGAAAACTTTAGACATCATTCATTTGCTGAATAAACTTCTTTAAATAAAACATGCAGTTCATGGAAAACATGCGTGACATTTATAAAACAGTTCATGCTCATAAGATGAAACCATGATCAGTAAAACATAGTACGTCATAAACGATTTTAGGGAACTCACCTTGACGATACTGAACGCACACTTGTTCTACTCTCGAGTTAACCCAACTTGACACCTAAAAGATCAGGCAAATCCTTAATCAGTAATAATGATCCAGAACTTACCGGGTACACAGCACTTACCGGGTACCTAACACTTACCGGGTACTTAACACTTACCGGATACCCGAACTTACCGGATACCCGAACTTTTCGGACATACACCCTTTACCGGGTACTAAACACCCGGTAACCCAACTTATCCGGTAAGAACACATGTCCGGTAACTCCCACGATAACTCTACCCGAACACTTACAACCTATCCGGTAACCACTGAGACATCTGAGAACTTCCAGTATCCGGTAACTACGGACTGGACGAAACTTATTTTTCTAAAAGCGATTAAAACTGGTTTTCTGCTGTGGGTTTGATTAGGCAATAAACTGGATTCAAACCCCAACCATAAAACACTTAAACATTCCATCTTTAAACTACAAAATCGATATATTGTCCATAAAACCCAAAATACTCATAAAAGGGATGTTTAGGTGAAAACACAGCAATCCCTCATGATATCATCCCTACATTCTTAAACAAAAGAGAAAAGAAACCTTGTAATAACTAGGAAAACGAATTTAGGGAAGATTACCTGAACAAATTCCTTCCTTGAACAAGACTCCTTCCCAAAAGCTCCTTTCTCTCTTCTTTCTTCTCTTTCAGCCGCCAACACCCACAAACAAGGAGCAAAATCAGTAAACCTAGGGATTTGCACCCCTTATATACTCTCCAACAATTGCACAAAGGTCCCTAAGTTTAACTTTAGCTTTTTGGACATTGACCACTAAACTTCAGAACATGCAAGAAATACCCGGTTGTTACAGAAAAAACCTAAGAAAACAGGAATTGTGATATTAATCAACTAAGCAAAGTCATCAACATCTTCTTAAGCTCGTCGTTTGTGGCTTCGGGAGTATACAAGGATGAACTTGTGAAATTCTTGATTTATGAGTAGAAATTGATGAATGATTTGGTGAATTTCAACCCACCTGTTTCTTCAGAAAGTTCCCCCACTGCAACAATTGTAGTTATTCCTAAACCAGCCGGAAAGTCAAAAATCATGGCGGCCGGAAAGTCAAGCTAGGAAAAATGGCAGCCATTAGGTCGAAGATATAACTGCCATGGTGCTTCTCGCCTTTCTTTTCTTTTACGCTTGCCAGTTTCGGAAGAAGTAAAGAAATCAAAACCCGACAGCTAAACCCAAATAACTAGAGCTCTCAAAATCGAGGAATCCAATTATCCAAAGACTTGTTTACAACTTGCTCCTGCTTGAACGCCGCTCAAAACTTGGTCGGTGCTGTTTATGCAGTACGCTACCTTGAATTTACTAAATTAATGCCCATTATATCCTTGAATGTCCTTTCAAATTGTCAAAATTACCCTTATTTTTTACTTTAATTACAAAAAGGCTTTTTTTATAATAACCCTTGATTTATTCTAATCAATGGATTAGATTAGTCCTCAAGTCCTTAACCTTTTTTTGGTTCTCTTTAGATTTAACCCCATATATATATATATATATATGTATACTTTTCCAAAACAATATAAACTAAAAAGAACTCTATTTTTATAATACTTATATCATATTATATATGTATAGGGTTGGGTTCCAGTGAAAAGTTAAGGTTAACGTGAGAAGTGTGAGAATGGTTATCAACCATTGGATGAGAAATAAATGCACGTTAGGATGAAATGCACCGGATCAATTCCCTTTCTAAGCCGCAATGCATGGGAGGGCATTTAATTAAAAGTGATCAACAGTTCAGGTCAATTTCTCATGCTTTTCACGTTAACGTCAACTTCCCACACGATCATTCATCTATATATATATATCATGCTTTTCACGTTAACGTCAACTTCCCACACGATCCTTCATATATATATATATATAGGACGGTAATCAAATGAGAACCACAAAAAGATTGAAAACCGTGAGAACCGATCTGAGACGTAATTTGGTTTTGATCCTATGGTTTTAATTAAAAACTGTTTCACCACATAAAAAGGGCATAATTGTCATTTTGGTAAGAAAGATTCACCATATGAAACACATACTCATCAACTGAATTATAGTAAAATTTATAATTTTTTATAAGGTTAATAATAACAATGTTTCATCTATATGTCATTTCCCGGATGAAACCCATGTATTCACTAGATGAAACATACATATTCACCTGATGAAACACATCGATTCACTAGATGAAACATACATATTCACCGGATGAAACAAATGAAACACATCGATTCACTAGATGAAACACATCGATTCACTGGATGAAACAAATGAAACACATCGGTTCATTATATGAAACGTAGAGATTCACCAAATGAAACACATAGATTCACCTAAAGAAACACACAGATTCATCATATGAAACACACAAATTTACCAGATCTGAAAAATCAAACACAAAAACCCTAATCTGGGAACATACTTCCAATCTTGAAAAAACCCTAAAAACAAGAATTTGATATTAATCAACTAAAAAACTTTATTGGTATCGCTAACAATCTTCTTTGTAATATAGAGAAAATCAAAAATCGAGAAGAGATTGCTAGATTGACTTTTAATTCGATGAAGAACATATGTTATTCTCTCACCATATGAGGTTTAGAGAGAGAAATCAAAGTTTTTGTGATGAAATTGATGAATGATTTGGGGAGTTTCCAGTCAGAGGCGGTGGATGTGATCTTCCGTGTTTCAAAACAATTGAAACCCCGATCGAGAAAGCATTCATTCATCGATCCTTTGTGGTGGTCTACAACTCTGCCATTACAGTTAGTTTACCTTTTCACCACTCACCGGAGTTCCATCTTTGGCATCGTCTTGATCTTTTACATGGACATTCAACCTCCGATTATTTCTCCGGCGATAAGCCCTTCTCCACATCAAAAGGTTCAATCTCCCGCCCTGAAATCCATATCGTCATCCTCACCAAGATCCTCCATCGATTGTTGGTAACACCGGTAGATCAATGGCGGCGCCACCGACGTCAGACGATGGTTATGGAAAAGAAGAAGTGTGGTGTGTCGTGAAACCTAGTGTGCCATAAGAAAAGTGGAAGGAGGCGATGTGAAAGAAAAAGTTGCAGGAGGTGATGTAAAAGAGAAGTGCAATTTGTAATTATTAAATTAATGTCTATTATACCCTTGAATGCCCTTTTAAATTCTCAAAACTACCCTTGTTTTTTGCTTTAATTATAAAAATGCTTTTTGTTTGATAACCCTTGATTTATTCTAATCAATGGATTAGATTAGTTCTTAAGTCCTTAATTTTTTTTTGGTCCTCACTAGATTTAACCCTTATATATATATGTGTGTGTGTGTGTCAGACTTTAAATATTTTGACAAACAATCCGAAAGACACCAGATTTTATAATCCAAAAAATGGATTGGGTTTACCTGAAAATAATGTTTTAAAAAGTGCTCCTGAAATCTTTATAATTTTGATAAAATGGGTGTTTTTTCACAAAAGATACCATATATTCACGAAACATTTGTTAAATCAGAAAGTTCTGTATCTGAATCTTATGATGGTAAGATAAAGATAGATGATGGTCTATTTGATGATAGTACTGATTCAAAGAATTTAAGTTTTAAATCAGTGGGATTTAAATATGAGTAATAAAAATAGAAAACCTAAGTTTATTGAATTTGAATCATTGTTTCCTACTGATCGAACCAATCTCACGATAACTAAAAATAAAACAAATAAAATGACAAAATCTTACAAACGAAACAGTATGAACATAAATTATGCACCTTTTCGATGATACTACCGGATTGAACGTAACCGTTTAATGATCACTAGAGCCCCAAGGCCCAAGGCCCAATCTGACCATTAAATATTTGTTATTGTGATTCCAGAACAAGTAATCAATGAACAATCATAACACAAGAAGTTATCTCTATATTCAATAAGATCAACAAAAGCTCACAATATGGATTGGAATGCAATAACTATACGTGGCTAGTGTGTGTTGTATGAAATGACCTAATTCCCAAAAGGGAAATTAGCAAACATTATATACTAGGAACAAGTTTGACACTATTACATAACAGGCCCCTCTACTTGGTACAATACAAAATATAGCATTAAATCATCAAAGTTTTTAGGACCGGATGAGTAACGTTGATTGTTTGATCCAGGAGTTTTCACAAATCTTTTCTGGAAGGCCTTTGTTAGAAGTATCATTGTCTGCTTCAAGCTTTCTGCCTCATCTAAATCATCACTGTCTATCCTATAATCCTCTGTCTCAATACTCTTCCCTTTGTCAGCATACTTTCTTGAATTACTGGACATCAATGCTATCGGTTCACTCTCAATCTCATCATCTTCGTTCTTCTCGGACACTCCAGTCTTCTTTTTACCCTTCTTTTCCTTTTTCATTAACTTTTCCCGCTTAATCTCAGCATCATCCTCATCCTGTTTTAGTGTTTCAAACATCTCCTGCAGTTGTAGAGAGTCCAACTTAGAATGTTGTTTCATTCTATGAGCATACTTTTTCCATTCAGGCTGAAGCACGCTCAAGAATTTCACATTATTCTCAATGATTGATTTCTTTATCTTGTATCTGTTGAGTTCATTCAGAATGGTAGTGAAACGGTCATATGCGTTGTCTAAAGTCTCACCCTCTTTCTGTTTAAAGTTCTCATATTTGTTAATGATGTTTGAGACTCTCATTTGAGTTTCCACCTCTGAATCTTGATACAGCTTGATCAACTCATCAAACATCCCTTTCCCAGTTTCACTCAAACTATCAACCTTTTGGTATATGTCATTAGTCAATGCTTGCATAACCAGTGACCTAGCCGCTTTATCTGCTTTGTGTCTTATTAGTTCATTACCTGTGTAATCTTTGGGATCAAGTTTTGTAACTGATCCATCTGGTTCTGTTCGAAAAACATCAGGTTGTACCCCGTTCATTAAGGAATCATGAATGCGAGCACCGTTTTCTTGTCGTTCCACATAGTCAAGAAATATATCTTTCCATATTTTGAAATCCTTTGAAAATAGGACCGGTGGTTTGTCTTTCGATCCTATGGTCAATATGTCTCTTGCAGTCATATTAGATTACTTGTTAATGATCTTTATGTATCCTTCTGATCTGATTAGGAATTAACTGTTGTAAAAACTTTTTATCTCAACACACTGATGTCTCAACCCACAGTTTGTAGCAGCTCACAACTTGTCGCAACTAACGGATATCGCAACTCACTGATATCGCAACCAAAATCTTGTCGCAATAAGTAAGTATATCGCAAGGGTAATTCTTGTCGCAAAGGTAAAATTGATCTTATCGCAACAGTAGGTTGCGATACGTTACTGTTCACACGGAGGAGGTGGCGATAAAACCGTCTTATTGCATGGTACTAGTTGTGATATACACTCTTGTCGCAAGTGACTGTTGCGATATAATATTGTTCACTCGCGATAAGGATGAACTATGAAGGTTGCGATAGTTATGAAGATTCAAGGTGTTCTAGAGTCGATTCTTCAAAACATATCGGATTGATCTGAAATTTAGTATGCAGGTTCATGTGGGTATTCTGGACAACTTTAATGCTTCAAGTTTTGTCCAAAAACCAACAGAAAAACGTTTTTCGATCCAAAACAGTGTGCAGCAAAACAAAAGTCCGAAAATGGGTAAATGCACAATCTGAGCTACAAACCTAGTGATTTTGCGGAATAAAAACACTCAAGTAATGTCTACTAACAACCCTTGATCAAATCTAATCCATTTGAAGAACTCAAATGATCAAAATCAATCAAAAAGATGAAAAATATGAAGAACACTCAACTTTTGTAAAAACCACAATAGTCCTAATCTGATCTGAATGATATACAAGCTCTGATACCTCCCAGAACAAGTAATCAATGAACAATCATAACACAAGAAGTCATCTCTATATTCAATAAGATCAACAAAAGCTCACAATATGGATTGGAATGCAATAACTATGTGTGGCTAGTGTGTGTTGTATGAAATGACCTAATTCCCAAAAGGAAAATTAGCAAAAATTATATACTAGGAACACGTTTGACACTATTACATAATAGGTCCCTCTACTTGGTACAATACAAAATATAGCACTAACAGTTATGCTCTCACTAAAGCCCCCAAGGAAGTTCCCTTACTTGGACCTTTCTCCATTTTGATAACTCATATGGGTATGGCCATATAAACCCATAAAAGTTTCAAGTACTTTCCTATGTGGGACAATATTGTAAGAGAAATACCCAACACCTACAACAAGTGCATATGTCGAATCCATGCCTGAAGTTAAAGAGTCTTCTAAACATGAATGTCATTCTAATAATTATGTTCAAAACTTTAAGGCTAAAGTTGATATTTCTGAATCTATATTTATATATCTATATAAAGAAGAATCATCAAAAGATGATGTGGCATCTAGAGAGAGCTTGAAATATTAGTTGTTATGTTCTCCAATTATTGAGTTATTTTCAAAGTAAAATATAGCATCAAAGAATGATCCTTTGATTTATTTTTTACAAGTTTCATGTAAAAGTTATACTATATAAATATATAGGCTATTTACATAATAGAGAAATGTTCAAACGAGAACGCTAACTATTTATGAGAACACGAGAACGGTCGTCCATTTAAAAAATCACATGTGATTCACGTACAAAATCACATGTGATTTTACACTACTTGGATTTTGTACGTGATTTGTACAAAATCACATGTGATTTTACACTACCTGAATTTTGTACGTGATTTGTACAAAATCACATGTGATTTTACACTACCTGGATTTTGTACAAAATCACACGTGATTCACGTCCAGATTTCCAGGTAGTGTAAAATCACATGTGATTTTGTACGTGAATCACATGTGATTTTGTACATGGACGGTCGTTCTCGTGTTCTCGTAAATAGTTAGCGTTCTCGTTTGAACCAACCTCTTACATAATATATCTATATAAATATATAGGCTAATCAATATATAGGCTAATCAATATATAGACCAATTTACATAATAAATCTATATAAATGAAAATCATCAAAAGATTATATGATATCTTGACAATGTTTATATCTATAAAAGAGGATCCTAAAAAATGACGTGGTAGATTCTAATATTTAGAATGTCTTCTCCGTTTTCTTATCAATTTTTTGATTTTTTACAATGTTGAATATATTAAAGACTTTTACATTCTCATATTTAAATTCTATTTTCATTTTAAATGACGGTCTTTAATAGTAATTTTACATATCCATTGCAGTTTATGTTATTAATCATTTGGTTTCCTCTTTTTATGTAATTAACTATTGTTTTCCATTATTTGTTTTAATTAATCATTCAATTTATGTAAATTTACCTTTTATTTTCCTTTTTTTATATTACCAACCATTCATTTTCCTTTCATTATTTTAATTAATCATTCATTTCTTTTATTTAAGCATAAGTGTTTTTTGGCTATATTATTAGTTTAATTAATCCACGATAATTATTTGACAAATGAACATGTATTTGGTTCGGTAGTGCTAACCGACCAAAAGTAAAGCCTACATGACATAGATAAATCATTTGTCAGGGAAGCGTAATGAGAATAACTAAGTCATAATATATAAGGCTCTACTTTGGCTCAAGGTTTCTCACAGCGTACTGGATTAACCACAATAAGACTTACTCTCTCGTGATGGGCAACGTTTTACTAATTAATTAGCCAAGTAGTTTCCAAAGGACTGGAAATTACAGCTCGACATTGTAGTTACTACATATCTCTATGGGGATCTAAATTCAGAGATATATAAAAGTGTTTGATGACATTGTACCAATATCAAGTAACTCTAAACCACATAATGCGTTTGCAATAAAGTTGAAACACTTACTTTATAGACTAAAGCAATCTAGGCAGATGTGACATACCCGCCTCGGTGAATACTTGATTAGGAAAGGATATAAGAACGATGAACTGTGCCCTTGCGTATTTACTTAGGAAAACAAGTTCCAGATTTTCAAAGTAGCTCTATATGTTAGTGTTATGAACATAATATGATAATAGGCACTCTTGATGAAATAAGAGAAACCACAAGCTACTTGAAATCTGATTTTGAAATGAAAGATCTTGGGAAAACTTGGTTTTGTCTAGATACTTGAGCTAGGACACCGAGTTTGTGGAATATTAATCCACCGATCCGCATATGTTCAGAAAATGATCAAGCGACTTAATATGGACAAAGCGCATCCGACTAGCACTCCCATGATCGGTCAAAGTGTTGGATATAAGGAAATATTTCGTCTAAAGGATGAGGATGAAGAGGTGTTGGGAGATGGAATTCCATACCTAAGTACAATAGGCGCATTATTGTACCCAACATAATACACTTGATCATGTATTGTATTTCTCACTGAACTTGTTAGCTAGATTTATCTCAGCACCAACGCAAAGTCATTGGAATGATTTCAAATTAATCTTTTGGCACCATTGACGTGGGCCTATACTTTCCCTACCGAGAAAAAATGGATTGATAATGGAATTTCAATACCTACTTAGATAGTGAACGACAAAAGTGAGCGACAAAAGTACTGGCTCTTATAGAAAAACACCAAACAATGTCTTGGTATATATTTGTTGATATTAGGTTTATATTCGACTCATATAAAGATTGTTCCCAAACTGGCTAAGGAATTATAATATGGGACATGCCGATTGCTTAGAAGTAAACTAAGCAAACCCTCAATAGCTAGCTACCTTCTTAAATTATCAAGAATATTACTCTCTATAAGACTATTCAACAATGTATATGGTTAAGAACTATCATTACACATATTAGAGGAGTTAGTAGTTTTAGTTCAACCACTAATCTACATGCATATATGGAAATAATGCATCATGTATCGAAGAAATGAAAGTAAGATATATCAAGGGTTATAACACAAAGCATATAAGTTTTTATATAATCAACATATCAAATTACCCTCTAGATTCAAGTGAAGTGAATAAGATGTGAGCAAAATGTGACATGTTTGTTTACCAAATGAATACTTAAAACCATATTTGAGAAACACGTAGAAAGTATTAAAATGCAAATGTTTTCCAAGCTCCCTTGATTAATGTACGAATCATGGGGAGTAGTAGACAAAAAGGGGAGGCTACTACATATGTAATATTGGCATTTTGTGCTCTTTTCTTCACCTAAGGTTTTATTTTTCACATTGGGTTTTGTTCCTTGGTGTAAGGTTTTAGTGAGGCAACAATTTATATACCATAATGCTTTTTTAACTCTCATGATTCATGTACGAATCTAAGAGAAAATTAGACTAAAGGAAAAGTCTATGTATTGCAAAGAAGCTAGTGCGTTGTACTCTTTCCTTCGTCATATTTTTATTTTTTTCCATTGGGTTTTTATTTTGGCGTAAGGTTTTAACAAGGCAATAATTATGCACCATCACTCCTTTGACTCGGCACAAGGGGGAGTGTTGTAGGATAAGTGTGTCATCGTCTAAATGATATGACGATAGAGATAGATTAGAACTGAAATATCTCGTAGTTATCTACTTGTAACTTATCCCTATATAAAGGACTTATGATTAATGAGAATTACATATTTCCTTTCTCTTATATTGTTGTTCTGTTCCATTTATTCTTTAACAGATAGTTTTATTTATAAAACGTTACGAAACTAGTTACTTTAGGCTTGCCACACATTTGAATGCTTGCAAAATACGTCGTGCCTTGTTTTGACTTATATGTAATTTAAGGACCATTTTTATCTATACTACCTTATAAAAAGAATAGTGTCAGGTTTTTTTTCAGTCAGCGGTTATTCAGTCAGCGGTTATTTGAAATCAGTTCTCCTGATTTCTCCACTGCTTCTTCTCCACACGATCCCTCCTCTTCCTCCAAACTTGCCCTAATTTCTCTCCTCCCTTCCCATCACCATCACCTTCCCCTCCAAGACAAAATATACAGGGTTTTTTATATTGTGCTTATCGATTCAATCTCTTCACCATATTCCTTTCAGGGTATCTTCAAATCAGGTGACCCTTTTGGTTAGAACATCTTTCGTGAATCGATTTCTGTTTGTGAACATCTCTGCTGAATCGATTTCTGATTTCCTATTTGGGTTAAAACATCTCCATCGATTTCACCATTACCATCGATTTTCGATTTGTGTTTCTCAGGTCGATTTGTGTTTCTCAGGTCGATTTTTGTTTTGGGTTTCTCAGGTCCATTTCAGGTACGATTTTCGATTTGGGTTTCTATTGTATTTTTTGTTTTGGTTAGCACATCTCCATCGATTTCACCTTCATGATCGATTTAGGTACCCGGTTTGGGGTTCTCAAGTATGACTTCCGATTTGGTTAGAACATCTCTCAAATCAATTTACCATCACCATCGCAATCTCAGGTACGATTTCACCGATTTTGAAGGAGGTAACATTTTTATATTCTCTCAAAAATCAAAGGGACAACTTTATTGCAATATTTGTTCTGCATTTCATCTCTAGGTAAGATTTCATCTACTAACCTTTTGAAGATTTTTGTTGTAGATATATTGAGGACTGATTTTTATTGCAATATTTGTTATACTTTTCATCTCCAAGTAATATATATTATACCTCCGAACCTTTTGAAGATCTTTGTTGGGGTTGAATACCAATTTTTATTTGGTGTTTTCTATTGTTACCTGCTATTGTTTGGACATTGGTAGTTGGGCAAAGACAATTTGCACTTGGAAAAGAATGATTCATCTGATTCCATTTAATTATGAACCTCTTTAACACAAGGCCATGTTAATTTTTGAACTTGTGGTCAGGTTGACACACTACAAAGGTTTCAAGGAGGGGCTAAAAAGAATCCTTGTTGCAACCGATTTAGTTGGAAGAGGCATAGATATTGAGCGTGTTAATATTGTCATAAATTATGACATGCCAGATTCTGCGGATACATATCTGCACAGGGTTGGTTGTAATTTGAATATTGGAGACCCATTTAGTTGTAATTATAAGGGAACACAACTTATTTTCTTTGCTTTGGGTTGTTTCATTGTTTTGACAGGTGGGAAGAACTGGCAGATTCGGCACCAAGGGTCTTGCAATCACTTTTGTATCATCCGGATCAGACTCTGATGTTCTTAATCAGGTGATTTGTTGCTTTATGATAGTGGTTAATGTTGGCTACCAAACATCTAACGTCATCCTAAAAGTCTCTATTTTTTAATTTGGCTGGTTCGTTTTATATCGTTATTTGTTGGTGCAGGTCCAGGAAAGGTTTGAGGTAGACATAAAGGAGCTTCCAGAGCAGATTGATACTTCAACATACAGTATGGCTCTTTTGCAATATCCATGTTAATTTACTTGAATGTTACTCTGCTTCTGCTTGAAAATTGCATTCTGGCATTTAGAGTGAACCTTTAGGTGGCGTTTGATTCGTAGATTCTGGAGGGATCTGATGGAATAGGAATGTTCTTTAAATTCCCATATTTCAGTCCTTTCTATGAGCGTAAATTCAATACAATGGGTTGTTTTTGCTCGACATGTGAACATGGAAGAAGTGTTTTTTTCTTTCTCATCACCAATATCATATTTCTCAAAACCTCCAACATAGATCAAGCTAGCAACAAATAATTTTTATATAAAGGAAAATGCAACAAATAAACGCACACCCTTCTCCAATGTGGTGAATTTTAACCGATGACCTCATGGAGGCAAAGGCATGCATTTTGCGAGGACAAAGACCCTTTGGTGCATTAGAAGGTTTATTCTGTTAGGGTCAATTTAATGTTGATTTAAAGTTCAAGGGTGTAATTTGTATTTCCTTATTTTAAGCCTATTAGTGAACGGGCCGTGGGCTTGTTAACCACGGGCCCGTCATATAAATAGATTGCTTAGCCTTAGAAAATAGTTTAGTTGTCTCATTTGCTTTCCTACTCGTATTGTAAACACTCTGATTGAAAGCATAATACAGGGATGACCAGTTGAAATCATTGTTCTTATTGCTTATTATTTCGATTTCATATTTGTTGCACGGATCTGGATTTATCATTTGGTATCAGAGCAGACGGACGGATTCGATTCAAAGCATTCAAGTTGACTTTTGGTAATTTCTTGACTCTTCTCGTCTGCCATATTCTTGATTTTTCAAATCTTTGATTCTGAGAAAATTGTTCAATTCTGTTTATTGGGTTGTGTTAGCATTATAGTTAATAGTGTTTCTGCAAATTTTCTCATCCCAATTCGTCCATTTGAGTATTCAATTAAGCATATCAAAGTTCAAAGTTTTGTTAGTGTTCTTCAATAAAAATCGAATTTTTATCATCAAAACTTGTTGTTTTTGCTTCAAAATCGATTGGGTTAGTGTTAGTTTTGTGTTTGGTAGGGTTTCTAATCTTTCAGGAACCTTCTTGAGCAACCCTAATCGAAAATCGGTCGAATTGAAAAAGGCAGCCGTGGTTTCCGGACAACACAGCCGAGGTTTCCGGACGTTTGTGTTATTCCATCTGGACTCGTCATCTTTCCGGGTAAGTCCAACATTCCGGGTACATCATCCTTTCCGGGTAAGTCCAACATTCCGGGTAAGTCTTCTTTCCGGGTAAGTTTTACTATTTCAATCAATCCGGATGATTTGTTCCGGAAACCCTGATCTTTCCGGTAAAGTAATTTATCCGGACAAGCCAAGGTTTCCGGTAATCACTTTCATCCGGAATCTCTGTCTATCCGGTAAGTTTTGTGTTTGCTAATTCCATCCGGACATATCATCATCCGGTAAGTAGAACATTTATTTGCCATATCCGGACAGCGTTGTCATCCGGAAACTTTCGTCTATCCGGACACTCTAAACTGTCCGGGCTCTTCTACTTTATCCGGATACTTTGTGATTTTTGAACTGTGTTGTCTATTGATCTGATTCGGACACTTCCTGATCAGACTCTTATTTGGATTCCTATCCAGTAAGATCACTCTTAGTTCACATCAGTCGTAGAACCTGCGTTAGGATCCCACTTTTAGTGCCTTGCGTTAGGTTTACTCTTTGAATCAATCTACATGTCTGACGATCACTCCGTTGCTAACTACGATGACTTCACGTGACGTACTTGCTATTGGAACCAACTCCAAACCACCCTGTCTCTATCAAGGTGAGTATAGCCAATGGCGAGACAGATTCATGATTTTTATTGAATCTAAGGACAACTATGTGTACATCAAGAAAGCTCTTGAAGAGGGTCCGATTTAATGGCCAAAGAAGACCATTGCACCAACTGCAACAAATCCTGAGACTAGTTCTGAGGACAAGACTGAAGCCGAACTGACCGCAGAGGAAAGTGGCAGAATAGAAGGCGAGAAGCATGCCAAGAGATATATTATCCAAGCACTACCCAACTCAATCTACCAAGCTATCGACAGCTACAAAGGTACGGCAAAAGGCATGTGGGATCAAGTGGCTAGAATGATGTGTGGGAGTGTTGTTGGTAATCAACTAAAGATCAACAACGCAATAACCAAGTTCGATGGTTTCAAGCAACGCAATGGCGAGACTCTCACCCAAGCATATGAACGCTTCTGCTTACTTCTCAATGAACTGAACAAGAACCAGATTGTTCGTTCCAACACGGAGAACGCGCTCAAGTTCCTCAACAATCTGCTACACGAATGGAAGGTGTTTTCTTCTCATGTTAAGCACAACAACTTGATAGAGAACCTTAGCATCAACGAACTATATGAGACGCTTCTTCAAGACGAAGATGAAGTAAATGAACTTCTGGGAGAGAAGAAGACTAAAGCAAAGCCAGCTGCTGATCCTATAGCACTCATATCCTCAAAGAAAGGGAAATCTTTGGGCCATCACTCTAAACGTGCTCAAAGGCAAAGCTCTTCAGAATCTGAAAAGGAAGACATCGACTCGAATAATGAAGTAGCTGAATTCAAGAAAGTTGTTGCTCTACTCACTAAATCTTTTCAACAACAACGATTTTATAAGAAGCCAACGTCTAATAATCAGCGCTACTCCACCGCCTCCAACAAGCGCCATGATTATCAAGACAAGCACGAGGGAAAGAAGAAAGTTGATGAGCAGGACACGTCTGAGAAGAAGGAGAAGAAGGAGAAAGATGATAGAAAGAAGAGAGATGAACCAGTGACCTGCTACAACTGTGGAAAGCTTGGTCATTTTGCTAAAGACTGCAAAAGGCCTGTAGTAAAGAATTCTCACTACTACAAGGCCAAACTAGCACTGGCTGAGCAGAAGGAAGCTGGAGAAGCTATGTTTGTGGAAAACGACTACTGGTTGGGTCGTTCTGATGATGAAAGCGATTCAGACTGTGCAAATGCTTTCATGGGCTATCACTCTCCAGCTGATGAAGAGAAGACAAGTCAGGTATGTGACATTCCTCAACAAGAGTTTCTGAATAAAATGCAATCCTTTAATGATCAGGCAAATTCCTTTAAGGCCACCACTAAAGAACAAAAGTTTGAGATTAGTTCACTAACCGAAAAGCTAGATGTTCAAACGTGGTTAACTGATAAACATAAGTCTGAAAATGCTATGCTAAAGGAAAGATGCAAAATCCTTTCAATAGCACTCAAAGACTTAAGGGCCAAATTATCTGATCTTTAGTCTCAGTTTGATCAGTGCATGAATGAGAAAGAAGAACTTGTTTATCAATGTTCCTCTCTTCAAATTCAGCACAAGGAGTTTGTTACTAAAATTCTTGATCTTGAAACCAAACTCCACAAAAGGGGTCAAACTGATCAAACCATCTTTCTGAATAAACCCAAAGAGTTCACGTACTTTAACAAAGAATGGGGTATCGGATATGATAACCCACATTATTTGAAAAGGGGAAGATGGCATGTACCCACTCTGTATGATTTTGCTTGTTTTGGATTAGATAAAAAGTATCCAGAATATGACATTCAATGGACTGGTCCTCTTGAACCTGAAAAGGAAGAGGACACCGAGGAACACAAGCGCACACACAAACGAGGAATTCAGCTTCCGTTTTGTTATGAACCTTTGAATAATTCCTATAAAAAGAACAAAAAGTATCTCTCAAATGACTACTTCGACCCTTACAAGGTTGCTAAGCCCAAGGATTCCTCCAAAAAGGATGAGGACCATGCACCAGCAACCAAGACTGAGACGGACGAGTTTAAACTCTATGTTCCCCCTCTCATCTTGGAAGCAAAGATTGTCGAGTTGGAGGAGTCGTTTGAGAAAGAAAGGTCTGTTTTTCAAAACGAGAAGAAAGCGTTAATTCAGGAACTTGAGAAACTCAAATCTGAGAAAACCGAAGATGTGTCGAATGAAGGACAGGAAATCCTTCGAGGTGAAATTAATATGCTCACATCGAAACTGGCTGCTTTGGCAATAGAAAAGATGGAGGAGTATGCAAGAAATGGTCAGCTCCAAGAGCAAATTGACCAACTCAAATTTGAAAAATAGATTTCACCTGAACTTTCCTCTAACTCATCTGACACATCCTCGTGTAAAGCCTTCATCGGAAATATCTCTTCGCAAGAAAATGAAGTTTCTCAAGATGAGTGTGTTAAAAGGAATTTAAATTCTGATTTTTCAAACGCTTCCGCACCGAATTCCCCAAAGCACACAACCGAAAGCACAACGTGTTCCTCGCCTTCCTCGACCGATCCAAGTCCAGTAATTCCGGATGTCGATTTTTCAACATTCATGAACTCTTAAGGCAATTCTGATGGAGAGTTTGATTCGTTCCCTTTCGACAAACCTCTCCCGTGTCACACTGATTTTTTGTCTCCAGTAGTCAATCATCCGGTCAATTTTCTAAAGGGTAGCAGTTCTCAAAAAAAGGCCCCAGCTGTGATCAAGATTTCTCAATCAAAACCAACTTCTAAACCTGTTTCTAAAAAGCAATCACAGCCGAGGCAGGAGACCGGACCATTGCCTACCAAAAATACTGTTCCTTCTAAAGTCACTGATCATTCTGTCCCTGTTGTTTCATATAATAATGGTCGAGCAAAACCAGAAAAACAAAAGTGGCTAAACAAGGAATCTGTCAAGGATGCAGCGTCAAAGTCGTTCCTTACTGCTTTTAATTCTAGAATAAACAAAGACAGTTGTGTTTGGAATAATTGGAATCGTTTTGAAGTTTCTTTTCCGATTAAACTTAATTCAGTTCATCAATTGATTCAATTATCGCGTGATTGTTTAGTTTGTTCTAGATGTGGTTGGAATGATTTTGATCAAATTAACTTAAATGATTGGTATGGGTCACATAATATATTTAATCATACACCCAAACGAAACCCTCGTAAAACCAACAAGAAACATCATACTCAACGAGGGTACCAATCAGAGGTTAAACCACAGCGGGAGACCAAACCCAATGCAAAGCGGGCTACTCCTACTGAGGCTAAACCGGCACCTAAGAGGCAACCTGCTAAAAATAACTTTCCTCCAAACGGTGTAAATTCTACACCAAGGAGGCAAACTGTGCCAAAACCAGTTCCCGCTAAAGGTGTACAACCTACACCCAAGGGGAAATCTGTGTCAAAGCAAGTTCCTCCACGAGGTGCCAAATCTAACCCTACAGGACCCAAACAAATTTGGGTACCTAAACTCCGTTAATCTGTTTTTGCAGCACGGTCATGTGTGGTACTTAGACTCTGGATACTCCAAGCACATGACCGGAAGGAAGGAGCTTCTCACGAACTACAAGGAAGAATACGGTGGACACGTGAGATTTGAAAACGATAACAAGGCGCCTATCGTGGGCTATGGCGACATTGTTCAAGATAAGCTCACAATCAAGAAGGTATCATACGTCGCGGGATTGGGACACAATCTGTTCAGCATCGGGCAATTCTGCGACAAAGACCTGGAGGTCAGCTTCAAAAAGACACGGTGTAGAATCCTCAACGATGACGGAGAGGAGCTATTGGTTGGAAAACGCGGGACCAATCTCTACACAATCGACCTCGCAACTCTGAAACCCGATAACCCCGTCTGCCTCATGTCAAAGGCCAATTCCCAACAAGCTTGGATTTGGCATCGGAGACTATCGCACCTAAATTTCAAGAGTATCAACAAGTTGGTGCTGGGCGGACACGTAAAAGGCATGCCCGACCTTCAGTTCGTGAAGGATCGTCTCTGCGGGGCATGTGAGATGGGAAAGATGAAGCGAGTGCCGCACCCGCCGAAGGTAACTCCGAGCACGACCCGGACCCTAGAACTTATTCATATAGATCTGTGTGGGCCGATGCGTGTTCCAAGCATTAACAAGCGCAAGTATGTTCTCGTGATGGTGGACGACTTCTCGCGCTACACCTGGGTGTTGTTTCTACGTTCGAAAGACGAAACTGCGGAGCTAATCATCGACCACCTGAAGACTGTCCAACTGAACAAAATGCAGCAAGTTCATTCTATTATAACCGACAATGGGACTGAATTCAAGAATCAGACAGTTGATAATTATCTGTCTTCAGTCGGCATTGCTCACACCTTCTCGGCTGCACGCACTCCTCAGCAAAACGGAGTGGTGGAACGACGCAACCGCACTCTTGTCGAGGCTGCTCGCACTATGCTTTCCCAAGCCAATCTGCCACTATTTCTGTGGGCCGAAGCGGTGTCTACGGCTTGTTACACTCAAAACCGCTCCATCCTCAACAAGCGGTTCAATAAGACGTCGTACTAGATCATGAACAACCACGTTCCGAACATCAAGTACTTTCATGCGTTCGGATGCACGTGCTACGTTATGAATGACAAAGATGATCTTGGCAAATTCAGCCCCAAGGCAGACAAAGGAGTCTTCATCGGATACTCCATGCAGGCTAAGGCGTATCGCGTTTACAACAAACAGACCAAATCCGTTGTTGAAATCATAAACGTGATATTCACCGAAGCCGCAGACTTGGCTTCTAAACAACTCAGTTCAGAACCCGGTTTAACTGGCGTGTTAGCTTCCGGACCTCCAAGTTCGGGATCTACACAAGCGACAGTAAATCCGAATCATGCATCTTCATCGAATGGTAACTCTTCTGATTTAGATTTATTGTTTAAGTATTTTTATAATGACATCTTTAATGCTTCCCCTACTGTCTCAACACAACATCGACTTGAAGCTGCTCGTATTGAGGACTCGTTGCACCTATCCGGTCCGCCGCCTTCTACAAGCACGCCATCCATCACTGTGGAGACAGCACAACCGTCGACATCAACATCTACCAATATTGTTATCCCCCCGGAGGAACCTGTTACAAATCCGGAGATCACTCCTGGTGATTCGTCTTCTGCTACAACCGACGATCAACTTCTGAACTCTTTTGAACCGGGAGTTGACCAACCATCGACGAATCCTCCCCCACCTCCTCCGAGAAATCAACCTGCAACACTCGAGGCGGTACAAGACCTACCTTCTGGTGGTTATGTGGATACGGACACGTCTCACTCTACTCAGCAACCACTTCCGCATACCACCAAATGGATGCGAGCTCATCCCTTACACCAAATCATCGGTGATCCCTCCACACCTGTTCGAACACGAGGTGCATCTGCCAACTTCTGTCTATTTTCCGGCTTCTTAAGCAACATCGAGCCGACGAACGTACGCGAAGCGCTTGAAGATCCGGATTGGATCATTGCTATGCAATGAAAAGCTCAACCAATTCGAGGCTCTGAAGGTATGGCGACTGGTTCCACGTCCAAAGAACAAGACGGTGATAGGAACCAAATGGATCTTCAAGAATAAGAAGGATGAAGACGGAATCGTCGTACGCAACAAGGCGCGTCTCGTGGCCAAGGGGTACCGTCAACAAGAAGGGATCGACTATGATGAAACCTATGCTCCGGTAGCAAGAATCGAGGCCATCCGAATGTTCCTTGCTTATGCCGCACACAAGAACTTCACAGTCTTCCAAATGGATGTGAAGACCGCGTTTCTCTACGGCAATATCGAGGAAGAAGTTTATGTGTCGCAACCAGGCAGACTCGTGGACGACTCGAAGCCTGATCACGTCTACATTTTAGACAAGGCGCTTTACGGTCTAAAGCAAGCTCCGCGAGCATGGTACAAAACTCTGTCCGAGTTTTTGATAAAGTCCAAATTCACACGAGGTAAAATCGATTCGACTTTATTTATCAAAAACGAAAATGGTCACATACTCCTCGTACAAATGTATGTAGATGATATAATATTCGGCTCTACCAGTCCCCTATACGCTAAGAACTTTGCCACTCTTATGGGAAATTTTTCCAAATGAGCATGCTTTGCGAGATGAATTTCTTCCTAGGTCTTCAAGTTAAACAACTGTCGACCGGGATATTCATAAACCAGGCTAAGTACATCCGGGATATTCTTCGGAAATTCCAGCTGGACCAGTCCTCGCCAATGAAAACTCCCATGACGCCCAATATAAAGATTCACGCTGATCCTCACGGAACGGATGTGAATCCTAAATTGTATCGCGGGATGATAGGTTCTCTAATGTACTTAACTACAAGTAGGCCGGATATTATGTTCTCAACTTTCTTGTGTGCCCGATACCAATCAAAACCTAAAGAGTCCCATATGACTGCTGTCAAACGAATTTTTCGTTATTTACGTGGTACTGCTGATCTTGGTCTGTGGTACCCGAGAGAGACAGGTTTTGCACTATCTGCCTATTCTGACGCGGATCACGTGGGCTGCATGCTGGACCGGAAGAGCACGTCGGGTCACATTCAATTTTTGGGAGATAGCCTGGTAAGCTGGGCATCAAAGAAGCAGCAATGCGTTTCAACATCAACTGCCGAGGCGGAGTACGTGGTTGCCGCGAGCTGATGTTCCCAAGTCATCTGGATGAGGACGCAACTCAAAGACTATGGTTTCACGTACGTCAAGGTCCCGATTTACTGTGACTCAAAGAGCGTCATCGCTATATCAAGTAACCCGATTCAACACACCAAGAAGAAGCACATCGACGTTCGGTATCACTTCATTAAGTATCACGTCGAAAGAGGTACCATCGAACTCTACTTCGTAAATACTGAACATCATCTAGCAGACCTATTTACCAAAGCACTGGACGAAAAACGTTTTAACATTCTTGTGCAAAAGTTAGGTATGCTAAAACTGACGACTTAATCCGATTGTGTGCCCGTTACAAGTTCCATACATATACAAGTAACTGTCTACTCATCATCTGGTGTTTACCCTCCTGATGAATGAGCACACACTTCCTCGCACTTGTATTCTACTTGTTTCAGTTACAGCGTTCGATTTAGTCTATGTATTTATTTCGTAGATTTCGTTTGGTTTTCCTTTCTTTCTTCGTGTGTTTCTGTTAATTCATACTGTCGTCTATATCTGTCTATCTATCTATCTCTGTGCTTTCAAAGTGTGTTCATGTGTTCAGGGGGAGCACAAAGAAGTATCAGGTAAGCTTACTTATCCTTTGAGGGGGAGAGTCACACACAGTTTTTTCTTTAATGCTAAAAGTTTTTTGGTGTGTGGGCACTCCTATGAGATTCTCAAGTTACGTTCATCATTTGAGGGGGAGCGACACAATTTTTTCTTTAAAAGGCTACAAGTTGTTTTTGGTGTCGGACTCCTCACTGCACTCTACTGCACTATCCGAGGGGGGCAGTGTTATCCCCATGCTCAGTTTGAGGGGGAGTGAGAGAAAAGTCCTCCTCCAGTTCCAATTACTACAAAATTCCCAGGAACAGGAAACTTTTTGAGGTATCCGGACAGTATCCGGAAACCCCAATGTATCCGGAAACCTCAAGGTATCCAGACAGTATCCGGACCTACTCTATCCGGGTCGACTCATCCGGATTCTGGGTTCACTTAAATAGCATCCGGGTTCTGTTTATTTCATTATCCGGAAAACTTCGAACAAAACCCCTAAAACCTCTCGTTCCTCTCTCGCGCTCGGTCTCACTCACCTTCTCGATTTAACTCACGTTTTTTCGATCACAAAAACAAGTAAGGCGTTCGTATATTAATCTCGATAACATTGTTACCGGTTTCACACACTCAAACGCACATGTCGACCATCGATTTGGTCGCCTCAGCAACATGTCGCCGCTGAACTTGCCAAAGTTATGCGCGCAATCAAGGGCAAAGACAAGGTCATCGAAGCTGAATCCGCACCTGTACCTCCACCGATCGCAACTCAACCTATCTATTCGGTGGACACTCTAAAGACGATGCTACTGGTCCAGCTGCTCCAAGAATCAGAAACAACCGCCTCAACCGAAGCAGACCTGATCTCCGTTCTGAAATCACAGGTCCCTGCTCCGTCATCATCCATTACCACTCGCCTGGATTGCATTGACTCGACCCTCAAGGACTATAACCAAGCACTCACTTTGTTGTCCGAGAGGGTCCGCTCACTCGAAGATACATGTAAGAGTCAAGCAGGCGGTCTGAAGCGGAAACATGATGACCAGGATGATCCTGATCACCGTGAGGGGGAGAAACGACAACGTCTAACCGAGACCGCCACCCTGATCCAGACTGAAGCTACAACAGTGGTTCAACAGGAACCCCCAACTGCGGCAGCTACTACAGAAGCACCTGAAGCCGAGTTGCCATTAGCCGACATGGTAATAGATATGGAGATATCAGACGACGAAGACCCAACGGTTGAAAAGCCCGAGGGTTCAACACAGGAACTGGTCGACCTTGATTCATCAGACAGACCGCTATTGGATATGATAGATCCAGATTGTGAAACCAACCCAGAGACCGAAGATGCATGGTACGAAAAAGTTGCCAGTGCCGTAAATCTTCAGGTAAATTTGGTTTTCCCTACTGATGAAGACGACAACATCGATTATGATCAGTTCCTGCTTCAAAATTTTGATGGTACTTCTCCCGTTCACTATGCTTAACCCACTGGAACTTCAACAAGACCTGAACCGACTACTGCCAACATTCCGACAACTCCTCTGCAAATGACAGCTTCTGATCTTCCTCCCCCTCCTCAGCAACAAATCTGTTGGGAGAAGATCATGGTACTTATCCCTCATCTGGAGGAATCTTTGAAGAAGTTGTTCGTTCACAAGCTTCGCCCGATCGAGTCGACCTTTTGCCTTGGTATTTACAACCTCAACCCCGAATACCAACGGCGTTATATCAGTGCAATGCAGCGGTGTCTTCCAGTCAGCCAAGTCAGAACAAAGCATCAGATCACAGAGGTACTTAACACTCATTCACGCCGCATCATGAGGATCGTCTATCCAGTCTTCACCGTTCGCCGCAAAGATGGTAATGAATGGAAATTCTCTGAAGCCGACTTCCAACACCTCCGACCGTTCGACTTCCTGGCTATTCTGAAAGACCTTCGTACAAGAACCATCCGACCGCTTGAAGTTACAAAGGCGCTCGAAGCTGTTCGTCGATACCTGGTCCGTACCATTATGATGTCATATCTAACGGATTTTCAAATGGCTGTCGAGAACAGGGCGAAGAAAGTCAATCTGATAAAGCCGAATCTGAAAGCTCCTGAATTGAATATGTATCCCGAGAACGCGATGCTTCTAGAACCAGAATTTGGGATCGTCTTCATTAATGAACAGAAAGAGAAAAGATTTCTGCGGTTTAGTCAGGTAGAAAGATTCTGCGACGGCACACTCCTCAAAGTTCGAGATGCTCTTCAAAAGATCATTACACACGAGTCTGAAAATCCAAGGTACTCATATGTTCCGAATCCGAATGAAATAACTGCTCGGAATGCCTTGGAATTGGCTGAAGATCACATCGACTACCGTCGTGCTATCAGATGGTTCGAGATTCACTTCGCACTTCGCAAAAGATATGTCTTCAACTGGCGAGAACTAGAGCGCGAACTCGAACTTCAAATCAAAGGGGGAGATTGTTAGGGTCAATTTAATGTTGATTTAAAGTTCAAGGGTGTAATTTGTATTTCCTTATTTTGAGCCTATTAGTGAACGGGTCGTGGGCTTGTTAACCACGGGCCCGCCATATAAATAGATTGCTTAGCCTTAGAAAATAGTTTAGTTGTCTCATTTGCTTTCCTACTCGTACTGTAAACACTCTGATTGAAAGCATAATACAGGGATGACCAGTTGAAATCATTGTTCTTATTGCTTATTATTTCGATTTCATATTTGTTGCACGGATCTGGATTTATCATATTCTCTCTCTCTCTCTCTCTCTCTCTATATATATATATATATATATATATCTTATGTTCGAGTTCTTTGAATGTGTGTATATTATTTAATCTTGTGAAGAATTACAATAGGTAAAGTTTTATGAAGTATATATAGCCTAAGTGGCATCATTTATGTAATTGCAAAGGTTAGTGAATCTATTAATATTTTTCTTTAGATATATGATTATTTGATTATAATACAAGGGAAGGAGGCATTAGTAGCTGGTGATGTTGATTTACTTTATTTTGATTTCTTTTAACCAAGTTCAATTTGAAGGTATAAAAATTGCCGAGGGAGGTGAAAGGTTGTGGTCTAACTAAAGTGATGCCTAAATTGTCTTGTATATTTTGATCATAGTGGTATCACATAAACTGTGTTACCAAATTTACCCAATAAATACTTGCAGGTTGGTGGGAACAAGGCAATATCAAGCATTGTCGGATTTAGAGGCACTTCAAATGTATTTCACTAACCCAAGAGCACTGGCACATTTTTTATGAAAACAAATTTATATGCCATTTATCATGTCAAATCTGTAAATGCATTAGAAGCAATTACCATGCCATTTAGCGGCTTTTAGACCTCACTCTTGATTGTTGGATTTCATCCCCTTACATTAAAGCTTACTGTTTTAAGTCTTTAAAGAACTTTTCTTTATAAAAGTTGATTACCATAAATATAGAGTGGCATTTTCCCTTAACAAGTTTTCTTATTTGATTTTCAGATGTTGATAACAAATTTCCCTGTTTTAGTATATCATCTTTGTTTTTATCTCTGTCCCAAAAGAAGTCTCTACTTTTGATTAGAGATTCAAATCTAACACCTTTCAAGTTTAATTTTATAGTTTTCTCATCTCCAACATCTTTTTGTTCTGATGCTGCATATATATATAGTTATATATTTGTGGTTGCCATTTTATTGTAGAAACAAACAACTCTTCTAAAATTGGATGGAAAATAACTCTTTTAACACTCAATAGTCAAATGGGATTAATTTAGTTGTGAGTGCAAAGATATGTGGATTAACCATCTACGTAATTTTTTTACTCATTACATGTTTATTTTGTTTTAAATTTTATGAATTTTGGGTTTTCTTGTTGTGATCAGGTGATGAGAACTTGAAACAACACTTCAGTCAGGTGTGGCTAAGGAGTTGTTTGTATTAACCACCTCTGAAGTCAATTTGTCGTTGGAGTATTAACCACCTCTGAAGTCTCCTGCAAGGTGGAGGCGCTACCACCGAATTAGGTGGCCGCTGAAGCAAATCAAAAACAGAAGCACCACCGTATTCCTGAAAATCGAACATATCCATGTAAGAGTACCCTTGAGGAATGTCAAACAAACCACCACCACCGTACATAACCGGAATCTGATCGGAAAATGCCGAATAGAAACCTGAGCAATACCAATGTTTTTTTAGCATTCGGGCAAGTTTTACTCAGTTGAGAACCATTTGTCTCGAGAGATCCGACATTTGAACACTGAATACACTTCGAAACTGGTATGCGAATGGATCTTGAAATCGACCATTCAAGAGATCGACATTCGAACCCAAAGGTAAACTTTTGTCAATATTAAGCTCCAAATTTGACAAATAAATAATGACCTGATTTATAGCTTAAACCGTATGATCTGTTCTTGTAGAAAGCTTCAGGTCCTGAGTGTTTTAAGCCTCTTTCCTCGAGCTTGGCAGCATCTCAGGTACTTATATTAACTCATTTCTTTTCAACTTATTTGATCAAATAAATGGAAAACCATGAAGCAGATCTTACACACCACTAATTCCTTTGCTTACTCAGGGTTGTCTTCGACTCATTTAAGTTTTGTAAATGCTATATTTGGATTTATTTTTTCTTTCAAGTTCAATGGCTTTTGTTGTAGTTCTAGGGCATCATGTGTTTAACTTGTCAATAGTTTGCTGATAGATTTTATTGAACTAAATATAGATTTAAAGATGGCTTACGTTGGCTGTTATTAAGGGTATATCAAAGTATTGGCATTTATAATAGAACAGTTGGAAGACTAGAATCGTGAGGGAAGGAGAATAACCACCCCCTAATCTTGGTTTTTATTTTCTGTAGGAACTATATCGAAATGTTTCAATATTTTGAATGTTAAAAATACTTTATTTTTGTTATCGAAAATCTAAATTTAGAATGGGCTTCTCTTTTATGTCTTGCTCTAGCTTCTGTAACATCCCATATTTCCTTTTTGTAGTATTTTGGAATGAAATGGGAATTTGGTGGCCAAAGTGTGAAAAAACGTAACTTTTGGCTAAGTAGCAAAAGCTGGAAATTTAAAAAGGGTAAAACCCTAAACCCTTCTCCATTCTTATGATATGAACGTATTGTGGAGGCTTGAGAGGGAATCAAAGAGAAAGAGGCTTAATTCTTCATTAGAGCTTGGTGCAAGGAGAAATCAAGGCTAGAAACTTCATCTCCTTCAAGGTATGAACCCTATTTCTTCTTCTTCATAGTTGGGTGTGTTGTTTTGTAGCTTGGGGTTTTGTAATCTTTGGGATTGTGATTTCTAATCAATGGAATAAGAAACAATTGATTTTGGGAGTGATTCCCTTAAGTTTTGGATCAGAACATTGAGAAATCTCTTCATATTTGTTAAGCAATCTCCATACTTGCTATGGTTTGAGTTTGAGCTTTTGGGTTTTGAATCATGAATCAATGGTTGGGTTTTGGTTGAGTGTCATTAGATTAAATGATGTTTTGATGTTTGGTAATTATGGGGAAAGGTTTAGAACATTCATTATTTCATTTTGGGGGCTTAAAATCGATTTGGGATGAGTTGGGGTTGAGAAAGGGTGAAATTTCGGACTGAAAGTGGTGTGCAGAATTGAGACGGACAAAACAAGTAGTTGCGCGGTTTGTCCCGCGGTTTGCAAACCACGTGACAAGTGGCGCAAGCCCCTGTTTTTGCACCTTCTTCGGTTCGCTTCGTGTTTCGGGTCTAGAATCGAAGCATCGTTTGGGGGTTTGTCTTAGGGGCTTAGTAGGGATGTTTTGGGATGTAATTAGATGGTTAACACCATTCTTATGATGTCCAAATTCAGGTGTTCGGTTTGAGCTAAAGTGTGTTCCAGAGCGTGTGTCGATGTGCTAAGGCTAAGGTGAGTTCCCTTAACCCTTTTTTGTGCAAATGAAATGTTTTGCTAATGATTTCGTATCTGAATTTGGTTTGAGCATGATGACATGATTAAACGTTTTGGTAAAGGTTTCTTAACTGATTATGTTTACGAGCATAATGACATGATTAAACGTTTTGGAAAGGTTTTATTTTACATGACATGGAAATGTTTACAATTGCATGCAAGTTGTTTATACGTTCATTTATACGTAAATGTTGATTGCATATGCTTGTGATGAGGTTGTTATGTGGGGAGTCGGGTTGCGCAGTGGATCGGCATAGATGGTTGCCCGACCTGGCTTTGTAAGGTGAATGTCGTACCTGGCTTTGTAAGGTGAATGTCGTACCTGGCTTTGTAAGGTGATGAAAGTTGCGACCATTGTGCTATCCCCTTACGTGGAGTCAAGTATTTAAACTGGATTTCCGAGTATTTTTATAACGGTTAAATGTTATATACTGCTATTGTGTGGAACTGTTTTAAAGAGTGAATTCACTAGACCTCATGGTCTAACCCTCGCTTTTCAAAAACTAAAACCATTTTCAGGTGATAGTCGTGTTTGGGATTTCATCTGGCGATAATGGAAGGGTGTGGCGTTGTAGAAGAGCTAGAGGCTAGTGAAGACTTGTAGATTTCGTCGGGCTTCCTGTAGCATCTCAGTTGTGGATGTGTTATCCGCTGCGAACTTAGAGTATAAGTAGCAATTAATTGCATACTTTGGGACCAATTTTGGTTGTATTGTTACAAGTTTTATTTTATTGAAATTGGGTTGTTACAAATGCTATCAGAGCCATAGTTTAAGGGATTTAGGTGACCGGATGGGCCTAAACTTAAACTGTGGAGTAGAGTGGGACACAACTGAGATATAGGAAGCCATTAGGAATGACCGTAATCATAGGATATCTTGACAATGGTAGTGAGAACCCTCATGTAAGGTAAATTCAAGTAGCATCTGGCCAATGCTATTATGAATTTACAGGTGCATGGGTGTAATCAATCTCTATTGTCGGGATAAGCGGTGGGTGTGGCAGTGTGTAGAAGGTTCTAATCTTGTATTTGATAGTAAAAGGCTGATGGTTTTACCGACTAGGTGAAGTGATTTTCGGTATGTTAGTGAGTCGGCTAGGCGTTTGATCCTTGAAATGGATGTGTCGGTTAGTTGGGATAGGAAGTGAGAATTATGTTGGCATCTTGAAAGCTTCAATTCAAGACCGATAGAAGGAATCTAGTCTTGGATTCCTTAGTCAATCGGTTTAGTGGCAAGGTTAATGAATGAAAGCTATTAGTGTTGTCTTGAAGTATGCGTAAGAGTAGGGAGTAAGATAACTGGTTTGTTTGGTAAACCATGTTGAGCGGTCGATCAGGTGGGTTGTGAAGCACTTGTACTACAAGTTGTAGCATAAGTAAGAAAGCAGTTGTTGGTCATAGTATGGTGTCAGCGAAGAGTTGAAGTGAGCGCAACGGTTGACCTGGTTGGAGTGAATAGCCTTCAATTGCATATCGAATTTCATGCATTATGTCGTTAAACGTATTACACGAGTTCTTTCATGTTAAAAGAATGTACGTGCATGACCGGTTTTCTTGTTTTGGGAAATAAGTTGACGCGTGCGAGCGTGTGTTTTTCTTCAAAGTAAAAAAAACAAACTTGTTTTCATTATACGATGAAGCTTTGAACGTAGTGATCTATGAATTATTTCACGCTTTTATTTGTGGAAGAGAACCTTCGTTACGAAAATATTGAAAACATTTTATTGCGAGGTTTTGTTTTATAACCAAAAGGAGTATTGACTCGTTATTATCATACGAACGAGTGTTGGAGTTGACAGACCCACTTTGGGTAAGTGTTTTCATTCAAAAATTTTCTAGTCGTATGTGAAAGGGTTTCATTGGAGACAATCGTGGTGTCGACATCGATTTGGATGGATAAGGTTACGAATTATCGTAAGAGTACCTGCGAACGATCCTTGCGATCGTTGTGTTTTACTATTCGTCTTGAGTGGTGTCGTTTCATGCATACTCAAGCTTGTTTTATGATTTTGTATCTATTGTGTTTTAAAAGAGTGTAAAATGATTTTGAATTGTTGTATCGTTGTGCTTGGAGGCTATGAACTCGCTAGGTCGGGAAGGGTATTACGATTGAGGTTGAGGAAAGGCGGTGAATTGGAAATGATTAGAGTGATTCTGTTGGGGAAATGGTAATATGCAGTGTTACGTTACTTGATGTAATGTTATCGGCTGTGAGTCTGAGTACTGAGATAGGTTGGTAATTAGATTTTGCACTAAGAGGGGTCTTGTGTTTTTCCTCAAATGAGAACGGTGGGGTATAGGTTGGTTTTGATGCGTTGGACGAAGGGGGTTCTGTTAGAAATCCTAGATTGTCAGGAAGGAATGGAAATTATCATCACGTAGTCCTTTGGTATAGAAGTTTGCGACTGTTTAACATGTCTCAAGTTAGGGGTGATGTTAGGAGATTAAAACGTAAGAGTAAACCCGTTGGGTGTGAACGGATGAGGTCGTCCGTATTGTGTAAATGGTATGGTATAGGAACACGTAGCGAGGGCATTGGGAGAGCGGGAGGTCACCAATGTGGATGTGATATCCACTGAGGTTTTGGACGATTAGCTTATGTGTAAGGTGTCTAGAACAACGGAGATAGATTGCGGGGAGTTAACGAGGAACGAGAACTTGTTCGGGGAGTTAGGAGAAATAGATTCCTTCGAGAATCCTTGTCTGTCGTGAGGCGACTGGACAATTGCATGTCGATTGTCGATGCTGAGTTAGTGACCGTTCTGTTGGATAGTTGTCAGGAGGTTGGTATTGGAGAAGTAACTATAGTGTGATTATCTTGTTGAGTTTTCTTGCAAAGATGTAAGAAGTTGTTTGGAGAAAGGTATGTATCCGGCATGACGTTGGACCACCTTGTGTGAGTGTTACAAAAGTGAAAGATCGTGGTTGCATAAGTGATTTCTTATGGGGATGATGATCCATATAAGAACGAAATGTTAGGGTAGTTGAAGCGGGTGCGCTTTGAATAGTTGACCTTGACATGTGGATCGTCTAGACCCGGGAAAGGCAAAGTCGGGAAACGTTTTTTTTGCTTCGTATGAATTTGTGTTATGGGTGGCATGAAGGAAGTAATATCTTCTGTGTGTGGAAAGGCATCATGTTAGCTTGTTGCAATGTGGTCGCGTGGTGCGATAGTGGCGTGAGGATGTGGTAGCACTTGGTATCGAAGAACGTGTAAGTTATAGATGTAATGGTGGTTTGCCGTATTATAGAAGTAGTCAAAGGTGGTGAGTATGCTCAATTGAAATGTGTGGTGTTGTCGGCAGTATGCGTTAATGCTAGTTTGAGATCTGAAGATTGAGTTGCGATTGGCGACGGGATGAAAGGAGAACCCTTGTTCCTCTCGATCCCATTGGATTTTGGAGTGAGTTTTCATACTTCACTTGATTGTCGAGGAGGATATTGTAAGCTATGGTGCTTCGTTATGAGGTTTAGTCAGGAGCGTTGGAGGATTCCGTGAATGTAAAGAAGTACAATGAGTGGAATGACTGTGTTGGGAGTTAGGAGATCGTGGCAGTCCTCGGTGCTAAGTACTTCATGAGGACTTGACTAAAGGTCTTGACTGACAATTTTGGAGAAACCGTTCTTTTGGACTGTAGCGGTGTGTGTTGGGCGTTCCGTGTAGGCACGAGAGAAAATGATGATGGTATGGTAGATCAAGTATAGACAGGTTTGCGGCGAGAAGATGTCAGGAGACACTAGAAAGGTGGACTATAATTAAGGAACTGTTATTTGTAAGGCACAAAAAGAAGGGGTCGTTGTGTATGTCATGGTTAAAGAGTGGAGGAAGCTAAGTTCGTGCGACCGGTCTAAAAGCTGACACATGTTAGCGAGTCATTCTTTTGAGGCATCTTTAATGTATCAAGTTAGAAAGGAAACAAGTGGTCGGATGTAGTGCCCTGGTTGAGAGACCTTTGGATTAGATTCAGTATTGTCGAGGAGAATGTTTCACATGAGCGTGTTGTTCAGTGTTCGATTAAGTGAGATAGTTTGAGTGAGCTTGGTCACTCCTCTTCGTGGAGGGCAAGTGATTTTTGGTGGTAGCTCCTATTTGGTGGAACCATTCGGTGGATTTGGCGAGGAATATAATTTGTTTATAGAATTGAATTATGGCTTAGTGATTGTTGTGAGTTTGGACCGTTGATTTGTAACTGTTGGGGCACGTGTGATCGGTGTTGACTCCGGTGGGGTAGCTTTCTTTTAAAGATAGTAATTCAGTGTGAGTAGTGTGATTGATCAAAGAGATTGCAAGTGTGTATGGTTCGGCACGTTACCGACCTGAGGATGTGGTAGTTGGCCGAGGAGAATTGTCTAAGAATGTTGTGCATTGTCGGTTATGATCAGAAAGGGATGGCTAAGTGAATGGGACTAGAACGATTAGATTGAAATCTATGAGTAATTGCAGTCTCAAGTCGGGGAAAACATTCCCAGGGAATTGGAGTAGTGTGCTTCAAGAAGAATGTGAGTTGGGTCACATGGTGACGAAGTAATAGCAGATATAGAAAGAATTGGAGAGTTAATGAATGAATTAAAGGTACTCGGGAAGTATGGAACATTCTTGGTGTGACTTAATCCTTGTTTAGGGAGTGCTGGTCGGAAGGCAATATGTTGTATCTTCGCAATCAATGCGAATAATGGAGGAGTAGTGTTAAGTGCATTTTATGCACCTAACTTTGTATATAATAGTTGCATTTTCGTTCTATTTTTAGTATTTAGTTTAGCCTTTTCATGCATTGTTATTCACTTCTCCTTACTTTCCTTAATCACGGTTAGAAATTCTTTTGGGAATGGTTTTTATGCTTTTGGTATATGATTTGTGCAGATTGTGCGTGATTTGAAAGGCGAGATAGGCGAAGGCATGCTCGTGAAGAAGAAAGAAAGAAAAGATGAAGTGTACATGGGTAAGGAAGAGCAAAGCGAAGGGAAGAAGCGGATTGGAAGTGAAGAAAAACCTGAATTGATGCTTGAAAGTTGCTGCCATACTTTCACGGGCGCGAAGGAAACTCCCCGGCCATGAAAGTCATTTAGACTTTTAATTTTCTGGGTTTTTTTTTCTTTTGGGCTTTTGGCCTGTCTTTAAACTCTCTTAGGGCTTTAATTTTAGATATATTAGGAGTTTCCTTTTAGAATTAGACACACTTTAATCACACGACATTTTTTATCAGTTTTTCCTTGGTGGTTTTCAACTTTGGACGAGTTCCTTGAAGAAATTGGGGGAAGAAGATGAATTTTCTACAAGCCTAGGCCATTGGAACCGATTTGCTACCGGTTTTCATACTAGTATCTTCTTCCCTTTTCTTCTTAACTTACTTTGTTGTTGAATTCTAGTTTTATTTGGTTAAATGTTATGGTTTGTTTATGAATTCATCTTTGTTCTTAATTGAAGTGTTAGATTTAGTTTCTCTTCATCTATTTTGTGTTTATTGTATTTTCTCTACTCCTTTGCATCTCTATTTCTCATCTCTACCCTAATTTCTTCCACTCTATTTGAAATTCTGCACTTGATTAAATCCTGCACTTAATTTTAGGGTTAATTAATTTTCTGCACTCCAATTTTCTGCATAAAAATAGGCTAGATTAATTTTCTGCATATGTTTATTTAGTAATCCATTGTTCATCTCTTGATTGTTAGTGTTAATTGTAATTAGATTGAGTCTAATGTAATTTCTCTATTAGTCTAGGTTTAATTTTGGTTTTAATTTCGTTAGAGTCTAATTAAGTAACTTGTGCTTGGTCTCGTTTAAATAGTTCGTTTAATTGGGTAATCATCTCTTTAGGATTAAAGTCTTGGTATTGATCAATTATTCTTAAAACGGATGTTGAGTTTTAATCCATTTTGATTTTGACGAAAGTTGAATTGATTTAATTGGGTTCCAACAAAATGTCTAGTAATTCAATTGGTTGTTGATAAAAACGAAAGTTTAGTCTTCACTTGAGTCGAATTGATCAATGACAACGGTTCTAACATGTGAATAGTTAGGGACGTTGATTGGGAAATACATTCGTTTTAAATCTTAATGTTTCTTTCCAATGTATATGTGTTGCGAAAGTAAATACATATCTCGGTTAGAAAAGCTTTCTCACCTCGAGAGAGGGTTGAAGTATTTTAGAAAAATGAATTCCCACCATTACTAAAATCCAAGGTTGATATTACCCAATGTTCATAATTTTAGTCGTCTTTTATCTTACTTAGTTTTAGTCTTAATTGCCTCTTATTGTTTCTCTTTCCCTTAATCTCTTTTATTTTAAGTTCATTTAAGTAAAAATCAAATCAATTTATCTGATTCGCATAACTAGCCATGATTATTAAGTAGTTAGTGTTTAGACCGTCACCTCCCTGTGATCGACCCGTATGCTACACTTCCCGTACGCTTGCGGTATAAATTTAAAACACATCAAGTCTTTGGCGCCGTTGCCGGGGAGGCGACTAGCCTAGCATTAACCCACTTTTTGATTTACTAGTTTATGTCTTTACCCCATTTCTTTTTATGATTTCATTTCGTCATCTCATCTTTTATTTTGTTTAACCGTGTGCTTGAAGTTTTTGTTTGTGTAGTTTGGCCAACTTGCAGACGGGATGAAAAGTCACGATTGACGAAAAAGGCGGTGAGTGACGAGCCATTGAGATGTGTGTTTGGTAAGATCGAGATATTATTACCTTTAGAAATAATGAGTGATTTTGTCTCTATCTCATTAATCCCTTCTCGTGTGCTATTTTTATTATTCTCTCGGTTCGGTATTTTTAATGTCAAGCCGGACATCACCGATCCGTCTTTCTCCATCCCTTGTTTAATTCTCGGCTATGGGTAACGTAACATGTTATACAACGAATACACATCGATCATACGGTGTCTTTTGTGTTTACGTAACCCATACAAATCGGTGAGCAAATAAGTCAATCCTTTGACTTTCACTTATTTGTACACTCTTTACTTCCTAATAGTATAATTCTTCGTCAAGCTCGCGACGATAAACGAGTCACTCTTTCCCTCCCCTTTTATTCAATTCTTCATCAAACTCGCGATGTAAAACGAGTCTCCGTTTTTCCCTCTTTGTTCTACAATAAATTTTCGGTTTTTCGGGCTTCAAATGCTTAAAAATCGATCCCCAAACATGTTTTATACCCTTTATATTTCCGTGTATAGGTGTCTATATTTATTTTCTAATTTTATCGTGTGCTTAAAGTTCTGTCCAAACCCCCCGGCCGTGAAGAAATCTCCCTGGGAGTGAAAAAAATGCATCAGTTAAAATAAAAGTTTCTGTCCAAACTCCCCGCCCGTGAAGAAATTTCCCCGGCCGGGGAGGACCGAACTCCCCGGGAGTGAAAAAAATTACCCGGCCGTGAAAACCATACAGCAAGTTCCATCCATCCTTCTCCCTTGTTTCCTTTTCTTTTCCTTAAAATAAATAAAAAGAAAAACATAAAAATAATAATTTTTTCTTTCTCTGGAAACCGTCAGTTTTGAAACAAAAAAAAGGGGAAACCCTAATTCTCATTCATCTCCTCCCTCTTTCACCCTACGCCACCCATCACCACTGCAATCGCCGTCGCCACCGGCGACCATCTCCTCCGGCCACCGTCGCGACCACCATCTGAAAACCCACCGCCGACGCTGCATTCTTCTCTCTTCTCCCGGCTACCAGCAGCGGCGGCGATCGCCGCTTTCTCTTCTCGCAACCCTCTGCAACCGCCGCCGACTTCTTCCATCTTTAGCCACTACATCCTTCTGCCGCCGTGCACCACACAAACGCGCACCGGTGTCGTTCGTCTCCTTCGCTCCATTCTGTCGACACCATCGCACGCCACCACTTCCACCGGAACGACAACCGTTTATCTCCATTTCTATCGCTGCTCCCATCTTTTCCGTTCGTCTTCGTTTTCCCTCAGGAAAACTGCCGCCGCACTCTTCTTCAACCAGTCACAGCCGCCATTATCCGACGTGCACAGCTTCAAGTCGCCGCCCTCTCTCACTTGATTTTATCCAGCAGTGAACAACCTCCAAACGCTTCTCGATTTCTTTCTCTCTATGTAGCTTATCAACGCCTAAAACTGCTCAATCCAATCGTCAATCTCTTCTGCTCCGGTGAAGCAAATTGCACAATCATACCGGTTCTGCTCTGAGGCAATCGATTTGGGTACACTGCTTCCTTAATTTTCTATTTTGAATATTTAGGTTGAGTTTGGCTCATTGGTGTTTATTTGTTGACCTACATGGCTCTGCATCAACTTAGGACACACAACCCTTTGAAGATTTTATTCTCTAGGGAACGATTTACTCTATTCTGAATATTTATGCTCCCTGATTGACTGTGCGTCTGTTTCTTGGCTAGGGCTATGCCTTGTTTTTCAAACAAAAATGGAGGAGATTACAAAAGGGGTGCAAAATTTTCCCGCTTTTTGCCATGCTTTCCCTAATTGGCCACCTCTTGAGGTAACTTCCAAATATTTTTGTTTTAGGAAACTAATTTTGAATGACTTTAGAACATTGAATTTGTATTTCTTTTTGTTGCTAATTCTCCTTTTTTGGCACAGACCATGGTTCACTTTGATCATCGGGCGGAATTATAATTTGCCATGGAAAGGAGTTTGCTTGTTAGATGTTGTTAAGTAATACGAAGTCTTTTATTATGTTTGTGAAGCATTATACAACATTGCCAAGTGAGAATGAATTATGAAACAGACTTTCTCAAGCTATCTTTAGCAATCTCATTTGATATATGAACATGAGAACTAATGTTAGTATGTAACATCTTCATTATTTGGTTTTACATCAAGATTCTGATCATATCCCATCAAGATTTACTTAAATGTTATATGTTAACGATCAACTGGGTTCTTCATTCTTGCACGTAATTGTGATACCTATATGTTAATGAAACAAGTTTGAAAGTTTCTCAAGTTGTTGGAGGTGCATTAAGCATCTATATCTTGTTATGTATTACTACCTTTAATTTTATTTTCCTTGCTCTCACACTTCATTTTTTATTTTGAACATCTAAATGATACTCTCTTGTCTACAGATTCTGAGGATGATATATTGGAAAGAGGTTTTGCAGGGTAAACTTAACTTCAGTGTAGAACTATTGGCCTAATATATTTGAAAGTGTTAAAGACCCTAAAAAGTTGATAATTGCTCATGAAGTTCTTTGTAAGTTTTTCTTCTTCATTTTGCTCAGTGATAACATTCTTCAAAAAGATGTAGTAATTATTAGTAGAATTAAACTTCATTGTGGTATACACCGGTAGTGTGGTTAAATAAGTCAAAAGAGTAGGTTGGGTTGAAAAGTCAAATAAGTCAAATATAGTGGGTTGTCTAATAAGTGGTCTGTGCATTAGTATAAATAAGGAGTAGAGGAGTCTAGTGAGGGATCATTGATTGTATTGAGTTTAGAATTGGGCGAAAGCCTTTGGGAGACATCCGGCAGTCTCGAAGTGCCTGGAAACTTTTTGTAACCATTCAATTTCGGTTCTAATTCCAGTTTGTAGTCACTTTAGTGCATCAGATTCACTGTTAATTGTGCCAGTTTACACCAAATGGTATCAGAGCTGTTCGATTTCGGGAGAATGACGATCCAAAATGAATTATCTCAAAGCAAGGAGTTGGAGAGTAGTGAAGATCTGGAGTATGTTGAGGCGAAATTAGAGAAAATTCAGGAACATTTTGGTTCTATAAACAAATATTTGCAAACAATGATGAAGAAGTTGGATCAACTTATCAAATTACAAGATGACAATTTGAAGAAGATGAGTCCAGATGATTCGAATTCAGATCGTGGAAGGAACGCGGTGATTCAGAATGATCGATCTGATATTGGCAGAAAACCAAATCCGAATTCAGATTCGTATCCAGATCCAAATTTGAGTCCAGATCCGTATCTAGATCCAAATTCGAATTCAGATCCGTATCCAGATCCAAATCCAGACGAGGAATCAATTGAAGGAGATCGTTTTGATGATGAAGGCGATTATGAGAAGAAAGAGAAGAGAGAAGAAAATAGATGAGAAAATACAAAAAGAAAAATTCGAGGCGAGAAGGTAATGGGTGGGTTAGGCCACGACCATCTAAAGCCATTGCCGTCACCACTCGCTCCGCCGTTGTTGTCACTAGCGACTCCGCTATCATCTGTTACTCCACAGCCGAAGATATCCAAGGTCGAACGGTCGAAGGATGGAAAATCGGGAACGCTGACAAAGTCCAGGAATAATCTCAAAGTCATTTTAGGGCTAGGCGGTGAGAGTTGGCCCAAGGCTATTTTAAGTAAAACTATCTGGCCCAAGCCCATGATAGAATTAAATTGGTCCATTGCATCCACGTCTAACTTCAATATACCGGTCACGAGAAGTCGAGGATGGTTGGGCTACAATCATAGAAAACCGCCGCCACCACCGTTACCACCTCCTCCACTTCCTCCACCGCTGTTACCACCCCAATCGTTGCCGCCTTTACGAAGGGTGCTGACTCGATCGATATCTCTTTTCACTTGGGATGTTGGCGAAATTGATATCAAGTTACAGGATGATGTTCCAGTTATGATTATGAGAAACTACAAGGATGGGCGTATAGTTGCATTTTTACTATGTTACAGAATGGGTGTAACCTTGTGCAAGATTGCACATGCTTTGGAGAAAACAAACTACCCAGATCATGACTTATATTGGACGAAAATTCAAGAGAAGTACCATTTTTCACATGAAATTACTGCTGACTGCCTAGCCATGTACAAGGTGGATTTTATCATCATCAACACGTACCGAGAGATTGTAGGAACGAAGAGTACTGTTGTTTTCAGGTTGAGAGTCAGTCCCATAATTTCAATTAAGCATCCTTGTGTACCTGAACTCACCAATATGTACCAGACTATCGTCGCAAATAGTCTTAGAGAGAGGGTGATTCTTGGAGTTGAGGGTGGTCTGGATACTCAAATAGCTGCCACAAGGGGTGTTGAGGAGTATAGAGGCGGTTCAGTTGCGCTGATTGCTACCGAATGTGTCACGGCTCGTACCGGCCAGACAACTACCTGTCTAGCGGGTATTTCCAGTCAGCAAGAAGAATTACAGTCTCGTTTTCCAGGTGTACCATCTGAAGTGAAGTACCTTTTCTATGTTGACACAAGACTTGAAGGAAAAGCCAATGCCTATGTGTAAAAGAATATAGCTGAATGTGATGGCTATAAAAGTGCAAGTGTAGTGGGAAAGAACAATGATGTGGGTGCAAAGACACGAATTCGGTATTGGATTGAAGAGAAGGATGATGACGGACTATTGTGGTGTCTATTATGCCATCCAAAACAACGAACAAAACTGTTAGATTCTTTCCAAGTGGCAGGCCATGATAGTTGGGTTGAGAGTAGATTTGGACAGGAGCAATTGGATGAGTTTATAAGTGGCAGACTTACTGGAGCTCTTTTGATTTTGGCTATGGCATTGAATAGAACATATGAGGGGTTAGATATCCGTTCAGAGGTTGTGAATTTCAAGGATGAGCACGTAAATGAAAATCCTTGGCTGTTGGGAACCAAAGATACAAGTTTGCAAGGTTTGAAGTTGAACCGAAGGGATTTACAATCTTGTGAAGCGTATTGGAGAATTCTTAGATGTGGCAGAATCAATTCTTTTTGTTATACCTACGTTCATAGGAGGCGGCTTCTCGTCTTCGACACAAACACCTGGAATGAATTTCTTTTTGATTATTTTCCACCTTGAGGACAAGGTGAATGTTCAGGAGCGGGGTATTGGTATACACTGGTAGTGTGGTTAAATAAGTCAAAAGAGTAGGTTGGGTTGAAAAGTCAAATAAGTCAAATATAGTGGGTTGTCTAATAAGTGGTCTGTGCATTAGTATAAATAAGGAGTAGAGGAGTCTAGTGAGGGATCATTGATTGTATTGAGTTTAGAATTGGGCGAAAGCCTTTGGGAGACATCCGGCAGTCTCGAAGTGCTTGGAAACCTTTTGTAACCATTCAATTTCGGTTCTAATTCCAGTTTGTAGTCACTTTAGTGCATCAGATTCACTGTTAATTGTGCCAGTTTACACCACATTGTCTTTATCAGGTTTCCTCTTATTTTATTGCTTCTCATTCCGGTTTTTGTTCTTAGGCCATCCGTACCCCATGCGGGCTCGGTGACGGGCTTGGCATGCGGGTTCCGCGGGTACCGCGGCAACCGGGTACGCCGGGGGCGGGTTCCAGTGGGTTCGGGGTGCGGGTTCGGCGATCGGGTTCCCCACCCCGCTCATACCCGAAGCCTTTCTCAATTTTTTTTTAATTCCAACGGTACAATTCAAACGGCTCTTTGCAATTTATTATTTTATTTATTTTTCAATTTAAACACTATAAATCAACCTCAAATCTCATCCATTTTTCACACCAATTCTCTCAATCCTCTAAATTCTCTCATCATGAATTCAAACACCCCACCCACACCCCGTCGTAACCAATCGACGAGGTCGGATTCACCGCAAGAAACCCCGAACGTTGGTTTCCAACAATTTCAACAAAGTCCTTATATTCCGCAATTTGCCCCGAACGTTGGTTTCCAACAATTTCAACAAAGTCCTATTCATCCATTTTCTCGTGAAGGCTTGATCCTACAAGGTTTTGCGCCCACAAATTTCCAACTTCCTCCACCTGCTTTCAACACCGGAATCGATCTTGAAGAGATTATTCCGGAAACACCACAAACGATCTCCACACAACAATCATCCCCGGATCGACAACCAAGCCCAACACCAAACTCGTCACCAACGCAAAACCAAAAAAAGAAAAAATTTGAAAAAAGAGCCGCCCGACAACCGTGGACTAAAGCGGAGGAAGTGGCTTTAGCGTCGGCGTGGATCGACATTTCGGAGGACCCCTTTGTCGGTAACGCACAAAACGGAGGTACTATTATTATTATTATTATTATTATTATTATTATTATTATTATTATCATAATTATAATAATTATAATAATAATTATTATTGTTATATAAATATAGATACCTTCTGGGGTCGCATCGAGAAGGTGTTTTATAAGTTGATGTGTCGTGAAAAATATAGAACACATCATCAACTAAGCACCAAATATAAAGATTTAAACAAAAAGATACAACAATTCGCCGGCATCTACAACAACTTGTATAATAGTAGATCAAGCGGATCGAGTGAAGCCGATATTTTAAAAGCGGCACACGTCTGGTACGAAAATGAATACCAAACTGCCTTCACCCATGTTCGGGAGAATGAGCAACTTCAACGACCCATCGGGAGAAACACGGCAAAAAAGGCAGCAACGAGTAGTACGGACGACAACCGCCTTTACACCGAAATAAGTGACTTGAGAAGTAAAATTGATGACACGGTTGATTACAAAATGAAAAAACTTGAAGTCGAAAAACAAAAGTGGCAAGTCGAACAACAAAAGTGTGAAATCGAGTTGGAAAAGCTATATGAAAAAGACTTCGAGTTTTTCATTGCCCCGCACGATCACCTTACGGGAGCTGCTTTGAAGGCTACTTTGGCGAGAAAAGAGAGAATTCGACAAAACCATAATTGGTAATTTCATTTTGTAATGTTTTATTATTTGTAATTTTGAATTTTATTTTGTAATTTTTAATTTTATTTTGTAATTTTTAATTTAATTTTATTTTGTAATTTTATTTTTATTTTTATTTTTATTTTTATGAATGTTATGATTTTTTATTAAAAAAATTAGATGAGGTGGCATGTGGGTTCAAGAGGTTCAAAAGGCTGGGGTACGGGATTTGTGGGTTCAAAAAGGTTCAAGGGGGTTCAAAGTGGAAAACTGATGTGGCGCAGAGGATAAGAGGGTTGTGAACCCTGGGCTACGGATGGCCTTAGTGGTGTAGGCCACCCTTGGATCAGCATTGATGGTGGTGCTCCACAATCAAATGTTAATGTAATTTAGAACTCCAATAATATTAGACTTACATTTCCATTTTGTTTACTCAAAATGTTTTTCTATTGCAATATTATGTAATAAATGAATGTGGTTATCAATTTTTCCTCTACAACCAAAAACATCTTGTTGACTTTAGAATGTCAAAAGTGAACTCTAATTTATGGGCATAAATGGATAATAGAATAAACTGGGTTCACAAGTCAACTATTGAGTCTCACTTCTATCAACTTGTATTTATTTTTAAATTTTAAAGCTCGTAATGAAGAGCCAAGGGAACAATTTAAAAGCATGAAGCACTAAGTAAATACAAAGACAGATAACCCTAGCTCGCCAGCTTTCTCAAAATACCTGGATGTTTTTTTTCGTAACCGTGAGTTTTCGGGCAAGCTTACGCGCACCAGACTACTCTCTGAACGACCACGAATGGTCTGAAGTCATCGCAGGTGAACCTCCATGGCCACAAGGGACTTGACAGCGCCTAGATTTGAACAATGAGATTTTCTGCTACTTGGATGTTTTCAGAATAAAAAAAAAACAAGACTTGTATTTTTGGCTAGAAGAGAGAGCTTGGAATTTGGAAACGTGCCATGACACATAATCCAAGCTTAAAAAATGTAAAGGAATAGTAAAAACCAAGATTTTTCGATCTTGCAAAAGTTTGTTGTTGTTTTGCTTGGCTATTTTTTTTGAAGTATATATATATATATATATATATATATATATATATATATATATATATATATATATATATATATATATTAATACGGCAAATTAAACCCATACACCTCTCACCTTTGACATTGATCTCCGTTAAATGGGCCCTTTGGTGGCTACTTGAATTTCTTGCGATTGATTGCGGTCACATTAAGGATATGTTTGGCAAACTAGTTGATAAGCTGGCTGGTAGCTGATAAGCTAGCTGATGAAGAAGTCACGTTTGGCAAAACTAACTTATAACATGCAAAATAACCAAAAATGATATATCTTCAAAAAATTATCAATTAAAATATTAAATTATATAATTAAAACAAATTTATAGCAATATAATCTGTTAATTAATACAACCAATGTAGTAAAAAAATTTAAATAATATAACATGTTAATTAGAAGAATTTAAAATTTATTATAACAAATATACTATAAATTTTAAATTTATTAAAACAAGTTTTTGTAAAAATGTATATTAACTTACGATTTAAAATAATCGTTACATATAATATGAAAAAAATCAAATAATAATTAAAATGTATTTAATTAATATATAAAAATAATTTATATGATTAACAATAACTCTAAATAGTTAAAAATAAATATCAATATATAATTAAAATTTAATTTAACAATTTTCATTTATTATTAATTAATATTTATTAATTAATAATAATTAAATTTAAAAAATTAATATTTGTTTATAATAATAGTTAATGAATAATAATTGATATTAATGAAGACAATATTGGAATATTCACAAAAAGCTATTGAAAAACTATTTTAAGTAGCGTTTAAAAAAATTAGCTTATAAGCTAAAAGCTAGTTTTTTTTTTTTTGCCACAATGCCTAACTCAAGAAGATGTGTTAGTGTGAGTATGCATTGTTGTTCTCTTTTAATATGAATTTCTTAGTTTGAGGTTTGTAAAGTTTCTTGTGTATCACATGCATAATGTTGATTCTTGAAAATGAATTCAATTAGTATCGGGTAAAGTCACATACAAACTATTGTGATCATTTTGATTTATCTACCTTCAAAGTTGATAATTTGTAGATCTCGCTACATTGCAACGGGCATATAACTAATTAATAAAATAAATTTGAAAAACTTGTGGAATTTTATGGAGCCCATCAATATCTTACAATAACTAGAAATGTACTTGCATAATGCACTGTGATGTATCTCGATTTTAATGCTTTATTTTATTTTTTATTTATGTCAGCTTTATAATACAGATTTATGTGGTTTTGAGAAAGTAAGAATGTCTTTTATAACTTTGTGTAATTTATTTATTTTTATTTAATTTGGGTATAATAATACTAGAAGTCTACTCGTGCAGTGCAGCGTGATATATCTCGATTTTAATGTGTGGTTTTGAGAAAACGGTCATGTTTTTTATAAATTTGTTTAAAGAATTACGTTTTTAAAGAGTTAATGATTTGAGGATTTGTAAGTGGTTAGAGATAAGTTGTAACACCCCCATTTAAGGAAAGTAGTAAGCTATGGGACAAAGAATTGTCAAGTGTGAAATTAGAAGGACTAAAAGTGAGATTAGATTTAGTCAATTAGGAAAGAGTGGGATAAACCCACATCACATAAAAGTCGGCGAGGAATTTGGGGAATTGGGAAGCCGCGGAGGTTTTAAGTCTTGGGGGGAGAAGTATTAAATGGGGAAAACCCTTAATCGCCGGCCTAGCATTTGTTTCATAATAGTCCAGAAAATAAGTCGGTAAATTCCTCCTTCCACTCTTGTGCAATCGGAGACGTAAAGAAAGAAAACCAGAGCTTCGAAGAATCCTTGCGTTCGATACAAAGTGCTTGAGATTTTATGGAAGCAATCGACGAGTCGATCGGTAAGTAATTCTTCCCTTTTACTTCATTTTAGGTACGGGTTTAAACCAAGATGTTATACATCGTTTGGCCTCGAACTAGTGACTAATCGGAACTCATTGATTTGACGAGTTATGTGGATCTCGAAAAACCGTTAGCATCGATAAACCTCGAGTTTAAAATGGGTTTTCGGTGGGTTGAAACCTGTATGTTGGTGACGAACCCAACGACATCCAAGACCATCGGAGAGGAAGGAAACCCATGGTTGCCAATGGTGATGGTGACCTTACCGTACAGCAGTGCAGTGGTAGTAAAGCAAAGGATGGACCAAAACCATAGTTTTCTTTAAGGTATCCATGGTAGCCATGCTTTTGCTGTGCATATATAATCCATGCATGGTAGCTGCTGGACATGAACCCAAGGTTCATATTTGTTTTAAAATGGATGGATTAATATTGTTATAATTAATAATATTAATTTTAGAAGTTTGATAATTAAGTGATAAATAGAATGATGTAATGGTGTTAGCCAATTATTATTAATTAATTAGCATTATACTTAATTACTTACATAGTAATAAATTAATGTATATAAGATTGGTGACAAGTTAATAAAGCTAGTCGAGAAGGTTTTAGTATTTCTTTTTACGTCAAATTTAGTTTATAATTATTTTAAGCGTAACCGTGGTACTCCTAAATTATTCGTTTAGGTGTTCGGTTCGTAGCAAACTCACATACATCTATTGTTGCTCAACTATTCGGCAATCCAGGTGAGTTTTCATGACTCGTTTCCCCAAGGGGAGGATACACGACTAGTTTAGTTTCAGTTCTCGCAATTTATTTATTATGTATTTATTATTTAAATTGCTTAGCATGTTAATGTTTGTAGTTCACATCATTTAGCTTATAATTGTTCATACATGATTGATTATTAGTGTGTAAGACTTGTTCAGCTAAGTTCAATGGTACTAGATATGTTTCAGTGTCTGTTACCCTTATGGGAACCGTCAGAAAGTAGCAGTTCAGATGTGTAGTTGTGCATGAGTTGCACAATAAACCGTATATTTATATTTGATTTCCATGTGTTATGTGCATTATAATAAATGTATTTGATTTATTTGAAATGCAAAGCCTAATGTTATGTTGCCTAGTTTTATCATGAACTCACTTAGCTTTGTAAGCTAACCCATGTCGTGTGTCTCAGGTGGCTTTCATGCAGGACTTAATAAGGGTAAGGGTTTGGATTATATCGTTGAAGAGCATTTTTATAAATCTTATGTTGTATTAACTTGTTCGGTATGGGACGAACTAGTTTGTTAGATTTTTATTTTAGTTGTAAGTCTTCCGCTCTAATAGTGTTGTTGAAATATAAGAAATAAATTTTAAAGTTCACTCTTTTAGCATCTTTTAGCATCATTTAGTAGTCTTTTACCGTAACGCCTTTCAGGGTCTAGGGAGGGTGTTACATAAGGATTAATTAATAAGAGTCCACGATTTAAGAATTTGAAGGTTGTTAGAGATAAATATTAATCAAGTACTTAGCATTAAAAGCGGTACATAAAACTTCATTAGTTGTTTTTAAGAGATTTTAAGTAATTAGCATTAAATAGCGGTACATGAAGCTTTATGAGTTGTTTTTAAGAGGTTTTCATAAATGCTTTATAATATAGAATAGATAGAAAGATAATTAAGTACTTTGTTAAAATTCAATGATTATTCTAATTATATTTTAAATTCTTTATATTTACAATGTGATATTTATCCTGTAATTGATTATGTTTACTGGTTAGTTATGAATTCAAGCACACAACTTTAAAAGATTGTACTCATGCATCAATTACTTGTAAAGTTGAAAATTAAGTAATTTAGCATTAAATAGTAGTACATAATGCTTAAAAAGTTGTTTTTAAGACTTTGAATCAAATGCTTTATAATATAGTATAGATATAGATTAAGTATTTTGTTAGAATTCAGTTGTTATCTTGATTATATTTAAAATTCTTTATATTTAAAATATGATGTTTATCTTGTATTTAATTATGCTTATCAGTTAGTTATGAATTCAAACATGCAGCTTTAAAAAGTTGTATCCATACATTATCTACTTGTAATCTTGAATTTATGTAAATATGTATTAATAAACCGTACTTGATACATTAAAAATTGTTTTTAAGAGTTTTTGTCAAATGCTTTATAATATATATATAGTATAGATTGTTAATAAACAAGCAAATAGATACAGTCATATGGTAAAAACCACATATATATACTTTTCCAGAACAATATAAACTAAAAAGAATTCTATTTTTATAATACCTATATCATATTATATATGTATAGGGTTGGGTTCCAGTGAAAAGTTAAGGTTAACGTGAGAAGCGTGAGACCGTTGGATGAGAAATGAATGCACATTAGGATGAAATGCACCAGATCAACTCTCTTCTAAGCCGCAATTCATGGGAGGGCATTTGATTAAAAGTGATCAACAGTTCAGATCAATTTCTCATACTTCTCACGTTAACCTCAACTTTTCACACAATCCTTTATTTATATATATAATATATAGGTCGGGTTCCGGTGAAAATTTGAGTTAACGTAAGAAGCGTGAAAAGTGGTTATCAACCGTTGATGCATATTAGGATGAGATGCACCGAGATAAGATGCACCGAACTGTGGCGGATTGTTTTTTTCTGGTGGGGGCATCTTTAAGGTAGCTTAAATGTTCGTAAAGTTGTGCGATATATTTTAGAATAAATCCAATGTTTCGAGGGGTTTTTTTTAAGTTTTTTTGGTTGATTTTAAAGAATTTTTAAGTTTTTTTCGATTTCGAGGAACGTTTTTTATTTTTTAGTTGATTTCGAGAGTTAATTTTGTTTGATTTCGCGACATTTTTTAGTTTATAAGGCCTCGGACAAAAAATTACTACGAAAACATTAAGGTATAAAGCTAAAACATCCAAGTCTTTACCCTAAAATTTTCATTTATTTTTCTTTTTCATGAGGACCCTCCCCCACAAACTACCAATTACATCCGTCACTCGCACCGAATCAATCACATATCAAGCGTCATTTATGGATGGGGCTTAAGATTAAAAGTGATCTATTTGTTCAGATCAATTTCTCAAGTTAACTCAAGTACTCAACTTCTCTCACAATCTTTCGTCAAATATAATGTGTAAAAACATTGTATTATGACGTTGATGTTTACATATATAACATTTTAAATATTGCATGAATAAAATTTTAAAATATATTTAAGAAAAACAGTTGGCAAAAGTTTCATTTGAAAGAAGTAATTGATTAGAAGAACGGAACTTGACATCCGTCTTGGCATATAGGGACTAATCATAAACAAAATACATCTCAGAGGACTTAAATGTAAATTATGTAGTTAAATGTCATGTCATCTGATAACAGATTTTCCCGCCAATTTCTGTAAATCACTTCACTGCAAGTCAAAATTCCTGTTCATCTTCTCCCTTGAGCAATTCTCAAAATGAATATTAAATTTATTGTCAATAAAATAAACTGATTTAATTTTAATTGCCCGCAGATTAGACAACTCCAGCCCAAATAAATAGTAATATATAGCCCAAACAAATTAAATAGTCCAATGTGTAAAATACTTTGCCGATTAATACTCTCTCTCTCTCTCTCTCTCTCCATCTCTCATGGAGCCAAATCCCGAAACAGAAGGAGATGAATATGCAAAGGAGAAAACTGAAGTGCCAAATCCAGAACCAGATGTAGACAAATTTGCAGAAGAGAAAAGCGAAGAGCCAAATCCAGAACCAGAAGGAGACAAATTTGCAGAGGAGAAAACTGAAGTACCAAATCCAGAACCAGAAAGAGAAAATTTTGCAGAGGAGAAGAGTGAAGAGCCAAATCCAGAACCAGAAGGAGAAACAATTGCAGAGCCAGAAGGAGAAACAATTGCAGAGGAGAAGAGTGAAGAGCCAAATCCAGAACCAGAAGGAGAAAAAATTGCAGAGGAGAAAAGTGATGAGCCAAATCCAGAACCAGAAGGAGACAAATGTGCAGAGGAGAAAAGCGATGAGCCAAATCCAGAACCAGAAGGAGATAAATATGCAAAGGCGAAAATTGAAGAACCAAATCTGCGCTTGCCAAAAGCTTTACTGAAACCTGATGGTGATCCGAATGATGATCTCTGCTATATGAGAATTTTCGGTAAGAAGTTCAATTAGATCTCTAGATTTCTTGTGTTTTTGTGTCGTAACTTTCAAGTTCAAGAAGTCAGTCCGTTTGTTTTTTTCTTCTGGTGACGCTTCTTGAAGAACTTATCTATTTTTCGACACATTTCTATGTGTAGGTTCCTTCTAAATCGTGTTAGTTTTTTTGCATCAGTAATCTGATTATATGATCTATAATTTGTTTGTTTTAATCGATCACAATGTTAGTGGTAACAATTTTGATCATATAAAATCATTGTAGGTCTGTAAGCATATATGAGACACATAATGTTTTTTGATAAGTTTCTCCAGTCTCAGACACATGTTATGAAACGTTTGGGACGAAAAGAATGTTGATAAGAAAACACTGCAGAATTCAGATGCGTAAGTTGTGTGCTGAGATATATAATGTATTGATCTAAGAGATTTACCTGTTAATCTCTTAGAAATTTGTGTGTAAACGTTGCATCTGTTGTTGTTTTTCACTTTACATGCATAGAGGACACACACACACACACACACATATATATATATATATATACATATATATATCGCTGTCGCTTGTTTTTCTTCTGTATTATAATTTCTAGTCCAAGAAATTTCTGTTGTACGCAACGTTTCTTGAGATAATCTCTCTGTGTAGATTCTATCCGGATCTTGTTAATTAAACTTTTTGTATCAATGATCTCATCGATGTGAAAGTCATAATAAATACAGTTCATCATGCATAGAGTTGTTTGTTCAAGAATGTTCAAATTATCAGAAGTGCATGCGCTTGTAGTGCATATACTTTTGCTTCAAGTGTATTTTCTTACTCTATTTACTTTGCAATATTTTCTATTGTTACCAGAGGAAGATGGTCGGAGATCTAAGCATCTAGCCGAGGCAGTTGCGGCAGGAGCACAAGCAACTCGGAAAGTGTACCGGATTCGTAACAAAGAAGTGTGTGGCATCACAAATTATCTCTGTTGGTTCCAATTATGGAAACCAGTTTTCCCTGATAATTTGTATCCTCCTGTTGTTTTTTCTATTCACAGCTTATCAAAGTTCTTGGGCCAGATGATGAAATAATGAAGCTCATCCACCGTGTCTCAAAAGCTACAATTGGGATATTAGCTGATGCTGAATCCAATGAGCATCGCCAGTCATATATGGATTTGGTGGGCACTGTTGAGGAAGTTAGAACTGCTGAAGAACTCATCCTAGATGAAGTCCTAAAGGTTATTGTTTTAATTTCCAAATACAATTAAACTTGACATGCATGTAGACTTTGTACAGTTTGCTACTTACACTTTTGATGCCCAATTGATCTTGTAGACATATGATGATATGATTTTTCCAGTAATTTTGATGCCACCAACTGTTTATCATCACCAAATAAGCGTCCCCTTCTTCAAGGTAATTAATAAATCTACACTTAGTTGGGACCAAAATTATAATTTGTAAATATTTTGTTCAATTCCCCTAAATTAATCCTTGTAATTAATTGTTTATACAGCTTTTGCCTCTCATCGGTGTCCGCCGCCGTAATATCCTGAGAATGGAAATGGTATCTGGTGCATGGATAAAGGTTTGTTATTTTTATTTGAACAACAAGTAAATTCATTTTGTTGTTAATTTGAGGAAGTATTAATAAAAATTGTGGATTTATGTTCAGATCGATGTATCTCGCTCTCCTCCGGGTGGTTCAGAATTGGATCGCGTAGTAGACATATACGGTCCACGTACGAATGTTATCAGGGCCATATTAAATGTTCAGTCAGTAATCTGTGAGGTGATCATATTAACTAATTAGCTTGCTTTTTAATCAACTTGTTGAAAAACTAATTAACTCCAAAGATGTATATATATATATATATATATGTAATTAACTTCAATTTATTTGTTGCATTGCATGCAAATATGCAATGCAGCCTTGGGAATCTGCTGAAGTAGAGAAGAAATTGAGGGAGCAGTTTGATGAACCTGAAATAATTGATGGTCAATTTAGAACAAGTGATGGAAGGCATGCTCAACAATCTGCAGCAGCAGCTACTTCTTCTTCTGTTGAAATTAAAGATTCAGAAAAACAAGTTGAAGAAGCTGAAGGTGGTTGTAGTACTGGAACACAAAAAGAGAAGCAGCAAGATGTTGATGAAACTCGAAAAGGGAAGGCAGCAGCAGAAGATTAATTGTTTTAGATTTGCATGCATCAAGAAACCAAATTTCATCTGTTACTTACTGTTGTTGGATATATTCATTCATACATAATATTTTGGGATGATATACTTTTGTCATTCTAAACTACTCTTCTAAGCATCACCTTTATCATCTTCAGCTTCTAGTCTCCTTCAATTCCCTCCCATAAGTAGCTGTTATCAATATATCTTTTGAGATTAGTTGAGGTGTATGCAAACTGAACATACCATCTATCAACCACAAGGGTGGTGGCATGTTGGCAAAATGTCTAGGGAGATGTGGTGAAATATCCCATCGACCTGGGTTGGGTTGAAGTCCGGGTGCTAGAGACTTAGTCTCAAATGGCCTCAACTTACCAAGGATGTAGTATCGTTAGAAAAATCAACTTTATGTTATTATAACAACTTTATTACTAAATAATCACTTCTTTTTTAACCATTGGCGTCCGTGACAACTTGTGCCCACCTCGACTAATCCTAGGGAAATTCTCGATTACCTTTTAAGGATTCGAACCGGTGACCTATGAGAAAAATCCCCAAAGACACAAATCTTATTGTCAGTTGAGTTAACTCCATAATGTTTATTACTAATCCTTTCTATGTAAATTAAGGAAATCTACATTTGAAATTAGTGATATTGATGGATTAATCAACATAAATTCATTTAAGGATCTAGCTAATAACAAAAAATTAATACATGTAATGTATGGATTTTTTTTTTCAATTTATAGAGTTGATGGAAAACATTAATTTGTTTTTATAAATTGAATGCATGCTCACATGCTTCTTCACCAATGCCTTTCTTTATTCACCTTATCAACACCAAAAATTCTCAAAACTTCCTTTTTTTAGCTTCACTTTCTTCTATCTTCTGTCTTTTTTTTTGGTTTTATTAAATTATATCAATTCCTTATTTAACTACATAAATGTTTGTGAATATATATTGTTTTTTTTTGTTAAGGTTTGTGCATCTGCTTCTTCGACCATGGTGAGTTTTGGTGGTGGTTGGTGCTATGATGGTGGTGGTTTATGGTTGTGGGTGGTGGTGCTAAAAGTGGTGGGCGGTGCTTGTGTGAAGGCCTAATAATGATGGGTGATGGTTGTGCTTAGAGTGATGGGTGGATATATGGGTGGTGCTGTGGTGGTTTAATAGTGGATGTGAAAATTTCATTTTTAGTCCATGTGCTATGGTCATCATAAAAATTCGAGTCAATTACATTTTTAGTCCATGTAGTCCGTTGAAAATTTCTATTTTCTTCTTTATGATTTTAAATTACGATTTTCATCCCTATGACTAATAATTCATCATCTTTTTGGTCCTTATGATTTTAATTTTATTGCTATTTTCATTCTTATGGTTTGCGGTTCATTTCTATTTTTGGCTTCAGGGACAAAAATATAAATGAATTGCAAACCATATGGATGAAAATGGAAATTTCGAAACCATAGGGATGAACTCCATGATTTTTAGCAAACCATAATGTAAACTACAAACTTGGTCCTTGTGGTTTGTAAAAAGTAACACTTTTCATTCCTGCAGTTTTCAAATTATAAGATGGTCATCATGGTTTGCGACAGCGTTCAAATTTGGTTCATCGCTCTAACGACCGTATAATATTCTGTTAAATGAGAGACAATTTAGTTCTTTTATTGACATTTTATCTTTTAATCCATAAAAAACCAGAGAGACCAAAATAAAATTGATTGGGTGAAAGAAAGTAAATCAATATAAAGACAAAAATGTTTTTCATTTTTAACAAGCATTAGAGAAATGGAACAAATCCGGGAATCTTTCCATGCCACTATGGTCATCTTGTAACTTCAAATGGGGTGTTAACAGATCAGGGTGGCAAAAAGTGACCCAACCCGCTAATCTAACCCGAACTCAACCCAATAGTAGCATGTTGGATTGAGATATTCAATCCATTTAAGTTAAACAGGTCTACCCACCTAACCCAATTAATAAATGGGTTGGGTTGAATTTTTTTACCTATTTCCAACCCATTTACAATCTGATTTCAACCCATTTACAACATGTTTTTAACCCATTTTACAATCTGTTTGTAACTCATTTATGACTTGTTTTTAATTTATTATCATTATTTAATTATAATTAATAATTAAAAACTTAATAAAAAAGTAAATATGATTCCACTAAATGACTAAAGATTAAAGAGAACTCATTCCATTCCAATATTCCATGCCATGTGGAGCAATCATGACGGAGAAGATGGAAGATCAAGAGGAAAGTTGTGAGATCCCACATCGGCTAGGAGGGGGAACGAAGTCCTCCTTATATAAGGGTGGATGGATACCTTCCTTGCATTAGGCCTTTTGTCTGTCACTGGGTGCGTCCCGCGTATGTCTGTGCGGGCAGGAACAAAACCGTGAGCGGTACCGACATGCTGTTATGCAGAGGGTATGCGCAAAGCGGACAATATCGTGTACGGTGGGCTGGGGACGTTACAAAATGGTATTAGAGCCGGTCACCGGGTCGATGTGTCAGCGAGGACGTTGATCTCACATAGTTGGGTGGATTGTGAGATCCCACATCGGCTAGGAGGGGGAACGAAGTCCTCCTTATAAGGGTGGATGGATACCTTCCTTGCATGAGGCCTTTTGCCTGTCACTGGGTGCGGTCTGTGTGCGTCCCGCGTATGCCTGTGCGGGCAGGAACAAAACCGTGAGTGGTACCGCCATGCTGTTATGCAGAGGGTATGCGCAAAGCGGACAATATCGTGTATGGTGGGCTGGGGACGTTACAAAAGTAATACTGAGAGTGAAGTTGGAGTCGGTGAAAGTGGAAGTCGAGTTACTTAGAATTTAGAAACTTATTTGTTTGACTTTATGGTTGTGTTATTGAAACTTTGAACAACTTATTTCACTTTATGGTTGTGTTTTATTGAAACTTTGGACATGAAATTATGTTTTAGTACTTTTTTATTTTATTTAAAGTGTTAAAATTAAATGGGTCAACCCAGGTTTACATCATTTATTAAATAAGTTGGGTTAAAAAAATCATAAACAGGTCAACCCGTTATCAACCCATTTAAGTATCAGGTTGGGTTGGATTGAAAATCTCAACTCATTTACTTAAACAAGTGGGTTGAATTGAGGTTTTCAACCCAATTAATAAATGGGTTGAACCCAAACCCAACCCAGCATGATCTATTTACACCCCTTTTTAGGGATGGGAAGTTTTATTAGTGGAAGAACTAAAAGTAAGTAAAATGCAAATTGCAACAATATTTTTTATTATTGATAATAATTTTGTTAAAAATATTTAAAAAAAAGAGTAAAGTTCACTTTTGGTCCCTGAGGTATGTTGATTTCAACGGTTTTCGTCCCTAAAGTTCATTTTTGCCAAAAACACCCTCACGTTTGACAACTCTCAACGATTTACGTCCCTCGACCTAACGTCCGTTAACTTTTTCTGTTAAGTCCAATTAATGAGGGGTATTTTAGTCATTTTACATGTTTTCTTAATTTTTTTTGTTTTCATTAAAACTATCAAAATTTAAGGACCGATTACGTAATTATATATACACATATATACATACACACAAGACACGACCAAATCGTTGGGGTCCAAATTGCCAGCAACAATATCTCCGGCCAAATCATTAGGGTCCAAATCACCGGCAACAATATCTCCGGCCAAATTGTTGGGGTCCAAATCACCGACAACAATATCGTCCCAACCAAGACAGAGAGATCGAGAGATAGAGAAGAGAGACAGAGGCCCTAACATCCACATAAATGTGGTATTTTACCATTTCCAAAAAACTTCAACAACAAAGTCATTCCATTTCTTCAAAATAAACAGAAAGGTAAATTCCCAAGATGGTAGCTACGTAAGTTTTGCAAGAAGAAAAAAAATCTGGTGCATCATTCCCCTTGTTCAATATCTAGGCTCAAAATATTGATTTGTATGAAAATATTAGTTGTAGCACAAACTTCTCCAGGAGCCAAAAAATGTTTCATTTGCAAGAGATTTGATCTTCCATCTCAACTTCAGTTGCTTTTGCACCTTTTTGCATGAACTAAAAATTTAAAGTTGCAAAAGGGGGGTTTATAGTTCACTAAGCCACATGAACCAGAAGATCGAGAGATAGAGAAGAGGGACAGATCCAGAAAATCGAGAGATAGAGAAGAGGGACAGATCCAGAAGAGACATCGAGTCAGAAAGATCGAGAGATAGAGATATCGAGAAGAAAGATCGGCGATATGCTTCTGTGGCAAATTGTGGAGAAGGAAGAGGGGAAGGGAAGGTGGTGTCTTGGTGATTCGTCTCTAGAGAAGGAAGAGGGGAAGGAAGATGGGTTTGGTACCCAAAGATTTGGTCTCTGTGTCTATATGCATATATATATATATATATATATATATATATATATATATATATATATATATATATATATATATATATACATACATGAGTAGTTACATAAAGGTCCCTAATGTGTTGATTTTTGTAAAAACAAAAAAAATTAAGAAAACATGTAAAATGACTAAATACCCCTCATTAATTGGACTTAACAGAAAAAAGTTAACGGACGTTAGGTCGAGGGACGTAAATCGTTGAGATTTGTCAAACGTGAGGGTATTTTTGGCAAAAATGAACTTGAGGGACGGAAACCGTTGAAATCAACATACCTCAGGGACCAAAAGTGAACTTTACTCTAAAAAAAACAACTCCTTAAGCTCTTAGTATTATGATAACTACATATTATCCTCAAACTTTACACTTTAACTATAAAAAAATAATTCACAAACATATAAACAAGTTTAAATGCAAAATAAATACCATTATTGTCCATAAATAAATATATATTTACCATGTTTAACTGTTTGAAATAGTGAAGTTCCTTTTTTATATCACCATGCCAATAAATCGAAATTCTCAAAAGTCTTGAACATTTGCATGCATGTGTAATAAAATGCATGCATGTTTATGTGTTTTTTACTAGTTTTATTTCGAATATCATAAAATAAATTAATCATCATTTCTTATTTACCCAATGGACACTAGGACTAGACTAGTCTACTGTTAGTACACTAATGTATCCAAGATTTAGTCTAATTGTAATTAGTCAACAAATGTCAAAGTCAAAATAGCTAGGTTTGGTCAAAGGGTATATAAACCCAATTATTAGGGTTTGTAAGGGAGAGGTCATTTTGAGTATAGCCACCAAGAGTGTGTGTGTGTGGCCTCCAAGAGAAAGTGTATCCCATTCTCATCTTCTACATTTCTCTATCAAATACAATGAGCTTAATGGTTTAATCTTGTTACCTGTTCATTCTCATGTGGTATCAGAGCAGGTCACGGGTTCGAATCCCATGGAGTGCATTTAAAATGCCAAAGGCATGCTGTGTAGCCATTGACTTCTAGCGAAGCTCTCGTTAGTGCTGGCAGATGCTGGGGGGGGGGGGGGGGGGATTGTTGGGTCATTGACCAGCATCTTCCTAAATCGAAACGTGGCGCTGTCTGCTACGCTATATGGAATAAAGTTGCGTCTTCTCCACCAGCAATTGCTTTTGGCGTAGTGGTAAGCGCTTGGATCCTAACATGTGGTAAGAAAACCTTGCCTAATGACTATTTTGAAAGCTATGTTGTTCAGCCACCAAAGGGAACTATATCAAAACCCGTTTCTGAAGGAAAAATATATTATCCTCCTTTGGTACTCGAACATAAGCTTGTCGATCTTGAGTTGAGTATTAAAAGCAAAATTGAAGAAGTCAGAAATGACGATCAACTCGCGTTTGATATTGAAAAGGAAGTCATGCTTACAGTTCTTTTAAACAGTGAGAGAGAGAAATCTGAAAAGAAGTTTTCTGATTTTTTTCAAGAAATCAGTTGAAGAAAAGAAATCTCTCGAACTTAGATGCTTAAAACTTTCACAACAAGTTTCTGGTTTTGAAAAGGTTTTATTTTTAGAAAAGAAAAGCTTGAGAAAAAAATGTCTGAATTTGACATTGAAAGAAAAGTCTTTGAATCAAAAAGTGTTAAGCTTTCACTGAAAATATCTAATTTGGAGAATGAATTAGACATCGAAATAAAAGAATCTGAAAAGAAGAAAATTAAAGATTTTCAAGAAAAAAGTGTGAAAGATGTCTATTCAGATGAAAGAAAGATGTTTCAGGCTGAAATCTCAAAACTCACAAGGAGATTATCTGCTTTAGCAACGGAAGCTATGAAAGAGCAGAAGATCAAATCTGATCTACAGAAGAAATTTGATTACTGTGATGCTGCAAGTTCAGATACTCCTATCTTTAAGCCTGTCAAGATGGTTTGGAGAGCAAAAGGCTCAACTCCTGAAAAAGATGCCCCAAAGTCATCTGTTCCTCCACCCACCGTGAACAAGAAGAACAGCGTTCCAAAAGGTAAGTCTTTTGTTAAACCTATCTTGTTTATTCTGCAAATCATTTGATTAGGTTAGCACAAAAGCAAATATGTTGTTCTTATTGTGGAACTAATGATTTTGTTAAGAAAGAAGATGTTCAGTACTGGTATGGTACTTACAATATTCCTTCAAATCGAACTGCACATAACAAGCCAGGACCCAATTGGCAATGGGTACCAAAATCTACTTAATCTGTTTTGCAGGTTTATCATGTGTGGTGCTGATTGTCAGAACTATACAAACACATGACTGGGAAACAGAAGAGAATTGTGCAGATTTGAAGAAGAATACTTGTGCTGAAACCATCTGCATAATTTCAGGGGGAGAGATTCTAAACTTTTGATTGTTTGTGCTTATTGATATATCTTTCTACATGTTTAATGGTTTCTAAACAATTCAGTTTAGAACCTGAATTTCAACGAGTTGATGGTTTTTAAACACATGAGTTTAGAACCCGGGCTTCAAAGAGATAATGGTTTTTGAATAATTCAGTTCAGAACCCGCACTTCAATGATGTTTTTGACTTCTAAACACATCAGTTTAGAACTCATACTTAATTGTTTTTACATTTTGACTGTTACATGTGCTAACTTTGTCAAATTAAGATCTTTGCAGATTTTGAGGGGGAGCTTATCCGATTTTAAATCAGTCGATCATAATTTGAGGGGGAGATAATACTGATGACTGTAAGTATCTTCTGAACTCCATCTGAGATTGTTTGAAAGAAGAACGACTTTCAAGCATGAAAAACCTGTTCTTAAATGTTCAAACCACTTCTCTAATTCAAACAGATTTTATAATTTTAGAAGTGTGATTTTAAATGTTTTTCATGTATATCTCGGGTTGTTATATCATTATTTCTGACCGTGTGTTTCCAAAGATTAATACTTGTGTATTATCTTGTCTATATACTTTCAAGTATTCATACACACCGGTTCAGCTTAATATTGACTTTGTTATTACCACGTCTCAAAATGAAACAACTTTATCGATGGTAATACTCCCGTTTGAATTTCCAATTTTGTTGAGCATCATACATTCATTCAGCGTGAGAACTTAAGCGTTTCATTCAAAGATTGTTTATATTTGTTCATATAAACAAAAGATCCAATTCTTTGATACCCTAACCGTTAATGAATATCCTTCATATTTGATCTGATTGATACATTGTCAGATTCACAAACAAGCCTTTCAAATTCATTTCATTCATTCAATATTCTTGTTGTGTGAAATCTTCAACGTTCAAATGCTCAAATATTTCATGATATAATTGAGGAGCATACATTCTGATGACAATGTAATTTAAAAGCTGAGATTCATATTTGTTCAAGATAAACTGTGGAGTAACATATCTTTTAGGACAAAATTTCATGGGAATCAGTGTGAGAGCTTAAAAGAACTTCTATGGATCCACGTTAACCAGTGTTTCCTACCCAAGAAGTTATCCTTGAGTGATTGAGGGGTGAGGGGTCAAAATCAAAGAGTGGGGGAGATAACTCATCCGGTTGAGTAATCTCATTGTGCTGAGGTAAAATGAAAAAGAGAGTTTGGTTAGCAGTGAGCAGATTAAAAACAGAAAGAGGGTGTGAGAACAGAGTTAAAAGAATACGAGAACTCTGCACCAGCCACTTTCTGAGCCGGGCAGCCACATTGCTGATTGGTTCACATTCTTTGGTGACCGTCATTGAAACAGGCAACTAGCCCATGCCAACTCTTGCATTAAACCCCACCAGCTACTCATTTCTTTCTCAACAAAGAAATGTTTCAATTTTCTTGGGGATGCAGCATATTATCTATCCAATCTTCACCCGGAAGGTTTGGATATTGAAAAGAAGGAAATTTGTCTCAACAGTTTACACAATTTGAGCCTAACTATTATCAAGCATAAGTTGCTTCAATCATTTCTACACTTGCACGTACACACAAGAAATGTGTTTTCTTGTCATAGAAATTCCTTCGTGTTTTTCGATTATTGAATGGAAGCCCTGGAGGAGTGAACATCAAAAAGCTCATTTCCAAAGTACATCCGTTGTACTAAGTGGCTTCGTGCAACTTACAGGCATTTTAACTGATTCATCCGTTGTTTCAGGGTTACCACTTTATATTATCTGAATTTGAAAAGATTCGGATAAACATTTTTGGAATTGACGGTTATACAGATCAAAAGGAGGAGATTGTTTCTGGTATTCAAAGACTGCTGAAATCGTAAAGAATTTTGATGATCATGATGCTCACAATCATCAAAAAGGGGGAGAAATATCAAACAAAAGAAAAGAGGGAGATAATTCGAATATCTCAATCTCCAAGAGTCAAAGAGATATATGTCAAAGAAGAAGAAGTTCAACTCAAGATGCTTCAATGTTCAGAGATTATTGTTGTTCAGATGAAGATACAAAGACAGTTCGTGCTTAAAGATTATTCAAGAATGTCTTAAAAGTTCAAAGCCCATTAAACCTCAAATCCTGTTCATAATTCAAAGACTGAAGAAATTTGCCAAAAGGTCAAAGCTGCTGCAAAGATCGACGATTCGAAGATATAAAGACTTTGTTTTGAAGACCTTGATCAACCTTACACAGATTTGAAGTTCGTATTTTCAAGACTTTGTGACTATTTGTTTCGGAATAGCCTAAATGAAGATTAAAGCCGCCAAAGTGGATTCTTAAAGATAAAGCCTATCTGAAGATTAAAGTGCTGAAGACTAGCGTCATAATTTTTTTAAATCTTGAATCCATAGGGGGAGATTGTTAGTACACTAATGTATCCAAGATTTAGTCTAATTGTAATTAGTCAACAAATGTCAAAGTCAAAATAGCTAGGTTTGGTCAAAGGGTATATAAACCCAATTATTAGGGTTTGTAAGGGAGAGGTCATTTTGAGTATAGCCACCAAGAGTGTGTGTGTGGCCTCCAAGAGAAAGTGTATCCCATCCTCATCTTCTACATTTCTCTATCAAATACAATGAGCTTAATGGTTTAATCTTGTTACCTATTCATTCTCATCTACCAATCAACTTGTACCCTAGATTTAAGTTAAATCATTCTTTGACAATTATACGTACAAGATTTGTTTTTAAACCCAACTATTTGTCACACGATCATACATAGGTATATAATATATATGTATGATGAGGCCCCTTATTTTGTAAACCCAAATTTTTGTAAAAACTATGAAACCTAATTAATCATGGTCGTTGATCAACTTAATGGACGATTCTGATGAAATGTGGGGGCAAAATTGTAATATAATATGCAATTAGGGGCGCAATGGGTATATGGACAAGTATGAAAGGGCATTTCAGGTATTAACGTTTGTCGTTTGGTTTTTAAAACTATGAATAAATGGATTTTCAGAGATTTGATTCTCTTAGTTTATCCGATTGCGGATTGATCGGAGCAATCGAGGCAACGATGTTTCACCGGAAATTTGAAGGAGGAAGAGAAATTTCACGTTTAGGCTGTGAAAAAACAAAACGAAAGAATGGCAGACCAAGAAGCGGTTCCCCGTTTGTTTGGATGTAGTAGCTACTAAAGAACAGAAAGACAAGACAGGTACGAAATCGAAGTAAATAACTCCTCAGATTCAACGTGGAAGACAAAATCGGATGAAATTCAAGAAAAAGTCAAACATTGAAGGTAATGATGTGTAAAAAATTACCTTATTATAAAATATGAAGCATGTGTAAACTTTGGTCAAACCTTATGCAGATTCAATGGGGAAGACAAACATTTCATATGATAATTGCAGATTTAATAGGGATGACCAACATTTTATATGATAATTGTATGAGTCCTTAGCGGAAGAGGAGGGTGTCATACCACTCTTGGAAATAAGAGTGGATGATGGCAACCGTTGCATTGAGGAACCCGAAGCGATCTTAGAGAAGAAATCTAAGAAGCTCTGACATAAAGAAGCCATGATGGTCAAGGTGCAATGGAAACATCATCGAGGTGCCAACATGACTTGGGAAGCCGAAAAAGATATGAAGCAGAGATATCCCCACTTATTTACTTAGCTAAGTATTTGTAATAACTCGGATAAGTTAGTTGTTTATTTATTTGTTTTACGTTTATTAGTTTAAGGTTTGTTTGTGGTGGTTTGAAAGTTTAGGGTTGTTAGTGTCATTTTAATATAATTCAAATACTTGATTGCAATTTTGGTAATCATATAAATAGGGAGCACCTCCTTATTATTTCATAAGTCGGTTTCCCTTTTGATATGTGTGTGCGTGTCGAGAGTTAAGAGAGAGAGAGAGAGCAGATGTTGTGTTCGATTAGGGCAATTGAAGGATTCCGATTGAGGCAATTTAAGGTATCAATTCCTTTTCAAATTATGTTCATAGTAGATAGTATTAAGTTTCTACCGGCTTAGAATTGTCAATTTTTGATTTTTATTGTGGTTTCGATCGAGTCTGGAATTCGGATGTCGTCCAGATTCTTCAGTATCCGGATTCGATTTATCCGGATTCTCCTGAGTTTCTGGATATGAATTTTAATCGGATTCGGTGGTTCCGGATTCCCTGACTTTCCGGATAAGGGTTTCCGATTAAGATTTCCGGGCACAAAAGTATCCGGATGGTTTGTAGTTTCCGAATAGGTTGTCCGGATAAGTTAATTCCGGTTTCCGGGAAAGTTTCATGGATAGTTCCAGATTTGGTTTTCCGGATATAGTTTCCGGAGTAGTTACCCGGATTAGAGGGACATTTGTGGATAAGGGTATGATAGGCTTATTTAGGATTCTTAGCCTGTCATTGAGTTTTACGTGGTAAATAGTTATATGTATTTTGTGTAACTCAGATTTGGCGGAGTTGGTCGAAAAATGTAATTCTTGCACGTTTTCAAGGGAAAAGGGATAGTTGCGTTAATTGCTTTCAGGTGAGTTTTACTTTAAATTGTTAGGACAACCTTAGGGGGGGTAAAGGTTGTAATTAAAAATATTTCACAAATAAAAATTCTCTTATCAAAATCAACAACAAATATTGCATGCACAACAAATATATAAATAAAATTAAGTGCACAACGGGAATATAAAGAGATAAGGGTAGAGAATATTGATACCGACACCGAGATTTAAAGTGGTTCACCACCAACTGGCTGGCTAGTCCACTTGCCGAGACACTTCTCGACACACTGATTCACTATAAGTGTTCTTTATGGTAGAACACAAACCTTGATACAATGATAATAAAATCTCTTGCTTTTGCTCGAGAACGTGAATCACTCACACTATTCAAATACTTACAAGAGAATATATCTCACAATATTGATCACTCTTGTATAAGTATAACACTTGGATTTTTGAGGGTTTGATCACTCAAAAAAAATATATTGAATAAGTGATTTAAATGAATGGATGTAGCTGAGAGTTTCTCCAAAAGATGGGTATTCAATTCTCTTTTTGGAGTTGAGAATGCTGCATGATATTTATACTTGGAAGCAGCAATGGTCGAATGGGTACCGCGGTATACCGCCTATATGGGCGCGGTATACCTCCCAGAAAAAGTAGCTGACAGCAGGAAGGTCAACCTGCAAGAACCTGCAACACGTGTAGCAGAGCCGCGGTATACCGCCATACACCACGCGGCATACCGCCTGAAAAAGGCATCTCAGCGTCAGAAAATTCAGCTCCTTTGATTGAACGACCATAGCTTAAAAAGGGGCCTGATTTCTTTTTCCCTATTCCAAAAAGAGTCAACAGCAACATTTTTGGCTAAGATTTGAATAATTCAATTTTAAATTCAAAACATTTCTAAATTAATTTAAATCAAAGATTTAGTTTAATTTAAAAATAGTGTTGGGTTAGGTTTTTGAAATATCCAAGTGGTATATTATTTTAAGGTGTTTATTATTATGAGATATATGATGACGTAAACACCAGTCTTGGACTCTTCAGATAAAATCTTCATGTTGTCCAATTAACTGCACACTTGGATAAAATTGTTAGAAAAACAATAATACGGTGTGTTTGTAATCATCAAAATAAATATATAAAATATATAGAGATGTGGTACACTTGCACCAACATAAATATTTTCAAAATGGAATACATATATACTGAATGAGAATGTGGTAGGTAGTGTGATGACGTGCTTATGATTGAAATATGATATATTGAGATATATGTTATATTTATATGAGCATAACACTACACGAGTGCACGTTGGCCGGACTTAGGACCGGTGGAGTATTGGTTATACGGAAGGACAACGGAGTTGGTTGTATGTTAGTGCAGCGGAGTAAATTGATTAGTTGGTTTAGCGCAACCAACTAATATGGCCATGTGAAAGAGTTATACACAGTGCATACGAGTCATGCTTGGTATTTGTATACTTATTGTATATATGTATTTTACAAAATGATTACTAAACTGATAGAGATTTTCTCACTTAGACCAATTGCTCTAACCCTCATTTTGTTTTCAAAAAAATATGTATTCCAGGTCCAGAAACTTATAAAGGCAAAGGAAAAGATAAGGTGTAATATGCTTTTGAAGGTTGGTTATGATTAAGAAGATTTTCTGAATAGTTTTGTATGGATAGTATGTGGAATTTAATGTAAATTATTAGCAAAAAGTTTGTACTGAAAACATGTACTGTATAGTTTTGAGACTAAAGGACCGTATGTGATCTAATATGTATCTTTTGTTATGAAATGATGAGATGTATATTATGTTATATGATGTATGTTTGGGTTAGGTTGTTACAGTATTCGAGGACGAAATCATTTCCAAGTTGGAGAGGATTGCAACACGCCGAATTTTTTCGGTAAGAGATTCAAAACCTTATTCTATGCATTTAGGTATTTAAGACTTAGACATCATTTCATAAGGAGTATCTTGTAAGCTATAAGTCCAGTTTGGGTGTCAGAATTATATATTAATTATACTTGGAATCTACTTGTTTTACATTTGCATATGCATATATATCATTTCGTAAGGAGTCTCTTCTCTTTCTCACTTTACCATATCACACCCACTCATTTTCTCTCCCTTTTCCCTACGATTTTCCCTCTCCCAAACCCTCTCAAACCCTTCCCCACTTTTGCAAGATTCAATACATTAAATACCCAAATCGTTGGAGCATTCAAGTGTTTAATCATCATCAAAGCTAGGTGTGGAAGCTAGGAAGCAAGAGTTCTTCATTTTCATCTTCTTCCCTAAGTTGCTAAAGATTTTCTAGGTTTTCATAAAAACCTAACTTGTGAGTTCATCCACACGTTTAAACTTTATACATGTCAAAACCTTGTGTTTTAACCTTCTAAACATCTTCCCACTTATTATTTCTTGATTTGATGAATTTTAACCTAAAACTTGTTTTGGGGATTTTAGGGTTTTGTTTGGATGAAAATGTTTGCAAAGATGAATACATGGTATTTAAGAGTTTATTTATGGATTTTATGTATGTTGGTTACATTTCCCTCAAATTTATGAGTTTGAGAAATCTAGGTCAAAATCTAGGGTTTTGAAATACTTAATGATTTTGATGAAGATTTTATGGATGTTGGTTTCCCATGTTGAAATAAAGTTTAAAATGGTAATTGGTGAATTATGGGATTTTATGGCTAACTATCAAATTTTGAGGTGAAAGTATTATGATGAGAAAGTTTACCTATTGGTGTGTTTTGGTACTAAACTTGCCTAATCATATTTAGGATAGTGATTGTACATTTTGAACTTGTTGTTTTACTTGGTTATAGTGTAATGGATCCATAGGCAGTTGAGTCTTTATTTTCAATGTTGGGACAATAGTTTCCCTCATTGTAGCACGGAATAAGCATTGGTCTCATGGTAAGTAAGATGTGGACCCGTATGGTCGGGCATTATCCCATGAACAGTAAGTTGTAATTCCAGCGTGCTAGTTTGTTTCTTGGATTTGGGTATCTCAATGTATAGACCTAGAGGGGTTGAAGTTGGGAATTCACGAACAATAGACTTAGAGGAGTTGAGCTTGATATCCAATCTGATTATGATACATGTGATTGGTTTTACTAATATGTCGAGTGACTTACTTTTGTGTTCTGTCAGTGCTTATGGTAAACGGGTCTCCCCCGTCAACGCATGATGTATTGTGTTAATGTGGATTTTCTACCCAAGGTTAACATTATGATTTTTCCGCATTACATTTCAATGATTTTATTACAATTATCAAATATAATTGTTTGTTCTCACTAGGCTTTAGCCTAACACTTTTTCTTAAAATGACATGTATATCAAGTCATTCTAGCGGTGGGACTCCTCGGGGTTGAGCAAAGAGTTGTGAAGTGGAAATAACATTTTTGGTGGAGTATTTAGAGGCATACATTTTTGGTTTAAACCGGTATACTTTTGGAGAAGAGATAGAGACACACGTTCAGAATCTATGTCATTATGGTTTAGATTAGTAGGTTGTCTAATGTATATTTTCATATTTAGTTTTGTGAACGCCTACTTTTTCCCCGTGTTAGGGTTATTTGCTCAATTATAGAATGACAGTTTCTGCATTTATTTAGGTTTAAATTTATCCCTATTTTTAGGGTTTCACAACAGATACAAACAAGTTATGAAATATATAAAAACAAAATAATTTGTTAGGAAATACGTAACCAAGTTAAGATGAAGCATAGTAAAGGAAATCTAATGCAATGTAATAAGTTATAAAGCTTGTTTCACAACCAGATTTATCAAAGCTTTTCTCGAAAGAGGCATGTGCGATGAAAATTATAATTTACAATCGTCTGAAAGGTAATTAAACGAATAAAAGAAAAACAACCGTCGGACTTTGGGTGAGTTTCTTTCACCTTCCATCTCCTCTTCTTCCTCAAAAGAGTCATCTTCTCTTGTTTTGCAAAACAATCATCATCAATTTGCTGAAATTAACTCTCGATCTCAGTCCGACCTCTACGGACTTCCTGTTTCACCCCTCTCTAACATGGTCACCGTCTAGCTTTTCATTCCTGCTACCCCTCTCCCCAAAAGCATAAAGTTGCTAAAAAACAATTTGGCTACATATCTATTTCAATAGCTAGTGTGACATCTCTAATAGTTTTATTCATCAATGTAAATATCAAATTCCAACGTGATCTCTGTGTAATGGCCATAGATGGTGATGGACCTCACTATAAATATATAATATGTAAGAAAAGTAACCTTGATGTCATTCAGGCATTTCGTCAAACACCTAATTTGCATATGTTAAATTGCCAACATTAAGATATATTTCTATGATATATCCATACAGACCATCTAAGTTTATAGGTCCATATGAGAACCATACACATGAACACCGATACACACACACAAATGAAGAAACAACATTGGTATAATATAATTAAACAAACAAAGATAGATAGATTTTGCATGAATATAAATTGGAAAAAAGATAAACTAATAGATTTACCTCATATATATGGATCCCTGCCAAGTGCCAACACTTATAACCTCAGAAATAATAAACCCACGTAAACCGATTCAAATTGATAGAAGTAAGATTGTATTTACATGGCCATATAATCAGATCCTAGTGAAGGCGAACCAAGAGAAATCAAGATATAGAGGAATATATTGAAAGATGACTAATTGAGAACAAGGTAAGGGAAGTCCGAAGTCGTATTGGTAGAAGATGGACAGTCCAAACGTTCGAGCTAGAGGTTACACTTGATACATTATCAATGCTTAATTACAAAAAAATCCCTCTCATAATGAAACACATATTTGTTATCTAAGAGCATCTACAACAGCTTCCCCAAAATTTCTTCAAAATGGAGAACCAAAAGTCAAAATCTCCAAAAACAAATTAGGGGCGTTTGGTTCACGGATTCTGATGAAATTAGAATGTCGAATTCCGATGACCGAATTCCATTCCTTCGTTTGGGTCCAATTTCATCAGATTCCATAAATAAGTGAATTTGACATTCCTTAGCAATCTTGAAGGATTTTGATGGAATTGGAATTGATGGAATGTTGTATTTTCATAATTCCAAATATATTCTTTAACTTAAATATAACATAATTTAATTTAATATTTTAGGTTTTTATTTAATATTTTATATTTTGATTTTATTTTTATAGTTATATTTATATTCATATTCATATTTTATTTATATATTTTATATTTTAATTTTAATTTTATATAATATAATTTAATACATTTTTTTTCTCGAAATATATTTTTTTTTAAATATAATTTTATTTGTTTGACAATATATTTTATCTGGGTTGTGTATATTTTATTTATTTGAGCATTAAAGTATTTAAAAATTATTTTATTAAAGTATTTTTAGTGAAACAAATATATTTAATGATTATTTTATTAAAGAATTTTTTGTTTTAAAAAATTAAAACTTATCAAAAAGGGTATTTAGGTCATTTATAATAAATTCATTCTAATTCCAAAACTACATTCTATTAACCAAACAGACAAATTTCAATTCCCTTAACATATTCCATTCCAATTCTGTCAACCAAACGGGTGGTTAAACCTGACAACATTTCATTCCAATTCCTTCAAAGTCAAATTCCTTTAACAAATTCCATTACATCCAAAAACATTCTGCGAACCAAACGCCACCTTACATTCATCTCCAACATATTCCTATTTTGGAGAATAAACAATGATTATAATATTAAAATATTGTATTCATCTATTAAAATATTATTTCTCTCTAAATATTATTTTTCAAAGATTTCTATTGGTGTTTCCACTTAGTAATCATTTTTTGGGTTAACTCCATATTTGGAGAAAAACTCCTCTCTCCTACTTTCTCCATTTTGGAGATAGTTTTGGAGAAGCTGATGGAGCAAAAAGACAACCCAAAATCTCCGTATTCTCCATTTTCTCCAAAATGGGAAAGCTGTTGGAGATGCTCTAAGCACATCAATGTCTTTGAGATATTAAAGAATTTAAAAAGTCAAAAAAATGAGAAAATTCTTTTAAGGATTCCTCTTCAACAAAGCTACCACGTCATGTGTTGAGGTAATTGTTTATATATATATATATACACACGTTTGGAGTTATGTAGCTTTAAATATTAAAAGATCAATAGTTGGAGGAGATTACTGGTTTAGAGTTATATTAGTTTGTTAGAAAATACGTAAAGATTGAAACATTATTTAATAATAAATTGTACTATAAAACGATGATTGTATTAAAGTTTTTTTGATGCAATTTATTTTCATTGATAATATTTATTTTCATGTAACTAAAAAACTCCATGCATTTTATATTTTTTTGGTTGCAACCATTCAATATTAAGTTCAATTTGTATAAACATTATGATATGCAAGTGTATGCTTAATATTAAGCATTATGGTGGGCGTATGCGCAATTAATATTTTTCAATTTGACATTATGGTGGGTGTATGTAAAACATATAGTCATAATTAGATGTGCAATGGTTATAAAAGAATTGTTATAAATTTATAATACAATTAAACATAAGAAATACAATAAGAGTATTTTATTAATTGTTGAAATGGAATATAATATCCTTTAATCTTAAGGAATTTTACAACGCAAGGTAACATACGTTATGTTAGAGATATACCGGTTGTTATAAGCAATAACTAATCATAGGTGGCGAGAACCAAACAACTTCAGTTTCAATTTCAATTTCAATTTCAATTGGATTCACCACAAACATGGTCATTATTATTGCCTTACTTTTGGCGACAAAAACTTAGCTTTGTGCGATGATAATTACAATTTATGAGAACCAACCAAGAAGGAGCCATTAGTTCAATCTCAACTCACATCTGGGCTTTGAAAACACAATAGTGAGTGAACCAACCATATCTCGCTAAGTAAAAATCATATACCAAACTTGCAGACTGCAAATCTTCATGACCTGATAGATCAAAAAGTTATAATGCAATCAAAATCACATCATGAACATACAGAAAGTTATCATACGATCAAATTTACGATAAGAACATGCTTTAAAATATAAAGCAATCAAAATCATGATACAAACATACATAACATTATAATACAATCTAAATCACAAAACAAACATACATAGAATACTTACCTTAGATCATAACCACAAACTCCCACAACCCAAACTAGGGGTGTTATTCGGTCGGTTAAATCGGTTTTCAGTTTATTCGGTTCGGCTTAATCGGTTTTTAAGTCTTTATAAAACTAACCAATAACCAAACCAAATAAGGTTCGGTTTAATCGGTTTCGGGTTATTCGGTTTGGTAACTGGTTAACCCGAATAAGGATTTATATTTTTTTCGTTGGACACTTTCTCAAATAATTTTCTAAAATTAATTGTCCGTTGCTTTTAATATATTATTGTATCATACAATGGTAAAAACGTCATTTATCAACCAATATCTATCGAATGATATATATTTGTTTTCAATACGACGTAAATCAAAGAAAAAAACATAATCTAATGAAAATCTTATCTACTATCAATAAAATATATTATATAGCAATAAAATATGTAAAATAATAATAGTATAACAGGTATTTGGATTGTTTTTTATATACATGAAATATATAAAGTATTAGTAGAATGTGTTATTCGGTTTAACTGAATTAGAAAAAAATTAACCGAAAACCGAACCGAATAAGGATTCTTATTCGGTTAACCGAACTATTTAACCCAAAAATCGAATAAGCCGAAACCGTTTAACCCAAATCTCATTCGGTTCGGGTGGGTTATTCGGTTTCGGTTATTTTTGACACCCCTAACCCAAACTTTAAACCTTCAAATCTTCACGAATTAATACATAAAAGTGAAAGAACCTGAGATCCTACAAACAAAAAGATGTTCAACATAAGTAAAAAATCACATACTGATCTTAAGAACTTCAAATCTTCAACTAATACATAATAGTTATAATGCAAAAGAAGTAATGATACAGACATACATAAAATTATAATGCAATCAAAATCACGAAACAAACATATATATAAAATTCTTTACCTGATATTGCAACCAAAAGATCACATATTGAACTTCAAATGTTCACGACCTAATACATATAACTATAATGCGATTTAAATAATGATATGAACATTCATAAAATTATGCGTAAAGTGAAAAAAAACAAAAAACAATGAAGAAATAAAGAATATCAAAAGTAAAATAGAAGAGAAGAGAAACCTAAGAGAAATAAATAAATTGAGATGAAGATATTTAGATTGATGTGTAGAATAGAGATATAATTTGAGAGGGATATAGATATAAGATTGTTGTCTAACAACATCAAAATATGAAGTTTTGAGTTTTGTAGCTTTAATATAAAAGGAGATCAATAGTTTGAGGAGATGGATGGCTTTAATATAGAAGAAGATGAATGGTTTGGAGTTGAATGCAAATATTTAAAAAAAATCCCGGTTTTAACCCTCATGGCACATGATATACAAACAACCCAAGCTACTACGGTAGCTAGTGACATGATTATCTCGCTTCGAAGGAAAAGACTTAGGCATCGTTTGGCTTATAAGCTAACTTAATTTTTGGGTACATGTTTGAATGAGCATAAGGTAACTTTTTTATAAGCAACTTGAAGTAACTTATAAGGAGTTTTTTTATGACTTTTTTCAATTTTATTGTCATTAATATTAGTTTTTATTTATTAACTATTATTATAAATAAATATTAACTATTAAAATTTAACTATTATTAACTAGTAAATAATTATTAATATTAATTGAAACTAATTAAATTAAATTTTAATTATACATTGATATTAATTTTTAATTATTTAGAATTATTGTTAATTATATGAATTATATTTATATTTTTTTAATACTAATCGATATATTTTAATTATTAACTACTATTATTTTTTTTTTTTATTCAATTGTTTTTTCATATAATATGTAACGGTTATTTAAAATCATAATTTAATACATATCTTTTCTAAACTTGTTTTAATAAATTCAAAATTTATGGTATATATGTAATAATAAATTTTAAATTCTTTTAATTAACATATCATATTTTTAATTTTTCTTACTACCTTATTCGTATTAATTAACATATTATATTGCTTTAAATTGTTTTAATTATATTTTTAAATATTGTAATTGATACTTTTTTCAAAATGTCATTTTTGTTCATTTTACATGTTTATAGACTAGTTTTGTCAAACGTGACTTATCCATCAGCTAGCTTATCAACTAGTTCGCCAAACATAGCCTTAGTCTGGAGTTGGTAGAGTGTTGCACGTGCTTGAAGGATTATCTCCCGTTTTATCCCTATCTAATGTTGTGCCAAACATGAGTCAACAAGTTTCTATATTGTCCTATCCCATTCCGTACCCCTACCAAGAGCACCCTAAGGGTGCGTTTGGTTGCAGGACAGGACATGACAGAACAGGACAAAACAAGACAGAACAATTGTCCAGCGTTTGGTAGAACATAACTAAACTGGATAGAACAGAACAGGACTGACTAAATGACCAATTTACCCCCAGTGAGTTGTTTAGTGTTTTTTTTACGAAATAATCAACACCTTAACAACTACAATCATATTTGAAGCATCCAAAAAGCAGAAATTTTTCAGATTTGAAGCATCCAAAATCCACAAATAAGCATCCAATATCCAAGCATCCAAGTTTCAGATTTAAAGCAACGAAAATCCACATAATAAGCATCCAAAATCCATATAATAACAATGCAAAATCCATATTATAAGCATCCAAAAACCAATATAATATGCATCCAAAATCCATATATTAAGCATCTACAAATCGATTTTGAAATTTCAAGTATCCAAAAGCTAATCGATTTCAGAAAAGCATCATTTTGCAAATCGATTTTTGGATGCATCCAGCAGGTTTGAAGAGCAGTAGGAAAGATACGAAATCGAAGAGCATCATTTTGCAAATCGATTGCAAATCGAACCAGTAGGAAAGTTTTTTGGAAGAAAAGCAGGTTTGAAGAGCAGTAGGAAAGATATGTTTCACAAATCGAACCAGCAGAATCGAAGCATACAAAATCAGAAAATCGAAATCGAAGAGCGATACAGAATCGAAACCCTTACCAGAAAATCGAAGCAGTACGAAAATCAAAATTTGAAGAGCAGTATGAAATTGAAGCATACAAAATCAGAAAATCGAAGCATACAGAATCGAAACCCTTACCAGAAAATCGAAGCATAGAATGTTACCTGGAAGAATCGACTTTGAAGATATGATTGGAGCGTTTGGAATAATCGATTCTGGAATAATCGATTGCAACAATATCGAAGAAGAAGCAGTAGTGATGGATGCGCAGTAGTGATGGAGGCGTGAAGATAGAATCGTATCAGATGATAGAACAGGGCATTTTGGTCAAATAATTCCCTGTTCCATCTTGTTCCAGGGGTCTTGAAGGAACACGCGTGTTCCAATTTAGTTCCATCTAGTTCCTGTCTGTTCCTCCTTAAGTCATGCCAAACATGGGACACGTGCCCTTGTTCCAGTCTGTTCTGTTCTGTTCCACCTACCAAACGCACCCTAAAGGAACTCAAACTAAAGACCAATTGAAACAAAAAGAAACAAATACTAGAATCTTGATAGGATCTACACTCATGTTTCAAATTCTACAAAGTCTACGTTTTCATAAACCTAAGGGTGCGTTTGGTACGCAGACTACATGGGACGGGACGGGACAAAAAAAATAGTACCATGTTTGGTACGCCATGGAACAAAAATGAATGGGACAACATGGGACAATTTTTTAGAATCGTGGGACAAAACATGGAAATTCTTGTTCCACCAAAAAAGGTGGAACAAGTTGGGACAAAACTTAAGATTACCCTTTTACCCTCTAATACACATCTGATCAATATCAAACCCTAAATCAAAAATCGTGGCCTCCATCTCGACTCATCCCCTCCATCGCTCCATCTCTCGACTCATCCCCTCCAGCGCTCCATCTCTCCACTGCAATCGCTCCATCTCTCGACTTCTACACAGGTATCGCCGATTTCATGTCTCGATTTTCATGCTACTGTCGCCATTTCATGTCTCGATAAAATGGATTTCCTTTGGAAAATGGTGTCGATTTCATTGTCAATTTCTTGATGTTGCTACCGATTCTTGTCAATTTCTTGATGTTGCTACTGATGTTTCATGGTCGATTTCAGTCAATTTCTCGATTTCATTGTCAATTTCTTGATGTTGCTACTGTGTATATATATTGTTGTCAATTTCTTGATGTTTCTTGATTGAAACAGTATGTATGTATATATACTGTGTATATAAACCGTGTAAAATGGATTCTTGTCAATTTCTTGATGTTGATTGTTACTGATGATTGTTACTGATTTCATGCTACTGAAAAAATGGATTCATGCTACTGATTGTTACTGATTTCATGCTACGTTTGAAAAGTTTTAAATTACGTACGTATTTACAATGTTGTGTGAGAATATTTATAAATCATGTATATATATTTAAAAAAATAGCATAAATATTATAGATAAAGTTATTCAAATAAATTTTGGTTGATTTGTGTCATTTATAATCATTATATGATATAAAATAACATTAGACAGCGCTTAAGGGCAATCTGGTCATTTTAACAGTTCTGTCATGTCCTGTCCAGCTTACCAAACGCAAAACAGACAATTAGTCATGTCCTGTTCTAGTCGTACCAAACGTAGGACAGACAATTATGTCTGTCCTGTCCTGTCCCGTCCTGTCCCATCCAGTCTACGCTGCCTAAAGGCCCTATCTTGTAAACCCATATTAAGAGCAGTTCTACAAACAACAAACTACAAGAATCAAATGAGGTGTGTCTCAAAAATAGGCTAAATACATCATATATCAAGCAAAAAATCTTCAAGGGGAACATGAAATGAGGTGTATCTCACTCAAAAATAGGCTAAATACATCATATATCAAGCAAAAAATCTTCAAGGGCTCACATGTTCCCCAGAAGCAGAATAAGAGCACAATATGTCCCAACTTCTTTGCATATGTGGAGGCAATGGAGCACCAAATTTGAGGCTTTTGATGTCTCCAAAATCATAATCCGAAGAAGAAATACGAGCGCGATCTAACGCAGAGGATACATCGGGCAAAACCATCTTCTTACAATGCAAATGAAGGTTAGGCTGATTATCGGAGATGCTCCCACTCTCTAAATCAAGGCCAAAGGGATGTGACTTTCTTTTGCAGACCTCAACCTTTTCTTCAAGATTTGATTGAGATGATAGTTGGTTCCATTTCTTGTGAGCTTGCCACCCGTATTTGTAGTCTCCAACTATCGGTGTTCCCAATACCTCAGCACAATGGACCCGGATCTTTGTTTTCAAAGAATCGCATAACGAAAGATGTTATCACAAGTTCATGCAACAAAACTATTTCAAACAGATTATGTAAATCAAATCCATCCCTTAAAGAGTATCCACAATGGTGTTTATTCCAAAACTTTTTCGACCTTATTGGCCACATAAGCACCTTGAATAAGTCCCGACAAAAAAATACCTTACAAGCAAGGTTTTTGAATGTGTGTCCCTCTTTTCTAGAACAACTTACTCAAAAAGCTGTACCATTGTGGATGCTCTTAAACGAGCAACAAATCTATTGCCACTATTAGAATTCGGGAAGTGATAGGTTTGACCTCAAAAGTGATCAAGGGGAAGTGTACATTATTAAGGAACTGTTAGATAAATTAAAAATGGTGCACCGTAGTGATGAATAATACCTGGTGTTTTCTACCAGTGAGTGGAGAAAGCTCTAACCATGTGAGACCTGCAATTATTTGACACAAACTATAAAGAGTGGTGACATAAACAACCCTCCAAATAATTGTGCCTTTTTCTTGGTAAATTACCAAGGTAAAAAGCTCATTTATTTTGGGACAGAGGTCGAGTAAATTTTGCAGTAAAATCCAGAACAAACCATGACTAGAAGATTCTAGAACTCGATATTCTGTTATGGCATGTTGTGATGACATTATTGAAACATTTTCAACAACTGTAATCCGTTCTGACCTTCCATCATCCATTACCACCTTGGCGGAAACAACAATTCAAGTTACATTTTACAGTAGTTTCAAAGAATCATCTTACACAAGAATGTATGATTTGAAATTCAAATATATTCACATATGAATTGCAGAAAGAAAATGAAAAATGCGAAATGAAGATATCGAGTTAATTCTAACCTTTCCCAGAGGAACTGAGATTAGACCTTGTGGACGCCTGGGAGACCCAAGTACAAGTGCCCAATACTTTCTTTGAAGGAATCTTTTTTCACTCTTCAAATCCTACAAAAAAAACAAGATTATTTGAGAAAATGCAAACCATTCACGCCCAGAAACAACTTTGTTGGGTGAAACAATTTAGAGAGAGAATAAAATTACGCACAATATTGGAAGCACCGATGGTTTTCTCACGAAAAATAGAATGCAGAACAGTAGCACTGAGCTGTGTTCTCCCCAAAATCAAGATGCCGCTACTATCTCTATCAAGTCTGTGCACCTAATAAATTACAAGCTTGTTTGACCACAAGATACAGATACATGAGATTAATCCCTGGAACAAAAAAATTAATTTCATTTAGTGATGACAATGGTGATCATGTTTCTTTTAATTAGCCTTTGAGCTTATGCTAATTAACCCAACTCACGGACTTTTCTTTGTAATATTTCAAGTAAGTCTGTAAGTGTCCATGAACTTATGCAAATTAAGTCAAAAAGAATCATTTATGGCATTTAAATAATCAACCACACCCAGTTTCTTCAAATCCGGGAAGACCCTTCTTGAAATCATAACTTTGTATTCGTTTTACATTTCCGCAATTATTAAACTGAATATTAAACAAAATTGTCAAGTATATATCTAATGATGTAGCCATGTAAAGTGGGAACAATACTCACCAGCCTAGGTGGTTCTGAGAAGTCATGTCTTAAATAAGTTCCAGCTAACTCATCTAAGCTTGTTTTTATTCCAATACCACCCTGTAATAAAAAACTCTAATCAACGTTTTGAAAATGGCAATATATGCGAACAATCCTCATCAAGATGTGAATAGCTCACCTGAACAGGCATTCCAGGAGGTTTATTGATGACAAGAATTGCCGAATCCTAAAAAGTAAATAACAAAGGGCACATGATCACCTATAAAACTAAGGTGAAATTGAAATGAGCAAAAAAAATGAATAAGCCACAATTTTAAGAACCTTATATAACACAAGATCATGAAGAAACTTTAATTCTTCTTCACTGCAAAGGCACTCCGCTTTCTCAGTTGGCAATGCTTGCACCGTGATAGGAAGATAAATTGTATCACCACATTTCATTGAGTCTTTGGCTGACACCTGACGAAATATCAAGTAGAAGATGAAAGAATAATGCTCTCCGAAAATTTAAAAATAAAACAATAGAAATAGTGGTGTTCATGAGAACCTTAGAAATGGACACCACAAAACCAATTACAAATCACAATTATACAAAGACTTAAATCTTTTACCCTTTTGATTCGGCATCCTGAAGCTTGAACATCCTGATTAGAATTTGAACCTTCAGAAGTTTCACGTCGAACCTTCAGCATATCATCACAACACATCCAATGAGCTATTAATTCCGAATACATGCTTCACTTGTGAATAGAACAAAAAAATTCAATTTGATCACATGAAAAAATGATGTGAATAAGTTATGCAGGATTTTTGTACCAAGAGCAAATAATTTGACAAAATCACTGCACAATTTTAAGAAACATTGGATCCCGACACAGCTATTGAAGATCATGAGAAGAACTTTTTCAGAAAAAATACTGTGGACTTGTGATTAACTTTGCATTAAGCACATAAGAATTGACATATAATAACAAAATGTAATCTAATTCCTTATAATTAAATACGACAGGTAAGGGTGTACATGGGTTGGGTTGGGCGGTTTAGAACATTTTTACAATTCAGCCCAATTATGGTGGTTTAGAACAATCTCAGCCCAAACCATTAAGTATAGCCCAACCCAACCCATTCAAAAGTATAACCCAACCCTTGCGGGTAATGGCGGGTTAAGCTGTATGGTAGTATACGTAAAATTAAGGAATAAAATACTATAAATACTACTAAAAATATACAAAGCGAAGTTCTTAATTATTACAATAATCAAAATATACAAGGGCCTCCACTATTTTTGGACACCAAGAGCTTCTAAATTAGTCCAAAATACGAGTGTGGTGTTAACAAGGCCAGCCGAGTCGAGTTGCAAGTTATTCGAACTCGACTAGAAAAAAGAGTATCGAGCTTATGCTCAAAAAACTTTCTCATAGTAGGGGCTCGTGCTCAACTTGAGCTCAAATTTCTCGAAAAAGTGTATGCTCTACTCGAAACACTAGTAAAATATATTATACATACATACATTGGGTTGTAAATTTGTCTAAATAAGCTACAATTTTATTCTTATGTTATTTACATAAATAAAATTTTATAAAAATTATATATTAGCGCCGGTCGGACAGGTTGAGTTGGGCCTAACCCAATTTCATCAAAATTAATTGTGTTAGGCGGTTTTTGAGGATTGACGGTTTTATGTACACCGACAGAAATTTGATACCTGTCTCAAGCGGAAGAGCTTTTGTACGAGAGACCTCGGGAGTTGCGGGCAGCACCGCATTACCCATTTGAGCGCCGTCGTGGTGCTTGCATCTCCTTCATCCGTTGATTTCCTTCTGCCGACAATATCTCTCCCCAAGGAAGCACCGTTAAAGGTCACATTGAAAGGCGGTAAAGTTAACCACTTGCCTTTTTTGTTCTCGTTCTTCTCATCTTCGACTTTGGTGGAGCTGTTTTTAGCTTGAACCTCGTGATACGATGAGCTTAAAGTTCTGGCGCCACCGCATCCCGTGGTAACAGGTGGTGGTGGTGATCTGAGAAGCGCTCGCCGGAGATGAGAAAGGACCGCCATATTTTGAGGTTTAGGGTTTGGGCTTAACCATCGAAAACGATTAGAACAACCGGTTTGTATTTCTGGAATAGAAAAGTCAAAAAAGATAACAAATGGCTTTAAATTTTCATTTGGCCCAACCTGGGCCCAAAATGAATTACACTAAATTTTGAGTGATGAATTAAAAAAATGAAAACATTAATTTAAATTTTTATTTTTGATAGGTCCCTGTGCTTTACAAAGTTTTTTAATTACTAATTTTAGGAGGGACCAAGTCCAAATATGTTACTAAACCTAGAATAGATAAATGGACAGATTTATCCCTTCTTAAATACAAGTTAATTAACGGTGTTATTAACAGGAACTCTACATGTTATTAAATGAAAAGTTAAGAGATAAAATAATTCTTTGAGGGACCATAACCATTAATATTTGTAAACCATAGGGACCAAATTCGTATTTAACTCTCGTTAAGGCATCGTTTGGTAAAAAAAATCTAACTTTGTTTTTGTACATGATCATAAGCTAGCTTTTTGAAACGCTACTTGGAGTAGCTTTTTGTTAATATTTCAATATTGTCCTCATTAATATCAATTATTATTTATTAACTATTATTATAAATAATATTAATTTTTAAAATTTAATTATTATTAATTAATATTAACTGAAAATTATTAAATTAAAATTTAATTATATATTGATATTTATTTTTAATTATTTATAGTTAATGTTAATCATATAAATTATTTTTACATATTTTTAAATATTAATCAATATATTTTAATTATCAATTACTATTATCGTTTTAATTATTATTTGATTATTTTTCATATTATATGTAACGGTTATTTAAAATCATAAGTTAATATATATTTTTTCAAAAACTTGTTTTAACAAATTTAAAATTTATAGTATATATGTTATAATAAATTTTAAAATTTTTTATTTAACATGTTATATTATTTGATTTTTCTTTACTACATTGGTTGTACTAATTAACATATTATATTGCTATAAATTTGTTTTAATTATATATTAAATATTGTAATTGATAATTTTCTGAAGATATTTTTTTTGTCATTTTGCATATTATAAGCTATTTTTTGGCAAACGTAACTATCAGCTACCAACTAACTTATCAGCTAGTTTGCCAAACATAGCATAAATATAAATGAGATTGTTCGCGGACTTACGGTGTATGAGCTTTTCTATTATGGGACTACTGAATTGGTTTTTTTTGGCACATATTTGTATATTAATATTTAGAAATGTAATTATTCAAATACTTATCAACTCTATGTTATAAATTATTGAAAACAAATTTTTATAGATCAACTATTATCAATGTTCTAAAAAATTCGCCGCACAGCCGTCATGGCACCAAGGCTTGTGTCTCACGCCACGTTAAGTCTGTGGCACACCATGGCCTAATACGCAATTTTCGTAATGCGATATTTGATTTTTCTTTATGAATGTCTTCTTTGTTAGTTTGTTAATATATAACCTAATTTAACTTACTTATTACTATTGACGCATTGAGTAACACTACAAAACATATGTTTTTATATATAATATTATATATGAGTTAGAAATATGTCGTCATAAGTCATGCCTTGAAAACGCCATGACTTTGTTGTGGCTCCTAAGGCTTGAGGTTTGGCCTCGCCGCCACCCCACGCCTCACGCTATTTAGAATTTTGACTATTATTTATTGATGTATGTTATTTAAAATTCAATATTACAAATAAATGATGCACAAGTATAATTTTTCAAATATGAATGTTTGAATTTATAGCTAACTGATAAACATAATCAAATACAAAATAAACATCTCATTTTAAATGTAAAAAAATCTAAAATATATTTAGGATAATCATTGAATTCCAACAGAATACTTAATTATTATTATATAAAAAAACATTACAATATTAAATCCAAAATAAATTACTTCTTTATTAAACCTAAATTAAATTATAATTATAAATTAATTAAAAATCCACAGAAAGACAAAAAAGCCATTTTTTCCAAAACCACACAACACCGTATTATAAAATACATGAAGACAAAAGGTAAAACGAAACGTTAAAATCGAGCTATATCGCGATGCATTGCATGGGTCCACTTCTAGTTCTAGATATTAATCAATTTTTAAGCAATTGATACATTTAAGCGTGGTTTATCAAATTTTTATCGGGTAGGTATTTATTTGTAAAAGTCATAATTTTAACTTATCTAATTCGATAAAAGTTATTATATCCACTTAATCAGTCCTTAACGGGTTTCAAAAAGACCATATTTTTAAGCAAACAAAAATGATTGGGTAGTTTTAACCTTCTTTAAGTGATTAAATTGAATCGTTTTTACAACTAAAACATCATGTATTTCTTCTAATAAGGAAATCTTTAAAATATTTTATAAATTATAGTTTCACTATTAATGACCACAATTTATTATTTTGAACTTTTTTACATTTTTGTCATGACAAATAATTGGGGTGAAAGAAACAGGATTTAATTGGTGTTCTGGGCTTTTACGAGTTTTAATCGGGCTTTGATTGGCCCTTAACCAGACTAGTTTTGGCTATATCAATTACTAGATTACAGGCCTTATCTCGGCTTTTTAACCGGTTATAGAACCGGTCCTATAAACATGTTTATATATAGAGTGAATTGCACCGGTGGTTTATCCAAATTTTAGATTTGGTTTCTAAAGTACACTATCTACGGTGGTGGTCCTTAACTTTTTTATTCACTTTTACTTATGGTCCTTCTATGTTTAACATAGGAGGACCATGAGTGAAAGTAGATTAAAAAGTTATGGACCACCATATAGTGTACTTGAGGGACAAATACAAATTTTGAGTAAACCACAGGGACTACCGATGTAATTCACTTTATATATATATATATATATATATATATAGGGGTGGTATCGGGTACAAACCAAATAGTTTGTACAAACTCGTACAAACTCAATCTACCTTCATGAATTTGAATTTTTTTTTAATTTGGCTTCATGAATATATAATTTGGCTCCATAACTTCTTTTTTTTATATTTATAAGGGTATTTTATGGCTCAACCGAAAAATATAGATTCATGAAGCCAAATTATATATTCATGAAGCCAAATTTTATATTCATGAAACCAAAATATAGATTCATGAAGCCAAATTAAAAAAATTACAAATTCATGAAGGTAGATTGAGTTTGTACGAGTTTGTACAAACTATCTGGTTTGTATTTGATACCCAGTCTATATATATATATATATATATATATATATATATATATATATATATATATATATATATATATGCGGGTTCAAACGAGGAGCGTAACAATTTAAGAAAACGCGAGGAGCACCGACCATGTACAAAATTACATGTGATTTACAGTACAAACCGCGGGACAAACTGCGCGTTTTGCAAACCGCGGGACAAACCGTGCGTGTCCAGAATGTTAATCACATATGATTTTGTACAAAATCACATGTGATTTTGTACATGGGCGACCGTTCTCGTGTTTCTCGTAAATAGTTAGCGTTCTCGTTTGAACCTTTTTCTCTCTCTCTCTCTCTCTCTCTCTATATATATATCGGGAGAGAACAAGGAAAAATGAAAGAACCGAAGAACTCATCCAAGCCATTAGATTAAGATGATCTAATGGTTATGAACTAAAAGGTAGTTATAACCAATTTTTTTAATAAAAAAAGGTATCTACCCTCTGTTTTTAAATTCAAAATTGGCGAAGTATGACAGAAATTAAAGCTAAACAAATTACACCAAAAAATTCATCATTTTATTATCTTTAATTTGACATCCATTTTGATATATTTTTTCATTCGTTTTTTCATGGTTCTTCGGTTCTTTTATTTTTCAAGGTTCTCCCTTGATCCTTACCATATATATATAGAGAGAGAGAGAGAGGGAGGATAATTTGAAACCCATTTAAAGGTTGAAACCTTTGAAACCCACATCTTGACCGTTGATCTAATCTTGTTATTTTTTCTAACTAAATTAATCTATTAAATCTAAAGGGTAATTAAGTAATCTTCATATTTTCCGGTTTTTATTTTTTTAATTAAAAATGATTTCAGTAAATCATTCCCTAAAATAGTGGATAGTGGATTACATTAAACATGGTAAGTTGGTTATTCAATTTTAAAAATGATTTTTTAATATTAATTCCATATTGATAATCTTATTTTCGTTTATATCTAGAATATTTTTGATGCAATTGAACGTGAAACCCATATCGCTGAAAAAATGGAGGAATTAGAGAATGCTGAAACAGTGGTAACTGGAGCGGATGGTTCGAAGAAATCCAAGTCGATAGAAGTCGTGTATAATGGTGAGGACAATCACATTATATGCAGTCTTTGTGTTCACTTCCCGGCACTAAGAACAATGAAGTTTTAACTTATGACTCACTGAGTGGATGTTTCGATCCTATTTGTTAGACAACCTTAGGGGGGGGGGGGTAAAGGTTGTATTAGGATCTTTTTACTTTCAAAAATTTGATTCTTTAATCACAACAACAGTTTAAATACGCAACAAGATATATTTGAGATAAGGTTAGAGAGAATGATACCAACACCGTTGTTTTAGAGTGGTCGCCAACTTGGCTAATCCACTTTCCGAGACACTTCTCGAGACACGGATCCACTATGAATGTTCTTTATGGTAGAACATAAACCTTGATACAAATATCAGAATCGATCTCTTGCTTATGCTTGAGATTGGAATGGATCACTCACTCTCAAAGTAAATACTTACAAGATGATAAATTTCTTAATGGTAATTACTCTTGTATAAGTATAACACTTGGATGATTTTGAGATTTAAATGCTTGAGTTATTTTGCTAATCACAGTTGCCAGAAATCAGAGATTTCTATATTTTTATAAACTCAAGACTTCTTTGATTCAGTATGTAAAGATGTTCATTTATATTGAAAAAGATTGGATACGACCGTATCCGGACGTCCGTATTAAGTTCAAAGGCGGACGTCCGCAATAAATGCTCTCTAGATTTCTAGCCGTTTCAAAGATTTTGTCAGAATAAAGTACTGTGTGCGGACGTCCGGTTGAAGCATACGGACGTTCGGTTGAAGCATGCGGACGTCCGCTCAGTCTTTTTCCAGCTAGAAAAGATTGATTTGAAAGCTATGCATTTTATCCATTTCACCAAGCAATCTCCTCAAACGGTTTTATTTCAAAACATTTTATTTTTAAGTTATTTTTGAAGAAAAAACATACAGGTATTTTACTGATCTGATTGAGTGTTTACCGTTAAAACAATTTATCCGAAGGATAATAAATAAGCTTCTTGATATAATCTTCAGATGAGAGCTTCTTGATGTAGTCTTCAGATGAGACATTCGTGTTCCACTGTTTTGACCTGGAATACTTGAAAGATGCTTTTCCATTCTTCAGAGGCTTTATTTTACACACTTAGATTAAATTGTTAAAAGCAAATAATGTTTGTCTATTTATTTGTTAATCATCAAAACAATATTTAATCACTTGCACCAACAATCTCCCCCTTTTTGATGATGACAAATAAATAGACATATAGACATATATAGTGTGAATTTCTCCCCCTTTTGTCGAGATCAAAAAGAGTGAGAGGAATAAAAGAGCTCCCCCTCAAACTAATAGCGATAGCTCCCCCTTAAAATAAGATCCCCCTTAAATAAGGAGCAATAATACCAATATTGAGAGACAAAATGAAACATAGGTATTAGCAAACCATGAGTAGCAAATAGTAGCAAAACCTAACACATACCAGTTCGAAAAAAACAAGGTTTTAGATCGTAAGAAAAACAAACACAAAGAAACTAATCACTATCGTCAAGTAAGAACACGCGCATCTCCTCATGCAGCATCCAAACATCTTGGTGGACGTCATCAATCCGGCGATTAACTGCGTCCCAACGCTCCTCTTGCAGTCTTTGGTATGAGGATTGAGATTGCTGTATTCCCAAGACCGCAGTAAGAATGTCCCTGTTTGAAACCGGTCCTTGAGGTATAGATGAGGAAGAAGACACGTCCTCCTCGTCGGCATGGTCAGACACGGGATCAGGAATAGTAGCATGACGTCGACGGGATGGTCCTGGTTGAGCCCCCATTCTAATTAGGCTTAAGGCATCTAGAGGTTTAGGTTCAGAAATGGGTCGACTTATAAAAAGGAGATTTAGGTTGCGAAAAAGATTTTTTAGGAGATACCCAAACGGTAGTGTGCGGTTGTTTTTCTCCACACCAACCATGCGATGAGCAATGATAAAAAGGCATCAACAGATATGTGATTAGCAAGACAGTAAAGAAGGTAGCATTGAAGACTACCCATACGTTCGGTGTTACCGACACGGCCAAAAACATTGTAGAGTATAATTTTGTTCCAAAAACGCATTTTATCAGTTAAACATTGGTCGGTGAGTTGATTGGTGTCAAAATCAGTTTGATTGGGCGCAACAAGAATAGGTTGTAGAATAGTTTTCGTGGATACATTTACTTGAGTTAATAAAGGAGCGAAAGAAGAAGCATTAGTGAAAACACAATTATCAGATCTAGGAAGACCTAATAGAACAGCAAAGTGATCAAGATCAAGTTCAAAGAATTGATCATAGAGCCGAAGAGACACAAGTTGGGAAGACTCATCAAAGTCAAATCCGGCATAAAAATCAACAATGGAGTCATGGGACACTGCACCTTTAAAAGTGAGAAAGATGTCCCACCCAATGGCGGTAAAGGCTTCAAGAGTACCAAAGGGAGCCAACCCATCCAGATGAACAGGGCGACCGAGATTACATTTTCGGCTTTGCAAGATAAGGCGACGTTCATCCCGTCGAGCAATGCGTACGACAACCGGATCAGGAGGAGGCGGTGCTCGAGAGGATGAGGTTCGAGAGCGTTTTGGACCCATATCTGTAAAGATATATATACGTACGAACTTATAACATTGATAAAAAAAATAAAAACCCTGTGATCCCACAATGACAAGTAATAAGAGTAAATACACAATATATATGAATCAAAGAAGTACACCTCTATATATGATTGAAGAACTTGCAGCTTACAACTTCACAGAAGGTTGAGAGGTTTACAAAGTGGAAGGAGGCTGCGAAGATAGAGGCGTGTGTATTTTGTATGTTGAATGTTCTATGTTGTGGTGTGACCTAAAAATACAGATAGTATACTATATATACTATTCAAAGTTTGACAACATGTCACATTTGGTCCCTCAACTATAATACTACATGGTACAAGATAATGTAACATTAACAATCTCCCCCTTTGTACCAATGTAGAGCCATAAGCTTTAGACATTCATTGGAACCACTTGTGTCTTCCGAAGCCCGAAAATCAACTCGAATCTTCTTAGCGCGTTCCGGTAGTCTACTCGATATTTGACGGCATCCATTACTTCCTTTATCAACGCCTTTTGTTTCTTCGACAGCTTCTCTTCTCCTTTAGCATCCAATCGTAATCTGCTCACTAGATGAATCTGAATCATCTTGAAAGTTCCGTCGCTGAATTTATTTGCATCAGTGACTCTCATGAATTTCTTCTCTGAGGCTGAGTCAATGAACACAACTCCAAGATCTGGTTTGCTCAGCACGGTGTAAGCTTGAACACTCTGAATATCTGCCAGATCTAGATTCGGAGGTCTGATGTTGACTCGTTCTTGACGCGCTTCCAAGGCCATTTGAAAATCCTTAAGATATGAAAACTTTAGGATGTTCTTCATGTACCTCTTCAGACTTTGATAAGCATCTGACCATTCTCCCTTCTTTTTAGGATCTCGAGACAGGATTTCATACAAGTTGCAAACGTCATTGAGCTGTAGTTTCTGAAAATCTGCCTCATTAAAGACTAGTTCTGAATCATCTGATCTCTGAACGGTAAATACTGGGTACCAAACCTTTGAAAGCTTTCGCGATTCTATCTTCAGTACTCTTCTGATCGGTTTGTCAGACTTTATTGCATTGGCGTTCAGCGATTCATATCTCATGAAATAGAGATATTCAGTTCTGTGCTTTTCTGGCCAGTCTTCAATCCCGTAGACTTTTTCCCAAGAGATTGGCTGCATGACCCTTACAAACATATTGCTTCGTAAGATTTCCTGAAAGGGAGTCATAATTCTGACTCGTAGGCCAGTCGCCACAAATCCTGGTTCATTCTGGATAATGTCTTGGAGAAGTCTGATTTCTGCTTGAAGCGTTGGATCTCTGAGATGTTCAGCAGGTTGTAGGTTGATAACGATCGGAGCTTGCGGTTGAATTACTTGAGCTTGAGCTGGAGTTATTGAAGTATCTGTTTGTTGAATAGAAGATCCTGGAGCTTCAGTCTCTGAATCTAGAGCAACCATCATAGTATCAGAAGAATCAAACACATTTGCAATTTCTTGTTTGATCTGCACCGTTGTTCGTTCGGGCTCTTCATCTGAATCTATGATTATAACGTCTGTCGTCCAATCATCTTCTGTTCTATTGTCACTAGCCGAAGGCTTTTCAACCCCAGCTATGACATCAGCTAGAATATCGAGATTCTCTGAGTCAGTGGCTCCTTTACTTGTATCCTCGGACGCTTTACCGGAAGATGTCTCAGTTTCTTTCTCTACTGCAGTGCTCTCAGAAGCAGCAACTGTACTTGTTCCAACACTTGTACCTGTACCTGTACTCTCCCCCTCATGGTGATCTGGATCATCCTGATCATCATGTCTTCTTTTCTGAGCGGTTTCAGCTTGAACACCACAAGCCAGTTCGACTACTTCGACCCTTTTGACAATCGAATGAAAGCCAGCCAAAAAGGAATCTGCCATGTTGGAGATTGAGGTATTTAGCTGCTCAAATTGGGGAACAAGCAGTGGATTGGTGGTTGATGAAGCTTGAGGCGGTGGTGGAGGTGGAGGTGCGGTTTGTTGACGAAGCAAGCTAATAAGATCGACATCCTCGCCTGGTCTTGGATCGTGTTTGGCAAGAAGTCGTGCAAGCAGCTCTGACTTGAGTAGATCTTCAGGAGCAAGATTTAACGGGATCGATGTTGGATCTTGTTGAACGGGTTCGGCTCTAGTCAGTTGAGGTTCAGATGTAGAAGATTCAGCCGGTCCTTTTCCTTTCACCGCTCTGATTACATCATCACTTAATTTCTGAAACTCTGCTTTCATTTTGTCAGTATGAGCCTGATATGTGTTGTCGATAGATCTGACAAAATGCTTTAGTAGAGTAAGTGGCACGAATCTATTCGGAGGAGGGCCAACCAAACTAAACGCTCGTTCGAGATCAGCACTAACACCCAGACCACTTAGGTTACTGGTTGAAGTATCGGTTGAAGCAACCGTACTGCCTGTGTTCAAAGCTGGCATAGAGTTAGCAATGACAGGACTTCCACCCGATCCTCGTGACGCACCAACAAAGGGTGGCACTCTGGGTGTTCCGGTTGGGGCACGAAAGCTCCCAACAAGGTGTTGTTCAAATAGCGGTGACCTAGGAAAAGAAGTTGTTCCAAAAGGCGCTAGACTCGATGTGCTCTGAAATGAAGTCGGTGGCCGGGGCAGGGGCCTACCTGTTTCAATACCAGCGAACACCGAATGTGTTGCCGATAGACTTTGTGCATATTCCCCTGTGCTGAATGAAACACCGGCCTGTTGAGAGACCGATGAGTGGCTTGGTGGGGGTGTGCACTGCATGGTTGGGCGGACCATGGCTGTTTCAATGCTCAACGGCGACGAACGCACGTTGGCAGAAGATGTGGTTGCCCGGCTTGGATCGGCTTGGGAAGAGTCGGTAGTTATAACTTTTTCCGACTCTTTCACATTTTCGCTCATTTCTTTTCTCCCTCTTGCCTCACCACTAAGTACGTTTTCTTCATCTACGTCTACTTCTTCGTGTATAAGTGAAGTATCAACAGCAGCAACTGTAGAAGTAACCATAGGTTCTGGTTGTCTAGATGAACCTGCACCAGGTGTTTCAACTCGAGGCCTTTTTCTTGTTTGCCTTGGTAACAAGTTTGCATCTGGATCTGAGTCATATTCATAATCACCAAAATCAACTAGAGGACTGAATGGTTCTGTTCTTTGGCTTGAAGAAGATGTTGCTTGATCCCCAGAGCGTGAAGATGTAGCACGACCAGTACTTCGAGTCCTACCCCCCACTCTCTTTCTTGTTGTTCTTCTCACCACTCGTTGTTCAGGAACCCCTTGTTCCTGAACCCCCTCGACAATAGGACCCTCACCACCTACTGGGTTTGCATCTTGGGCAGGTCCAGCCGGATCTGGCTGGTCCATTAATGCGTTTTGCTCCCTATACTGAATCACTACCCAGCTAGCCTGGTCGGCATAATTCAGTACCTCTGGTCGAATAACGGCGGTATGTACGAATGGTTCATGTGCTGGCGGTACAAGGCGGTGCATCCAGCTTGCTGGTCCTCGCTCAGCTTCCTCTCTTCTTGGGATTTCCGGTCGGTCTTGCATAGCCTGATGAATCAGGATTTGGAAGAACCGTTGAAATGGCACAAAGTTGCGTCTCATTTTGGGTTTGAGCTGATCTGCAACAATTTCCACCATTTCATTCCAGATAAGGACAGCATAGTCTATATTGCGGTTGAAGGCGAATGCATGAAACATCTTTAGGATCGCTAGATTCGTCTTATCTAGGCCAGTATGCTTAGATGTCATGCAACGATTGAGGATTGAGCATAGGGTGTACCACACCGGCGGTAGATGTTGTCTTCTGAATTGTGATGAACCGGTGAGTACGGGGACTCTTGGATCTTGATATCCAAGGCTGCGGATATCCGTGAATAATTCTTCAGAAACAGCTGGATCTTCGAAGTTGTCGCGTCTTGGAAGTTCGAGAGCACGACGTAAGCCTTGTAGTGTGATCCTTACTTCGAAATGGTCTATATTAGCATTGAATCGCTGTGGTCGAGCCGTAGGATTGAATCGGAGTGTGTGCCAAAATTGTTGTAAATAAATGGCAGGCACTCTCTCGACCCTTGTCAGTGCAGTGCGAATTGGATGACCACGGATGATCTCTAGAATTATCCGGTGAGAGAAGTTGCTTTCAAGATCCAGGTGATGATTATTTTCACGGATTGCTAGAAAGCTGGCCCTTGGCATGATTTCTTCATCCGGGTCAACGGCATTGACAGATGGATGTGAAGAGCGTTGCGAGGCGATGATGGTGTTGTCATCGGATGCATATTCAGCAGGTTGTTCAGCCATCTGTAAGGTATTTTAACATGTTAGAACAGATTTAAGCAATTCAAACAGAAAGGTATTTTTCTTGAAAAAATCCCAAAAACAAAAAAATTCACAAGGCCTTGAAACCTCGCAATACAAGATTGCGAGGCTCGCAGTCAACGGAATTAGAAGATTGCGAGGCTCGCAAGACCTGGAAGGTTGCGAGGATCGCAGTCTTAAAGAGTATGAGTTGCGAGGGGTTTGAATGTCTGAGGATTGCGAGGTATATGAACATTAGCAGTAAAACCTATGTGATTTTCCAGATTTTCGAAATTAGCATGTATAGATGTTAAAATTGATACTAGCATGCTCGGTTTTGGTTCGTGAGTAAACCTTAATCATCTAAAACATCTAACAAGCACTAATCGATTGAATTTTAGCATGTAATAGTGACCGACCCTAAAACCCCTTAAACCTTAAATGCAAAATCGATTAAATCATGATTTTTAACGGATGAAATGTAATAAGAATCGAGAATACATACCTCTTAATCGAATGTAGTCGATTACACGGAGTAGAATCAACAAATAAAACTTCTTTGGTCGAATCGCAATGTTCAGTATCGAGAGAAAAAAAACGAGGGTTCTTTATGGAGAGGTTTTTGAAATAATGACTAAGTCAAAGATCGCAAGTATATAAACCAATTTGAAATCCGTGACACGTGTCACTCCCTGAATTTCTCAAACTTTAAAAAAAATTCGGATCGCAATAAACAAAACCAAACCTCGCAATATAAGATTGCGAGGGAATCTTAGGATCGCAATAAACTACTGCGAGGGAATCTTTGAATGAAGGGAATCTTCGCATCGCAATAGAAGACTGCGATGGAAAGATTCCATCGCAATGAACTATTGCGAGGGAATTGCGAGGAAATTTGATACTTTGACATTTTTGATCTTTTTCCAAATTTTAGCCCACTGGAAGATGTCCAACTTCCAATTGTTTATTTAAACTAGGTAATTTCCAAGACTATTTTTCACTCTCCCTTAAATGATGCATAATGGTTTATAAAAAATTCAAGTTAGAAACACTTACCTTGTTATCTTCAAGCAGTAAGTATTTGGAAATACCTTTTACTTACTCTGTCATGTATGCACACTCCCCCTCTTTTTGTGCGTACTCCATTTCCTGTACTCCCCCTGAGACTATGAACAAGTCTTTTGCATACATAGATATCATCACAATTGTATCGTTACGATAAAATAAACTTTGAAACACAACAAATACATGAAATTGAAATATCTTATGTTGATAATAGAATGTGATGAAAATATGAGTGTATCAATTTAGATAGATTTATCTAGATTGAAAGATACATATTTCCATCCATTAAATGATCAAATTAGATATTACACTTTCATGTTCAACATGCCAAGCTTGGATATTAAGAAATTAAAGCGTTTTTCATCCAAGGCTTTTGTAAACAAATCGGCAAGTTGATGCTCTGTTGGAACAAAATATAATTCAACCGTACCTTTTTCCACATAGTCTTTTATGAAGTGATACCTGACATCTATGTGTTTGGTCTTTGTGTGCTGAACCGGATTTGCTGTAATGGCAATTGCACTTTTGCTGTCACAGTTGATAGGGATCTTCTCGTATCTGAAGCCGTAGTCCTGCAGTTGAGTCCTCATCCACAGAACTTGTGAACAACAACTGGCCGCAGCAACATACTCTGCCTCCGCAGTTGATGTAGAAACACAGTTCTGTTTCCTCGATGACCAACTGACCAACTTTTCCCCTAAAAACTGAACATGACCAGAAGTGCTCTTCCGGTCTAGCAAACTACCTCCATGATCTGCATCTGAGTATGCAGTGAGCTCGAATCCTGATCCCTTTGGGTACCAAAGTCCAAGGTACGGTGTCCCTTTCAAATATCGAAAGATCCTTGTAACAGCACTTCGATGTGATTGTTTTGGTTGTGCCTGAAATCTTGCACATAAACATGTAGAGAACATTATATCTGGACGACTCACAGTGAGGTACATTAATGAACCTATCATCCCTCGGTAGTTCTTGACATCGACATCTACACCGTTTGGATCAGGACCAACTTTTGATTGGTGAGCCATAGGTGTACCAATCGAAGTACAGTTTTCCATTTTGTATTTCTTCAAAATGTCAAACACGTATTTTGATTGGTTGATGAAGATACCTGTCGAGAACTGCTTGACTTGTAATCCAAGAAAGAAATTAATCTCTCCCATCATACTCATCTGGAATCTGGTCATCATTAAACCCGAAAACCACGTGCATAATCCAGGGTTAGTTGAACCAAAAATAATGTCATCGACGTAAATTTGTACCAAAAGAATATCACCTTCTTGTTCCAGAGTAAAGAGAGTTGTGTCAATTTTACCTTTTCGAAAGCCAGCACCAAGTAAGTAGGTAGATAGGATTTCATACCAGGCGCGAGGGGCTTGCTTCAGACCATAGAGAGCTTTGTCAAGTATGTAGACATGATCTGGATAATCTGTGTCCACAAAACCCTCTGGTTGAGAAACGTATACTTCTTCTTTCAAAACGCCGTTCAAGAATGCTGTCTTCACGTCCATTTGATAAACAATGAAGTTTCTGTAGGCATCGTATGAAAGAAATATCCGTATTGCTTCTAAACGAGCAACCGGTGCGTATGTCTCATCATAGTCTATTCCCTCCTGTTGCCTGTACCCTTTCGCTACAAGGCGTGCTTTGTTTCTTATCACAATCCCTTCACTGTCTTTCTTGTTCTTCAGGATCCATTTTGTACCAATGACCGTTTTACCCTTTGGTCTAGGAACAAGTCTCCATACTTTTAGAGCTTCAAATGAGTTCAGCTCATCTTGCATGGCAATTATCCAATCTGGATCTTCTAAGGCATGTTGAACAGATGTAGGTTCAACTTGACTAAGAAAGAGCGCAAATAGGACCTCGTTTGCCGTTGCCGATCTAGTTTTGACTGGTTCGTTGACTTGACCAATAACCTGAGTAATGGGGTGACTCTGCGTCCATTTCGTTGAGTGTGGGAGAGATGCAGCACTTACATTTGGATCCACCAAGGTAGGGTCTTTATCGAAGTTCAACTGTATTGTCAAGATAGGTTCCGGTGTTTTGACAGGTTCATTGACAGATGTGTCAACAGGAACTGCCTCCGGTTCTGCTTCAGAAGATGACTCTGGTATGTTTGCAGACCCATCATCATTGACATTTGAAGTTGTACCCGACGAAGAAGCACCATGTGTGGATTCACGTTGTCGTCTACTTCTCATGATGATTTCTTGTGTAGAACCCAAATGCGTGTCACTTGAAGAAGTTATCTGAGTCGTTGCATCTGTTGAGGGTTCCGATGAAGGACCCGACAACGAAGCCTGAGCTGGTGTTGCAACCTGACTCCTGTTATTTAAAGATGACGAAGAGTTATCATTATTAAAGTAGTCATCATAAAAGTATTCAAACAATAAATCAAGATCACTGGGCTTTGAGTTAGAAGTGGAAGCTTGATTCTTGTTTGATGTCCTAGTCACCATCGGACGTATTTGTCCGGATGCTAGGATCCCTGATATTGCGGGTTCTGTACTGTTATGGACAGAAGCCATTTCTTCAGATTCGTCGAATTTGACATTGACACTTTCTTTCACATTCTTTGAAGACTTGAGATAGATCCTGTAAGCCTTTGATGTGAGCGAGTATCCGATAAAGAAGCCCTCCAGCCCTTTAGGACTGAATTTGTTCAATTTGTCCTTATCGTTCAGCACAACGCACCTGCAACTAAACACACGAAAGTAGTGTATTACAGGTTTTCTCTTATTCATTAATTCATATGGTGTTTTGCCAAACCGTCGATGTATAATGGAACGGTTTTGTGTGTAGCATGCCGTTGCAACAGCTTCAGCCCACAGATACAGAGGTAGATCAGAATAAGACAGCATCGTTCTGGCCGCTTCAACGAGTGTTCGGTTTCGTCTTTCAACTACACCATTTTGCTGAGGTGTTCTGGCCGCAGAATATTGATGTGAAATTCCTAATGACTGAAAGAAGTCATCAAGAGTTCTGTTTTTGAATTCTGTCCCGTTGTCTGATCTGATATTCTGAACTGATAGTTGTAGATTCACTTGAATTTGTTTGATTAACGAGATGATCAAGTCAGGAGTTTCGTCTTTTGAACGAAGAAACTTGACCCATGTATATCTTGAGAAATCATCAACAACAACTAACACATATCGTTTGGCATTGATACTCAGTCTTCATCGGACCACAGAGATCCATATGAAGAATTTCTAGTGCTTTGCTTGTGCTGGGTTCCGGCTTTGGTGGGTGAGGAGCATGCTTTATCTTCCCTGTTTCACATGCAGTACAGAAGTTGTCTTTCTCAAACTTCAGTTCTGGTAGACCAGTAACTAAATCACCTGTCTGCAGCTTTTGAATGTATCGAAAGTTGAGGTGAGATAGTCTTCGGTGCCATAACCAGCTTTTGTCAAACGACGCCTTTGACATCAGACACACATTCATCTTGGGGTTTAGCTTGGATAGGTCAATGGTGTAAAGATTTGAATTGCGCGACCCAACTAGAAGTTCATTTCCGTCATCGGTTAGAACTGCACACCGAGTCTTCTTGAAATGTACTTCTAGGTCTTTGTCACAGAATTGACCTATACTAAACAGGTTGTGTCCCAATCCTTCAACATAGTTAACCTTGGTTATTTTGACCTTGTCTGTTACTATGTCTCCATAACCTAAGATAGGAGAGTACTGATCATTTCCAAATTTGACTCTCCCTCCATCTCTTTCTACAAAGTTGCTCAAGAGTTCCTTTCTTCCAGTCATGTGTTTTGAGCAACCAGAATCCAAGTACCACACATGACGGAGCTGCAAAAAGGAATTTAAACAGTTTTAGGTACCCATTGCCAATTGGGTCCTTTTGGGTTAGGAGTCTTTGTAGTTCTAGGTAGCCATTTCAAATTGGCAATGCTCTTTCTATTACCATTGTTAGAGTAATTAGGTGTATACAACCAACAGTTATAGTCAGATTTGCCAATGAAATCATCCACACCACATGAAGCACAACAGATTTTATCATGAGACAAGTTAATCAGTTGTTGCATTGTATAAATCTTGCAAGGTGTTACAAGTTTTCTATTGTCAACAGCATGATTAATTACATTCAAAAACAACTTGTCCTTCTTGAAATTTAAAACATTTAAAGGAACTTTGGATGATTTGATCTTTGTCACTTCTTGTGTGGATGCTTTTATCTTCCACTCAAGTTTCTTGTTGGTTCTTAAATTACGATCTGAAACACCAGACAAAGAAGAGTTGTGAGATTTTGAATATAGAGTTTGAGTAGATTTAGCATGCTTCTTCTGTTTTGGTTTTCTTTTCTTTTTCTGAAATGATTGTTTTGATTTATATTTAGAATAGTAATCATTGACAGAAATTTTCTCTGAAGACTTGGAAGATTCCCCTTCCAAAATGATCCTTTTAGGTTCCTCTTCTTTTATCAAAAAATCAGTGTGATCTGGAAGTTTTGCACTGAAGTCAAATAGAACAGGCAATTCATTTTCAACTTTGCCTTTGCCTTTACCAACATCCATACTATCAATATCAGAATCACTTTCTGATGAAGCATAAAAGAAACCATAAGACTTAGGATAATGAAATTCATTAAATTCTGTTGAAGCATGTTTAACAGATTTTTCCTTTAAATTCCAAAAATCATAACCATGAGATGTTGGTTTACTAAGAAAATCATCTATTTCTTTTTCTTGGTCATCTATTTTACAACCCTTCAAAACAGTTGTTCCCATGAAAGCTTTGCATGAAGAAAGATCTGAATCAGAAGAATGTGTTACGTTTGAAACCTTTTCATCAGATATTTCCTCAAGTTTTCTTTTCATATCAATTAAGTTTTCTAAAAGAACTGTGATCACAACTTCCTTTTCAATCTCAAAAACAAGTCTGTTCTCTCTTTCTTTCCCTATTATTTGTCTTTCAAGAAAAAGCGTTTTCTGAAAAGTAAATAGTTGATCTGAAAGATCCAAACATCTAAGTTCTAGAGATTTCTTTTCTTCAAAGCTTTCAGGTTCATCATTTATGCTATATGACAAAACAGTAAAGATAACTTCTTTTTCAATATAAAAAAGAAGTTGATCTTCGTTTCTGATTTCTTCAACATTAAAAATTATATTCCTTTCGAGCTCCATGAGTTTTTGTTCAAGAACCATTGGTGGAAAATACCTTTTTCCTTCCAAAACAGATTTTTCAGGATTATCCTTTTGAGTATTTTCTTTTTCCTCTGGTTCTTTAACAATATAACTCTCAAAATAATCATTTGGTAAGGTTTTTTCATTATCTAATGCCTTGGCATTCTCTGGACCATACCAAAAAGGAAGTTGCATTCTAACAGTGATTTTTCTTTTTGTTTCTTCCTCAGCCTTTTGTTCTTCCTCATGAAGTTGTTTGATTTGATAGCAAGGATGTGTAACAGGCATAAACCATTCAAATTCATACTGAGTGGGAGTTTTAGTTATGGCATTCCTTAGGTACTGAGGATTGTCATATCCAATACCCCACTTTGCGTTATAGTATCTGAATTTGTTTGGCTTATTCATTTGAATTGTTTGTTCTGTTTGACCTGCTTTGTACAGTTTATCTTCCAGATCTTTGATATTTTCACTCAGCTCTTCATTTCTTTCTTTATAAGCATGTAAAAGACTTTCAAACTCGCTATTCTTTATTTCTGAACTCATTAATTTTTCCGATAGTTCAGATACTCTATCTTGAAAGTACGCATGACCAATATCGAATTCAGTCTTTTTCTTTTTCAATTCAGTAATTTGACTGTCTTGTTCTATTAGTCTTTCCTTTTGAGTTGAAATTATTTCATTAGCAATGTTCTCATCAGCTTTTAATTCTTCTAACCTTTGTGTTAAGCATGCTTGTTTAGAAATAAATTGATTATAGAAATCGAAATATACCTGTTCTGAAGTAGACTCTGCTCCTTCATCATCGGCTTCTTTGGTCATAAATCACATCTTTGTTTGAGCAGTAGTCTCATTATTAGCTTCATCATCAGAATGATCAAGCCAGTAATCCTCTTCTACCTTTAGTGCAATACCCGATTGCTTCTTTTCAGCAAGCAACAACTTGTTTTTGTAGTAATTGGTATCTTTCACTATCTGCTTCCAGCACTCCTTCGCGAAATGACCAGGTTTCCCACAGTTGTAACACGTCTGTGGTTCTTCCTTTTTCTCAAAAATCTTTTTCTCCTCTGGCCTCTTGTAATCATTTGGCCGTCTATACTCAGTAGGCCTTTTGTACTCTTCCGGCCTCCTGTATTCTGCTCTTTTGCTTGATTCAACATGCGCCCTATGCTCAAAGTTCTTTGAGCCCGACGCATACCTCTGATTATTAGAACCAGGACTTTTCCCAAATTTTCTCTGAAAAGAACTGGTAAGCAGAGCCAGAGAATCCTTCATTCTCTCTATTTCTTCTATCCCACTTGCTTCCTCCATTTCTCCTTCAGACTGGTTCTCCTCATCCTGGGAGTATCCTCTGCTTGAAATCAACGCAAGTGGATCTTGCTCTTCATCCTTCATCCCTCTTTTATCTTCATTCTTCACTTTCCTATTCTTCTTCACTTTCTTCGCTTCAGCATCATCTTCATCCTGCTTCAACGTTTCAAACATCTGTTGTAGAGGTAATTCTGATAGCTTAGCATTCTGCTTCATTCGGTGAGCGTACTTCTTCCATTCTGGTTGAAGAACGGTCAGGAATTTTACGCTGTGCTCAATAACCTTCCTCTCTATTTTGAATCTGCTTAGCTCATTCAATATTGTGGTGAAGCGTACATAAGCAGAGTCAAGAGTCTCTCCTTCTTTCTGTTTGAAGCATTCGTATGAGTTGATGATGGTTGAGATTTTCATTTGATTCTCTACTTCAGATCCTTGAAATAACTTTATCAGTTCATCAAACATGGCTTTACCAGATTGATTTTTGCTGTCTACCCTCCGATAGACATTATCGGTCAAGGCCTGAATAATTAGAGATTTCGCCATTTTATCTCCTTGGTACAATTTCTTCTGTTCAACAGAGTAGTGAATCGGTAGAACAGTAACAATATCTGGAATTGGATCACCATCAATAGCAATCCCTCTTCTTGTTATAGGCTTCATTGGTCCATTATCTAGAGAATTGATAATGAATTCTCCGTTCTCTTGTCTATCTACCCAGTCTAGGAATCTGTCTTTCCAAATTTTGAATTCTGATGTAAAGAGAACCGGAGGTTTGTCTTTGGAACCAATGGATAGCACATCTCTTGTAGTCATTTAATTACTTGTCTGATCGTTTTATCTCTTGTTCAGTAGCTTTCTTTTTCAACAAACTCTTTCTGTCTCTGCCTTTGTATGGGTTGCGAGGCTACTGTTTGCGATGCAACAAAAAGTCTCAACAATCTGTTGCGAGGCAAACAAAGTATCGCAATGAAATTGGATCGCAGTGAACAATTGCGATCGAAACTAAGTCTCGCAGTCAACAATTGCGAGGCAAACACCAAACCAACAAATCGCAATAACAGATTGCGAGGCAAGAAACAGATCGCAATTAAAAATTGCGAGGATCGCAGTCCAAAGATCCTGAAAGTTGCGAAGCTCGCAGTCCAGAATTTTAGAAGGTTGCGAGGCTCGCAGTCTTAATTTCTAGAAGATTGCGAGGGGTTTGAATCTTGCGAGAGATATGAATATTAGTTGGTTGCGATGGTTATGATGATTTTTAAGCAGATGTTCAAATGAACTCAAAAATGCTTGAAATTTTGAACGAGTGTTTCTGGGTAATTTCTGGGCACTTTTATAACCTTGAGTTTTGTCTAAAAACCAACCTAACCTTGATTTGATGAGCAAAACAGTGAGTTTTACTCAAAACAGAGACTTCGTGAAAAACAGAGAAGATGCACGTATTGATCTAATTTCCTGGTGATATGCGGAATTAAATACACAGGAAATTTCTATTTTCACTTCTTGATCGATTCCAACCACTAGAAGAACTCCAGAGACCAAAATCAACCAAAAAATCTGAACTTGAAGAATACAGATACGTACAACTTTTAAGAACAAATCTGAACAAAATGATATTAAGCTCTGATACCAATTGTGATCCCACAATGACAAGTAATAAGAGTAAATACACAATATATATGAATCAAAGAAGTACACCTCTATATATGATTGAAGAACTTGCAGCTTACAACTTCACAGAAGGTTGAGAGGTTTACAAAGTGGAAGGAGGCTGCGAAGATAGAGGCGTGTGTATTTTGTATGTTGAATGTTCTATGTTGTGGTGTGACCTAAAAATACAGATAGTATACTATATATACTATTCAAAGTTTGACAACATGTCACATTTGGTCCCTCAACTATAATACTACATGGTACAAGATAATGTAACATTAACAAACCCCACGTGGGAAATGGTTTTTAGAGAACACGTGTCTAAATTTTAAAAAAAACGTGGAAAGCATCCTTTTGAACAAGGAAGTTTTTAAAAAAAAAACTTTTGTAAACAGAGATGTCCTAATGTAGAACCCAAAACATGTGAGATTTTAAAAGAGATTTGAAGTATACACAATTTTGGGATGGTGAACCTTTTATTTGAGAAGGGAAAAATTATAAGAGGATCTTAGATCCAAAGGTGTAAGAGGGATTAGTAAACAAACTCCAAAAGAATTTAAGTAGGAAGTTTAGTTAAGAAGTTGAAAAAAATGTTCAAATACTTTGCAAGAACAAATACAGAAATCAAAAGATATCTTACTTGTAGAAGAATTTCTGGCAAGAATCCGGTAATGGATGGTTGTTGGCGGCGGTGAGAAGAGATAAACGGCGGAATCCGGTGGAGAGAAGGAGAGGAAGTGGTTTTAGGGTTTCAAAAAGATTTGGGTAAAAATGAGGAAAGAGAAGAGGAAGAAAGATATAAAACTCGCCAGGTTGGACGCGGACGTCCGACAAAGACTAAGCGGACATCCGGATTAAAAGAACTAAAAGAAACTGTTGCTTCCGCGGATGATACGCGGACATCCGAATTAAGCGGACGTCCGGATGATTCATAAATGCGGACGTCCGGAAGTGAAATATAGACAGAAACTGCTCTGTTGCTTCCGTGGATGAATTGCGGACTTCCGGATCTGGCGGACGTCCGGTTTACGCATAGGCGGACGTCCGTAAAAAATGAATTTTGACATAAATTCAAGGATTGTATTCTATTAATCCTAGGCCAAGTCTTAATTTGCAGAAAGCATCTTTATTTAAGGCTTTGGTGAAGATATCGGCTAAGTTATCTTTAGAGTCGACTTTTTCAAGAATGATGTTGCCTTTTTGAGCATTATCCCTTAAAAAATGATGTCTAAGTTCTATGTGTTTAGTGCGTGAGTGCAAGACAGTATTTTTACTTAAATTAATAGCACTCGTATTGTCACATAGTATGGGCACTTTATTTAAATGTACCTCAAGATCCGTAAGGGTATGTTTCATCCAAAGCACTTGAGCACATGCTCTTGCAGCAGCTACATATTCTGCTTCAGTTGTTGAAAGAGCAACAGTTTGTTGCTTCTTTGAGAACCAGGACACAAGAGATTGACCAATGAATGCACAAACTCCACTCGTGCTTTTTCTATCAATGAGAGATCCACCTAGATCAGAATCCGTGTAGCATGTAACTTCCACCTCAGGTATTTTTGGATACCGTAAGCCAAGGTTTGCGGTTCCTCTTATGTAGTGAAATATTCGTTTGACCGCTTCATAGTGAGATTGTCGAGGACTTCCCTGAAATCTTGCACACAAGCATACACTATACATAATATCGGGCCTACTTGTGGTTAGATAGAGTAAGCTACCAATCATAGCACGATATATCTTTTCATTGAAGTCATTTCCTTCTTCATCACGAGATAACCTAATATTTGTGGTCATAGGAGTGTCCACGGGTTTTACGTCCTCAAAATTGAATTTTTTAAGCATGTCTTTGGCATATTTGGATTGAGTCACGAAAATGCCATCATCAAGTTGTCGAATTTGTAAACCGAGAAAGTAATTTAGTTTACCCATCATGCTCATTTCAAATTCATTTTTCATTTGTATGGAAAATTCTTCACATAAGAGATTGTTGCTAGACCAAATAATAATATCATCAACATAGATTTGTACAACTACTAAATCATTATTTGATTGCTTGACAAACAAAGTGTTATCAACTTTTCCCATAATATACCCATTATCTATTAAGAAGTTTTTTAATCTGTCATACCAAGCACGAGGTGCTTGTTTAAGACCATAAAGCGCCTTCTTAAGTTTAAAAACATGAGTTGGTTTTTCAAAGATTTCAAAACCGGGAGGTTGTGTGACAAACACTTCTTCATTAATAACCCCATTTAAGAAAGCACTTTTAACATCCATTTGATAAAGTTTGAAGCCTTTTGCATTAGCATAAGCCAAAAGCATTCTTATGGATTCTAATCTTGCAACCGGAGCAAAAGTTTCATCATAGTATATGCCCTCTTGTTGATTGTACCCCTTTGCTACTAACCGAGCTTTGTTTCGTGTGACTCCACCGTGTTCATCTACCTTGTTACGAAATACCCATTTTGTTTCTATGATGGTTTGACCACTAGGTTGAGGTACTAAGTCCCAAACATCATTCCTAGTGAATTGGTTGGGTTCCTCTTGCATTGCCGATATCCAATCTTCATCTTTCAGGGATTCTTCTATGGTTTTGGGTTCTATAGAGGACACAAAGGCATGGAAGACACTATGGGTGTGAATTTAGGATCTTGTGGTCCTTTGATTTAGGTCACCTATGATTTGTTGTACGGGGTGATTTCTTGCTTCTCTTAAATTTGGATCTTCTATTCCTTGAGGGACAAAACAAGGAGGTGTATTACTAGGTTCTTCTTGACCAGAAGAGGGTTGAAGTCCTAAATCTAAGGTTCTAAGGTTTCGAGCCAAAGTTTCTTCCTCGTTCATGTTATCGTCTACTAGTGGAGGACTTGGCTTTGGTGGAGATTCATCAAAGCTTATGTTTAAGGATTCTTCAACCACCATGGTGGTCTTGATAAGGACTCTATAGGCTTTGTTATTCCAAGAGTAAACTAAAAAAATACCTTCATATGCCTTGGGATCAAATTTTGTTAGGTAATCTTTATTGTTTAAAATGTAGCACTTGCACCCAAAAACTCTAAGGTGGCCTATGGAAGGTTTTCTACCTCGATACAACTCATATGGTGTCTTCTCTAGAATGCCTCTAACTAGGACACGGTTCAAGACATAGGTCGCGGTAGCTACGACATCACACCAAAACTTTTGGGGTATATTTTGCTCATTTAACATAGTACGACTCATTTCTTTCAAAGTTCGGTTCTTCCTCTCAACAACCCCATTTGATTGAGGAGTTCGAGGAGCCGAGAAATTATGAGTGATTATGTACTTGTTACAAAATGCTCCGAATTGCGTTTCATTATCGAATTCTCTTCCATGGTCCGTACGAATAGAAACAATCGTACAACGTTGTTGATTTTGAATTCTCTTACCTAAGATTTTGAATTTTTCGAAAGCTTCATTTTTATGTTTTAAAAATAAAGTCCAAGTGTAGCGCGAAAAATCATCAACAATTACAAGTGTATAGAAATTTCCTCCATAGCTTTGGATTGTCGAGGGACCGAAGAGATCCATGTGGAGTAATTCTAACACTCTCTTTGTTGATACCATATTTTTGGATTTGTGAGAAACATGGACTTGTTTTCCGATACGACATGCATCACAAAAGTGATTATCAAACTTGATTGTAGGTAGGTCGCTTACAAGATCTTTATTTTTCAATTTTTGAATCAAACGAAGGTTTGCATGCCCTAGCCTTCTATGCCACAAGGTAGTATTATCATGTATAGATGGTAAACACGTAAGGTTGTTGACATGCGTTTTGCAAATATATAAGTCTCTTTTTTAACACCTGTTAGGATTACCTTGTCATTTCTAATTATCTCACAATCATTTTCTTTGAATAAAACATGGATATTATTTTTGCATAATTGACCAACACTTAGCAAGTTAAAATTCAAGTTACTCACATGCTCGACATTTAAAAATCTAACATTGTTGCAAGCGATGTTACCTCTACCGATAACCTTTCCTTTTGCATTTCTGCCGAAGACAACTTGTCCACCGTCACATTCCTCATATGATAAGAATAGGATTTTATTTCCGGTCATGTGACGAGTGCACCCACTATCGAGGATCCAATCTAGATCTTCGATTTCATTTCCAAAAACCATCTACAAAAGATTATGAGATACAAAAAGCATGGTACCCAATGTTTCATGGGTAGGATAAAGAGTTAAAGAGTTAAACATCCAAAACCCAATTTCTCATTGGTCCGGGATTATTAGAGTCAAAAATACCCTTAGCTATCCATCTAGGCGTTAACTTTATTTTTCGACTTTCAATATACGCAGAGTAGGGTTTTATCATTTTTCTAACTTTGGAGTGTTTTTGATTATATATGTTACCCATCTTATTTTTATTTTGTATGTGAGGAGATCTATAAGAAAAATTGTTTGACATCACCTTTGAATTCACAAACGATTTGATAGGATAACAAATCAAAACATGTTTATTGCTAACTCCTTCACTTTTAGAAGAATTATCTATCTTCGAGGCTTTTGTAATGTAACAACCCGGTTACCCATATCATACAACACATACCATAACATGCATACATATCATTGAATTACAACCAAAAGTTACATAATAAACCAAGTATGGTCCTTTTTGTTTCGTAACTACAAAATACATGACATCTTCCTAATCATCACGGTCCACGAAGGTAGTCTACACCTTATTCTTTCCTTTGCCGTTATCAATTCTTCGACCTGGAAAACATATTTTTGAAAACAGAAATGAGGGTTAGACCAAACGGGTCTAGTGAGTTAATCCCGGTCCTTTCCAAAATCATTATAAAACCCTTTCACGTAATACTTTGTATCAAAATAGTTTATATAAACTTTTCGTCAAACCACATATATATCATAAGTATACAAATACCACATCAAGATTCGTGCATCGTGTAATTCCCCTTCCTTTCGCTCTCATGGCCATATTAGTTGGTAGCAAGCCAACTAATCATCGTCACTGTACCCAAATACAGTCAACTCCGCTGCAATCACATACAGCCCCGCTGCAATTACCTACAGCTCCACCGTAATTCCATACAGCTCCGCTGCATTTCCATACAGCTCCGCCGACTAATAGCTCGGCTAACATATCCTCGTGTAGTGCAGTGCTCATATAAATACAATATATATATCTCAATATATCATATTGCTATTTATATATATACATAATCATATTCCTACCACATAATCGTCTCATATATATATATACACATATATATGTATCCCAGTTTAAAAACGATTTAAAGTAAAACTCACCTCGTGCGTTTATCACAAAAACTCTTTCAAGATAATCACGTACGTCGATCCTTCACAAAATCTGAAATCAGATAAAATACCAAATATCTCTTTTAATACTTAAACTTACAAAATTCTCAACTCAAATCGCAATGAACAGTACCAAGTCGCAATCTCCTATTGCGATTCCACCCTGAAGTCGCAACCCCTTATTGCGATTCCACCCTGGAGTCGCAACCCACTATTGCGATTCCACCCTGGAGTCGCAATCAACTATTGCGATTCTAAACCCGAATCGCAAGCAACTACTGCGATTCCAAGCCAAGTCGCAAACGACCACTGCGACTTCATACCCAAGTCGCAACCAACTATTGCGACTCCGATGAATGTCGCAGTCGTCCATTGCGACTTCGATGAATATCTCAGCCTACTGTTTCATTCCAAAACCCAGATTTTTGCAGTTTTATTCTATGCATGTTTATGTAACTTTGCAGATATGTTTTAGACTAAGAACATAACCTAACCATAAGCTTAAATTCATCAAAACATCCATTTCTAACCAAGACCCACTTAGAACTTTAACTAATATATCCAAAACACTTTGAGGAATTAAAACACATAAAAGGTATGGATTTATTACCTTGATGCACTGCCGTTAAGTACTTAAATCTCTGCAGAACCTTTGAATTCCTTCTTCCCTTTGAGTTCTTTCGAATTCTTTCTTTTTTCTCAACACCGAACACACACTCACATACACTATACTTTTGCTAATAGATGTTAAGAAGGAGACACCTCATCATACTAGAATGAAAGTCGGTTTTGGCTAACAGGAGGTGTCACCCAACTTTCCAAATGCACCTTAAACTTGTTCCATTTAACCAAATATACCCCTAAACTTCTATTATAAAATTAAAACTTACCCTTAAACTCCTAACTCCATAAAATACTAATATAAAAACTTATAAATTCCAAATTTAAATTAAATAAAATACCTGGTTATTACATGTAAAGACAATGGGTTTTGAAGGAATTTTGGTACTAGATTCACCATGAGAGTCATTAAAACCGAGACCTCGTTTATCACCAAACTTTCTTTCCATCTTTGAAATTTGAAGCCATTTGATTTTTTTTCTCAAGATCTTCACATTTTGAATTTAGAGAGGCAATCTCAATCTTCAACTTATCACATTTAGCACATAAATCATTTTCACTTATTCTCTTTTCTAAGCAGGCAACCTTTTCATTTAACTTGACACAAGAATCACAGTTTTCTTTTTCATTTAATTTTTCTTTCAAGTATGCAATCTCTTTGTTCATGTCTTCGTGTATCTTAGTGTCAAGGGCAATTTTCTTGTTAAGGTCATGAATTTCTCTTTCTTGCAATATAAGTGATCTACTCATTTCTTTGTTGGTTTCACTATATTTCTTAGCAAGATTTACTATTTGATTATATGATTCTTCAAGTTCATCAAGATCTTCATCTTCATGCATATCATCATCATTGTCATAGCAATTATCACTATAATCACTATCATCATTAGTTGAATAGCAAGTAGTTACCTCTTTCTCATAGTCGGCCATAAGACATATCTCCTCCTTTCTTTCGTCTTCTTCACTGTTACTCCAAGCTCCTCCAACAAACGCCTTTTGAGTGTCATTTTGCTTTGCTCGTTTTGGACACACATTTGCATAGTGATTCTTGTCTCCGCATACATAACAGTAATCATTGTTACTTGAATTGTCATTGAAGTTCTCGCGGCTATTAAACTTGTTGAATCGTTGAAATGGTCTTCCATTTCTTTTTGGAAATCTCGAAGCTCGGTTTTGTTCTCGATCGTTTCCATCTCTTCGATTGAAGTTTGACCTATCATTTCTTTCAAAACGTTTGTTAGATAAAAATTTATTGAAATTCTTTACCAAATGGGCAATGTCGTTCATAGAGTCTATCTTCTCGGGTTCTTCTTTGGGTTGACTAGTTTTTTCATCTTTAGTCTTTTCTTTCGCAACGTTGGCTTGAAGTGCCAATGATTTCTTCTTTCCTTGATCTCGAGCTTTGTTTCTCTTTAGGGCTATTTCGTGAACTTTTAGGCTGCCAATGAGATCATCTAACCTTATTGTTGAAAGATCACGAGAATCTTCCAAGGATGTTATTTTTGGCATCCACTCCGGAGGAAGAGCTCGAAGAATCTTTCTCACATAATCTTCATTTTCATATACACGACCTAATCCTTTCAATGTAGTCATGAAGAGGTTAAAACGTTTAAACATAGAATCAATTGACTCATCTTGAGTCATCTCAAATAATTCATAGTCATGAACTAAAATATTTATATTACTACTTTTAACTTGTGAGTTTCCACGATGAGTATCATTTAGACTTTGCCAAATTTCATTAGCAGTTTTGCAAGTAAAAACTCTCTCAATTTAATCTGAATTTAAGGCAACATAAATCATATTTTTTGCTTCAAAATTTAAACAGTTCCAAGTTTCATCATTATTGGACCACTCAGCAATAGGCTTTTCAACAATTTTGCCATTTTCTGTTTTTGTGGGAATAAAATTTCCATTAGCAATAATATCCCACATTTTTCTACTTTTGCCACGAACGTGACATTCAAAGAGCTCGGTCCAAATGCCAAATTTTTCAATATCAATAAGAGGTGGTTTAATAGATAAAGAACCTTCACGATGAGCCATTATGTGATTGAATTTGTTTTGAAAAAGAACTTGTCAAGGAGGTGGAAACTTTGAAAGACCTGCTCTGATACCAATTGTTAGACAACCTTAGGGGGGGGGGGGGGGGTAAAGGTTGTATTAGGATCTTTTTACTTTCAAAAATTTGTTTCTTTAATCACAACAACAGTTTAAATACGCAACAAGATATATTTGAGATAAGGGTAGAGAGAAGGATACCAACACCGTTGTTTTAGAGTGGTTCACCAACTTGGCTAATCCACTTTCCGAGACACTTCTCGAGACACAGATCCACTATGAATGTTCTTTATGGTAGAACATAAACCTTGATACAAATATCAGAATCGATCTCTTGCTTCTGCTTGAGATTGGAATGGATCACTCACTCTCAAAGTAAATACTTACAAGATGATAAATTTCTTAATGGTAATCACTCTTGTATAAGTATAACACTTGGATGATTTTGAGATTTAAACGCTTGAGTTATTTTGCTAATCACAGTTGCCAGAAATCAGAGATTTCTATATTTTTATAAACTCAAGACTTCTTTGATTCAGTATGTAAAGCTGTTCATTTATATTGAAAAAGATTGGATACGACCATATCCGAACGTCCGCATTAAGTTCAAAGGCGGACGTCCGCATTAAGTTCAAAGGCGGACGTCCGCAATAAATGCTCTCTAGATTTCTAGCCGTTTCAAAGATTATTTCAGAATAAAGTTCTGAGTGCGGACGTCCGGTTGAAGCATGCGGACGTCCGCTCAGTCTTTTTCCAGCTAGAAAAGATTGATTTGAAAGCTATGCATTTTATCCATTTCACCAAGCAATCTCCTCAAACGGTTTTATTTCAAAACAAATTATTTTTAAGTTATTTTTGAAGAAAAAACATCCAGGTATTTTTACTGATATGATTGAGTTTTTACCGTTAAAACAATTTATCCGAAGAATAATAAATAAGCTTCTTGATATAATCTTCAGATGAGAACTTCTTGATGTAGTCTTTAGATGAGATCTTCGTGTTCCACTGCTTTGACCTGGAATACTTGAAAGATGCTTTTCCATTCTTTAGAGGCTTTATTTTACACACTTAGATTAAATTGTTAAAAGCAATTAATGTTTGTTAATCATCAAAACAATATTTAATCACTTGCACCAACACTATTGATGATGATTCGTCATTGAATGAAAACGTCTTGGAACTAAATGATGCACAAGTCGAAATAGGTAGTGATTTCGTTTTTTTATAATTCAAATAATTAAATGAATTGATTAGGGTTTTTTTCGGTTATGTATTTTTATGTAACTATTCATTCAGATTTAATGAATAATATTGATGGTTGTTGTAAGCATTTAATTTATGCGTTTACAAATGTTTTATTTGCATGTTTGGGTTTTCTTATTAGTACAGTTCATGTTTACCTTTTTCCTATAAGAACATTCTGTTTGCATACATTAATTTTATAGATGAAGGTTTACTTTTTCTAAATTAAGTCAATGTGTTTTGTGTGTTTGCCTGTAAATTAAAATAACATGAGTTGTGCTGTGGTTTCAATAATTAATTCAACACCTAAATGGTGTCACATTAATTAGAAAGTCACCACATAATAGACAAAAATCCTGTATTGTCTCTGGTTGATTCATAATAAACATAACATATTTATATGATTAAGTATCCCCATTGTATTCATGTTTATACAATCATGAATAGTACATCATGTGAACAAGTATTCATAAATCCATATTAACAATCATGATTTATTATTGACATTTATATATGTGATTCATGAATATCTTTACCGGATGTATTCATGATTTAATAACCATGATTGTTTCTCACAATTCACATATTCATCACCTAGTATAATCAGTGATCAAGTACATTTAGTTATTCATGATTTAATAAACATGTTTGTCAAAACACATCTTCTATGATTCATGATTTTCATATTTATCATCTACAAATTATATTAAATGACTGACTATCTATCTCAACCTGTTCATGAAAATACAATCATGGTTGCAAACATCATATTACTATCATTAACACAACAACATAACAATATGTATTCATGAATTTAATATATGATGCTAATATTATTTTTTAATGTTTAAATTCTGATGTATTTTCAATGCAGCATTACCCAAATTAAGAGTAATAAACAATCAAGGTGGTTTAGAGAATCACAGATCTAATTTTGTATATAATTTAATTAACAAAATAGAATTGATTTTGGGTATTGTGTTTTACCTAATATACCCGCTTGATTAAGTGATATAAAAATAATTATTTAAGGAAATTAGTAAATGAGGTTGGTTAATCTAATATCCACTGTTCCAAATTATTCATATCTGAATAACCCAGCTTGCAGACTCAAAGGAGCTGTTCCAAATTATTCATCTCTGAATAACCCAACCTGCAGACTCATTAACGCTCCGTTCTCGAGTTTTAGAAGGAAAGAAAAGAAGAGAAAGGTAAGAGAAAGAAAAGAAAGGAAATGAAAGGGGAGGAAATAAATATCTGTATTTGTGTTCTTGAGATTGAAGGAAAGAAAGGAAGGAGAGGGAAAGAAAATAAATTTTCATGTTCTTGAGTAGGAGAGAAAGGAAAGGAAAGATGTTACTTTTACTAATATACCCTCATTTATTTCATGATGAAATGTAATTAATGGGTATATGTGTAATTTTATGAATATTTTTAATTCTTTTTATTTCATTTCTTTCCTTTCCTTCCGTTTCCTCCCACATTTGGACGGAAAGTTTTGGGAGGAAAATCAGCACTATTTTCCTTCCCTTTCCTTTCCTTTCCCTCTTTAAAAAAACTCGAGAACACAACATTTTTTATTTTCCTCCTACTTTCCTCCCCTTTCCCTTACTTTCCTTCGTAAAAAAAACTCGAGAACACAACGTAATTGGTGGCTTAAGCTAATTGCAGATATATTGCAGGATGCAGAAAGATTGAACGTTTAAACGCTTACAAGTAGCATCATAGTTAAATTTGTGCACACCAAATTTGATCGTTTGAAAGTAGATTGTAGCTAACAAGATGAGAAATTGAAAAGATTAAGCTCCATCTGGCTGGATAAATGGATTGGCAATCTCCTCTGTACCATCAGTGGGTGAAACAAGCATAACTGCAGTACCCCTACAAACCTGCAATGTAAACAAACAAATCTATGGATCACAAACTATGCCCTATAATTTTTATTTCATCTTTACTCATATGTAGCATCAAAAAAAAAAAATAACACACAAACACAAGTTCAAAAACATTTTATTTATCTATTTCTAATCAAGGGTTATAAAGTGGGCTTCAAAGGTTCCAACCTTTTAAAGGGTTTCAAATTAAGGGATGGAACCTTTGAAACCCACTTTATAACCCTTGATTAGAAATCCAACGGTGGATATTAGATTAACCAACCTCATTTACTAATTTCCTTAAATAATTATTTTTATATCACTTAATCAAGCGCTAAAGGGTATATTAGGTAAAACACAATAGCCAAAATCAATTCTATTTTGTTAATTAAATTATATACAAAATTAGATCCGTGATTCTCTCAACCACCTTGATTGTTTATTACTCTTAATTTGGGTAACGCTGCATTGAAAATACATTAGAATTTAAACATTAAAAAATAATATTAGCATCATATATTAAATTCATGAATACATATTGTTATGTTGTTGTGTTAATGGTAGTAATATGATGTTTGTAACCATGATTGTATTTTCATGAACAGGTTGAGATAGATAGTCATATATATATATATATATATATATATAGAGGAAAGTTCAAATGAAAACTCAAATTCAATTGTAAACATGAGGACAAATCTCGTCCATTGATCGCAGCCATATTTAAGCCATTCCTAAAATTCAGCTTTAGGGGTATTTTCGTCAAATTAGAATGAGCGCATCCTTTATTGACTTTTTATTTTCTTTTTTAATTAAAAAACTTTTACCCCCTTAAATTTTAAAATAAATTATCTCAAAAATTACTAACATTTTAATCAAACAAATTACATCAAAAAAACGAGAATTTCGTGCTCTTCGATATGACATCCATCATGATATAGTTTTTTTCTCGTTTTAACCGTTTTACGTGAAATCGTGTATATGTGTTATATTCAGAGTGAATAAAGGTACATTTATTCAGTTTTGAATATTTACCTTTATTCAGTCTGAATATATAGAGTTATTCAGACTGAATAAATGTACAAAATTTAAACATTTATTCGTTTTGAATATCTACCTTTATTCAGTCTGAATATAACACATATTCAGTCTGAATATAACACATATTCAGTCTGAATATAACACATATTCAGACTGAATATAACACATATTCAGACTGATGTATTTATATGTGTTCTTCAGTTTTTCGTTTTTTGAGGTTTTTCTTTGAACCTCCCTCTCTCTCTCTCTCTATATATATATATATATATTGTGCGTTTCAATTGTAAACCAAACAATTCTAACAAACTATACAAACCACTATATATATATATATATATATAAAAGATTACGAACTTAGGAATAAATTAAAACTCAAACGGGAATCATTTTAGCATGCCCCTCTGCAAGTGATCTATTATGATCATTCAAGTAACCAAGATCTCGTATTTGATTTCGTTTATTATGTTCCATTAAATGTTAACTGTGCAAGTATGATGTTTGTCAATGGGGTACACCTTTTAATGGAGGAGAATACTGGATGATGAGCAACAGAATGTATATGGATCAGAAGCCTCGATGATGGGTAGTTTAGGAGGACCTTTTGAATAATTACACCATTTTTGTTTATTCAAACCTCATTTTCATGCTTACCTTTCTTTGATATAAATACATCAGTTTGAATATGTGTTATATTCAGTCTGAATATAACATATATACACGATTTTACTTAAAAAACGGTTAAATCGAAAAAAAACTATATCATGATGGATGTCATATCGAAGAGCACGAAATTCTCGTTTTTTTGATGTAATTTGTTTGATTAAAATGTTAGTAGTTTTTGAGACAATTTATTTTAAAATTTAAGGGGGTAAAAGTTTTTTAATTAAAAAAGAAAATAAAAAGTCAACAAAAGAGGGCTGATTCCAATTTTACCCCTGCGCGCTAAAAATTCACTAAGCCATGGACATAGTTTTCAAGTTATTTACAAAATTGCCACCGTGTTTTTTATTCATTGATCTGATCTTCGATTTTTTAATCAAGGGCTGTGGTTTGTCCTCACGTTTACAACTGAAATTTGGTTTTTATTTGAACCCACCCCTATATATATATATATATATATATATATATATATATATACACACACAAATGTAAACATGTTAGTGTGATACTATATAAACATGTTTATATATATAAACAAATGTAAACAAACATAAACGAACGTAAATAAACAAACATTAACGAACAAAAATGAACGAATGTAAATGAACGAATGAGACAATTGTTCATGTTCGTTTATTTAACTAAATGAACCAGAAAATGTGTTCAGGTTCGTTCATTTATTAAATGAATGAACATCATTTATTAAATGAACGAACATAAACAAACTTTCCATCAAACCGTTCATTGAACATTCGATTGGTTTACAGACCTATATATCATGTATCTCTTTTTTCTTTCTAAATCGTCAATAATATTTGATGCAGGACTTTTAGAAAGTGAATGACTTTGACTTTTGGGTGAATAGGTTTATTAAAAGGTAAACACGATGAATCATCGGAAGTGCAACTTAAACTAATTAAAGATTATCTTTTTAAGATCTTTGACTTTTTTGACAATTACTTTAACCCGCACGATTTTATTGTTTATATGTAAGGTTGAGTTCCGATGATAAGTGTCAAATTTGGTTACAAATGATTATCAATCGTTGGATGATAAATGAACAAACATTAAGATGAGATGCATCGAGATAAGATGCATCAGATCAATTCTCTTTTAAGTCGCAATTTATGAGAGAGTATTTGATTAGGTGTTTGGGATTGCTTATTTAAAGTGCTTATTGACTTATTCCAGTGTGGTACCGGTAATAAGCTGTTATTAGTGTTTGGATTGTTAAAAAAGAAACTGCTTATGGCGGTTTGACACCGGTGATAACGAGTTTTGATAAGTCATTTCATTCTAAGTTTCTAACTTATCGACTTATGTGAAACAAATTATTAACTTTTTAGTTATTTTACACGTATTAACAATCTCAAACACTCTCTAAATAACAACTTATTAGCTTATTACGTTTTGATACCACCATAAGCTAATCCAAACACCTTTTATAAAACTCCGGTTTAACACCACATAAGTTAATAAACACTTTTACATAAAAACATAAGTTGTACAAATAAGCAATCCCAAACACCCCCTAAAAGTGATCAATGGTTTAAAAGTACTTCTCATCAATTACACTTTTCACATGATCTCATGTGTATATATATATATATATATATATAGAGAGAGAGAGAGAGAGAGAGGTTTAAGGGAAAACTAAAAAAACAGAAAATTGAAGAACACCCTAGAGGTCCTTCATCTAGGCGGTATGCATTTGTGCATACAGGTAAATTAAGTTGATTTTTTGGTTTTTATGCACAAGTGCATTATGTATGTGTGCATGTTACAAATAACTTGTATGCACAAGTGCATACCGTCCAGATGAAAGGCCTCTAGGGTGTTCTTCAGTTTTTTATTTTTTTGATGTTTTCCCTTGAATCTGACCCTATATATATATATATAATTTTATATGTATTTATGTATAACATTCTTTATAGAAAGAAAAAACAATTGTTTAGTTGTAGAAAAGTGAAAGTAAATTATATGGAAGGTAGCTTGGGAAGGTGACATTCTTATTTGACTTTGTTAAAAGCCACTACTACTTCAAAGGTTAAAATTGTTTCTTGTTTGGCATATTTCATTTTCATATTTCAGACCTTATTTCATACACGTACAATCCTATGCTTTAAACATTTCTTTTGGTAACCGTGCTTTAAATATTCTGTATTACATACATTTAATTTTTGGTATTTAGTCATTTTTTCATTTTAAATCTTATTTCATACGCTATTGAATGCTCAAAATACATTCGGTGTATGAGATCCAAGTTCTTTTAAACATCGTTTTCAATTAGGCAAGGTGGACGTGTAAGGCCCCGTTTAGTTGGTCTGTAGGACTTTAACAAAATCTGCTAAATTCTGAAATAATTGAAATCATAATTTCCATTGATCAAATTCTATTCCGATATTTTGATTTACATATGAGAATTGAGAAGGAAGTGAATTCCATATATTCCATCATTCGTTGATTTGATAATTTTATTACAAGGAGAAGAACTTAAATATATTTTCTACCTATAAAGTGAGTTTCAGCGACGCGCTTATAGCGACGCAAATTTTCAGTTAAAAGCTATAGGGACAACATGTCGTTTTTGTAAATAGATTGTAGAGATAAATTGACTTTTAGCGACGACAAAATTAGTTGCTAAAACCCTTGTCTCTTGTGGTGGTATATTTTCTTAAAAAGACAAAACTACCCTTATAAAACCCGAGACTCCAAAATCACGCTTATTGTATATGTCTCCTCTTCACGACTTTCACTCCTTTTAAATTTTTGTTGGTTCGTATTTCTCCACTCACGATTGCTTCACGATTTTTCTTGTTGTTGGTTCGGTTTTTGAATGTCGGTGCGATTTTAGACTGCTGCTCAATCTCGATTTTTGTATATCACTCCTTGGTCTTCTTCTCAATCTGCTCCTATCATCCCGTTCGATCTTCTTCCGCTCCCGTTCTTCATCAATCTCCATTCTTCCTATTCAAACTTCTTAAAAGATGCAATGTTCAACTCTTCATCGATCTGCTTCTTTTACTCTTCTCATTCATCGATCTGCTTCTTCTACTCCCAATCTTTCCTTTCAAATAGTAGTTTACATATTTTTCTTACCTTAAATGTCTACAAGAAATGGTCTTTATAGTGACAACGGCTAAGCGACGACTATGAATCGTCGTTGTAGGTATTAAATGAACTGTTTTACACATAATTGAAGAGTTCCAACTTTTTTACACATAATTGAAGAGTTCAACTTTTTTTAAGTAATAGTCTAATAGATACCTACAACAATGACATGTATATTATAAAAATTATAGGGTCGTGAATAGTGTAATCGTATCAATTTGTTGTGTGCCACCACACACACACACACACACACACACACACACACACACATATATATATATATATATATATATTATAAAACTACAATGATAATACAATTTTCCCTTGGTAGAGTTGGTTTATAAGACTTTTCATCCACCTAATACCGGAGTTTGAGTTATGTTAGTGTCATTTTCTTAATATTTAGTTTTTTAATTTCATATTTATTATGTTTCTAAAAAAAACTTGCAATAAAAGACATGAACACGAGACCTCACGTTTGAAAAGCAAGAAACTAATCACCATATCAATGTTGATTTTGTGAAAAATATCCATATATTTGTTTCTTATAATCAAATGGCGCCACCGGTTGAAGAGACGACCGACAAAGTGAAAAGCATTCGGGAGCGTTTGAAAGCGGCCCAAGACCGCAAGAAAAGTTATGCAGATAAAAAGAGAAGACCAATAGAATTTCAAGTGGGTGACCGGGTGATGCTGAAAGTATCACCTTGGAAAGACATCATTAGATTCGGGAAGCGTGGGAAGCTTAGTCCCTGATTTCTTGGACCCTTTACCATTCTTGACCCTATCGGGCTCCAAGCATATATATAAGTTAGAATTAGCACCAAAAATGGATTGAATTCACAACACATTCCACGTGTGTTATTTGCATAAGTGATTGGTGAAGGAGGAGAGCGTCATTTCGTTAACAGAAACTCGAGTGGATAATAACCGGTGTGTGGAAGAACCCGATGCCATTTTAGAAAGGAAGTCAAAGAAACTTCGTCACAAAGATGTAGTCATGGTCAAAGTTTAATGGGAGCACCACTGGGGTACGAATTTTACGTGGGAAGCGGAAGAGACAAACATTTTTCAAATGCCATCCAACTTTTCTTAAGTGAAAACAACAATTTTCTAGATTTCATTATACATTGAAGGGACAAAAATGTGACTTAGAAAATTTGACCATAATATGTGAAGGATACTCATTTCTTCCATGTAAAGATGCAAGGGATCCCTTTATAACCTTTAGCACGTACTTACACTCGTTAAAGTGAGTACATAAAAGCGAAAAAGGACCGGGTATGCTAAGATTTTAGTAGATATAGAGCTAATCACCCTGTTGGGAACTGAAGATTTGCTAAGTATGATTAGTACTGCCAGAACTACATTACTATTGCCAGAACAACATTAGTGCTGCCAGATCAAAGTTAGTACTGCTTATGCAATGGTTACTACTGCAAGACAAAGTTAGTACTGCTGGATCAAGTTAGTACTGCTAGTCAAGTTAGTACTGCTGGATCAAGTTAGTACTGCTAGTCAAGTTAGTACTGCTAATCAAGTTAATGCTGCTGGAATGAGTTAGTACTGCTAAACAAGTTAATGCTGCTGGAACAAATTAATACTGCTGGAATGAATTAGTGCTGCTGGAGAATATTAGTACTGCTCATGCTGAATGAAGATTAATACTGCTGATGTGATAAGTTTGGGATGCGAAGATTTTGGAGATAAACGTGGAATGAATGAAGATATGCTTAAAGAAGATTCAGAAGATCAATTTATTTTTGATAGTTATCTTGTACTTATTGTGTATAAAAAGATGTTTATAGATAGCTATTCGATAATAGAGAAATACACATTACGTATACGTGAGATACAAAATTCGATTTTGTTTAGAGAGAATTAACCTCAAGGTTTAGAACCCTATTTCTAGAGAAGTAGAAGTCGTCTTGATTGAGCCTGTTCATCAAGATTGAGGTTTGGTTGTAAGCTTGTGAGTCAAATTAGTGAATACAAACAGCTGTGTGTTTTCTGATATATTGTTCTTTGATTGTGTGAATTAAAGTTCTATTCCGCAGATTCTTTAATTCTGAATTCTAAGTATTATTAGTCTTGTTAAGATTCGATCCTGACAAGTGGTATCAGAGCTTGTGTTTCTTAGAATTCTACAATCATTATGGACAACTCAGTTGAATCAAACAGTACTAACCAGAACAGAAACTCTGTTCAAGCCCTTGTTTCTCAACAAGGAATGGGATTTGATTGGAGTGATCAAGCAGAAGAAGCAATTCAGAATCATGCACTCATGGCAGAAGTCTCAGATATTCCTACTGAGGTAAAATCTAATCTCTGTTCTCAAGCTTGTATAGACACTGTTAAAAGGTATAGAGATCACAATCAGGGAATGTGTGATGACCTCAAGAGATTAGAAAAGGACATAAAAGACTATGTAATAATTGTTGAGAAGTTTGAAGAACAGATTAGGGCTTTTCAAGCCAATGAACTTCAACACTCCTATGATACAAACTACTGGAAGTGGGAAAAGGGTGGTCTGGAGTTCCAACTGAAAGAGTCTAGGGAGGAGTGTGAGAAATTAAAAGAAGAACTTGAGAAAGTGAAACTTGATGTTGAAAAGTTTTCAAAAGCCTCTAAAGTCATGGACACCATAATAAATACTCAAATCCACAGTAAGATGAAAACAGGCCTAGGGTACAATGCCACACCCCCACCCTACAACAACAACTACATCCCTCCTAAGTCAGACCTATTAGAAACCAAGGATAAGAAGGACTTACCTAAAGGAGCCACTGAAGTAGATCCATTAGATGAAGTAGTTGTTGAGGATAAGACTGAAAAAGAAGGATCTGGTGAGGAATGTGTAAGTCCATGTGTTAAGAACAGTGAGATGAACAGGACTGGAAAGGGAAAGGGAGTTCATTATACACAGACCACTGTTGTGAACTCTAATACTTGTGAACATTGTTCTTGCAAGAAATCTCAAGAGAATAAGCCCCAAAAACAGGATAAAAAGAGGGGAAATCAAAGAAATTGGAATAACCAGTGGGCACAAAAGCAAGGAGTTGATCTGCAAAGGATTAACAGACCAAAACCTTGTTTTATCTGTGGCAAATTGAATCATCTTGCCAAATACTGTTATTTCAATCCTATTAACCAAAAGAAAAGTTTTCAAAGAAGTTTTCAAAAATCTTCTGGTTATAGGAAGCCTGCAAGGAATAATGTGGCTAAGAAACAAACTAAATCCAAAAGCCACATGAGAAAACAGACTGAAAAGGAATGTGTCAATATGTGGGTTCCCAAAAGCACTAATGTTAGTACTGCTACCTCAGATAGTACTGCTGACAAGGATAGTGCTGCTAGAAGCAATACTACTGCCAATACTGCTGCTAGCAGTGTTAGTGCTGCTAACTCAGTTAGTGCTGCTAACTCAGTTAGTGCTGCTAACTCTGTTAGTGCTGCTAACTCTGTTAGTGCTGCTAAATCTGTTAGTGCTGCTAACTCTGTTAGTACTTCTTCTAAGGTTAATACCGCTTCTAGTTTTTGTGCTGCTAGACCAATCATATTGACAAAGTACTCCAATTCTGCAGTACCTAAGTTTGAAAATCTCATCAAAACCCAGTGCAAGTACTTTGATGAGCAAGGGAGACCCAAGACCACTTCGGCTTGGGTTCCCAATAAAAACTAATTGATTTATCTTATGTGCAGGGCAACCAACAGCTCAAGGGGAAGAGCATCTGACATGTTGATAGTGGTTGCTCCAGGCACATGACAGGTAACATTTCCTGCCTCAAGAATTTCAAAAGAATTGATGGAGGACGTGTTGCTTTTTGGAATAATTCTGAAGGAGGTAAGATAAGTGGTAAAGGTGATATGTCAAAAGGTAAGATGGACAAGTGCTGCAAAGTGCAAGTATAGTTACTACTGCCAGTGTAGAGTTACTACTGCTAGTACATATTTTCTATTGCCAATTAGTAGTTAATACTGCTTCGAAGTTAATACTGCTTAGTAGTTAATACTGCTTCGAAGTTAATACTGCTTAGTAGTTAATACTGCCTTGAAGTTAATACTGCTTAGTAGTTAATACTGCTTAGTAGTTAATACTGCTTTGAAGTTAATACTGCTTAGTAGTTAATACTGCTTTGAAGTTAATACTGCTGTGTAGTTAATACTGCTCAGTCGTTAATACTGCTAAGTAATTAATACTGCTGTGTAGTTAATACTGCCTTGCAGTTAATACTGCTCAGTCATTAATACTGCTAAGTTGTTAATACTGCTTTTAAAGAAAATCAGGGCTAATACTGCTATAAATACTCTTTCAGCCCGCCAAAGTTCATAACGTTTTTTTTGCATTCAATTCATCTCTTTCTAACCTTTTCTCCCTAGAATCTCTGTGTTTTCTATCCAAATCCTCAGGAAGAATGGCGACAATGGAGTTTGTCGATGAACACAATGAAATTGCGATGCTTCAGAAGCCAAAGCAGGCCGCAGGGTTTCATGATATTGTGGATTTTCTCAAGACCTCACACATCTCTCATGCCCTAACAGTGTGCCCAACAATATACATCGAACATCAAAAGCAATTTTGGGAGAATGCCACTGTTGTATTTGAAGATGGGCAGAAGATCATTCGCACAAGGGTTTGTGACAAACCCTTGAAGGTCACAGAGGAGGTTATTCGCATTACTCTTCACTTTGATGATGCCTCAGGTATAACCTCTATATCTAATGATGAACTCTACTCGACCTTACAAAGAATGGGGTATGAAGGTCCCATTGGAGTTTTTAAATTCTACAAGTCAAAGTTCTTCACCCAATGACGATTTCTTGTTCATACTCTTATGCACTGTATTTCAAAGAAAACAACTGGATGGAGTGAGTTTAGCAGTACCATTGCTTATGCCTTGGTCTGCTTAACCACTGCCAGAAAGTTCAATTTTTCAGCAATGATTTTTAATGATCTTGTGGCAAACCTAGAATCCAAAAAGAAGTTTTACATGTATCCCAGGTTTGTCCAAGAAGTAATTAACCATGAATTGACGGATTTGCCTCAGTCTGCTGAGGTATATGTTAGACAACCTAGGGGGGGGGGTAAGGTTGTATTTAAAACTTTTACTTTCAAAAATCCTTTTATAAAAAATATCTTAATAATGTAAATACAACAGAGTATATGAAAACACAACAGATACGTATAAATACAGGATAGTATAAATACAGTAAATAAAGCAGAGTATATATACAATAATTATATAAACAGATATAATTAAATGCACAGCGGAAATATAAAGAGATAAGGGATAGAGATACTTGACACGGAGATTTAGTGATCTACCACAACTTGGTAAATCACTAGCCGAGACACTTCCCGACACGATCCAATAAAAGTATTCTTTACGGTAGAATTCAAACCAAATACAAAGGAAAGCAATAGGCTCTCAAGCTTTAGCTTATCGAGATATACAGGATCACACACCCGTTATTCAAACACTTACAAGAGGAGTATAACTCACAATGGTAATCACTCTTGTATAATATTTATCACTTGGATATTTTATAAAAACGTTTTATAAAATAAATATGTAGTGATAATATGTAGTATGGAATATTAGTTGGGAGAGATCAGATGGATAGATGGCAGTGTGTTGTTGATCTGTTATTTTATTCTTCTCCACCATCGCATGCATTATATAGCAACTCTTCCAACGGAAACAATGCATCCGCGGTATACCGCCAAAAGCACGCGGTATACCGTGCAGTAATAAAAGTACTTTTGCAGAAGAGAAAGGTCAAACCTGCAAAAACAAACGTAAACTTGTACCCGCGGTATACCGGCTAAACATCGCGGTATACCGCCCAACTGTACCCGCGGTATACCTGCTAAACACCGCGGTATACCTGCGTCAGAAAAAAGTACGACCAATCAATCAGAGATCTACAGTAAGCCGCCGCGGTATACCTGCTGAACACCGCGGTATACCTGCGTCAGAAAAGGACAGTTTCTCAAAAACCTTATTTAATTAAAATCATTTATGGTTTTTAGAAATATCCAAGTGGTATATTATTTTAGGGTGTTTATCATTATAAATTATAAACACTAATGACAACGTAAAACTTCCGTCTTGAACTCTTCAGATAAAATCTTCGTGTTCTTCAAGAACTGTACACTTGGATAGGATTGTTAGATAAACAATAATACGGTGTGTTTGTAATCATCAAAATAAATATATATAAATATATAGAGATGTGGTACACTTGCACCAACAATCTCCCCCTTTTTGATGATGACAAACACAACCGCTAAGCATGAGCATATGCGGTTTCTCTCCCCCGTTTGTCGAAACAAAAAGGGTCAAGAAAGACGGTATGCTTCCCCTCGAGAGATGCTCCCCCTCAAAATATGCATATATTTGAGAGAGCATAATCTCATAGGTAAAAGATAAAAAGCTCCCCCTCAAATTAATAACAAATTATAAAATTTGAGGGACAATAAAATATGCATAAAAAAACATATAATAGACATAAAACAAAATAACCTAAAAGAAACACTTGCACCAAAAAAAAGGATCTTAAGGCTTCGATTTTTCGGTTAATTTTATGTGAGCAAAAAAATTACCACGTATTATGACCTCGTCAGGGAACACGTATTATATCCTCGTCAGGAAACACGTATTATATCCTCGTCAGGAAACACGTATTGTATCCTCGTCAGGAAACACCTACAAAAGGCAAAGAAAATATTTCGTGGTACCCTTTTCTTATGGGTCCTTTTAACAGTTAGTATAAAACATAAACTGCAAAAAAAAATTAAAATATGTTGTCGACATAAAATAAAACATGACAACATACAATCCACAAAATTTGTTTAAAACCACAAACGCATCCCACCGGGATTGTCAACATTAAACATTCCTTTCGGAATCCATTTTCTAACCATTCTAATTTTGCGATTGTATTTATCATACACATAAAATGAAGCATTTATATTCGCATTATTTTTAGGTCTAGAAAAATTACTATTATACATACGAGCATACGGTTTCCTCCCATAATTCACATTTTTCATTTTTGACATATATGGGGGTTTTCTTGTATCAACTTTAGGAGATGCAAAAAATCTTTTAATGGGTTTACACGAGCATTTATCAACACATGTATCAGAACCAATGCCTTTTCGACAATTAATGCGATTCGACATATTTAGCATTTTAAGCATTTTATCATTGCTATTTTGAAAAGCTTTAGCTAATAGATTATCTTTTTCATATAAATCGCAGTTAGCTTTTAAATAAATATTTTCATTTTCAAGCAAATCACATTTTATACATGCAACACTTTCATATGTATTTTTATTTAAACATGCAATTTTATCATTTAAAATAACACAAGATTTACAATCATTTTTCTCAATTGGTTTTTCTTTTAAGCATGCAATTTCATTTTTTAAAATATCACAAGATTTGCAAACATCTTTTTTACTTAATTTATTTTCTAACTTAGCAATTATATCCATATCATTTGCAGATTTTTGTTTACCGTCATTAATTTTCTTTTCACATGCAGATACGGTTTCTTTTAATTTTGAGATTTCATCTTGATACCTATTTGCAAGAGCGGCCATGTCATGGAATGATTTATATAATTCGTCAAGATTATTTTCATCTTCATTTTCATAATAATTGTCACTATAATTACTATCATAATTATTGTCATGAAAACATGATGTAGATACCTCATTATCACGGTCGGCCATGAGACAAATATTCTTGTCTTTATCTTCGTTTGCGCTCCACGCGGCTCCGACGAATGTTTTTGGTGTGTTGATTTGATTAGCACGTTTTGGACACACATTTGCATAGTGATTTTTATCACCACACACATAGCAAAAGCCTTTCTTTTTATTGGCTTTTTCATCGTCACTAGATTCGTCATATTTGTTATGGACGTTGCGACTTTGATTTTTACCACCACGATGGTAGTCTCCATTTCCTTGAAACCTATCAATATTGGCAAACTTTTTGTTAGATAAAAGTTTAGAGAGTTTTCTTACCATCTCGATTAAATCGTCAAGACTTTCGGATTCGTCATTTGAGGAACTTGCTTCTTCCTCCTCTTCTTCTTCCTCATCTTTAGGGGCAACGACTTTGAGAGCTATGGATTTCTTTTTGACTTGATCCCGAACTTGATTTCTTTTTAGTGCAATTTCGTGCACTTTAAGATTGCCGACAAGATCGTCGAGCTTCATTGTTGAGAGATCTCGGGAATCTTCTAACGATGTAATCTTTTGCATCCACTCCGAAGGTAGTGCTCGAAGAATCTTCCTTACATAATCTTCATTAGGATAAGTACGACCTAATCCTTGTAAAGTAGTCATTATGAGGTTAAATCTTTTAAACATAGAATCGATAGACTCATCTTGAGTCATCTCGAACATTTCATAATCATGAACTAGAATATTTATTTTACTGCTTTTGACTTGCGTGTTTCCACGATGAGTGTCATTTAAACTTTGCCAGATTTCATTAGCAGTTTCATAAGTATAAACTCTTTCTATTTCATCAGAATTTAAAGCAGCATATAACATGTTTTTAGCTTCAAAATTTAAACAATACGAAGCTTCATCAGTGGGAGTCCACTCTTTAGAATCTTTTTCAACAATAAGATCATTTACGATTTTGGTTGGAATAAAATTTCCTTTTTCAATAATTTCCCACATCTTTCTATTTTTGCCACGCACGTGACATTCAAATAATTTTGCCCAAAGACCAAATTTTTCAGTATCAATAATAGGAGGTTTTGAAAACAAAACAGTTTGTTGAGCCATTATATAAAAGATATAACTTTAAAAATTTAAACAGATAATTTTTGAAAGCCCCGCTCTGATACCAATTGTTAGACAACCTAGGGGGGGGGGGGGGGTAAGGTTGTATTTAAAACTTTTACTTTCAAAAATCCTTTTATAAAAAATATCTTAATAATGTAAATACAACAGAGTATATGAAAACACAACAGATACGTATAAATACAGGATAGTATAAATACAGTAAATAAAGCAGAGTATATATACAATAATTATATAAACAGATATAATTAAATGCACAGCGGAAATATAAAGAGATAAGGGATAGAGATACTTGACACGGAGATTTAGTGATCTACCACAACTTGGTAAATCACTAGCCGAGACACTTCCCGACACGATCCAATAAAAGTATTCTTTACGGTAGAATACAAACCAAATACAAAGGAAAGCAATAGGCTCTCAAGCTTTAGCTTATCGAGATATACAGGATCACACACCCGTTATTCAAACACTTACAAGAGGAGTATAACTCACAATGGTAATCACTCTTGTATAATATTTATCACTTGGATATTTTATAAAAACGTTTTATAAAATAAATATGTAGTGATAATATGTAGTATGGAATATTAGTTGGGAGAGATCAGATGGATAGATGGCAGTGTGTTGTTGATCTGTTATTTTATTCTTCTCCACCATCGCATGCATTATATAGCAACTCTTCCAACGGAAACAATGCATCCGCGGTATACCGCCAAAAGCACGCGGTATACCGTGCAGTAATAAAAGTACTTTTGCAGAAGAGAAAGGTCAAACCTGCAAAAACAAACGTAAACTTGTACCCGCGGTATACCGGCTAAACATCGCGGTATACCGCCCAACTGTACCCGCGGTATACCTGCTAAACACCGCGGTATACCTGCGTCAGAAAAAAGTACGACCAATCAATCAGAGATCTACAGTAAGCCGCCGCGGTATACCTGCTGAACACCGCGGTATACCTGCGTCAGAAAAGGACAGTTTCTCAAAAACCTTATTTAATTAAAATCATTTATGGTTTTTAGAAATATCCAAGTGGTATATTATTTTAGGGTGTTTATCATTATAAATTATAAACACTAATGACAACGTAAAACTTCCGTCTTGAACTCTTCAGATAAAATCTTCGTGTTCTTCAAGAACTGTACACTTGGATAGGATTGTTAGATAAACAATAATACGGTGTGTTTGTAATCATCAAAATAAATATATATAAATATATAGAGATGTGGTACACTTGCACCAACAGTATATGTGCCAAAACCCCCTAAAGGGAAGGTTTTCTCAAATATGAGAAGAATTCCTAGGGACTCGGAAGGAGTTGACACACCATTGTTCTCTACAATGATGGTTGTGTCCCACACCACTGAAGGTATGGCATCAGGGTCAAGGCCCCCATTAGACCCACCCACTGATGACCAATCCCAACCTTCCATCACCAAAGATATCCCACAGTCCATTCTTTTAAGACCCTCTCCCAAAATCACCAAAAAGTTTGAAAGAAGAAAGGTACACAAGGTTCCTTCCCTTGGTGTATCTCCTAAAAGCCCAAAGCCTTTAAGCCCTCTAGTGGAGCCTTCTCCATTAGAGAATATCGAAAGGGAAACCACAGGGGTGTCTCCCAACCCCAAGAAGGTGCTCTCTAAGGAGAAGGATGAGCATGTGGGCTGCAAGGCTGCCACTACTTCTGCTAGCAAAGAGAAGGACAATGGTAACATCAATAAGACCTTCCCCACGGCAACTCAGAATGTGAAAACATTCAGAGGACCCAGGCGCCAAGAAACCATGGGAGTAGGCAGTGCTTTTGCTAGGCAAAAGACACCTACTAAAATTTCCAGTGATCCTTTAACGGAGGTAAACACTCCTAAACAGGGTGAGGATAGATATACTTATGAGGAATTGATGGAAACCATTGCCAACATCAATATTGATGTCCTGAATCAGCAAAAGGAGATTGATGAGCTAAAAAAGGTGGTTCTTCATCAAAACACCAAGATAGAAAAGAATAAGAAGATGATCACCAAACTGCTACAAAGAAGGAAGAAAGCTCAGTATGTTCTGAGAAGGAGAGGATCAACTTCTGATGCTTCCAAAAAGGGGGAGTTAGACTCTGATCTACACATGGAGGATGCAAAGATTGAGGGGGAGTATGAGTATAAGGTTGAGGGGGAGTCTGAGCAGGCTGCAGATATTACAAAGGAAGCAGAAACAGAAAAAGCAGCAGAAACGGTTACTGCTGCTGATATTACAAAGGAAGCAGAAACAGAACCAGCAGTAGAAACAGTTAATACTGCTGAGATTGAGAAAGAAGTAGAAACTGACCAAGCAGTAGAAACAGATAATGCTGCAGTGTCTGAGACTGAAGCAGCAGTAACTGAAATTTTGAAGAATCTTGTGGAGGTAGCAGTATCTGAAAGTGAGAAGGAAGCAGTACCTGCAACTAAATCCGAGATTGATGCAGATATATTTTGGATTGTGAAGGATAGTGTTGAAGCAGCAGCATTAAAGGTTATAAAAGAAGCAGTAACAGCTATAGCAGTAGAAATGGTTACTGCTGCTGAAAAACATAAGGCAGCAGAAACCATCCCGGAAGCAGCAGAAACAAAGGAAACAGCTGAAATCATTCCTGAAGCTGTTAAAACTTTCAAAAGAATAAAGATGATGTCAACCAAAAGGCCAAGAACAAAGTCCATAGCTTCAAAGAAGAAAGATGTAAAGAAGCCAAGGGTGGAACCAACTGTAGAAGAAGCCCAGGAGGAAGCAGTGAAAGAGAAATCTGATCCAAAAGTTGCTGAAGAAGAAGTGGCAACTCACTCAGGTCAACCAAGCAATGTACAATCACTGCCAAATGCTCAATGTGATATGTATATTACGGTGGTTGATTGTAAGCCAATCAATGTTAAACCATTAGCTTCTATGGCTCCTGAAATCATCTTCTGGGATACTTTGAAAGATCAAAGAAAGGAGTACATTAGAGTAAAAAGAGCAGATGGGAAGTTTGAGGTCAGTTCTACATGGGGAAAACTTTTAAGGATGTGCTCTAGATCAGACTTGGAAGAGATGTTCAAGGTAGGAATGAAGCTTTATGGAAATATGCTGACTGAAAATGGAATGTCCATCACCAAAATGGTACTTGAATACCTGTGCCTAATGTTCAATACAGAAGCAGTTAAGTATTTGACAGACAGGCAATTTCAAGTTGTTACCAAATGGATGCTTATTGAAAACTGTGGTGTGTATGTCATAACTCTTGACAATACATATCATGAGTATTATTTGGTGGATAAAATATACAAGCACATCATGAAAAGGTTGGATGGAATGCTAAAAACTAAGTTGGTGAGTGACAAAGACTCTGAAATGGCAAGATACCTGGTAAGAAGGATCATCAATCAAAGTTTGGGATTGAATCCTGATTTATGCGTTCATGATTAAGTTTTGGAAGCATCATCTGAAGAACTTGACTTCTCAACCTGAAAAGTCAAGTTAGGGGGAGATTGTTGGGAACTGAAGATTTGCTAAGTATGATTAGTACTGCCAGAACTACATTACTACTGCCAGAACAACATTAGTGCTGCCAGATCAAAGTTAGTACTGCTTATGCAATGGTTACTACTGCAAGACAAAGTTAGTACTGCTGGATCAAGTTAGTACTGCTAGTCAAGTTAGTACTGCTGGATCAAGTTAGTACTGCTAGTCAAGTTAGTACTGCTAATCAAGTTAATGCTGCTGGAATGAGTTAGTACTGCTAAACAAGTTAATGCTGCTGGAACAAATTAATACTGCTGGAATGAATTAGTGCTGCTGGAGAATATTAGTACTGCTCATGCTGAATGAAGATTAATACTGCTGATGTGATAAGTTTGGGATGCGAAGATTTTGGAGATAAACGTGGAATGAATGAAGATATGCTTAAAGAAGATTCAGAAGATCAATTTATTTTTGATAGTTATCTTGTACTTATTGTGTATAAAAAGATGTTTATAGATAGCTATTCGATAATAGAGAAATACACATTACGTATACGTGAGATACAGAATTCGATTTTGTTTAGAGAGAATTAACCTCAAGGTTTAGAACCCTATTTCTAGAGAAGTAGAAGTCGTCTTGATTGAGCCTGTTCATCAAGATTGAGGTTTGGTTGTAAGCTTGTGAGTCAAATTAGTGAATACAAACAGCTGTGTGTTTTCTGATATATTGTTCTTTGATTGTGTGAATTAAAGTTCTATTCCGCAGATTCTTTAATTCTGAATTCTAAGTATTATTAGTCTTGTTAAGATTCGATCCTGACACACCCTCTGAGTCCCATTCATTAAAATGATACCGCTCCAATCTATAGTTGCATTATATTACTTCTCGAGTTGTAACTACTCAACATATGCATGTAATAGTTTACTCAAAGTAAGCATATTTTTTTTAATTGAAATACATGCATATATTGTAAATCCAATGATCACAAAGCATAATACATGTCTGTGTTGTTATGAATTGAAGGGTATAGAGATTATCCGTGTTAGTGATTTTAGTGTTATCAATCATTTTAGTGTAATTATGATTTTACTTAAAATCGAGTAGCTCATAATTAGGCAAACATAAGTCTTTAAAGGTTTTCCTTATTTGGATTCCTCATTTATCTACCATTCATAGCCATTTAATTTGTATTTTATATTTCTTTTATGATGTATGCTTTAAGTTTCTTCTTTGATGTACATGTAGCCTCATCCATATTACATTGTTGAATTGTACATGGAACTGGTGTGGCATGCAGCACCATAGTATAGTTCTCAACCAGCTAGTTCCCCCCTATAGACGTTAAAAACCCGATTTATTTCCGGGTTCTTTTTCTTATTCTTAGCAATGTATCGGATAATACTAAAATACTGGGATTTAAAGTCTTGACTTATGATTCGTTTTCGATAATTTTAATCATTTAAACAAGTCTAACTCAAATATTCAAATTTTGAAGTACAACTTGAACAATTTATAATTCATAAGTGTACAAAAACTCTTGACTGTTTACGACCTTATTATGACATATTTGGCTTTTATTTTTCTAACTTATGTACAAATTAACATGTACAAGCCTTTCACAATCATTTATGATCAACAACCAAATGAAAGTCTGCGTGTACAACAAAATTATGCCACCAAACCCGCAACACAATGCAAACACGTAATATATACAACTCATCTCCAACAATCCAAACAATATTTTATTAATTGATATGAAACTATGTTTCGTCACCATGCATACAGTTTTTTCCAATGATCATCATATAATTCAGTATCTCTCTCTCTCTCTCTCTCTCTCTCTCCCACACACACACACACACACACTCCCATATACATATATGTATATGTATATATCACGTACAAGATGGAAAGATAAATTACTCGTAACTAAAACAGTTAATAATTAAAAAACAAAGTTATGAATTAAGCTAAGTATGCATCTCGCATTGGGCATTGTCTTCGACAAGCTTATGCCCTATACCAGGACTCGGACTCGAGCGTGCAACCACGACTAGGCTTCCAACATGATCTTTAACTCTTGGGGTTGGACTTGGAGCATTTGAGGCATTGACATTGATGTCGTGTGTCTTTCTTGCTCGTGGGTCGATTAGATGACGAGCTTTCGTTGTTGAGAAGGCAGTATTCAGGAGGAGGACGAGAAGGAGAACGAGTAGATATTGCGGTTGTGTTTTTGACATATCGTGATGAAGGAAGGTCGAGAGAAGCAATATTTGAAGGAAGGGAATGAAGTTTATGGCTAATTTAATCCTGGCATGAGTTGGACTTGGCTGTGTATATATAGGGGATGGGTAGGATGGAGACAAATCTTGATAATTGTACAAAATATATTATTTAGTCATGTGTTTATATTTAAATACGTGAATTATTTATTATAACGTAACGGGAACTTCAGTTAACGATGTCATCAAGCTTAGCACATGATAAAATGTCGTATTAATATGACTTAAAAAACAGATTAATTAATTAAATGAGAAATAAAATCAATTACTTATATTATATTTTTTTTAAAATATATATATTTATGGGATTCGATCGACTAAAGGAATATGCAATGACATGTGAGGAAAAATATAGGAGGATGTGCCGCCACCTCTTTAGTCATAGTGTTTGGTAAAAACCAACGTTGTACGTACCATACTACCATCAATGCATGAAATAAACTTTTACTTCTAAATTGAAATTCTTTTTTTTAATTATTTAATGAATTTTAGTAATAAGCACAAAATAGTATTGTATTAATAGACATGATGAAGCCATTGTTTCAGAAAATATGAAAAACCAAAAATAATACTTTCATGACTCTATTAATTTTGAGTTAAATAATACTTTCATGCCTTTATTAATTTTGAGTTTTGAAATCAATTTTTGTGCCACGCTAGATAATGATATTCACAATTTTTTTTGGAAACGGCAATGCATTAGAAAGCCAGCCAGAGGCTAACGGAGAAAATTACAAAGCTCCAAAGCAACGTAAAGGAGAGGTTCTCCAAATAAAGATGTCTTTCAAACTTGTCTTATGCCTATATACCATCCATCTAAAAGAGTTATCAATAATCGAGTCAAAGAGATCTTCCTTCTTAGGCGCAGGATTGTCGAAACAGACTCTATTTCGGAAGCTCCAAATATAGTAACAGGTGATGAACATTATAGCCTCCAAGCAGTTGCGTTTCAGCAGCGGGAAGTGGGCCGAATCTAAACCATCCATAGCCGCTCCAAAACAGTGAAAAGAGGAAAAAGGAAACTGCCACAAGCTTTCGAGTATTCTCCAAACCGCAACAGAAGTGTCGCACGAGAAAAAGATGTGGTCAACCGATTCGACAACGTTTTTGCATAGCGGACATAGGGTGTTATCGAGGTCTATACCCATGTCAGCCAGTTTGGCTTTGACAGGAATCCGACCTTGTAATGCCCTCCAACAAAATATGTTGATTTTGGATGGGACAAGATTATTCCATCTAGTTGTAAGTCCTCTACTTCGAACAAAAAGGACTCGATTTTCTCTCTCATGACTTTGGCAGAAAAATCTTCGTCTCCGAAAAGTTTCCATTTCCATCTATCGTTTGTGTGATTAAGACATGTGTTTCTAATATTACTGGACAAATGCAGCAGGTCTTCGGTTTCTCTTCCACTTCGGATTTCTCTACGCCAATCCCATTTGAATCCGTCTTCCCCCATTCTATCCGCCACCTTCGCAAGGTTATCTTTGTCGAGGGCAAACAATCTGGGAAAAATGTCCTTTAATTTGCCACCTCCTGTCCAATTTTTTCATACCAAAACATGGTGTTTTTGCCATCTCCAATCTGCTTAGATAAAAGATCATTTATTGTCAAACCTTTCGCATTTAGCCACCGTACCACCTTTAAGACATTGGACCACAGACCGTGATTACTAGAAATTTCTCGATCATTGCTAAGGCCACCGTTCTGTCCGTGAATAGCTTTTATAATATTTGACTAGATGGAGTTTGGATCAGAGTGAAATTTCCACACCCATTTGGATAAAAGAGCAATGTTAGCGGCTGCGATGCTTCCTAGCCCCAGACCTCCTCTATCGAGGCTGTTAAGGACAGCTCCCCATTTAACCCAAGCAATTTTTTTACCGCTGTTGTCCGATCCCCAAAAGAAGTCCCTTCTCAACTTTTCCAATTTGTTGAGGACCGCCACGGGTGCTTTAAAAATTGACAAAAAGTAAGTGGCAAGGCTTCCCAAGACGGCTTGGACAAGAACTTTTCTCCCGCCAATGGAAAGAGCCTTAGCTTTCCATCTTGAAAGACGGCGTTCGAAAGTCTCCACAATCACATCCCAAGATTTGATGTTGGACATGTTATCACCCAAGGAAACCCCAAGGTACTTACAAGGAAAACTACCAGCCTTGCAATTTAGTTCGTTTGCAGCCCACTGCACCATTCCCGAGTCAACTCCAACACCATAGAGATTGCTTTTGTCTAGATTTATTTTTAATCCCGAAGCCAAGTAAAAGCATTTTAGTAGTCGAATGATGTTTTTCCCTTCTTCTAATGACCACTTGTTTATAAAAATAGCATCGTCAGCGTAAAACAAGTGAGAGATGTTATACCTTACCGAGCCGATCTCGAGCCCGTTTAGGAGGTGTTTTTCTTTCGCGACCTCAATCAGATGGTGTAAGCCTTCCATGGCAGCGATAAAGAGGTAGGGTGATAACGGGTCCCCTTGGCGTAGACCTCTTCGCACCCGAAATTCCGTTGTTGGGGAACCATTAATAAGGACCGAAGAAGAAACGGAAAGAAGGCAAGCTTTTATCCATCTGTTCCATTTAGAAGGGAAACCCATTGCTTCAAGAATATCCGGAACATATCCCCACTCCACAGAGTCGAACGCCTTTTCAAAGTCTGCTTTAAATAAGAGAACATCATTTTTGTTTCTTTTCGCCTAATTAATGATTTCATTTGCTATAAAAGCCCTGTCTAGAATGGATCTGCCTTTTAGAAAAGAGGATTGAGATTCACTGATAACCGAGATGATGACACGACTTAAGCGGGTAGCAAGCATCTTGGCTATCACTTTGTAAAAACAACCCACCAGACTGATCGGTCGGTAGTCTTTACAGTGTTGAGGATCTAACACCTTCGGAATCAAGCTTATGAATGATGGGTTGCACCCCTTTGGAATCCAAGACTTCTCCTGAAAATCAAAAACAACTTCAACAAAGTCAGTTTTGAGGACCTGCCAGTAAGCTTTGATAAAGCCGAAAGAGTACCCATCAGGTCCCGGTGACTTGTCGTCTCCACAACTCCACACAACGTTTTTAATCTCATCCTCCGTGAAATCTTGGACGAGCCAGTGAGCGTCTTCCCCAGACAACTTCCGAAGCTTGGACAGGTCGAAAGTGCATCTTGAAGAGAATTTTTGCCCCATTATGCTTTTAAAGAACTCCAAGAAAGAAGCTTTAACTTCTGCCGGGTTCTCTTTCCAAGCCCCGTCAAGCATAACTCCTCTAATTCAGGACTTGTTTCTTCTGTGGTTTAAAATCCCATGGAAGAATTTCGAGTTCTCATCGCCCTCTACGGCCCATTTAGTCTTCGCTTTTTGCCGAAGATCATCTTGTGCCCGAGCCTCGTGTTCGCACTTCAGTTTCAAAGTCATCGATCTTCTAGCCATGACTGCCTCGTCGGCATTTCCAGTGTCGATTATTAGATCAATTTCCTCCAGCTCAGCTTGGATCTTCTTCCTATCGTCTTCCACGTTCTTTCTCCTCAATAGCCACCAATGTCTGATTTTGGCTTTTAGCATCTTAAGTTTGTTTTTCAGGTTTGTCATCTTGCAATCAGATCGAACGTAGCACCCTTCTGTCCATTCTTTCTCCACCAAAGCTTTGAAATCTTCCAAGTGGATCCACGAGTTAAAAATCTTAAAAGGAGTAGGACCGTAGTCTAGCATAGAGTCTTTTAGGATAATAGGACAGTGGTCTGAAAGCTCTCTGGGGAGAATATGGCAGCAAGAATTAGGCCAAAGATCCAAGAATTTCTCTGACACAAAAAACCTGTCGATCTTACTGAGCTTAGAGCCGATTCTGTTGGACCAAGTAAACCTTCTGCCGGTTGAAGGGATTTCAGAAATGTCGGCGTTTTGATGAAATCGTTAAAGTTACGGATAGCTCGCGTGTCAAGGTAGGAGCCGATTTTCTCAGATGGGTCTCTGATTGAGTTGAAATCGCCAACGACGATTAGAACCCCATTCCAATTGTTAGTTAGATTGAGGATGGAGGACCAAAGTATACGCTTCTTAGAGTCTAGTTGAGTAGCATAGACGTTGACGATATAACACGGAGAGTTATTTGGGTGCCAAGTTCCAATAAAAGCAATGTATCCATCTCTACATAACACTTGCTTCCTAAAAAACAAATTTTTGTCCCAAACGGACAGAATGCCGCCAGAATTTCCATTAGCATTTACAGCAGCAAAATCAAAATTATAATCGCCCCAAATCCTTTTAACGAGAAAATCGTCTACATTTTTAAGCTTTGTTTCCTGTAGAGCCAAAAAACTAACCTTGTGATCTCTACAGAGACCGTTTACCCATGAGATTTTGGCGTCACTCCCCACGTTTCTACAGTTTAAAGATAGCAGATTCATTGATAGGAGTTTATCACACCTTGCCCAAGCACGCGGTTTTCGATATTTTTCGTCAACCCAATCATATTGAAACCCAGTGATTCACCCACTTCAAGAGTTTTTTCAATCTCAGAATTGTGGTCGCAGAGAAGAACTTACCTCTGTGGATTTGATTTTAGGAGAGCTTTGAAGAAGTGTACTATTGCATCGAAGAATTTCAGAGTCGGTGGCTCCGAAAAAACTACCTTCTTCCACGATCAGATTCTCCGCTTTTAGACGCCTTCTTCCTTTCTTTTTTGATTCCTGTTTAGGCTTTGGGGATAGGTTAGAGATTCTACGAAAATTGGATCTTTGAAGTTTCGGTCGGTGGAAATCATCATTGGGAGAGTAGGTGCAGTTGTTGTCCACAGAAACCTGCAATGGAGATGAAGGGGATAGACTATCCCCTTGTGCGATGTTCAATTGTTGTTTATCGACTGATCTGTTCTCTTCCACAAGAGTCGTACAAACTGAGTTTCCAGGCCCAATTTGCAAACCATCCTTATCACAGCCCAGGTGTAAATCAGGTTTGTTTCCATTGAGAGGCCCACCATTGAGATTTTCCTGGCCCAAATTAGTTGGGTCTACGAAAAAGACTTCCAACTTTTAAGTTTGGGTCATCGATTAGGGTCCCTCCAACGGAATACACATTGGAAGACCCATCCACAATGTTGTCATCATTTTTTTCCTCGCATGCGTGCTCCTTGGAAACTGGAATGACTCCTTGGGATTTCCCTTCGACCCTTCCTCTTCCTTCCCTGAGCTGATCTGAACTCCGACGAACTGCTTTGATCGCTCCTCTGATTCCGGCACCGCTGAGCAAGAGTCCTCAGTCGGCGACAAAGGGGTACTGTATTTCTCAACTCATTCGTCATACTTTGATTTCTCCTTATCGTTAAAGCCATCAAGGTAAGAATCTGAGACATAGTCGAGAACTTCATCTTCCGAATCGCTTTCCGATTCTCCAGCAGTGATGTCGTCAATATCACTACGAAGGTTTCGTGCCTCCGAATTAATAGAGAAAAATTCCCAATTGGGATGAAATTCTTCCCGCTCCACGACTCTGATTCTCGTTAACTTGTCATCCACCAAAATATCTTCCTCTTCGTTGATCTTTGAGAGTGATTTTAAGAGCACACAAACTTTACCTTTACGAGGATCTGTAGATTGGTGCCACCCCGGTTCCGAGATAAGGACCTCTCCCCATTTGGCCGCAATGGTGATGAACGAATTTGGACACCACACTTTGGCCGGTACTCCTTCTATAGACAACCAACACAACCTCTCATCGATAGAAAAATCCGTCGTCCAAGGCAGAATGGTTGAAAACCATTTATTCAAACCTTCCCGTTCCCGAATCGCAGTGATGTCTAAGGAATCAGGCCAGCTAAAGAGGACCCATAATCCACCAAGATACTTAAACTTGGTTTTCGACCATCCTTCGAGATCGCACAACTCCACCAGGTTATTAAGCGCGTAAACAGAAGAGGCTTTACCGACGTAATGAGATTTAAGGAACTTGACTGTTTCTGGGTTGTCTACAGACTTCAGTTTTACTCTGTAATTATCGTTCAGTTTTTCCTACATGACATTTGAAGAAGCATGCCCCCTAAGGACATCGGCATAGGATCTGTTATCTCTATTTTTCGCTCTCCAATCCTTCTTATTTTCGGAAGCTAAAGGAACCTTTCTTTCGATTGGTTCTTTAGTGAATCCTTTGAACTTCTCCAGGCTGATAAAGAGCTTGAAGCTGCCAATCCAAATCTTACCCAAACTTCTCTCAAAAGGAAGGTAATCCTTCACTTTGATGAAACGAACAAAGCCAAACCGTTTGTTGTCCTTGTTCCTCTTTCTTGCTATATAGACGTCCACCACCGAACCATGTTTTGAAAACAGGTTCCAAAAGTCTTTCTCGATCCAGTGATCAGGGAAGTTGGAGAAGAAGAGAGTTGATGCTATTTTTTCTCCATCGCAAAATCTGTCCTTGCTATTGTGTCGATCGGTCCTCGCTTTCCCGCTGGGTGCTCTCCAGAATGAGGGGACGAGTTCTCTCCGGTCTCTGGAAGCTTTCTTCTTCCTTTCCATTTCCTACTTGCAGGTTTTCTCAAATCTCCCTCCTTTTTTACTTCTGACTCTAATAAACCCTAAAATATATTATCGTTTTCTAGTTATTTGCTTTTGCGATTCTGTACAACTAAGCTTTGACATTTTGAATTTTATACATCAACTGATTTACGATATAAAAGAATGTTTGAAAAATAATATCAACTTCAAAAGATTTGAAACTGATTTACAAACCCTAATCTAGAAGAAGAGAGAAACACTAATTTCTAGAGAGAGAAAACAATGTCAGCTAAATGAGATGAAAAGAGAAAAATGAAAGGCATTTATATATGAACTTCAATAATTGCACTTTGGTCCTTACAACTTTAAGATATTGCTCCGCTACCCTTCATCTATTCCAGAAAGTGAGGCGCGACCCTTTTAGCCTCCATCTATCAGTCTCAGTCAATTCTACCCCCCGAACTCTTGAGAATGACACACACACAATAAGTTACAAGATGACAAGATTGGTACAGAAACTTTACCTTTTAACACTCTCACTTAATCTTGGCATTGGAACAAGTCCAACATGTTTAATTTACCACATAGATAGTTATGTTGATTCACCCCAAGTGATTTTGTAAAAATATCAGTTGGATTTTCAGTTGAGGCAACTTTAACTGTGTTTAACATTCCAGAAGCTACCTTTTCTCTCACTTGATGAACATCTATCTCAATATGTTTTTTTCTTTCATGAAACACAGGATTATTAGCAATCTGAATAGCAGATTTGTTATCACAGTTCAAATTTACAGGAAGTAAATTTTCTATCTTCAAATCTGATAGAATGCTAAGAACTCATATTATTTCACAAAGAGCAAAAGTCATAGCTCTATATTCAGATTCTGCAGAAGAGCGAGAAACAGTTGTCCGTTTCTTACTTTTCCACGATATCATATAGTTTCCTAAGAATAGACAATAACCAGTAACTGAACGTCTTGTCGATGGGCATTTGCCCCAATCAGCATCAACAAAAACGTTAAGCTTAAAATCAGAAGAAGAAAAAGAAAAATTTACGCCTTTACCTGGAAAGGACTTCAAATATCACAAAACTCTAAGAGCTAATTTAAAATGTAACTGTCGATGAGAATGCATAAACTGACTTAAACAATGAACAACAAAAGCAATATCTGGTCGAGTTGCCAGTAGATAAATTAATCTACCAATCAACTTTTGATAACCAGTAAAGTCTTTTAGAAGAGAATCTTTGGAAGCTGAACCAAAAGAATCTGTAACTATTAAATTCATATCCATTAGAGTATTAATAGGTTTAGCTCCTAAATTTCCAAAGTCATTAGGCAGTTCTTGACAATATTTACACTGAGACATACAAGCTCCCTTTTCAGTTCTTAAAATTTTTATTCCTAAAAAGAACTTTAACTCACCAAGATCTTTTATTTTAAAATTAGATTGTAAATGATCGTTACCTTTTTAATTTCAGACATACAATTTTCTGCCAGCACAATGTCATTAACATAAACCAAAAGAACAAGGAAAATAGAACCAGTACTTTTGGTAAATAAGGAATAATCACTAGAACTCTAATAAAAACCATTATCAATTAAACAAGAAGATAATTTTTCGTACCATTGCCTAGGAGCTTGATTCAACCCATAGAGAGATTTAACAAGCTTGCAAACACGTTTATCATTACCAGAAAAATAACCAGGACGTAAACACATATAAACTTCCTCAGCTAAATCACCATAAAGAAAAGCATTATTAACATCAAGTTGACACAAAGGTCATTGATGTTGAACTTCTATAGTAATAACACAACGAACAGTAACTATTTTCACAACAGGAGAGAAAGTTTCTTCATAATCTAAATCTTCTCTTTGAGAATAACCACGCCTTACTTATCATGGAACCCGATGCCTATTCCATGCTACAAAAGAGAAACCAGCGTCTCGTAAACTGAGCTCAATCACTCCAGATCTATTGCCCGCGAGACTAGGGAAACTCAAGTGCCTATGGATCAATGGCTAATAAGGTCTAAAACATTACACGACCCTAAACGAGTAAACAAGTGCATTCAAAACATGCAATTTCCCAATAATGTAAATCATGATCAAAACTCGACTTTGAGCTATCAAAACTGGACAATTGTCCCCAAGACTTAACAAAATCCAATACCGAGCCCTAAGCTCAACTGACTCAAAAGATGATTCATGAAAAGTCATAACATGAGATTAAACGTAGCAACACACACTTTTGCCAATAACATTTCAAATCCATGAAAACCTGAAATATAACCTTGGGTTGGGACAACCCTCTTTTCCAAAGAACTCACACCGTACATTTCCAAATTGTCCCATAATGTACTAAATGAATGTTTCCAAATATACACAAAAATGCATTTTCATAACACATAGACTCCATTTATAACATAAATCAACAACCCATTTTCATGTATGGTTTATCTATCACATTTTCCCAAAATTCTAAATGTAAGTGTTTTACAATATTTACCACAACAACTACCTCAAAAGTTAAAACCCACCAAATAACTCAACATTGATAATTTTCATGTAAAATACATAAGTAATTGGAATAATAACATTTTTGGCATGTACAAAGTTTTCACAAAGCAACTTGAACTCACCTTGCTAGATTTAGGCTAAATCTAGATTTTCCCCAAACGTAAGTTTCTTTGATGCACATGAATCCTCAAGCCAAATCTTCCAAAAACCTAGATCCATAAGTTCCACCCATAAATATTCAGATCCAAACATGTAGAATCATTCCCCAAACATTTTGTATCCAAAGATCTCAAATATGTCAAAACCCTAATTTATGGATGATGAAGAAGAAGAAGGTTTCCTTGACAAAACATACCCAAAATTACACCAACAAAACCCACAATGGGAGAGAAGATGAAAACCACAAAACCCTAACTTTTGGGTAGAGATATATTACCCTTATCACTTGAATCCTTAGAACAAAGCTCTTAGTTTCCCACAAAAGCTCCAAGCTTCCACACCTTCAACAATGGTGGAAAGTAGGTTTAGTTTGGGTGAAGAAAATGAAGGAGGGAAGAAGGGTTTGTGTATTCTTGGGGAAAATCGGCTGAGAGAGGTGGAGTTAGGGTTTGAAAGTGAAAATGAGGAAAGAGAGAGAGAGAGAGAAAGGGCTTAAAATACCCAAGATATCTCATCAGACAGGTCGCGGACGTCCGACCTCGGCCGAACTGTTTCCCTCCCAAAACCTCTATTGCTTCCGCAGATGACATGCAGACTACCGCTCTTCGCGGACGTCCGAAATGCACCCTCGCGACGTCCGTAAGCCCCAAAAATGTTTTCCCAAAATTTTAGGGTGTAACATTAAAGTTCTAGCTACATTTAACAAGTGTCTATGCTTACGCTCTACAACCCATTTTGTTGGGGTGTATAAACGCACGACCTTGGATGAATGATTCCTTTGGACTTAAAAAACGCACCTAAATTATTGTTCACAAGTTCATACCCATTATCACTTCGGAACACTTTCACATGTTTGCCAAATTGTGTGAACATCAAACTGTGGAAATCAACAACATTATTATAAACTTCATCCTTATGTTTCAACAAATAGACCCACACACGTAAAATCATCAACTATAGTCAAGAAATATCGATATCCTTCCTTACTGGCTACACGATAGGGTCCCCACAAATCAAGATGAATTAAATCACCAAGACTTTTGGTAGTATGTTCACTAAGATTAAACTTATTTCTACCCTGTTTGGCCTTATGACAAACCTCACAAGGAACATAAACATGTTTATTTCCTAAGTTCAACTTATTCTTTAAGACACCAAGGACTTGATCGGATGTCCCAAACGACTGTGCCAAAGTTGGCGGGACACATTACAACAAATCGACATATTTGATTTATTTACAAGATTATTAGAAAACTTAGAAATAAAAGGCTCATTTTTAGTAACCTGATCAAATAAGTAAATACCCTCTTGTTAACTACCAGTCCCCACAATTCTCAGTAGAAGAGAATCCTGAAGCAAATAGCATTTATATTCATTAAAACCAACAAAAATTTTACTATCTCAGCAATTTTATGCACAAACAATAAATTCACATGAAAATCAGGAATAACAAGAACATCAAAAAGAGTAACATTATTATTCAACTTAAAATTCCCATTTTTGTTGATTATAGCTTCATCTCCATTAGGTTATGTCACTCTTAATTTTAAATCAGAAATATCAACCACATTATCTAAACAAGACACAGAAGATGTCATATGCTGGTTGGCTCCTGAATCAATGATCCAACCAGAACTAAACTTGAAGAAAAACCAGAAATACCTGCAATATTAGATGAAAACATACCAGCCATGTTGACATAAATGCTCACAGGCTGTTTCTGATCAATAAGAAACAACAACTTGTGGAATTGCTCTTCAGTGAGAGAGGTGGATGAAATCTGACCTCGGCCAGAACTATCAGTGATACAAGCATTACTTGACGGAGATTTAAGAAACTGATTAGATTTGTTCTTTGTAAACTGAAAATCCTTTGGAAAACCGATTAGTTTGAAACACCTTTCAATAGCGTGCCATGTTAAGCCACAATGTATACATAAAAGAGGATGTTTTCCAGGTTGTTTCTTATTATTAGAAGTCTTTCCGAAAAAAGCAGAGTTTTGAACTTTGGTATCCGAAGATGATCGAGCCATACCACGATGTGACTCTTCTCTGGATACCAAAGAGAATGCAGTCTTAAACGAGGGAAGAAGATCGGTAGTTAAGATGTCGCTTCTTATATCTATATACATGTCATCTAAACCCATTAAGAACTGCATTAACTTCAAAAGCTGATTATGTTTGGAAAACTCATGAGCAACATTACAGGAGCACTAAGGCAGTTTTATTAAAGCATCATATTGTTTCCAAAGAGCATTTAATTTGTGATAATACTCAGAAACAGGAGCACCATTTTGACTCAGAGAGTTAATTTTTTGATGCAAATTAAAAGTAACAGAACCATCGATTTTAACATATGTTTCTTTAAGTTCATCCCAAACTTCAGAGACAACCTTAGAAAACACTTGACTAACAAATAAATCTTCTGAAATAGAACCTAGAATCAACGATAAAACCACAGAATTACATCTATCCCACTGTTTTCCCAAAATTTCGTTATCAGTAGGACGAACGACAGAACCATTCACAAAACCAAGCTTATTTTTGGTTTCCAAGGCAAGAATCATGGCACATGACCACACCTTATAATTCTCAGTACCACTCAACTTCATATTCATGATAGAAATACCAGAGGTATCACTCGGGTGGAGATATAAAGGATCTCCAAAATCCAGTTTAGCAATCAAAGATTGCTTTCCTGGAACTTTGGATGGCTCTCCACCGGTCATGATAACTACTGAAGAAACAAACACGCCAAGTGAAACCTAAGAGACTATACAACATGATTCCTTTCCACTCAGAGGTGGTAGGGCAAACCAATCTCTTAGTCACCAAAAGAGAAGAAGACAAAGGCACACAAGAGAAGAGAAAAATAAAAAAACCTTACCAAGCGTCTTCAACAACTTGTGAGAGTGAAAGGAACAAACTTACAGAAGGTTCCTTAAATGACGAGCACAACAGAAACAAGGTCACAAGTCTCTGACAAGGCAGAGAATAGAACAATCACTTGAACAGACCACAAGACCAGACGAGGTCAAGATCTGAAACGTAGGTGGATGACATAATCCAATAAAATCACCACATATTCAATTACTGACCAAATCCAGTAAATACTAAGAACAATAGAGATACAACCAGGTAACACCAGGTAACAGAACAAATATTAAACAAATTTTTAAAACCACCAGATATGATGTATAGACGTACAAGAAAATGAAAATATAGACAAAATACCTCACAAATATGTCCAGATCTAGAAAGATAAGAACCAAACTTATGAGAAAACGAAGCCACAATAAGAAACGAACATGAATCTGTCCAGATCTAGTGAGATATGAACAAATATTCGTGTAGAGAAAAACGAACTCAAATAGTCAGTTCAGATCTATGAAGAAAAGAACCAAGACTTTGAGTGATAACCGTGAACAAAAGAAAACACAGATTCGAGGATAAAACCACTCGAAGAAAACGATCCGAAAACAAAAACGTTTCAGATTTTTGAAAACAAAAGGAATGATGAAAAACTTACCAAGCTTTTCGATGTATGGAACGAGCCGATCGATATCAAAGCTCTGATACCACATTCAAACTTTATACATCAACAAATTTACAATATTAAAGAATGTTTGAAAACAATATCAACTTCAAGAGATTTGAAACTCATTTACAAACCCTAATCTATAAGAAGAGAGAACCCCTAATTTCAAGAGAGAGAAAACAATGTAAGCTAAATGAGATGAAAAGAGGAAAATGAAGTCGTTCAAAATGAAATGAACGATAACAAGACATTTATATATGAACTCCAATAATTGCACTTTGGTTCTTCCAGCTTTAAGTGATATTCCTTCGCTACCCTTCATCTATTCTAGAAAGTGAGGTGCAACCCTTTTAGCCTCCATCTATCAGTCTCAGTCAATTCTACCCCCTGAACTCCTGAGAATGACACACACACACAATAAGTTACAAGATGACAAGATTGGTACAAAAACTTTACCTTACCTTTTAACATCGTGGGATTAATCGAGGTACATACAAATTAATCCAAACATCAACAATTAACAAAAATAAACTGAGTTTTTAAATCAATTTTTTTGGATCAAATCTAATAATTATCATTTATTTGAAAATTATCACTACTAGAAAAATCATAAAAATGCGAACCTTAAAATATAAATTTTTTGAAATTAGAAAGAAAACAGACTATTTTATCCCATGTAGCTCATTTGTAAGCGTGCGTTTGGTACATTGGACATGACATAACAGAGATCACTGTCCCATGTTTGACAAGAATTTTGCGTGGAACATACATAAACAGAGTGGAACAAGCTGGAACATGCATGTTCCACCCCCACCCGAACAAGGTGGAACAAACTTATGTTTTACCAATATAACCTCAAAATAAAATCTAATACTCTTCTAAAACATCAAATACACGTTCTATTTTATATTTTATTCATTCTTTAAATTTTATTTATTGTATTTTATCTATTCTATTCTATCCAGTTCTGTCTACCAAACGTTGAACAACTGTTATGTCCTGTTCTATCCCGTCTTGTCCCGTCATGTCCTGTTCTATCCTATCTGCGTACCAAACGCAACCTAAGGCTTGACTTACATTGTCACGTGCTATGACATAGGAGTGCTCATGGGTTGGGTTGGGTTGGGTTGGTCGGGTTGAATGCACTTTATCAACCCAACCCAATCATTGCGATTTGAAAAATCTCAACCCAACCCAACCCAATCAAAAGTGCAACCCAACTCAACCCAAACCGTTCGAGTTGGGTTGGGTTGGTCGGGTTGAAACCTTTGTCGATCATTTCACCATTTAACTAAGTTATCGTGTCTAAACAAATTACTAAATGTTTCTAAATATTTAAATGTTCAACATATTACTAAATCATCTAATAAAAGATTTCTTATAAATATTTTGTTTATAAATGTGGCATCAAGAATCAATAACAAAATTAATAAAGTAACAAGTGGCCAACAATTGTCAGTTTATAAATTTTCAATAGTCAAGTGCGGAGCTACATGATCACAAGAGTTAGCAGTTGTTAACCCTCAAAATTTTAATGTTTTTGTATATAGTAATTTTGTACAATTGAATAATTTATGGGATAAAAGAAAACTTGATTGATATTGTTTATTGGACCACTGATTTAATTACAACCCCTCCCGTGGAGGTATTTTTGTTTTTTTCATTACTTTTTCAATCTTTTATTTGTTATTTGTCAATAATAAATTATTTATTTGTTAGTTATTGTTATTAGTTATTTAATTGGTTTAATGACTTAACTGGTTTGATTTCAGGGTTCTTCATTTATAGATTGCTATAAATGTTATTTGTTAAGTGGTTGATTTTGGTTTTTTATATATTAACGAGTATAACCTTATATAGTTACGGATACCTATTTAATAAAAAGAAAAGCAAACAATGATTCGTCATCTATGTAGGATAAGAATAATTCTAGTAGCATTTAACAATCATTTTTTGTTGAGGTAGATAATGAAAACATCATAGATAAGTTTCAGTAAATGAAAACTCGTTGAAGCCAATATTGTAAACGTAAAGAATGGTTTGAGTTTTTTTTGCCTCAGGTTCGGTTGGGTTGGCCGGGTTGGGCGGAAATTTGAGCACCCATACTATGACACGTCAAGACATGTTATTTTGTAAGGTATGAGATTATTTTCAATATATAACTCAAGAGATAAATAATAATTGTAGACTTAAATATACATAAAAGGAAAATTCAAAACTAAAACCGTAAATAGATAAATACTTTCTCACATTCTCGTATATGAAGAGTCAAACACGATTTTTATGAAAATTGAAAATAGTAATGAATAGAGATTCAATAGATTTAATCTTGATTTTATACTTTTGATATCATACTTTATGAATTATATATAGTTGGTATCAATATAACTTTTTTTTGTTCCCTTACCCTGTATAATTTAATTTGTTGTACAATATTATTCAAAACAATAACACACAACTGTATGTATATATGTGGCATGAAAGGTTTGAGGCTTGACTTTGTTGCCACATTACACCTCACGTCATTTAGAACTTTGAAAACAAAACAGGGGAGCTCACAGTCCGATTAGGGCGGTTTAACCCACCAAACTACAAATCAAACCCCAATGACAATTTATAAAATTTATAAATCGAGCGGTTTGGCAGCAACACCAAACCGGTCAAACCAGACCATAAAACGACGGTATGGTCTGGCCGGTTTAGGCGCATTGTAACAACCCGATTCCCAAATACATACAAATAACATATATTTCATAACATAATTTCACCACAAAAATACATCATATTTCATTTACGGTCCCTTAGCTTAACAAAGTAAGTCTTTCAGTACAAACTTTTTACACAATAACTACTAAACATGATAGACACAAAAATGCTTCATGGTTCTCCAAAAGAAATTCCTAGATCGTTCCTATCACTTGTCTTTGTTTGCTTCACGACCTGGAATACATATTTTAAAACAAAAATGAGGGTTAGACCTTGAGGTCTAGTGAGAAATCCCCGTTAGTTAAAAACCATCTTTTACAAACATTCAATACACATAATGCACATAAGAAATACCAACTATGACTCATGCATCATGTATCTTTCCATCTCTTTCTCTTGGCCATATTAATGGGTTGCGAGCCAATTAATTAATTTACACCACTGTACTAAATACAACCAACACCACTGTCCCTCTGTACAGCCAACTTTCACCGGTCCTAAGCCCGGCCAACTAGCACCCATGGAGTGTAATATTCATATAAACACCATATGCACATTATTACACTCATTCACATATATGTATTCCAGTTGAAAACATTTTAAATAAAAACTCACTCGTTTCGCTTATTTCCACAATCCTCCCAAGCTATTACCAAGCACTCCAATTTCTTCAGTCCAGTTTCACAGAATCTGTACCACATAAATACAAATATTTATTTTAAAGACTAAAATCTCTAAAATCCTGAAATCCTCGATTCAAGTCGCAATCAACCACTGAAATACCTCATGTCGCAACACACTACACCTATCGCAACCAACTACTGCGACACAGTACCATGTCGCAACCAACTACTGCGACACAGTACCATGTCGCAACCAACTGTTGCGACACAGTACCATGTCGCAACCAACTGTTGCGACATAGCACCAAGTCGCAACCAACTGTTGCGATATCAATGAGCAAGTCGCAACTCAAGGTTGCGACATTCATGAAGGTCGCAACTATCAACCATGTCGCAACCAACTGTTGCGACATACTTAAATGTCTCAGTCCACTGTGTTCATCCTAAACCCAGAAATTAAATCTTTTAAGCTATGCATGTTGCTGTAAATATGCAGATATGTTTAAGACTATTAACATAACCTAACCATATGCTCAGATTTTCCAAAACATCCCTAAATCATCAAAACCCACTTCAAAACTCATGTAAAACTTAATACACATAAAAGTAAGGATTATATAGATTAATACCTTTGTTTTCTTGCTGTGAATCCTAAAACCCAGCTGAATCTTGCCTTCTTCTTCCTCTTTCGATTTTACTTTTCTCTCTTTTCTCTCCTCTCTCTCTATCAACGTAAACACACACACATACACACTTAGGATACTAATTGTCTAAAAGAAAGACACCTATCCTAATTGAAAGGAAAGTGGCGGTGGTGGTGTATGGTTTGGCTTAATTGACCAAACAAACCCTAATCTTATCCTATTTGGCAAGACACACCCCTAAACTTCCATTATAAAATTAAAACTTACTCTCTTAACTTCTAATTCCATAATTTTAAATTAAAGTAACACTTCTAAATAAACCAATAACATACCTGGTTATTACAACATCTCCCCCTTAAAAGAATTCCGTCCCGGAATTCAGTTAAGTGAACAGATGAGGGTATTTGGCTCTTATTTCCGACTTTGATTCCCACGTAGCATCCTGACCTCTATGATGTCGCCACTGAACTTTCACTTGTCTTATCTCCTTATTCCGTAGAACTTTGACTTTTCGGTCAACAATAGCTTCAGGTTCCTCCACATAATTCAACTTTTCATCAACTTGTATATCTGGTAAAGACACTGCCTGATCTGGTGTAACCAAACACTTTCGAAAATTTGACACATGAAAGGCGTTGTGAATTCTATTTAACTCTGGTGGAAGATCCAACCTGTAAGCTATTTCACCGATCCTTTCTGTGATCGCAAACGGTCCGATATACCTTGGACTGAGTTTACCTTGCTTTCCAAATCGAATAACTCCTTTCCAAGGAGAGACTTTTAACATTACAAAATCTCCAACTTGGAACTCTAACGGTTTTCGACGTCGATCAGCATAGCTTTTCTGTCTGTCTTGAGCCACTTTCAATCTTTCCCGAATCTGAGTAACCTTATCCGCTGTTAACTGTACTATATCTAGTCCTGCTAACTGTTTCTCTCCCACTTCATTCCAACACAGAGGCGTTCGATATTTTCTACCATATAAAACTTCAAACGGTGCCGCTTGTATGCTGGAATGGTAACTGTTGTTGTAGGCAAATTCAATCAACGGCAAATGCTAATCCCACGATCCCCCAAAATCAACAATGCATGCTCGGAGCATATCTTCTAAAGTCTGAATCGTTCTCTCACTCTGACCGTCAGTTTGAGGATGATATGCTGTACTTAACTTTATCTGAGTCCCCATTTCCTTTTGAAAACTTCTCCAGAATCTTGAAGTAAAACGACTATCACGATCAGAAATAATCGAGATTGGAACTCCATGACGAGTTACTATTTCGTCAATATACAACTTAGCTAATCGTTCCAATGAATCAGTTTCCTTTATCGGTAGAAAGTGTGCAGACTTCGTCAACCTGTCGACTATCACCCAAATAGAATCAAATCCCTTCGGAGTCCTTGGTAGCTTTGTGATGAAATCCGTAGTAATCTGCTCCCATTTCCACATCGGTATTTCTAAACGTTGCAACTGACCAAACGACTTTTGATGTTCAATCTTTACCTTCTTACAAGTAGTACAACTTTCCACATGTTTATCAATGCTTCTTTTTATTCCCGGCCACCAATAAAATTGCTTCAAATCTTTATACATCTTATTCGTACCTGGATGAATAGAGAAACGAGATTGATGAGCTTCTAGTAGTATCCGATCACGTAAACCACCCAAACGAGGCACCCATATTCTGTTTCCCAAACACAACAACCCACAATCATCTTTTACTAACAATGCTGATAACCCCACTAACCGTTCTGATTTCAAATGTTCTTCCTGATAGGCTTCTATTTGACACTTCAGCAATTCATCGAAAATGTTAGGTAGCAACTCAGCTCGTAGTGCAATAACCTTTATTGTTCCACTTCTTTCTTGACGACTCAATGCATCGGCTACTACATTCGCCTTTCCCGGATGATAAAGAATTTCACTGTCGTAATCATTCACCAGTTCTAGCCATCTTCTTTGCCTCATATTTAATTCCTTCTGATCAAAAATATGTTGGAGACTCTTATGATCGGTATAAATTTGACATTTGGAACCATAAAGATAATGTCTCAAAATCTTCAATGCGAAGACAACTGCTGCAAGCTCCATGTCATGCGTAGGATACTGTCTTTCATGATCTTTTAACTGACGAGAAGCATAAGCTATAACCTTTCCACGCTGTATTAGTACACACCCCAATCCCAGTTTGGAAGCATCACTGTAAACAACAAAGTCCTCGGAACCTTCAGGTAATGACAAAATTGGCGCGCTGCAAAGTTTCTCTTTCAATATTCGGAATGCTTCATCCTGCTCTGCTTTCCATTCAAACTTTAGATTCTTCCGAGTCAGTTTAGTCAAAGGCGTCGCGATACGAGAAAAGTCTTTTATAAACTTTCGATAGTAACCGGATAAACCTAGAAAACTACGTACTTCGGTTGGCGTTCTTGGCGGTTCCCACTTTTCAATCGCTTCTACTTTCATTGGATCAACTTGAATGCGTTTCACGGAAACTACATGCCCCAGAAACTGAACTTCCCGTAGCCAGAATTCACATTTTGAAAATTTAGCATACAACTTTTCTTTCTTCAATAATTCCAGAATCAAACGAAGATGTTGAGCGTGCTCTTCCTTGGATCGAGAATAAATAAGTATATCATCGATAAATACAATAACAAATTTATCGAGATACGACTTACATACTCGATTCATTAAATCCATAAAGGCAACTGGAGCGTTCGTTAATCCAAACGACATCACTAAAAATTCATAGTGACCGTACCTTGTGCGAAAAGCAGTTTTCGGAACGTCTTCATCTTTAACCTTTAATTGGTGATAACCAGATCTTAGATCAATCTTGGAGAAATAACAGGCTCCAACCAACTGATCAAAGAGGTCATCAATTCTTGGAAGCGGATACTTGTTCTTGATCATACGCTTATTCAGTTCCCGGTAATCAATACACATTCTCATCGAACCATCCTTCTTTTTCACAAACAAAATCGGTGCTCCCCACGGCGAAGAACTCGGTCTAATGAAACCTTTATCGGATAGATCTTGCAGTTGTGCCATCATTTCTTTCATCTCCGGAGGTGCCAGACGATACGGAGCACGGGCTACAGGAGTGGCTCCAGGAATCAGATCTATACTAAACTCTACCTGTCTAACGGGCGGAAGGCTATTCAAGTCTTCGGGGAAAACTTCTGGAAATTCACTAACGATTGAAATATCTTCCAACCTACTTTTTTCTAGCTTAGTATCTATCACATAAGCTAAGTAACTCGGGCGACCTTTATTAACACACTTACGGGCTTTTATCATAGATATAAGGCAAGACTGATGATTTCTACGATCACCATAAATCACTACCGGCCCCTTCCCAGGTAAGACAACATTTATTAACTTCTTATCACAAACTATGTTAGCCTGATTCTCGGCTAACCAATCCATTCCCACTACTACATCGAACTCGATCAGGGCTATAGGGAATAACTGTATCGGTACTTCACACCCTTCTATATTTATCACACAGCTATCAAATACTTCCTTAACCGACACTTGGTTATCATTTGTAGTATCTACCATTAAAGCATGATCTAACACTTTAGGTTTGAAATGCATATAAGCCGCAAATGAAGGAGACACAAACGATCGATTTGCACCGGAATCAAATAACACCTTAGCACGTGTAGAGTTTATTAGGAATGTACCTGTAACCACGTCCGGAGTTTCCTCCGCTTCTTTTGCTGTCATCTGAAATGAACGACCTCTTGTTCTTGCTGGTTCTAGCCTCGGTACTACTGGTCTGACACCCGTTGGTCTTACTGACGTACCACCCGATTGTATTCTCCCAGTGGACAATCGGACTGAAGATGATCAGGAGAATTGCACGAGTAACAAAATCTAACTACTCGACAGTCTTTAGCAATGTGACCGATCTTTCCACACTTATAAAAGTTTCTAGGATCCACTTGACAACTTCCTTGATGAAAACGGTGGCACTTTGGGCAAGGTCTTTCAACTGGTTGAAAAGGTGGACGGCTATCAAATCGCTGAAACCTGGACTTCTTTGGATCGTGTGGTGGTCCTTCCCATTTTCTCTTTCCCATACCTTTATCACCAACATCCCTCCTATTATCTCGCTCCACATCTTCCGCGGCATCTACTGCGACTGAGAATGTATCGGGTCCTTTTGCAGTTACTAGCCTTCTGACATCTGAATTCAACCCGAAGATAAACCTTTCCATTTTCATTGCCTCCGTGGCAACGTAGTACTCCGCAAAACGAGATTTTTCTAGAAAACGAGCAGTGTAGTCCCGAACAGATAAGTTTCCTTGCTGCAAATTCATAAACTCCCCCTCTAGTTGTTTAACCGCTGCATGAGGACAGAACCGCTTCCTGAAAGCTATAACAAATTCTTCCCACGAGAAGGTAGAATATATGTCAGAACCTCCCGAAGAAATATGAGCTTCCCACCAGTATAAAGCGTCACCTTTCAACATTGCGGTTCCATAAAGTACCCTATCCTCTTCCGCGCACTTACTAGTCTTGAAGATAGCTTCTATTTTCTTCAGCCATCGCATAGCTTTCACTGGATCCCAGTCTCCTGAATAGGTCGGAGGCTTACAACTGAGAAACATTTTATAATCACACTTTTTCATTACTGGTACAACAGTAGGAGTAATAGGCATCTCTTCTTCATGTGTAGGATCTGGTCTTTCTGTTTAAGTATTATGAGTCTGGTTAAACATAGCTTGGATATTTGCCTGTAATCTTCCCATTTCGGCCGCTAAGTCATCTCTCGTAACAAACTCCGTACCGCGCCCCTGAACTCTGCCCCCAATTCTGCCTTTGCCTCTTTCTCCCCCTCTTCCCCTTCCTCCGGCAGTTGGATTGGTTCTATTCGGATTTCCTCCCCCTTCCCGATTCGTTTGTCTCGTACCACTTGCCATCCTGTTGATTCAGACAAGGTTATTATACACATAAGCACATACCCCATATAACAAGGTATTCCAGTCCAAACATGTACCTGTAAGATCACAACTACACTGGCCAGGTGTAATCTGAAATGACCTTACATGATGTTCCTTCTACCTTTTTATATTTAACATCCCAAGGTTCTACAATAACAGGGACATCCTACTTCACATACAGTTTAAGTCTAGGTACATATACTAATACCTAAATCCCTTAAACTAGGGCTCTGATACCATCTGCAACAACCCGATTCCCAAATACATACAAATAACATATATTTCATAACAAAATTTCACCACAAAAATACATCATATTTCATTTACGGTCCCTTAGCTTAACAAAGTAAGTCTTTCAGTACAAACTTTTTACATAATAACTACTAAACATGATAGACACAAAAATGCTTCATGGTTCTCCAAAAGAAATTCCTAGATCGTTCCTATCACTTGCCTTTGTTTGCTTCACGACCTGGAATACATATTTTAAAACAAAAATGAGGGTTAGACCTTGAGGTCTAGTGAGAAATCCCCATTAGTTAAAAACCATCTTTTACAAGCATTCAATACACATAATGCACATAAGAAATACCAACTATGACTCATGCATCATGTATCTTTCCACCTCTTTCTCTTGGCCATATTAATTGGTTGCGAGCCAATTAATTAATTTACACCACTGTACTAAATACAGCCAACACCACTGTCCCTCTGTACATCCAACTTTCACCGGTCCTAAGCCCGGCCAACTAGCATCCATGCAGTGTAATATTCATATAAACACCATATGCACATTATTACACTCATTCACATATATGTATTCCAGTTGAAAACATTTTAAATAAAAACTCACTCGTTTCGCTTATTTCCACAATCCTCCCAAGCTATTACCAAGCACTCCAATTTCTTCAGTCCAGTTTCACAGAATCTGTACCACATAAATACAAATATTTCTTTTAAAGACTAAAATCTCTAAAATCCTGAAATCCTCGATTCAAGTCGCAATCAACCACTGAAATACCTCATGTCGCAACACACTACACCTATCGCAACCAACTACTGCGACACGGTACCATGTCGCAACCAACTACTGCGACACAGTACCATGTCGCAACCAACTGTTGCGACAACCCCCTCATGTCGCAACCAACTGTTGCGACATAGCACCAAGTCGCAACCAACTGTTGCGATATCAATGAGCAAGTCGCAACTCAAGGTTGCGACATTCATGAAGGTCGCAACTATCAACCATGTCGCAACCAACTGTTGCGACATACTTGAATGTCTCAGTCCACTGTGTTCATCCTAAACCCAGAAATTAAATCTTTTAAGCTATGCATGTTGCTGTAAATATGCATATATGTTTAAGACTATTAACATAACCTAACCATATGCTCAGATTTTCCAAAACATCCCTAAATCATCAAAACCCACTTCAAAACTCATGTAAAACTTAATACACATAAAAGTAAGGATTATATAGATTAATACCTTTGTTTTCTTGCTGTGAATCCTAAAACCCAGCTGAATCTTGCCTTCTTCTTCCTCTTTCGATTTTACTTTTCTCTCTTTTCTCTCCCCTCTCTCTCTCTATCAACGTAAACACACACACATACACACTTAGGATACTAATTGTCTAAAAGAAAGACACCTATCCTAATTGAAAGGAAAGTGGCGGTGGTGGTGTATGGTTTGGCTTAATTGACCAAACAAACCCCAATCTTATCCTATTTGGCAAGACACACCCCTAAACTTCCATTATAAAATTAAAACTTACTCTCTTAACTTCTAATTCCATAATTTTAAATTAAAGTAACACTTCTAAATAAACCAATAACATACCTGGTTATTACAACATCTCCCCCTTAAAAGAATTCCGTCCCGGAATTCAGTTAAGTGAACAGATGAGGGTATTTGGCTCTTATTTCCGACTTTGATTCCCACGTAGCATCCTGACCTCTATGATGTCGCCACTGAACTTTCACTTGTCTTATCTCCTTATTTCGTAGAACTTTGACTTTTCGGTCAACAATAGCTTCAAGTTCCTCCACATAATTCAACTTTTCATCAACTTGTATATCTGGTAAAGACACTGCCTGATCTGGTGTAACCAAACACTTTCGAAAATTTGACACATGAAAGGCGTTGTGAATTCTATTTAACTCTGGTGGAAGATCCAACCTGTAAGCTATTTCACCGATCCTTTCCGTGATCGCAAACGGTCCGATATACCTTGGACTGAGTTTACCTTGCTTTCCAAATCGAATAACTCCTTTCCAAGGAGAGACTTTTAACATTACAAAATCTCCAACTTGGAACTCTAACGGTTTTCGACGTCGATCAGCATAGCTTTTCTGTCTGTCTTGAGCCACTTTCAATCTTTCCCGAATCTGAGTAACCTTATCCGCTGTTAACTGTACTATATCTAATCCTTCTAACTGTTTCTCTCCCACTTCATTCCAACACAGAGGCGTTCGACATTTTCTTCCATATAAAACTTCAAACGGTGTCGCTTGTATGCTGGAATGGTAACTGTTGTTGTAGGCAAATTCAATCAACGGCAAATGCTTATCCCACGATCCCCCAAAATCAACAATGCATGCTCGGAGCATATCTTCTAAAGTCTGAATCGTTCTCTCACTCTGACCGTCAGTTTGAGGATGATATGTTGTACTTAACTTTATCTGAGTCCCCATTTCCTTTTGAAAACTTCTCCAAAATCTTGAAGTAAAACGACTATCACGATCAGAAATAATCGAGATTGGAACTCCATGACGAGTTACTATTTCGTCAATATACAACTTAGCTAATCGTTCCAATGAATCAGTTTCCTTTATCGGTAGAAAGTGTGCAGACTTCGTCAACCTGTCGACTGTCACCCAAATAGAATCAAATCCCTTCGGAGTCCTTGGTAGCTTTGTGATGAAATCCGTAGTAATCTGCTCCCATTTCCACATCGGTATTTCTAAACGTTGCAACTGACCAAACGACTTTTGATGTTCAATCTTTACCTTCTTACAAGTAGTACAACTTTCCACATGTTTATCAATGCTTCTTTTTATTCCCGACCACCAATAAAATTGCTTCAAATCTTTATACATCTTATAGATAAATCCGTCACAAATCCGTCACTGAAGTTTAAAAAAATTAATATGACTTTATTGTATTTAATATATTTTTTATAGAGTTTTTAACTTGTACAATATATAAACATCCAATTTCTCAAATAGAATTAGGTTTTGGTGGTAAATTGATAATACACAATTTCATAAGAATTATTCTGATTATGTATAAGAAGGTAAGCTCAAAAAAATATATAGATAAAGTTTCAAATATAAACTCTCTAACTACTACAAGCTATATAAAATCAATCTCAATTATATGATGAAAGTTATATGGTTGATTGTAGTTGAGCGTTTAAAGTCAAAATAAGTATAAATTATAATGAAGTGTATCTATAGACATCGAAATCAACTAGAAGTTCAATGGCATAGTTTTTTTTGAAAGAGTGTCCTAGGCTATGCTAGACTAATCCCTAGGCAAATTATGACTGTAAGACATCAGCCCTGATTAAAGCTTAGTGGCCACTAGTTATGTGCACCTGGATTCGAACCCTAGGTAGATAGGATATTCCACCACATCCCACAAGGCCTTAACCAGTACGCCACAATCCTTGTGGTTTTCAATGGCATAGTTGTTTGCATAACATAGCTAGATTGTGTGAACATCAAACTGTGGAAATCAACAACATTATTATAAACTTCATCCTTATGTTTCAACAAATAGACCCACACAGATCGAGTAAAATCATCAACTATAGTCAAGAAATATCGATATCCTTCCTTGCTGGCTACATGATAGGGTCCCCACAAATCAAGATGAATTAAATCACCAAGACTTTTGGTAGTATATTCACTAAGATTAAACTTATCTCTAGCCTGTTCGGCTTTATGACAACCCTCACAAGGAACAGAAACATGTTCATTTCCTAAGTTCAACTTATTCTTTAAGACACCAAGGACTTGATCAGCAGGATGTCCCAAACGACTGTGCCAGAGTTGGCTGGACACATTACAACAAATCGACATATTTGATTTATTTACAAAATTATTAGAAAACTTAGAAACAAAAGGCTCATTTTTAGTAACCTAATCAAAGAAGTACAGACCCCCTTGTTCACTACCAGTCCCCCACAATTCTCAGTGGAAGAGAATCCTGAAGCAAATAGCATTTATATTCATTAAAACCAACAAAAATTTTACTATCTCAGCAATTTTATGCACAGACAATAAATTCACATGGAAATCAAGAATAACAAGAACATCAAAAAGAGTAACATTATTATTCAATTTAAAATTCCCAATTTTGTTGATTATAGCTTCATCTCCATTAGGTTATGTCACTCTTGATTTTAAATCAGAAATATCAACCACATTATCTAAACAAGACACATAAGATTTCATATGCTGGTTGGCTCGTGAATCAATGATCCAACCAGAACTAAACTTGAAGAAAAACCAGAAATACCTGTCATATTATAGATGAAAACATACTAGTCATATTGACATAAATGCCCACAGGTTGTTTATGATCAATAAGAAACAACAACTTGTGGATTTGCTCTTCAGTGAGAGAGGTGGATGAAGTCTGACCTCGGCCAGAACTATCAGTGATACAAGCATTACTTGACGGAGATTTAAGAAACTGATTAGATTTGTTCTTTGTAAACTGAAAATCCTTTGGAAAACCGATTAGTTTGAAACACCTTTAAATAGCGTGCCCTGTTAAGCCACATTTATACATAAAAGAGGAGGTTTTTCAGGTTGTTTCTTAGTATTAGAAGTCTTTCCAAAAAAAGCAGAGTTTTGAACTTTGGTATCCGAAGATGATCGAGACACACCACGATGTGACTCTTCTCTGGATACCAAAGAGAACGCAGTCTTAACCGAGGGAAGAGGATCGGTAGTTAAGATGTTGCTTCTTATATTTATATACATGTCATCTAAACCCATTAAGAACGAAATTAACTTCAAAATCTTATTATGTTTGGAAAACTCATGAGTAGCATTACAGGAGCACGAAGGCAGTTTTATTAAAGCATCAAATTGTTTCCAAAGAGCATTTAATTTGTGATAATACTCAGAAACTGGAGCACCATTTTGACTCAGAGAGTTAATTTTTTGATGCAAATTAAAAGCAACAGAACCATCGATTTTATCATATGTTTCTTTAAGTTCATCCCAAACTTTAGAGACAACCTTAGAAAACACATGACTAACAAATAAATCTTCTGAAATAGAACCAATAATCCACGATAAAACCACAGAATTACATCTATCCCACTGTTTTCCCAAAATTTCGTTAATAGTAGGACGAACGAATGAACCATTCACAAAACCAAGCTTATTTTTGGTTTTCAAGGCAAGAATCATGGCACATGACCACACCTTATAATTCTCAGTACCACTCCACTTCATAGTCATGATAGAAACACCAGAGGTATCACTCGGGTGGAGATATAAAGGATCTCCAAAATCCAGTTTAGCAATCAGAGATTGCTTTCCTGGATCTTTGGATGGCTCTCCACCGGTCATGATAACTACTGAAGAAACAAACACGCAAAGTGATACCTAAGAGACTATATAGTAGGAATCCTTGCCACTCAGAGGTGGTAGGGCAAGCCAATCTCTTAGTCACCAAAAAAAGAAGATAGAAGAAGAAGACAAAGGCACACAAGAGAAGAGAAAAAGAAAAAACCTTACCAAGCGTCTGCAACAACCTGTAAGAGTGAAAGAAACAAACTTACAGAAGGTTCCTTAAATGACGAGCACAACAGAAACAAGGTCACTAGTCTCTGACAAGGCAGAGAACAGAACAATCACCTGAACAGACCACAAGACCAGACGAGGTCAAGATCTGAAACGTAGGTGGATGAGATAATCCAATAAAACCACCACAGATTCAATTACTTGACCAGATCCAGTAAATACTAAGAACAATAGAGATACAACCAGGTAACAACAGGTAACAGAACAAATATTAAACAAATATTTAAAACCACCAGATCTGAGATGAAAGTAGAAGAACAACCAGGAACCAAACTAACGAAGAATTCACACGGACAACTCTAAGGACCAAGAGGTATGTGGTTAACTCCAAGAGTACAACCGTTCAGATATACCTAGTTAGACTTGAACAAAAAATTTAAACAACATGCATTCTGGATTTAAAAGGACATAATATAGAAAGATAAGATATAAACACACATAGTCTAGATCTAACTAAAAACACCCGAATCTAGCTAAATCTATCAACACACGTATTTCAAAACAGAAAATCGTACAAATCTAATGTATAGACGTACAAAAAATTAAAATATAGACAAAACACCTCACAAATCTATCCAGATATAGAAGGATAAGAACAAAACTTATGAGATCTAATGTATAGACGTACAAGAAAATGAAAATATAGACAAAATACCTCACAAATCTGTCCATATCTAGAAAGATAAGAACCAAACTTATGAGAAAACGAAGCCACTATAAGAAACGAACACGAATCTGTCCAGATCTAGAGAGATAAGAACAAATATTCGTGTAGAAAAAACGAACTCAAATAGTCAGTTCAGATCTGTGAAGAAAAGAACCAAGACTTTGAGTGATAACCGTGAACAAAAGAAAACACAGATTCGAGGATAAAACCACTCGAATAAAACGATCTGAAAACAAAAACGTTTCAGATTTTTGAAAACAAAAGGAACGATGAAATGCTTACCAAACTTGTCGATGTATGGAACGAGCAGATCGATATCAAAGCTCTTGTACCACATTCAAACTTTATACATCAACAGATTTACAATATAAAAGAATGTTTGAAAAATAATATCAACTTCAAGAGATTTGAAACTCATTTACAAACCCTAATCTAGAAAAGAGAGAAACCCTGATTTCTAGAGAGAGAAAACAATGTAAGCTAAATGAGATGAAAAGAGAAAAATGAAGTCGTTCAAAATGAAATGAACGATAACAAGGCATTTATTTATGAACTCCAATAATTGCACTTTGGTCCTTCCAGCTTTAAGATATTGCTTCGCTACCCTTCATCTATTCTAGAAAGTGAGGCGCAACCCTTTTAGCCTCCATCTATCGGTCTCAGTCAATTCTACCCCCTGAACTCCTGAGAATGACACACACATAATAAGTTACAAGATGACAAGATTGGTACAAAAACATTACCTTATCTTTTAACATCATGGGATTAATCGAGGTACATACAAATTAATATCCAAACATCAACAATTAACAAAAATAAACTGAGTTTTTAAATCAATTTTTTTGGATCAAATCTAATAATTATCATTTATTTGAAAATTATCACTACTAGAAAAATCATAAAAATGCGAACCTTGAAATATAAAATTTTTGAAATTAGAAAGAAACAGACTACTTTATCCCATGTAGCTCATCTGTATGCGTGCATTTGGTATATTGGACATGACAGAACAGAGATCACTGTCCCATGTTTGACAAGACTTTTGCGTGGAACAGATAGAAACAGAGTGGAACAAGCTGGAACAGGCATGTTCCACCCCCACCCTATGGACCAAGGTGGAACAAACTTATGTTTTATCAATATAACCTCAAAATAAAATCTAATACTCTTCTAAAACATCAAATATACGTTCTATTTTATATTTTATTCATTCGTTAAATTTTACTTATTGTATTTTATCTGTTCTATTATGTCCAATTTTGTCTACCAAACGTTGAACAACTGTTATGTCATGTTCTATCCCGTCTTGTCCCGTCCTGACCTGTTCTATACTGTCTGCGTACCAAACGCACCCTAAGGCTTGACTTACATTGTCACGTGCTATGACATAGGGGTGCTCACGGGTTGGGTTGGCCGGGTTGAAGGCACTTTAACAACCCAACCCAATCATTGCGATTTGAAAAATCTCAACCCAACCCAACCCAATTAAAAGGGCAACTGTTGCCAAACCAAACCGTTCGGGTTGGGTTGGGTTGGTCGGGTTGAAACTCTTGTCGATCATTTCATCATTTAACTAAGTTATCGTGTCTAAACCAATTACTAAATGTTTCTAAATATTTAAATGTTCAACATATTACTAAATCATCTAATAAAAGATTTCTTATAAATATTTTGTTTATAAATGTGGCATCAAGAAATCAATAACAAGATTAATAAAGTAACAAGTGGCCAACAATTGTCAGTTTATAAATTTTCAATAGTAATACTTAGGGTTACAGCCGCTCTCTCTCTCTCTCTCTCTCTCTCTCTTGTAGACAAAAAGTCCTCATCTTCTCCATCGGAGCTCTCTCTCTCTGTTCTCTTAACCTAGCCGCCACCACCACCTCCATCTCACCACCACCATCTCAGGCCCTAGTGAGTGACAGATAAAGAGAGAGAGAGAGAGTGCCGCTGCTGCTCCGACGGCCGCCGCCCGCTGATACGACACTGCCGCTGCTTTGCCGCCGCTTCTGCTTCGCCACCGTTGGTGCTTCGCTCCCTTAGTGGCTCAAATTCCATTTGTGGCTCTAAATCCCTGTGTGGCTCTAAACCCCTTGTGGATTTTTTAGTCTTTGTTTCCAGGCATGAGCAGCATTTAGGAAAACACAACCAAGTAGAGTGGTTCATACCTACTTTATCAAGGAGAAAAACAACAAGTGGAACCTTCCCACTTTTTCTCTTACCTTCCGGCCGCTTATGCAAGAAAGTCAAGGAATCAAGTTTTTGATTGCCTTCAGTTGGAACGGTTGGGGACTTATCCTTGCGGTGGAAATACGAGCTTACGAAACGGCTTATCTGAGTCACTTCCGTTTTTATCTTGTCTTTAACTTTATGTTGTATTTAAGTCCTTTCATTTCTGGTGTATTACTTTGTTATGTAACGTTCCTTACTTTAATGATAGGATTGTTCCATTCGGGTGACGGTTAAGCCGTTGCACGTTTCGTGACGCAATCATTTTCCTTCAAATTTTTTTTTCAATAGTAACAAGATTGCTTTGACAGGAACAAAAATGACGGTAACAAGAATTCAAAATTAGATTTAAATGTTTTTATGGGTTGGCGGGTTGGGTCGTTTGGTTTGGGTCTAACCCGTTTCAACCCAATATATGCGGGTTAGTCAAAAATAGTATCGATTATACATCGGGTTGGCTCGGTTTGAGTTTTTTTTTGTCTCGGGTTGGGTTGGGTTGACCGGGTTGGTCGGAAATTTGAGCACCCCTACTATGACACGTCAAGACATGTTATTTTGTAAGGTATGAGATTATTTTCAATATATAACTTAAGAGATAAATAATAATTGTAGACTTAAATATACATAAAAGGAAAATTCAAAACTAAAACCGTAAATAGATAAATACTTACTCTCATTCTCGTATATGAAGAGTCGAACACGATTTTTATGAAAATTGAAAATAGTAATGAATAGAGATTCAATAGATTTAATCTTGATTTTATACTTTTGATATCATACTTTATGAATTCTATATAGCTACAATATAACTTTTTTTTGTTCCCTGTATAATTTAATTTGTTGCACAATATTATTCAAAACAATAACACACAACTGTGTGTATATATGCCGCCTTATGGCATGAAAGGTTTGAGGCTTGACTTTGTTGCCACATTGCACCTCACGTCATTTAGAACTTTGAAAAAAAGTAGGGGAGCTCACAGCCCGATTTGGGGGGTTTAACCCACCAAACTACAAATCAAACCCCAATGACAATTTATAAAATTTATACATCGAGCGGTTTGGCAGCAACACCAAACCGGTCAAACCAGACCATAAACGACGGTATGGTCTGACTGGTTTAGGCGCATTGATCCTCTTATGGGCTTTAAATTAAAAAAACATAACATCTATGTCCAAAACAAAGTTTATACAATATAACATTATTAAGAAATAATATACCGAATTATAAAAGAATCGTTTATATATTAAATAAAATAAAACATTGAGCAAGTTGGAATTGATTGAGCAAGTAAAAAGAGGATTTGGAATTTGACGGATTTTGGAATTTTATCCATTTAAATGACACGGTCAATTGAGGAAATGAAAAAGTAAAAGTATAATGTTTTGACGATTTTTTTAACTGGACCATTAAAGTTGAGACTATAACATAAAAACTAGCTACTCCTATAAATAATAGATGCATATTTTTGGCGGTAGATTTGGTCTAGGCCGCTTAAAAAGGGGTCAAACCGTAGACCAGATCGCTCAAATTACCAAAAACAGTATGGTTTAATTTGATTCCACCGATTTGAACGGTACAGAGGATTTTTTGAACACCCCTAACAAAAACTTTACTTTCAACTTTTAATTTATAAAATGCAACTTTATTAAGCACCTCCCCGGGGACTTTGAATAACGAGAAAAGGTATAGCCCCAAAGTACCCAAAACAGTCTTACATAAAGTAAGTTGCCCTCAAAAATGAGATCGTTTTTGCTTTCCACGTATTGAGCTTGTTCCAGAATTTCTCGATAAGAGCCTCCCCATGTCTTGCTCTAGACATATTTGCCTTGATCAGGATGCCCAGATAAGATAATGGGAATTCGTTGGCTATACACCCAAAGCTTTACTTTTCTCATGGCTTATCTTGATACCGGACGGCGGTTGGAAGCACGTTAAAATCCTCATAAGATTTGATGCGTTCTCTTCTCCCCAATCCCCAAGAAAAATTACACCATCCACATATGCAGCACCGAAATCTCGGGCCCATCTTCTTTCACTTTAAAACCACGAAATAGACCCATGGATAGAAGCCTCTTTTATGGCAGCACAAAGCCCCTCAGCCGCGAGGATGAACATGAACGGTGATAACGGGTCACCTTGTCGGACTCGTTTTTCCATTTGGAATTCTTTTGTTGGTGATTCGTTGACTAGGACTCACATTTTAACTGTGGAAATACAATTACCGGGAATCCAATCCCTCCAAGTTCTTCCAAACCCCATTTGCTCCATAAACTCATCTAGGAAATTCCAATTAAATAGAATCAAACGCCTTCTAAAAATCAACTTTGAACAAGAAAAGTTTTTTCTTCTCCCTCATATCCCATTCAATCACCTCGCCTCACGATTAGGGGCCTGTCGAGGATATTCCTGTTTTTAACAAATGCCAATTGCTCTTTGCCAATAACTATATATACCAATCACTCTTTGCCAATAACTATATATACCAATCACCTTTTTTAACCTTTCAGCCAGCACCTAAATCGCCGAAGATTTAGTATTAATATCTCATATATTTCCAAATGACTATGTAGCATGTATCCAATTGTTGAGTGTATACATGCATACCAATTTTTCAGATTTGTTGTTCAAATTTTAGGATTGCTTCAAGTAAAAAACTAATTATGTTGGTTCAAGTACAAATTATGTCGAGATTTCAGTTACGTTCACATATATAATTAAACACTAAACTCTTTTAACACAATTAAAGAAAAATACATTGTTATATATTTATTATGCATCAAATAGTTGTATATCAATTATTTTTAAAATACACATAAAAGGTGGGTATTTAGTCTATCTTGTACTGTTAAGCTTTATATTCAGCCCATAGTTGATCAACTGTTTTCCCAAGCAAATCCACGAAAAAACCATCGTTATAGCCATCCCTCATCTTCTTGTTGAGTTCAGCCACGAACCCATCTCTAAGACCATTACAGTAGTCCAAGAACCGAGCCGTGACATCGTACCCTTGGTCCCATCGGTCACCTTCCCCTGGCTGAACCCAATGGCTAGGTGCGTACCCAGCCTTCAACCTCACGTAATCCGCAATCCCTTCAATCAATCCTACCGGAGCTTGACCATTGCCATTCCATTGCCACACGTGTGTCATTTCATGATAAAGTACTCCGGGGATGTCAGTCTTGATGTTGCCCGAATATCCCTGAATGTAGTTAGCGCTGACGTGGATCTCGTCATTCACAGCGTAGGCAACACCATCCATATCATCAATGAACACACTTACTCGTGCCACGTTCTTTCTGTCAGCATCCGTGTTTTGTTGGAATGTGTTCCAAATGAAGCTGGTGGCGGCGGTGAGAGTTTGGATGGTGTAGTCATCTCCGATGTCGTTGGTGAATCTAACGCCGCCAGGGGTGGCGGCAGCCGGGTTGGTGACGGTGTAGTCAACCGCCGCGATCAGTTGTAGAGTTGCTAAGATAGCAAGGGATGGGAGGAAGAAGGAGATCTTGTGAGCCATGTTAATTTTGTGGTTGTGTTGTGGTTAAGTTTGGGTTTATATAGACGGTGGCCGGTGGTTGTGTTGTGGTTAAGTTTGGGTTGTGTTGTCATCAAGACGTAGCCACCAACAAAGGTTATATGTTTTTGGCGTTTAAAAGGGGTTAAGGATGAAAGAGTCAAAGTCTTTGATGGTGTTGGTCAACAAGGAGAAATTTACAAAAGTGATGGAATTTTGGTACCCTCTTTTACCCCAACTTCTTCAAAGACTTCAAACTCATATGATGAAGTTTAAAGAACACACGTAGGTAGTTTTAATTGTTCAACATTAATTTTCAAATGATTCTCATCTTATTTTTTGCGTTTGTTCTTCACTCTTGTTTACATCTCCTTTGCTCTGCTACATATTATGATAACATTTCTATGCCTATCTGACAAGAGGAATAAAAACAGAAGATTGAGTAACAATCGGTTGGGCTTCTATGTCACCTCATACTAATGTTTTCACCATTTTAAACTTTTAGGGTTAATACATGCATACTTTTACGAATTATCAATCTTAGAATCAAAAGTCCATGTTGATTATAACTTGAAATCTTATTCTTGTTGTAGATATAAGAGAATACTTCAATTATGCATTCAATATTAGGTAATCACGAAGTCCATAATGTACGGAAAACACAAGGTTAGTTTTGAAATCCTAAATATAGATATATGGTGGATCGATAGTCCCATATGCTTGGTAATTTTTTCAAAAAATTGTGTCTTCTTTATTCACTAATTTTTTTGAACTACTACTATTTACTAAAAATGTTTGGGCCCCTACTTTTTATGGTCCTTAATATAATGTGATTTTTTTGGGGTCCTATTAGATACTAAAAAAATTGTGTCTCTTTTATTGACTATTTTTTAGCATGTACTATATACTATATAGTATATACTGAAAAAATTGGGCCCCTATTTTTTATGGGCCGTTAATATAATGTTAAATTATTTTTGGGTACTATTAGATACTAAAAAATATTATGCTTTTCTATTGACTAATTTTTTTTGAACTACTACCATATACTATATAGTATATACTAAAACATTTTGGGCCCTACTTTTTGTGGGCCCTGGGTGTACGTCCGACCCGCCCTCCCCTGGCACGGCCCAGATCTAGAGGACTACAATATCAAGTTCAATATATGTACAAACAAATTTACTTAGGTAGCGTTTGTTTTTTAAGAGGTGGTGTTTTAAGAGGTTATAAGACATAATGTTACCTCTTCTAATTTCAGATGTAAGAGACTTTGAAGTCTGGAAAAAAAAAGACAAACGGTCTGAACGTATATAAAAATGTCTGACCGATTCAGACTTCAGAAAAGTCAACTAACGTCAACACCAACATAAATCAGTTGGAAATCCGTCACAAATCCGTCACTGAAGTTAAAAAAAATTAATATGACTTTATTGTATTTAATATATTTTTTATAAAGAGTTTTTTAACTTGTACATTACATAAACATCCAATTTCTCAAATAGAATTACGTTTTGGTGGTAAATTGATAACACAATTTCATAAGTATTATTCTGATTATGTATAAGAAGGTAAGCTCAAAAAAATATATAGATAAACTTTCAAATATAAACTCTCTAACTACTACAAGCTATATAAAATCAATCTTAATTATATGACGAAAGCTATATGGTTGATTATAGTTGATCGTTTAAAGTCAAAATACGTATAAATTATAATGAAGTGTATCTATAGGCATCATAATCAACTAGAAGTTCAATGGCATAGTGTTTTTTTTAAAGAGTGTCCTAGGCTATGCCTAGACTAATCCCTTGGCAAATTATGACTGTTAGCCCGGATTAAAGCTTAGGGGCCACTAGTTATGTGCAACTGGATTCGAACCCTAAGTAGATAGGATATTCCTCCACATCCCACAAGGCCTTAACCAGTACGCCATGGTTTTCAATGACATAGTTGTTTGCATAACATAGCTAGATTGTGTGAACATCAAACTGTGGAAATCAACAACATTATTATAAACTTCATCCTTATGTTTCAACAAATAGACCCACACAGATCGAGTAAAATCATCAACTATAGTCAAGAAATATCGATATCTTTCCTTATTGGGTACACGATAGGGTCCCCACAAATCAAGACGAATTAAATCACCAAGACTTTTGGTAGTATGTTCACTAAGATTAAACTTATCTCTAGCCTGTTCGGCTTTATGACAACCCTCACAAGGAACAGAAACATGTTCATTTCCTAAGTTCAACTTATTCTTTAAGACACCAAGGACTTGATTAGCAGGATGTCCCAAACGACTGTGCCAGAGTTGGCTGGACACATTACAACAAATCGACATATTTGATTTATTTACAAAATTATTAGAAAACTTAGAAACAAAAGGCTCATTTTTAGTAACCTAATCAAAGAAGTACAGACCCCCTTGTTCACTACCAGTCCCCCACAATTCTCAGTGGAAGAGAATCCTGAAGCAAATAGCATTTATATTCATTAAAACCAGCAAAAATTTTACTATCTCAGCAATTTTATGCACAGACAATAAATTCACATGGAAATCAAGAATAACAAGAACATCAAAAAGAGTAACATTATTATTCAATTTAAAATTCCCAATTTTGTTTATTATAGCTTCATCTCCATTAGGTTATGTCACTCTTGATTTTAAATCAGAAATGTCAACCACATTATCTAAACAAGACACATAAGATGTCATATGCTGATTGGCTCCTGAATCAATGATCCAACCAAAACTAAACTTGAAGAAAAACCAGAAATACCTGTCATATTAGATGAAAACATACCAGCCATATTGACATAAATGCCCACAGGTTGTTTCTGATCAATAAGAAACAACAACTTGTGGATTTGCTCTTCAGTGAGAGAGGTGGATGAAGTCTGACCTCGGCCAGAACTATCAGTGATACAAGCATTACTTGACGGAGATTTAAGAAACTGATTAGATTTGTTCTTTGTAAACTGAAAATCCTTTGGAAAACCGATTAGTTTGAAACACCTTTCAATAGTGTGCCCTGTTAAGCCACAATTTATACATAAAAGAGGAGGTTTTCCAGGTTGTTTCTTAGTATTAGAAGTCTTTCCGAAAAAAAGCAGAGTTTTGAACTTTGGTATCCGAAGATGATCGAGACACACCACGCTGTGACTCTTCTCTGGATACCAAAGAGAACGCAGTCTTAACCGAGGGAAGAGGACCGGTAGTTAAAATGTTGCTTCTTATATTTATATACATGTCATCTAAACCCATTAAGAACAACATTAACTTCAAAAGATTATTATGTTTGGAAAACTCATGAGTAGCATTACAGGAGCACGAAGGCAGTTTTATTAAAGCATCAAATTGTTTCCAAAGAGCATTTAATTTGTGATAATACTCAGAAACTGGAGCACCATTTTGACTCAGAGAGTTAATTTTTTGATGCAAATTAAAAGCAACAGAACCATCGATTTTATCATATGTTTCTTTAAGTTCATCCCAAACTTTAGAGACAACCTTAGAAAACACATGACTAACAAATAAATCTTCTGAAATAGAACCAAGAATCCACGATAAAACCACAGAAATTACATCTATCCCACTGTTTTCCCAAAATTTCGTTAATAGTAGGACGAACGACAGAACCATTCACAAAACCAAGCTTATTTTTGGTTTTCAAGGCAAGAATCATGGCACATGACCACACCTTATAATTCTCAGTACCACTCCACTTCATAGTCATGATAGAAACACCAGAGGTATCACTCGGGTGGAGATATAAAGGATCTCCAAAATCCAGTTTAGCAATCAGAGATTGCTTTCCTGGATCTTTGGATGGCTCTCCACCGGTCATGATAACTACTGAAGAAACAAACACGCAAAGTGATACCTAAGAGACTATATAATAGGATTCCTTGCCACTCAGAGGTGGTAGGGCAAGCCAATCTCTTAGTCACCAAAAAAAGAAGATAGAAGAAGAAGACAAAGGCACACAAGAGAAGAGAAAAAGAAAAAACCTTACCAAGCGTCTGCAACAACCTGTAAGAGTGAAAGAAACAAACTTACAGAAGGTTCCTTAAATGACGAGCACAACAGAAACAAGGTCACTAGTCTCTGACAAGGCAGAGAACAGAACAATCACCTGAACAGACCACAAGACCAGGCGAGGTCAAGATCTGAAACGTAGGTGGATGACATAATCCAATAAAAGCACCACAGATTCAATTACTTGACCAGATCCAGTAAATACTAAGAACAATAGAGATACAACCAGGTATAACAACAGGTAACAGAACAAATATTAAACAAATTTTTAAAACCACCAGATCTGAGATGAAAGTAGAAGAACAACCAGGAACCAAACTAACGAAGAATTCACACGGACAACTCTAAGGACCAAGAGGTATGTGGTTAAGTCCAAGAGTACAACCGTTCAGATACACCTAGTTAGACTTGAACAAAAAATTTAAACAACATGCATTCTGGATTTAAAAGGACATAATATAGAAAGATAAGATCTAAACACACATAGTCTAGATCTAACTAAAAACACCTGAATCTAGCTAAATCTCTCAACACACGTATTTCAAAACAGAAAATCGTACAAATCTAATGTATAGATGTAACACCCTCAAATTTGAAAAGAGCAACTAGTTTAAATTTTTTTGATATTACATCCGAAACAATAAGTAAAATACCTCCAATTACAAACAATGGTTATCTCCAAGCAATACATACTACATAAATCTCATTACCAAGACTAAACTCACTTCAGACATCACGTAATCCAAATACATGTGCTACTTCCCAAGGTATATGCGGAAAACATAACTTAGCTAATCACCTCCCGTGCACTTTACTAGTACTCGCCACATCACAGTGTAGATAACGCTACCCCAACCTGAGCCTGTTGCACATGCCGACAAATAAAAAGGGTTAGGCTTACGCCTAGTGAGTTCAAGCATTTTATCATGACTATATCAAATCATAAATCATCAGTTAATAAATATAGCCATGATTTAAATAAATCTTTAAATGAAAGTTTACGACAAAGACTGTCATTTCCCAAAAATGTTTCTTCAACAGCATAAGCGACTCATTTTCCAACGCACTCAAAATCCATGGGAATCCTTCCCGAAAGTGTAAAGCGTTTTCCAAAAATGAGATACAATCCCAATTCATCCAAATACGCGAATAAATCTAATTTAGACAAAACCTTCACATACGGTTAACAAAACATACTCAACCCATAAATCATGGAAATGGTCTATTAAATATAACTCTTTATTAAAACATAATACGAAGCAATACGCACACAACCGTAAAATGTAATAAAGATCAAATACCATAAACGGGGGAGACCCGTATCCGTTGAAGGTGGAGGTAACACATAAGTATACCACCCATACAACGTTCATCGCACAACTGGAAGTAGAGATTACAAGTTATGTTATACCCATCTCTGTCCCCCCAACGAAATCGGGAATTACCACATACGTCTGGCTCATTCCACGACTCTGCTCTACGAAACCGAGTTACACCATAATTGAGGATACACCTTGACGTCTACCAACTTGGTAACGCCTCAAGGACCGGCACGTCGGGACTACCCCAAGGTATACATCCCGAAGGCGTGGATCGCTACACAGACCTCCAAGGTAAGTGCCCAAGACTATATCCTCCTAATGCCTACTCGTAAAGTCCAAGTCATAAAACATGAGTTCTGAGGTTCGTCCTCAAGATACCCACTCGACCATTACCAATGACTGACTAACATGCCTATGGATCCAAATGCAATACAGTCTAAACAACATGCCTATACCAGAGGGACTCACTCACCCAAGCATGTAAAATATTCAACAACGTGCAGTAAATGCAAAACAATGCAATAAAAGCAACCCATTAACAAGACTCTATATTGAGCCATTTAAATCGGACAAATGTCCCCAAGACTTGCTCACAGTCCAAAACCGAGCAAAGTGCTCCAAGTTGCTAGACCCATACGTCGGTCAAAATACATTTAAACTTTGTTTAGGCAAACTATACTTCAAAATCATCATTAACACCAAAACTCATCATTGATTAAATAAAAAGGTTTCCCAAAGAACTCACCCCTTTATAATTCTCAATATGACACATAACACTTAAAAGTGTATTCCCTAATTGGTTTACAAAATCATTTACACATATGTGATTAAATCATCAATTAAACCTCAGTTTGAGCAAACAATCTTTTAAAGACAATTTATGGTTTCTAACCATCCAAACATCCAAAAGTCCCAAATATGGGTGTTTTACACATTTATGAAGATAATCACTTCAAAAGAGTTAAATCAATCAAATAACTTAACCACATACATTTTAAGTAAAACACATATATATTTGTAAAGTACTCATTTTGGCATGTACAACGTTTTCGCAAAGTAACTTGAACTCACCTTGCTAGATTAAGCTAAATCTAGAGTTCTCCAACCGAACGCTCCTTTGATGAAGTTTGCATCCTCAAGCCGAAACTTCCAAAACCTAGATTTATAAATTTCCAACCATCAATAGCCAAATCTAACCATAAAGAATTGTTCCTTAAACATAGAACATCAAAATCCCCAACTTATACCAAACCCTAATTTTCAAAACTGAAGAAGATGAAGATTATCTCAATCCATCACCATCAAAATCGACCCCCAACATCTCCATATAGAAAGAAGGTGAAATCCACCATAATAACAGCTAATGGGTAGGGATAGATTACCTTAACCAATTGAATCTTCCAAAAACAAGCTCCTAGTCTCCACAAAAGCTCCAAGCTCTCAAATATTCATCAATGGTGAAAGAGGGTTTGATTTAGGTGAAGAAATGAGTAAGGAGAGGGGAGGGTTGTAGGTTTTTCTTGAGGGAAACGAGTTTAGAGAGATATGGATGAAATAAGAAATGAAAGGGGAGTTGAAGTCGTGGTTTAAAACACCCTGGAGGCCGACGACGATAGTGACATGCGATAGTGACACTGTCACTATCGCCGAGGCACAATCGCCCGCTACCATTCCACTCTCGGTACCAACTTGGCGATAGTGACACCGCGATAGTGACACTGTCACTATCGCCGGGCACAATAGCTTAGAGGGTACCAAACTCGTTTTGGCCATAACTTCCTCGTTCTAGCTCCGTTTTCGCTCCGGAAGGAACCGTTGGACTCGTATTCGAATTCCCCATCCAACAACACAATAACATCTAGGATTTAACTCCAAATCCTATTTTCCATATTTTCTTAAAAGATCGATTCCTCACTGAATCGAAGTTGTACTTATTCGAAAATCACGGGTGTTACAATAGACGTACAAAAAATTAAAATATAGACAAAACACCTCACAAATCTATCCAGATATAGAAGGATAAGAACAAAACTTATGAGATCTAATGTATAGACGTACAAGAAAATGAAAATATAGACAAAATACCTCACAAATCTGTCCATATCTAGAAAGATAAGAACCAAACTTATGAGAAAACGAAGCCACTATAAGAAACAAACACGAATCTGTCCAGATCTAGAGAGATAAGAACAAATATTCGTGTAGAAAAAACGAACTCAAATAGTCAGTTCAGATCTGTGAAGAAAAGAACCAAGACTTTGAGTGATAACCGTGAACAAAAGAAAACACAGATTCGAGGATAAAACCACTCGAATAAAACGATCTGAAAACAAAAACGTTTCAGATTTTTGAAAACAAAAGGAACGATGAAAAGCTTACCAAACTTGTCGATGTATGGAACGAGCAGATCGATATCAAAGCTCTTGTACCACATTCAAACTTTATACATCAACAGATTTACAATATAAAAGAATGTTTGAAAAATAATATCAACTTCAAGAGATTTGAAACTCATTTACAAACCCTAATCTAGAAAAGAGAGAAACCCTGATTTCTAGAGAGAGAAAACAATGTAAGCTAAATGAGATGAAAAGAGAAAAATGAAGTCGTTCAAAATGAAATGAACGATAACAAGGCATTTATTTATGAACTCCAATAATTGCACTTTGGTCCTTCCAGCTTTAAGATATTGCTTCGCTACCCTTCATCTATTCTAGAAAGTGAGGCGCAACCCTTTTAGCCTCCATCTATCGGTCTCAGTCAATTCTACCCCCTGAACTCCTGAGAATGACACACACATAATAAGTTACAAGATGACAAGATTGGTACATCTGTATGCGTGCGTTTGGTATATTGCACCTCACGTCATTTAGAACTTTGAAAAAAAGTAGGGGAGCTCACAGCCCGATTTGGGGGGTTTAACCCACCAAACTACAAATCAAACCCCAATGACAATTTATAAAATTTATACATCGAGCGGTTTGGCAGCAACACCAAACCGGTCAAACCAGACCATAAACGACGGTATGGTCTGACTGGTTTAGGCGCATTGATCCTCTTATGGGCTTTAAATTAAAAAAACATAACATCTATGTCCAAAACAAAGTTTATACAATATAACATTATTAAGAAATAATATACCGAATTATAAAAGAATCGTTTATATATTAAATAAAATAAAACATTGAGCAAGTTGGAATTGATTGAGCAAGTAAAAAGAGGATTTGGAATTTGACGGATTTTGGAATTTTATCCATTTAAATGACACGGTCAATTGAGGAAATGAAAAAGTAAAAGTATAATGTTTTGACGATTTTTTTAACTGGACCATTAAAGTTGAGACTATAACATAAAAACTAGCTACTCCTATAAATAATAGATGCATATTTTTGGCGGTAGATTTGGTCTAGGCCGCTTAAAAAGGGGTCAAACCGTAGACCAGATCGCTCAAATTACCAAAAACAGTATGGTTTAATTTGATTCCACCGATTTGAACGGTACAGAGGATTTTTTGAACACCCCTAACAAAAACTTTACTTTCAACTTTTAATTTATAAAATGCAACTTTATTAAGCACCTCCCCGGGGACTTTGAATAACGAGAAAAGGTATAGCCCCAAAGTACCCAAAACAGTCTTACATAAAGTAAGTTGCCCTCAAAAATGAGATCGTTTTTGCTTTCCACGTATTGAGCTTGTTCCAGAATTTCTCGATAAGAGCCTCCCCATGTCTTGCTCTAGACATATTTGCCTTGATCAGGATGCCCATATAATATAATGGGAATTCGTTGGCTATACACCCAAAGCTTTACTTTTCTCATGGCTTATCTTGATACCGGACGGCGGTTGGAAGCACGTTAAAATCCTCATAAGATTTGATGCGTTCTCTTCTCCCCAATCCCCAAGAAAAATTACACCATCCACATATGCAGCACCGAAATCTCGGGCCCATCTTCTTTCACTTTAAAACCACGAAATAGACCCATGGATAGAAGCCTCTTTTATGGCAGCACAAAGCCCCTCAGCCGCGAGGATGAACATGAACGGTGATAACGGGTCACCTTGTCGGACTCGTTTTTCCATTTGGAATTCTTTTGTTGGTGATTCGTTGACTAGGACTCACATTTTAACTGTGGAAATACAATTACCGGGAATCCAATCCCTCCAAGTTCTTCCAAACCCCATTTGCTCCATAAACTCATCTAGGAAATTCCAATTAAATAGAATCAAACGCCTTCTAAAAATCAACTTTGAACAAGAAAAGTTTTTTCTTCTCCCTCATATCCCATTCAATCACCTCGCCTCACGATTAGGGGCCTGTCGAGGATATTCCTGTTTTTAACAAATGCCAATTGCTCTTTGCCAATAACTATATATACCAATCACTCTTTGCCAATAACTATATATACCAATCACCTTTTTTAACCTTTCAGCCAGCACCTAAATCGCCGAAGATTTAGTATTAATATCTCATATATTTCCAAATGACTATGTAGCATGTATCCAATTGTTGAGTGTATACATGCATACCAATTTTTCAGATTTGTTGTTCAAATTTTAGGATTGCTTCAAGTAAAAAACTAATTATGTTGGTTCAAGTACAAATTATGTCGAGATTTCAGTTACGTTCACATATATAATTAAACACTAAACTCTTTTAACACAATTAAAGAAAAATACATTGTTATATATTTATTATGCATCAAATAGTTGTATATCAATTATTTTTAAAATACACATAAAAGGTGGGTATTTAGTCTATCTTGTACTGTTAAGCTTTATATTCAGCCCATAGTTGATCAACTGTTTTCCCAAGCAAATCCACGAAAAAACCATCGTTATAGCCATCCCTCATCTTCTTGTTGAGTTCAGCCACGAACCCATCTCTAAGACCATTACAGTAGTCCAAGAACCGAGCCGTGACATCGTACCCTTGGTCCCATCGGTCACCTTCCCCTGGCTGAACCCAATGGCTAGGTGCGTACCCAGCCTTCAACCTCACGTAATCCGCAATCCCTTCAATCAATCCTACCGGAGCTTGACCATTGCCATTCCATTGCCACACGTGTGTCATTTCATGATAAAGTACTCCGGGGATGTCAGTCTTGATGTTGCCCGAATATCCCTGAATGTAGTTAGCGCTGACGTGGATCTCGTCATTCACAGCGTAGGCAACACCATCCATATCATCAATGAACACACTTACTCGTGCCACGTTCTTTCTGTCAGCATCCGTGTTTTGTTGGAATGTGTTCCAAATGAAGCTGGTGGCGGCGGTGAGAGTTTGGATGGTGTAGTCATCTCCGATGTCGTTGGTGAATCTAACGCCGCCAGGGGTGGCGGCAGCCGGGTTGGTGACGGTGTAGTCAACCGCCGCGATCAGTTGTAGAGTTGCTAAGATAGCAAGGGATGGGAGGAAGAAGGAGATCTTGTGAGCCATGTTAATTTTGTGGTTGTGTTGTGGTTAAGTTTGGGTTTATATAGACGGTGGCCGGTGGTTGTGTTGTGGTTAAGTTTGGGTTGTGTTGTCATCAAGACGTAGCCACCAACAAAGGTTATATGTTTTTGGCGTTTAAAAGGGGTTAAGGATGAAAGAGTCAAAGTCTTTGATGGTGTTGGTCAACAAGGAGAAATTTACAAAAGTGATGGAATTTTGGTACCCTCTTTTACCCCAACTTCTTCAAAGACTTCAAACTCATATGATGAAGTTTAAAGAACACACGTAGGTAGTTTTGTTCAACATTAATTTTCAAATGATTCTCATCTTATTTTTTGCGTTTGTTCTTCACTCTTGTTTACATCTCCTTTGCTCTGCTACATATTATGATAACATTTCTATGCCTATCTGACAAGAGGAATAAAAACAGAAGATTGAGTAACAATCGGTTGGGCTTCTATGTCACCTCATACTAATGTTTTCACCATTTTAAACTTTTAGGGTTAATACATGCATACTTTTACGAATTATCAATCTTAGAATCAAAAGTCCATGTTGATTATAACTTGAAATCTTATTCTTGTTGTAGATATAAGAGAATACTTCAATTATGCATTCAATATTAGGTAATCACGAAGTCCATAATGTACGGAAAACACAAGGTTAGTTTTGAAATCCTAAATATAGATATATGGTGGATCGATAGTCCCATATGCTTGGTAATTTTTTCAAAAATTTGTGTCTTCTTTATTCACTAATTTTTTTGAACTACTACTATTTACTAAAAATGTTTGGGCCCCTACTTTTTATGGTCCTTAATATAATGTGATTTTTTTGGGGTCCTATTAGATACTAAAAAAATTGTGTCTCTTTTATTGACTATTTTTTAGCATGTACTATATACTATATAGTATATACTGAAAAAATTGGGCCCCTACTTTTTATGGGCCGTTAATATAATGTTAAATTATTTTTGGGTACTATTAGATACTAAAAAATATTGTGCTTTTCTATTGACTAATTTTTTTTGAACTACTACCATATACTATATACTAAAACATTTTGGGCCCTACTTTTTGTGGGCCCTGGGTGTACGTCTGACCCGCCCTCCCCTGGCACGGCCCAGATCTAGAGGACTACAATATCAAGTTCAATATATGTACAAACAAATTTACTTAGGTAGCGTTTGTTTTTTAAGAGGTCTGAAGTCTTATTTCACTTCTGATTAATAAGAGGTGGTGTTTTAAGAGGTTATAAGACATAATGTTACCTCTTCTAATTTCAGATGTAAGAGACTTTGAAGTCTGGAAAAAAAAAGACAAACGGTCTGAACGTATATAAAAATGTCTGACCGATTCAGACTTCAGAAAAGTCAACTAACGTCAACACCAACATAAATCAGTTGGAAATCCGTCACAAATCCGTCACTGAAGTTAAAAAAAATTAATATGACTTTATTGTATTTAATATATTTTTTATAAAGAGTTTTTTAACTTGTACAGTACATAAACATCCAATTTCTCAAATAGAATTACGTTTTGGTGGTAAATTGATAACACAATTTCATAAGTATTATTCTGATTATGTATAAGAAGGTAAGCTCAAAAAAATATATAGATAAACTTTCAAATATAAACTCTCTAACTACTACAAGCTATATAAAATCAATCTTAATTATATGACGAAAGCTATATGGTTGATTATAGTTGATCGTTTAAAGTCAAAATACGTATAAATTATAATGAAGTGTATCTATAGGCATCATAATCAACTAGAAGTTCAATGGCATAGTGTTTTTTTTAAAGAGTGTCATAGGCTATGCCTAGACTAATCCCTTGGCAAATTATGACTGTTAGCCCGGATTAAAGCTTAGGGGCCACTAGTTATGTGCAACTGGATTCGAACCCTAAGTAGATAGGATATTCCTCCACATCCCACAAGGCCTTAACCAGTACGCCATGGTTTTCAATGACATAGTTGTTTGCATAACATAGCTAGATTGTGTGAACATCAAACTGTGGAAATCAACAACATTATTATAAACTTCATCCTTATGTTTCAACAAATAGACCCACACAGATCGAGTAAAATCATCAACTATAGTCAAGAAATATCGATATCTTTCCTTATTGGGTACACGATAGGGTCCCCACAAATCAAGACGAATTAAATCACCAAGACTTTTGGTAGTATGTTCACTAAGATTAAACTTATCTCTAGCCTGTTCGGCTTTATGACAACCCTCACAAGGAACAGAAACATGTTCATTTCCTAAGTTCAACTTATTCTTTAAGACACCAAGGACTTGATTAGCAGGATGTCCCAAACGACTGTGCCAGAGTTGGCCGGACACATTACAACAAATCGACATATTTGATTTATTTACAAAATTATTAGAAAACTTAGAAACAAAAGGCTCATTTTTAGTAACCTAATCAAAGAAGTACAGACCCCCTTGTTCACTACCAGTCCCCCACAATTCTCAGTGGAAGAGAATCCTGAAGCAAATAGCATTTATATTCATTAAAACCAGTAAAAATTTTACTATCCCAACAATTTTATGCACAGACAATAAATTCACATGGAAATCAAGAATAACAAGAACATCAAAAAGAGTAACATTATTATTCAATTTAAAATTCCCAATTTTGTTGATTATAGCTTCATCTCCATTAGGTTATGTCACTCTTGATTTTAAATCAGAAATGTCAACCACATTATCTAAACAAGACACATAAGATGTCATATGCTGATTGGCTCCTGAATCAATGATCCAACCAAAACTAAACTTGAAGAAAAACCAGAAATACCTGTCATATTAGATGAAAACATACCAGCCATATTGACATAAATGCCCACAGGTTGTTTCTGATCAATAAGAAACAACAACTTGTGGATTTGCTCTTCAGTGAGAGAGGTGGATGAAGTCTGACCTCAGCCAGAACTATCAGTGATACAAGCATTACTTGACGGAGATTTAAGAAACTGATTAGATTTGTTCTTTGTAAACTGAAAATCCTTTGGAAAACCGATTAGTTTGAAACACCTTTCAATAGTGTGCCCTGTTAAGCCACAATTTATACATAAAAGAGGAGGTTTTCCAGGTTGTTTCTTAGTATTAGAAGTCTTTCCGAAAAAAGCAGAGTTTTGAACTTTGGTATCCGAAGATGATCGAGACACACCATGATGTGACTCTTCTCTGGATACCAAAGAGAACGCAGTCTTAACCGAGGGAAGAGGATCGGTAGTTAAAATGTTGCTTCTTATATTTATATACATGTCATCTAAACCCATTAAGAACGACATTAACTTCAAAAGCTTATTATGTTTGGAAAACTCATGAGTAGCATTACAGGAGCACGAAGGCAGTTTTATTAAAGCATCAAATTGTTTCCAAAGAGCATTTAATTTGTGATAATACTCAGAAACTGGAGCACCATTTTGACTCAGAGAGTTAATTTTTTGATGCAAATTAAAAGCAACAGAACCATCGATTTTATCATATGTTTCTTTAAGTTCATCCCAAACTTTAGAGACAACCTTAGAAAACACATGACTAACAAATAAATCTTCTGAAATAGAACCAAGAATCCACGATAAAACCACAGAATTACATCTATCCCACTGTTTTCCCAAAATTTCGTTAATAGTAGGACGAACGACAGAACCATTCACAAAACCAAGCTTATTTTTGGTTTTCAAGGCAAGAATCATGGCACATGACCACACCTTATAATTCTCAGTACCACTCCACTTCATACTCATGATAGAAACACCAGAGGTATCACTCGGGTGGAGATATAAAGGATCTCCAAAATCCAGTTTAGCAATCAGAGATTGCTTTCCTGGATCTTTGGATGGCTCTCCACCGGTCATGATAACTACTGAAGAAACAAACACGCAAAGTGATACCTAAGAGACTATATAGTAGGATTCCTTGCCACTCAGAGGTGGTAGGGCAAGCCAATCTCTTAGTCACCAAAAAAAGAAGATAGAAGAAGAAGACAAAGGCACACAAGAGAAGAGAAAAAGAAAAAACCTTACCAAGCGTCTGCAACAACCTGTAAGAGTGAAAGAAACAAACTTACAGAAGGTTCCTTAAATGACGAGCACAACAGAAACAAGGTCACTAGTCTCTGACAAGGCAGAGAACAGAACAATCACCTGAACAGACCACAAGACCAGGCGAGGTCAAGATCTGAAACGTAGGTGGATGACATAATCCAATAAAAGCACCACAGATTCAATTACTTGACCAGATCCAGTAAATACTAAGAACAATAGAGATACAACCAGGTATAACAACAGGTAACAGAACAAATATTAAACAAATTTTTAAAACCACCAGATCTGAGATGAAAGTAGAAGAACAACCAGGAACCAAACTAACGAAGAATTCACACGGACAACTCTAAGGACCAAGAGGTATGTGGTTAAGTCCAAGAGTACAACCGTTCAGATACACCTAGTTAGACTTGAACAAAAAATTTAAACAACATGCATTCTGGATTTAAAAGGACATAATATAGAAAGATAAGATCTAAACACACATAGTCTAGATCTAACTAAAAACACCTGAATCTAGCTAAATCTCTCAACACACGTATTTCAAAACAGAAAATCGTACAAATCTAATGTATAGACGTACAAAAAATTAAAATATAGACAAAACACCTCACAAATCTATCCAGATATAGAAGGATAAGAACAAAACTTATGAGATCTAATGTATAGACGTACAAGAAAATGAAAATATAGACAAAATACCTCACAAATCTGTCCATATCTAGAAAGATAAGAACCAAACTTATGAGAAAACGAAGCCACTATAAGAAACAAACACGAATCTGTCCAGATCTAGAGAGATAAGAACAAATATTCGTGTAGAAAAAACGAACTCAAATAGTCAGTTCAGATCTGTGAAGAAAAGAACCAAGACTTTGAGTGATAACCGTGAACAAAAGAAAACACAGATTCGAGGATAAAACCACTCGAATAAAACGATCTGAAAACAAAAACGTTTCAGATTTTTGAAAACAAAAGGAACGATGAAAAGCTTACCAAACTTGTCGATGTATGGAACGAGCAGATCGATATCAAAGCTCTTGTACCACATTCAAACTTTATACATCAACAGATTTACAATATAAAAGAATGTTTGAAAAATAATATCAACTTCAAGAGATTTGAAACTCATTTACAAACCCTAATCTAGAAAAGAGAGAAACCCTGATTTCTAGAGAGAGAAAACAATGTAAGCTAAATGAGATGAAAAGAGAAAAATGAAGTCGTTCAAAATGAAATGAACGATAACAAGGCATTTATTTATGAACTCCAATAATTGCACTTTGGTCCTTCCAGCTTTAAGATATTGCTTCGCTACCCTTCATCTATTCTAGAAAGTGAGGCACAACCCTTTTAGCCTCCATCTATCGGTCTCAGTCAATTCTACCCCCTGAACTCCTGAGAATGACACACACATAATAAGTTACAAGATGACAAGATTGGTACATCTGTATGCGTGCGTTTGGTATATTGGACATGACAGAACAGAGATCACTGTCCCATGTTTGACAAGACTTTTGCGTGGAACAGATAGAAACAGAGTGGAACAAGCTGGAACAGGCATGTTCCACCCCACCCTATGGACCAAGGTGGAACAAACTTATGTTTTATCAATATAACCTCAAAATAAAATCTAATACTCTTCTAAAACATCAAATACACATTCTATTTTATATTTTATTCATTCTTTAAATTTTATTTATTGTATTTTATCTAATTTTATCTGTTCTATTATGTCTAGTTTTGTCTACCAAACGTTGAACAACTGTTATGTCATGTTCTATCCCGTCTTGTCCCGTCCTGACCTGTTCTATACTGTCTGCGTACCAAACGCACCCTAAGGCTTGACTTACATTGTCACGTGCTATGACATAGGGGTGCTCACGGGTTGGGTTGGCCGGGTTGAAGGCACTTTAACAACCCAGCCTAATCATTGCGATTTGAAAAATCTCAACCCAACCCAACCCAATTAAAAGTGCAACTGTTGCCAAACCAAACCGTTCGGGTTGGGTTGGGTTGGTCGGGTTGAAACTCCTGTCGATCATTTCATCATTTAACTAAGTTATCGTGTCTAAACCAATTACTAAATGTTTCTAAATATTTAAATGTTCAACATATTACTAAAACATCTAATAAAAGATTTCTTATAAATATTTTGTTTATAAATGTGGCATCAAGAAATCAATAACAAGATTGATAAAGTAACAAGTGGCCAACAATTGTCAGTTTATAAATTTTCAATAGTAATACTTAGGGTTACAGCCGCTCTCTCTCTCTCTCTTGTAGACAAAAAGTCCTCATCTTCTCCATCGGAGCTCTCTCTCTCTGTTCTCTTAACCTAGCCGCCACCACCATCTCCATCTCACCACCACCGTCTCGCCTCCTCCACCACCATCAGGCCCTAGTGAGTGACATAGAAAGAGAGAGAGAGAGAGAGTGTCGCTGCTGCTCCGACGGCCGCCGCCCGCTGATACGACACCGCCGCTGCTTTGCCATCGCTTCTGCTTCGCCGCCGTTGGTGCTTCGCTCCCTTAGTGGCTCAAATTCCCTTAGTGGATCTAAATCCCTGTGTGGCTCTAAACCCCTTGTGGCTTTTTTAGTCTTTGTTTCCAGGCATGAGCAGCATGGAAAACACAACCAAGTAGAGTGGTTCATACCCACTTTCATCAAGGAGAAAAACAACAAGTGACACCTTCCCACTTTTTCTCTTACCTTCCGGCCGCTTATGCAAGAAAGTCAAGGAATCAATTTTTTGATTGCCTTCAGTTGGAATGGTTGGGGACTTATCCTTGCGGTGGAAAGACGAGCTTACGAAGCGGCTTATCTGAGTCACTTCCGTTTTTATCTTGTCTTTAACTTTATGTTGTATTTAAGTCCTTTCATTTCTGGAGTATTACTTTGTTATGTAACGTTCCTTACTTTAATGATAGGATTGTTTCGTTCGGGTGACGGTTAGGCCGTTGCACGTTTCATGACGCAATCATTTTCCTTGAATTTTTTTTTCAATAGTAACAAGATTGCTTTGACAGGAACAAAAATGACGGTAACAAGAATTCAAAATTAGATTTAAATGTTTTTATGGGTTGGCGGGTTGGGTCGTTTGGTTTGGGCCTAACCCGTTTCAACCCAATATATGCGGGTTAGTCAAAAATAGTATCGATTATACATCGGGTTGGCTCGGTTTGAGTTTTTTTTGTCTCGGGTTGGGTTGGGTTGACCGAGTTGGTCGGAAATTTGAGCACCCCTACTATGACACGTCAAGACATGTTATTTTGTAAGGTATGAGATTATTTTCAATATATAACTTAAGAGATAAATAATAATTGTAGACTTAAATATACATAAAAGGAAAATTCAAAACTAAAACCGTAAATAGATAAATACTTACTCTCATTCTCGTATATGAAGAGTCGAACACGATTTTTATGAAAATTGAAAATAGTAATGAATAGAGATTCAATAGATTTAATCTTGATTTTATACTTTTGATATCATACTTTATGAATTCTATATAGTTAGTATCAATATAACTTTTTTTTGTTCCCTGTATAATTTAATTTGTTGCACAATATTATTCAAAACAATAACACACAACTGTGTGTATATATGCCGCCTTATGGCATGAAAGGTTTGAGGCTTGACTTTGTTGCCACATTGCACCTCACGTCATTTAGAACTTTGAAAAAAAGTAGGGGAGCTCACAGCCCGATTTGGGGGGTTTAACCCACCAAACTACAAATCAAACCCCAATGACAATTTATAAAATTTATACATCGAGCGGTTTGGCAGCAACACCAAACCGGTCAAACCAGACCATAAACGACGGTATGGTCTGACTGGTTTAGGCGCATTGATCCTCTTATGGGCTTTAAATTAAAAAAACATAACATCTATGTCCAAAACAAAGTTTATACAATATAACATTATTAAGAAATAATATACCGAATTATAAAAGAATCGTTTATATATTAAATAAAATAAAACATTGAGCAAGTTGGAATTGATTGAGCAAGTAAAAAGAGGATTTGGAATTTGACGGATTTTGGAATTTTATCCATTTAAATGACACGGTCAATTGAGGAAATGAAAAAGTAAAAGTATAATGTTTTGACGATTTTTTTAACTGGACCATTAAAGTTGAGACTATAACATAAAAACTAGCTACTCCTATAAATAATAGATGCATATTTTTGGCGGTAGATTTGGTCTAGGCCGCTTAAAAAGGGGTCAAACCGTAGACCAGATCGCTCAAATTACCAAAAACAGTATGGTTTAATTTGATTCCACCGATTTGAACGGTACAGAGGATTTTTTGAACACCCCTAACAAAAACTTTACTTTCAACTTTTAATTTATAAAATGCAACTTTATTAAGCACCTCCCCGGGGACTTTGAATAACGAGAAAAGGTATAGCCCCAAAGTACCCAAAACAGTCTTACATAAAGTAAGTTGCCCTCAAAAATGAGATCGTTTTTGCTTTCCACGTATTGAGCTTGTTCCAGAATTTCTCGATAAGAGCCTCCCCATGTCTTGCTCTAGACATATTTGCCTTGATCAGGATGCCCAGATAAGATAATGGGAATTCGTTGGCTATACACCCAAAGCTTTACTTTTCTCATGGCTTATCTTGATACCGGACGGCGGTTGGAAGCACGTTAAAATCCTCATAAGATTTGATGCGTTCTCTTCTCCCCAATCCCCAAGAAAAATTACACCATCCACATATGCAGCACCGAAATCTCGGGCCCATCTTCTTTCACTTTAAAACCACGAAATAGACCCATGGATAGAAGCCTCTTTTATGGCAGCACAAAGCCCCTCAGCCGCGAGGATGAACATGAACGGTGATAACGGGTCACCTTGTCGGACTCGTTTTTCCATTTGGAATTCTTTTGTTGGTGATTCGTTGACTAGGACTCACATTTTAACTGTGGAAATACAATTACCGGGAATCCAATCCCTCCAAGTTCTTCCAAACCCCATTTGCTCCATAAACTCATCTAGGAAATTCCAATTAAATAGAATCAAACGCCTTCTAAAAATCAACTTTGAACAAGAAAAGTTTTTTCTTCTCCCTCATATCCCATTCAATCACCTCGCCTCACGATTAGGGGCCTGTCGAGGATATTCCTGTTTTTAACAAATGCCAATTGCTCTTTGCCAATAACTATATATACCAATCACTCTTTGCCAATAACTATATATACCAATCACCTTTTTTAACCTTTCAGCCAGCACCTAAATCGCCGAAGATTTAGTATTAATATCTCATATATTTCCAAATGACTATGTAGCATGTATCCAATTGTTGAGTGTATACATGCATACCAATTTTTCAGATTTGTTGTTCAAATTTTAGGATTGCTTCAAGTAAAAAACTAATTATGTTGGTTCAAGTACAAATTATGTCGAGATTTCAGTTACGTTCACATATATAATTAAACACTAAACTCTTTTAACACAATTAAAGAAAAATACATTGTTATATATTTATTATGCATCAAATAGTTGTATATCAATTATTTTTAAAATACACATAAAAGGTGGGTATTTAGTCTATCTTGTACTGTTAAGCTTTATATTCAGCCCATAGTTGATCAACTGTTTTCCCAAGCAAATCCACGAAAAAACCATCGTTATAGCCATCCCTCATCTTCTTGTTGAGTTCAGCCACGAACCCATCTCTAAGACCATTACAGTAGTCCAAGAACCGAGCCGTGACATCGTACCCTTGGTCCCATCGGTCACCTTCCCCTGGCTGAACCCAATGGCTAGGTGCGTACCCAGCCTTCAACCTCACGTAATCCGCAATCCCTTCAATCAATCCTACCGGAGCTTGACCATTGCCATTCCATTGCCACACGTGTGTCATTTCATGATAAAGTACTCCGGGGATGTCAGTCTTGATGTTGCCCGAATATCCCTGAATGTAGTTAGCGCTGACGTGGATCTCGTCATTCACAGCGTAGGCAACACCATCCATATCATCAATGAACACACTTACTCGTGCCACGTTCTTTCTGTCAGCATCCGTGTTTTGTTGGAATGTGTTCCAAATGAAGCTGGTGGCGGCGGTGAGAGTTTGGATGGTGTAGTCATCTCCGATGTCGTTGGTGAATCTAACGCCGCCAGGGGTGGCGGCAGCCGGGTTGGTGACGGTGTAGTCAACCGCCGCGATCAGTTGTAGAGTTGCTAAGATAGCAAGGGATGGGAGGAAGAAGGAGATCTTGTGAGCCATGTTAATTTTGTGGTTGTGTTGTGGTTAAGTTTGGGTTTATATAGACGGTGGCCGGTGGTTGTGTTGTGGTTAAGTTTGGGTTGTGTTGTCATCAAGACGTAGCCACCAACAAAGGTTATATGTTTTTGGCGTTTAAAAGGGGTTAAGGATGAAAGAGTCAAAGTCTTTGATGGTGTTGGTCAACAAGGAGAAATTTACAAAAGTGATGGAATTTTGGTACCCTCTTTTACCCCAACTTCTTCAAAGACTTCAAACTCATATGATGAAGTTTAAAGAACACACGTAGGTAGTTTTGTTCAACATTAATTTTCAAATGATTCTCATCTTATTTTTTGCGTTTGTTCTTCACTCTTGTTTACATCTCCTTTGCTCTGCTACATATTATGATAACATTTCTATGCCTATCTGACAAGAGGAATAAAAACAGAAGATTGAGTAACAATCGGTTGGGCTTCTATGTCACCTCATACTAATGTTTTCACCATTTTAAACTTTTAGGGTTAATACATGCATACTTTTACGAATTATCAATCTTAGAATCAAAAGTCCATGTTGATTATAACTTGAAATCTTATTCTTGTTGTAGATATAAGAGAATACTTCAATTATGCATTCAATATTAGGTAATCACGAAGTCCATAATGTACGGAAAACACAAGGTTAGTTTTGAAATCCTAAATATAGATATATGGTGGATAGTCCCATATGCTTGGTAATTTTTTCAAAAATTTGTGTCTTCTTTATTCACTAATTTTTTTGAACTACTATTATTTATTAAAAAAGTTTGGGCCCCTACTTTTTATGGTCCTTAATATAATGTGATTTTTTTTGGGGTCCTATTAAATACTAAAAAAATTGTGTCTCTTTTATTGACTGAAGTTAAAAAAAATTAATATGACTTTATTGTATTTAATATATTTTTTATAAAGAGTTTTTTAGCTTGTACAATATATAAACATCCAATTTCTCAAATAGAATTAGGTTTTGGTGGTAAATTGATAATACACAATTTCATAAGTATTATTCTGATTATGTATAAGGCCATGAGTAGCGCAAGCCCTCAAGCCCTCAATGCCACATCAGCGCCACATCAGCTTTTCTCCTAACTCTCTCCTCAAGCCCTAAAGACCCGTAGCGCAAGCCCTCAAGCCCTCTTGCCACCTTATTTTTTTTAATTCTTTTATTTATACATTTAATTATTTAACAACATAAAAATATTTATATATTTTTTAATAAATAAAAATAAGATAAATAATAAAAATAAAAATTCATATCATTCATTAAAAATAAAAATTACAAAATACAAAACACTACCAATTATGATATTTTTAATTTGCTCTTTTCTCGCTACCGTAGCCATCAAAGCGGGGCCCGAAAGGTGATCATGCGGGGTTATGAAAAACTCGAAGTCTTTTTCAAATCGTTTTGCTCGTTCGATTTCTCGTTCGTGTTCCAACTTTTCGAGTTCGAGTTCGAGTTTTTTCATTTTGTACTCCATTGTATCATCAATCTTCTCGTTGAACGTCGTGAACAACTGAGTAATACTTTCGTTCGTATTCGACCCGCTCGTATTACTCGTTGATGTTTTTTTTGCCTTGTTTCTCCCGATGGGTCGTTGAAGTTGCTCGATGAAGTTGTTGTCATCGTCATCATTGGAAGGGTTGATACGTTTTGAACCCCGCGATGAAGTTGTCGTCATCGTTGGAACGGCTCCCCATTTTGGACATTTTTTGAGGACTTCCCAAGCTTGTTCGTGAGTGAAAGCAAGCCCAAGTTGTGCTCGGTACCGTTCGTGTGCCGTTCGTGAAATGTCGGCCTCACTCATTCCGCTCCCTCTAGTAGTGAGCAAGTTGTTGTAGATGTCGCCAAAAGAATTTATTCTTTTATTGAGGTCGTTGAACTTGGTGTTGAGTTGATGAGTTGTTCTATAATTTCCGCGACCCATTAAACTAAAGAACACTTGCCCGACACGGGTCCAAAAACTTTCTACATTTATGTAAATTCAAGTATAAGAATATTAACAAGAATAATAATAATATTAATAATATTAATAATAATAATAATAACAATAAAAATATTACCACCGGTTTGTGCGTTAACGATAACGGGGTCCTCCGAAACGTCAACCCACGCCGACACTAACGCGAGTTCATCCTCTTTACTCCACATCTGTTTGGGGGCTCTATTTTCATATTGTTTGTTTTTTCCTTTTCTCGTTGGTCTCGGGTTTGATGGTTCCGGGTTTGATGGTTGTGTGTAGATGGATTGTGGTGTGTGCGGGCTAGAATATTGGGTTTCCTGAACAATGTCGTCGGCGAGATTGATTGTGGGTGAAGGAATATTGTAGTTGGCCGGAGTAAAACCTTGTTCAATCATACCGGGACGTGTAAGTTGGTAATAAGGAATTTGTTGCGGATATTGTTGGCGAAATTGTTGCGGATATTGTTGCGAAAATTGTGGCGGATTTTGTGGCGAAAATTGTTGCGAAAATTGTGGCGGAATTGGTTGCGAAAAGTGCGGATGATAACCTTGTTGTGCAAACGCTTGAAAACCAAGCTCCGGGTCTTCTTGCGGTTGCGGTGTATCCGGTCGGTTACGACGGGATGTAGGTGTTTTGTTTGGATTCATGATGAAATTTGAGAGAGTTTGAGAGAATTTGAGAGGGTTTAAGAAAGTTTGAGAGATTTTTGTGTGAAAAATAATATGGGTTTGGATTAATATATATAGTGTGATTAAATTGATTTTTTTTAAAATAGCCGTTGGCAACGGATTTATTTTCAAATTATTAAAAAAAAAATTAAAATCACTCGGGTTCAACGGGTTTTGGAACCCGGGGCTGGAACCCGCTCCCCCCCGTACCACAGCCCGCAGGCCGAGCCCGAGCCGAGCCCTCGGCGTTACGCATGGCCTAAGAAGGTAAGCTCAAAAAAATATATAGATAAAGTTTCAAATATAAACTCTCTAACTACTACAAGCTATATAAAATCAATCTCAATTATACGATGAAAGTTATATGGTTGATTGTAGTTGAGCGTTTAAAGTCAAAATAAGTATAAATTATAATGAAGTGTATCTATAGGCATCGGAATCAACTAGAAGTTCAATGGCATAGTTTTTTTTTTGAAAGAGTGTCCTAGGCTATGCTAGACTAATCCCTTGACAAATTATGACTGTAAGACATCATCCCTGATTAAAGCTTAGTGGCCACTAGTTATGTGCACCTGGATTCGAACCCTAGGTAGATAGGATATTCCACCACATCCCACAAGGCCTTAACCAGTACACCACAATCCTTGTGGTTTTCAATGGCATAGTTGTTTGCATAACATAGCTAGATTGTGTGAACATCAAACTGTGGAAATCAACAACATTATTATAAACTTCATCCTTATGTTTCAACAAATAGACCCACACAGATCGAGTAAAATCATCAACTATAGTCAAGAAATATCGATATCCTTCCTTGCTGGCTACACGATAGGGTCCCCACAAATCAAGATGAATTAAATCACCAAGACTTTTGGTGGTATGTTCACTAAGATTAAACTTATCTCTAGCCTGTTCGGCTTTATGACAACCCTTACAAGGAACAGAAACATGTTCATTTCCTAAGTTCAACTTATTCTTTAAGACACCAAGGACTTGATCAGCAGGATGTCCCAAACGACTGTGCCAGAGTTGGCTGGACACATTACAACAAATCGACATATTTGATTTATTTACAAAATTATTAGAAATCTTAGAAACAAAAGGCTCATTTTTAGTAACCTAATCAAAGAAGTACAGACCCCCTTGTTCACTACCAGTCCCCCACAATTCTCTGTGGAAGAGAATCCTGAAGCAAATAGCATTTATATTCATTAAAACCAACAAAAATTTTACTATCTCAGCAATTTTATGCACAGACAATAAATTCACATGGAAATCAAGAATAACAAGAACATCAAAAAGAGTAACATTATTATTCAATTTAAAATTCCCAATTTTGTTGATTATAGCTTCATCTCCATTAGGTTATGTCACTCTTGATTTTAAATCAGAAATATCAACCACAGTATCTAAACAAGACACATAAGATGTCATATGCTGGTTGGCTCCTGAATCAATGATCCAACCAAAACTAAACTTGAAGAAAAACCAGAAATACCTGTCATATTAGATGAAAACATACCAGCCATATTGACATAAATGCCCACAGATTGTTTCTGATCAATAAGAAACAACAACTTGTGGATTTGCTCTTCAGTGAGAGAGGTGGATGAAGTCTGACCTCGGCCAGAACTATCAGTGATACAAGCATTACTTGACGGAGATTTAAGAAACCGATTAGATTTGTTCTTTGTAAACTGAAAATCCTTTGGAAAACCGATTAGTTTGAAACACCTTTCAATAGCGTGCCCTGTTAAGCCACAATTATACATAAAAGAGGAGGTTTTCCAGGTTGTTTCTTAGTATTAGAAGTCTTTCCGAAAAAAGCAGAGTTTTGAACTTTGGTATCCGAAGATGATCGAGACACACCACGATGTGACTCTTCTCTGGATACCAAAGAGAACACAGTCTTAACCGAGGGAAGAGGATCGGTAGTTAAGATGTTGCTTCTTATATTTATATACATGTCATCTAAACCCATTAAGAACGACATTAACTTCAAAAGCTTATTATGTTTGGAAAACTCATGAGTAGCATTACAGGAGCACGAAGGCAGTTTTATTAAAGCATCAAATGGTTTCCAAAGAGCATTTAATTTGTGACAATACTCAGAAACTGGAGCACCATTTTGACTCGGAGAGTTAATTTTTTGATGCAAATTAAAAGTAACAGAACCATCGATTTTATCATATGTTTCTTTAAGTTCATCCCAAACTTTAGAGACAACCTTAGAAAACACATGACTAACAAATAAATCTTCTGAAATAGAACCAAGAATCCACGATAAAACCACAGAATTACATCTATCCCACTGTTTTCCCAAAATTTTCGTTAATAGTAGGACGAACGACAGAACCATTCACAAAACCAAGCTTATTTTTGGTTTTCAAGGCAAGAATCATGGCACATGACCACACCTTATAATTCTCAGTACCACTCCACTTCATATTCATGATAGAAACACCAGAGGTATCACTCGGGTGGAGATATAAAGGATCTCCAAAATCCAGTTTAGCAATCAGAGATTGCTTTCCTGGATCTTTGGATGGCTCTCCACCGGTCATGATAACTACTGAAGAAACAAACACGCAAAGTGATACCTAAGAGACTATACAGCAGGATTCCTTGCCACTCAGAGGTGGTAGGGCAAGCCAATCTCTTAGTCACCAAAAAAAGAAGAAAGAAGAAGAAGACAAAGGCACACAAGAGAAGAGAAAAAGAAAAAACCTTACCAAGCGTCTGCAACAACCTGTAAGAGTGAAAGAAACAAACTTACAGAAGGTTCCTTAAATGACGAGCACAACAGAAAAAAGGACATTAGTCTCTGACAAGGCAGAGAACAGAACAATCACCTGAACAGACCATAAGACCAGACGAGGTCAAGATCTCAAACGTAGGTGGATGACATAATCCAATAAAACCACCACAGATTCAATTACTTGACCAGATCCAGTAAATACTAAGAACAATAGAGATACAACCAGGTATAACAACAGGTAACAGAACAAATATTAAACAAATTTTTAAAACCACCAGATCTGAGATGAAAGTAGAAGAACAACCAGGAACCAAACTAACGAAGAATTCACACGGACAACTCTAAGGACCAAGAGGTATGTGGTTAAGTCCAAGAGTACAACCGTTCAGATACACCTAGTTAGACTTGAACAAAAAAATTAAACAACATGCATTCTGGATTTAAAAGGACATAATATAGAAAGATAAGATCTAAACACACATAGTCTAGATCTAACTAAAAACACCCGAATCTAGCTAAATCTATCAACACACGTATTGCAAAACAGAAAATCGTACAAACCTAATGTATAGACGTACACAAAATTAAAATATAGACAAAACACCTCACAAATCTATCCAGATCTAGTAGGATAAGGACAAAACTTATGAGATCTAATGTATAGACGTACAAGAAAATGAAAATATAGACAAAATACCTCACAAATCTGTCCATATCTAGAAAGATAAGAACCAAACTTATGAGAAAACGAAGCCACTATAAGAAACGAACACGAATCTGTCCATATCTAGATAGATAAGAACACATATTCGTGTAGAAAAAACGAACTCAAATAATCAGTTCAGATCTGTGAAGAAAAGAACCAAGACTTTGAGTGATAACCGTGAACAAAAGAAAACACAGATTCGAGGATAAAACCACTCGAATAAAACGATCTGAAAACAAAAACGTTTCATATTTTTGAAAACAAAAGGAACGATGAAAAGCTTACCAAACTTGTCGATGTATGGAACGAGCAGATCGATATCAAAGCTCTTGTACCACATTCAAACTTTATACATCAACAGATTTACAATATAAAAGAATGTTTGAAAAATAATATCAACTTCAAGAGATTTGAAACTCATTTACAAACCCTAATCAAGAAGAAGAGAGAAACCCCGATTTCTAGAGAGAGAAAACAATGTAAGCTAAATGAGATGAAAAGAGAAAAATGAAGTCGTTCAAAATGAAATGAACGATAACAAGGCATTTATTTATGAACTCCAATAATTGCACTTTGGTCCTTCCTGCTTTAAGATATTGCTTCGCTACCCTTCATCTATTCTAGAAAGTGAGGCGCAACCCTTTTAGCCTCCATCTATCAGTCTTAGTCAATTCTACCCCCTGAACTCCTGAGAATAACACACACATAATAAGTTACAAGATGACAAGATTGGTACAAAAACTTTACCTTATCTTTTAACATCATGGGATTAATCGAGGTACATACAAATTAATATCCAAACATCAACAATTAACAAAAATAAACTGAGTTTTTAAATCAATTTTTTGGATCAAATCTAATAATTATCATTTATTTGAAAATTATCACTACTAGAAAAATCATAAAAATGCGAACCTTAAAATATAAAAATTTTGAAATTAGAAAGAAAACAGACTACTTTATCCCATGTAGCTCATCTGTATGCGTGCGTTTGGTATATTGGACATGACAGAACAGAGATCACTGTCCCATGTTTGACAAGACTTTTGCGTGGAACAGATAGAAACAGAGTGGAACAAGCTGGAACAGGTATGTTCCACCCCACCCTATGGACCAAGGTGGAACAAACTTATGTTTTACCAATATAACCTCAAAATAAAATCTAATACTCTTCTAAAACATCAAATACACGTTCTATTTTATATTTTATTCATTCTTTAAATTTTATTTATTGTATTTTATCTGTTCTATTCTATCCAGTTCTGTCTACCAAACGTTGAACAACTGTTATGTCCTGTTCTATCCCGTCTTGTCCCGTCATGTCATGTTCTATCCTATTTGCGTACCAAACGCAACCTAAGGCTTGACTTACATTGTCACGTGCTATGACACAGGAGTGCTCATGGGTTGGGTTGGGTTGGTCGGGTTGAATGAATTTTATCAACCCAATCCAATCATTGCGATTTGAAAAATCTCAACCCAACCCAACCCAATCAAAAGTGCAACTGTTGCCAAACCAAACCGTTCGGGTTGGGTTGGGTTGGTCGGGTTGAAACTCTTGTCGATCATTTCATCATTTAACTAAGTTATCGTGTCTAAATCAATTACTAAATGTTTCTAAATATTTAAATGTTCAACATATTACTAAATCATCTAATAAAAGATTTCTTATAAATATTCTGTTTATAAATGTGGCATCAAGAAATCAATAACAAGATTAATAAAGTAACAAGTGGCCAACAATTGTCAGTTTATAAATATTCAATAGTAACAAGATTGCTTTGATAGGAACAAAAATGACGGTAACAAGAATTCAAAATTAGATTTAAATGTTTTTATGGGTTGGCGGGTTGGGTCGTTTGGTTTGGGCCTAACTCGTTTCAACCCAATATATGCGGGTTAGTCAAAAATAGTATCGATAATACATTGGGTTGGCTCGGTTTGAGTTTTTTTTTGTCTCGGGTTGGGTTGGGTTGACCGGGTTGGTCGGAAATTTGAGCACCCCTACTATGATACGTCAAAACATGTTATTTTGTATTGTTTTAAATGCTGGGGTTTAAATTCATGAATCATTAGATGGTTTGGATGGATTTTGTATTGTTTTAAATGTTGGTTTATGTCTCTTAATGGGTATTGTATCTAAAATATCGATTTGGGAGAATTAGAACTGATTTGGGAAGTTTGGGGATGAGAAACCATTGAGTTTTGGGAAGAAATTCTTGCAGTAAAACCAGACCAGAGGTCCACGCTGGTTGCGGCGCCGATGGACTGGCGCCACCATTGGCTCCAGATTCTGTCCCTTTTCTTCCGTTGTTCGTTTCGTTGTTCGTTCGGGTCTAGGATCGAGGCATCGATTGGAGGGTTGTTTTGGGGTTTTGTTAAGGATGTTTGGGAGTATGGTTTAGTGGTTTAATACCCTCCTTGTGGTGTCAAATTTAGGTGTTTGGTTTAGACGAATGTGGGTTTCAGAGCGTGTATCGTTGTGCTAACGCTAAGGTGAGTTCCCTAAACCTTTTTACGACGCAAAGTGTTAAATGTTTTAACTGAATTTGGTTTCATTTACGAGCATGAACTGTTTGTAACAATCACGCATGTTTACCCATGAACTCCATGTTTTACTTGAGAAAGCTTATTATGTACGATAAAATGAGAATGATGATGTAAAGGATTTAAAGGTGCATGTTTATGAAAATGAATGATGTGCTATGTGGAGTCGGCCTGCACTGTGGGATCAGAGAGGGATCCTCGGGGTCTGATGACCCCTTGGATATTTATGACGAGACGGTAGGTTGGAATTCGTTTCCTCCTAGGTGGGTATCGGGGAGTCTGCTTGGGCCCCGATACGAGAGGGCGAAAGGGGAGTCTGCTTGGGCCCCGATCGCAGAATGTTTATGTGATCCTATACACAGTGCAGTGCCATGCTTGATGTATGTTAAGATTTACGTTGAATCTTTTATAAATGTCTTTATACTGGTTTACATGTTGTTTTTGGAGGGAATTCACTAGACCTTTTGGTCTAACCCTCGCTTTTCAAAAACTAAACCATTTTCAGGTAAGCAAGTAGAAAGAGGCTTAAGTAAGTGAGCGAGAGCAAGATAGTGTACAGGTGCAGCTTGAAGCAGTGCAAGTGCCTCTTGTAGAAGTTAGATTATTCTCAGTTGTGTATAGGTTGTTTCCGCCAGCCTTAGTCTAGATGAATGAAATGATATTTTTGGGGTGGAATTTTGTAAATGTTATACTTTAACGCTCTGTATGGTTTATTGTATTTCGGGATGTTACAAATGGTATCAGTGCAATAGTTTAAGGGATTTAGGTGACCAGACGGGCCTAAACTTAAACTTAGAGTAGAAACCACAACTGAGAATCAGGAAATGCGTTAGGAGAACACTATTATAGAGATAGGACTAATAGGGTACTGAGGACTGTCATGTAAGGTAAGTTTGAGATTTCACCTGGCCAGTGAAATTGCAAACTTACAGGTACATGTATGTGCTTAACCTTCCTTATTATTCCGAAGTGGTAGTCAGAAGCTAGTGTTTATGTCGTGTGCCAGTACTTTAGAATGTCAGCAAGATCCCTAAGGGATAGATTGAGACCCTTTGTTGGGAAAGTTTCATGAGAGGTCAATTATGATGTGATGTATGTATACGTCGTAAAGAAGGAATGTTGTAAAGAATGTTATGAGTCGTCTAGAGGTAGCTCTTCATGGATTTAGAAAGGATGAATGTTTGAGTATGAGTAAGACTCCTGTTTCGGGAGAGTCCTAGTTATAGAAATCATGAGATAGATTAGTCAGGATGGGAAGGAAAGACTGTGTCGAGATTTTAAAAGTGTCAATGGAGCTCTGGCTTCTTAGTCGAGCTTTTCCATGGCAGGATAAATGAAATAATATACCTATAGTGAATTGAGAACGTGTAGAAGTAGAAATTGAAATGGTGCATCAAAATGAAAATAGTATGTAATGGTTGAGTAAGTGAGATGTAGAACGTATGTACTACAACTTGTTGCAGGACCGAGAGGACGATCATTGGTCGTAGGTAAAGTGTCAAGGATAAGCTGTGTGAGGAAAACGGTTGACCTTGTTAGAGTGAGTAGCCTTCAATTGCAAGTAGAGTCTCATGCATGGCGTTCTTTTACGTAACATGAAATTTTCACGATTTAAGTTAAATGTGTAAATATAAATTTTTGATCGAAAATGAGTCAGAATGTGTACGCGTATGTTTAAAGAAAAGGTGATTGCATTCACATTGTACATTGAAATTTTGAGTTTAACGATTTTCAAAGTATTTCACTTTTATTGATAAGTCAAATTTGTGCAAAGGGTCAAGGATATGGTTACCTGCAATTCATTTATAACCAAAATGCTTTTTGACGTATTGATAGCATAAATAAGGGTGAGCACCGACTGATTTACTTGGTGTCAGTAATTTCTTTCAGGACTGTGTCACATGAAAAGATTTTCATGCAGTATATTACTGTCGTAATAACATCGTTCGGATGGAGGAAGATTAAGGTTTACGGGATGACGCATGCAAGCGATTCTCGAATCGTTGTGCAGGGCATTGAAGTTTTAAGAGTGATGGGATCGGGTGTACCCAAGATGTTTTCAAGTGTCGTTTATTTAAAATGATAAGACGTACGAAATGATTTATCTATTGCGTTGTCATGCATGAAGGCTATGAACTCACTAGGTCATAAGATGTTGTATGTTAAGCTAAGGAAGAACTTCAAGAGTGGGGAAGTGTCAGTCAAATCAGGAAGGAATGTTGTATCCTTAGTATTTGTGTTCAAGAGGAAAGGTGAACAGTGGTAGAGTCGGAAGTGGATTTTAGTATCGGTTGTTTGAGGGTTTGTACCCTTGCTCGGTAACTGGAAGTACGGTAGTCACGGGACAGTTGTGTCTGGAGGAAGGGCTTGAAGCCTTCAAGGTAATGATTTTTTGCAACTCGCTATGAATAGTGTGGCGAGGAAGGATGAAATGTCTATGGCGTGGGAATATGATTTTCGAGGTGAGCTTGTATTGTTGATGTCACAGGAGTAGGTTTCGAAAAGAGGGAGACAGATCATGAAGTTGGTTATGATATGTGGAAGGAATTAAGTTGAGTTTAACGTTAGTTCATTGGGTAATTGTGTGATAAAGAATTATTTAGCAATTGGACAAAGTGTTTCAGAGAATTTAGCTTCTGTTCGGAAACTGCAACTTCACAGTTAGGATAGAAGCAGGTTGGCGCAAAGTCCATTTGGCGCAAACCTTCAGGTGGCGCAAAGCCTAGGCTGTTTCAGTGATGGGCCATTCTAGTAGTTGGGCCGAATGGTCTAGTTGGGCCAGGAAATATCTTAAGTCCCTTTGAGCTTAGGTTGGTGCCCGAGACCGAAGACTTGAACCAGAAGGTTGGAAGTGATAGAACACCTTGTAGGGGTGCTAAGTGGTTGAGAAGTTATTGTTTTGATTAAGCGTTCTAACTACGAATTATGGAGAATTGTAGAATGATGAGGTATTTAATACGAGCAAAGCGAGGGTGTAGATGTTATCGTCCAGTGAGGGACTGTGTCCAGCTTATGTAAGGGCTCGGGTCGTAAGGAGCGAGCAAGAACGATTACATTTGAGCTAATTGGGAACTAGGGAGTTATAGTTCAGCTAGAGTGAGGAAGGAAAAAGTAGCGAGACAGACTCGATTGTGTATGTGAGAAAATGTGTAGATGAGTATAGATTGTGTAAGAATGGCCATGAGAGATTTTGTTTGCAGTGTGATGAGTGAGGAATGTGCAGATATGTGATGGCATTAATTGCCCAGTTTAACGTACCAGCTAGTGTCGTAGTGATGTGATGTTAGAGAGAAAGAAAGCATCAGATAGAAGCCTTTTGGGGGTTTCGTATGAGATGTATGATCTGTTAACCGGATTATTGGAGCACATAGGTGTAAGTTGACGTTGTGGTATGATTATGTCGGAATAGAATGATGGAGTGGTGGTAGGTGGTTACCCAAAGAAGAAACAAGTGTTTTTGGTTGTAAGATTCGTAAAGTAAGCATATTTTGGGATCATTGGAAGTTTAAAGAAGATGATGGGTGTGTTAGTTAAATTGTTGTGGAATAGATGTGAAGTCCTTAAAGAGTGCGAACTATTGCTTATGTGTGACTGAATGGTTTGAGTAAGTAAAAGTTGGAAATTAAAGAATGGGTAGTGACTTTGAACACTAGGGTCGTTTCAAGACGACTTGGTTGAATGCCTTAAGTTAGGATATTGATGCAACTGTTTGGTTGTGTAAGTAATGAGGAAGTGATGTCAGCATGAGGAAAGGTCGAGAGAGAAAGGCAAGTATTGTTTGTTGAGCAGTGCTCCACGCTAACATGGGGAGGTGAAGATAGTATGTCGGATTAAGCGAGTAAATTTGGAAGTAGTAGACTTGGAAGTAATGCCGAAAGGTGCAGCGTGGTGTAGATTGTCATTGATAAGTGTGCGAATCGTTGGAGAGAGTTTTAAGGAAGGAAATTGTGTATGAGTTTGTGCAGGAAAGGAGTGGATAAGACAGTTGAAAGAGTTTGTGAGAAATGTATAACGACTTGGTCGTGTAGTGTTTGAGCTGATGAAAATAGTATGGTGTGACCATGGTTACTCCTCCCAGTTGTGTGAGGATAACCGGAGTTTTGTTTCTATGACTGATTGGGTGTGGCAATCAGCGAGAAATGGTTGTGTTTCAGGATAAGTTTAATTCGAGTAAGAGAACACTTCAACGATGGGTTGGAGATTCCTACTCTTAGTTACGCATGAGTCTGGAGTGGCGGAGTGGTGAGGATATGAGACATGGTCGACGAACTGTGGTCGAGGTGGTCCGAGAAAGGGAAATGTCACTCTGCATAGATGATTGTTTGGTTGGGGGGAAGTAATCTAGAATTTCTTGTCTTACGATGAAGGAACTCTGGGTGGTGAGTTGTCGGGACGTACAGGTTTGGTCTTGTGACAAGCGGTCGAGTGTGTGTTTGTCTCCGGGTAGATGAATCTCGTGTTGTGGCGGAGGATTTAACCAAATTCCTCCTTAAAGAAAGTATTGCTGCATAAGAAGTCTTAGTTAACCTTATGTTGTCAAGACCGATCGAGTAGGAGTAGTAGACTAATAGTTAGGGTACCGTAAGAACTGAAGGGAATGCACCCAATGTTCCACGTTGCGAATTTGGGGTGGTGGGCTGAGTCAAGAGTGGCTTTATCTTGGGTATGTGCCAATATTACTGTGGGCAGGGTACCCGCATCTTTTCCCAATAAGGAATTCCGGGGACGGAATTCTTTTAAGGGGGGAGTGTTGTAACAACCCTATTTTTTTTATAAGTATTGAGAGTTTGGTGGCCAAAGTGAGAAGATTGAAACTATAGTGTCCAAGGGGTGAAAATAAGGAAGTTAAATAAGAGAAAACCCTATTTCTTCTTCATTTCTATGCTTCATACGATTTGGAAGAGAAATTGGGAGAAGAGAGGAAGAACTCATTTATGGTGGAAGTGAGGAAGAAGGATAGCACCATGGGAGTGAAGACTTCATCTTCTTCAAGGTATGAACCCTATCCCTTCTTCTTCATAGTTGAGTGTTGGTTTGGTAACTTGGAGTTTTGTAATCCTTGGGTTTGTGAGTTCTAATCAATGGAATAAGAAACAATTGATTTTGGGAGTGATTTCCCTAAACTATGGATCAGATCATGGAGAAATCTATTCATCCTTGTTAAGAAATCTCCATTTTTCTATGGATTAAGTTCTTGAGTTTTTGGGGTTTAAATTCATGAATCATTAGATGGTTTGGATGGATTTTGTATTGTTTTAAATGTTGGTTTATGTCTCTTAATGGGTATTGTATCTAAAATATCGATTTGGGAGAATTAGAACTGATTTGGGGAAGTTTGGGGATGAGAAACCATTGAGTTTTGGGAAGAAATTCGTGCAAGAAAACCAGACCAGAGGTCCGCGCCGGTTGCGGCGCCGATGGACTGGCGCCACCATTGGTGCCATATTCTGTCCCTTTTCTTCCGTTGTTCGTTTCGTTGTTCGTTCGGGTCTAGGACCGAGGCATCGATTGGAGGGTTGTTTTGGGGTTTTGTTAAGGATGTTTGGGAGTATGGTTTAGTGGTTTAATACCCTCCTTGTGGTGTCAAATTCAGGTGTTTGGTTTAGACGAATGTGGGTTTCGGAGCGTGTGTCGTTGTGCTAACGCTAAGGTGAGTTCCCTAAACCTTTTTACGACGCAAAGTGTTAAATGTTTTAACTGAATTTGGTTTCATTTACGAGCATGAACTGTTTGTAACAATCACGCATGTTTACCCATGAACTCCATGTTTTACTTGAGAAAGCTTATTATGTACGATAAAATGAGAATGATGATGTAAAGGATTTAAAGGTGCATGTTTATGAAAATGAATGATGTGCTATGTGGAGTCGGCCTGCACTGTGGGATCAGAGAGGGATCCTCGGGGTCTGATGACCCCTTGGATATTTATGACGACACGGTAGGTTGGAATTCGTTTCCTCCTAGGTGGGTATCGGGGAGTCTGCTTGGGCCCCGATACGAGAGGGCGAAAGGGGAGTCTGCTTGGGCCACAATCGCAGAATGTTTATGTGATCCTATACACAGTGCAGTGCCATGCTTGATGTATGTTAAGATTTACGTTGAATCTTTTATAAATGTCTTTATACTGGTTTACATGTTGTTTTTGGAGGGAATTCACTAGACCTTTTGGTCTAACCCCCGCTTTTCAAAAACTAAACCATTTTCAGGTAAGCAAGTAGAAAGAGGCTCAAGTAAGTGAGCGAGAGCAAGATAGTGTACAGGTGCAGCTTGAAGCAGTGCAAGTGCCTCTTGTAGAAGTTAGATTATTCTCAGTTGTGTATAGGTTGTTTCCGCCAACCTTAGTCTAGATGAATGAAATGATATTTTTGGAGCGAAATTTTGTAAATGTTATACTTTAACGCTCTGTATGGTTTATTGTATTTCGGGATGTTACAATGTGGCATCAACAAATCAATAACAAGATTAATAAAGTAACAAGTGGCCAACAATTGTCAGTTTATAAATTTTCAATAGTAACAAGATTGCTTTGATAGGAACAAAAATGACGGTAACAAGAATTCAAAATTAGATTTAAATGTTTTTATGGGTTGGCGGGTTGGGTCGTTTGGTTTGGGCCTAACTCGTTTCAACCCAATATATGTGGGTTAGTCAAAAATAGTATCGACAATACATCGGGTTGGCACGGTTTGAGTTTTTTTCGTCTCGGGTTGGGTTGGGTTGACCGGGTTGGTCGGAAATTTGAGCACCCCTAATATGACACGTCAAGACATGTTATTTTGTAAGGTATGAGATTATTTTCAATATATAACTTAAGAGATAAATAATAATTGTAGCCTTAAATATACATAAAAGGAAAATTCAAAACTAAAACCGTAAATAGATAAATACTTACTCTCATTCTCGTATATGAAGAGTCGAACACGATTTTTATGAAAATTGAAAATAGTAATGAATAGAGATTCAATAGATTTAATCTTGATTTTATACTTTTGATATCATACTTTATGAATTCTATATAGTTAGTATCAATGTAATTTTTTTTGTTCCCTGTATAATTTAATTTGTTGCACAATATTATTCAAAACAATAACACACAACTGTATGTATATATGCCGCCTTATGGCATGAAAGGTTTGAGGCTTGACTTTGTTGCCACATTGCACCTCACGTCGTTTAGAACTTTGAAAAAAAGTAGGGGAGCTCACTGCCCGATTTGGGCGGTTTAACCCACCAAACTACAAATCAAACCCCAATGACAATTTATAAAATTTATACATCGAGCGGTTTGGCAGCAACACCAAACCGGTCAAACCAGACCATAAACGACGGTATGGTCTGACCGGTTTAGGCGCATTGATCCTCTTATGGGCTTTAAATTAAAAAAACATAACATCTATGTCCAAAACAAAGTTTATACAATATAACATTATTAAGAAATAATATACCGAATTATAAAAGAATCGTTTATATATTAAATAAAATAAAACATTGAGCAAGTTGGAATTGATTGAGCAAGTAAAAAGAGGATTTGGAATTTGACGGATTTTGGAATTTTATCCATTTAAATGACACGGTCAATTGAGGAAATGAAAAAGTAAAAGTATAATGTTTTGACGATTTTTTTAACTGGACCATTAAAGTTGAGACTACAACATAAAAACTAGCTACTCCTATAAATAATAGTTGCATATTTTTGGCGGTATATTTGGTCTAGGCCGCTTAAAAAGGGGTCAAACCGTAGACCAGACAGACTGAGCGGTTTAAATATTTTTCATACCACCAGATCTCAAACTACAAAAAACAATACGGTTTAACTTGATTCCACCGATTTGAACGGTACAGAGGTTTTTTTCAACACCCCTAACAAAAACTTTACTTTCAACTTTTAATTTATAAAATGCAACTTTATTAAGCACCTCCCCGGGGACTTTGAATAACGAGAAAAGGTATAGCCCCAAAGTACCCAAAACAGTCTTACATAAGGTAAGTTGCCCTCCAAATGAGATCGTTTTTGCTTTCCACGTATTGAGCTTGTTCCGGAATTTCTCGATAAGAGCCTCCCCATGTCTTGCTCTAGACATATTTGCCTTGATCAGGATGCCCAGATAAGATAATGGGAATTTGTTGGCAATAACTATATATACCAATCACTCTTTGCCAATAACTATACCAATCACCTTTTTCAACCTTTCAGGCAACACCTAAATCGTCGAAGATTTAGTATTAATATCTCATATATTTCCAATTGTTGAGTGTATACATGCATACCAATTTTTCAGATTTGTTGTTCAAATTTTAGGATTGCTTCAAGTAAAAAACTAATTATGTTGGTTCACGTAAAAATTATGTCGAGATTTCAGTTACGTTCACATCTATAATTAAACACTAAACTCTTTTAACACAATTAAAGAAAAATACATTGTTATATATTTATTATGCATCAAATAGTTGTATATCAATTATTTTTAAAATACACATAAAAGGTGGGTATTTAGTCTATCTTGTACTGTTAAGCTTTATATTCAGCCCATAGTTGATCAACTGTTTTCCCAAGCAAATCCACGAAAAAACCATCGTTATAGCCATCCCTCATCTTCTTGTTGAGTTCAGCCACGAACCCATCTCTAAGACCATTACAGTAGTCCAAGAACCGAGCCGTGACATCGTACCCTTGGTCCCATCGGTCACCTTCCCCTGGCTGAACCCAATGGCTAGGTGCGTACCCAGCCTTCAACCTCACGTAATCCGCAATCCCTTCAATCAATCCTACCGGAGCTTGACGATTCCCATTCCATTGCCACACGTGTGTCGATTCATGATAAAGTACTCCGGTGATCTCAGTCTTGACGTTGCCCGAATATCCCTGAATGTAGTTAGCGCTGACGTGGATCTCGTCATTCACAGCGTAGGCGACACCATCCATATCATCTATGAACACACTTACTCGTGCCACGTTCTTTCTGTCAGCATCCGTGTTTTGTTGGAATGTGTTCCAAATGAAGCTGGTGGCGGCGGTGAGAGTTTGGATGGTGTAGTCATCTCCGATGTCGTTGGTGAATCTAACGCCGCCAGGGGTGGCGGCAGCCGGGTTGGTGACGGTGTAGTCAACCGCCGCGATCAGTTGTAGAGTTGCTAAGATAGCAAGGGATGGGAGGAAGAAGGAGATCTTGTGAGCCATGTTAATTTTGTGGTTGTGTTGTGGTTAAGTTTGGGTTTATATAGACGGTGGCCGGTGGTTGTGTTGTGGTTAAGTTTGGGTTGTGTTGTCATCAAGACGTAGCCACCAACAAAGGTTATATGTTTTTGGCGTTTAAAAGGGGTTAAGGATGAAAGAGTCAAAGTCTTTGATGGTGTTGGTCAACAAGGAGAAATTTACAAAAGTGATGGAATTTTGGTACCCTCTTTTACCCCAACTTCTTCAAAGACTTCAAACTCATATGATGAAGTTTAAAGAACACACGTAGGTAGTTTTGTTCAACATTAATTTTCAAATGATTCTCATCTTATTTTTTGCGTTTGTTCTTCACTCTTGTTTACATCTCCTTTGCTCTGCTACATATTATGATAACATTTCTATGCCTATCTGACAAGAGGAATAAAAACAGAAGATTGAGTAACAATCGGTTGGGCTTCTATGTCACCTCATACTAATGTTTTCACCATTTTAAACTTTTAGGGTTAATACATGCATACTTTTACGAATTATCAATCTTAGAATCAAAAGTCCATGTTGATTATAACTTGAAATCTTATTCTTGTTGTAGATATAAGAGAATACTTCAATTATGCATTCAATATTAGGTAATCACGAAGTCCATAATGTACGGAAAACACAAGGTTAGTTTTGAAATCCTAAATATAGATATATGGTGGATCGATAGTCCCATATGCTTGGTAATTTTTTCAAAAGGAATGAATTTTATTAGTAAATAACAAGAAATCTACTATATATTCTAATATAAACGTTTGAGCTCTTAATATAATGTTAAATTATTTTTGGGTCCTATAAGATACTAAAAAAAATTTGTGTTTTATTTATTGACTGATTTTTTTGAACTACTACTATATACTAAAAAAGTTTGGACCCTACTTTTTATGGGTCCTTAATATAATGTTAAATTTTTTTGGGGTCATATTAAATATTAAAAAAATTGTGTCTCTTTTATTGACTATTTTTTAACATGTACTGTATACTATATAATATATAGTATATACTAAAAAAATTGGGCCCCTACTTTTTGTGGGCCGTTAATATAATGTTAAATTATTTTTGGTTACTATTAGATACTAAAAAATATTGTATTGACTAATTTTTTTGAACTACTACTGTGTACTATATAGTATATAATAAAACATTTTGGGCCCCTATTTTTAGTCGGCCCTGGTGTACGTCCGACCCGCCCTCCCCCTGGCACGACCCAGATCTAGAGGACTACAATATCAAGTTCAATATATGTACAAACAAATTTACTTAGGCGGCGTTTGTTTTTTAAAAGGTCTGAAGTCTGAAGTCTTATTTCACTTCTGATTAATAAGAGGTGGTGTTTTAAGAGGTTATAAGACATAATGTTACCTCTTCTAATTTCAGAAGTAAGAGACTTTGAAGTCTGGAAAAAAAAAGACAAACGGTCTGAACGTAAATAAAAATGTCTGGCGGATTCAGACTTCAGAAAATTCAACAAAAGTCAACACCAACATAAATCTGTTGGAAATCCGTCACAAATCCGTCACTGAAGTTAAAAAAAATTAATATGACTTTATTGTATTTAATATATTTTTTATAAAGAGTTTTTTAACTTGTACAATATATAAACATCCCATTTCTCAAATAGAATTAGGTTTTGGTGGTAAATTGATAATACACAATTTCATAAGTATTATTCTGATTATGTATAAGAAGGTAAGCTCAAAAAAATATATAGATAAAGTTTCAAATATAAACTCTCTAACTACTACAAGCTATATAAAATCAATCTCAATTATATGATGAAAGTTATATGGTTGATTGTAGTTGAGCGTTTAAAGTCAAAATAAGTATAAATTATAATGAAGTGTATCTATAGGCATCAGAATCAACTAGAAGTTCAATGGCATAGTTTTTTTTTTGAAAGAGTGTCCTAGGCAATGCTAGACTAATCCCTTGGCAAATTATGACTGTAAGACATCAGCCCTGATTAAAGCTTAGTGGCCACTAGTTATGTGCACCTGGATTCGAATCCTAGATAGATAGGATATTCCACCACATCCATCAAGGCCTTAACCAGTACGCCACAATCCTTGTGGTTTTCAATGGCATAGTTGTTTGCATAACATAGCTAGATTGTGTGAACATCAAACTGTTGAAATCAACAACATTGTTATAAACTTCATCCTTATGTTTCAACAAATAGACCCATACAGATCGAGTAAAATCATCAACTATAGTCAAGAAATATCGATATCCTTCCTTACTGGCTACACGATAGGTCCCTACAATTCAAGATGAATTAAATCACCAAGACTTTTGGTAGTATGTTCACTAAGATTAAACTTATCTCTAGCCTGTTTAGCCTTATGACAAACCTCACAAGGAACAGAAACATGTTCATTTCCTAAGTTCAACTTATTCTTTAAGACACCAAGGACTTGATCAGCAGGATGTCCCAAACGACTGTGCCAGAGTTGGCTCAAGACATTACAACAAATCGACATATTTGATTTATTTACAAAATTATTAGAAAACTTAAAAACAAAAGGCTCATTTTAGTAACCTGATCAAAGAAGTACAGACCCCCTTGTTCACTACCAGTCCCCCACAATTCTCAGTGAAAGAGAATCCTGAAGCAAATAGCATTTATATTCATTAAAACCAACAAAAATTTTACTATCTCAGCAATTTTATGCACAGACAATAAATTCACATGAAAATCAGGAATAACAAGAACATCAAAAAGAGTAACATTATTATTCAATTTAAAATTCCCAATTTTGTTGATTATAGCTTCATCTCCATTAGGTTATGTCACTCTTGATTTTAAATCAGAAATATCAACCACATTATCTAAACAAGACACATAAGATGTCATATGTTGGTTGGCTCCCGAATCAATGATCCAACCAAAACTAAACTTGAAGAAAAACTAGAAATACCTGCCATATTAGATGAAAACATACCAACCATATTGACATAAATGCCCTCAGGTTGTTTCTGATCAATAAGAAACAACTTGTGGATTTGCTCTTCAGTGAGAGAGGTGGATGAAGTCTGACCTCGGCCAGAACTATCAGTGATACAAGCATTACTTGACGAAGATTTAAGAAACTGATTAGATTTGTTCTTTGTAAACTGAAAATCCTTTGGAAAACCGATTAGTTTGAAACACCTTTCAATAGCGGGCCCTGTTAAGCCACAATTTATACATAAAAGAGGAGGTTTTCCAGGTTGTTTCTTAGTATTAGAAGTCTTTCCGAAAAAAACAGAGTTTTGAACTTTGGTATCCGAAGATGATCGAGACACACCACGATGTGACTCTTCTCTGGATACCAAAGAGAACGCAGTCTTAACCGAGGGAAGAGGATCGGTAGTTAAGATGTTGCTTCTCATAATTATATACATGTCATCTAAACCCATTAAGAACGACATTAACTTCAAAAGCTTTTTATGTTTGGAAAACTCATGAGTAGCATTACAGGAGCACGAAGGCAGTTTTATTAAAGCATCAAATTGTTTCCAAAGAGCATTTAATTTGTGATAAAACTCAGAAACTGGAGCACCATTTTGACTCAGAGAGTTAATTTTTTGATGCAATTTAAAAGCAACAGAACCATCGATTTTATCATATGTTTCTTTAAGTTCATCCCAAACTTCAGAGACAACCTTAGAAAACACTTGACTAACAAATAAATCTTCTGAAATAGAACCAAGAATCCACGATAAAACTACAGAATTACGTCACTCCCACTGTTTTCCAAAAATTTCGTTAATAGTAGGACGAACGACAGAACCATTCACAAAACCAAGCTTATTTTTGGTTTCCAAGGCAAGAATCATGGCACATGACTACACCTTATAATTCTCAATACCACTCAACTTCATATTCATGATAGAAACACCAGAGGTATCACTTGGGTGGATATATAAAGGATCTCCAAAATCCAGTTTAGCAATCAGAGATTGCTTTCCTAGATCTTTGAATGGCTTTCCACTGGTCATGATAACTACTGAAGAAACAAACACGCAAAGTGAAACCTAAGAGACTATACAGCAGGATTCCTTGCCACTCAGAGGTGGTAGGGCAAGCCAATCTCTTAGTCACCAAAAAAAGAAGAGAGAAGAAGAAGACAAAGGCACACAAGAGAAGAAAAAAGAAAAAACCTTACCAAGCGTCTGCAACAACCTGTAAGAGTGAAAGGAACAAACTTACAGAAGGTTCCTTAAATGACGAGCATAGCAGAAACAAGGTCACAAGTCTCTGACAAGGCAGAGAACAAAACAATCACCTGAACAGACCACAAGACCAGACGAGGTCAAGATCTGAAACGTAGGTGGATGACATAATCCAATAAAACCACCACAGATTCAATTACTTGACCCGATCCAGTAAATACTAAGAACAATAGAGATACAACCAGGTAACACCAGGTAACAGAATAAATATTAAACAAATTTTTAAAACCATCAGATCTGAGATGAAAGTAGAAGAACAACCAGGAATCAAACTAACGAAGAATTCACACGGACAACTCTAAGGACCAAGAGGTATGTGGTTAAGTCCAAGAGTACAACCGTTCAGATACACCTAGTTAGACTTGAACAAAAAATTTAAACAACATGCATTCTAGATTTAAAAGGACAGAATATAGAAAGATAAGATCTAAACACACATAGTCTAGATCTAATTAAAAACACCCGAATCTAGCTAAATCTATCAACATACGTATTTCAAAACAGAAAATCGTACAAATCTAATGTATAAACGTACAAAAAATTAAAATATAGACAAAACACCTCACAAATCTATCCAGATCTAGAAGGATAAGAACAAAACTTATGAGATCTAATGTATTGACGTACAAGAAAATGAAAATATAGACAAAATACCTCACAAATCTGTCCATATCTAGAAAGATAAGAACCAAACTTATGAGAAAACGAAGCCACAATAAGAAACGAACACGATTCTGTCCAGATCTAGAGAGATAAGAACAAATATTCGTGTAGAGAAAAACGAACTCAAATAGTTAGTTCAGATCTATGATGAAAAGAACCAAGACTTTGAGTGATAACCGTGAACAAAAGAAAACACAGATTCAAGGATAAAACCACTCGAAGAAAACGATCTGAAAACAAAAACGTTTCAGATTTTTGAAAACAAAAGGAACGATAAATAGCTTACCAAACTTGTCGATGTATGGAACGAGCAGATCGATATCAAAGCTCTGATACCACATTCAAACTTTATACATCAACAGATTTACAATATAAAAGAATGTTTGAAAAATAATATCAACTTCAAGAGATTTGAAACTGATTTACAAACCGTAATCTAGAAGAAGGGAGAAACCTTGATTTCTAGAGAGAGAAAACAATGTAAGCTAAATGAGATGAAAAGAGAAAACTGAAGTCGTTCAAAATGAAATGAACGATAACAAGGCATTTATATATGAACTCCAATAATTGCACTTTGGTCCTTCCAGCTTTAAGATATTGCTTCGCTACCCTTCATCTATTCTAGAAAGTGAGGCACAACCCTTTTAGCCTCCATCTATCAGTCTCAGTCAATTCTACCCCCTGAACTCCTGAGAATGACACACTGACAATAAGTTACAAGATGACAAGATTGGTACAAAAACTTTACCATATCTTTTAACATCCTCAGATTAATCGAGGTACATACAAATTAATATCCAAACATCAACAATTAACAAAAATAAACTGAGTTTTTAAATCAAAATTTTTTGGATCAAATCTAATAATTATCATTTATTTGAAAATTATCACTACTAGAAAAATCATAAAAATACGAACCTTAAAATATAAAAATTTTGAAATTAGAAAGAAAACAGACTACTTTATCCCATGTAGCTCATTTGTAAGCGTGCGTTTGGTATATTGGACATGACAAAACAAAGATCACTGTCCTATGTTTGACAAGACTTTTGCGTGGAACAGATAGAAACAGAGTGGAACAAGCTGGAACAGGCATGTTCCACCCCCACCCTATGGACCAAGGTGGAACAAACTTATGTTTTACCAATATAACCTCAAAATAAAATCTAATATTCTTCTAAAACATCAAATACACGTTCTATTTTATATTTTATTCATTATTTAAATTTTATTTATTGTATTTTATCTGTTCTATTCTGTCCAGTTTTGTCTACTAAACGTTGAACAACTTTTATGTCATGTTCAATCTCGTCTTGTCCAGTCCTGTTCTATCTTGTCTGCGTACCAAACGCACCATAAGGCTTGACTTACATTGTCACGTGCTATGACATAGGGGTGCTTATGGGTTGGGTTGGCCGGGTTGAAGGCACTTTAACAACCCAACCCAATCATTGCGATTTGAAAAATCTCAACCCAACCCAACCCAATCAAAAGTGCAACTTAACCCAAACCAAACCGTTCGGGTTGGGTTGGGTTGGGTTGGGTTGGGTTGGTCGGGTTGAAACTCTTGTCGATCATTTCACCATTTAATTAAGTTATCGTGTCTAAACAAATTACTAAATGTTTCTTAATATTTAAATGTTCAACATATTACTAAATCATCTAATAAAAGATTTCTTATAAATATTTTGTTTATAAATGTGGCATCAAGAATCAATAACAAGATTAATAAAGTAACAAGTGGCCAACAATTGTGAGTTTATAAATTTTTAATAGTAACAAGATTGCTTTGACAGGAACAAAAATGACGGTAACAAGAATTCAAAAGTAGATTTAAATGTTTTTCATGGGTTGGCGGGTTGGGTCGTTTGGTTTGGGCCTAACCCGTTTCAACCCAATATATGCGGGTTAGTCAAAAATAGTATCGATTATACATCGGGTTGGCTCGGTTTGATTTTTTTTGCCTCGGGTTGGGTTGGGTTGGCCGGGTTGGTCGGAAATTTGAGCACCCCTACTATGACGTGTCAAGACATGTTATTTTGTAACGCATGAGATTATTTTCAATATATAACTTAAGAGATAAATAATAATTGTAGACTTAAATATACATGAAAGGAAAATTCAAAACTAAAGCCGTAAATAGATAAATACTTACTCTCATTCTCGTATATGAAGAGTCGAACACGATTTTTATGAAAATTGAAAATAGTAATGAATAGCGATTCAAAAGATTTAATCTTGATTTTATACTTTTGATAGCATACTTTATGAATTCTATATAGTTGGTATCAATATAACTTTTTTTTGTTCCCTGTATAATTTAATTTGTTGTACAATATTATTCAAAACAATAACACACAACTGTGTGTATATATGCCGTCTTATGGCATGAAAGGTTTGAGGCTTGACTTTGTTGCCACATTGCACCTCACGTCATTTAGAACTTTGAAAAAAGTAAGGGAGCTCACAACCCGATTTGGGCGGTTTAACCCACCAAACTACAAATCAAACCCCAATGACAATTTATAAAATTTATAAATCGAGCGGTTTGGCAGCAACACCAAACCGGTCAAACCCGACCATAAACGACGGTATGGTCTGACTGATTTAGGCGCATTGATCCTCTTATGGGCTTTAAATTAAAAAAAAACATAACATCTATGTCCAAAACAATGTTTATACAATATAACATTATTAAGAAATAATATACCGAATTATAAAAGAATCGTTTATATATTAAATAAAATAAAACATTGAGCAAGTTGGAATTGATTGAGCAAGTCAAAAGAGGATTTGGAATTTGACGGATTTTGGAATTTTATCCATTTAAATGACACGGTCAATTGAGGAAATGAAAAACTAAAAGTATACTGTTTTGACGATTTTTTTAACTGGACCATTAAAGTTGAGACTACAACATAAAAACTAGATACTCCTATAAATAATAGATGCATATTTTTGGCAGTAGATTTGGTCTAGGCCGCTTAAAAAGGGGTCAAACCGTAGACCAGACAGACTGAGCGGTTTAAATATTTTTCATACAACCAGATCGCTCAAACTACCAAAAACAATATGGTTTAACTTGATTCCACCGATTTGAATGGTACAGAGGTTTTTTTGAACACCCCTAACAAAAACTTTACTTTCAACTTTTAATTTATAAAATTCAACTTTATTAAGCACCTTCCCGGGGACTTTGAATAACGAGAAAAAGGTATAGCCCTAAAGTACCCAAAACGGTCTTACATAAGGTAAGTTGCCCTTCAAATGAGATCGTTTTTGCTTTCCACGTATTGAGCTTGTTCCGGAATTTCTCGATAAGAGCCTCCCATGTCTTGCTCTAGACATATTTGCCTTGATCAGGATGCTCAGATAAGATAATGGGAATTCGTTGGCTATACATCCCTCTTCATTTTCGTTGACCTCTACACCCAAAGCTTTACTTTTCTCATGGCTTATCTTGAGACCGGACGGCGGTTGGAAGCACGTTAAAATCCTCATAAGATTTGATGCGTTCTCTTCTCCCAATCCCCAAGAAAAATTACACCATCCACATATGCAGCACCGAAATCTCGGGCCCATCTTCTTTCACTTTAAAACCACGAAATAGGCCCATGGATAGAAGCCTCTTTTATGGCAGCACAAAGCCCCTCCGCCGCGAGGATGAACATGAACGGTGATAACGGGTCACCTTGTCGGACTCGTTTTTCCATTTGGAATTCTTTTGTTGGTGATTCGTTGACTAGGACTCACATTTTAACTGTGGAAATACAATTACCGGGAATCCAATCCCTCCAAGTTCTTCCAAACCCCATTTGCTCCATAAACTCATCTAGGAAATTCCAATTAAATAGAATCAAACGCCTTCTAAAAATCAACTTTGAACAAGAAAAGTTTTTTCTTCTCCCTCATATCCCATTCAATCACCTCGCCTCACGATTAGGGGCCTGTCGAGGATATTCCTGTTTTTAACAAATGCCAATTGCTCTTTGCCAATAACTATATATACCAATCACTCTTTGCCAATAACTATATATACCAATCACCTTTTTTAACCTTTCAGCCAGCACCTAAATCGCCGAAGATTTAGTATTAATATCTCATATATTTCCAAATGACTATGTAGCATGTATCCAATTGTTGAGTGTATACATGCATACCAATTTTTCAGATTTGTTGTTCAAATTTTAGGATTGCTTCAAGTAAAAAACTAATTATGTTGGTTCAAGTACAAATTATGTCGAGATTTCAGTTACGTTCACATATATAATTAAACACTAAACTCTTTTAACACAATTAAAGAAAAATACATTGTTATATATTTATTATGCATCAAATAGTTGTATATCAATTATTTTTAAAATACACATAAAAGGTGGGTATTTAGTCTATCTTGTACTGTTAAGCTTTATATTCAGCCCATAGTTGATCAACTGTTTTCCCAAGCAAATCCACGAAAAAACCATCGTTATAGCCATCCCTCATCTTCTTGTTGAGTTCAGCCACGAACCCATCTCTAAGACCATTACAGTAGTCCAAGAACCGAGCCGTGACATCGTACCCTTGGTCCCATCGGTCACCTTCCCCTGGCTGAACCCAATGGCTAGGTGCGTACCCAGCCTTCAACCTCACGTAATCCGCAATCCCTTCAATCAATCCTCCCGGAGCTTGACCATTGCCATTCCATTGCCACACGTGTGTCATTTCATGATAAAGTACTCCGGTGATCTCAGTCTTGACGTTGCCTGAATATCCCTGAATGTAGTTAGCGCTGACGTGGATCTCGTCATTCACAGCGTAGGCGACACCATCCATATCATCAATGAACACACTTACTCGTGCCACGTTCTTTCTGTCAGCATCCGTGTTTTGTTGGAATGTGTTCCAAATGAAGCTGGTGGCGGCGGTGAGAGTTTGGATGGTGTAGTCATCTCCGATGTCGTTGGTGAATCTAACGCCGCCAGGGGTGGCGGCAGCCGGGTTGGTGACGGTGTAGTCAACCGCCGCGATCAGTTGTAGAGTTGCTAAGATAGCAAGGGATGGGAGGAAGAAGGAGATCTTGTGAGCCATGTTAATTTTGTGGTTGTGTTGTGGTTAAGTTTGGGTTTATATAGACGGTGGCCGGTGGTTGTGTTGTGGTTAAGTTTGGGTTGTGTTGTCATCAAGACGTAGCCACCAACAAAGGTTATATGTTTTTGGCGTTTAAAAGGGGTTAAGGATGAAAGAGTCAAAGTCTTTGATGGTGTTGGTCAACAAGGAGAAATTTACAAAAGTGATGGAATTTTGGTACCCTCTTTTACCCCAACTTCTTCAAAGACTTCAAACTCATATGATGAAGTTTAAAGAACACACGTAGGTAGTTTTAATTGTTCAACATTAATTTTCAAATGATTCTCATCTTATTTTTTGCGTTTGTTCTTCACTCTTGTTTACATCTCCTTTGCTCTGCTACATATTATATTATGATAACATTTCTATGCCTATCTGACAAGAGGAATAAAAACAGAAGATTGTGAAATGTAAATGGTTCAAAGAAAACAAACTAGAAGACAAGATTTATGACAATTTTGATGACTTTTCACCTTTCACATCATTTTTCTTTCCTTGCTATTGTTTTTTAAAAGTGTCTTAAACTATACCTACACTAATGGCTACAATTGTTGTGTTCGTCTCGATTCAAACCCTTAACAGATGGGATATTCCACCACATCCCCAAGACCTTAACCAGTACGCAACAACGTGGTTAACTCCTACTATTGTTATTAATTACGTAGGTTTATTTTAGATCTTATTGCTTGAAGCGATAAATAAAAAGGTTAAGACCCCCACACCAACTCTAGCACAACTCTAGCACGAAAAAAGTCATTTTATCAAAATAACTATGCTCCAGACAAGATTGTGAAATGTAAATGTAAGTGTTGAAATAAGTTTATATAACAATTTTTAGTTTGTTTATATGTTTGAAAAAAGTCATATGAAAACAAATGCCGTATAAAAAGACACAATCGTTTGGTTTTATAAACTTAGGTTCTAAAAAATGTATTATAAATGAGGGGATTTTTGTAATACCAAGTCTTCCGGTTACAGGCTTAATTACAGCGACTTGAAAAATAAATTGTTGGTTAATTAATATATATATATATATATATATATATATATATATATATATATATATATATATATATATATGGATAGGACAGGCATATAGGAGACCACATATAAAACAAGAGGCAAGGAGAAGTCGGATAAGTAACAAGTGGTATGTATGCATTGATTACCTTTCTTTGTCTGTCTGTGTGGAATGAATTCTATTACGTTTCTTAATATGTATGTCTAGTAGAGACACCGTTCCTTATCAGTTATCAGATGTTAATTATATTTATCAGAATATAATAAAGATCTTAAATATAATAATAATAAAAAAGAAAAATACACAAAAATCTTAGTTCTTGTTTGAACACCTGTGTTTTAATAGTAATTTATGACTAAACAATAATCTTTGTCCCATAATAAATATTTTTGTAAAAATTCCGAGAAGAATCTCAACAACTTCCCTTATGATGCTCTTAAATAGGTTATCTAGAGCGGTGACCTTCCTGACATATTGTAGGTCCTGGGCGAGATATAAAAATGGGCATTCGATAAATATGTTTTTTTTCAATATGTTGTCTTTTATCATCAAAAATAACATTGAGTTCAAGAAATATTAATACATCATATAAAATTGTTTTTCCGAGAAATTCCTAGACGAAAAATTAATCAATAATTATTTCTAAATTAATATTATCTATCATATCATTTTTATCTAGCATCATAAATTCGTTCCACCGTCAAACACATCATATGATATACCTTTAATATATAGACCGACATCATTTTATATCACAATATTGACTATTCAGATTAACGCTATATGTAAATTAATATGAATCGGTTGGGTTTCTGTATCACCTCATACTAATCTTTTCACCATTTTAAACTTTTAGGGTTAATACATACTTTTACAAACCATCAATCTTAGAATCAAAAGTCCATGTTGGTTATAACTTGAGATCTTATTCTTGTTGTAGATATAAAAGAATACTTAAATTATGCATTCAATATTAGGTAATCACGAAGTCCATAATGTACGAAAAACACAAGGTTAGTTTTGAAATCCTAAATATAGATATATGGTGGATAGTCCCATATGATTGGTAATTTTTTTCAAAAGGAATGAGCTTTCTTAGTAAATAACAAGAAATCTAATATATTCTAATATAAACGTTTGAGCCCTTAACATAATGTTAAATTATTTTTGGGTCATATTAGATACTAAAACAAATTTGTGTCTTGTTTATTGACTAGTTTTTTTGAACTACTACTATATACTAAAAAAGTTTGGGCCCCTACTTTTTATGGGTCCTTAATATAATGTTAATTTTTTTGGGGGGTCCTATTAGATACTAAAAAATTTGTGTCTATTTTATTGACTATTTTTTTAACATGTACTATATACTATATAGTATATACTAAAAAAATTGGGCCCCTATTTTTTGTGGGCCGTTAATATAATGTTAAATTATTTTTGGGTACTATTAGATACAAAAAAATATTGTGCTTTTCTATTGACTAATTTTTTTTGAACTACTACAATATACTATATAGTATATACTAAAACATTTTGGGCCCTACTTTTTGTGGGCCCTGGGTGTACGTCCGACCCGCCCTCCCCTGGCACGGCCCAGATCTAGAGGACTACAATATCATGTTCAATATATGTACAAACAAATTTACTTAGGTGGTGTTTGTTTTTTATGAAGTCTGAAGTCTTATTTCACTTCTAATTAATAAGAGGTGGTGTTTTAAGAGGTTATAAGACATAATGTTACCTCTTCTAGTTTCAGATGTAAGAGACTTTGAAGTCTGAAAAAAAAAAGACAAACGGTCTGAACGTATATAAAAATGTCTGACCGATTCAGACTTCAGAAAAGTCAACTAACGTCAACACCAACATAAATCTGTTGAAAATCCGTCACAAATCCGTCACTGAAGTTAAAAAAAATTAATATGACTTTATTGTATTTAATATATTTTTTATAAAGAGTTTTTTAACTTGTACAATACATCAACATCCAATTTCCCAAATAGAATTACGTTTTGGTGGTAAATTGATAACACAATTTCATAAGTATTATTCTGATTATGTATAAGAAGGTAAGCTCAAAAAAATATATAGATAAACTTTCAAATATAAACTCTCTAACTACAACAAGCTATATAAAATCAATCTCAATTATATGATGAAAGCTATATAGTTGATTATAGTTGATCGTTTAAAGTCAAAATACGTATAAATTATAATGAACTGTATCTATAGGCATCACAATCAACTAGAAGTTCAATGGCATAGTGTTTTTTTTAAAGAGTGTCCTAGGCTATGCCTAGACTAATCCCTTGGCAAATTATGACTGTAAGCTCTGATTAAAGCTTAGTGGCCACTAGTTATGTGCAACTGGATTCGAACCCTAGGTAGATAGGATATTCCACCACATCTCACAAGGCCTTAACCAGTACGCCACAATCCTTGTGGTTTTCAATGACATAGTTGTTTGCATAACATAGCTAGATTGTGTGAACATCAAACTGTGGAAATCAACAACATTATTATAAACTTCATCCTTATGTTTCAACAAATAGACCCACACAGATCGAGTAAAATCATCAACTATAGTCAAGAAATATCGATATCCTTCCTTACTGGCTACACGATAGGGTCCCCACAAATCAAGATGAATTAAATCACCAAGACTTTTGGTAGTATGTTCACTAAGATTAAACTTATCTCTAGCCTGTTTGGCCTTATGACAAACCTCACAAGGAACAGAAACATGTTCATTTCCTAAGTTCAACTTATTCTTTAAGACACCTAGGACTTGATCAGCAGGATGTCCTAAACGACTGTGCCAGAGTTGGCTGGACACATTACAACAAATCGACATATTTGATTTATTTACAAAATTATTAGAAAACTTAGAAACAAAAGGCTCATTTTTAGTAACCTGATCAAAGAAGTACATACCCCCTTGTTCACTTCCAGTCCCCCACAATTCTCAGTGGAAGAGAATCCAGAAGCAAATAGCATTTATATTCATTAAAACCAACAAAAAATTTACTATCTCAGCAATTTTATGCACAGACAATATACTTCACATGAAAATCAGGAATAACAAGAACATCAAAAAGAGTAACATTATTATTCAACCACATCATCTAAACAAGACACATAAGATGTCATATGCTGTTTGGCTCCTGAATCAATGATCCAACCGGAACTAAACTTGAAGAAAAACCAGAAATACCTGCCATATTAGATGAAAACATACCAACCATATTAACATAAATGCCCTCAGGTTGTTTCTGATCAATAAGAAACAACAACTTGTGGATTTGCTCTTCAGTGAGAGAGGTGGATGAAGTCTTACCTCGGCCAGAACTATCAGTGATACAAGCATTACTTGACGGAGATTTAAGAAACTGATTAGATTTGTTCTTTGTAAACTGAAAATCCTTTAGAAAACCGATTAGTTTGAAACACCTTTCAAGAGTGTGCCCTGTTAAGCCACAATTTATACATAAAAGAGGAGGTTTTCCAGGTTGTTTCTTAGTATTAGAAGTCTTTCCGAAAAAAGCAGAGTTTTGAACTTTGGTATCCGAATATGATCGAGACACACCACGATGTGACTCTTCTCTGGATACCAAAGAGAACGCAGTCTTAACCGAGGGAAGAGGGTCGATAGTTAAGATGTTGCTTCTTATATTTATATACATGTCATCTAAACCCATTAAGAACAGCATTAACTTCAAAAGCTTATTATGTTTTGAAAACTCACGAGTAGCATTACAGGAGCACGAAGGCAGTTTTATTAAAGCATCAAATTGTTTCCAAAGAGCATTTAATTTGTGATAATACTCAGAAACTGGAGCACCATTTTGACTCATAGAGTTAATTTTTTGATGCAAATTAAAAGCAACAGAACCATCGATTTTATCATATGTTTCTTTAAGTTCATCCCAAACTTCAGAGACAACCATAGAAAACACTTGACTAGCAAATAAATCTTCTGAAATAGAACCAAGAATCCACGATAAAACCACATAATTACATCTGTCCCACTGTTTTCCCAAAATTTCGTTAATAGTAGGACGAACGACATAACCATTCACAAAACCAAGCTTATTTTGGATTTCCAAAGAAAGAATCATGGCACATGACCACACCTTATAATTCTCAGTACCACTCTACTTCATATTCATGATAGAAACACCAGAGGTATCACCCGGGTGGAGATATAAAGGATCTCCAAAATCCAGTTTAGCAATCAAAGATTGCTTTCCTGGATCTTTGGATGGCTCTCCATCGGCCATGATAACTACTGAAGAAACAAACACGCAAAGTGAAACCTAAGAGACTATACAACAGGATTTTTTTGCCACTCAGAGGTGGTAGGGCAAGCCAATCTCATAGTCACCAAAAAAAGAAGAGAGAAGAAGAAGACAAAGGCACACAAGAGAAGAGAAAAAGAAAAAAACCTTACCAAGCTTCTGCAACAACCTGTAAGAGTGAAAGGAACAAACTTACAGAAGGTTCCTTAAATGACGAGCACAGCAGAAACAAGGTGACAAGTCTCTGACAAGACAGAGAACAGAACAATCACCTGAACAGACCACAAGACCAGACGAGGTCAAGATCTGAAACGTAGGTGGATGACTGGTGCGTGCGAAATGTGTGTTTTAATCATAGTGGGTTGCAAACTGTCCACAGTAGGAAGTGCAAGTGTACACTGTCCACTATGATCGTCACATCAAGTAATAGTTGGTAAAATACCAGAATCGAATCCACAGGGACTGGACAATCAAGACAATACGGTTCTCATGAGCTCCTTTTACAGGTTTCAATAACAGAAGAAGCAAATAGTTGGGTTTGTTTGGTAAAAAGCTACTTTTAACGGTTTTAACAAAGATTTAAAAGAAGGAATGTAGGTTAGATTTTCCCTAGATTTTATACTAAATACTCGGTCTTCAAAGTGATCCTTGTATTCGAGGTAAGCATTTTCGCTAGAAAAGCCCGGTTACGAAATACTCACACCGTTAAGATAAAAATCCCATACTCTTAGTATTTGTTGTTTTGTCAATGGTAATCTCAAAAGCGGATCTTTTTAGGCCTCGATGGAATGTGTAGAGACAAATACTCTAAGTGTTTTTAGATACACCAACTAGCTTGCCTACTACTCCAGTGGGATGATGTAAGATCCCACATTGGTTGGGGAGGGGAACAAAGGTTGCCTTATAAGGGACTTGATACCTCCTCTATCAGACGTATTTTAAAACCGTGAGTCCAGGTGTGCGGACAAAGCGAACAATATCTGGTACGGTTGGCCTGGGATGTTACAGATGGTATCAGAGCCGGGAACCGGACTGGTGTGCCAGCGAGGACGCTGGGCTCCCAAGGGGGGTGGATTGTAAGATCCCATATTGGTTGGGGAGGGGAACAAAGGTTGCCTTATAAGGGACTTGATACCTCCTCTATCATACGCGTTTTAAAACCGTGAGTCCAGGTGTGCCGACAAAGCGGACAATATCTGGTACGGTTGGCCTGGGATGTTACAGATGAGATTAGCTCACTGTGTCGACCTCACTTTCGTAAGTGTCATAAGAATTCTTTCGAATCCCCTAGCATCATCCAAGCTCGTGTCACTGCGTTCTACTCATTTCTGAGTTAAGAACTATATATTAGATCCTTGCAAGTGATCGGCTTGTTCGCATCCTTGGGCATGAATCGAGAATGAATGACCAAAACAACAAATATTCCAAATATAAAGATTACTCAAGCATTTTTAATAAAATCCAGGTACTTCTCCTTTCTACATCCCTAAAGATGTTTAGCCCATAACTAAAGTAAAGAAAGCAAAAGAGTAGAAGTTGCACATAATAAAACTGAAAGTGACTTGAATAGAACCCACAATGGGGAACGATAACTCGTCCCTGTCACTGTGTTTTACGAACTACAATGAAAGAAATACTGAGTTGTAAAGTTAACTAGTGCAGAAAAATAAAGACCATGGTTCTCCAGAATAGTTGCATCCCAACTACTAGTTTCTTTTATCTTCTCGTCAGTTCTGGAGTGGGGAGCGGAGTGGGCACTCCGCAAGTCACTGCGGATAAAATCGTGAAAAACAACCGAATTCTACCAAATAATTTATTAAAGACCATGGTTCACTCCTTTTGCTCGTTTTCGTGAAATATACCAAGAATGGGGGTTTTGAGAAGTGAAATGGCTAAAATTGACAAAATAAAATGGAAAATAAAAGGAAATAATAACTCTAAAAATAGAGTTATCACAACCTCAAATTTAAATCATTACTTGTCCCCAAGTAATAAAAAGAAAGAAATAAAATGAAAAACATTGCATTTGAACCTTGAGGGACTTACATACTTCTTGACTTGAATTGGCGTTGATCTCCTTCCTTCGATACTTCCTTCGGTCCCAATCTTAAAAACTTCACTTTTGTACTTGACGAAATCTTTCCCTTGTTTACCATTTGATCAATAGGGCTTTCTTGGCTTTGAAGAGTTTTTGGCTTTGAATCTTTTCCCAAGGGTTTTGGCAAGAATTTCCAAACATGGACCGAAGATCTCGCTTTGAGTTTTTTATTTCAAGAAGTGGGTGTTTAGTATTTTGCAATGATAAGTACGTACACTTTCAGGCTTTATTTGGGTATGGCTATTTTTTCTGATGGTCCAGAATAGGCACACCATCTTTTTCTGGGAGTGAGCACTTTGATGGTCTAGAAAAGGCACACCATCAATTTTGTTAGCGATACTCCGATTTTCTTCTGTTTTGTATTTTTATATTTTCTCTTTTTTTGGGAGGGGGTATGGATTACCCACCTCAAACTTGGACTTCACAGTGTCCCCACTGTGGGCAGACTGAAAGTCACTCTGGAAATCCCCACCTCAAACTTAAGATCTCACAGTGTCCCCACTATGACATAGAAATATGGACCGAAGGAGGTGGTTGTGGGTACAAAAAGGGTCGTGTTTGGATGCGAAAAACGGCCTATATCATTTCACGGGACAAGTTGAGATTTGTACTTACAAAAGTGACCTTTTTAAGTCGGAAGCCGAAAGTTGTATCTTGAAATGGAAACGAGATCAAACACGCATTCAAACAATAAACATGTTAGTACCCAAAAGTACCTACCGAGCGGTAGGATTTCATGCATTACGAACCAAAATAAGAATTCAGCAAAGTGTCAAAAGCCTAGCCATAGGCATAAAATCAAACCAGACAGAAATTAAAATTGTTTTTGGGAGCAAACGAGTGGAACCAAAGTTTTAACAAACCATTCAACTAGTCGGGGTTGCTTGCGGTGAACTTGCAGCGGAGTCTTCATCGAGTTCATCATCACTTGCATTTGTTGGGCAGACGGAGTGGGGTACGCAGGGACGTGTGTTTCCCCACTGCGAAGCATTTTCTTGATTTTTCTTCAAAATTTGGGAATCTTGCCTACACACAAGCAAAATAGACTACCATGCAGAATTAAAAAGACCAAAAATAATAAAAAGACAGCAAATAACTGAAATAAAATTTTTACAAATGGTTTGACTTTTCTTAACCATAGTGGGGTGGAGAGTGGGGTACAATGTGAGCACTCTCACTCAGAAAATGCTTCACTCTCTCCCCATTGACTTTAAAGATTTGTTCGGATTGAGGAGCCATTAAGTCCAGAGTTCCAAAAGGACTTACCTTGACCACAGTGTAAGGCTCTTTCCATCGTGATTTTAAATTTTCCGGAAACATCCTTAACCTTGAATTAAAAAGTAGCACTTTTTGTCCCTCCACAAACTTTCCATGAGTGATTTTTTTGTCAGGCCACCTCTTGATCTTCTCCTTGTTGGTTTTTGCATTTATGTAGGAGTGGTGACAGAGTTCTTCTAACTCATTGAGGTAGGCATATTTTAAGTGGGAAGGCAATGACTTCAAATTCAAGTCAGGGGGATATTTAGATGGCAGTTTGACATGTCTCTCCTTGAAATCTAGCTGCTCAAAAGCTGCCAAAATTTTGTTACACTCATCCTCAAAAGTGTCATCACTCTCAGAGTCGGAGTGCTCACTCTCACTGCCCACTGTGCTCACTGTATCAAAACCATGGGTACCACAAATCGAACTCAAAGCAAAACAGTCTTCGGTTTCCATGTACTTAAGGGACTTGAAGACATTGAATGTTACTTCTTGGTCATTGGCTCTCATAGTGAGTTCCCCTTTGTGCACATCGATCAAAGTACGTCCGGTTGCAAGAAACGGACGTCCTAAGATGATTGGGATATCTTTATCGGCCTCATAATCTAAAACTAGAAAATCGGCGGGGAAGATAAATTTATCCACTTGGACCAGGACGTCTTCTATTTTTCCCTTAGGGTAGGCAATTGACCGGTCGGCTAGTTGTAATGTCACGGTTGTGGGTCTAGCCTCTCCAATACCTAATTTGTTAAAAATGGATAATGGCATCAAATTGACACTAAGCTAGCTCCTAAATCACAGAGTGCTTGACCTACTTCTTGTCCTCCTATTGTGCATGGAATGGTGAAACTACCCGGGTCTTTCAACTTAGGTGGAATCTTGCTAGTAAGGAGGGCACTACATTCCTCGGTCAAAGCCACAGTCTCAAATTCACCCAACTTTCTCTTTTTGTTCAAAATATCCTTTAAAAATTTAACATAGCTTGGCATTTGCTCGAGAGCCTCTACCAAGGGTATGTTAATGTGAAGTTGTTTAAAAATGTCTAAGAATTTTTTAAATTGAACATCGACATTTTTAGGCTTCATTCTTTGCGGAAAGGGAATGCTTCATGGGTCAATTTGAGTTTGTTGTGGTATTGGCTTTGAAACATTAGGTTTGGAGACAGGTCCAAAAGTGGGAAGGTCAAGGATGTCAGTCCCCACTGTGGGGATCACAGTGACTTGAGGAGTGCCCACTGTGGTGATCACAGTGGGTATTTGAGGCGAATCATTCAGATCCTTTCCACTCCTTAGTGTGATGGACTTGACGTGCTCTTTTCCTATCACCTTAGCGTGTTCGGTGTCACTAGGTAACGTCCCTGGTGGTCTATTCTTAACTTCGACGGTTAGTTGTCCTACTTGAGTCTCTATGTTTCTAATGGTCGCTTGAGTTTGATTCATAAAACCCTTGAGAATTGATTCAATCGATTGTTAAACCTCAGCTGGTTGATTGGATCGTGGTTGGTATGGTTGTGAGGATTGCCCTTGGTGAAAGTTTTGTGGGGACTGCCCACTGTGATGTGGGGACTGCCCACTGTGATGTTGCTGAAATCCAGGGGGATTGTGTGGTCTTTGCTGGGCATGACTCACCCCGTGGGGTTGGAGTCCTGAATTACCAGCCCAAAAGAAATTTGGGTGATTTCTCCAACCTGAATTATAAGTCTGCGAATATGGATTGTTTCTAGGGTTGGTTCCTATAACATTAACTGCTTCGGGATTTGCGGGACAATAGTCAAAAAGATGCTCCTCTCCACAGAGGGAGCAGTTTTCGGCTAGATGAGTTGCAGAATTGACTTGGCCTCTATTTTGGTTTAAAATGATTTTTGTTAGGGCCACTAACTGCGTATTCATGGTTTTGAGTGCTTCGGAATCGATGGTGTTGGTCTTTGGTACTACTGCTCTAGGATTGGACCACTCGGTATTGTTGTTCGACACTTTTTCTAAGATTTGATATCCTTCATTGTAGGTTTTACTCGTGAATGTTCCACCGGCTGTTGCATCTAAGATGATTTTGGCCGCATTGGAAAGACCATTGTAAAAGGTCTCCAATTGGATACAATGTGGGATGCCATGATGTGGGCACTTTCAAAGTAAATCTTTAAATCGTTCCCATGCATCCGAAACAGCCTCATCTTCTTCTTGCCTAAACAAAATTATATCATTTCGAAACCTTACATTCCTCGTTGGAGGAAAGTATTTTTGCAAAAATTTATCGGCAAGTTCTTGCCAAGTAGTTATCGAGTGAGGTGCATGCGAGTTCAGCCATAACTTCGCTTTATCCCTTAGCGAAAAAGGAAAAAGTCTTAGTCTTAATGCTTCATCACTCACACCTTACAACTGAAAGGAATCGGTCATTTCTAAGGAAGATTTTAAGTGCGAGTGTGGATCCTCAGATGGTGATCCTCCAAACTGACCCATGGCTTGGATCATTTGAAACATCACCGGTTTGAGTTCAAAATGAGTTGCAACAATGTTGGGTCTTAAAATTCCGGAGCTCAAATCACCAACTCCGGAAGTAGCGTAGTCCCGTATTTTTCGATCTTTGCTATCGGCAATCGTTACTGTGGTCTCCACTATAGGTGGTGGTGGTGCTGCCATGTTCACAGTGGGGATCACAGGGGGTTGTCGATTTTTGTTTTTACGTCTTTTTCTAAAAGTATTTTCTATTTCAAGATCGATTGGTACCAAAGGTTCGTGTTGTTGTCGTGGCATGCAACACGAACAGCTTAGAAAAACGAATTACTCGGGATCGAACAAAAACTTGTGTCTTGAGATTTAAAATCACGCCAGTCCCCGGCAACGGCGCCAAAAACTTGGTACGTGCGAAATGTGTATTTTAATCGCAGTGGGTTGCAAACTGTCCACAGTGGGAAGTGCAAGTGTACACTGTCCACTATGATCGTCACAACAAGTAATAGTTGGTAAAATACCAGAATCGAATCCACAGGGACTGGACAATCAAGACAATACGGTTCTCATGAGCTCCTTTTACAGGTTTCAATAACAGAAGAAGCAAATAGTTGGGTTTGTTTGGTAAAAAGCTACTTTTAACGGTTTTAACAAAGATTTAAAAGAAGGAATATAGGTTAGATTTTCCCTAGATTTTATACTAAATACTCGACCTTCAAAGTGATCCTTGTATTCGAGGTAAGCATTTTCGCTAGAAAAGCCCGGTTACGAAATACTCACACCGTTAAGATGAAAATCCCATACTCTTAGTATTTGTTGTTTTGTCAATGGTAATCTCAAAAGCAGACCTTTCAGGCCTCGATGGAATGTGTAGAGACAAATACTCTAAGTGTTTTAAGATACACCAACTAGCTTGCCTACTACTACAGTGGGATGATGTAAGATCCCACATTGGTTGGGGAGGGGAACAACGGTTGCCTTATAAGGGACTTGATACCTCCTCTATCACACGCGTTTTAAAAACGTGAGTCCAGGTGTGCGGACAAAGCGGACAATATCTGGTACGGTTGGCCTGGGATGTTACATATGGTATCAGAGCCGGGAACTGGACTGGTGTGCCAGCGAGGACGCTGGGATCCCAAGGGGGGTGGATTGTAAGATCCCACATTGGTTGGGGAGGGGAACAAAGGTTGCCTTATAAGGGACTTGATACCTCCTCTATCAGACGCGTTTTAAAACCGTGAGTCCAGGTGTGCGGACAAAGCGGACAATATCTGGTACGGTTGGCCTGGGATGTTACAGATGAGATTAGCTCACTGGGCCGACCTCACTTTCGTAAGTGTCATAAGAATTCTTTCGAATCCCCTAGCATCATCCAAGCTCGTGTCACTGCGTTCTACTCATTTCTGAGTTAAGAACTAGATATTAGATCCTTGCAAGTGATCGGCTTGTTCGCATCTTTGGGCATGAATCGAGAATGAATGACCAAAACAACAAATATTCCAAATATAAAGATTACTCAAGCATTTTTAATAAAATCCAGGTACTTCTCCTTTCTACATCCCTAAAGATGTTTAGCCCATAACTAAAGTAAAGAAAGCAAAAGAGTAAAAGTTGCACATAATAAAACTGAAAGTGACTTGAATAGAACCCACAGTGGGGAACGATAACTCGTCCCTGTCACTGTGTTTTACGAACTACAATGAAAGAAATACTGAGTTGTAAAGTTAACTAGTGCAGAAAAATAAAGAACTAAAGCTACACTAATGTGGTAGTTGAGAGAATTCAAGAGCTAAGCATTTACCAACATAAAACATCTACCAAAAACTACTAGAAAAGTGAATGATCGAACATGCATTAAATGGCACCCCAAGGCCTCATTAAATACTAGGAGGAAGGTATGGGCATGGCACAAAACCATGGTTTAGTCCCATGTTTCATATCTGCAGATTTGCACACCATGCCTTGAATAGTAAACACATTTTCACCAAATGTTGCTTTATAGTACAAGGTTGTTGTACTTTTCACTATTCCTCTTTAAGGAAGGCATGTCCTCCTTTATCTTCATTTGACCTGCTCTTTGACCCATTCTTTCTCCAGAATAGTTGCATCCCAACTACTAGTTTCTTTTATCTTCTCGTCAGTTCTGGAGTGGGGAGCGGAGTGGGCACTCCGCAAGTCACTGCGGATAAAATCGTAAAAAACAACCGAATTCTACCAAATAATTTATTAAAGACCATGGTTCACTCCTTTTGCTCGTTTTCGTGAAATATACCAAGAATGGCGGTTTTGAGAAGTGAAATGGCTAAAATTGACAAAATAAAATGGAAAATAAAAGGAAATAATAACTCTAAAAATAGAGTTATCAATGACATAATCCAATAAAACCACCACAGATTCAATTACTTGACCAGATCCAGTAAATACTAAGAACAATAGAGATACAACTAGGTAACACCACCAGGTAACTGGATAAATATTATACAAATTTTTAAAACCACCAGATCTGAGATGAAAGTAAAAGAACAACCAGGAACCAAACTAACGAAGAATTCACACGGACAACTCTAAGGACCAAGAGGGTATGTGGTTAAGTCCAAGAGTACAACCGTTCAGATACACCTAGTTAGACTTGAACAAAAAATTTAAACAACATGCATTCTAGATTTAAAAGGACAGAATATAGAAAGATAAGATCTAAACACACATAGTCTAGATCTAACTAAAAACACTCGAATCTAGCTAAATCTATCAACACACGTATTTCAAAACAGAAAATCGTACAAATCTAATGTATAGACGTACAAAAAAGTTAAAATCTAGACAAAACACCTCACAAATCTATCCAGATCTAGAAGGATAAGAACAAAACTTATGAGATCTAATGTATAGACGTACAAGAAAATGAAAATATAGAAAAAATACCTCACAAATCTGTCCATATCTAGAAAGATAAGAACCAAACTTATGAGAAAACGAAGCCACAATAAGAAACGAACACGAATCTGTCCAGATCTAGAGAGATAAGAACAAATATCCGTGTAGAGAAAAACGAACTCAAATAGTCATTTCAGATATATGAAGAAAAGAACCAAGACTTTGAGTGATAACCGTGAACAAAATAAAACACAGATTCGAAGATAAAACCACTCGAAGAAAACGATCTAAAAACAAAAACGTTTCAGATTTTTGAAAACAAAAGGAACGATGAAAAGTTTACCAAACTTGTCGATGTATGGAACGAGCAGATCGACATCAAAGCTCTGATACCACATTCAAACTTTATACATCAACATATTTACAATATAAAAGAAAATTTGAAAAATACTATCAACTTCAAGAGATTTGAAAGTGATTTACCAACCCTAATCTAGAAGAAGAGAGAAACCCTGATTTCTAGAGAGAGAAAACAATGTAAGCTAAATGAGATGAAAATAGAAAAACGAAGTCGTTTAAAATGAAATTAACGATAACAAGGCATTTATATATGAACTCCAATAATTGCACTTTGGTCCTTCCAGCTTTAAGATATTGCTTCGCTACCCTTCATCTATTCTAGAAAGTGAGGCGCAACCCTTTTAGCCTCCATCTATCAGTCTCAGTCAATTCTACCCCCTGAACTCCTGAGAATGACACACACACACACAATAAGTTACAAGATGACAAGATTGGTACAAAAACTTTACCTTATCTTTTAACATCATGGGATTAATCGAGGTACATACAAATTAATATCCAAACATCAACAATTAACAAAAATAAACTGAGTTTTTAAATCAAATTTTTTTGGATCAAATCTAATAATTATCATTTATTTGAAAATTATCACTACTAGAAAAATAATAAAAATGTGAACCTTAAAATATAAAAATTTTGAAATTAGAAAGAAAACATACTACTTTATCCCATGTAGCTCATATGTAAGCGTGCGTTTGGTATATTAGACATGACAGAACAGAGATCACTGTCCCATGTTTGACAAGACTTTTGCGTGGAACAGATAGAAACAGAGTGGAACAAGCTGGAACATGCATGTTCCACCCCCACCCTAAGGACCAAGGTGGAACAAACTTATGTTTTACCAATATAACCTCAAAATAAAATCTAATATATTCTTCTAAAACATCAAATACACGTTCTATTTTATATTTTATTCATTCTTTAAATTTTATTTATTGTATTTTATCTAATTTTATCAATTCTATTTTGTCCAGTTTTGTCTACCAAACGCTGAACAACTGTTATGTCATGTTCTATCACGTCTTGTCCTGTTCTATCCTGTCTGCGTACCAAACGCACCCTAAGGCTTGACTTACATTGTCACGTGCTATGACATAGGGGTCTCACGGGTTGGGTTGGCCGGGTTGAAGGCACTTTAACAACCCAACCCAATCATAGCAATTTGAAAAATCTCAACCCAACCCAATCAAAAATGCAACTCAACCCAAACCAAACCGTTTGGGTTGCGTTGGGTTGGTCGGGTTGAAACTCTTGTCGATCATTTCACCATTTAACTAAGTTATCGTGTCTAAACAAACTATTAAATGTTTCTAAATATTTAAATGTTCAACATATTACTAAATCATCTAATAAAAGATTTCTTATAAATATTCTGTTTATTAATGTGGCGTCAAGAATCAATAACAAGATTAATAAAGTAACAAGTGGTCAACAATTGTCAGTTTATAAATTTTCAATAGTAACAAGATTGCTTTGACAATAACAAAAATGACGGTAACAAGAATTCAAAATTAGATTTAAATGTTTTTCATGGGTTGGTGGGTTGGGTCGTTTGGTTTGGGCCTAACCCGTTTCAACCCAATATATGCGGGTTAGTAAAAAATAGTATCGATTATACATCGGGTTGGCTAGGTTTGAGTTTTCTTTGCCTCGGGTTGGGTTGGGTTGGCCGGGTTGGCCGGAAATTTGAGCACCCCTACTATGACACGTCAAGACATGTTATTTTGTAAGGTATGAGATTATTTTCAATATATAACTTAAGAGATAAATAATAATTGTAGACTTAAATATACATAAAAGGAAAATTCAAAACTAAAACCGTAAATAGATAAATACTTACTCTCATTCTCGTATATGAAGAGTCGAACACGATTTTTAAGAAAATTGAAAATAGTAATGAATAGAGATTCAATAGATTTAGGGGGTGTTTGGGAATGCTTATATTTTTGACTTATTTGCTTATAGCTTCTTCCCACCGTAAATAAGCTATTTGGAGTGTTTGGATAGAAAAAATCAAAAGTGCTTATTTGTTTCTCCTCACCACAAATAAGTTGTTTTTGATAAGTCATTCCATACCTACTTAATTATTTCTCCTTATTTCCTTATCTATCCAAATTACCTTTTTACCCTCAATTTTTAACAAACGCTTTTTAAAAACTGTTTTTCCTCGCCACATAAGCAAATAAGCATAAGTTAAAAATATAAGCACTCCCAAACACCTCCTTAATCTTGATTTTATACTTTTAAAATCTTACTTTATGAATTCTATATAGTTGGTATCAATATAACTTTTTTTTGTTCCCTGTATAATTTAATTTGTTGTACAATATTATTCAAAACAATAACACACAACTGTGTGTATATATCCCGCCTTATGGCATGAAAGGTTTGAGGCTTGACTTTGTTGCCACATTGCACCTCACGTCATTTAGAACTTTGAAAAAAAGTAGAGGAGCTCACAGCCCGATTTGGGCGGTTTAACCCACCAAACTACAAATCAAACCCCAATGACAATTTATAAAATTTATAAATCGAGCGGTTTGGCAGCAACACCAAACCGGTCAACCCAGACCATAAACGACGGTATGGTCTGACCGGTTTAGGCGCATTGATCCTCTTATGGGCTTTAAATTAAAAAAAACATAACATCTATGTCCAAAAAAATGTTTATACCATATAACATTATTAAGAAATAATATACCGAATTATAAAAGAATCGTTTATATATTAAATAAAATAAAACATTGAGCAAGTTGGAATTGATTGAGCAAGTCAAAAGAGGATTTGGAATTTGACGGATTTTGGAATTTTATCCATTTAAATGACACGGACAATTGAGGAAATGAAAAACTAAAAGTATAATGTTTTGACGATTTTTAACTGGACCATTAAAGTTGAGACTACATAATAAAAACTAGCTACTCCTATAAATAATAGATGCATATTTTTGGCGGTAGATTTGGTCTAGGCCGCTTAAAAAGGGGTCAAACCATAGACCAGACAGACTGAGCGGTTTAAATATTTTTCATACCACCAGATTGCTCAAACTACCAAAAACAGTATGGTTTAAATAGTTGTATATCAATTATTTTTAAAATACACATAAAAGGTGGGTATTTAGTCTATCTTGTACTGTTAAGCTTTATATTCAGCCCATAGTTGATCAACTGTTTTCCCAAGCAAATCCACGAAAAAACCATCGTTATAGCCGTCCCTCATCTTCTTGTTGAGTTCAGCCACGAACCCAACTCTAAGACCATTACAGTAGTCCAAGAACCGAGCCGTGACATCGTACCCTTGGTCCCATCCGTCACCTTCCCCTGGCTGAACCCAATGGCTAGGTGCGTACCCAGCCTTCAACCTCACGTAATCCGCAATCCCTTCAATCAATCCTACCGGAGCTTGACCATTGCCATTCCATTGCCACACGTGTGTCATTTCATGATAAAGTACTCCGGTGATCTCAGTCTTGACGTTGCCCGAATATCCCTGAATGTAGTTAGCGCTGACGTGGATCTCGTCATTCACAGCGTAGGCAACACCATCCATATCATCAATGAACACACTTACTCGTGCCACGTTCTTTCTGTCAGCATCCGTGTTTTGTTGGAATGTGTTCCAAATGAAGCTGGTGGCGGCGGTGAGAGTTTGGATGGTGTAGTCATCTCCGATGTCGTTGGTGAATCTAACGCCACCAGGGGTGGCGGCAGCCGGGTTGGTGACGGTGTAGTCAACCGCCGCGATCAGTTGTAGAGTTGCTAAGATAGCAAGGGATGGGAGGAAGAAGGAGATCTTGTGAGCCATGTTAATTTTGTGGTTGTGTTGTGGTTAAGTTTGGGTTTATATAGACGGTGGCCGGTGGGGTGAACCATTGAGCAGGTCATCAAGACGTAGCCACCAACAAAGGTTATATGTTTTTGGCGTTTAAACGGGGTTAAGGATGAAAGAGTCAAAGTCTTTGATGGTGTTGGTCAACAAGGAGAAATTTACAAAAGTGATGGAATTTTGGTACCCTCTTTTACCCCAACTTCTTCAAAGACTTCAAACTAATTTTCAAATGATTCTCATCTTATTTTTTGCGTTAGTACTTCACTCTTGTTTACATCTCCTTTGCTCTGCTACATACTATGATAACATTTCTATGCCTATCTGACAAGAGGAATAAAAACAGAAGATTGAGTAACATGTGTAAAATCGGTTGGGTTTCTATGTCACCTCATACTAATGTTTTCACCATTTTTAACTTTTTGGGTTAATACATACTTTTACGAACCATCAATCTTAGAATCAAAAGTCCATGTTGGTTATAACTTGAGATCTTATTCTTGTTGTAGATATAAGATAATACTTCAATTATGAATTCAATATTAGGTAATCACGAAGTCCATAATGTACGGAAAACACGAGGTTAGTTTTGTAATCCTAAATATAGATATATGGTGGATAGTCCCATATGGTTGGTAATTTTTTCAAAAGGAATGAGCTTTCTTATTAAATAACAAGAAATCTACTATATTCTAATATAAATGTTTGAGCCCTTAACATAATGTTCAATTATTTTTGGGTCCTATAAGATACTAAAAAAAACTGTGTCTTCTTTATTGACTAATTTTTTTGAACTACTACTATATACTAAAAAAAATTGGACCCCTACTTTTTATGGGTCCTTAATATAATCACTAGTACAAAAATAGGTTTTTGCCACGGTTAAAAACCGTGGCCGTAGGCCTTTAGCCACAGTTTTTTGAATTGATAAAACCGTAACCTATTCTTGCTTGACCATTGATACCCTTTTCGCCACATTTAAAATGCGTCACCATATCACATGAAAAACCGTAGCCATAGCCTAAAAACCGTGGCCATAAACGTATCCAAAATTTGATGGTATTGGGGCATTTTTCCTATAACCGTGGCTATAAACTACTTATCGCCACACAAACTCATATTAAACGTGGCTATTAGAGACCTTTTAGTCACATGAGTAAACTAAAACCGTGACCATAAACTACTTATAGCCACACAAATGTTCCTATAACCGTGGCTATAAACTATTTATCGCCACACAAACTCATATTAAACGTGACTATTAGAGACCTTTTGGTCACATGAGTAAACTAAAACCGTGACCATAAACTACTTATGGCCACACAAACTCATATTAAACGTGGCTATTAGAGACCTTTTGGTCACATGAGTAAACTAAAACCATGGCTATAAACTACTTATCGTCACGCAAACTCATATTAAACGTGGCTATTAGAGACCTTTTGGTCACATGAGTAAACTAAAACCGTGACCATAAACTACTTATAGCCACACAAATGTTAAATTAACTGTGGCCATTTCATTACATACGGTTACAGTGAATTGTTAATACCGTGGATGCCACAACTAAATATTCACAGGCAGATGTCATAACAAATAAGAGTTTTATCAAAAGGGTATAAGCCAGTTTTTATATGTTGCTGCTCTCTCTCCCCTCGCATAAACATGGTACCACAACTCATCAGACTTACAGAATGGCATCAAGAACAATAAACTTTTTCTTATGTTCAAGACTGCAAATTATATAAAAAATCATTTTTTCCATAAGAATGGCATCACATATACAAGCAAGTACCTTGAAACACTGAACCTCTAAATGCACAACCTCCGAAAATTGATGTGCAAACAGCCGTCTAGAAACCAATAACCATTGTTGCACGACATTTGGCTTCAACCTCAAGGTCACGAGTGAAAAACATAATCTGAAATTGTAACATCTCGAATTTCCGTTAAATTGGTTATGAATATAATATTAACCATAAGGGTTATTTTATATTTGGTCTAGAGTATAATTTAATAGAAATGTTAAATTGAGGGTGTTTTATGACATTTAGTTAAAGGTATGGGTTAGTTGGTAAATATGGAGTATGAGTCACCATATCTAAGTATGGGGTGAAGTATGGAGGGTGTCCTGACTTTGATAAAAAAAAGGGGTTGTGTTACATACGGATCACCCGGAAGGAAAAAGGAGAAAAGAAGGGGAGAAAAAGAGAAAGGGTGTGTGCTTGATTCTTGGTGGTTTACCTCCGATCATAAGAAGAAGAAGAAGAACAAGAATCGGTGGAAAGCAAATCTAGGTAACCTCTTATATAAATTCTTATGCATTTGGGTAAAGTTGTGCTTTAGAGTTTAAGAAATGGATTTGGATGTTATGATGATTTGAGAATTTTGTTTATGGGGTAATGTTCTAATAGTATTAGTGAACTTATCTGCAAAATTTCATAAAGATTCATCGGTTAAATCTATAAATATATGAATTTTAGATAAACAGCGAACTGGGTGTTTTTACGGTGTTCATACGCATCGCAACAGTTGGTTGCGAGGGAAAGTTTTTGGCTCGCAATTGTTGGTTGCGAGGGGGAGTTCTTGGGCTCGCAATAGAAGGCTGCGAGGCCTTGGCTCGCAAAGCCTTGGACTGCGAGGCTTTGGCTCGCAAGTCATGCTTGCGAGGGATTTTAGGATTTCGAGACATTCGGGTTGCGAGGCAATTGGGTTGCGAGGCCACATGTTGGCTGCGATCCAATTGGGTTGCGATAGAAATAAGATGTTAGGAAGGTGGCATTTAAAATATATCCCAAACAGAAGGTTAATACCCTATGTTTTCATTAGGTATTTGACAGATTATTGTGAAGACTTGGGAGTTTGTCTTGACATCTTTGAGAAAGCAGATTAACTCTTGATCAGGTGAGTTCATTCTTACCTTACCTTTTTATAATGTTTTAAATTGTGATAAGGTGTATTATATAAATGAATTGATTTGATGACGTTGGGAAGAATAATTTTATGAAGTAAAATTATATCAAGAATCAGAAGTGTTAATATTGATGATTAAAATCATAGGATGAGGAATTGACGTATTAAAATATGATCGGTTTATATTAAAAGATATATGATATATATATATATAACGGAGGTTTGATTTTACCAAATGATATAAGAAATTGGTGTGATAATTATGTGATTGACTCATATGAAATAATATGAGAAATATATATAAGCATTATCCTGTATGAGTATGAGTAAAAAGAACGAATTCATAAACATTGGTTTATTTGATAACATAGGATAGGCAAGGTAAAATTGCTATTCTTATTTAAATTGGAAAGCAACGAATAGGCAAAGTAAAATTGCTATTCGTATTGATAAATAGACAAAGTGGAATTGTTATTTATAATCAAAAAGGAGGAATAGACAAAGTATAATTGTTATTCCCGTGTATCCTTGAATAATTGAATAAGACAAAAATATAATTGTTATTCAGGTGTATGAATGACTAGGCAAAGTAAAACTGTATTTATGTAGAAGTGGGGAAATAGGTAAAGTATAATTACTATTCATATGGAACGATTGAATAGGTAATACAGATTTACTATTCACATGGAAATGATTGAAGAGGCAATATATAAATGCTATTTTGTATCCATGTCAAGAAGAAAGTATGAGGTTTGGATTGTAAGATCGTAGGATGGGATGCAGTGATATGACTTACTGAATGTTAGTCATATTCATGGGATCGGGTATGTTCTCGACTTTGAGATATGTACGTGTACGGTAAGAGTGGCGGAAGAACAGGTTTGTTATATCTTGGTTATGTTCAACTGTTAAATGTCTTAAATTTGAAATTGAATGTTCTCACTAGGCTTTCGCCTAATTGTTTCAAATTATATTTTCTTACCAGGTATGAGCTCAGGGAAATAATGGGATGAGAGGAGAGTTTATGGTGACAACATGTTGATGAAAATTAACTCTTGTTATTGCTTGTTTATGTTAAGAAAGTTTATGTTATGGATTTTGTTTAAGTAAACCCTTATATTTCAGGTTTAAATTTACTCTGATTTTTAGGGTGTTACAATATGGTATCAGAGCCACTCCTGTGCCGTTCGGGATGGTGGGGCAAACCTCATCGAGGACGATGAGTCCCTAAGGGGGTGTGTGTGTAACACCTTAGGCATATCCCACATCTTCCGTGGACAGGAGAGATGCTGGGTATATTAGTATACCTTGGCCTTACCAGACACAACGCGTTTTGGGGCCACAAGCATGCGGGTTCTTTGGGAACTCTGTGGTTAAGCGTGCTTGGGTGGGAGTAGTACCAGGATGGGTGACCTCCTGGGAAGTCCTTGCGAAGTCCTTGCCAGGTCGCCAAGAACAAAGCCGTGAGCCAGTGAGGCAAAGCGGACAATATTGTGTCGTGGTAAGCGGGGTGTTACAATATGGTATCAGAGCCTTAGTTTAAGCGAACTAAGTATGCTTAGGAGGTACTTAGACTTAAACTGTGTTGAATTAAGTTATGATCAGTGAGAGATGGGTAGAATTATTAAGACTGGGTAATCTTAGAGTCGACAGATACGCAAGGTTAGTACGGTAACATTGGTAACAAGGACTCTCATGATTAATATGTTCGAAATTTCAATTAACTAATGTTATTCAGATTATGTTATTCCACAAGCATGGTTACTCCTATTTGTTGTGAGATTCCACATCGGCGAGGAGAGGGAACGAAGTCCTCCTTATAAGGGTGGATGGATACCTTCCTTGCATGAGATCTTTTCCTGTCGCAGGGTATGGGCTGGGTGCGTCCCGCGTATGCCTGTGCAGGTTAGAACAAAACCGTAGGCGGTACCAGCATGCTGTTATGCAGAGGGTATGCGCAAAATGGGCAATATCGTGTACGGTGGGCTGGAGATGTCACATTAGTACACGAGCATACTTGTTTCTAAATTGTTACAGAGACTGGTTGACGGAAAAGTATGTATTATATGTCTGAGTTATGTATAAACTATTTCGTATGGTTATCCTTTTGTGTTATAACAAAATGATGGTGGTTATGTCACCAAAGTCCTTCGGTCCTTTGGAGGACAGACCAGTAAATGATTGAGGGTTGGAAGGACAACCTGGTACTGGCAGGACTTATGAAAGTCTGCCGAGGTAACCTTTAATAAGTGAATTGAAATGTGTTGAGATAGAATGTGAGCTGATTGATCATAACAGAAATAGTATGAAATGGTTGAATAAGTGGGCCATGGAATGCACGAATAGCAAGTATTACAAAGCCGAAGGGCGACCACTGGTTGAAAGTAGAGTGTCAATGGTAAGTTGACTGAGTAAAATGATTGATTCTGTTTGAGTGAGTAGCCATCACTTGCAAGTAAAGTTTTATGCATGGTGTTCTAATGAGTATGTTACATGAGTTTGCATAATTTTGAAATAAATGCATAAATAACAATTTCATTCAAAGATGAGTTGTATGTACAAATTTGTATTTTAAAGAAAGTTTAAGTCTTACGGAAAGTTGTATGAAAACGGTTCTCGAAATCGTTGTGTAGTACATTAAAGTTATGAGAATGTTAGGGTCAAGTGTACCCAACATGTTCCAAGAATTGTTCGTTAAGATGAGAAAATGTGTGAAATGATTTAATTATTGCATTGTTATGCATAAAGACTATGAACTCACTAAGTCATTGAGTATTACGCTATAAGTTAAGAAAGAACTCCGAGGGTGGAGAGGTGTTGGATAAATCATGGGAAAATTGAAAGTGAACTTTAGTGTCGGTTGTATGAAAGTATGAATTATGATATGTTGAAAGGATTAGGTTCAGTTAAGGACCCTTGCTAAAGAATGGGTTAAGGACGTATCGACAGGTCGACTTTTGACGTTGAAGTCGATAGTTGCTTAAGATGTATGAGGCCTTTTACCTGTCACAGGGTGCGGTCTGGGTGCGTCCCGCGTATGCCTGTGCAGGCAGGAACAAAAACCGTGAACGGTACCGGCATGCTGATATGCAGAGGGTATACGGTAGACTAGGAATGTTACAGAATGTATAAATGCGCGGGTAGGAACTGTTACATTCCAATTTGGCTAAGGAGGGGTACGAAGTTCCCTTTTTAGGGTGTATGAATAATTTCCTTACAAGACGAGTTGTGGTCGTCACAGGGTACTGGTATGCTTATGCAGAGGGTATGCCTGTGCGGCCAGAAACGAAACCGTAAACGGTGCCAGTATGCTGATGCAGAAGGTATCCGTAGAGTGGAAAATAAATCGTATAGTGGACTGGGGGAAATGTTACAGAATGGTTTATGTCTTGTAATACACTCACGTATGGGAATTTTGAGTGATCAATGAATAAATCACGAATGAAAGAGGTTTTGGTCAAAATACGCTTTTAGAATTTATTGTGGCTATGCAATAAGTGTGATGCATTATGTGCTTAAATGCACTTATTTAAATAAAGTGCTGTTTTAAGTATTGGTCTTCCGAGTAAGGACCGTTTGATGATCTTGTATTCTTAGTGCGTTTTGGTACTATTCTTGGTTGTTTATGCATAGTAGTACATATATTATGTTTGCAGTGCTAACTTACCTTTTTGTATTTTGGTCTATATTCAAATGGGACGTATTAGTTGTTGTTATGGATAGATGCTTTTATGAATGAATGAATAGACAAGGTAGAATTGTTATTCATGTGAATATTTGAATAGGCAAAGTAAAATTGCTATTCGTGTGAATGAATGAATAGACAAAGTAGAATTGTTATTCATGTGAATATTTGAATAGGCAAAGTAAAATTGCTATTCGTGTGAATGAATGAATAGACAAAGTAGAATTGTTATTCATGTGAATATTTGAATAGGCAAAGTAAAATTGCTATTCGTGTGAATGAATGAATAGACAAAGTAGAATTGTTATTCATGTGAATATTTGAATAGGCAAAGTAAAATTGCTATTCGTGTGAATGAATGAATAGACAAAGTAGAATTGTTATTCATGTGAATATTTGAATAGGCAAAGTAAAATTGCTATTCGTGTGAATGAATGAATAGACAAAGTAGAATTGTTATTCATGTGAATATTTGAATAGGCAAAGTAAAATTGCTATTCATGTGAATGAATGAATAGACAAAGTAGAATTGTTATTCATGTGAATATTTGAATAGGCAAAGTAAAATTGCTATTCGTGTGAATGAATGAATAGACAAAGTAGAATTGTTATTCATGTGAATATTTGAATAGGCAAAGTAAAATTGCTATTCGCGAGAATGAACGAATAGACAAGGTAGAATTGCTATTCGTGTGAATGAATGAATAGACAAAGTAGAATTGTTATTCATGTGAATGTTTGAATAGGCAAAGTAAAATTGCTATTCGCGAGAAATGATTGAATAGACAAAGTAGAATTGTTATTCATATGGATGATTAATTGAATAGGTAAAATAGAATTACTATTCAAGTAGAAATGAGGGATTGGAGAAAGTATAAATGGCAATTTCATAAACTGAAGTGAATAGGCAAGTTATAGTACTACTCGTATTAAAGATGGGGAAATAAGAATTCATGGTGATCTTGTGATATTAATACTGCACGAATAAGTTTAAAATGAAGACGATGAGATGTAAATTGGATTATATTATGATGGAAGGATCAGGTTCAATAAAATTATCACCATTAATATACAATACTTTAGTATTGGGTAACAAAGTGGTCGTGTGGTGCAATAGTGGTGTGAGGAAGTGGTAACACTTTGGGCTGAAGAAACGCGTAAGTCATAGATGTAATGATGGTCTGCCATAATTATTGAAGTGTTCTAAAGTGGTGAGTATGTCGATTTAAAGTGTGGATGAATTTTTAAGCAGTATACGTCATTATTACTTTGAGACTCGGAGATTGAGTTGCGGTGGATGTCGGTATGGTAGATCAAGAAATAGTCGGATGAAGAGTTAATGGTAAACAGTTACTCTAAGGAGGCTTACAAATTCAAGTTGGGGAGCGGGTAATGCTCAAAGTGTCCCCATGGAAAGGTGTGATTCGATTTGGAAAGCGTGGAAAGTTGAGTCCTCGTTTTCTAGGACCTTTCGCTATCACCAAAAGAATTGGCTTACAAGCGTATCAATTGGATCTTCCACCTGAGCTGGAAGGGATCCATAATACTTTTCATGTGTGTTATTTGCGAAAATGCTTAGCTGAGGAGCAAGATGTGATTCCACTTACTGATGTTAGGGTGGATGAAGGGAGCCGATGTGTAGAAGAACCAGAGGCGATTCTAGAAAAGTCAGTTAAGAAGTTACGAAGTGGTAAAGAAGTAACTATGTTAAAAGTACAATGGAAACACCATCGAGGTGCTAGCGTGACGTTAGAATCAGAGGAAGACATGAAGAGTAGATATCCTCATTTGTTTGTTTAGTTTCGATTTCGAGGACGAAATCAGTTTCAAATTGGGGAGTATTGTAACATCTCGAATTTCCGTTAAATTGGTTATGAATATAATATTAACCATAAGGGTTATTTTATATTTGGTCTAGAGTATAATTTAATAGAAATGTTAAATTGAGGGTGTTTTATGACATTTAGTTAAAGGTATGGGTTAGTTGGTAAATATGGAGTATGAGTCACCATATCTAAGTATGGGGTGAAGTATGGAGGGTGTCCTGACTTTGATAAAAAAAAGGGGTTGTGTTACATACGGATCACCCGGAAGGAAAAAGGAGAAAAGAAGGGGAGAAAAAGAGAAAGGGTGTGTGCTTGATTCTTGGTGGTTTACCTCCGATCATAAGAAGAAGAAGAAGAACAAGAATCGGTGGAAAGCAAATCTAGGTAACCTCTTATATAAATTCTTATGCATTTGGGTAAAGTTGTGCTTTAGAGTTTAAGAAATGGATTTGGATGTTATGATGATTTGAGAATTTTGTTTATGGGGTAATGTTCTAATAGTATTAGTGAACTTATCTGCAAAATTTCATAAAGATTCATCGGTTAAATCTATAAATATATGAATTTTAGATAAACAGCGAACTGGGTGTTTTTACGGTGTTCATACGCATCGCAACAGTTGGTTGCGAGGGAAAGTTTTTGGCTCGCAATTGTTGGTTGCGAGGGGGAGTTCTTGGGCTCGCAATAGAAGGCTGCGAGGCCTTGGCTCGCAAAGCCTTGGACTGCGAGGCTTTGGCTCGCAAGTCATGCTTGCGAGGGATTTTAGGATTTCGAGACATTCGGGTTGCGAGGCAATTGGGTTGCGAGGCCACATGTTGGCTGCGATCCAATTGGGTTGCGATAGAAATAAGATGTTAGGAAGGTGGCATTTAAAATATATCCCAAACAGAAGGTTAATACCCTATGTTTTCATTAGGTATTTGACAGATTATTGTGAAGACTTGGGAGTTTGTCTTGACATCTTTGAGAAAGCAGATTAACTCTTGATCAGGTGAGTTCATTCTTACCTTACCTTTTTATAATGTTTTAAATTGTGATAAGGTGTATTATATAAATGAATTGATTTGATGACGTTGGGAAGAATAATTTTATGAAGTAAAATTATATCAAGAATCAGAAGTGTTAATATTGATGATTAAAATCATAGGATGAGGAATTGACGTATTAAAATATGATCGGTTTATATTAAAAGATATATGATATATATATATATAACGGAGGTTTGATTTTACCAAATGATATGAGAAATTGGTGTGATAATTATGTGATTGACTCATATGAAATAATATGAGAAATATATATAAGCATTATCCTGTATGAGTATGAGTAAAAAGAACGAATTCATAAACATTGGTTTATTTGATAACATAGGATAGGCAAGGTAAAATTGCTATTCTTATTTAAATTGGAAAGCAACGAATAGGCAAAGTAAAATTGCTATTCGTATTGATAAATAGACAAAGTGGAATTGTTATTTATAATCAAAAAGGAGGAATAGACAAAGTATAATTGTTATTCCCGTGTATCCTTGAATAATTGAATAAGACAAAAATATAATTGTTATTCAGGTGTATGAATGACTAGGCAAAGTAAAACTGTATTTATGTAGAAGTGGGGAAATAGGTAAAGTATAATTACTATTCATATGGAACGATTGAATAGGTAATACAGATTTACTATTCACATGGAAATGATTGAAGAGGCAATATATAAATGCTATTTTGTATCCATGTCAAGAAGAAAGTATGAGGTTTGGATTGTAAGATCGTAGGATGGGATGCAGTGATATGACTTACTGAATGTTAGTCATATTCATGGGATCGGGTATGTTCTCGACTTTGAGATATGTACGTGTACGGTAAGAGTGGCGGAAGAACAGGTTTGTTATATCTTGGTTATGTTCAACTATTAAATGTCTTAAATTTGAAATTGAATGTTCTCACTAGGCTTTCGCCTAATTGTTTCAAATTATATTTTCTTACCAGGTATGAGCTCAGGGAAATAATGGGATGAGAGGAGAGTTTATGGTGACAACATGTTGATGAAAATTAACTCTTGTTATTGCTTGTTTATGTTAAGAAAGTTTATGTTATGGATTTTGTTTAAGTAAACCCTTATATTTCAGGTTTAAATTTACTCTGATTTTTAGGGTGTTACAGAAATTATCTTTTAAAGTTGTGATGCGTAGAACCACGTTTGTTACTTTGCAAAGTCGACGAAGCACCATTTGATTGTGATGTGTTTGTAGAGGCGGTCGCCATAATGCAGTAATTTCAAGTGAACTGCTAAAAAGGTAAATTTCCTACTACTACTTCAGCTTTTGTTAATACATATATTCTACTACTACTTGAGAGAAGGCTAGGGAGAGAGAGAGAGTGAGAGAGATTGATGCCAACTAAGGCCATTAAATTACCTGATAAGATGTCGTGATTAGTATATCCGCACCAGCTTCAAGAATCAAGGTGTACGGTGTACCTGCATAGAACATAATGATATACTAATTATGTACCCGCACAATGCAGCGGGGTGTAAAAATTTAAAAGTGAAATAAGAATACAACATTTTTACCATGAATATGAGATACTGTAAGCCGGGAACAAACATCCAATGGGAACAAACATCTAAAGCAAAGGGGATAGCTTCCTCGTCTATTTGACCTTGTTTATTTCCATAACCATGTAAATGCGTGAAATTATAAACACTCGGTTACAATAGAAGCCACTCCAGCTCCTCACAAACAACGTATAATAAAAGAGGCAATATCAAATAAACTATACATAATTTGTATCTAACAGGTATTTTCAAATTCGCTAACTCTACATACAATTTAAAAGAACTTGTTACAAAAGCTGATGATAATGGAGAACATTGTCACCGATAAGATGCCTACTATGAAGAAAAGATAATCAAATCCATATCCAATGAATAATTGTTGAGGGAAACAGTAGAAGGGAGAGATAATTGTCATTTGATAAACTTACCTGATCAATCCTACGGGTTCAAAGACGACCTCTAAGTTATTTGCACATAAGAACTTCTAACTACATACATGGCAAAGATAGGTTCATATCCATTGACCGTTTCTTTTAAAAAACTTTGAGCCCCACCATCAATAAACTTAATTAAATAATAACTAAACAATTATTACTTTATTGATTTTTGTTTTATATCTTTTATATCTTATCCTATTTCAAACTAAAAGTAAATTATTTGATAAAATATATTATTTTAAATTATTTATGATTTTTATTTATGTATCATTTATTTTTATAGTTTTTAAATTATTATGACTTTTATTGTTTTAATTTATAATATTATCTTCTTTTAATCATAGTAAGTAATTTTTTTATTGTTATAATTTTAATATTGTGTGTTCATCTACTTTTTAAATATATAATTAGTTGAAAATAGTTAACTTAAATTAATTGATTATCAACTTTTAATATTATTGTCTTTTAATTATAATAAGTAAATGTTAATTATTGTAGTTTTTTATTATATAATCATGAACCGGTCCATTATTGGGAGTAAAAGGTTTATAAAATGAGTAGCAGAGAGAAAACTGATGTGACAGAGAGAGAAAACTGAGATGACAAAATCATGGACCTCTAAAGAGGTCCATGATTGTGGATGCTCTTATTTACTTTATTACCCCTTTCTATAAAACAACTTTTCATCACCACATAAGTTGATAATCACTTTTAAAAGTAAGCATAAGTTTGTTTTAAATAAGTAATCCCAAACACCCCCTTAATAATATTAACAACAACCAAAACAAATTTTGTATTCTGGTCTGGTTTAGTAAACATTATGGAACCAAACCAAGTTATCAAGACCTAAGCATGTATAATATAATAAACACATATTAGTGGAATCAACCTTCTTTAGGCGTCAGTAGAGTCTTGGCAGAGTTACAAATTGAAAAAAAGTGATAGCATGAAGTGAGCTACAAACCTGAAAAGTCTAATTTTGTAATTGCCCTACCAATCCCACAGATGTTGGCACCAATTTCTACCAGCAAAAGAGTTGCTTGAAAGAAAATGCACCAACCGTATGTATTAAGAAGCAATGGAATCAGTAGTGCGATGGATCAAATGAAAAACTAAAACATTAAGATGTCATATTCTATGCCAAGAAACTGAAGCATTATCGATCTTTTGTTGAGAGCATATAACCTTCTACTTTGTGTAGTTCCACAAGTGTCATTGATCTGCATCAAACTCGTATAAACCTACCGGTAGAATCATAAAAACATAATGAAATTGGTCAAACTGGAAAAGTGGAAATGAATATAAGGAACAAAACACTAAAAATTAAACTCGTACCAGGGATGCGAAGGGTCATGAGGGAATCTAAGCATGTAATTGTACAGTCACCTCACAGTGGTGGGTTCGAGAGATAGAGAGAGAGTCGTGAATGGCGACGGTGGAGGGCTCTCGATGGCGACGACGGTTGTTGGTGGCTCTCGGTCGCTCGTTAGCTTATTCTCGATGGCGACGCTCGGCAGGTGGTGGTGGATGTTGGTGGCGATGACGACGGCGGTTGGTGGTGGCTCCCGATAGCGCGGCAGATGGATGGCTCTCGACGGCTTCTTCTCGATGGTATCAGTATGGTGTTCAGATGGAATTTTGACCTATAGAGGGTGGGAAAGATTTAGGAAGGGGGAAACGAATTTGGGGGCGGGAAACAAAATTAGGGGTGTTTGGGATTGCTTATTTTATTTTTATTTTTTTGACTTAGTTGCTTATTGCTTTTTCTCACCACAAATAACCTATTTTGGGTATTTGGATTGATAAAAAAAAGAAAAGTGCTTATGACTTTTGTCCACCACAAATAAGTTGTTTTTGATAAGTTATTTCATTTTAACTTATTTGAAAATACTTATAACTTATTTGTTCAAATTACAAATTACAAATTACATATAACTAAGAAACACCAACTGTACATATGAAATTTCAGCATGCAAAACTCCAAGGTGAGAACTTCATCCCATGTCTTTTCCTTCAATATGTTGACATGATTCTATTTACAAATGATTAATGGTTGTTACTAAAGATTCATTAATATTAATGTTCTGGTCGGTTCTGGACTGCCATCCGACAACCGAACCGATCCAATTGGATGTTGAAAATCTTGATCCGATCCGATCCAATTGCAATTGGATATCCAATCAAGGTCAGTCGATTCTAATTGGATCGGTCGGTTCTGATTGGATCGGTTGATTTTCTGCACACCTCTAAACTTGATTGGGTCTTGATGAACTTTTAACATATGTTTGTGTTTAAGTCGTGAAAAAATATATTTTAAGATATTTAAAAATATATATAAAATATTTCTTTAATTTTTGAAACGCAAAATGATCAATTAAAGCTCATAACGGTCTATTAAAGCCCAATATAGTTCCATTAAAGCCTATAAGGGTCCATTGAAGCGCAAAATGAGCAAAATGATCAATTAAAGTCAATATGGTGCATTAAAGCATAATACGATCCATAAAGGCCCAATACGGTCCATTAAAGCCCAAACTGTTCCATAAGCCCATAATGGTCAATTAAAGTCCAATACGGTTCATTAAAGCACAATACAATCCATAAAGGCCCAATATGGTTCATTAAAGCCCAATACGTCCTATTAAAACTCATAACGGTCCATTGAAGCCCATAATGAACCATTTTGGGCTTTAATGAACCATTTTGGACTGTAATGAACCATTTTGGGCTTTGATGAACCATTTTGGACTGTAATGAACCGTAATGGGCTTCAATGGATTGCATTGGGCTTTAATGAACCGTTTTAGGCTATAGTTAACCGCTTTAGGCTTTAATGGACCGTAATGGGCTTCAATGGACTGTATTGGACTTTATTAAACCGTTATGGGCTTCAATGTATCGCTTTGGACTTTAATGGATCGTAATGGGCTTCAATGGACTGTATTGGGCTTTAATGAACCATTTTGGGCTTTAATGTATGGTTTTGGACTTTAATGGATCGTAATGGGCTTCAATGGATTGTATTGGGCTTTAATGAACCGTTTTGCGCTTTAATGTATTGTTTTGGACTTTAATGGATCGTAATGGGCTTCAATGGACTATATTAGGCTTTAAAGAACCGTTTTGGGCTTCAATGTATCGTTTTGGGCTATAATGGACGGCTTTGCGCTTTAATGAACCGTAATGGGCTTCAATGGACTGTATTGGGCTTTAATGAACGGTTTTGGGATTTAATGAACCGTTATGGGCTTAATGGACTGTTTTGGACTTTAATGAACCGGTTTATGCTATAGTTAACCGCTTTGGGCTTTAATGGTCCGTAATGGGCTTCAATGGACTGTATTGGGCTTTATTGAACGGTTATGGGCTTCAATGTATCGTTTTAGGCTTTAATGAATCGTTATGGGCTTTAGTGGGCCTATTTGGGCTTTAAAGAACCAATTTGGACTTTAATGGGACCGCTTTGGGTTTTAATGAACCGTAATGGGCTTCAATGAACCATTTTAGGCTTTAATGAACCATTTTGGCTTTTAATGGACTGTTTTAGGCTTTAATCGATTGTATAATAATAATTATTATATAATAATAATAATTATTATTATATAATAATAATAATAATTATTATTATTATTATATCATTTTTAAAATTATATAATAATAATAATAATGTTGATAATTATATAAGAATAAAAATAAGAATAATAAATAAATATTATAGTTCCGGCTGAATTCCGGCGAACCTACATGTACCGCCGAAAATCCGTCAGAAACGCTAATCTTGTATTTCTAAAACCATTCTAAACCCAACCGTGGCTAACCCAATACAAAAATTATATTTATGACTTTTAGCCACGGTTCTAAACCCAACCGTGACTAACTTCAATTTTCAAAACCGTGGCAGAAAAGCATTTTGACTGTGGCGAAATCATCACATATAGTTACGTTTAATATTTATAACCGTGACTATTCGTTACCTTTTGACCACACAAAATAATAAAAACCGTCGCTATAAACAACCGTGGCTTTTGGCCACGTTTTACATATTTTTGTGGCTATATATACATTTCTTTTGGTCACGAAAAATTGGTTTCATGTGGCCATATGTCAGTCTATGGCCACGGATAATAACCGTTACAATATAAAACCATGGTTTAGACAAAAAAAACCATGACTATATATATGTCTATGGCCACGGTTTTTAGTCGTTACTTGTCACGGAAAAAAAAAACGTGACCTTAAAGAACCATTTAGTCACGGTTTTATCTAAACCATGGCATTATGTTTAGACATTTTTTGTAATGGTCACGGTTTTTTAGTTAAGCCGTGACTAATCCAATACTCAAATTTTATTTATGACTTTTAGCCACGGTTTTAAACCCAACCGTGACTAACTCCAATTTTCAAAACTGTGGCAAAAACCCATTTTTGTACTAGTGAATGTTAATTTTTTTTGGGGGTCCTATTAGATACTAAAAAAATTGTGTCTCTTTTATCGACTATTTTTTAACATGTATTGTATACTATATACTATATAGTATATACTAAAAAATTGGGCCTCTACTTTTTTGGGCCTTTAATATAATGTTAAATTATTTTTGGGTACTATTAGATACTAAAAAATATTGTGTTTTTTTATTGACTAATTTTTTTGAACTACTACTATATACTACTAGTTGAATACCCGCGCAATGCGGCGGGAGATAAAACATATTGTGAAACAAGTCATAGATCCTTGATTCTTGCCCTTAATTATAGGGGCATACTCATTCCATATTTTGCAGTATTTCTTTTTTATCATAGATATTTAGATAAACCATTGAAAAAAATAACTATTTAAGAATTGTGTTCAATAGAAATTGCGAAATGATAAAGAATTTATAACACCATGATATAATTTAAATGATATTATCACAAGATTGTTTACATACATACAAAATAGGGAAAAAGTTCATAAAATCTGAAGGGACTTTTGTGATTTTGGGTGATTAAATAATTGGACAAACTTTGAACAAATAAATCATTAGACATTGTAAAACTTATCAAATAGGTCCTTCTAACCTCCGGTTATGGTATAAAATAATGAAAAATTTTGGAGAAACCCAACAAACTTCAATATTTTGAACGATTAAATCCCTCGATATTATTTGAACGCATAAATTCTGGACCTATAAATGCGCAATTTTACACATCAAGAAATGAACAGACAACCAAATTTTGATATGATTAAAGGGGCAAATATGCCCAAAATGCTTCATTTACAACAATTGAATTTACATATAAAGCAACATCATAAATGATGATTATAACTATAGGAACTTGGGACATCTTAGATAACGACAAAGAACTATACGTTCAATAATGATCGTAAGCATGTGATAACAAGGGAACGCCGATAAATAAACAAAGAAGATAATTAAACAAAGAAGATAATTAAACAAAGAAGCAAGATCTGGCTATGTATAACGGAATCGATAAATGGAAGGCGTCCAAACTCGACATTTCTTGAAGTGCAATGAGTTGTAGCAGACCGAACTGGAAAACGAAGGCAACCATTGTACTGCCACCACGTTAACTTCCATCCATTGATTGGACCAAAAAAATAAGAATAAAGGTGATGATGTCCGAATCCAAAAAAAATAAGAATAAAGGTGTCCAAGTTCAGAAAAATAAAAATAATCGTGTCCTCGTCCAAGAAAATAAGAATAATAAAACCTTGATATTATTGGACTAAAATAAAACCGAATGCAAATCCTAAATAAAAGCCCACAAAACTACCTTTTTAACACCAAAAATATCCTATCTACAAATATCGGTTATGCAGATGCTTTTTTGCGTTCAAAATTCGGTAATTTAGCGCTCGATAGCGCCGCTAATCCTGGGTTTGCTATTTCATACCGCTATTTGTCCCATGACCGCTAACCGCAATACCACCGCGATTAACAACATAGGTTCAAGTAGTGAAACAATTATCGACTTTTTATTTCTATTATTTTTATGCCTACAGGAATATTTAACGACTCCAAAATGGAAAACAGAATTTCATTTTACAGCCGCTACAACAGTTGCAAAAATCATATTGCATTATGGTTATAGAAGTAACCTTATCAGTTAGATAGTTACTTCAAATCCCAATCTTAGATGGATCATAACTAACAGCATACAAAGAATGCCAATTAAGAGTTCTTACTTGGTAGACAACCTTTTCTACAATCTAGTTCAGCTCCATCCTAATCATCTACAAGCAAATACCTTTTGTACAATCAAAATTAGTAGCCACAAAAAAAGAATAATCAAGGAACAAAAAGAACCATTTCAGGCTGTAAATTTAGGCTTATGTCCATAACAAAAGGAACCATTTCAACCTCTAATTTTAGGCACGTAAATCTAACCAGGCCGTGAGGAACCAAAGATAGCATCTTACCTTACTAAACTAAGGGGATGTTTACCAAACACTTACTCGGGTAAGCGCTTACCAAGTCACATTATCTTACTGGAAGAATATGGCAAGGACCAAGAATCGAAAACGAAGATGCACATGAACATTGAGAAGATGTGTTTCTTGATGCTTTTGGCTGCTACTATAATTTGCTTTCGTCCAATGGAAAATCGAAGACATAAAGATTATATGCTCTTGAGAGTAGTAGACAATGCTAGCATGAGCCGAGAAGAAGAGACATAAAATCTGAAAAATACAAAATATGGAAAATGAGAGATAAAGATTATATACTCTTGAGAGCGGACTGGGAGACAGATAAAATCTGAAAAAGTACCTTGATAATGTAAAGAGACAGAAAATCGATTAATAATAGAAACGAAACATCAATGGTCTCCTAATACTAACAAACAAACATCCATGCTCTTTTTTGCTAAAAATAGGTAAAACCATTTATAACTGAGCTTGTTATTGACAAAGAACTTGTGGTGAACAGAGAATCAAATGTTTTTTACACCTTGATAATTTACAACTTTTTTAACTTTAACATCAAATAAATAGTTAACTACGAAAATATAAGTTGCTATTTTTTAATAATACCCATGTGTCTGTTAAAACAACATCTATTAAAAATTTCAAACAAATTACTTGATAAAATATTTAAAGATCATCAAATTGATGGTTGAATCAAGGATACTTATTAATATAAAATTTTGATCAATTTTCCCAAAATTTTCAAGGTCCAAAGGTATTCTATTTGATCCAATGGTTTTGTTGAATACTTTAAACTAAAAGATTCATATAAGAAAAACATGTTATATATAACGAATTGACCAAAAGCCAAATTTCCCACCGCGTATTACTCAACTGGAGATGAGATGGATATGTCTTCTAATTTCCCACCGCGTATTACTCAACTTCAAACAATCGAGACACCGCCCAGTAAAGATAACTGATCCTTATACTTGAGTCCCAATCCTGCAACAAATCACGGTAAAAGCAAATTGATGCAAAATCACAGTCAAAATTATTGCAAAATCAAACCCAAAGTAACAAAATCAAGCTGAAAATTGATGTATTTGATGCAAAATCAAACTCATAAATGATGCAAAATCAAACTCACAGTTTCATGAGATACACCAGACGACATCGATGTGAAGAAGACGAAACTGAGAGGAGCGATAAGAAGAAATAGAGATCGTGGATATAAACCTTGTGAATCGTATAAAGAAGAAACAACAGAAAGTACCTGAGACGTTGAATCTGATGTCTTGAGAGGCGGAATCGTCATCTTGGAGGTTGTATCTGATGAACAGTCGTCTTGGAGGCTGTACTTGATGGGGGAGTGAAGTTGTACGCGCTTCATGATATAGACAGGATCAGAGTTGCACCCAAATCAAAGAGCATTCAATCGATTATCAAAGACCATTCTGGTCTATGGTGTCTAGCCATGATCAGAAAGCAATGTCAAAATCCAAATCTTCCGAATCAATGAGCATTCAAAGTCAAACTAACCATATTAAACTCCAAACATTAAATAATCTACAAAAAAGTGATAGTTGCCTGGATTCCAAAAAGAAGATGCAAGATTATTAAGTGTACAAGATTCTGAGCCTCAAATGGGTTAAGTTATCATATAAGCATCTTCATACTTGGCTCAAAAGACTCAAGTTATGCAAGTGGAAGGCATATGGATAAAACTAACAACAAAAGTCAAAAGAACATCAGGCAGCACCATACAAACGTGAACTTATCTGCCCCATTTTTAATAGTTTATTTGAAGGCAAAACAAATAATCGAACCTGAAATAATCAAACCTGAAAAGAAGGAAAATAAATCATCATTATTATAAAACATAACCTAATCTGAGAAAAATTGGGTATAACTCACCCGATGTGAAACACGTAACATGAGAATGGAATCCATAAGATAATCTACAGATTGGATGCGAACCTGGAGAAGGATAATACCTTGAACAAAACCCTAACCGATGTTGAATCGATTTTCAAAAGAAAATTTGAATTTTTAATAGAAAAATAGAGTTCAAAAGAAGAACCGATTTCAAAACCAAGTAGAAAAATCGATTTCAAAAGCAAAAATCAATTTCAAAGGAAAAACTCAGATTTCAAAACCTAGTAGGAAAATCGATGTCAAAACCAAAATAAATTCCAAAATCGAGAAGGTAATCATGAAGGAGAGGAAGAGGAATCATACCAGATAGTTATAACAGCGAGCAAGGAAGCAAATGGCCGTGAAACAAGACATCAATCGTTTTACCCATCAGTTTTGAAACAGATCGAAATCGATTGTTGAAGCAGGTCGATGGTGAGAGGGAAGGATGAAAGAAACTTGAAGAAACTTACCCATCGTTAAAATCATAAGAAACTGAAGCTTAAATCGATCTAGGGTTCAAGAACTTTACCTTGAACCACCTGGAATCGAGGACAGAAGCTTCGATCAGTACAGAAGATTGGAGGCTAAAGCCATCGATACAAAGTATGATCGATTTAGGAGGGAAATCGAAAGTTCAATTGTCATTCTAGAGAAGAGAGCAATCGGCTCCGAGTTGGAGAAGTGAAGGAGGAGATGAAGCGTTGAGCGTGTTTGAATTTTGAAAGGCAGTCCAGCTTTGAGCTGAGCGTGTTTGATTTTAAGACTTTCAAATTTTAAGACTTTTAAGACTTTTAAGACTCAATGCTTTAAAAAGCAGTACATTATGCATTAGAATTAGTTTTTAAGACATTTTGTTAAGATGGTTTATAAGGGAGTATAGATTATAGATAATTAGTTCAATCAAATTATTAAAAGATAAAAGAAAATGTTTTAAGACTTTAAGACTTTAAGACAAAAGTCTTACATGCTTTATAAGGTAGTATAGATTAGTTCAATCAAATTATTAAAAGATAAAAGAAAATGTTTTAAGACTTTAAGACTTTAAGACTTTAAGACAAAAGTCTTACATGCTTTATAAGGTAGTATAGATTATTAAAAGATAAAAGAAAATGTTTTAAGACTTTAAGACTTTAAGACAAAAGTCTTACATGCTTTATAAGGTAGTATAGATAAGACTCAATGCTTTAAAAAGCAGTACATTATGCATTAGAATTAGTTTTTAAGACATTTTGTTAAGATGGTTTATAAGGGAGTATAGATTATAGATAATTAGTTCAATCAAATTATTAAAAGATAAAAGAAAATGCTTTAAGACTTTAAGACTTTAAGACAAAAGTCTTACATGCTTTATAAGGTAGTATAGAATAGATAATTAGTTCAATCAAATTATTAAAGGATAAAAGAAAATGTTTTAAGACTTTAAGACTTTAAGACAAAAGTCTTACATGCTTTATAAGGTAGTATAGATTAGTTCAATCAAATTATTAAAAGATAAAAGAAAATGTTTTAAGACTTTAAGACTTTAAGACAAAAGTCTTACATGCTTTATAAGGTAGTATAGATTATTAAAAGATAAAAGAAAATGTTTTAAGACTTTAAGACAAAAGTCTTACATGCTTTCTAAGGTAGTATAGATAAGACTCAATGCTTTAAAAAGCAGTACATTATGCATTAGAATTAGTTTTTAAGACATTTTGTTAAGATGGTTTATAAGGGAGTATAGATTATAGATAATTAGTTCAATCAAATTATTAAAAGATAAAAGAAAACATTTTGTCTTAAAGTCTTAAAGTCTTAAAACATTTTCTTTTCTATACTATATCTATACTACCTTATAAAGCATGTAAGACTTTTGTCTTAAAGTCTTAAAGTCTTAAAACATTTTCTTTTCTATACTATATTATAATACACTTAACCCTCAAACTCTTAAACACAACCTCTCAAGCTACATGTACAACACTCTAATGCATGTTTACTTAAATTTTTAGAGTGAGAAACTGAGATCATTACTTTTTATCTTTTTCCTTTTTCCTTTTTCATCAATGTACCGATTCAGGTCACACTCTTTCCAAGATGACCCTTCGCCCTCCATTGCGGGCTTTTTATTATTGCAAATCAGAACAAATTTGGTTCATACTCATACACTCAATCGCCAAGGGCTTCTCACGATCAAATCACCAAGGTTTCTCTCAGGTTCCAATCGATTCAAGTCACCAATGCAATCACCGAGGGTTTCTTCTCAGGTACAATCGCACAAATGTTTCTGTTATGGGTTTGAGTTGCACACCAAGGGTTTCTTTTCAGGTTCTAATGTTTATGCTATGGGTTTGGGGTTCTCGCAGATTCTTCTCCGTGGTTCGATTTTGCACGTTTTTCTGGGGGTTTTATTGGGGTTGCATCTTGATTTCGATGTTTGCTTGTTTGATGTTTGCTTATAATCGATTTCTTCTAATTGATTTTGGGTTCTTCTAATCGATAAATGGTAGCTGCTTATATAATCAACTTAATGGACACTTTGTTGCTTGTTGGTTAATGGGCTGCTTAATAAGCTTAATAAGCTTGATGTGGACATTTATCAGATTAGCTGCTTAATGGACACTTCGTTGACCACAAAAAGCTGAATAAGCTTAATAGTATAGTTATGTTGTCTATGTCGTTCATCCGAGATTGGTTTTATTTTCTGAAAATTATGTAATAGGTTGAGTTCCTTTTACATGATTTATTTTACTTTCTGCTTAATAAGCTTAATAAGCTTGATGTGGACATTTATCAGATTAAGAGCTTAATGGACACTTCGTTGACCACAAAAAGCTTAATAGTATAGTTATGTTGTCTATGTCGATTGCTTTTGGAACGGTTTCCGATTCATCCGAGATTGGTTTTATTTACAGATCCGAAGCTAAATCGGAAGTTGTCACCAATGTTACCGAAAAGTTATAGAAGCTGTGATGATATGTTTCCGAGCAAATGTTTCTGAACATTGGGCAAATCGGCCCGTATCTTGGCGGGGCAACGTGTTGCAGCCATAGCGGTGTCTGATCCCTTTGTTCGATTCCAGATTTGCAGATCTGAGCTTTTCTTTTTCAAAATTAGCGCATCACCGGTGTAATTCTCTATTTTACTCTTCATTATAGAGTAAAAGTACAGGGAAATTAATTAAAATACCCAAACTTTAAAAGTTAAATGATGTGTTTTGTTTTCTCTTGTTTGGAAACATAAACACTTGATGTAAACAAATCCACTCAGAGAATACGAGGCAGTTTCAGAGGGGATGAAGATGATGATTTCTAAGGTTGGTTGCCCCCTCTGTCGATACCAATGTCTGATATTGACTTTATTTGGTCAACAACCCTTCAGTTTGGAAGCTATTTCATCAGACGGTTTCTTATGTGAGTATACTCTAATTTTGATTCAAATAGCCTTTTACATGGTTCTTGATGTTGCATGTGACCATTGTCTTTCATTGGTTTATCATCTTCTCCCCTTTGTTATGTTTATGGCTTTAAATTTGTTTCTCATTGTTGGTATAAGGTTCATATTGGACCATTATTTTTGCCTACTCTGTATCAAGTTTGGACCTCTCAAGCTACATATACAACACTCTAATGCATGATTACTTAAATTTTTAGAGTGAGAAACTGAGATCATTACTTTTTATCTTTTTCCTTTTTCCTTTTTCATCAATGTACCGATTCAGGTCACGCTCTTTCCAAGATGACCCTTCGCCCTCCATTGCAGGCTTTTTATTATTGCAAATCAGAACAAATCTGGTTCATACTCATACACTCAATCGCCAAGGGCTTCTCACGATCAAATCACCAAGGTTTCTCTCAGGTTCCAATCGATTCAAGTCACCAATGCAATCACCGAGGGTTTCTTCTCAGGTACAATCGCACAAATGTTTCTGTTATGGGTTTGAGTTGCACACCAAGGGTTTCTTTTCAGGTTCTAATGTTTATGCTATGGGTTTGGGGTTCTCGCAGATTCTTCTCCGTGGTTCGATTTTCACGTTTTTCTGGGGTTTTTATTGGGGTTGCATCTTGATTTCGATGTTTGCTTGTTTGATGTTTGCTTATAATCGATTTCTTCTAATCGATTTTGGGTTCTTCTAATCGATAAATGGTAGCTGCTTATATAATCAATTTTATGCTCAGCTCTGTGATTTTCCGATCCTAAGCTAAATCGCAGCCATGGCGGATTATCCTCATTTTGGAAGCTCTTTCATCAGACGGTTTCTTAGGTGAGTAAACTCTAATTTTGGTTCTTGAGGTTTAGTGTAATATCTGAAAATGGTACATGAACTTCATTTATAACGTGAAATTGATTCAAATAGCCTTTTATATGGATTTTTCTTTGGTTTTTGTCCATTAATAAAATAACCAAAAGCAATGATTGCTGCGGTTATGTGTTGTTTCGGATCTCTGTTTCATTTGGTTCTTGGACTTTGTATTGTGTTTGATGGTTGGTAATAAAAACATTCTGATGTTCATTTTATATCAACATTAGATCAATATATGTATTGAGAATATAAAAAGATAATTTTGATGTTAATATGTATGAGAAATAAATTAATACGTATGGTTGCTTTTATATGGATTTTTCTTTGGTTTTTGTCCATTAATAAAATAACCATTATCTTCAACAGTTTGGTTCTTTGAGGGTGTGATGATGATTTTAAATGCATCTGAGTGGGATTGGATCAATTTGTTAAAAGTTCATGTTTGCATTATTTTGTATGCCAGGGCAGCCTTCTCACTAATTCTACAAGACACTCTTTTTTTTATAAAAGCATCTCACTCATTCTTTAGCTGACATTCTTTTTTAAAAGGAGAACAAGACATTCTCTTTTTTATAAAAGCATCTCTCGCTCTTATTTAAGGAGCACATATCATCTCTGTTGGAATACGATTGGAATTCTAGGTTTCCATACCATCTCTCACAAACGACACGTAAGGTATATCGATCGTTTTTTATTGATTTATTATTAGCTGTATGGATTTTTGCTTCTTAAAGGATATCTTAAAATTGCTACAATGTTGTTTGAAATTATTAATTGGGTAATACAAACAGAGAACAACAATTATTAATTGTTTGAAATTATTAATTGGGTATCGATTTATATTATAAAGATGAATACATTTTTATTTTGTGTAAACATGAATTTTCGTTTTTTGGTTAATTATCAATTGCAGTAATCTAATTACAACAAAAAAAATTGGTCAACCAACCATTATGAACTTTAAAGTTTATAAAGATCATAAACGTCATACTCTCGATTTACAAAAAAATTTGACATCCCGCCGCATTGCGCGGGTAGCCAACTAGTAAAAACTCAACGACCACCTTTTTTCTAGCCAATTTTTTTAAATTAATTAATTTAGTTAATTCTCAAGTGGAAAGTAAGGTAACCTCCAAAGGGTTCATCTTTTGGTTCCTGGAGTTTTTGTGAGTTTTACGATAGGTGTAGTTGTGGCATTTTTATAATGGGTGCTAGGCAATGGCAAGAGGTACGCAATCGTAAGATGCGATAAACTTTATCGCATGCCACTCATGCGATAAGATTTGTCGCACAGATCATGCGATAAAAACAAACATGCGACAAAATTCAATCATGCGATAAAAGTGATCAAATTCATGCGATAATTGAAGAACATGTGATAACCAAGAACATGAACTTCGGCCAACTTTCCAGAATCCGGCGAGGGTTGATTTTCCGATGAGAACTTTCAGCACCCGTATCTTACTGATTTTCACTCTTTTTTTAATCTGAAAAATGTAGAATGATAAAAAACGAGATACAAATCGATCTGTGGGCTTAAACTGGATTAAAAACACAGGAAAATGATTTGACCATCATCATCTAATCAAACTTCGATGAACTGAAAATCGACTGTATGAACTCAAGAATTCCCGATTTGCTGTTGTTTCTCGATTCTAAATGCTGTAAAGTATTTGAAATCAACAAAAAATATCGATCTGTGATAAACAACACAACTAAATCACATTTAAAACGTAGCTCGATCAACATTTTAACTTTGAAAACTTCGATGAACACCAAAGGTAGCTACTGTTGATTTTCAGATTAGACAAACTGATACTTTTGATGCAAAAGAAACAATCCTCGATGTTTTAGACTGGATCAAAACACAATTGAGACAAATCTATGAGCAGAAATCAATCCAAAACACAACAATTATCCAAAATTCTTGAAAATTTTCAATAAAATCTCAAAAACTCTTCAATTTCTCAAAAATTGATAAAAATAATTGAATTGATGCACAAATCCCTCTGCTAAGATACCAATTGAGAGTTTCAGATAACAATGATTAAGCACAATAGAACTTGATTAGAGAAGAGAAATGATACAAGATATAATTAGATCTATATTCTCTCTCTAGAGGGTCATCTCTCATTACACACACACTCTCTCTCGTATGCAATACCCTCTAATGACCTCTTAATGTGCTTTTTCACACACAAAACCCTTACACTAAGGTATTTATACCTTTGACTTTCACATTTACTAACTTTGACCTTGACTATTGTTGACTAACACAACTGGACTCTAAATCTTGAATACATTTTGGTACTAACAGAACTTTTACTTTCTGAAATTAGGTTGATAAATATTGCTAGACAAAGACCTTTAGTTTCTATTCATAATTTGGTTGTCTCTTATACCGACGATAAACATGCCAACTACTTTTTCGTTTTTCCACAATAAATTCCAAAAAAATTTAACTACCTCACGTCTTCTAGATAAAATAAGATGTTTAAAGAATGAAAAAGTTTCACCATGTGGAATTATTTAGAGAAAGATGGGTCATCGGTGTGGTCAAATCATTACAACTCAAAATATATTATATTGATAATCATAAACAATTGTTTTAAGAGCATCTCCTAAGCTATGCTAAAATAGAAAAAAGTGGAATTTTAGTATTTTTGTTGCTCCAACAGCTATGCTATCTTTTATACTAAAATAGAGAAAAAAGAGGAGAGAGATTGTAAAAATCTCTAAATAGATGGTTTCCTCTAAAACTAATTATTACCCCAAAAAAGAAAAAAAAAATCTCTAAACTTTTCATATATTGAATATTTTTTTTAATATAACTAAATAAATTGAACATTTTAATAAGATAATTAATACTAGAGTTACTAAAATAACATAGTTGTTGGAGTTTAGATGCAATTTTTTTAGAGATTTTGAATTTTTTTACTCTATTTTAGAAATCATTTAACTTAGCTGTTGGAGATGCTCTGAGAATGGGAGAGAATCTCAAATATAAAAGGAAAAAAAACATAAAAAAAGGATGAAAAATATATTAAAAATATATTAAAAATAGAAATTAAATTAAAGATAATAAAGTAATATTCTTTGTGTAATTTGTTTCGGTACATTTTTCGTTATATTTTGCTAAAGGTGTTAGAACAATTTAAAGGAGTGAGTTCAATTAAGAACATCATCATTTTACGTAAGTTCTAGAACACTCATATCACATCACTAACAAAACAATAGGGAATCACTGACGGAATTTGCCATCGGTAAGAGTTGAATTCGTCAATGATCCATCAGTTTGGGTGAGTTCAACTAAGAACATCATCAATATATATGTATTTACATGCTATATATAGACATAGTGTAGTACACATACACACAGATACATATATATATATATATATATACATATATATATATATATATATATATATATACATATATATATATATATATATATACATACGCGTAAATATTTAGATATCCACATAGGGTTGGGTTCACGAGAGAACAACATGTTTTCGTGAGAACGCGAGACCAAAAAATAACATTAAAACTTCACAGCAATTCATTGTGAAGGTATGAAAAACAGCAAACTTTCACAACAAAAACTTTGTGAAGGTTTACCTTCACAATATCTTCACGGTCTTTTGTTGTGAAGGTTTATGTGATCCCAGAACAAGTAATCAATCCATGTATAACAATCAGATGGTCACCAATATATATTAAATGAAGAACAATCCCAAGTACAAAGATGAATTCTAGAGAGAAAGACTATGTGTGTGTACTTGAGTGAAATGGTGGTTGATGACCTAATTAGAAAATCTAGGCATAGCAAACATTATATACTATGTAACTTTCTAATTACAATATTAGTCCCTCTACATAGTACAACTTAGAATATTATGCACTAACATTCTCCCCCTTTGTACAATGTAGAGGCAAAGAGTTTAAGCGTCCACCGGTGACACATACTTCTTCCGAATCCCGAAAATGATCTCAAACCTTCTCAGTGCATTCCTGTATTCCTTCCGGTGTGTTATAGCATCCAGTACTTGTTTGATCAGCTCCTTCTCCGTATCTTTCAGCTTTACCTCCCCTCTCGCATCCAAACGCAATCTACTTTCAAGGTGAACCTCAATAATCTTGAAAGTTCCGTCACTCAACTTGTTGGTTTCAAGAACTCTCATAAATCTCTTCTTTGAGTCTCTATCGAAGTAAACAACTCCAAGTTCCGGTTTCTTCAATACAGTGTAGGCTGGGACACCTTGAATATCTGAAAGACGCCGGTTCGGTGCTCTTAGGTTTAATCTGGCTTGGCGTGATTCCAGACCCATCTGAAAGTCTTTTAGATAAGAGAACTTCAGAATGTTCCGCATGAATCTCTTTATACTTTGATATGCAGCAGACCATTCAACATCCTTATTTGGAAGGCAGGCTAGGGAATTGTAGAGGCTTAGGAGGTTGTCTAGCTTTAAGCTTTTGAAATCTGCCTCAGAGAAGACACATTCAGTACCATTAGATTTTCTAACCGTAAACACTGGGTACCAGACTTTGGAGAGCTTGTTTGACTCGACCTTCAGCACTTTCACAATCACACTGTCTGGTTTTACGACATCTGATCCTAGGTTTTTGTTGCCCATTACATGTAAGAACTCGATCTTTTGAAGTGAAGGCCAATCTTCAATTCCGTATAGCTTCTCTAGGTCGAGCCTTTGGACATCTTTAACAAACAGGTATCTCCTTATACTTTCTTGAAAGGGAATCAGAATCCTCACTCGTTCACCTGTAGCCACATACCTTGGCTCAGCATCTATCACTTCCTGATAGATTTGTAGTTCAGCTTCGAGTACAGGATCCCTGATTCTGCCATCGGCTTGCATTTGAACTACTGGAGCAGCTTCTTGTACCACTGGAATTACTGGAGGCGCAGAAGTACTTGCACTTTGATCAATCAATAGTTGTGGTTGAGTAGTATCATCTGGATTTTCGTTGTCAGAATCGGAAGCAGCCATAATAACTCCGGTGATGTCAAATAAGTCTTCTATTTCCTCTTTGATCTGGACAGTTGTTCTCTCAGGTTCTTCCTCATAATCAATGTCAATATAGTCAACAATCAAAGCATTCACCATCCTTTCATCATCTGTTCTATTGTCAACAACTGAAGGATTTTCAACCCCAGATATGACATCAGCTAGAACTTCGGTTTCATCCACTTGGACCATGTCAGCGTCTGTTCCACCTGCCCCTGTCTCCTTTTCACCAGCTGACTGACCTGAACCCCCAACATCTGCAGTAGCTGTAGTACTGGATTCACCAACCCTTGCTCTCTTCTCCCCCTCATGAGAATCAGGATCATCCTGATCATCATGTCTGCGTTTCTGTGGAGCTTGAGCCTGAATCCCACACTTCTCTTCAACTACCTTAAGCCGGTTAGAGATGGAGGTGAATCCGTTCATCATAGCTTCCGTCATATCTTTCATAGAATCGGTTAGACGCTGGAAGTCGTTGCTAGAAGGTGGTTGGTTTGAGGTTTGGGCTTGAGGTTGGGTATGTTGACGAAGTAATCCAATTAGGTCAACTTCTTCAGCTGTACTAGTGTCGCTTTTGGCTAGGAGTCGGGCTAACAACTCTGATTTGAGCTGGTCTTCAGGGATTCGGTGTAATGGAACTGGTGGTGGTTGTTGTGGGTCGGATTGTGTATTGGATGGTTGATTCTGAGGGGTTGACGACGATTCAGCGATTCCTTTGCCCTTGATGGCTCTGCTCACTTCACTTGTTAATTTGTCAACTGAACTCTGCATGGCCCGTCGGTGTTGCAAATAGGCAGTTTCAATTGCGCCTAAAGCAGACGCCAATAATGGTAGCGTGATATAATATGGACGCGGTCCAAGCATTTGTATAACCTGTTGAGGAGGAAAATTGGGAAACATTTGTCTAACATCCGGACCACTTAGGTTACCGGTTATAGTAGCGGTTGTAGCAACCGTACTGCCTGTGTTCATAGCTGGTGAAGTGTTGACTATGACAGGACTTCCACCCGGTCCTCGTGGGGCACCAACAAATGGCGGCCGCACTCGGGGTGTTCCGGTTGGAGCACGAAAGCTCACAACTTGTTGGGATTCCGACGCATGTGTCCTAGGAAAAGATGTATGTCCAAATAGCTCTAGACTCAATGTGTGTGGAATAAAAGGCGGTGGCCAGGGCAGGAGCCTACCTTGTTCAATATCAGCAGACACCAAGTGTGTCGCCGATAGCAGTTGTGCTTTATCCCCTGTGGAAGATGAAACGCCGGCAATTTGAGATGCCGACGAGTGGCTTAGAGGGGTTGTGCTTTGCATGGCTGGGTCCACCATGGCTTGTTCAATACGCAACGGCGGCGTACGCTCGTTGGTAGAAGATGTGGCTACCCGGCTTGGATCGGTTCGGGGAGAGTCAGTAGTTAAAACTTTATCTGACCCTATCTCTTTTTCTCCCATTTCTTTTCTCGCCACATCACTGCTCACATGTATATTTTCTACTATCGCTCCCTCATTCCACCTTATGTCACCAAAATCTCCGGAGGGTCCGACGTTCCAAGTGGAATCATCATCGGAACCCTCAGTAAGTTGACTCTGACCGATATGTCGCGAAATTAGATCTGCATCAGGGTTATGACTAGGATCGGAGTCGGAATCATCGTCAGCTCGAGGTTGGTCAGATACTTCATCGTCGGATGATGAAGCATCGGGGTTAAAATCGGAATCATCCTCGGATTCCATCGGAATGTCATCGAGGATGGGAATACGTATAGCTCCGGTAGAAGATGCCTGACCAGCAGTCCTCGCCATCCCACCCACTCTCTTTCTTAATGTTCTTCTCACCACTTCCCGTTCAGGAACCCCAAGTTCCTGAACCTGCTCAACATGTAAACCCTCACCGCCTAATGGGATAGCACCATGGGGAGGTCCGACCGGTTCTGGCTGGACCACTAGTGCGTTAGCTAATCTATATTGCGTAACTACCTCAGACTGCTGGTTGGCATAGGCAAGTACAGGTTCTGGAATAACGGCGATGTGTACAAAGTCAGCATGTGCCGACATGATCAGATAATGCACGTATTGTGTCGGACCTTGTACCGCATTTGGGCGTCTAGGAATTTCTCGGTTGCCCTCCATGATCTGGTGTATAAGAATCTGGAAGAACCGTTGATATGGCACGAAGTTTCGGTTCTTCTTCGATCGTCTTTTGTCTTCGACTAGCTCTTGTAGCTTGTTCCAAAGTATCATGGAATAGTCGATTTGGCGATTGAAGGCGAATGCATGGAACATCCGAAGGGTTGGAAGGTTGCATTTGTCAAGCTCGATATGCTTTGACGTCATGCATCTGTTGAATATGGAGCAAAGGGTGTACCATACTGGTGGTAGGTGCTTTCTTAGGAATTTGGAGGAGCCGGCTAGGACAGGGTTATTTGGATCTTGGTAGCCTAAGCTTTGGATATCTGGGTACCATATCTTCAAAGTTCGGGTTAAAGGGTAGGTCTAAGGCTAGACGGAGTCGTTTAAGGGTAATCCGAGCATCGAAATGATCGACTTGGGCAGTAAAGTGTGGACCCCGTTGGTTTGTAGGAGGATGGAATTGTAGTGTGTGCCAAAACTGTTGTAAATAAATGAGGGGCACAGTGACTACCCTTGTGAGCACTGTTCGGAGAGGATGGCCGCGGATGATCTCGATGATAATCTGGTGGTCGAACGCCACGTCGAGGTCTAGATGATGATTATTGTCGTGAAGGGCAAGGTGGAGACTTCTCGGTAGAAGCTCTGCATCTAGATCACGGGCGTTAACCGATGGATGCGACGATCGGTGCGATGGCATGATGGTGTTCTCATCAGAGGAATGGCCGTCATTATGAGCCATCTGAACAGTGTCAAAGTTTAGATCAGTGCCAAAAACTGGTTTTCTTCAAAAAATTTCCAAAAAATTTTCTAAGTCAGGGAACTATCGCAACCAACACAAAAAGGTTATCGCAACAAAGAGGTTATCGCAATGAAGAGCTTGCGATGAGATGTTATCGCAACAAGCAGGTTGCGATAAGAGGTTATCGCAACAAGCAGGTTGCGACAGTTATGAATAATAGACGGTTGCGACAAGTTTGAATGTGAAAAGAACATTATGGCTTGCGATAGTTATGAACAACATATATTTTTCTAAGTGTTTTAAATCTAGAAATCGATTTTTGCACAATGATGATGTTTAACCTAGCCTACAATGCTCACAAACAACACAGAAGCTAAACCCCTATCGATTCTACCTTTAAACTAACACAGAAGCATCGATTTGCATCAGGATATGAACGGTTTTAAGCATAAACCCTAAAAAAGATTTAAAATCAAGTAGAGTATGAATCCACGGATGAAATTGACTGAAACTTAAAACGAATGTACCTCGAAGTATTGCGAATGCGATGCTATCGATTTGAAGTCCAAAAACTTGATGAAAAAATCGAACACAATCGGCAGTTTCGAGTGAGAGAGTTGAGAGAGTTTGAAGATTTTGAAAATTGAGACAAAACCCTCAAACACCTCGTATTTAAAGGATTGAGACAAGGTGACACGTGGCATGATTCGATTGGTCCAAATGGTTTGATCCCACAGTGTCAAGTTATCGCAAGTACAAGGTTGCGATAACCCTCCTTGTTGTCGCAACGAACAGATTGCGATAGATGTTCAACCTTATCGCAACAGAGGGTTGCGATAAGTTACTATTCCTTGGGTCTTATCGCAACAGATGGTTGCGATAAGTTACTGTTCATCAGTAACACTTGGACATTTTCAGATAAAAGTTTAAAAGATTTTATCACATTGGAAGATGTCCAACTTCCAATTGATTCAGCACTCAAGGTTTTAAACACAGTTTTCACTCCCCCTTAAATGATGCATAGATTTGAAAATTTGTTTTCATCATTTAAGAGTTAGTATTTGAAAGCAAATCAGAACACTTACCTTGGCTTCTCGGAAGCAATAGTCACAATGTATCTATACTTACATGATTTGGCAGTTATGCACACTCCCCCTTATTATTGTGCATAAGATCTGTTCTATAACTCCCCCTGAAACCATGAACATACCTTTGTGCAGATACGGGTATCATACCAAATCATAGATAAGACAATTAAAAGAAGAGAAAGAAAGAGCAAGTTGAAGAAATAATTATAATACAACTAAGATATGAAAATTTAAATAACAGATATTGAGAATAGAATATGATGAAAATTTGAGTGCATCAATCTAGATACGAAGTCTAGATTGAGATACAAATATTTCCATCTATTATATGATCAATATATGGAAGTTAAACTTTCATATTCAGCATGCCGAGCTTGGATACTAGAAAATTGAAACGTTTTTCATCCAAGGCTTTGGTAAAGAGATCGGCAAGTTGATACTCAGTTGTAACAAAATACAATTCAACGGTTCCTTTCTCAACATGATCTTTTATGCAATGATACCTTATGTCAATGTGTTTGGTTTTGGCGTACTGGACAGGATTAGCAGATATAGCAATAGCACTCTTACTATCGCAGTAAATGGGGATCTTCTCGTATTTAAACCCATAGTCCATGAGTTGGGTCTTCATCCAAAGGACTTGTGAACAACAGCTCGCCGGGGCAACATATTCTGCTTTCGCGGTTGATGTTGAAACACAATTCTGCTTCTTCAACGACCAACTCACGAGCGTGTCTCCCAAAAACTGGACGTGCCCCGAGGTGCTCTTTCTATCCAGCATGCTTCCTCCGTGATCAGTATCTCAATATGCAGTGAGTTCGAAGCCGGTTCCCTTGGGATACCACATTCCAAGGTACGGAGTGCCTTTCAAGTACCGAAAGATTCTTTTGACGGCGCCGATATGTGACTCTTTGGGTTTAGCCTGGAATCTAGCACAGAGACAAGTCGAAAACATTATATCTGGACGACTAGCGGTTAGGTACATTAGAGACCCGATCATTCCTTTATAAAGCTTGACATCAGCATCAATACCGTCTGGATCTGGACCTATCTTAGATCCAGAAGCCATTGGCGTACCGATCGACGTACAGTTTTCCATCTTGAATTTCTTCAAGATATCAAACACATACTTCGAACGGTTGATGAAGATACCCGTAGAGAATTGTTTTTACTTGTAATCCGAGAAAGAAATTAATCTCTCCCATCATACTCATTTGAAATTGAGTCATCATAATGTCCGAAAACCAAGTACAAAGTCCAGGGTTAGTCGAACCAAAAATAATATCATCAACGTAAATCTGAACTAAAAGAATATCACCTCCTTTGCGAAGAGTAAACAGAGTTGTGTCGATTTTACCTTTCACAAAGCCAGCGTTTAGTAGAGAGGTAGATAATCTTTCATACTAGGCTCGAGGGGCTTGTTTGAGACCGTATAGGGCTTTGTCAAGAATGTATACGTGATTTGGATAGTCTTTATCCACAAAGCCTTCCGGTTGAGACACATACACTTCTTCCTTAAGGACACCGTTCAAGAAAGCGGTCTTCACGTCCATTTGATAGACGGTGAAGTTTTTGAAAGCGGCATACAAAAGAAACATCTGAATTGCCTCAAGTCGAGCAACCGGCACGTATGTCTCGTCATAATCTATCCCCTTTTGCTGCCTATACCTAGGCATGGAAACGGGGCGGGTATGGGGAAGGGATCTCCATCCTCGGCCCCGGCCCCGATTTGTGATACCCTCCCCTGGCCCCGGCCTCGGACGGGTACGGGGATACCAACCCCGGCCCCGGTCAACTTTTGGTCAAGACCCGTTCAACATCCGTTCCCGGTTTGTACCCGGTTCCCCGACCCAGTTGGTGTGAAGTGTATGTATATATTGATAGTATAGTCGTCGTACAATGAACAACTACCTAAACCCTAAACCCTAAAAAGGTAACGAAAATGGGTTTCCCCGGCCCCGGCTCCGGTACCCGGTTTGGCGGGGAATCCTCGGCCCCGGTCGGGTCGGGTGAATCGGGTTCCCCACCAGGTCGGGTCAAATTGCCATGCCTACCTATACCCTTTTGCTACCAAACGAGCTTTGTTGCGCACAATTATTCCGTCTTCGTCTTTCTTGTTCTTTAGGACCCACTTGGTACCAATGACTGTCTTACCTTTGGGTCGCGGAACTAGTCTCCACACCTTCAAAGCTTCAAACGAATTCAACTCTTCTTGCATCGCAACCAACCAATCAGGGTCTTCTAAGGCTTGTTGAACTGTTGAGGGCTCAACTTGACTTAGGAAAAGTGCATATAAAACTTCATTGGCGGATGCGGATGCAAATCTTGTCTTCACTGGTTCAGATACATCACCAATCACCTGATCAATTGGGTGACTGCGTGTCTACCTTGTGGAGTGTGGATGGAGAGATATAGCATTTTCATTGGGGTCTACAAGGGTAGGGTCCTTATCAAAGTTCAACTCGATCGTCAGCGTCGGTTCCGATTGTGAGGCATGTTGCTTGTCAGAATTGACAATTGGCACAACCTCGGGAACTGATTCGGTAGATTGTTCAGGAATGTTGTTATTACCCTGATCACCTATATTCGAAGATGTTCCAGATGAAGAAGCACCACTTGTAGATGCATGTTGTCGTGCTTGTGTATATGCCATCGTTGTGTTCCTTGGAGAAGTTGCAGGAGTAGTTGCACCAGTATTTGATAAGGTCAGCACCGGCGAAGGGCCTGACACAGTATCTTGCACTGGTGGTGTTTCAACTTGTATCCTGTTATTGACAGATGAAGAGTGTTTATCAGTACTAAAATAGTCATCATAAAAATGTTCAAACAATACATCAAGTTCATTAGGATTAGAATTAGAAGTGGAAGCTTGATCCTTGTTTGAAGATCTAGTCATCATTGGACGAATTTGTCCAGATGCTAGAATTCCGGAGATCGCGGGTTCTGTACTGTTTTGCATAGAAGCCATGTCTTCAGATTCGTTGAATTTGACATTTATGCTTTCCATCACAGTTCTGGATGACTTGAGGTAGACTCTGTATGCTTTAGATGTGAGCGAGTATCCGATGAAGAAGCCGTCAATACCCTTAGGACTGAATTTGTTCAATTTGTCCTTATCGTTCAGCACAATACACCTGCATCTAAAAACACGAAAATAGTGTATTACAGATTTTCTATTATTAACCAATTCATATGGAGTCTTTCCAAACCGTCGATGTATGATTGAACGGTTTTGTGTATAGCATGTCGTTGCAACAACTTCAGCCCACAGAAACAGAGGTAGATCAGCATAAGACAGCATCGTTCTGGCCGCTTCAATGAGTGTACGGTTTCGTCTTTCAACGACATCGTTCTGCTGAGGTGTTCTGGCCGCAGAATATTGATGAGTAATTCCTAACGACTTAAAGAAGTCATCAAGAGTTCTGTTTTTAAACTCTGTCCCGTTGTCTGATCTGACAGTCTGAACTGTTTGTTGACGATTCACTTGAAGCTGTTTGAGTAACGAGATGATCAAGTCAGGTGTTTCATCTTTTGAGCGTAGAAACTTGACCCATGTGTATCTCGAGTAATCATCGACGACTACTAACACGTAACGTTTGGCACTAATACTCTAAGTCTTCATCGGACCACAGAGATCCATATGAAGAATTTCTAAAGCTTTACTTGTGCTGGGTTCGGGTTCTGGTGGATAAGGAGCTCGCTTCATCTTCCCCTTCTCACACGCGGTACAAAAATTGTCTTTCTCAAATTTCAGAACTGGTAGACCTATGACTAAATCACCCAACGTCAACTTTTGAATGTAACGGAAGTTGAGATGAGATAGTCGTCTATGCCACAACCAGCTTTTCTCTAAAGATGCTTTCGACATAAGACATACGTCATTCTTAGGCTTGAGAGTTGATAGGTCAATAGTGTACAGATTGGACTTTCTAGAACCAACAAGAAGCTCATCTCCTCCGTCGGTAAGAACTGCACAACGGGTCTTCTTAAAATGGACTTCTAGGTCTTTATCACAAAATTACCCTATACTAAACAAATTATGTCCTAAGCCCTCGACGTAGTTGACTTTTGTAATCCTCACATTATCTTTAACAATATCTCCGTAACCCAAAATTGGAGAATATTGATCGTTTCCAAACTTCACCCTACCACAGTCCTTTTCCACAAAATTAACGAGCAGCTCCTTTCTTCCAGTCATGTGTTTTGAGCAGTCTGAATCTAAGTACCAGACATGACTGGGCTGCAAAATGGAAATTAAACGGTTTTAGGTACCCATTGCCAATTGGGTCCTTTCTGATTAGTAGGTTTAGTCTTGACATTATGAGTTCTATAACTGGTTTTAAGATAATCATTGGAGTAAAACCAACGGTTATAGTCAGATTTGCAGATAAAATCATCCACACCACAAGAAGCACAACAAATTTGATCACGTGCCAAATTAATCAGTTGTCGCATTGAATAAACCTTGTAAGGAACTACAAGTTTTCGTCCCTTGCCAACATCATAATTAATAACATTTGAAACAAAATTGTCTTTCTTGGAATTTAAAACATTTGAAGTAACGTGGGATGATTTGATCTGGGCGACATCCTCTGTGGACTCCTTTATTCTCCACTCAAGGCGCGTGTTGTTTCTCAAATTACGATCTGAAAAACCAGACAAATAGGAGTCGTAAGCTTTTGAATTCTGAGCTTGAGAAGAGTTAACATGCTTCTTTCTTTTTCTTTTTCTTTTTCTTTTTCTTTTCTTTTTCTGTAATGATTGTTTTGATTTAGATTTGGAATAATAATCATTAACAAAAACAACACTAACCCAATCGATTTTAGAGCAAAAACAACACCTTTTGATATCAAAAATCGGATTTTTAAGTAAGAACACAACCAAAAGTTTTGAACTTGATTTGCAAAATTAACCTATCAAACGAGCGAATTGAGTTGTGAAAATTTGCAGAATTGCTTATAAGTATGATTCTAACACAACCCAACAAACGAATTTGAACAATTTAAGCAGAATCACAGATTTGATAAATCAAGAAAAAGTCAGACGTGAAATAGTCAAACTAACCAGAAATCAATGATTGAGACTTTGAATCGAATCCGTCCGTCTGCTCTGATACCAATTGTTGAATCCAGATCCGTGCAACAATAATGAAATCGAAATAATGAACAAATAAGAATAATGATTTCAACTGGTCATCCCTGTATTAAGCTTTCAATCAGAGAATTTTTAAATACGAGTAAGAAAGCTAATGAGATGATTAGCTTGTTTTTCCAAGCTAACCTTACATTAAATACAATGGGCCCGTGGTTAACAAGCCCACGGCCCGTTCACTATGGACTAAGATTAAACAATTACACTTTGACCCTTGAACTTTAAATCAACAATAAAACTTGCCCTAACAATCTCCCCCTTTGATTTGAAGTTCGAGTTCGCGCTCTAGCTCTTGCCAGTTGAATACGTATCGTTTGCGCAAAGCGAAGTGAACCTCAAATAGTCTGATTGCACGACGATAGTCGATGCGGTCTTCAATCATTTCTAAAGCTTCCCGAGCAGTTGTTTCATTTGGATTTGGGACATACGAATGCTTTGGATTTTCAGACTCGTGCTGAATAATTTTTCGAAGAGCATCTCTGACCTTTAGTAGCGTGCCGTCACAAAATCTGTCTACCTGACTGAAACGCATAAACTTCTTTTCGTTCTGTTCGTTGTTGTAGACTATCCCGAATTCAGGTTGTAGAAGTAGAGAGTTCTCAGATACATCTTCAGCTCAGGAGCTTTCAGATTTGGTTTTATCAGATTGACTTTCTTAGCCTTGTTCTCGACAGCCATTTGAAAATCCGTTAAGTATGACATCATGATAGTACGGACCAGGTGTCGACGAACAGCTTCGAGCGCCTTTGTAATCTCAAGCGGCCGGACGGTTCTTGAACGTAAGTCTTTCAGCAATACCAGAAAGTCGAGCGGTCGGAGGTTCTTGAAGTCAGCTTTAGAGAATCTCCATTCATTACCATCTTCGCGGCGAACGGTGAAGACTGGATAGATGATTCTCATGATACGGCCTGAATGGATGTTAAGAACCTCTGTGATCTGAAGCTTTGTTCTGACTTGACTGACTGGAAGGCACCGCTGCATTGCAAGAATTTACCGCCGTTGGTATTCGGGGTCGAGGTTGTAAATACCAAGGAAAAAGGTTGGCTCGATCGGGCGAAGTTTGTGGACGAACAGCTTTTTCAAATATTCCTCCAGATGAGGGATAAGTACCGTGATCTTCTCCCAACGGTTATGTTGTTGTTGAGGAAGGGGAGGAAGATCAGAAGCTGTCGTGGGAGGAGTAGTTGTCGGTAGATCGGCAGAAGTAGACTCGGGTCTTGTTGATGATGTTCTGGCAGGTTGAGCATAGTGAACAGGGGATGCTCCATATAGATTTTGGAGCAGGAACTGATCGTAGTCAATATTGTCGTCCTCATCAGTAGGGAAGACCAAATTTACCTAGAGATTTACGGCACTGGCGGCTTTTTCGTACCATGCATCTTCGGTCTCCGGGTTGGTCTCACACTCTGGATCTATCATGTCCAGTATCGGTCTGTCTGACGAGTCAAAATCGACCAGTTTCTGTGTTGAACCCTCGGGCTTTTCAACCGTCGGGTCTTCTTCATCTGAAATGTCCATATCGATGACCATCGGTGCTAATGACAACTCGGCTTCGGGTGTTTCTGTTGAGGCTGCCGTAGTTGGAGGTTCCTGTTGAACCACAGATGTCGCTGCAGTCTGGATCAGGGAGGCGGTCTCGGTTAGACGTTGTCGCTTCTCCCCCTCACGGTGATCAGGATCCTCTTGGTCATCGTGTCGATGTTTAAGACCGCCGGCTTGACTCTTACAAGTGTCTTCTAGTGAGCGGACCCTCTCAGATAGTGTGGCAAGAGCTTTGTTGTAGGTCTCGAGGGCTGAGTCAATGGCGTCGAGGCGTGAGGTGATGGACGAAGATGGAACAGTGACCTGGGATCGAAGAACTGAGATCAGGTTTGCTTCGGCAGATGTGGTTGTGTCGGATTCCTGGAGCAGTTGGGCTAAGAGCATCGTCTTCAGTGTGTCCACCGAATAAGTAGGTTGTGGTTGAGGCGGTGGAAGCACAGAAACAGATTCAGTGCCGACGAGGTGACCCTTTCCTTTGATAGCATGCATCGCTTTGGCAAGCTCAGCGGCTACATGTGACTGCATTTGTTGCTCCATAACCTGTCGGACAGCCTCAAGGGTGCTGTCCAGAGACCCTTTTGACACAAAGTCGGGTAAAATAACGCCGGGCTCACTGAGAGTACCCGTTGAGGCATCCACCGTAGAGGTAGAGCCACCTACGTTCACAGCTGGCGTGATATTAACTGTGGTAGGATTTCCGTCCAATCCTCGTGTTCCGGTAGTCGGAGACACTATAGACGTTCCGGTCGGGTCACTAAGAGCCGCGACTTGGTGTTGTTCCTCATCAAGTGTCCTAGGCGAAGAATGTTCAGTAACAATAGGCTCTAGACTCGATGGTGCACACAAAGAAGTCGAGATCGGGGGCTGCTGGTCTCTTATTTCAACACCAGCACTCTCCGAGTGAGAGGCCGGTGGAAGTTGTGCTTGTTCCCCGTGTAATGTTGAAACATCCGTCTGTTTTGAGACGGATGAGTGGCTATGGGGGGTGTGCAATTGCTCTGCTGGGTCCACGGAGGCTTCTTCAATACCCCGTCCCAACAAATGAGACGGGATAGCAGATGTGGCAACCCGGATATCACTCGGTTGGGGTCGCTCTTGAGCCTCGTTATCTTTACGGCTCGATCTTTCCTGGTTCAACTTTGAACGCAGTTCTCTCCTTCTCGCATGATCTAACTCAACACCTAAATCTCCCTCAGATGTCCTAGGGATAGGTTCGGTTCCAGTGGGTGGAGAGTCAAGTGGAATGCCAGTGGTAAAATCAGGGTTGGGTCCGATACCGTGAGGGATTTGTCTCAGGCGGATGTTGCGGTCGGTATCGGAGTCCGTGGAGTCGGATTCCACGTCTTCGACTTGCGTACTGGAGAGGAGGGTTCGGTGATATATGGTTCGGTTGAGTGATGTAGGCGTGGTCTCGAAGATGGACCGGCTGGAGCTGAGCTGGAACCGGGCTGCGATTCCACTGCACCACCTACGCTCGTTCCCCTTCCTCTCACAACTAACGTTCCCCGCCCGACAGCACCTGCTTGTCGGGCCCTTCCACCTCTCACTCTTGGACCCTCACGTCTCTCGGGTCTAAGTCCTTGGGCAGGTCCCTCCGGCGCTGGCTGGACCATGGGATTCCCTAACACTTCCCTATACGCTACTACCCCTGGTGCAGTGGGATCGTGTAACATCCTGAATTTTCGTTATTATTATTTTAATAAGAATTGAGATGTATTTGTATTTTGTGTAAAACCTTGAATTATAGAGATTTATAATTCAATTGGGTTAAAATGCAAGTGATCAAAGTTAAGTGTTAATTCTGGAATAAATGGAACTTGAGGGTGTATTGGGTCATTAGTGAATTGTGTTTGGATAAGAGGCTGAGAAATGAGAAATATCTCATTCTTGGTTCTTTGAGTCGGCAGAGAGAAGGAAATAGAGAGAAAAGAGAGAAAGGAAGAAAGCAAACTTGGATCATCAAATTGGTAAGGATTGTGTTGGTTTCTGATATAATTTGTTATAGATATTGGGTTGTAAACGAATCTGCTTGTTGATTAGGTTTCCAGAAATCAGTAACAACAGATTGGAATCGAAATCGTGCAGAAAAGAAGGGTTTTGCAAACCAAAGGTGAGTTCATTCAGTGTTTTGTACAAATAAATGTTTTTAAGTTGTTATAAACCTTGATGTAACTGTATAATTTGACTATGGCTGAATAGAATGGCTTGAAATAAGCTAATTGATGAATTAGAAGGAATTATGGGCAAATTGAACGAACCGGTACTCATAGTCCTGGTAGTCGAGAGTCCCGGTACAGGGGAGTCCCGGTACAGGTGAGTCCGGTCTTAGTTATTATATACCGGGAGTTGTTTTATACCGGGAGTTGTTATTATATACCGGGAGTTGTTTTATACCGGGAGTTTTTATTATATACCGGGAGTTGTTTTATACCGAGAGTTGTTATTATATACCGGGAGTTGTTTTATACCGGGAGTTGTTATTATATACCGGGAGTTGTTTTATACCGGGAGTTGTTATTATATACCGGGAGTTATTTTATACCGGGAGTTGTTATTATATACCGGGAGTTGTTGTATATACCGGGAGTTAGTATATACCGGTAGTTGTTATATATATATCGGGAGGGGTTTATACCGGAAGTTATTATATACCGGGAGTTAGTATATACCGGGAGTTATTATATATACCGGGAGTTGTCAGTATACTGTAACAGTAGTAATTCTGATAGTTAAGACATTATGGGGTCTTGGATTATTTGTACTCTTCTGATTGTTTTGAAGACTACAGTTCGGTAAATCGTGAAAAGATACGATTAGGCATTGTCATATAACTTATGTAGTTCGGACATACGTACATTCATGTATAGTATGTTAGGTTTATAAACTGCGCTAGTGTGATGCTAGGCAGGATTATATTGAGTGTAATAGATCCATAGGCATTAGTGTTTGGTAATCACATGGGATAGGCGTGTGGTATAAATCGTTATCCCAGTGTGTGTGGGAAACCAAGGAACAGTCATGTGGTGATAAATATGCATGTGTAATTGCTATTTATAGGTTGAGAGCATTAATCTAGAATCAGTAATGATTCGTAGTGTGGCTCTAGGCGGGATATGATGGCGGGAATATTGCCTGTCATATTCTAGGAATTGGATAACGGAGCATTGATCTAGAATCAGTAATGATTCGTAGTGTGGCTCTGGGCGGTAAGAAAAGGAGTAACCAGGTTTACTATAACTTGTTTACATTGATTTTGCAAATGTTATTATTGAAACGAATGTTCTCACTATGCATTGGCCTAATCGTTTCCTATAATGTTTTCTTACCAGGTTCAGGCTCGGGAAAATAAAGGGTTGTGGGACGAGCGTTTTTGGATTAGCAGTGGTGGCAATTAACAAAGAGGATATTTTTGATGGATAGCTTAGATACCTTATTTAATCTGATTATAGTTACATAATTAGATTGATAGGTTATTTGAAGTATCCTGTTTGTAAATATACTTTTGATGGTTAATCCCCTTGCTATTTATATAAGTTGAAGTTTTGTTATCATAATCTGTTGTAACTTGAGGTTTAAATTGGCTCGGATTTTGGGGCGTTACAATATGGTATCAGAGCACTAGTTTAAGCGAACTAAGTATACTGATGAGATACTTAGACTTAAGCTGAGATGGAGTAGGTTATGATATGTGAGATATGGGTAGAAGTGTTAAGACGGGATAGTCTTAGAGTCAACGGAATTACGTGAAATTAGTACTGTGACAATGGTAACGAGGATTCTCCTGTATAATATGTTCACAATTCCAATTAGCTACTGTTATTACGAATATATTGTTACACGAGCATGCTTATTTCTAAATTGTTACAGTGACTAATGATCGGTAAAGTACGTTTCGTATGTTTAGAATTTTGTAACCATTTCTTATGGTTACCCCTTTATGTTATAGCAGAATGATGGTGAATACATCGCTAAAATCCTTCAACTCTTTGGAGGACAGATCAGTAAATGATTAGAGGTTGGAAGGACAACCTGGAACTGGCGAGACTCATGAAAGTCCTCCAAGGCAACCTTTAGTAGGTGGATTGTTGTGTGTGGAGATAGAGCATGAGAAGATTGATTAAGAGGGAAATGGTATGACATATTGGAGTATGTAGATCGTGGAATGCCAGTATAGCAAATGTTATAAATCCGAGAGGGCAACCACTGGTCGGAAGTAGAGTGTCAATGATAAGTTACGTAAGTAAGACGATTGACCTCGTTTGAGTAAATAGCCTTCAATTGCGAAGAAAGTTTATGCCTGGTGTTTTAGTGTGTGTTACATGAATTTTCATGATTTCAAACCAAATGCATAAATAACAGTTTTAGTCAAGGTTGAATTGGCATGTGCGAAAGTGTATTCAAGGAAAAGGCAATCCCATTTACGTCGCACAACGAAAATTTTGGAGTTTTTACAACGTATTTCTTGCTTTACATGAAAAGATTTTCATTTAGTATATTACCGTCGCAACAACACAGTTTTGGTTGAGAAGGATTGAGTTTTCAGAAATTTAATATGCAAACGATTCTCGAGATCGTTGTGCAGTACTTGGGGTATGTGTGCCCAAGTTGTTCCAAGTGGGGGTTATTTAAAATGAGAAAATGTACGAAATGATTTGTCATGCATAAAGGCTAAGAATTCGCTAGGTCGTAGAGTATTACGTTATAAGCTAAGAAAGAACTCCAAGAGTGGAGGGGTGTTGGATAAACCTGGGGAGAAAGTTTGTAGTTTTGGTAATTGTGTTCAAATGAGAGATGAACAGTGTGAGAATCGAAAGTGGACTTTAGTGTCGGTTGCATGAGAGTCTGTACCCTTGTTCGCTGACTAGGAATACAATTGCTGAGGAACGGTTGTGTCAGGAGGAAGAATTAGGTTCAGTTAGGGACCTTAAGGTTAAGGAAGGGTCGACATGTCGAATTTTGACTTTGAAGTCGATAGTTGTGTAAGGTGTATGAGACCTTTCGTCTGTCATTGGGTGCGGCCTGGGAGCGTCCCGCGTATGCCTGTGCGGGCAGGATCAAAATCGTGAGCGGTGCCGGCATGCTGTTATGCAGAGGGTATGCGCAAAGCGATTTTTTTTATGTGCGTCATATTTGAAGGTTTTGAATGATTAACCAATAAATCGCGAGTGAAAGAAATTTTGGTTAATTTATTGCATAAGTGAAAGTTATGTAGTCAAAACACGCTTTTAAATGATTATTGTGGATGTGCAATAATTTTGATGTATTACATTTTGAAAATGGAAACGTGTGGGTTGGGGGATTTTTGGTAAATCCGATCATGTAAAGATTTTGAGTAACAATGTATTTTGGTTTGCGTAACCGTGTGAGTGACACGCGTTTAACCAAACATTTATTTTTGGCCTTAAAGGCTTGATTCATATTCAAATGAGTCTTCTGAATAATTGTCAGTTTTCGTGACTCGAGATGGAGTCTTGGATATGTTACATGCTTAACTGTTTTTTTTATTTGAACAAGTGTCGGTCTTAAGTGAAGACTGTTTGATAAATTACGTGTTCTTAGTACATTTGGAACTAATGAACCTTGGCGTATTATATACATTGTGGAGTATAAAAAGAGTTGCATATACGTGTGCATACAGATGCATATATATGAATTGACTTCCTTGGGAAAGTATCAATGAAGGAATCGTAAGATTATCACGCCTCGGAGCGTGTGTGGTATAATGTGAGTTAGATGCATTTTAACTGCGTGAGTTGATATTGATAAATGATCATTAGATCCTTTGAGTAGATGGCTCGGTTTTGAACTCTGTTGAGTCTTAAGAGCATTGACCCGATTTGATAAGTTCGACGTAGGCTTGGGGTTGAAATTGCATGAATGGTATTGTAATTGAAGTTTACTTGACGTAAATGCTTTGGTTATCCTTTTTGGGGTCATGTATGAATGTTAAGTCTTGAATCAGAAGCTTAAAAGTTGAAGGACCACCTTGTGGGGATGTTAGAACAGTGAAGGACTGTTGTTTTAGATAAGTGCTTTACTTACGATGTGGAAGGTTTATAAAAGATGAAGTACTAGAGATGAATAAAGGGAATATATAGACAATGTTGATCTGTGAGGGATTGTGCCCTGTTTTGGTATTGGTTTGGAATCATAAGGAGCTAGTATGAACGAATAAGTTCAAGTTAATTAGCAAATCGAGAGTGGTGGTTCAACTAAAGTTGGGGAGGAAAATAATAGTGAAATGGACTAAATTAATCATGCGGGAGAACATGAAAGTACGTTTGAAGTGTGTACAACTGACCATGAGACCTGGTCTGCTGTGAGATGTTATGGGTGGAGAATGTACGAACGAGTAATGGCATCAATTGCCAAGGTAAGTGTGTCAACTAGTACGTATTATGAAGTTAGAACAAGGAAGCATCCGATGGAAGTCTTTTCGGGGATTCCGGATGAAAAGTACCACTTTGTCATTAAAGTTGTTGGGGCATGTAGTTTGTAAGGTGGCATAGTGATATGGCTATTATCGGAACCGAATGTCGGAACGGTAGTAGGTGTTTACCCAAAGTGATTTTGGTTGTGTAAATCACTAAGTAAGTTTGTGTTTTTGAATCATTAGAAGCTTAATGAAAATAGTGATGTGAGGAAGTGATAGTATTTTGTACTGAAGAAACGTGTAAGTCATGGATGTAATAATGGACTGTCGTGGTTATTGAAGTATTTAATAGTGACGAGTATGCTTAATTTGAAGGGTGTGTGGAATTTCGGACAGTACATGTTAATGTTATTTTGAGACCTGGAGATTGAGTTGTGGTGATGATGGGGTGAAAGGAAGACTTTTGTTCTTCTCAATCCCATTGGTTTAGGTGAAGAGAATACTGTAACCGTTAAGCTGCAGTGTTGGAGTATTCAGTAGATGTAAAAGAAATACATTAAATGCAGATCTCGGTGTTACGAGGATTTGACTAAAGGTCTTAGCCGACGTTTTTAGAGAAACTGTCCTTTTTGGACTGTAGCTGTGTGGTGGATGTTCCGTGTAAACAAGAGAAATGATAACGGTATGATAGACCAAGAAATAGTCGAACAAGGAGTTGATGATAACAATTACTCTAAGGAGATTTGCAAATCTAAGTTGGGGAGTGGGTGTTGATGAAAGAGGTAAAGTTCAGAATATATGAAGAGATGAATTCTTGAAATAAAGAGTTATATATAAAATATTTCATGTGGCATTATATCTTTAAGTTGTTAATGTGACCTTAGAGTCGAAAGAGAATTTGAAAGATAAGTATTCTCAATTGTTCACTTGATTCTGATTTCGGGGACGAAATCACTTTCAAGTTGGGGAGTATTGTAACATCCTGAATTTTCGTTATTATTATTTTAATAAGAATTGGGATGTATTTGTATTTTGTGTAAAACCTTGAATTATAGAGATTTATAATTCAATTGGGTTAAAATGCAAGTGATCAAAGTTAAGTGTTAATTCTGGAATAAATGGAACTTGAGGGTGTATTGGGTCATTAGTGAATTGTGTTTGGATAAGAGGCTGAGAAATGAGAAATATCTCATTCTTGGTTCTTTGAGTCGGCAGAGAGAAGGAAATAGAGAGAAAAGAGAGAAAGGAAGAAAGCAAACTTGGATCATCAAATTGGTAAGGATTGTGTTGGTTTCTGATATAATTTGTTATAGATATTGGGTTGTAAACGAATCTGCTTGTTGATTAGGTTTCCAGAAATCAGTAACAACAGATTGGAATCGAAATCGTGCAGAAAAGAAGGGTTTTGCAAACCTTAGGTGAGTTCATTCAGTGTTTTGTACAAATCAATGTTTTTAAGTTGTTATAAACCTTGATGTAACTGTATAATTTGACTATGGCTGAATAGAATGGCTTGAAATAAGCTAATTGATGAATTAGAAGGAATTCTGGGCAAATTGAACGAACCGGTACTCATAGTCCCGGTAGTCGAGAGTCCCGGTACAGGGGAGTCCCGGTACAGGTGAGTCCGGTCTTAGTTATTATATACCGGGAGTTGTTTTATACCGGGAGTTGTTATTATATACCGGGAGTTGTTTTATACCGGGAGTTGTTATTATATACCGGGAGTTGTTTTATACCGGGAGTTGTTATTATATACCGGGAGTTGTTTTATACCGGGAGTTGTTATTATATACCGGGAGTTGTTTTATACCGGGAGTTGTTATTATATACCGGGAGTTGTTTTATATCGGGAGTTGTTATTATATACCGGGAGTTGTTGTATATACCGGGAGTTAGTATATACCGGGAGTTGTTATATATATATCGGGAGGGGTTTATACCGGAAGTTATTATATACCGGGAGTTAGTATATACCGGGAGTTATTATATATACCGGGAGTTGTCAGTATACTGTAACAGTAGTAATTCTGATAGTTAAGACATTCTGGGGTCTTGGATTATTTGTACTCTTCTGATTGTTTTGAAGACTACAGTTCGGTAAATCGTGAAAAGATACGATTAGGCATTGTCATATAACTTATGTAGTTCGGACATACGTGCATTCATGTATAGTATGTTAGGTTTATAAACTGCGCTAGTGTGATGCTAGGCAGGATTATATTGAGTGTAATGGATCCATAGGCATTAGTGTTTGGTAATCACATGGGATAGGCGTGTGGTATAAATCGTTATCCCAGTGTGTGTGGGAAACCAAGGAACAGTCATGTGGTGATAAATATGCATGTGTAATTGCTATTTATAGGTTGAGAGCATTAATCTAGAATCAGTAATGATTCGTAGTGTGGCTCTAGGCGGGATATGATGGCGGGAATATTGCCTGTCATATTCTAGGAATTGGATAACGGAGCATTGATCTAGAATCAGTAATGATTCGTAGTGTGGCTCTGGGCGGTAAGAAAAGGAGTAACTAGGTTTACTATAACTTGTTTACATTGATTTTGCAAATGTTATTATTGAAACGAATGTTCTCACTAGGCATTGGCCTAATCGTTTCCTATAATGTTTTCTTACCAGGTTCAGGCTCGGGAAAATAAAGGGTTGTGGGACGAGCGTTTTTGGATTAGCAGTGGTGGCAATTAACAAAGAGGATATTTTTGATGGATAGCTTAGATACCTTATTTAATCTGATTATAGTTACATAATTAGATTGATAGGTTATTTGAAGTATCCTGTTTGTAAATATACTTTTGATGGTTAATCCCCTTTCTATTTATATAAGTTGAAGTTTTGTTATCATAATCTGTTGTAACTTGAGGTTTAAATTGGCTCGGATTTTGGGGCGTTACAGATCGGCGATGGCTAGTAGGGCGGCAGGAATGGGCGAGGCGACCGCATCGGATGGGTTGCGGATCACCATAAATTGGAGGTGGCGGATGGGGCATACTGGATGTGTGAGTCGTCTTGGAATGGCGGGATTTGCATCCATGTGTTGACGAACTGCAAGCGAAAGGAAACGCGGATATGGAAGGAATTTCTTCTGTTTGGTGCCGCCGATGTGTCGAATGGTGGTCACAAGTTCACGCCAGATGATCATGGCGAAGTCGACGTGGAGGTTGTAGCACACGGCGTGAACAAGGCGCAGAAAGTCGCCTGTACATTGATCAATACCTTTCCATCGGGCGGATAGGCAGCAATTGAGTATGGTGAAGAGCGTATACCAAATTGGCGCCAAGAACTTGCGATTGAAGACTGATGGCCGTTGAAGGTCGGAGTTGTACCCAAGAGCACGCATTTGGGCGCATAGAGTAGCATCGTTAACGGCAGGATCGTACCGTTCATGGTTGTTGGCAGTGGCTTCCGGTAGTGATAGTAATCGGCGAAAAGAATCGGGCGTCAGAGTGAACGGGTGGTTGTCTATTTGCGCCGTGATGGTCTGAGTGTTGCCAATCGTACGGACTTGCGCCGTCAGCCAGACTTGTAGAACGTAGATTAAGGGAACGTCGGCGGTGCGAGTGAGTGCTTCATGAATGGGATGGCGCATCAGGATGTCGAGAATGACCTGATGTTGTGGGTTTGGTCTGAAAAGCGCTGGGTCCAAGTAATGGTTGTTGGCTTCCAACTCGATTCCATGTTCAGGATCGACTAAGGCAGCATCTGCGACTTCGTCGATGATTTCCTACTCTTGAGGAATTTGGTCCTCCGGATTTTGTTGGTCTGCCATGTAAAAATCTGCAAAGTAGCACTCGGTTAGGAACGGAATCAGAATAACAAATGTAGGTGCGTACCTTAGTGTGGAATGGCTCAATCTGAGACAGATCGAGGACGGATATGAAGAAAATATGTACCGGACAGACACAACAGCAGTGGAATCCGGATGTAAGACATAGTGTCCGGATAGAGCCAAGGAGTCCGGACAGCAGCATTGTCCGGATGAAGGTATAGCAAAACAAGGTGTCCGGACTCCAAGACTACCCGGTAGTTGAACTTACCGGAAACCATAAGGTTTCCGGACAACTAGGTATCCGGGAGTATGATGGTGTCCGGATGGATACACATATCTATGATGGTGCCCGGATGGATACACATATCTATGATGGTGTCCGGACACGATGAGTGTGTCCAGACGAGATGTCAGTTGTTCAATCGGCCCAGAAGTGATCCTATGCTAGTGCGGAAATACGGAAGGGATGTCCAGAAGCTACTAGTGGCTTAATAGAGTGAGAACAACCCGTGAATCGCATCCTGTGATGCAAAAACCGCCGAGAAACCCATAGGGGTTTCGGGATTGTAGGATCGACCCAATCAGGGGTCGATTCGAGATGCTATGTGTGTGAGATGTGCATACACGTAACAAGCATTGACACACGATGAGCATACCTGAGTGTGGAATTTAATGCGGGTGTGAATCGGCCAAAAGGAGTGAAGTCCAAGCGAGAGAGAGAGCGACGAGGGTTTTAGGGTTTTGAGAAGGTTTTCCGGATGGCAAGTGACAAGGGGCCCGGGTGGCTTTATAGCCCGGGTCCTGTCCGGGTCTTGTCCGGGTCTTGTCCGGGTGAGGACCGACCCGGATACCAATAGAGTCCGGACAATATCTTTTCGCGACTGAGTCCGGATAACTAAAGAATAACGAGGGAGTCCGGATAACTAAAGAATCCAGATGATATCTTTTTCGCGAATTTTCAGAAAATTGGGACCTATTACGAGACCTTTCTCTCGCTCCTCCTCAAAATGTGCATGGGATTGCCATTGCTCCCCCTCGAATCGTGCAGGAGGGTGTAGTGAGGGGGTCCGATATACAGATATTGCAGGCTTTTAGGACAAAATCGGTGTCGCTCCCCCTTAAGTGATGACACTAATATGGACGCAGGAGTGCCCACACACACAAAAACTTTTGATTTTAAAGAAAAAACTGTGTGTGACGCTCCCTCTCAAGTTATGAGGAAACTTACCTGATGTTGCTGTGTGCACCTCCTGAACACAATGAGCAAAGGTGAAAGCACAGAGATAATGAAATAAGCAAGCAAACGATGGTAAGAGAGAAAAGAAACATACGAAGAAAGAGGTAAGCAGAAAAACAAAAACAGACGAAATCTACCTAACAAATACAGAGACGAAATCAAACGAAGTGACCGGGACAAGTAGAATACCAGTGCGAGGAAGTGTATGCCCAGTCATCAAGAATGTGAACTCTAGATGAGGAGTAGACAGTTACTCGTAGAGGTATGGAACTTGTAAAGGCACACAGTCGGATTAAGTCTTCAGGTTTAGCATACCGAGCTTGAACACAAGAGTTTTAAAGCGTTTTTCGTCCAAGGCTTTGGTAAAGAGGTCTGCTAACTGATGTTCTGTACTGATGAAGTAGAGCTCGACGGTACCTTTTTCGACGTGATCTTTAATAAAATGATACCGAACGTCGATGTGCTTTGTCTTTGTGTGTTGGACCGGGTTACTTGAAATGGCAATGGCTCTCTTAGAGTCACAGTATATAGGGATTTTGACATACGTGAACCCGTAGTCCTTGAGTTGTGTTCGCATCCAGATGACCTGAGAGCAGCAGCTCGCGGCAGCCACGTATTCGGCTTCGGCAGTTGATGTAGACACACACTGTTGTTTCTTTGAGGCCCAACTTACCAGGCTATCTCCCAAGAATTGGATGTGTCCCGAAGTGCTCTTGCGGTCCAACATGCATCCCACGTGATCCGCATCCGAGTAGGCAGAAAGGCCAAAACCTGTCTCTTTCGGGTACCAAAGGCCAAGATCAGCAGTACCACGTAAATAACGAAAAATTCGTTTAACAGCATTGTAATGAGACTCTTTAGGGTTGGACTGATAACGGGCGCATAGAAATGTCGAGAACATGATGTCTGGTCTACTGGCAGTTAGGTACATTAAAGAACCAATCATGCCCCGATACAATTTGGCATTGACAGCCTTACCGTTAGGATCGGTGTCAAGCTTTGTATTGGTTGCCATGGGAGTTTTCATCGGTGAAGATTGATCCAATTGGAATTTTCGAAGAATATCCCTAATGTATTTGGACTGATTTATGAAAATGCCGGTCGACAATTGTTTCACTTGAAGACCAAGGAAAAAATTCATCTCACACAGCATACTCATTTTAAAAACTTTTCCCATGAGTTTGGCAAAGTTCTTTGCATATAGCGGATTAGTAGAACCAAAAATGATGTCATCGACATATACCTGGACTAAGATGATGTGACCGTTTTCGTTCTTGATGAAAAGAGTAGAATCAATGGTACCTCGGGTAAAATCGGATTCTAAAAGAAACTTTGATAGGGTGTTGTACCATGCTCGCGGAGCCTGCTTTAGACCGTATAGTGCTTTGTCCAAGATGTAGACATGATCAGGCTTCGAGTCGTCCACAAATCCGTCGGGTTGCGACACATAAACTTCTTCTTGTAGATCACCGTAAAGAAAAGCTGTCTTCACATCCATCTGGGAGACTGTGAAGTTCTTGTGTGCAGCATAAGCGAGAAACATACGGATTGCTTCAATGCGAGCGACCGGAGCATAGGTCTCATCATAGTCGATCCCCTCTTGTTGCCGGTATCCTTTGGCCACAAGACGTGCCTTGTTGCGAACCACAATGCCGTCTTCGTCCTTCTTATTTTTGAAAATCCATTTTGTGCCTATCACAGTTTTGTGCGAAGGACGTGGAACCAGTCGCTACACCTTTAGAGCTTCGAATTGATTCAGCTCCTCTTGCATGGCTATGATCCAATCTGGATCTTCGAGTGCTTCGCGAACGTTCATCGGCTCGATCTTGCTTAGGAATCCAGAAAATAGGCAGAAGTTGGCAGAAGCGCCTCGTGTACGTACAGGAGTGGAAGGATCACCGATGATTTGATGCAGGGGATGTGCCCTTGTCCATTTGGTGGTGTGCGAAAGCGGATGTTGAGTAGAGTGAGAAGCGTCCGGATCCACATATGCACCAGAAGGAAGGTCTTGAACTTGTTCAAGTGTAGCAGTTGTGTTTCTTGGAGGAAGTAGGGGAGGATTCGTCGATGGTTGAACAACCTCTGGTTCCGAGGAGTTCGGAGGTTGAACATCAGTTGTAGCAGAAGACGAATCATTAGGAGCGATCTCTGAGATAATAGGTTCCTCCAGGGGGGTTACAGTACCAGGTGTACGCGTATCAGGTGAGGATGGTTGAGCTGTCTCCACAGAAGTTGAGGGCGTGCTCGTAGACGATGGCGGACCAGTTAAGTCAACCGAGTCCACATTGCGAGGAACTTCAATGCGCGGTTGTGCTGAGACAGGTGTGGAAGAGTGAGTAGTGTCATTATAAAAGAATTCAAATAGTAAATCTAAATCAGAAAGATTATCATTCGATGAAGATGCATGATTCGGATTTACTGATGTTTGTGTAGATCCCGAACTTAGAGGTCCGGAAGCTAACACGCCAGTTAAACCGGGTTCTGAACTGAGTTGTTCAGAAGCCAAGTCTGCGGCTTCGTCGAATGTGACGTTTATGCTTTCAACAACGGTTTTGGTTCGTTTGTTGTAAATGCGATAAGCCTTAGCCTGCATGGAGTATCCAAGAAATACTCCTTCATCCGCCTTGGGGCTGAATTTCCCGAGATCATCCTTGTCGTTTAGAACATAGCAAGAGCATCCAAATGCATGGAAGTAGCCGACAGTTGGAACATGATTGTTTATGATCTCGTACGGTGTCTTGTTGAAGCGCTTGAGAAGGATGGAGCGGTTTTGCGTGTAGCAAGCTGTAGATACCGCCTCAGCCCATAAATATAGCGGTAGATTTGCCTGGGATAGCATTGTGCGTGCAGCTTCAACCAGGGTACGGTTTCGTCGTTCCACCACTCCGTTTTGTTGAGGAGTGCGGGCGGCAGAAAATGTGTGTGTGATACCCACGGATCGCAGATAGTCATCCACCTTCTGATTCTTGAACTCCGTCCCGTTGTCACTTCTGATGGACTGAACGTGTTGAAGCTTGTTTTGTTGAAGCATTTTCAGGTGATCAATGATGAGCTCTGGAGTTTCGTCCTTCGAGCGTAAGAACATCACCCATGTGTAGCGTGAGTAGTCATCCACCATCACGAGCACGTATTTGCGTTTGTTGATGCTAGGAACACGCATTGGACCACCCAAATCCATGTGAATGAGTTCGAGGGTCCGGGACGTGCTCGGAGTTGCCTTAGGTGGATGTGTTGCACGCGTCATTTTCCCCTTTTCGCAGGCCCCACAGAGACGATCCTTCACAAACGGAAGCTGGGGCACGCCTCTGACATGTTTGCCGAGCACCAGTTAATTTATATTTCTGAAGTTGAGATGCGAAAGTCGTCGATGCCAGAGCCAGACTTGGTCAGAATCGGCTTTGGACAGGAGGCAGACTGGTTTGTCGGTTCTGATTGGTGCGAGATCAATGGTGTATAAATTGGTCTTTCGAGTCCCAACCAGTAGTTCTTCGCCATTGTTGTTGAGAATTCGACACCGTGTGGCTTTAAAACTGACCTCGAGATCTTTGTCGCAGAATTGACCGATGCTGAATAGATTGTGTCCTAATCCAGCGACGTAGGATACCTTCTTGATGGTTATCTTGTCTTGTACGATATCGCCGTAGCCCACAATTGGTGACTTCTCGTTGTTTCCAAATCTCACGTCTCCGCAGTATTCCTCCTTGTAATTCGTGAGAAGCTCCCTTCCTCCGGTCATGTGCTTGGAGCATCCAGAGTCTAAGTACCACACATGACCGTGCTGCAAAACAAGATTAGTGACGTTTAGGTACCCAAATTTGTTTGGGTCCTGGGGGGTTAGATTTGGCACTGCCTGGGGAAATTTGCTTTGACTCGGCTTTCCCTATAGGTGTAGATTTTGCACCGTTGGAGGGAACTGGTTTTGGCACTTGTGGCCTCTTAGGTGCAGAATTTACCCCTTTTGAAGGAACAGATTTGCGGGCAGATTTCCACCTGGGTGCTGGTTTAACCGCAGTAGGAGGGGCCCGTGTAGGAATGGGTTGGGTTTCCCGCTGTGGTTTCACCGTTTGTTTGAAGCCCCTTTTAACATTATGTTGTTTGCGCTTATGAAATAAGTTTTCAACAAAGTATGGCGCATACCAAGCATTATTATGAATGTCATCAAAATTATTCCAACCACAATTAGAGCAACATAGACAATCATGCGATAACTGAATCAATTGATTAAGAGAATCAACTTTAATAGGAAAAGAAACATCAAAATAGTTCCAATTATTCCAAGCATTATTGTCTTTGTTTATACTAGAATTGAAAACAGGTGGGGAAAACTTTGACGCATCCTTCTTGACAGAGTCCCTCTTTAGCCACTTTGTTTTTTCTTTTTTGGCGCGACCATTGTTATCTGAAACAGCAGGGACAGAATGATCAGTGACTTTTAGAGAAAAGGGTGTCTTTGTGGTCGATTGTTCGGTCTTTTGCTTCGGCTGTGATTGTTTTTGAACATTTGAAGCACTTTTAAGAATCTTGTTCACAGCCGGAGTCTTGGAGTGGGAACAGTCGCCCTTTAGAAAGTTGACCGGACGATTAACCACTGGAGACAAAAAATCAGGTTGAATTGGAGGAACAGAAGGATTTGTAGCCAATGGTCCGGTGTCAGCTTTTGGCTGTGATTTCCTTTTAGAAACTGGTTTTGTTGATGGTTTAGACTGGGAAATCTTGATCACAGCTCGGGACTTTGTTTGAGGACCACGAAGATGTGTCGGATGAATTTGAGGAAGGTTCGGGTGAAAACTTCTTGTCAGATAGCAGTTGGTCAATTTGCTCTTGAAGGTGACCATTTCTCGTGTACTCTTCCATCTTTGCTGTTGCCAAGGCAGACAGTTGTGATGTGAGTCGATTGATTTCACTCCGAAGGATTTCCTGTCCTTCACCAGATACAACTTCGGTTTTGACATGTTGTTGATTCTCAAGTTTGTCAAGTAAAGCTTGCTTTTCTTTTGTCATTTCAGACAATTTTGACGAGAGCGTATTGATTTCCCACAGAAAATTTTCTTTTTCCTCACTTGACATACCATCGGTTTTCTCAGATTTGAGTTTCTCAAGATCTTTAATTAACTCGTTCTTCTCATTTTGAAAACCCGACCTTTCCCTTTCCAGTGACTCCTCCAACTCGACTATCTTTGCTTCCAAGATGAGAGGGGGAACATAGAGTTTAAACTCATCCGTCTCGGTCTTGATTTCTGGTACTACATCCTCATCCTTCTTAGAGGAATCCTTGGGTGTTGCTACCTTGTAGGGGTCGAAGTAGTCATTAGAAAGGTACTTTTTGTTCTTTTGGTATGAATATTTTAAAGGTTCATAGCAAAATGGAAGTTGAATTCCTCGTTTGTGTGTGCGCTTGTATTCGTCGGTTTCCTCCTCCTTTTCTGGTTCCAGAGGACCTGTCCATTTAATTGCATATTCGGGATACTTTTTATCCAAACCATAACATGCAAAATCATACAGAGTGGGCACTTGCCATCTTCCCTTTTTCAAATAGTGTGGGTTATCATATCCGATTCCCCACTCTTTGTTAAAGTACGTGAACTCTTTGGGTTTGTTCAAGAAAATGGTTTGATCAGTTTGACCCCTTTTGTGGAGTTTGGTTTCAAGATTTAAAATTTTAGCTACATACTCCTTGTGTTGAATTTGAAGAGAAGAGCATTGATAAGTAATGTCCTCCTTCTCATTCAAGCACTGATCAAGCTGACGTTGGAGTTCAGATATTCTGGCCCGTAAGTCTTTAGGTGCTAATGAAAGGATTTTGCATCTATCTTTTAAATCAGCATTTTCAGACTTATACTTCTCAGTTAATTTCATTTGAACATTAAGCTTTTCAGTTAGTGAGCTAATTTCAAGCTTTTGTTCTGCATTTGTGGCATTGAGGGAGTTTGCCTTTTCAGTGACGGTTTGCAATTGAAGTACAAAGGTTTGTAGGCAAGAATCACATACCTGATTTGCTTTTGCCTTGTCTTCATCAGTAGACGATTGATATCCCATGAAAGCATCAGAACCTTCATACTCTTCCTCATCATCAGATCTGCCTAGCCAGTACTCATTTTCAGCGAACATCACTTCTCCAGCCTCCTTCTGTCTGGCCAGTGCAAGTTTGGCCTCATAATAATGAGAGTTCTTTACAGTGGGTTGACGGCAGTCTTTAGCAAAATGACCGTGTTTACCGCAGTTGTAGCATTTCACAGGTTCATCTTTCTTCTTCCGGTCACTTTTCTCTGTCTTTTCCTTCTTCTCAGATTTCTCTTGCTCTTCTATCTTCTTCTTTCCTTCATATCGATCCTTATAGTCGTGACGCTTGTTGGAGGAGGTGGAGTAGCGTTGACTATTGGAAGACGGTTTCTTGTAGAACTTTTGTTGTTGGAAGGATTTAGTCAGGAGAGCAATAGCTTTCATTAATTCTGACGCCTCATCATCATCATCTTCGTCTTTCTCATCCTCAGGTTCTGACTCGGAAGAGCTATGCTTTGGACCGCGTATAGAATGACTGCTTGAAGATTTCCCTAGATTGGAGGTTATTAGGGCAATCAGATCAGCAGATGGTTTCGGCTCATTCTTCTTCTCTCCCAGTAGCTCATTTACTTCATCTTCATCTTGGAGAAGTGTTTCATACAGTTCATTGATTCTTATGTTCTCTATCAAGTTGTTGTGCTTGACATGAGAAGCATACACTTTCCATTCGAGGGGCAAGTTGTTGAGGAATTTTAGTGCATTCTCGGTATTGGAACGAACAATTTTATTCTTGTTCAGTTCATTGAGGAGTAGACAGAAACGTTCATAGGTCTGGGTAAGAGATTCACCGTTGCGCTGTTTGAACCCATCGAACTTGGTTATCGCACTATTTATCTTTAGCTGATTTCCTACAACGCTCCCTCGCATCATTTTGGCTACTTGATCCCACATGCCTTTAGCCGTTGCTTTGTAACTGTCTATGGCAGTGTAGATAGAATTAGGGAGGGCTTGTATCAGATATCTCTTTGCATGCTTTTCACCTTCGGTCATGCCTCTTTCATAATCTGTCATCTCAGCAAGAGTCTTCTGCTCACGTCGAGCGTCTGCAGTTGCAGTTGCAGCAATATCCTTCATCGGTGGTTCAATCGGGCCATTGTCCAGGGCTGCCTTAATGTACTCATAATTGTCCTTCGACTCTATGAATATCATGAACCTGTCTCGCCATTGGCTGTATTCGTTCGGGTAGAGACATGGTGGCTTGGTGTCGGTGCCAATTGCGAGAGCATCACGAGAAGTAGACATCTTTGGTTGCAACGGAGTGATCGTCGGACGTATAAATTTATTCAAAGAGAGAAACTAACGCAAGGCACTACAAGTGGAGTTCTAACGCAGGTTCTATATCCGTGATTTGACTAAAGTGGACTTACTGGATAGGGATCCACGTAAGGTTGTGATCTGGAAGTGTCTGGACTAGAATTGTGAAAAAACAGTTCAAAGATTGCAGAGTTGTCCGGATAGCAAAAGAGTCCGGATATCTTGAGTTGTCCGGATAACCAAGGTTAACGGATGCTCTAAAGATACCGGATGGAATCAACGAAGATTACCGGATACAATAGAGTCTAGAAAGTATGAGATTTCCGGGTACTTTGAAGTTTCCGGAAAGAGTGATGTGTCCGGATACTACTACGATTCCGGGTAAACGAAGATTTCCGGATAAAATGAATTCTGGATACTTTGAGTTATCCGGAACAAGATTACCCGGAAAGATTGAGATTTGAGAATACTTACCCGGATGATTGACTTAACCGGATGACTGACTTGTCCGGATGACTGACTTGTCCGGATGGAACCACAAACGTCCGGACACCTTGATCTGTCCGGAAAACGCGGCTGTTTTGTCCGGACACTGCGGCTGTTTTGCTAAAATCGATCGAAAACTCAACTAGGGTTACTCTAATGTGTTCCTGAAAGGTTAGAAACAATACCAAGCACAAAACAACACTAACCCAATCGATTTTAGAGCAAAAACAACACCTTTTGATATCAAAAATCGGATTTTTAAGTAAGAACACAACCAAAAGTTTTGAACTTGATTTGCAAAATTAACCTATCAAACGAGCGAATTGAGTTGTGAAAATTTGCAGAATTGCTTATAAGTATGATTCTAACACAACCCAACAAACGAATTTGAACAATTTAAGCAGAATCACAGATTTGATAAATCAAGAAAAAGTCAGACGTGAAATAGTCAAACTAACCAGAAATCAATGATTGAGACTTTGAATCGAATCCGTCCGTCTGCTCTGATACCAATTGTTGAATCCAGATCCGTGCAACAATAATGAAATCGAAATAATGAACAAATAAGAATAATGATTTCAACTGGTCATCCCTGTATTAAGCTTTCAATCAGAGAATTTTACAATACGAGTAAGAAAGCTAATGAGATGATTAGCTTGTTTTTCCAAGCTAACCTTACATTAAATACAATGGGCCCGTGGTTAACAAGCCCACGGCCCGTTCACTATGGACTAAGATTAAACAATTACACTTTGACCCTTGAACTTTAAATCAACAATAAAACTTGCCCTAACAATATATCTCAGGGTCAAGTTGACTATCCAAATCCCAAGGTTCAAAATCATCTTGGTCATCAACTGTCCAGCCCCTCAAGATAGTATTTCCCATAAAAGCTTTGCATGAGGAAACATCTGAATCTGAAGAATGTTTTTCTTTTGAAACTTTTTCCTCAGATATTTCCACAAGTTTTGTTTTCATTTCTTTTAAGCTTTCCGAAAACACTGTGATCATAACTTCCTTTTCGATCTCGAAAGCAAGCTTCTCGTCATTTCTGACTTCTTCAATCGTACTTTTGATCTTGCTTTCGAGGTCCATGAGTTTTTGTTCAAGAACCATTGGTGGAAAATACCTTTTACCTTCCAAAATTGGTTTTTCAATATTATCCTTTTGAGTATTTTCCGTTTCCTCTGGTTCTTTAACAACATAACTCTCAAAGTAATCATTTGGTAAGGTTGGTTCGTTATTTAATGCCTTTGCATTATCAGGACCATACCAAAAAGGAAGTTGCATTTTAATAGTGGTTTTTCTTTTTATTTCTTCCTCAGCCTCATAGTCTTCACCATCCATTTTAATCCATTTAATTTGATAGTTAGAATGAATTGCAAGTTCAATCCATTCAAATTTATAAAGAGTGGGAGATTTTAGTAAGGCATTGCTCAGGTACTGTGGATTGTCATACCCGATACCCCACTTTGAATAGAAATATCTGAACTTACTTGGCTTATGCATGTGAATTGTTTGTTCAATTTGACCTGCTTTGTACAGTTTATTTTCCAGATCCTTGACATTTTCACACAGTTCATCATTTCTATCTTTATAAGCATGTAAAAGACTTTCAAACTCATTACTCTTGGTTTCCGAACTCATTAATTTATCTGATAGTTCAGTTATTTTATCTTGAAAATACGCATGACCAATATCGAACTCAGTCTTTTTCTTTTCTAATTCTTGAATTTGACTGTCTTGTTCAATTAGTTGTTTTCTTAGAGTGGAAATTATTTTATCTGCTATGTTCTGGTCAGTTGTTAGTTCTTCTAACTTCTTTTCTAAATATGCTTGTTGAATAAAGAATTGATTATAGAGATCGGGATGTACCTCATTTGAAGTAGACTCTGACCCCTCATCATCGGCGTTTCTGGTCATGAGACACATCTTGTTTTGAGCCGGTTTCTCATCATCTGCTTCATCGTTAGTCTGATCAAGCCAATATTCTTATTCAACCAACAGCGCAATCCCCGATTCTTTCTGTTCAGCAAGCATCAACTTGTTATTGTAATAACTGGAATCCCTCACTTTTGGCTTCCAACACTCTTTTGAGAAATGACCATTCTTCCCACAATTGTAGCACTTTGGTGTTTCATCCTTCTTCTCAAATACCTTCTTCTCATCTGACCTCTTATACTCATCTGGCCTTTTATACTCAGCCCTCTTGTCCTCAAATTTCTTGCTCGATTCAACATGAGCTTTGTGCTCGAAGTTCTTATAGCCAGAAACATACCTTTGACTGTTAGAACTGGGGCTTTTCCCAAACTGTCTCTGAAAAGATCTGGTAAGGAGTATCATTGCTTGCTTCATGCTTTCAACATCATCTATCACACCCACTTCATTCTGTTCCTCATTAGACTGGTTACCCATATTCTTTGAGTAATTCATGTTAGACAATAAAGCAAGTGGATCTAACTCATCTTCCTTAACCTCTCTTTTCTCTTCCTTCTTCTCCTTCTTCTTATTCTTAGCTCTCTTTGCATATGCATCATCTTCATTCTGCTTCAAGGTTTCGTACATCTCTTGTAGAGGCAAATCAGCTAACTTAGCATTCTGTTTCATTCGGTGAGCATACTTCTTCCATTCCGGTTAAAGAACACTCAGGAATTTCATATTATGCTCGATTATAGATTTGTTTATATTGTACCTATTCAGCTCATTCAGGATGGTAGTGAAACGGTCATAAGCAGAATCAAATGCCTCTCCTTCCTTCTGTTTAAAATTTTCATACAAGTTGATAGCATTAGAGATCCTCATCTGGTTCTCTATTTCAGATCCTTGATACAGCTTTGTCAGTTCATCAAACATGGCCTTCCCAGAATAATTTTTGCTATCCACCTTTCGATAAATATCGTTGGTTAAGGCTTGAATAATTAGGGACTTTGCCATTTTGTCTCCATATGCTTTGTTCTTTTGTTCAGGACTATAATGTAATGGTAGAACCTCAACCAAGTCTGGAATTGGGTCACCATCAGTAATAAGTCCTCTTCTCGTTTGTTTCTCCATGGGACCATTCTTAAGAGAATTAGAAATAAATTCCCTGTTCTCTTGTCGCTCAACATAATCGATGAATATGTCTTTCCAAATCTTAAACTCCTTGGGAAAAAGAACAGGTGGTTTGTCCTTCGACCCAATAGTTAATATGTCTCTCGCTGTCATAATGATTACTTGTTGATGATCGTTAAGTATTCCTTAGATTCGATTAGTAACAATTAACTTCACACTGACTTGTCTCAACCCATTGTTGTCGCAATACACTCCTTGTCGCAACCAAGGACTTGTCGCAACACAACAACTTGTCGCAATTAACACATTGCGAAAGTAGCCAAAGAACTTGTCGCAGCTAACAGGTTGCGATACTATCCAATAAAAATTCTTATCGCAACTGAGGATTGCGATAAGTACTGTTCAAACTCACGTAGGTTGCGATAGTTGTGACTTGTCGCAACAGATAGTTGCGATAGTATACTATTCACTTCAAAAATTTCGATTACAATGGCTTGTCGCAACAGAGGGTTGCGATAGTATATACTATTAGTTCAATCAAATTATTAAAATTTCTACTACTATATACTATATAGTATATACTAAAACATTTTGGGCCCCTACTTTTTGTGGGCCCTGGGTGTACGTCCGACCTGCCCTCCCCCTGGCACGACCCAGATCTAGAGGACTACAATATCAAGTTCAATATATGTACAAACAAATTTACTTAGGTGGCGTTTGTTTTTTAAGAGGTCTGAAATCTGAAGTCTTATTTCACTTCTGATTAATAAGAGGTGATGTTTTAAGAGATTATAAGACATAATGTTACCTCTTCTAATTTCAGATGTAAGAGACTTTGAAGTCTGAAAAAAAAAGACAAACGATCTGAACGTATATAAAAATGTCTGACCGATTCAGACTTCAGTAAAGTCAACAAAAGTCAACACCAACATAAATCTGTTGGAAATCCGTCACAAATCCGTCACTGAAGTTAAAAAAATTAATATGACTTTATTGTATTTAATATATTTTTTATAAATTAACTTGTACAATATATAAACATCCAATTTCCCAAATAGAATTACGTTTTGGTGGTAAATTGATAATACACAATTTCATAAGTATTATTCTGATTATGTATAAGAAGGTAAGCTAAAAAAAATATAGATAAAGTTTCAAATATAAACTCTCTAAATACTACAAGCTATATAAAATCAATGTCAATTATATGATGAAAGCTATATGGTTGATTATAGTTGATCGTTTAAAGTCTAAATACGTATAAATTATAATGAAGTGTATCTATAGGCATCAGAATCAACTAGAAGTTCAATGGCATAGTGTTTTTTTTTGAAAGAGTGTCCTAGGCTATGCCTAGACTAATTGTGATCCCAGAACAAGTAATCAATCCATATTCAGTAATCAGATGGCCACTAATATATTTAATATGAAGAACAATCACGAAGTACAAAGAGAGAATGTAGAGAGAATAGTATGTGTGTGTACTTGTGTTAAATGGAATTGGATGACCTAATGGAAATCTAGGCAAACATAACAATATATAGTATGTAACTTACTAATTACATAATTAGTCCCTCTACATAGTACAACTTAGAATATTAGGCACTAACATTCTCCCCCTTTGTACAATGTAGAGGCAAAGAGTTTAAGCGTCCACCAGAGTCACGTACTTCTTCCGAATCCTGAAGATGATCTAAAACATCCTTAGTGCATTCCGGTACTCCTTTCGGTATGTTATAGCATCCAGTATTTGCTTGATCAGCTCCTTCTCCGTATCTTTCAGCTTTACCTCCCCGCTTGCATCCAGACGCAATCTACTTTCAAGGTGGACCTTAATAATCTTGAAAGTTCCGTCACTGAACTTGTTGACTTCAATAACTCTCATAAATCTCTTCTTTGAGTCTCTATCGAAGTAAACAACTCCAAGATCCGTTTTTTTTTCAATACAGTGTAGGTTGGGATACCTTGAATATCTGACAGACGTCGGTTCAGTGCTATTAGGTTTACTCGGGCTTGGCGTGCTTCCAGACCCATCTGAAAATCTGTCAGATAAGAGAACTTTAGAATGTTCCGCATGAATCTCTTGACACTTTGATACGCGACAGACCATTTAACATCCTTATCTGGGAGGCAGGCTAGAGAATTGTAGAGGCTTAGGAGATCGTCTAGCTTTAAGCTTTTGAAATCTGCCTCGGAGAAGACACATTCAGTACCATTGGATCTTCTAACCGTAAACACTGGGTACAAGACTTTGAAGAGCTTGTTTGACTCGACCTTCAGCACTTTCACAATCACACTATCAGATCTTACGGCATTTGTTTGTAGGTCTTTGTTGCTCATTACGTGTAAGAACTCGATCTTTTGAAGTGAAGGCCAATCTTCAATTCTGTATACCTTCTCTAGGTCGATCCTTTGGACATCTGTAACGAACAGGTATCTCCTTATACTTTCTTGGAAGGGAATCAGAATCCTCACTCGTTCACCTGTAGCCACATACCTTGGCTCAGCGTCTATCACTTCCTGATAGATTTCTAGTTCAGCTTCGAGTACAGGATCCCTGATTCTGCCATCGGCTTGCACTTGAATTACTGGAGCATCTTCTTGTACCACTGGAGCCGGAGGCGTAGAAGTACTTGCACTTTGATCAATCAGCATTTGTGGTTGAGTTGTATCATCTGGAGTTTCGTTGTCGGAATCGGAAGCAGCCATAATAACTCCGGTGATGTCGAAAATATCTTCTATTTCCTCTTTGATCTGGACTGTTGTTTTCTCAGGTTCTTCCTCAGAATCAATGTAAATGTAGTCCATGATCATAGAATCCGCCATCCTTTCTTCAGTTGTTCTATTGTCAACAACCGGAGGCTTTTCAACCCTAGTTATGACATCAGCTAGAACTTCGATGTCATCCACTTGGACCATATCAATGTTCGTTCCACCTGTCCCTGTCTCCCTTTCACCAGCTGGCTGATCTGATCCCCCAACGTTTTCTGTAGCCACACTACTGGACGCACCAACCCTTGCTCTCTTCTCCCCCTCATGTTGATCAAGATCATCCTGATCATCATGTCTTCGTTTCTGTGGGCCTGGGCTTGAATCCCACACTTCTCTTCAACAGCCTTAAGCCTATCAGTGATGGAGGTGAAACCTGACATCATAGCATTCGTATTTCTCTCATAGAGTCGGTTAGACACTGGAAGTCGTTGCTAGAAGGTGGTTGGGTTGGGGTTTGTGTTTGAGGTTGGGTATGTTGTCGGAGTAATCCAATAAGATCAACTTCTTCAGCTGTACTTGTGTCGCTTTTGGCTAGGAGTCGGGCTAACATCTCTGATTTGAGCTGGTCTTCTGGGATTTGGTGTAACGGAACTGGTGGTGGTGTTTGTGGTCGGATTGTGTGCTGGATGGTTGATGCTGAGGTGTTGACGATGACTCAACAATTGCTTTGCCCTTGATGGTTCTGCTCACTTCTCTTGCTAATTGCTCAACGATACTCTGCATGGCCCAACGGTGTTGCTTGTAGGCATAATCGATAGAGCCTAAAACAGACGCTAGTAGTGGAAGTGTGATATAATGTGGAGGCGGCCCAATCATGCGTACAACCTGTTCATGTGGAAAATTTGGGAAAATGGAGCTAACATCCGGACCACTTAGGTTACCGGTTAAAGTAGCAGTTGTAGCAACCGTACTGCCTATGTTCATGGATGGCATAGTGTTGACCATGACAGGACTTCCACCTAGTCCTCGTGGGGCACCAACGAATGGCGGCCGCATTCGGGGTGTTCCGATTGGAGCACGAAAGCTCACAACTTGTTGGGATGCCGACGCGCGTGGCTTAGGAAAAGAAGTATGTCTAAATGGCTCTAGACTCAACGTGAGTGGAATAAAAGGCGGTGGCCGGGGCAGAAGCCTACCTTGTTCAATATCAGCAGACACCAAGTGTGTCACCGATAGCAGATGTGCTTTATCCCCTGTGGAAGATGAAACGCTGGAAAATTGAGATGCCGACGAGTGGCTTAGAGGGGTTATGCTTTGCATGGCTGGGTCCACCATGGCTTGTTCAATACGCAACGGCGACGTACGCGTTGGTAGAAGATGTGGCTACTTGGCTTGGATCGGTTTGGGGAGAGTCAATAGTTAAAACTTTATCTGACTCTATCTATTTCTCTCCCATTTCTTTTCTCGCCACATCACTGCTCACTTGTATATTTTCTACTGAAGCTCTCTCATTCCACCTTATGTCACCAAATTCTCCGGAGGGTCCGACGTTCCAGGTGGAATCAACATCGGAACCCTCAATATGTCGACTCCGACCGATGTTTCTCGGGATTAGATCCGCATCAGGGTCATGACTAGGATCGGAGTCGGAATCATCATCAGCTCGAGGTTGGTCAGATACTTCATCGTCGGATGATGAAGCATTGGGGTCAAAATCAGAATCATCCTCTGATTCCATCGGTATGTCATCAACGATAGGAATTTAAACAGCTCCGGTAGAAGATGCCTGACCAGCAGTCCTCGCCACCCCACCCACTCTCTTTCTTAATGTTCTCCTCACCTCTCTCCGTTCAGGAACCCCAAGTTCCTGAACCTGCTCAACATGAATACCCTCACCGCCTAATGGGATAGCACCATGGGGAGGTCCAGCCGGTTCTGGCTAGACCACTAGTGCATTAGCTATTCTATACTGCCTAACTATCCCAGACTGCTGGTCGGCATAGGCAAGTACATGCTCTGGAATCACGGCGATGTGTACAAAGTCATCATGTGTCGGCATGTTTAGATAATGCATGTATTGTGTCGGTCCTTGTACCGCATTTGGGCGTCTAGGAATTTCTTGGTTGCCCTCCATGATTTGGTGTATAAGTATCTGGAAGAATCGTTGATATGGCACGAAGGTTCTGCTCTTTTTCGGGCGTGCTTTGTCTTCGACCAGCTCTTGTAGCTCGTTCCAGAGTAGTATAGCATAGTCTATGTTGCGGTTGAAGGCGAAAGCATGGAACATGCGTAGGGTTGGAAGGTTGCATTTGTCAAGGCCGGTATGCTTTGACATCATGCATCGGTTGAATATGGAGCATAGGGTGTACCAGACTGGAGGAGCCGACTAGGACAGGGTTATTTGGATCTTGGTAGCCTAAGCTTTGGATGTCTGTGTATAATTGGGCTTCGGGTACCATGTCTTCAAAGTTTGGGTTAAAGGGAAGGTCTAAGGCTAGACGGAGTCGTTTGAGTGTAATTCGAGCATCGAAATGATCGACTCGGGCAGTAAAATATGGACCCCATCGGTGTGTAGAAGGATAATATCGTAGTGTGTGCCAAAACTGTTGTAAGTATATGAGGGGTACAGTGACTACCTTCATGAGCACTGTTCGTAGAGGATGGTCGCGGATGATCTCTATAATGATCTGATGGTCGAACGCCACGTCGAGGTCTAGATGGTGATTGTTGTCGTGAAGGGCAAGATAAAGACTTCTCGGTAGAAGCTCCACATCTAGATCACGGGCGTTGACAGATGGATGCGACGGTATGACTGTGTTCTCGTCAGATGAATGGCCGTCATTATGAGCCATCTGAACAGTGCCAAAACCGGTTTTTCTTCAAAAAATTTCCAAAAATTTTCTAAGTATAGAAACTATCGCAACACACACAAAAGGTTATCGCAACATGAGACCTTATCGCAATGAAGGGCTTGCGAGGAATGGTTATCGCAACACACTAGTTGCGACAAGATGTTATCGCAACACGTAGGTTGCGATAAGATGGTATCGCAACTAATAGGTTGCGATAGTTTTGAATGAATGAAGGTTGCGACAGTTTTGAATGTGATGAACAATGAGTGTTGCGATAAACATGAGTTTTAACTAAAACCTAAGTGTCTAAGGCCCAGATTCAACTTTTTCGCACTAAAGTGAAATGAAACCTATACTACGAAGCTCGCAATTCACACAGAAGTAAACCCCTAACATTTATTGCATCTAAACAGATCCTATGTATATAGATTTAGACATGAATATTAAAAGTTTCGAACTAAAAAAAAAACCCTAACAGAATCATGAAATCGACAAACAGGCAAGATTTTATTGATGAAATCGAGTAAAAAGCTAGAAGGATTACCTTGTTGATAATCTGAATGGAATACAATCAACGAAACGATCTGAATACACTTCGAAAATCACAAGCCCAAGCAGCAGTTGCGAGAGAGAGAGAGTTGAGAGAGTTTGAATGTTTTTGAAAGATGAGACAAAAACTCAAACACCTCGTATTTAAAGGCTTGAGACAAGGTGACACGTGGCACGATGTGATTGGTCCAACGGTTTGACCCCACAGTGTCAGGTTATCGCAAGTACAAGGCTGCGATAACCCTCCTTGTTGTCACAACGAACAGGTTGCGATAGTATGTTCAACCTTATCGCAATAGAGGGTTGCGATAAGTTACTGTTCATTGTGTTTTATCGCAACAGAGGGTTGCGATAAGTTATTGTTCAGCAGTGTATCGCAAGTAGAGAGTTGCGATATCAGTAACACTTGGACATTTTTCAGATAAAAATTTAAAAGATTTTATCACATTGGAAGATGTCCAACTTCCAATTGATTCAACACACAAGGTTTTAAACGCAGTTTTCACTCCCCCTTAAATGATGCATAGATTTGAAAATTGTTTTCATCATTTAAGAGTTAGTGTTTAAAACAAATCAGAACACTTACCTTGGCTTCTCGGAAGCAACAATCACAATGTAACTACACTTACATGATCTGGCAGTTATGCACACTCCCCCTAAATTTGTGCATATGATCTGTTCTATAACCCCCCCTGAAACCATGAACATACCTTTGTGCAGATACAAGTATCATACCAAATCATAGATAAGACAATTAAAAGAAGAGAAAGAAAGAACAAGTTGAAGAAATATATGTACTACAACTAAGATATGAAAATTTAAATAACAGATATTGAGAATAAAATATGATGAAAATTTGAGTGTATCAATCTAGATACGAAGTCTAGATTGAGATACAAATATTTCCATCTATTATATGATCAATATAAGGAAGTTAACATTTCATATTCAGCATGCCGAGTTTGGATACTAGAAAATTGAAACGTTTTTCATCCAAGGCTTTGGTAAAGAGATCGGCAAGTTGATACTCAGTTGTAACAAAATACAATTCAACAGTTCCTTTCTCAACATGATCTTTTATGAAACAATACCATATGTCAATGTGTTTGTTTTTGGTGTGCTGGACAGGGTTAGCAGATATAGCAATAGCACTCTTACTGTCGCAGTAAATGGGGATCTTCTCATATTTATACCCATAGTCCATGAGTTGGGACTTCATCCAAAGGACTTGTGAACAACAGCTCGCCGCGACAACATATTCTGCTTCGGCGGTTGATGTTGAAACACAATTATGCTTCTTCGACGACCAACTCAAGAGCTTGTCTCCCAAAAACTGGACGTGCCCCGAGGTGCACTTTCTATCCAGCATGCTTCCTCCGTGATCAACATCTGAATATGCAGTGAGTTCGAAGCCGGTTCCCTTGGGATACCACAGTCCTAGGTACAGAGTGCCTTTCAAGTACCGAAAGATTCGTTTGACGGCGCCGAAGTGTGACTCTTTGGGTTTAGCCTGAAATCTAGCACAAAGACAAGTTGAAAACATTATATCTGGACGACTATCGGTTAGGTACATTAGAGACCCGATCATTCCTCTATAATTCTTGACATCAGCATCAATACCGTCTGGATCTGGACCTATCTTAGATCCAGGAGCCATAGGCGTACCGATCGACGTACAGTTTTCCATCTTGAATTTCTTCAAGATGTCAAACACATACTTCGACTGGTTGATGAAGATACCTGTAGAGAATTGTTTTACTTGTAATCCGAGAAAGAAATTAATCTCTCCCATCATACTAATTTGAAACTGAGTCATCATAATGCCCGAAAACCAAGTACAAAGTCCAGGGTTAGTCGAACCAAAAATAATATTGTCAACGTAAATCTGAACTAAAATAATATCACCTTTCACAAAGCCAGCTTTTAGTAGAGAGGTTGATAAGACTTCATACCAGGCACGAGGGGCTTGCTTGAGACCGTAGAGAGCTTTGTCAATAATGTATACGTGATTTGGATAGTCTTTATCCACAAAGCCTTCCGGTTGAGACACATACACTTCCTCCTTAAGGACGCCGTTCAAGAAAGCGGTGTTCACGTCCATTTGATAGACGGTGAATTTCTTGAAGGCGGCATAAGAAAGGAACATCCGAATTGCCTCAAGACGAGCAAACGGCGCGTACGTCTTGTCATAATCTATCCCCTCCTGTTGCCTATACCCTTTCGCTACCAATCTAGCCTTGTTTCGCATAATTATTCCGTCTTCGTCTTTCTTGTTCTTTAGGACCCACTTGGTATCGATAACTGTCTTACCTTTGGGTTGCAGAACTAGTCTTCACACTTTCAAAGCTTCAAACTGATTCAGCTCTTCTTGCATCGCAAACAACCAGTCAGGGTCTTCTAAAGCTTGTTGAACTGTTGAGGGCTCAACTTGACTTAAGAAGAGTGCATATAAAACTTCGTTTGCCGATGCGGATGCAGATCTTGTCTTCACTAGTTCAGATACATCACCAATCACCTGATCAATTGGGTGACTGCATGTCCACTTTATGGAGTGTGGATGGAGAGATATAGCATCTTCATTGGGGTCGACAAGGGTAGGATCCTTATCGAATTCAACTCGATCGTCAGTGTCGGTTCGGGTTGTGAGGCGGGTTGCTTGTTAGAATTGACAATCGGCACAGCCTCGGGAACTGATTCAATAGATTGTTCAGGAATGTTGTTATTACCTTGATCACTGACATTCGAAGTTGTTCCAGATGAAGAAGCACCACTTGTAGATGCATGTTGTCGTGCTTATGTAGATGCCATCGTTGTGTTCCTTGGAGAAGTTACAGGAGTAGTTGCACCAGTATTTGATGAGGTCAGCACCGGCGAAGGGCCTGACACAGTAGCTTGCACTGGTGGTGTTTCAACTTGTATCCTGTTATTGACAGATGAAGAAGATTTATCATTACCAAAATAGTCATCATAAAAATGTTCAAACAATAAATCAAGTTCGGTAGGATTAGAATTAGAAGTGGAAGCTTGATCCTTGTTTGAAGACCTAGTCATCATTGGACGGATTTGTCTAGATGCTAGTATTCCGGAGATCGCGGGTTCTGTACTGTTTTGCACAGAAGCCATCTCTTCAGATTCGTCAAACTTGACATTTATGCTTTCCATCACAGTTCAGGATGACTTGAGGTAGACTCTGTATGCTTTATATGTGAGCGAGTATCCGATAAAGAAGCCCTCAATACCCTTAGGACTGAATTTGTTCAGGTTGTCCTTATCGTTCAGCACAATACACCTGCATCCAACGACACGAAAGTAGTGTATTACAGGTTTTCTATTATTAACCAATTCATATGGAGTCTTGCCAAACCGTCGATGTATAATTGAACGGTTTTGTGTATAGCATGCCGTCGCCACAGCTTCAGCCCACAAAAACAGAGGTAGATCAGCATAAGACAACATCGTTCTGGCCGCTTCAACGAGTGTATGATTTCGTCTTTCAACGACACCGTTCTGCTGAAGTGTTCTGGCCGCAGAATATTGATGAGTTATCCTAATGAATTAAAGAAGTCATCAAGAGTCTTGTTTTTAAATTATGTCCCGTTATCTGATCTGACAGTCTGAATTGTTTGTTGACGATTCACTTGAAGCTGTTTGATTAAGGAGATGATCAAGTCAGGTGTTTCATCTTTTGAGCGTAGAAACTTGACCCATGTGTATCTCGAGTAATAATCGACGACAACTAACACGTAACGTTTGGCACTAATACTCTGAGTCTTCATCGGACCACATAGATCCATATGAAGGATTTCCAAAGCTTTGCTTGTGCTGGGCTCGGGTTTCGGTAGATGAGGAGCATGCTTCATCTTCCCCTTCTCACAAGCAGTACATAAATTGTCTTTCTCAAATTTCAGAACTGGTAGACCTATGACTAAATCACCCAACGTCAACTTTTGAATGTAACGGAAGTTGAGATGAGATAGTCGTCTATGACATAACCAACTTTTCTCTAAAGATGCTTTTGACATAATACATATGTCGTTCTTCGACTTGAGCGTTGATAGGTCAATGGTGTACAGATTGGACTTCCTAGAACCAACAAGAAGCTCATCTCCTCCGTCGGTAAGAACTGCACAACGGGTCTTCTTGAAATAGACTTCTAGGTCTTTATCACAAAATTGACCTATACTAAACAAATTGTGTCCTAAGCCCTCGACGTAATTGACTTTTGTAATCCTCACATTATCTTTGAAAATATCTCCGTAACCCAAAATTGGAGAATATTGATCGTTTCCAAACTTCACTATTCCACGGGCCTTTTCCACAAAATTAACGAGCAACTCCTTTCTTCCAGTCATGTGTTTTGAGCAGCCTGAATCTAAGTACCAGACATGACTAGGCTGCAAAATGGAAATTAGAAGGTTTTAGGTACCCATTGCCAAATGGGTCCTTTCTGATTAGTTGATTTGGACTTGACATTATGTTTTCTATAACCGAATTTAAAATAATCATTTGAATAAAACCAACGGTTATAGTCAGATTTGCAGGTAAAATCATCCACACCACAAGAAGCACAACAAATTTGATCACGTTCCAAATTAATCAGTTGTCGCATTGAATAAACCTTGTAAAGAACTACAAGTTTTCGTCTAGTGCCAACATCATAATTAATAACATTTGAAACAAATTTGTCTTTCTTGGAATTTAAAACATTTAAAACAGCGTGGGATGATTTGATCTGGGCTACATCTTGTGTGGACTCCTTTATTCTCCACTCAAGGCGCGTGTTGTTTCTCAAATTATGATCTGAAACACCAGACAAATAGGAGTCGTAAGCTTTTGAATTCTGAGCTTGAAAAGAATTAACATGCTTCTTTCTTTTTGTTTTTCGTTTCTTTTTCTGTAATGATTGTTTTGATTTAGATTTAGAATAATAATCATTAGCAGAAATTTTCTCAACTGATTTTGAAGATTCCCCTTCCAAGATAATCTTTTCAGGTTCCTCTTCTTTTATTAGAAAGTCGGTATGATCTGGAAGTTTGGCACTAAAGTCAAACTGAACGGCTGTTTTTTTCATTGCTTTACCTTTCCCATCACAAACAATATGGATATCACAATCAGACTGACTGTCCAATGAAGTGTGAAAAATACCATAAGACTTCGGATAAAGAAATTCATTTTGTTCTTTTGCAAAAACCTTTCCTTCTTCCGTATAACAATGCATTTCAGGAGGATCTTTAACAAATTGACTTTCCAAATCCCAAGATTCAGAATCATCTTGGTCATCAACTGTCAAACTCCTGAACACAGTATTTCCCATGAAAGCTTTGCATGAGGAAACATCTGAATCTGAAGAACGTTTTTCTTTTGAAAGCTTTTCTTCAGATATTTCCTCAAGTTTTGTTTTCATTTCTTTTAAACTTTCCGAAAACACTGTGATCATAACTTCCTTTTCGATCTCAAAAGCAAGTTTCTCGTCATTTCTGACTTCTTCAATCGTACTTTTGATCTTACTTTCGAGGTCCATGAGTTTTTGTTCAAGAACCATTGGTGGAAAATACCTTTTACCTTCCAAAATTGTTTTTTCAGTATCATCCTTTTGTGTATTTTTCGTTTCCTCCGGTTCTTTAACAATATAACTCTCAAAATAATCATTTGGCAAGGTTCTTTCGTTATCTAATGCTTTTGCATTATCAGGACCATACCAAAAAGGAAGTTGCATTTTAACAGTGGTTTTTCTTTTTATATCTTCCTCAGCCTCATAGTCTTCACCATCCATTTTAAGCCATTTAATTTGATAGTTAGAATGTAATGCAAGCATAATCCATTCAAATTTATAAAGAGTGGGAGTTTTTATTAAGGCATTGCTCAGGTACTATGGATTGCCATACCTGATACCCCACTTTGAATTGAAATACCTTAGCTTGCTTGGCTTATGCATGTGAATTGTTTGTTCAGTTTGGCTTGCTTTATACAGTTTATCTTCCAGACCTTTGACATTTTCACACAGCTCATCATTCCTATCTTTATAAGCATGTAAAAGACTTTCAAACTCACTATTCTTGGTTTCCGAACTCATTAATTTATCTGATAGTTCAGTTATTCTATCTTGAAAATACGCATGACCAATATCGAACTCAGTCTTTTTCTTTTCTAATTCTTTAATTTGACCGTCTTGTTATATTAGTCTTTCCTTTTGAGTGGAAATAATTTCATCTGCTATGTTCTGGTCATTTGTTAGTTCTTCTAACTTCTTTGTTAAATACGCTTGTTGACTAAAGAATTGATTATAGAGATCGGAATGTACCTCATTTGAAGTAGACTCTGACCCTTCATCATCGGTGTTTTTGGTCATAAAGCACATCTTGGTCTGAGCCGTTGTCTCATCATCTGCTTCATCATCAGTCTGATCAAGCCAGTGTTCTTCTTCGACCAACAGTGTTATCCTCGATTCCTTCTGCTCAGCAAGCATCAACTTGTTCTTGTAATAACTGGAATCCCTCACTTTCGGCTTCCAACATTCTTTGGAGAAATGACCAGTCTTCCCACAATTGTAGCACTTCGGTGCTTCATCCTTCTTCTCAAATACCTTCTTCTCATCCAGCCTCTTATACTCTTCTCTCTTATACTCAGCCCTCTTGTCATCAAACTTCTTGTTCTATTCAACATGTGCTTTGTGTTCGAAGTTCTTAGAGCCAGACGCATACCTTTGACTGTTAGAACTGGGGCTTTTCCCAAACTGTCTTTGAAAAGATATGGTAAGGAGTATCATAGCTTGCTTCATACTCTCAACATCATCTATCACATCTCCTTCATTCTGTTCCTCGTCAGACTGATTACCCGTATTCTTTGAGTACTTCTTGATAGTTTTGTTAGACACTAAAGCAAGTGGATCTAACTCTTTTTCCTTAACCTCTCTTTTCTCTTCCTTCTTCTCTTTCTTCTTCTCTTTCTTCTTTTTCTTAACTCTCTTTTCATCAGCATCATCCTCATCTTGCTTCAAGGTTTCATACATCTCTTGTAGAGGCAAAACAGCTAACCTAGCATTCTGTTTCATTCGGTGAGCATACTTCTTCCATTCCGGTTGAAGAACACTCAGGAATTTCACATTGTGCTCGATTATTGATTTGTTTATATCTTACCTATTCAGCTCATTCAAAATAGTAGTGAATCGGTCATAAGCAGAATCAAGTGCCTCCCCTTCCTTTTGTTTAAAGTTTTTATATGAGTTGACGGCGTTAGAGATTCTCATCTGTTTCTCTATTTCAGATCCTTGATACAACTTTGTCAGTTCATCAAACATGGCCTTCCCAGAATAATTTTTCCTATCTACCTTTCGATAAATATCGTTGGTCAAGGCTTGAATAACAAGGGACTTTGCCATTTTGTCTCCATAATGCTTTTTCTTTTGTTCATGATCATAATGTAATGGTATAATCTCAACCCATTCTGGAATTGGGTCACCATCAGTAATAATTCCTCTTCTCATTTGTTTCTCCATAAGACCATTCTTAAGTGAATTAGCAATATATTCCCCGTTCTCTTGTCGCTCAACATAATCCATGAATCTGTCTTTCCATATCTTAAACTCCTTGGGAAAAAGAACATGTGGTTTGTCCTTCGACCCAATAGTCAAGATATCTCTCGCTGTCATATTTGATTACTTGTTGATGATCGTTAAGTATTCCTTAGTTTTGATTAGTAACAATTAATTTCACACTGTCTTGTCTCAACCCACTGTCTATCTCAACCCACTCTTGTCACAACACACTTTTTGTCGCAACCAAAGACTTGTCGCAACACAAAAACTGTCTCAATCAATAAGCTGCGAAAGTAGCCAAAAACTTGTCGCAGTAAACATGTTGCGATACAACTCCAAAAACAATTCTTATCGCAACAGAAGATTGCGATAAGTATTGTCCACAATAAAGATGGTTGCGATAGTTGATACTTGTCGCAATAGATAGCTGCGAGTATACTGTTCACTTCGAAAAAATGCGATTATAACGGCTTGTCGCAATAGAGGGTTGCGATAGTATACTGTTCACTTGGTGTGGATTGCGATAGTTATGAATCCTCAAGAACACTAAAAGTTTCACAAGTTATGAATATTCAAGAGTTGCGATAGTTTTGAATATCCATGAGTTGCGATAGTTTTGAATATCCAAACGATCTTAAGTCGGTTCTTCAAAAATGATCGGATTGAGCTGAAAATTGGTACGCATGTTCGCAACAATATTCTGGACAACTTTAATTCTTCAAGTTTCGTCCAAAAACCACTAGAACAGTGATTTTCAAACCAAAACAGTAGGTTTTCTTCAAAAAGTCCGAAAATCAAGTTTTGCACAAATTGAGACAAATCCTGGTGCAATGGCAGAATCAAAACACACAGGGATGATAATCAAGCACTCCTAGATCAATTCTAATCCATTTGAGGCTCTCAAATGGCTAGAATCAATAAGATTTGGATGAAAAAAATGAAGAACACTCAAAATTGCAAAAACTTCCAAAATCCTAATCTGATCTAAGTGATATACTATGCTCTGATACCAATTGTAATCCCAGAACAAGTAATCAATCCATATTTAGTAATTAGATGGCCACCAATATATTCAATATGAAGAACAATCACAAAGTACAAAGAGAGAATGTAGAGAGAATAGTATATGTGTGTACTTGTGTGAAATGGAATTGGATGACCTAATGGAAATCTAGGCAAACATAACAATATATAGTATGTAACTTACTAATTACATAATTAGTCTCTCTACATAGTACAACTTAGAATATTAGGCACTAACACTAATCCTTTGGCAAATTATGACTGTAAGACATCAACCCTGATTAAAGCTTAGTGGCCACTAGTTATGTGCACCTGGATTTGAACCCTAGGTAGATAGGATATTCCACCACATCCCACAAGGCCTTAACCAGTACGCCACAATCCTTGTGGTTTTCAATGGCATAGTTGTTTGCATAACATAACTAGATTGTGTGAACATCAAACTGTGGAAATCAACAACATTATTATAAACTTCATCCTTATGTTTCAACAAATAGACCCACACAGATCGAGTAAAATCATCAACTATAGTCAAGAAATATCGATATCCTTCCTTACTGGCTACACGATAGGGTCCCCACAAATCAAGATGAATTAAATCACCAAGACTTTTAGTAGTATGTTCACTAAGATTAAACTTATCTCTAGCCAGTTTGGCCTTATGACAAACCTCACAAGGAACAGAAACATGTTCATTTCCTAAGTTCAACTTATTCTTTAAGACACCAAGGACTTGATCAGCAGGATGTCCCGAACGATTGTGCCATAGTTGGCTGGACAAATTACAACAAATCGACATATTTGATTTATTAACAAAATTATTGGAAAACTTAGAAACAAAAGGCTCATTTTTAGTAACCTTATCAAAGAAGTACATACCCCCCCTTGTTCACTACCAGTCCCCCATAATTCTCAGTGGAAGAGAATCCTGAAGCAAATAGCATTTATATTCATTAAAACCAACAAAATTTTTACTATCTCAGCAATTTTATGCACAGACAATAAATTCACATGAAAATCAAGAATAACAAGAACATCAAAAGAGTAACATTATTATTCAATTTAAAATTCCCAATTTTGTTGATTATAGCTTCATCTCCATTAGGTTATGTCACTCTTGATTTTAAATCAGAAATATCAACCACGTTATCTAAACAAGAGACATAAGATGTCATATGTTGGTTGGCTCCTGAATCAATGATCCAACAAGAACTAAACTTGAAGAAAAACCAGAAATACCTACCATATTAGATGAAAACATACCAACCATATTGACATAAATGCCCTCAGGTTGTTTCTGATCAATAAGAAACAACTTGTGGATTTGCTCTTCAGTGAGAGAGGTGGATGAAGTCTGACCTCGGCCAGAACTATCAGTGATACAAGCATTACTTGACGGAGATTTAAGAAGCTGATTAGATTTGTTCTTTGTAACCTGAAAATCCTTTGGAAAACCGATTAGTTTGAAACACCTTTCAATAGCGTGCCCTGTTAAGCCACAATTTATACATAAAAGAGGAGGTTTTCCAGGTTGTTTCTTAGTATTAGAAGTCTTTCCGAAAAAAGCAGAGTTTTGAACTTTGGTATCCGAAGATGATCGAGACACACCACAATGTGACTCTTCTCTGGATACCAAAGAGAACGCAGTCTTAACTGGGGGAAGAGGATCGGTAGTTAAGATGTTGCTTCTTATATTTATATACATGTCATCTAATCCCATTAAGAACGACATTAACTTCAAAAGCTTATTATGTTTCGAAAACTCATGAGTAGCATTACAGGAGCACGAAGGTAGTTTTATTAAAGCATCAAATTGTTTCCAAAGAGCATTTAATTTGTGATAATACTCAGAAACTGTAGCACCATTTTGACTCAGAGAGTTAATTTTTTGATGCAAATTAAAAGCAACAGAACCATCGATTTTATCATATGTTTCTTTAAGTTCATCCCAAACTTCAGAGACAACCTTAGAAAACACTTGACTAACAAATAAATCTTCTGAAATAGAACCAAGAATCCACGATAAAACCACAGGATTACATCTATCCCACTGTTTTCCCAAAATTTCGTTAATAGTAGGACGAACGACAGAACCATTCACAAAACCAAGCTTATTTTTGGTTTCCAAGGCAAGAATCATGGCACATGACCACACCTTATAATTCTCAGTACCACTCCACTTCATATTCATGATAGAAACACCAGAGGTATCACTCAGGTGGAGATATAAAGGATCTCCAAAATCCAGTTTAGCAATCAGAGATTGCTTTCCTAGATCTTTGGATGGCTCTCCACCGGTCATGATAACTACTGAAGAAACAAACACGCAAAGTGAAACCTAAGAGACTATATAGCAGGATTCCTTGCCACTCAGAGGTGGTAGGGCAAGCAAATCTCTTAGTCACCAAAAAAAGAAGAGAGAAGAAGACGACAAAGGCACACAAGAGAAGAGAAAAAGAAAAAACCTTACCAAGCGCCTGCAACAACCTGTAAGAGTGAAAGGAACAAACTTACAGAAGGTTCCTTAAATGACGAGCACAACAAAAACAAGGTCACAAGTCTCTAACAAGGCAGAGAACAGAACAATCACCTGAACAGACCACAAGACCAGATGAGGTCAAGATCTGAAACGTAGGTGGATGACATAATCCAATAAAACCACCACAGATTCAATTACTTGACCAGATCCAGTAAATACTAAGAACAATAGAGATACAACCAGGTAACACCAGGTAACAGAACAAATATTAAACAAATTTTTAAAACCACCAGATTTGAGATGAAAGTAGAAGAACAACCAGGAACCAAACTAACGAAGAATTCACACGGACAACTCTAAGGACCAAGAGGTATGTGGTTAAGTCCAAGAGTACAACCGTTCAGATACACCTAGTTAGACTTGAACAAAAATTTTAAACAACATGCATTCTAGATTTAAAAGGACATAATATAGAAAGATAAGATCTAAACACGCATAGTCTAGATCTAACTAAAAACACCCGAATCTAGCTAAATCTATCAACACACGTATTTCAAAATAGAAAATCGTACAAATCTAATGTATAGACGTACAAAAATTAAAATATAGACAAAACACCTCACAAATCTATCCAGATCTAGAAGGATAAGAACAAAACTTATGAGATCGAATGTATAGACGTACAAGAAAATGAAAATATAGACAAAATACCTCACAAATCTGTCCATATCTAGAAAGATAAGAACCAAACTTATGGGAAAACGAAGCCACGATAAGAAACGAACACGAATCTCTCCAGATCTAGAGAGATAAGAACAAATATTCGTGTAGAGAAAAACAAACTCAAATAGTCAGTTCAGATCTATGAAGAAAAGAACCAAGACTTTGAGTGATAACCGTTAACAAAAGAAAACACAGATTCGAGGATAAAACCACTCGAAGAAAACGATGTGAAAACAAAAACGTTTCAGATTTTTGAAAACAAAAGGAACGATGAAAAGCTTACCAAACTTGTCGATATATGGAACGAGCAGATCGATATCAAAGCTCTGATACCACATTCAAACTTTATACATCAACAGATTTACAATATAAAAGAATGTTTGAAAAATAATATCAACTTCAAAAGATTTGAAACTGATTTACAAAACCTAATCTAGAAGAAGAGAGAAACCCTGATTTCTAGAGAGAGAAAACAATGTAAGCTAAATGAGATGAAAAGAGAAAAATGAAGTCGTTCAAAATGAAATGAACGATAACAAGGCATTTATATATGAACTCCTATAATTGCACTTTGGTCCTTCCAGCTTTAAGATATTGCTTCGCTACCCTTCATCTATTCTAGAAAGTGAGGCGCAACCCTTTTAGCCTCCTTCTATCAGTCTCAGTCAATTCTATCCCCTGAACTCCTGAGAAAGAGACACACACAATAAGTTACGAGATGACAAGATTGGTACAAAAACTTTACCTTATCTTTTAACATCCTGAGATTAATCGAGCTACATACAAATTAATATCCAAACATCAACAATTAACAACAATAAACTGAGTTTTTAAATCAAATTTTTTTGGATCAAATCTAATAATTATCATTTATTTGAAAATTATCACTACTAGAAAAATCATAAAAATGCGAACCTTAAAATTTAAAAATTTTGGAATTAGAAAGAAGACAAACTACTTTATCTCATGTAGCTCATCTGTAAGCGTGCGTTTGGTATATTGGACATGACAGAATAGAGATCACTATCCCATGTTTGACAAGACTTTTACGTGGAACAGATATAAACAGAGTGGAACAAGCTGGAACAGCATGTTCCACCCCCACCCTATGGACCAAGGTGGAACAAACTTATGTTTTACCAATATAACCTCAAAATAAAATCTAATACTCTTCTAAAACATCAAATACACGTTCTATTTTATATTTTTATTCATTCTTTAAATTTTATTTATTGTATTTTATCTAATTTTATCTGTTCTATTGTGTCCAGTTTTGTCTACCAAACGCTGAACAACTGTTATGTCATGTTCTATCCCGTCTTGTCCCGTCCTGTCCTGTTCTATCCTGTCTGCGTACCAAACGCACCCTAAGGCTTGACTTACATTGTCACGTGCTATGACATAGGGGTGCTCACGGGTTGGGTTGGCCGGGTTGAAGGCACTGTAACAACCCAACCCAATCAATGCGATTTGAAAAATCTCAACCCAACCCAACCCAATCAAAAGTGCAACTCAACCCAAACCAAACCGTTCGGGTTGGGTTGGGTTGGTCGGTTTGAAACTCTTGTCGATCATTTCACCATTTAACTAAGTTATCGTGTCTAAACAAATTACTAAATGTTTCTAAATATTTAAATGTTCAACATATTACTAAATCATCTAATAAAAGATTTCTTATAAATATTATGTTTATAAATGTGGCATCAAGAATCAATAACAAGATTAATAAAGTAACAAGTGGCCAACAATTGTCAGTTTATAAATTTTCAATAGTAACAAGATTGCTTTGACAGTAACAAAAATGACGGTAACAAGAATTCAAAATTAGATTTAAATGTTTTTCATGGGTTGGCGGGTTGGGTCGTTTGGTTTGGGCCTAACCCGTTTCAACCCAATATATACGGGTTAGTCAAAAATAATATCGATTATACATCGGGTTGGCTCGATTTGAGTTTTCTTTGCCTCGGGTTGGGTTGGGTTGGCCGGGTTGGTCGGAAATTTGAGCACCCCTACCATGACACGTCAAGACATGTTATTTTGTAAGGTATGAGATTGTTTTCAATATATAACTTAAGAGATAAATAATTATTGTAGACTTTAATATACATAAAAGGAAAATTCAAAACTAAAACCATAAATAGATAAATACTTACTCTCATTCTCGTATATGAAGAGTCGAACACGATTTTTATGAAAATTGAAAATAGTAATGAATAGAGATTCAATAGATTTAATCTTGATTTTATACTTTTGATATCATACTTTATGAATTCTATATAGTTGGTATCAATATAACTTTTTTTTTGTTCCCTGTATAATTTAATTTGTTGTACAATATTATTCAAAACAATAACACACAACTGTGTGTATATATGCCGCCTTATGGCATGAAAGGTTTGAGGCTTGACTTTGTTGCCACATTGCACCTCACGTCATTTAGAACTTTGAAAAAAAGTAGGGGAGCTCACAGCCCGATTTGGGCGGTTTAACCCACCAAACTACAAATCAAACCCCAATGACAATTTATAAAATTTATAAATCGAGCGGTTTGGCAGCAACACCAAACCGGTCAAACCAGACCATAAACGACGGTATGGTTTGACCGATTTAGGCGCATTGATCCTCTTATGGGATTTAAATTAAAAAAAAACATAACATCTATGTCCAAAACAAAGTTTATACAATATAACATTATTAAGAAATAATATACCGAATTATAAAAGAATCGTTTATATATTAAATAAAATAAAACATTGAGCAAGTTGGAATTGATTGAGCAAGTCAAAAGAGGATTTGGAATTTGACGGATTTTGGAATTATATCCATTTAAATGACACGGTCAATTAAGGAAATGAAAAACTAAAAGTATAATGTTTTGACGAATTTTTTAACTGGACCATTAAAGTTGAGACTACATAATAAAAACTAGCTACTCCTATAAATAATAGATGCATATTTTTGGCGGTAGATTTGGTCTAGGCGGCTTAAAAAGGGTCAAACCGTAGACCAGACAGACTGAGCGGTTTAAATATTTTTCGTACCACCAGGTCGCTCAAACTACCAAAAACAGTATGGTTTAACTTGATTCCACAGATTTGAACGGTACAGAGGGCTTTTTCAACACCCCTAACAAAAACTTTACTTTCAACTTTTAATTTATAAAATGCAACTTTATTAAGCACCTCCCCGGGGACTTTGAATAACGAGAAAAGGTATAGCCCCAAAGTACCCAAAACAGTCTTACATAAGGTAAGTTGCCCTCCAAATGAGATCATTTTTGCTTTCCACGTATTGAGCTTGTTCCGGAATTTCTCGATAAGAGCCTCCCCATGTCTTGCTCTAGACATATTTGCCTTGATCAGGATGCCCAGATAAGATAATGGGAATTCGTTGGCTATACGTCCCTCTTCATTTTCGTTGACCTCTACACCCAAAGCTTTACTTTTCTCATGGCTTATCTTGAGACCGGACGGCGGTTAGAAGCACGTTAAAATCCTCATAAGATTTGATGCGTTCTCTTCTCCCCAATCCCCAAGAAAAATTACACCATCCACATATGCAGCACCGAAATCTCGGGCCCATCCCATCTTCTTTCACTTTAAAACCCCGAAATAGGCCCATGGATAGAAGCCTCTTTTATGGCAGCACAAAGCCCCTCTTCCGCAAGGATGAACATGAACGGTGATAACGGGTCACCTTGTCGGACTCGTTTTTCCATTTGGAATTCTTTTATTGGTGATTCGTTGACTAGGACTCACATTTTAACTGTGGAAATATAATTACCGGGAATCCAATCCCTCCAAGTTCTTCCAAACCCCATTTGCTCCATAAACTCATCTAGGAAATTTCAATTATAGAATCGAACGCCTTCTCAAAATCAGCTTTGAACAAGAAAAGTTTTTTCTTCCTCCTCTTAACCTATTCAATCACCTCGCTCACGATTAGGGTCCGTTCGGGGATATTATTGTTTTTAACAAATGCCAATTGCTCTTTGCCAATAACTATATATACCAATCACTCTTTGCCAATAACTATACCAATCACCTTTTTCAACCTTTCAGCCAACACCTAAATCGTCGAAGATTTAGTATTAATATCTCATATATTTCCAATTGTTCAGTGTATACATGCATACCAATTTTTCAGATTTGTTGTTCAAATTTTAGGATTGCTTCAAGTAAAATACTAATTATGTTGGTTCACGTAAAAATTATGTCGAGATTTCAGTTACGTTCACATATATAATTAAACACTAAACTCTTTTAACACAATTAAAGAAAAATACATTGTTATATATTTATTATGCATCAAATAGTTGTATATCAATTATTTTTAAAATACACATAAAAGGTGGGTATTTAGTCTATCTTGTACTGTTAAGCTTTATATTCAGCCCATAGTTGATCAACTGTTTTCCCAAGCAAATCCACGAAAAACCCATCGTTATAGCCATCCCTCATCTTCTTGTTGAGTTCAGCCACGAACCCATCTCTAAGACCATTACAGTAGTCCAAGAACCGAGCCGTGACATCGTACCCTTGGTCCCATCGGTCACCTTCCCCTGGCTGAACCCAATGGCTAGGTGCGTACCCAGCCTTCAACCTCACGTAATCCGTAATCCCTTCAATCAATCCTGCCGGAGCTTTACCATTGCCATTCCATTGCCACACGTGTGTCATTTCATGATAAAGTACTCCGATGATCTCAGTCTTGATGTTGCCCGAATATCCCTGAATGTAGTTAGCGCTGACGTGGATCTCGTCATTCACAGCGTAGGCAACACCATCCATATCATCAATGAACACACTTACTCGTGCCACGTTCTTTCTGTCAGCATCCGTGTTTTGTTGGAATGTGTTCCAAATGAAGATGGTGGCGGCGGTGAGAGTTTGGATGGTGTAGTCATCTCCGATGTCGTTGGTGAATCTAACGCCGCCATGGGTGGCGGCAGCCGGGTTGGTGACGGTGTTGTTGTACCACTGTTCGGTACTTTCTCTATGAATGATCGAATAACAATAGTAATCAAACTAATCTTTATTGATAGGCAATCATCATCATTTTTACAGACTAGATTACATGGGTATTTATAACCCTTCAACCAATACGTATGAAACAACACACCGATTCACTAATCGGTATAACTACCATCGTGACTGTTCTAACAGACACAACCTTTCAACCTAAACTGATATAACCGAAATTAACTACCAATTTGGTTATTATGTATTGACTAATCACACTAGACCCTTAACTTATACAATCATTCATAAAACACTAAATATGGATTAATAAGTTAGTATCCAACACTCGCCCCTAATTTATTAATCCATGCCTTTAATATCTTCAAGCTCCATCATCTTTATCTTGGGCAGGTTGTAGCAAGTCTTGCTCTTTGAACCTTGGCTTGTTTCCACTTCCTTTGTCTTTGTCTTTAACACGAACTATGTTCTGAACTTCCTCTTTGATTTGACTTCTTACTTCCTTGTCTTCAATCTCATCTCGATCATTTTTGTCAGCTTTGTCAACATCTTTCTTCATTCGTATCATTTCATAATCTTGAATCTTCAACAATTTGTTTGTAGTACTTGTATCATGATCTTCTGGTTCAACTTTCTTGTTGCTTGATTTTATGTCTTTCTTAACTTGGCTTTCCTTTGGAAATCTGGATAGTGTTTCATGATGCTTCTTGCATTTGCCCTTTTCAATGCTTGGTTCATTTTCTTGATGTTTCTTATCTAAAACAACTTCATGATTCTCTTTCTCAAACTGTTCTGCTTTTGACTTTAACTCTTTCATCTCTTTGCTTGTGCAATCTCTCAACTTCTCCAGGTTCTCTAACTTTCTCTGCATTTGTTTCTCAAATGCTATCTCTCTATTTCTCATTTTCTTCTCAAACTCTTGTTTCTCCATTTCTATGTCTTGAAGTATTTCTAACTTCCAAAACTCTAGTTTATTCCTCAAATCAGTTTCTATTTTTGACCTCATGCCTTCTAACTTTTCTTTTGGAATTTCATCCTTCTCAATGACAATTCCATTCCATCTTGGTTTTTCTTCTAAAGATGCCATCTCGTTTTCATCCTTACTCATAGCCATCAATAACGTAGGTTCATCATCTTCGAACACAAGGTTTGATATTTCTTTTCTATGGTCTGGTTTTGGACAATCTGCAGCATAGTGTCCAAACTCATGACAATTATAACATTCTATTTCTCTAGTATCTCTTCTATGGTAGTTTTGATCTCCAGGGTTTTTCCTTCTTCTATCATAACTATCTTCATTCTTACTATCTCTTGCAAATCTTCCTCGGCCTCTTCCTCGTGTCTGATTACCACCTCCTCGTCTACTATTTCCATAGTTGTGTTCATAAGTTCTGTCATTCCCTCGACGTGTGAACAACAACTTCTCACTATTATCTTCCTGATTTCCTTTTCTAAACTTGATCCTTTCTTCATAGGTCTTAAGTTTCCCGATAATCTCCTCCAACTTTACAGTCTTAAAATCAACAATCATTTCAATGGTTGCTACTACTGGTATAAATTTATCTGGTACTGCATTAAGTACCTTCCGTACTTTCGTTTGCTCATCAAACGTTAATCCACATGTGGCAGCCTTTGTAATAATACTCATCAACTTCCCGGCATATGAATCTATTGATTCATCTTCTTTCATTACAAGTCTCTCGAATTCTGATTTAAGTTGTTGCGAGTGTGCCTGTTGTACATCTTATGTCCCAATAAATTTGGACTTTAGAGAGTTCCAAATTTCTTTTGCTGTTTCACATCCCGCGACTTGCATTTGCAAATCTTCTGGTAACCCTTGAAATAGGTATGCTGATGCAGAACTATCCTTTTTTACATCAATCTCTTTTAATGTACTTGTTCCTTCTACTAAATCCCATACTCCATTTGCCACTAGTATCTTCTTCATCCTTAATGCCCATAATGTATAGTTCGTATTATTTAGAACTGGGCATTGATATGATGATAATGGTGTGGCGACTTCTCTATAAACAACATTGTTGTTTTCCTTTTTATCTCCTGACATATCCTTTTGATTTGGTTTTCTTCTAAAACCAATAAAAATCTGATGGGTTTTTTTAAGACCCGTAGCCTTCTTTTGTTGGTTCCTTCGTGCCTCTCTTATCTCCTCTGATGAAACTGCTATGTCTCTTTTGTGTTCTCAGCCCCAATACCAAAAGAAAGCTATCACAAAACTCTTTCTTCTTCCTTATACAAATTTTGGCTACAATCAATTCCCTTCTTCCTGTTGCAATCGATGGTGGTTCCGGTTCTTGTTTCTTTTCCAGCGACGGCGGCGGTGGTGGTGTCTCTCTTCTTCTCCGGCAACTATACAGCGGCGGTTTCTCCTTCGCAAAACCGGTATGTTTATTTCTCCCCCTTTTACTTTCTCTGATTCGATTTTCACTTAATCGAATCGTGTCTCTCTCTCTCTCTTCGATTTTTCTGAATCGAACTAGGATTTCTCTAACCCTTTCTGAAGAACGATCTAATCCCGATCGGTTCTTCTCTTAATAGATTTTTTCCTATTGATCTAATCCCGATCAATTTCTTCTTTCTCTCTCTTCTCTGAATCGATGGTGGTCCGGCTCTGATACCACTGTTCGGTACTTTCTCTATGAATGATCGAATAACAATAGTAATCAAACTAATCTTTATTGATAGGCAATCATCATCATTTTTACAGACTAGATTACATGGGTATTTATAACCCTTCAACCAATACGTATGAAACAACACACCGATTCACTAATCGATATAACTACCATCGTGACTGTTCTAACAGACACAACCTTTCAACCTAAACTGCTATAACCGAAATTAACTACCAATTTGGTTATTATGTATTGACTAATCACACTAGACCCTTAACTTATACAATCATTCATAAAACACTAAATATGGATTAATAAGTTAGTATCCAACAGGTGTAGTCAACTGCCGCGATCAGTTGTAGAGTTGCTAAGATAGCAAGGGATGGGAGGAAGAAGGAGATCTTGTGAGCCATGTTAATTTTGTGGTTGTGTTGTGGTTAAGTTTGGGTTTATATAGACGGTGGCCGGTGGGGTGAACCATTGAGCAGGTCATCAAGACGTAGCCACCAACAAAGTTTATATGAAACAGACGCAGATGGCAACGAAAGACTTATTGACCCAAGAGACTACACCGGTCAACCACTATTGAGACACAAAGCTGATAAAGCGGCTAGATCACTGGTTATGCAAGCCTTAACCAATAACATATATCGGACGATTGACAGTTTGAGTGAAACAGGGAAAGGAATGTTTGATGAGATGATCAAGTTGTATCAAGGTTTAGAAGTGGAAAATCAAATGAGAGTCTCAAACATCATCAACAAAAATGAGAATTTCAAGCAGAAGGATGGTGAGAGTCTAGACGATGCATATGATCGTTTCACAACCATCCTAAATGAACTCAGCAGTTACAAGATATCAAAATCCATCATCGAGACTAATGTGAAGTTCTTGAGCGTGCTTCAGCCCGAATGGAAGAAGTATGCTCATAGAATGAAACAGAATTGATGGTTGGATTCTCTTCCGCTACAACAAATGTTTGAAACATTAAAGCAAGATGAGGATGATGCTGATCTGAAAAAGAAGAAGTTGATGAAAAAGGGTAAGAAGGAGAAGAAGACAGAAGTGTCTGAGAAGAAAGAAGAGGATGATGAGTTTGAGAGTGAACCGTTAGCTTTGATGACAAGAAAGTATGCTGATAAGGGTAAGAGTATTCAGAAAGAGGATTTGGGATAGACCAGGATGATTTGGATGAGGCGGAAAGCATGAAACAGGCAATGATGCTTCTATCTAGCGCCTTTCAGAGGAAATTTGTGAAAACTCCGGGATCAAACAATCAACGTTACTCATCCGATTCTAAAAACTTTGAGCACAAGAATCGGATTGAGTCAAGGAAACAGTTTGATGACCAAAAGGAAGATGGTAAAAGGTCAGAGGTGAAGAAGTTTGGTGAAAGAAAAGATGAAGAGCAAAAGTGTTACAATTGTGGGAAGTCCGGCCATTTCTCCAAAGAGTGCTGGAAACCGAAGGTAAGGGATTCCGACTACTACAAGAAAAAGGCACTGTTAGCAGAGCAGAAGGAGACTGGAATTGCACTTCTGGTGGAGGAAGAGTATTGGTTGGATCTAACTGATGATGAAGGAGAGGAGGAGACAGCTGCTTTAGCAAAGATGTGCCTGATGAGCAGAGAAGGTGAGGATTTAGAGGCTGATGCGGCGCCTGAGACAAATGAGGTAGATTCCTGCACCGTTAATCACTTTGCTAATCAGTTTAAAGTCCTCACTTTAAAACAAGATGAATTAACTGAGAAACTCAATAACGCACATAAAATAATAGAATCTCAAAGACAACGAGTTATTGACCATAACAAGTTAAATGATGAGTTGAAAAAGGAACGAGTTGAGATCGAACAATCTCGAACTTATTTCCGAAAAAGAATGGGTGAAATGGAAGAAAAAATAAGAGTTTCTGAAAAAAGGAAGATTGAGCTTGAACAATTATTGCAATCTTATAAAGATATTAACAACGAATTGACCGAAAAAGCAAGTGATCTAGAAGCGAAGTTGTACAAACTTGGTCAATCTGAACAAACCATTGTTCTAAACACGCCTAAGAATTTCAGATATTACAACTCGAAATGGGGTGTGGGATATGACAATCCTCATTATTTGGAAAATGCTTTGAAAAAGGCACCTTGTCTATACAAGTTTCAATGGCTTAAGCTTCTAACCATAGAACCGAAATACATAATCAAATGGCTTAATGAGGAAGAACAAGGGGTTGAGGAAGAGATTAAAAGAAAGACAACTGTGACCATGCAACTTCCTTTTTGTTATGATTCAGCCAATAGGAAGGCACTGCATTGGAATGGGAAACAAACTTTGTCTAATGACCATTTTTAAAGCTATGTCGTTGAGCCACCAAAAGAAACTGTATCAAAACCCGCTTTTGAAGGAAAAACATATTATCATCCTTTGGTACTCGAACAGAAGCTTGTCGATCTTGAGTTGAATATTAAAATAAAAATTGAAGAAGTCAGAAATGACGATCAACTTGCTTTTGATATTGAAAAGGAAGTTATGTTAACTGTTTTGATAAATATCAAGAGAGATAAGTCTGAAAAGGTTATTTCTGAATCGTCAACAAAAAGCTTTGAAGAAAAGAAATCTCTTGAACTTAGATGCTTGAATCTTTCAAAACAAGTCTCTGATTTTCAGAAAATGTTATTTCTTGAAAAAGAACAAATTGAGAAAGAAAGGGAGAGATTTAAGCTCGAAAGAAAATCTCTTGAATCTGAAAGTGTTATATTTTCAAAGAAAATATCTGATTTAGAAAACATTTTGATCAAAGAGAGAAAAGATCTTGAGACTAATAGAGAATACTTTCAGAATGAAATCTCAAGACTTATGGGAAAATTGACAACTCTATCCACTGAAGCTATGACAGAGTTTGCGAGCAAAGTTTCCTCTGATTCAGATGCTTCCTCATGCAAACCCTTCATGGGCAATACTCTTTACAGAAGCATGACTGTGGATGACTTTGATGATTTTGGTCCTATTGATCTAGAGGAACAACCTGTTAATGAAAACTCTTATGATATCTTCCACACCTCTTCTTCCGATGACAATAAGGTTGATTGTGTTATTGACATTCCTTGTGATGGGAATGGTAAGAATGCAAATAGATAAGGTTGTTCAAATCAACTTTAATACTAAACTTCCAGATCACTCTGAATTTTTGATCAAGGAAGAGGAACCTAAGAAGAATTTCTTCGAAGGGGAATCTTCTAAAACCGTTGAGAAAAAGAAAAAGAAAAAGAAGAAAAATGAGCGCAAATCTAAATCTTCTCAAGCTCAAAATTCTTACGCTTACAATTCTTATTTTAATGCCGTTTCAGATCGTTATCTAAGAAACAACTCGCGGTTAGAGTGGAGAATAAAGGAGTCCACACAGGATGTGGCCCAGAGAAAATCATCTACCGTCGCTTTTAATTCCATGAAAAACACTTTTGTTTCTACTCTTAGTAATCGTGTTGCTTCCAACAAACAAAAACTTGTTACTCCTTACAAGATTTCTTCAATGCAACAACTGATTAATTTAGCACATGATCAAAATTGTTGTTCTTCATGTGGTGTAGATGATTTTATCTGCAAGTCTGATTATTCTTCATGGTTTGGTTATAATTTCTATGGTTCCAGTCGTTTCTATACAAATAGATATTATAACCTCAACACTTCAAAGAAACATGCTAACCCAGAATCAGTTAATTCTCCTAACCCGAAAGGACCCAATTAGCAATGGGTACCTAAAACTGTTTAAATTCCATTTTGCAGCTCCGTCATGTGTGGTATTTGGATTCTGATTGCTCAAAACACATGACCGGTAGAAAGGAGTTGTTGATCAACTTTGTGGAAAAAGATGGACGGAGAGTTAAATTTGGGAATGATCAGTACTCTCCAATCTTGGGTTATGGAGATATAGTAACAGACAACGTCAGGATCACCAGAGTTAATTATGTTGAAGGCTTAGGACATAACCTGTTTAGCATAGGTCAATTTTGTGGCAAAGACCTGGAAGTCCATTTCAAGAAGACACGGTGTGCAGTTCTAATGGACGAAGGAAATGAACTTCTAGTTGGTTCTAGAAAGTCAAATCTTTACACTATTGACCTATCAAAGCTTAAGCCAAAGAATGACGTGTGTCTGATGTCTAAGGCAACAATGGAAAAGAGTTTGTTATGGCATAGACTACTATCTCATCTCAATTTTCGTTATATTCAAAAGCTAACGTTGGGTGATTTAGTTATATGTTTACCGGTTCTGCAGTTTGAGAAAGACGACTTCTGTACTGCTTGTGAGAAGGGGAAGATAAAGCGCACTCCTCACCCACCGAAACCTGAGCCTAGCATAAAGAAAGCATTGGAAATCCTTCATATGGATCTCTATGGTCCGATGAAGACTCAGAGCATCAGTGCCAAACGATACGTGTTAGTCATTGTCGATGATTATTCGAGATATACATGGGTCAAGTTTCTACGATCAAAAGACGAAACACCTGACTTGATCATCTCGTTAATCAAACAGCTTCAAGTGAATCGTCAACAAATAGTTCAGACTGTTAGGTCAGATAACGGGACAGAGTTCAAGAACAAGACTCTTGATGATTTCTTTAAATCATTAGGAATATCTCATCAATATTCTGCGGCTAGAACACCTCAGCAGAACGGAGTAGTTGAAAGACGGAATCGCACATTTGTTGAAGCCGCCAGAACGATGCTGTCCTATGCTGATCCACCTCTGTTTCTGTGGGCTAAAGCTGTTTCTACGGCATGCTATACACAAAACCGTTCTATTATCCATCGACGGTTTGGTAAAACTCCATATGAACTGATTAATAATAGGAAACCTGTAATACACTACTTTCGTGTTTTTGGATGCAGGTGTGTTGTGCTGAACGATAAGGACAACTTGAACAAATTCAGTCCTAAGGGAATCGAGGGCGTCTTTATCGGATACTCGCTCACGTCAAAAGCGTACAGAGTCTATCTCAAGTCTTCTAGAACTGTGAAGGAAAGCATAAACGTCAGATTTGACGAAACTGAAGAGATGGCTTCTGTGCAAAAGAGTACAGAACCCGCAATATCAGGAATTCTAGCATCTAGACAAATCCATCCAATGATGACTAGATCTTCAAACAAGGATCAAGCTTCCACTTCTAACTCTAAACCTAATGATCTTGATTTATTGTTTGAATATTTTTATGATGATTATTTTGGTAATGATAAACCTTCTTCATCTATCAATAACAGGAGCAATGTTGCCACACCACTAGCTAATGCTACATTGTCAGGGCCTTCACCGGTACTGACTACTCCTACAACTGGTGCAACAACTCCTGCGTCGTCTTCAAGTAATACACATATGGCATCTCCACAAGCAATACAACGTGTATCCATGAATGGTGCTTCTTCGTCAGGTACAACTTCTAACGCCAATGGTGAGGATTCTGCAAGCCAACCTGAGTCATCTTCTGAAGCAGATCTGGAGGCAGTTCTTGTTGACTCTTCTGTCAATGAACCCGCCTCACAACCGGAACCTACCTTGACAATAGAGTTGAATTTTGATAAATATCCCACCTTAGTGGATCCAAATGAAGATGTTGTATCTCTCCTCCCACATTCTACAAAATGGACTAGCAGTCACCCCATTAAACTAGTCATTGGTGACGTCTCCGAACCTGTAAAGACAAGATCTGCAACGGCTAACGAAGTCCTTTACGCGCTCTTTCTAAGTCAAGTTGAGCCCACAACAGTTCGACAAGCCTTAGAAGATCCGGATTGGATCATTGCCATGCAAGATGAGCTGAATTCTTTTGAAGCATTGAACGTGTTGAGACTAGTTCCTAGACCCAAGGGTAAAATGGTAATTGGTACAAAGTGGGTCCTAAAAAATAAGAAAGATAAAGATGGGATTGTTGTGAGAAACAAAGCACGCCTTGTAGCGAAAGGGTACAGGCAACAAGAGGGAATCGACTACGATGAGACGTATGCACCGGTAGCTCGCTTAGAGGCAATCCGAATGTTCCTTTCATTTGCCGCTTTCAGAAACTTCAATGTCTATCAAATGGACGTGAAGACTGCCTTCTTGAACGGTATCTTGAAAGAAGAAATATATGTTTCTCAACTGAAGGGCTTTGTGGACAAAGATAAACCAGATCACGTCTACATTCTTGACGAAGCTCTCTACGGTCTCAAGCAAGCCCTTCGAGCCTGGTACGAAATCTTATCTACCTACCTACTTGGTGCTGGCTTTCGGAAAGGTAAAGTCGACACAAATTTCTTCACTCTGAATAAAAATGGTGAGATCCTTCTGGTATAAATTTACGTTGATGATATTATATTTGGTTCAACTGACCGTGGATTGTGTACATGGTTTTCGGGCATTATGATGACTAGATTCTAGATGAGTATGATGGGAGAGATTAATTTCTTTCTTGGATTACAAGTCAAGCAATTCTCAACAGGTATCTTCATCAACCAATCAAAGTATGTGTTTGACATTTTGAAGAAATTCAAGATGGAAAATTGTACCTCAATTGGTACACCTATGGCTCCTGGATCTAAAATTGGTCCGGATCCACATGGTGTAGATGTAGATGTTAAGAATTACAGAGGGATGATAGGCTCATTAATGTACCTTACGGCAAGTCGTCCAGATATAATGTTTTCGACTTGTTTATGTGCAAGATTTCAGGCACAACCAAAGGAATCACATCTTGGTGCTGTTAAAAGGATCTTTCGATATCTGAAGGGGACACCGTACCTCGGTTTGTTGTACCCAAAGGGAACGAGATTCGAACTCACTGCATATTCTGATGCGGATCATGGAGGTAGTATGCTAGACCGGAAGAGCACATCTGGTCATGTGCAGTTTTTGGGTGACAAACTAGTAACTTGGTCTTCGAGGAAACAGAACTGTGTTTCTACATCAACTGCGGAGGCAGAATATGTTGCCGCTGCCAATTGTTGTTCACAGGTTCTGTGGATGAAAACTCAACTGATGGACTACGGCTTCAAGTATGAGAAGATCCCCATTTACTGTGACAACAAGAGTGCAATTGCCATATCAGCTAACCCAGTCCCGCATACAAAGACCAAACACATCGACATCATGTATCATTTTATTAAAGATCATGTCGAAAAAGGTACGATTGAATTATACTTTGTCACAACTGAGTTTCAACTTTCCGATTTCTTTACAAAAGCCTTGGATGAAAAACGATTTAATTTCTTAGTATCCAAGCTCAGCATGTTGAACATGAAAGTTTAATATTCTATATTTATCATATAATGGATGGAAATATGTGTATTTCAATCTAGTTATTTCTATCTAGATTGATACATTCAAATTTTTATCACATTCTATTCTCAATCTAAGATATTTTATTTTCATGTCTTTGTTGTTTTTCATTCGTTATTCTTTTTGTCACTTTACATTATTGTTATGATACTTGTGTCTGCATAAGGTGTGTTCATAGTCTCAGGGGGGGGTACAATATAAGATGTATGCACAAGAATAGGGGGAGTGTACGTATCCGACAAATCTTGTAAGTGTTGATTTCATGTACTCACTACTTGAAGATCACAAGGTATGTTCTCTAATTTGTTTTGCACAAACTCTTAAATGATGAAAATCAATTTTTCTAAACATACTTGCATCATTTAAGGGGGAGTGAAAATATTTCAAAAACCTTGAGTGCTTAATTAATTGGAAGTTGGACATCTTCCTGTGATAAAATCTTTCAAAATTATATCTAAAAAATGTCAAAGGGTCACTGTTATCGCAACCTTCACTTGCGATACATGGTGAACAGTGTTTTATCGCAACCTTCTGTTGCGATGAAACCATGTGTAATTCTTATCGCAACCATGCATTGCGATAAGACGAGGGTAACAGTATCTTGTTGCAACCTTCTGTTGCGATAAGATCGAAAGGTTATCGCAACTTGTTCATTGCGACAACCTAACACGTGGCAGGTCAAAAGTTGGACCAATCTTGTGTTGCCACATGTCACTTTTTGAAAAATCGTATAAGTAGTAGTGGGTTTCTAAAAACATGTCTCATCTCAAAAACCCTCTACTCTCTCTCTAAACTGCTACTGCGATTTCGATTTTCAAGGCGAGTTAGTCATTTTCTGTTCCGTGCATTCTACTCAGACTTACATCGAGGTAATGATTCCTGATTTTCATTCGATTTGAACCACTAAATCATTCGATACAGACTGTTTTAGGGTTTTAGGGTCGTGTTTCTTAATTTTCTGCGATAATCCATGTGTTTGTGTGTCTGTGTAGTTAGAAAGTCATAGGGTTTCACTGTCGAGTGTATTGCGAGTCTAGTAGTATAGGTATTAACATGTTTTGAGCGAAAAAGCACAAATCTAGGTTGAACACTTAGGTTTTATTCGGTGTTCATATTTATCATATCGCAACCAACATATCTTCAAACATTCAAAACTATCGCAATGGTCTAAGTTTCATCCTTATCGCAACCTTGAGTTGCGACAAGATCTTATCGCAATCAATGAGTTGCGATAACCTCTTGTCACATTCTTCAAGTTGCGATAACCTCTTGATTGTGATATTTTTCTGTTGTGCACTGCGATAAGCCCAAGACTTAGGGATTTTTTGAAAAAATTTACAAGGCAAAATCAACTTTGGCACTGTACTAAACTGTTAAGTGGTTCATATGGCTCAACATGATGGGAACTCTTCGGATGACAACACCATCATCCATTCGCATCGTTCATCCCACCCGTCCGTTAATGCTCGTGACCGGGATGAAGAGATTTTCCCAAGGTGTTCGTTTCTAAGATTTGATGATAACAACCATCATCTGGATCTAGCGGTTCCCTTCGACTATCAGATAATCATAGAGATCATCCGCGGCCATCCTCTACGAACCGCGCTTACCAGAGTCGAGCTTGTACCGGCCATTTACCTTCAACAATTCTGGGGTACAATTCAGTTCAATCCGACTCATCGTACACCACATTTCACGGCCAGAGTTGATCACTTTGACGCTAGAATAACTCTACGAGGACTCCGTCATGCACTTAACCTTCCATATTCCGAGAACTTTGAGGATCCGGTTCCTGAAGAACAACTATTCGCCGATATCAAAAGTCTTGGATATCAACACCCCGACAACCAAGTTCTCACCGGTTCATCTCAGTTCAGACGCAACTATCTTCCAAGAGTATGGTACACACTATGCTCTATATTTAACCGTTGTATGACTTCCAAACACACAAGGTTAGACAAGACGAATCTGCCTATCCTTCGGATGTTTCATGCCTTTGCTTTTAACCGAAACATCGACTACGCTATCCTGCTTTGGAATGAACTAATCGAGCTAGTCGAGGACAAGGCTCGCCCAAAGAAGGACCGTACTTTCGTGCCATACCAGAGATTCTTCCAGATTCTGATTCATCAGATTATGGAAGACAATCATGAGATTCCCCGACGTGCAGATGCTTTACGAGGCCCGAGCCAGTACATGCATTACATAAGGATGCCTAAGCACGTGGGTTTTGCTCACATTGTTGTCATCCGAGAAGACGTACTCGCATATGCTGACCAACAGTCCTGGGTAGTTAGGCAGTATAGGCTAGAAAATGCATTAGTGGTCCAGCCAGAGCCGGATGGACTTACCCATGATGCAAACCTACTAGGAGGTGAGGGTCAGAATGTCGAGGGGGTTCAAGAACACGGGGTTCTTGAACAAAGAGAGGTGAGGAGACCAAAAAGAAAGAGAGTCGGGAGAAGATTAAGGACTGTTGGCCATGCATCCTCTTCACAACCAGCTCAACCACCACCTCGACCTCCTCCAGTTCGGATATTTGATGATGATGTATCTTGGAACTCAGTCGATGCCGCCGCTGCATCATCTTCTAATGATGATGTAGCTTCATTTATGCCTTTTGATGAAGATGATGACTCTGACCATGACCCTGATGCCGACTTGATTTCAAGACACATGGGTCGGAGACCACGAGTCGTGAGTTCCGATGCTGATTCCACACGGAACATCGGACTCTCCGACACTGCTACTGACGTCGCGGGTCCTTCAAATGTAAACAAAGAGGTATAAGTAGAAGTAGAGAATGTAGTTAGTGGTGAGGTAAGAGGGAGAAAAGAATTGAGCGAAGCTGTGATAGACTCGAAAAAGGTTTTAACTGTCGACTCTCCCCAAACCGATCCAAGCCGGGTAGCCACATCTTCTGCCAACGAGCGTTTGTCGCCGTTGCGTATTGAATCAGCCATGGTGGACCCAACCATGCATAGCACAGCCCCACTAAGCCACTCATCGGTCTCTCAACAGACCGGTGTTTCATTTTCCACAAGGGAATTAGCACAAAGTCTATCGGCAACACATTCGGTGTTTGCTGGTATTGAAACAGGTAGGCTCCTGCCCCGGCCACCGACCTTCCTTCAACGCACATCGAGTCTAGGGCCATTTGGACGAACATCTTTTCCTAGGACACGAATGATGGCACCCCAACAAGTTGTGAGCTTTCGTGCTCCAACCGGAACACCCCGAGTTAGGCCGCCATTCGTTGGTGACTTGCGAGGACCGGGTGGAAGTCCTGTCACTGCTAACACTATGCCAGCGATGAACACATGCCCTATAGTTGCTACAACTACTACATTAACCGAGAACCTACGTGGCTGGGGTGTTAGATCCATGTTTCCTTCTTTAACTGTTCAGCAGGTGGCTCAGAATCTCGGTCCTTATCCGTACTACATCACGTTGGAGGTTCTGCGAGCTTCACTTGCATCTATTGACACCACCTATCAGAAACACACCGACGAGTTGAAGAAGATTGTTGGTGACCTATCTGCTGAAGTTAAAAGAGCTATCAAAGGAAAAGGCGTTGCCGAATCGTCGTCAACTCCTCCGAATCAACCATTTCGCGCTGAATCCGATCCACATACACCACCACCAGTACCGTTACACCAAATCCCAGAAGACCAGCTCAAATCAGAGCTGTTAGCCCGACTTCTAGCCAAAAATGACTCTAGTACAGCTGAAGAGGTAGACCTTGTTGGATTACTACGCCAACAAACCCAACCTCAAACACAAACCCCAAACCAACCACCTTCTAGCAACGACTTCGAACATCTAACCAACTCAATGAAAGATATGACGGAAGCCATAATGGCAGGTTTCACCTCCATCACTGATAGGCTTCGCGCGGTCGAAGAAAAGTGTGGGATTCAAGCTAAAGCTCCACAAAAACGAAGGCATGATGATCCGGATGATCCTGATCTTCATGAGGGGGAGAAGAGAGCAAGGGTTGGTCAGTCTAGTGGTGCGACTAAAGGGAAATGAAGGGGGTTCAGTCAGTGAACATGTACCAACTGAAGGTGGAACGGCGACTGATGTGGTACAGGAACACGATACTGAAATGGAAGTTCTAGCTGATGTCATAACTGGGGTTGAAAAGCCTTTGGTTGTTGACAATAGAACGACGGATGAGCGGATGACCGACGATATGCTTATTGAAATCATCTACATTGATTCAGAAGAAGATCCAGAGCATTTGAGCCACAAGATCAAAGAAGAAATGGTTGATGCTTTGGACGATGTTCTTGATACTACTGGGGATCAGGCTATAGAAGTTGAATCCGAAGATGATTCTCTTCCACCTCCAGAAACAGCAGATCCGTGTGCAAGTACTTCAGCTTCACTTGCACCGGTATTTCATGATGGAAAGATCAGAGATCTAGTACTTGAGGCAGAACTCCGAATCTATCAAGTAGTCATTGATGCTGAGCCGAGGTATGTAGCTACGGGAGAAAGAGTGACACTCCTGACACCGTATCTAGAGACCCTAAGGAAAGAACTATATGTACGGGATGTTCAGAGAATCAACTTGGAGAAAGTTTATGGAATTGAGGACTGGCCATCACTAAAGAAGATCGAGTTTCTGTACGTTATGAGAAATAAAGAAAGAGAAACAGGTGCTGTCAGATCGGACAACATGATAATGAAGGTGCTGAAGGTTGAATCTCAAAAGTTGTTCAATGTCTTTTATCCTGAGTTCACCGTCTTGAGATTTGATGGTTCTGAATGTGTGTTCTCTGAGGCTGACTTCAAGAGTCTGAAACTAGATGAACTCCTGAGTATTTACAACCTCCTAGCCACCCGCCCAGAGAAGAAGATTGAATACGACGCCGCTTACCAGAGTGTGAAGAAATTTATGAGAAATATCCTGAAGTTCTCATACATTACCGATTTCCAGATAGCCATGGAATCTCATCAAGCTAATGTGAACCTCAGAAGACCAAACAGACGCCTGCTTGATATTCAAGGTATCCCCGCCTACACCGTACTGAAAAAGCCTGAGCTCGGGGTTGTCTACCTTGATACTGACTCAAAGAAGAGATTTATGAGAGTAATTGAAATCAACAAGTTCTGTGAGGGTACTATGAAGATAATTCTGGTTCACCTGGAAAGCAAGCTTCGTCTGGATGCAAATGGAGAGGTGAAGCTCAAAGATAAAGAACAGGACCTGATCAACCATGTGATTGAAGCTATTTTCTACCGGAAGGAGTACCGACATGCATTACGAAGATTCGAGATCATCTTCGGTATTCGGAAGAAATACGTGACCCCGGTAGACGTCTAAATCTTTTGCCTCTACATTGGTACAAAGGGGGAGATTGTTAGTGCTTAATTATGATTGTACCAAGTAGAGGGACCTATTATGTAATAGTGTCAAACTTATCATAGGTATATAATGTTTGCTTATTTCCTCTTTAGGAATTAGGTCATTCTTTACACACAATAGCCACACACACAAGTATTGCATTGCATTCACCATTGTGAGCTTTTGGGATTATTGAATATAGAGATGGCTTCCTTTATTGTTATTATGGATTGATTACTTGTTCTGGGATCACAGGTTGGCTCCTGAATCAATGATCCAACCAAAACTAAACTTGAAGAAAAACCAGAAATACCTGCCATATTAGATGAAAACAAACCAACCATATTGACATAAGTGCCCTCACGTTGTTTCTGATCAATAAGAAACAACAACTTGTGGATTTGCTCTTCAGTGAGAGAGGTGGATGAAGTCTGACATCGGCCAGAACTATCAGTGATACAAGCATTACTTGACGGAGATTTAAGAACTGATTAGATTTGTTCTTTGTAAACTGAAAATCCTTTGGAAAACCGATTAGTTTGAAACACCTTTCAATAGCGTGCCCTGTTAAGCCACAATTTATACATAAAAGAGGAGGTTTTCCAGGTTGTTTCTTAGTATTAGAAGTCTTTCCGAAAAAAGCAGAGTTTTGAACTTTGGTATCCGAAGATGATCGAGACACACCATGATGTGACTCTTCCCTGGATACCAAAGAGAACGCAGTCTTAACCGAGGGAAGAGGATCGGTAGTTAAGATGTTGCTTCTTATATTTATATACATGTCATCTAAACCCATTAAGAACGACATTAACTTCAAAAGCTTATTATGTTTGGAAAACTCATGAGTAGCATTATAGGAGCACGAAGGCAGTTTTATTAAAGCATCAAATTGTTTCCAAAGAGCATTTAATTTGTGATAATACTCAGAAACTGGAGCACCATTTTGACTCAGAGAGTTAATTTTTTGATGCAATTTAAAAGCAACAGAACCATCGATTTTATCATATGTTTTTTTAAGTTCATCCCAAACTTCAGAGACAACCTTAGAAAACACTTGACTAACAAATAAATCTTCTAAAATAGAACCAAGAATCCACGATAAAGCCACAGAATTACATCTATCCCACTGTTTTCCCAAAATTTCGTTAATAGTAGGACGAACAACAGAACCATTCACAAAACCAAGCTTATTTTTGGTTTCCAAGGTAAGAATCATGGCACATGACCACACCTTATAATTCTCAGTACCACTTAACTTCATATTCATGATAGAAACACTAGAGGTATCACTTGGGTGGAGATATAAAGGATCTCCAAAATCCAGTTTAGCAATCAGAGATTGCTTTCCTGGATCTTTGGATGGCTCTCCACCGATCATGATAACTACTGAAGAAACAAACACGCAAAGTGAAACCTAAGAGACTATACAGCAGGATTCCTTGCCACTCAGAGGTGGTAGGGCAAGAAAATCTCTTAGTCACCAAAAAAAGAAGAGAGAAGAAGAAGACAAAGGCACACAAGAGAAGAGAAAAAGAAAAAACCTTACCAAGCGTCTGCAACAACCTGTAAGAGTGAAAGGAACAAACTTACAGAAGGTTCCTTAAATGACGAGCACAACAAAAACAAGGTCACAAGTCTCTAACAAGGCAGAGAACAGAACAATCACCTGAACAGACCACAAGACCAGATGAGGTCAAGATCTGAAACGTAGGTGGATGACATAATCCAATAAAACCACCACAGATTCAATTACTTGACCAGATCCAGTAAATACTAAGAACAATAGAGATACAACCAGGTAACACCAGGTAACAGAACAAATATTAAACAAATTTTTAAAACCACCAGATTTGAGATGAAAGTAGAAGAACAACCAGGAACCAAACTAACGAAGAATTCACACGGACAACTCTAAGGACCAAGAGGTATGTGGTTAAGTCCAACAGTACAATCGTTCAGATACACCTAGTTAGACTTGAACAAAAAAAATTAAACAACATGCATTCTAGATTTAAAAGGGCATAATATAGAAAGATAAGATCTAAACACACATAGTCTAGATCTAACTAAAAACACCCGAATCTAGCTAAATCCATCAACACACGTATTTCAAAATAGAAAATCGTACAAATCTAATGTATAGACGTACAAAAAATTAAAATATAGACAAAACACCTCACAAATCTATCCAGATCTAGAAGGATAAGAACAAACTTATGAGATCTAATGTATAGACGTACAAGAAAATGAAAATATAGACAAAATACCTCACAAATCTGTCCATATCTAGAAAGATAAGAACCAAACTTATGAGGAAAAGAAACCACAATAAGAAACGAACACGAATCTGTCCAGATCTAGAGAGATAAGAACAAATATTTGTGTAGAGAAAAACGAACTCAAATAGTCAGTTCAGATCTATGAAGAAAAGAACCAAGACTTTGAATGATAACCGTGAACAAAAGAAAACACATATTCGAGGATAAAACCACTCGAAGAAAACGATCTGAAAACAAAAACGTTTCAGATTTTTGAAAACAAAAGGAACGATGAAAAGCTTACCAAACTTGTCGATGTATGGAACGAGCAGATCGATATCAAAGCTCTGATACCACATTCAAACTTTATTCATCATTAGATTTACAATATAAAAGAATGTTTGAAAAATAATATCAACTTCAAGAGATTTGAAACTGATTTACAAACCCTAATCTAGAAGAAGAGAGAAACCCTAATTTCTAGAGAGAGAAAACAATGTAAGCTAAATGAGATGAAAAGAGAAAAATGAAGTCGTTCAAAATGAAATGAACGATAACAAGGCATTTATATATGAACTCCAATAATTGCACTTTGGTCCTTCTAGCTTTAAGATATTGCTTCGCTACCCTTCATCTATTCTAGAAAGTGAGGTGCAGCCCTTTTAGCCTCCATCTATCAGTCTCAGTCAATTCTACCCCCTGAACTCTTGAGAATGACACACACACAATAAGTTACAAGATGACAAGATTGGTACAAAAACTTTACCTTATCTTTAAACATCCTGGGATTAATCGAGGTACATACAAATTAATATCCAAACATCAACAATTAACAAAAATAAACTGAGTTTTTAAATCAAATTTTTTTGGATCAAATCTAATAATTATCATTTAATTGAAATTTTTTTGGATCAAATCTAAAAATTTTGAAATTAGAAAGAAAACAGACTACTTTATCCCATGTAGCTCATCTGTAAGCGTGTGTTTGGTATATTGGACATGACAGAACAGAGATCATTGTCCCATGTTTGACAAGACTTCTGCGTGGAACATATAGAAACAGAGTGGAACAAGCTGGAATAGGCATGTTCCACCCCCACCCTATGGACCAAGGTGGAACAAACTTATGTTTTACCAATATAACCTCAAAATAAAATCTAATACTCTTCTAAAACATCAAATACACGTTCTATTTTATATTTTATTCATTCTTTAAATTTTATCTAATTTTATCTGTTCTATTCTGTCCAGTTTTGTCTACCAAACGATGATCAACTGTTATATCATGTTCTATCCCGTCTTGTCCCGTCCTGTCCTGTTCTATCCTGTCTGCGTACCAAATGCACCCTAAGGCTTGACTTACATTGTCACGTGCTATGACATAGGGGTGCTCACGGGTTGGGTTGGCCGGGTTGAAGGCACTTTAACAACCTAACCCAATCATTGCGGTCGGAAAAATCTCAACCCAACCCAATCAAAAGTGCAACCCAACCCAAACCAAACCGTTCGTGTTAGGTTGGGTTGGTCGGGTTGAAACTTTTGTCGATCATTTCACCATTTAACTAAGTTATCGTGTCTAAACAAATTACTAAATGTTTCTAAATATTTAAATGTTCAACATATTACTAAATCATCTAATAAAAGATTTCTTATAAATATCCTGTTTATAAACGTGGCATCAAGAATCAATAACAAGATTAATAAAGTAACAAGTGGCCAACATTGTCAGTTTATAAATTTTCAATAGTAACAACATTGATCCTCTTATGGGATTTAAATTAAAAAAACATAACATCTATGTCCAAAACAAAGTTTATACAATATAACATTATTAAGAAATAATATACCATATTATAAAAGAATCCTTTATATATCAAATAAATAAAAACATTGAGCAAGTTGGAATTGATTGAGCAAGTCAAAAGAGGATTTGGAATTTGACGGATTTTGGAATTTTATCCATTTAGATGACACGGTCAATTGAGGAAATGAAAAACTAAAAGTATAATGTTTTGACGATTTTTTTAATTGGACCATTATAGTTGAGAACATGAAAACTAGTTACTCCTATAAATAATAGATGCATATTTTTGGCGGTAGATTTGGTCTAGGCCGCTTAAAAAGGGGTCAAACCGTAAACCAGACAGACTGAGCGGTTTAAATAGTTTTCATACCACCAGATCGCTCAAACTACCAAAAACAGTATGGTTTAACTTGATTCCACCGATTTGAACGGTTGAGAGGTTTATTTGAACACCCCTAACAAAAACTTTACTTTCAACTTTTAATTTACAAAATGCAACTTTATTAAGCACCTCCCCGGGGACTTTGAATAACGAGAAAATGTATAGCCCCAAAGTACCCAAAAAAGTCTTACATAAGGTAAGTTACCCTCCAAATGAGATCGTTTTTTCTTTCCACGTATTGAGCTTGTTCTAGAATTTCTCGATAAGAGCCTTCCCATGTCTTGCTCTAGACATATTTGCCTTGATTGGGATGCCCAGATAAGATAATGGGAATTTGTTGGCTATACGTCCCTCTTCATTTTCGTTGACCTCTACACCCAAAGCTTTACTTTTCTCATGGCTTATCTTGAGACCGGACGGCGGTTGGAAGCACGTTAAAATCCTCATAAGATTTTATGCGTTCTCTTCTCCCCAATCCCCAAGAAAAATTACACCATCCACATATGCAGCACCGAAATCTCGGGCCCATCTTCTTTCACTTTAAAACCACGAAATAGACCCATGGATAGAAGCCTCTTTTATGGCAGCACACAGCCCCTCAGCCGCGAGGATGAACATGAACGGTGATAACGGGTCACCTTATCGGACTCCTTTTTCCATTTGGAATTCTTTTGTTAGTGATTCATTGACTAGGACTCACATATTAACTGTGGAAATACAATTACCGCGAATCCAATCCCTCCAAGTTCTTCCAAACCCCATTTGCTCCATAAACTCATCTACGAATTCCAATTAAATAGAATCAAACGCCTTCAAAAAAACAACTTTGAACAAGAAAAGTTTTTTCTTCTCCCTCCTATCCCATTCAATCACCTCGCTCACGATTAGGGTGTAATAACCCAAAGTATGCTTTTTGTTCTAAATGGAAAAATAAGGTAGGAAAGTGTTTATTAAGAAAAGTTGAGGGTAAAATTTGAAATTTGGGAAACTAATTCCCATTTCTTTGCGCCGCTTTTGGCTGGAGAATTAGAAGAAACACATTTTTTATTTTAGGGTTGTGGGTGTGTGAGACCTACTATGCATCGAGAGAAGGAGGGAAGAAAGAAACAAATTGAAAGCTGGGTATGTGTGTGCTGCTACACCTTGAGAGAGAAGAGAAGAAATAATTAATTGAGAGCTGGGTGTGTGTATAACCTGCAGCATCGTGAGAAAACGACTACGAGAGAGAGAGAGAGAGAGAGAGAGAGAGAGAATCGACGAGAGAGAAAGCAACTGCGAGAGAGAGAGTGAGTCGACGAGAGAGAAGCAGCGAGAGAGAGAGGCTGCGAGAGATAGAGAGATTCAAGAAAGAAGAAGAAGATCGTTTGGGCAACCGATTCCCGTTTCGTGAGGTTCTATCAGGTAAGAAACCATTCCTTTGTGTTTTCTCTTTTATGAGTAATGTTAGATTGATAAGTTCTAGTTGATCTCAGTTATGTAAGCTGAGAAATCAAATAAGAGTATTAATATAGAGTTTTGATTCTTATTCGAATTGTTAAAGTTAAATCAAATGTTTAAAGTGGGTAAGTTTGATTAAGAAATCGACTAAGATGTTTAGTTTGTAGTGAGAACCTTGGTAATCACTCCTAAGGTTTATTTCGTCGCTTAAGCTAACGAGTTACAGTTTAAATCATGAAATCGAGGCCGAGTAGAAAACCCAATTTCGGATGATTTTGGGTTCGTAATCATCTGGCGCAAAAAGGGAGTTGGCGCAAAGCAGATGCTGGCGCAAAGGGAGTGGCGCAAACCTGGTCCTGATTCGGTGTTGGACCGAGTATTTGGTTGGGCCGAATTGTTTGTTGGGCCGAGAAGTGCTTTAAGCCCATTTGGGCTTAGCATTTTTTCTGGGCTTAGGGATTTAAAGTCTAAACCATATTAAGGGCCTAGTTGTAACCGATAATTTTAATTATCTAGGTAAAGTCGGGTTAAGAGGAGAACTTAGAGTCAGGAGTCGAGTGCATCTAATAAATTTGTGAATTAATTATTAGGTGATCGGGCGTAACGAGACAAGAGGTTAGGAAAGAGGTTGCTGTCAGGTCAGTTCCCTAAACCTTTTTACGGCATAAAGTGTTAAATGTTTTCTTTACTGATTATGGTTCTTAAACGCACGAAATGTTTCTCACGAACGTACTTATTTATATTTAAAGGAAAGTTTGAGATGATGAAATGAAAAGCATGATTTGTAAAGATTCTATTTTACATGCCTATGAAATGTATGTGCATGCTATGTGATGTCGGTCTGCACTGTGGGATCAGAGAGCCTCGGAATCCGATGATCCCTTGGATGCGTATGACGAGACGGTAGGTTGCAATTCATTTCCCCCCTAGGCGGGTATCGGGGAGTCTGCTTGGGCCCCGATACGAGGTGAGAGGGGAGTCTGCTTAGGCCCCGATCGCGGCGAAAGGGGAGTCTGCTTGGGCCCCGATCGCGGATGGTTATGTGATTCCCTATACAGTGCAGTACCCTATGTGATGATTTATGATTTCACGTGGTTTATACATGTTGTTTTACGGAGGGAATTCACTAGACCTTTGGTCTAACCCTCACTTTTCAAAACTAAAACCCTTTTTAGGTAAGCTTCTAGTAGGAGGCTCAGGTAAGTGGGCAAGTGCAGGATAGAGTACTGATGCAGTTAGAGACAATGCCAGTGCCACTTGTAGTAGTAGTTTTTCTCAGTTGTGTATAGGTTGTTTCCGCCAACCTTAGTTTATGTATGATGTAACGAAAATTTTTGGGACCCAGATTTGAAATATTTATGAGTTAGTGCTATGTATGTTTTGTTACGTTTTTGGGATGTTACAAATGGTATCAGAGGCATAGTTTAAGGGATTTAGGTGACCGGACGGGCCTAAACTTAAACTTGGAGTAGAAATCACAACTGAGAATCAGGAAATGCGTTAGGAGGGCACTATTATAGAAACCATAAATGCGCTAGGAGAACACTATTATAGAGATAGGACTAATAGGGCACTAAGGACTGTCATGTAAGGTAAGTTTGAGATTTCGCCTGGCCAGTGGAATTGCGAACTTACAGGTACATGTATGTGCTTAACCTACCTTATTGTTCCGAAGTGGTAGTTAGAAGCTAGTGTTTATGTCGTGTTCTAGTACTTTAGAATGTCAGTAAGATCCCTGAGGGGTAGACTGAGGCCCCTTGTTGGGGAGGTTTCATGAGAAGTCGCTTATGTCGTGAGGTATGTACACCTCGTAGAGAAGAAACGTGGATAAAGTGTTATGAGTCGTCTAGAAGTAGCTCTTGTAGATTCGGAGAGGATGAATGTTAAGTTTGAGTAAGACTCCGGTTTCGAGAGAGTCCCAGTTCTAGGAATTATGGAAAAGATCAGTCAGTGGTAAGGAAGGACTAAGTCAAAATCTTGAAAGTATCAATAGAGCCCTGACTTCTTAGTCGAGCTTTTCAATGGCAGGATAAACGAAATAAGATACCTATAGAGAATTGAAAGCATGCAAAAGTAGAAAGTGTGATAGTTGATCAAGGCTAAAACAGTATAAATGATTGAGTAAGTGAGATGTGGAACGCATGTACAGCAAGTTACTGCATGACCGAGAGGGCGACCTTTAGTCGTAGGAGGAGTGTCAAGGACAAGTTGCGTAAGTAAAGCGGTTGACCTTGTTAGGGTGAGTAGCCTTCAATTGCAAGTAGAGTCTCATGCATGGCAATCTTTTAGATAACATGAAATTTTCACGATTTAAGTCAAATCTGTAAATACAAATTTTGATCGAAAATGAGTCAGTATGCACCACCGTATGTTTAAAGAAAAGGCGATTTCATTTACATTGCACAGTGAAATTTTGAGCTTAACAATTTGCAAAATATCCCACTCTTTTCATGATAAATCAAATTTGTTGCAAAGGGTCAAGAAAATGGTGACTTGAAATTCTTTTATTACCAAAATGCCTATTGATCTATCAATATCATACAAATGAGTGTGAGAGCCGACCGGTTTTCTTGGTGTCGGCATTTTCTTTCAGAATTGTGTCATATGAAAAGATTTTCATGTAGAATATCACTGTCATAATAACATTGTACGGATTGAGCAAGATTGTGGTTCACGGGAAGATGCATGCAAATGATTCTCGAATCGTTGTGCAGGGCATCAAAGTTTTAGGAGTGATGGGGTCATGTGTACCCGAGTAGTTTCCAAATATTGTTGATTTAAAATGATAGAAGGTACGAAATGATTTATTTACTGCGTTGTCATGCATGAAGGCTATGAACTCACTAGGTCGTAAGATAGTATATGTTAAACTAAGGAAGAACTTCAAGTGGAAAAGTGTTGGGCAAATCAGGAAAGAATGTTATATCTTTAGTATTCGTGTTCAAGAGGAAAGGTAAACAGTGGTAGAGTCAGAAGTGAATTATAGTGTTGATTGTGTGAGGGTCTGTACCCTTGTTCGGTATCTGGAAGTACGGTTGTCGAGGGACGATTGGGGTCCTGGGGAAAGAGTAGAAGCCATCGAAGTGTTAGTATTAGAAACTCGTTACGAGTAGTGTTGAGAGGCATAAGCGAAATGCCGCGGTGATTGGGTATGAGTCTTGAGGTGAGCTGGTAATATTGATGTTACAGGGGTAAGTCCAGAAAAGAGGGAGACGTATTATGAAGTGATTATGTTATGATGGTAGGATTAGGTTTCGTAAGAGAACCCATGTTTAAGAATAAGTTAGAAAGTAGTTACAGGTTGTCAGTTGATGTAGAAGTCGACAGATGTGTACGATGGCCGAGGTCGAAGACGTGAACCAGAAGGTTGAAAATTGATAGAACATCTTGTAGGGGTGTTAAGAGGATGGGAGGTGATCATTTTGAATGAGCGATATATTTACGAGGAATGGAGGGATTCGTAGAAAGAGGAGGCATGTAGCACAAGCGAAGCGAGGGTGTAGATCTTATCGTTTAGGGAGGGGCTGTGCCCTGTTTTGTAAGGGCACGGATCGGGAAGAGCTAGCTATAATGTTTGCGTGTGAGCTAATGGAAGAACTCGTGAGTTATAGTTCAGCAAGTTGGGAAGGGACTACGAAGCAAGATAGACTCGATTGTAGTATTCGGGAGAATATGAAGGAAAGTGTGAATTGTGTATGAATGACCATGAGAGGTTTGGGCTGCAGTGTGATGTTATGAGTGAGGAATGTACAGTTATGTAATGGCATTAGTTACCAAGTTAAATGTACCAGCTAGTATCGTAGTGAAGTGATGTTAGAGAGAAAGAAAGTATCAGATAGAAGCTTTTGGGGTTACAGATGAGATGGTCGATCTATTAACCAGATTGTTGGTACACGTAGGGTGTAAGTTGACTTTATGGTGTGATTATGTTCGGGATATAAGTACGGAGTAGTGGTGGGAGTTTACCCAAAGGAGAAACCCAGTATTTTTAGTTGTGAGAATCGCTAAGTAGGTATATGTTGGGCCCAATGGAAGTTTAAAGAGGATGAAGAGTGGATTAGCCAAATGTGTTATAGTAAATGCTTGTTCTTTGCAGATCGGGAATTGCTTCTTATGTGAGAGGGAATGACCCTAGAAGGAGATAGTGGGAAATTTGGTTATGTTTAAAGAATGTTGATGATGATTATGAGTCGGAGCGGTAGTACGATCATTAGTGATTTGAAAATGTCATGATAGATGTATAATCCTTTGATTGATTGTTAAAATTTTTAGGCATTTGTTAAGTAATGACATTTATTTGTTATTACAGAATGCGTTGTGGTTCTACCGAAATTCTTACTAAGAGTTGATAAGGGGAAAATCGATAGGTTAAAGTGAGAAGTTGATGATAGTAGGATGGAATATGTAAATTTCAAATTATATGGTAAATTGTGAATGGTTGAGTTACTCGGTGGGAGTTGTTAGTTAAGGAATCAGTTTTGACTGATGGGTTTTGTGAATACCAGCATGTCGAGATGTTGATGCTAAGTTGTTACATATGATAATTTATGATTGATAGAAAGAAATGGTTTGCGTCTCAATTAGAGTTTATCATTTGAAATAAGTTAATAAATTGTATTTGCATTGAGTTGGTCAAGGTAAGGTTGCTTGTGATAAAGAAAAGGAATTGTATTGTTTTGTGCGGTAAGGGTCGGTAGTTATAGGTCGCACTATTCGGGAAATGCAGTGGTGAGCGGAGACTGTTGTTGTGGTCATGAATAAGATAAGGATGATTAGGGATTTGTAAGCATTGAGATACCTACAACCTCTTTTTGCTTAATGTGATTTGTAAGGAGGACTACGAAAATTCTTGAGGAGGTGTCTTTGAGAATGACACTTTGATCATTAAAGAATTAGTTACGATGAATCTAAGTAAGAAAGTTGGGATGTCTTTTATAGGGGTCTCTGATTTTATGGTCATTGTAGTTAATCGAAAGAATTATAGAACCCGAGTTTCGTGGTGTTCCTGAAGTAATAGATCCGACGGAAGGATGAAAATAAGATGATTGCATGTTACTGTTATAAATATGGATTGTGAGTTTAATTAGAGTTGTGCAGCATAGGCGTGAAAGTATATTGTTATTGTTTTGTTATTAGAAAGATTTATTCCGAGAGGTGAGATTTAAGCTTTGATAATCAAGATTCGCCGGTTATCTTTGGACTGAATTCTGGGACGGAATTCCATTAAGGAGGGGAGATTGTAATAACCCAAAGTACGCTTTTTGTTCTAAATGGAAAAATAAGGTAGGAAAGTGTTTATTAAGAAAAGTTGAGGGAAAAATTTGAAATTTGGGAAACTAATTCCCATTTCTTTGCGTCGCTTTTGGCTGGAGAATTAGAAGAAACATATTTTTTATTTTAGGGTTGTGGGTGTGTGAGACCTACTGTGCATCGAGAGAAGGAGGGAAGAACGAAATAAATTGAAAGCTGGGTATGTGTGTGCTGCTACACCTTGAGAGAGAAGAGAAGAAATAATTAATTGAGAGCTGGGTGTGTGTATAACCTGCAGCATCATGAGAAAACGGCTGCGAGAGAGAGAGAGAATCGACGAGAGAGAAAGCAGTTGCGAGAGAGAGTCGACGAGAGAGAAGCGGCGAGAGAGAGAGAGGCTGCGAGAGATAGAGAGATTCAAGGAAGAAGAAGAAGATCGTTTGGGCAGCCGTTTCCCGTTTCGTGAGGTTCTATCAGGTAAGAAACCATTCCTTTGTGTTTTCTCTTTTATGAGTAATGTTAGATTGATAAGTTCTAGTTGATCTCAGTTATGTAAGCTGAGAAATCAAATAAGAGTATTAATATAGAGTTTTGATTCTTATTTGAATTGTTAAAGTTAAATCAAATGTTTAAAGTGGGTAAGTTTGATTAAGAAATCGACTAAGATGTTTAGTTTGTAGTGAGAACCTTGGTAATCACTCATAAGGTTTGTTTCGTCGCTTAAGCTAACAAGTTACAATTTAAATCATGAAATCGAGGCCGAGTAGAAAACCCAATTTCGAATGATGATGGGTTCGTAATCATCTGGCGCAAAAAGGGAGTTGGCGCAAAGCAGATGCTGGCGCAAAGGGAGTGGCGCAAACCTGGTCCTGATTCGGTGTTGGACCGAGTATTTGGTTGGGCCGAATTGTTTGCTGGGCCGAGAAGTGCTTTAAGCCCATTTGGGCTTAGCATTATTTCTGGGCTTAGGGATTTAAAGTCTAAACCATATTAAGGGCCTAGTTGTAACCGATAATTTTAATCATCTAGGTAAGGTCGGGTTAAGAGGAGAACTTAGAGTCAGGAGTCGAGTGCATCTAATAAATTTGTGAATTAATTATTAGGTGATCGGGCGTAACGAGACAAGAGGTTAGGAAAGTGGTTGCTGTCAGGTGAGTTCCCTAAACCTTTTTACGGCATAAAGTGTTAACTGTTTTATTTACTGATTATGGTTCTTAAAGCGCACGAAATGTTTCTCACGAACGTACTTATTTATATTTAAAGGAAAGTTTGACATGATGAAATGAAAAGCATGATTTGTAAATATTCTATTTTACATGCCTATGAAATGTATGTGCATGCTATGTGATGTCGGTCTGCACTGTGGGATCAGAGAGCCTCGGGATCCGATGACCCCTTGGATGCGTATGACGATACGGTAGGTTGGAATTCGTTTCCCTCCTAGGCGGGTATCGGGGAGTCTGCTTGGGCCCCGATACGAGGCGAGAGGGGAGTCTGCTTAGGCCCCGATCGCGGCGAAAGGGGAGTCTGCTTGGGCCCCGATAGCGGATGGTTATGTGATTCCCTATACAGTGCAGTACCCTATGTGATGATTTATGATTTATGATTCATGATGCAATTCAACAAAATGATTTCACGTGGTTTATACATGTTGTTTTACGGAGGGAATTCACTAGACCTTTGGTCTAACCCTCGTTTTTCAAAACTAAAACCCTTTTTAGGTTAACTTCTAGTAGGAGGCTCAGGTAATTGGGCAAGCGCATGATAGAGTACTGATGCAGTTAGAGACAATACCGGTGCCACTTGTAGTAGTAGTTTTTCTCAGTTGTGTATAGGTTGTTTCCGACAACCTTAGTTTATGTATGATGTAACAAAAAATTTTGGGACCCAGATTTGAAATATTTATGAGTTAGTGCTATGTACGTTTTGTTACGTTTTTGGGATGTTACATAGGGGCCTGTCGAGGATATTCCTGTTTTTTGTTATAATATATTTATATACTAAATACATATTACATATTATGTATTTCTTGGATGTTGCACGTGTTTTTTGCATGGTAAAAGGGAAATTACCATTCTGCCCCTATTCTTAGTGACCAAGAAAAACCCACTTTAAATACCATGCATCCCCTCCACTTGAAACTTGCACCATTTCTTCCTCCCTCTTCTTGCTCTCGCCGACCATTACACCCACCAAATACCCTCCCTAATTTGTTACTCTTGGTATCTAGAGTTTTGTGAGGTTGAGAGTGTTCTTGATAATCGATGGTGTTCGAGAGGATTCGTTAGTTGATCGTGGATCTTAAGATCCTTGTGTGAAGCACTTTGTAATCTCCTTGGTTGGTAATAAACACTTGCTCTCTCTCTCTCTCTTTGGTGGACGTACACTATCACAACGATAGTGGAACCACGTTAACTCTCGGTGTTATTGTTTGCGTTTTACTTGCCATTCATATATATATATATATATATATATATATATATATATATATATATATATATATATATATATCGTTATTATATATACATATATTTATATATATTTTGTCTAATATAATATATATATATATATATATATATATCACTTTTATATATATTTTGTTGATATATACGCTTATATATATCTTGCTATATATATATATATATATATATATATATAGATACTAACGTTTCTATCGCTTTTATCTATCTATTATATATATATACTTCGCGTGGGTTTAATTTTCTACGTCGAGAATATATTGTGTAACATCTAGATCATTGTTATCCGCATTTGTTGTTGGGTTTATTGTGCATTTGGATTTCTACTCGTTTTGGGACCTTAGAAATCATTCGTGAGCTTCTTGTATTTTCTTTGGCACGATAAATTTTACTAACAATTGGTATCAGAGCTTCAGATCTAGATTTGTGTTTGTGTAGAAAATATACATAAACAAGTTTACACATTTCGTTTTCTCTATGGCTGAAGTAGAAAACCCATTTGGAGTTGGTCCCTCTAACGAGTCCTAAAAACCATACCTAGAAGGTACCTTTAATTTGTCTAGGGCTGGGATTCGTATACAGACTTGGAACAGGGACGGTGACTTTGGTAAATGGCAATTCACAACATCCGCGGCACTTAGGAAAAATGGAGTCCATCTTGTAGTATTTGCCAAAGACGAGTTAGACCCTAATATGTCTGACCTTAAGGGTAAAGAAATGGAAGCATGGGCATTTACTACTTTGCAGATGGCTATGGGAGATAATGTTATATCTGAAATTGTGTCTGAAAAGACAGCTGCAGGTATTTGGAGCAAGCTTGAGAATCTATATCTCAAGAAAACTTTGACCAACAGATTGTTACTGATGCGGTCGTGTCTCTTCTTCAAAATGAAGGAAGGAACGACAATCAAGGCGCACATGACCGAATTCGAAGACATCATCATGAAGTTGAAAGCAACAGATGCGCTTCTTGCAAAAGACGAAGAAGCACTTGCTATGATCCTGTTGTATTCACTTCCCAAGAAGTATTCCCAATTCACTAACAATTTTATTTATGGAAGAGAAACTCTTTCTTTGTCTGATGTGAAAACAAGAATAATTTTTGAAGATCAACGAATTCAGATGCGAATCGGTAACAATCATCAAGAGATTAACTACAGTCAAGGCCTATTTGCTGACAAAGGCCAAGACGATAAACATTTGTCAAGAGGAAGAAATCGTGGGCGCTCTCCATCTCGCCGACCTGGTTCTTGGGAGAAATCAAAGGTGCGTGGCAACTGTAAGTATTGTCACAAGCCAGGTCATTGGGTTAAGGACTGTCCGAGTCTTGAAAACAAAGACAATGCGGACACCTCAGCCGTTGCAGCCGAAATGGAGCTAGAAGGCTTCTCTGCCACAGTTGCACCACTGCAAGGAGACGGGCGTTGGGTGCTAGATACCGGGGCATCTTGCCACATGACACCATTCCGTGACTGTTTCTCTACCTTCAGAAAAGTTGAAGGTAACATTATTTATATGGGAAACAGTACTTGGTGTGTCACTCAGGGTATCGGTACTGTGCGGATCAAGATGTTCGATGGGTGTATTCGGACATTGAATAATGTCAAGTTTGTTCCATCCATGACTCGTTCCTTGATCTCTGTTGGACAACTGTCCAAATTGGGCTGCAACTTTTGAGGCAATGACGAGAGTTTGCGCATCTCCAGAGATAGTATTGTTGTAATGAAAGGCGAACGGGCGGAAAATAATCTTTTCCATTTGATTGGCGAGACTGTGTCTTCTGAATCGTGTGTGGCCGAAAGTTCTCAGAATCTTGGTGATGCTCGCTTATGGCATCTTCGTTTGGGTCACACATCCGATAAGAACTTGGAGATTTTGCGCAAGCGAAAGCTCATTAAAGTCTCTGTTCCTGCTAGCCTGGAGTTTTGTTCGGGATGTGTCAAAGGAAAGCAGACACGTGTTTCTTTTGGTGTTCGAAAACACAACACTAAAGTAATCCTCGATTACGTTCATACAGACGTCTGGGGACCATCCAGTACTCCGTCCCTCAGTGGAGGTAAATATTTCGTTTCGTTTATTGATGATTTCTCACATAAGCTTTGGGTGTATGTGTTAAAGTTCAAGTCACATGTCTTCGATACGTTCAAGACTAGGTTGGCACGAGTGAGGTCTAGACTGGCAAGAAGTTGAAAGTGCTTAGATCTGACAACGGTGGAGAGTTTACTAGTGGTAACCTCAAGGACTTTTGTTCGCGTAAAGGCATCCACCGTCACTACACCACTCCGGGCGATCCTCAATCTAATGGGGTAGCCGAACGGATGAATAGGACTTTGCTTAAAAAGGTCCGATGTATGTTGTCGACATCGGAGTTCCCCAAAATTTTCTGGGCCGAAGCACTACACACCGCGGTGCACATTGTGAACAGGTTACCTTGTTCGGCCATCGGGGGAAAGATTCCGGAAGAGGTTTGGAGAGGTAAAAGAAACATCTGTTTGAAATACATACGTGTATTTGGTTGTCCTGTTTACGTTCATGTTTCAGGCCAGGACAAGTTGGATCCTAAAGCCACCAAAGGATTCTTGCTCGGCTATACAGATGGTATCAAGGGTTACCGAATCTGGAACCCCTTGACTCGTAAGGTGATTCATTCTCGACACGTCACATTTGATGAATCGGTCCTGTTAAAGTCACAGGATCCTCGGCCCTCTCAAAATACGGAAGTTGTCACTACTGTTGCTCCTACCGCCGATGATGTGGAGCCAGTAGTCAGTCCTAGTATTCCCAGTTCATATGTTCCTGATATTGTTCCAGAATCACCCGTTGTTGTTGAAGAAGTCATTCCGCCAGTGACTTCTACTTGTGATTCTGAAGAAGAGATTTTGAATGATGGTGGAGACCACGGCGACACAATCCCAGTTGTTGCACCTACCAGGCGTAGTCAAAGGACTATTCATCCGCCGAATAGGTATGGAGATTGGGATTTTGCTAACATGAGTTTTACAGATCAGCTGGAGTTTTCTTTGCATGTAGGACAAGAGGAGCCGCTTGATATAAAGGAGGCGTTGGCCTCAACCCACAGTTCGAAATGGCTTGGTGCCATGCAAGAACAGATGGAAGCTCTCTCGAAGAACAACACTTGGGACTTATGTCCGTTGCCGAAGGGCAGCCGTGCTATTGGTTGCAAGTGGGTTTTCAAAGTCAAAGATGACAATCGGAACAAGGCTCATCTTATTGCTAAAGACTTTGCACAACGGAAAGGTATCGAGTATGACGATATTTTTGCTCCCGTTGTTAGACATACATCTATTCGTGTTCTTTTAGCGATCGTGGCTATTCACGATTTGGAGCTAGAACAGCTAGATGTGAAGACTGCCTTCCTACACGGAGACTTGGAGGAAACTATCTATGTGAAGCAACCTGATGGTTTCGTTTCCGATAGCAAACCAGCATACGTATGTAAGCTCCAGAAGTCCCTTTATGGACTTAAACAGTCGCCTCGTCAGTGGTATAAGAAGTTTGATTCGTTTATGCTCACTTTGGGATTTGAGCGTAGTGAAAAGGATGCTTGTGTCTATCATAGACAAAGCGGTGGTATTTTCACTTACTTACTTCTTATTGTAGATAACATGCTTATTGCCTGCAAGGACCGGTCAGAGATCGAACGTCTGAAGAAGTCAGACTTTGAAATGAAGGATCTTGACGTGGCGCAGAAGATTTTGGGCATGGATATCTGTTAGTCCCAGATGGCTTAACAAGTATTGTAGAAGGGGGGAGGGGGGGTTGAATACAATACTCAAAATTTTCACAATTTTAATTCTTTTATTGAAAAACTTTCAACAAGAATTACACATAGAAACTTAAGACTGTTGCGGAAAAGAACAGATAAACTATTCTAACAATCTTACACAAAGTATACTAACAAAACAACTAAGAACACTTAGAACAAAGCTATAAGGTTATCAAGCAATATGAAAATCTTGCACTCAGAGAAATCCAGAAAGCGTAGTTATGCATGGGGAGGTCTTCTTCCTTTTATAGTGGGAAGAAGTGAACTGAGCATTAAATGCTTGGGACACTTGTCATCACCATATTTGCTGAAGATGTTGACTTCTGAAAAGCTGAGATGTCCTTATCACCTTTTACTAGGTACGGGAGATAGAGCCCATGCAGAGGAAAAGGACTTTAACTGATAACGGATAAAACGACAAATAGTCACTTTTATCTGCCAAGTGATATTGTCCCTTAATGCATGATCTTCTTGCAGATTCATCCAAGATAATATTACCGAAAGAAATCCACCGATAATATTGTTATGAGTTTAAGAACCATCTGTAAGAAAAACCATTTCCACAAAGTTTCTACCGAGTTTAAGAAGCATATCGGTGGAAGCTGTTCACCGAAAACTGAGAGCTTCTTCGGTGGTGATGAAGGCCACCGAAATTGTGAAGCTTCTTCGGTGGTGATGATGGCCACCGAAATTGTGAAGACAATTCGGTGGGGATGAAGGCCACCGAAATTGTGAGGACAATTCGGTGGTGATGATGGCCACCGAAATTGTGAAGACAATTCGGTGGTGATGACTTGTTTGTTTGTTGAGAAGAGTCTTCTATTTTCCACAAGTAGAGAGTCTCCAAGCTTGGTTTCGGTTGATCTTCGACTTCACCGAACATTTGCTATTTTGTACAAGTCATTCAAAGAACCAAACCAAAATATTCTAAGTAGGATTTTTTAGGGAAAACACCGGTGAGTCAATTTCAAATCCTTGGTGACCCAACAATCTCCCCCTATTTGAATTTGAGCTCCTTTCTTAGAATATTTAAGAGTATTGAAAAGTAAAATGCATTTTGACCCTTTTTACTCTTTTTGGGTTCTTTTCACATAGACAATTCTTTTTGTTCTTTTTGATCCTTTTCTTTTTTATGAGTATGTATACTATGTACAGTATTTACAAGTAAATGAAAGTAAGGATATGTACCGAAATAAAATATAAATAGAGAGATACTTGTATTAAGATAAGTTTTCTCGTACATTTTTACAAAATGAGAAACAAACTCTTTACAAGTACCAAAGGAAAAGAGAGAACATATTTCTCGGTGGTTTGCCTTCGTTTGATTTCATCCGTCACATTTTTGAAGAAGGGTTGAGCTTCGGGAATGTAAGGAAATAGGTTGTAGATACCTTGAAGGAACAGAGTATTGGCAATGGAAATCTGAGCAAATCTGAAGAAGGATCTTCGACCGAAACCATCATTGAAGTAAAGCCCCGGAATCGGTGCAAGGCTCAGAGTTGTAGAGGGATGTGGTACCGAGGTAGGAAGGGATAGATTCAGGTTGCTGACATTTGGAAACTTTCCTTCAGATGCCATCTCTTTGAATACTTTGTCTATGGGATTCTTGACTTTAGGAACCCGGATGTCTTCTTTCATTGATTGAAGTTTGGCCCTCTCATCGGTGGAAAGGATGATGTTGTGTTTTCTTTTGATCTCCTTCATCCTAACCATCAAACCTTCAATGCATTTGATGAATGTGTCCTTCTTCGGGTTTGGACTTTTGACAAGATGTTGAGAGATTTCGAACCATTCAGTGAGGCCGAAATTCTTGAGGTGGACATCTGTCAAGCTTTTCAACGAACCATCATCTCTGTTAATAATTAGCCTGATATCCTTTGGGTTGACTCTGGAAGTAGCAATTTTGGCACTTGTGATTGTGGCTGTGCTCATTCGGTGGTGCATGGTTCTTTTGTACCAGGTAATTTCTTCGTTCTTTTCTTCTTCAAATGCACTTAGTACCGATTTTTGAGTTTGGATGGCATCAGTGGACTTCACTTTGGCGGCTTCTTCTTCGGCAGCTTTCATGGATAGAGCTTTAGAATTATCCAAAGCTATTTGGGCAAGTCTAGCTTCCTCAATTTCTTGAGGAGAAAGGCCGAGATCGGTGGAAGTTGTTCGACGAGGAGGCTTGAGTTTTAGAGTTTCAGCACCTTCAGGTCTTGCCCCATACTTAGCCAATTCTTTCTTCTTCTTTTCTTCCTTTGCTAAGTCTTCGGCCGAAATTACCTTCTTTCCTTTGTCTTTGGGAGCTTTGCTTGATTGCTCCCCCTCAGATGATGCAATCACTTCCACGACTTTAGGGAATTTGGTTTTCGGTGAAGAAACGGATTTGGTGGTGCCAGTATGAATTGGTGAATTTTGAGGTGATTTCGGTGGTGGCGATGCTTTCGATGGAGAAGGGGTTTTCGGTGGACGCTTGTTACTGGTAGATTTCTTAAGAGTGGGAAGTTTTCTTGGTGTAGTAGTGGTTTTCTCCCCCTCGGCAACGGACGGAAGCTTAAAACCCACCTCATAAAATACCTTATCGAATTTGGAGTGAAGAGAGGCCAAACTTGTAGACATGGAATCGGGAACCAGAGAGAAATCACCCAAGCTCATTTCCCATTCAGACTTTTCGGTGGTGGAGGCATTCGTGAGAGATTCCACCTTTGAAGACAAAGTATCAAGGGAGTCATTTATTGGGATAAGGGCATCGGTGATGGCATTGAAGAGTAATTGAGGCAATTTTGTCTCAAGAGTTGAAATTCGAGAGTTGGCCTGGGAGATTAAAGAAATGGTAGATTGTAGAAAAGTAGAGCGTTGGCCAAGGTGGGTGGAAACATAACCACCGATTTCTGGGAAAGAACATCGGTAGCGTAGGGGATCAGTTTCTGTAAGCCGATGAGGGAGGAAAACTGCTAACTCATCGGGATAGAGAATTCTCGGTGGTGGAGAGTCCTTCCGAATCGGTGTTGGTGATCTTGGCGGGGTAGGCGATCGGTGTGGAGTAGGAGATCGTCGAGGAGAGTCCTGATGTTCCGGTGAGGGAGTCTCGGTAGGATTTTCTTTGGTGAACGGGATGATTCGGGGAGAACCAGTGTCCTCCAAAAGAAAATCAAAGAAGTCTCTTGGGGGGGGGATGTAATGGGGGGGAACCCTGATTGGGTTGTGCGTCATCATCGATCATAAACTGACCGGGTGAAAGGCCGTGTAGTGTCAAATCTACTCCTTCGAGGGAAGAGGGCTCGAAGTCATCTCTTTCACCCGAAGAAGTGGGTGAAGAGGCAAATGTAGGGACTTCCTTTTCTACAACTGTGGTCTTTTGAGAGACCACAGAGGAGTCGGTTGTGGGTTTAACAAATTCCCTAGAATGGGATGGTTCAGTCAAAAGTACTCGAGATCTTTTCAGAGAAGATTTCGGGGGGGATGACGAGTGCCTCCGCTTAGAAGGTTTTTGAACCGGGGAAGCCGTCGAGGGTTCTCTCGTTGGCGTGGTTCTAGAAGCGGGTGCGAAGGTGTCGGTGGCCTTTTGTTGTTTCTTTTTAGCGCCACCGGACTTTGCTCGAGGACGGGGAGAAGGGGCCACGACATTTGGAGTGACCTCGGGAATTTCCAAGTGACGAAACCCGGGAATTTCCGCATCACCCCAATGTAGTTCGGGAGAGAGAGCAAAAGAAATCATACCTGGTCGTAAATGGCGATCGGTTGCGAGCGGTTTAACATTTAGAGTTTTGGTGCCAACGAGCGGAGACGACCAGTCATATGTGAATCGAGGAGTGGATGAGTTGCGATCGGCATTCAAAGCTTTAGCAAGTTTATGTTGAATGAGCATCGAGATGAAACGAGGATATGCAACATAGCATTTCTTGGGATGCTGGATTACTTCGACAAGTTCAGAAAAGAAGTATTGAGCGAAGTCAACTTTCCTTTGAAAGATGAGGGCATGAGCGAGCTTCGTGATATATGACGGTGATTGATCGTGCCCACTAGTCTTGCGAGAGAGACAATGGATAATGTGGGCAAAGAAAAAATTCCATATGCCGCCCATTCTGCTTCGAAGGAGAGTGTCGGGGCCCTTCTTAGAGGAATCATCAATAACATAGCCAAGAGTTTGAACAACGTCTTCAAATATGTTATTGACACGTAAATCATCATACTGAGGAAAGGCTTGGATTTTGAGAGCTAGGCGAACATCATCGACCCCAAAGGTAAGGTCGTGATCACCTTCTTCATTGGTAAGAATAGAGGCGTGAATGGCTTCGTTTGAGGGATCGTACACACAGGTTAACCAAAACTTTCCAATGAGCATTTTACTCATTTTGGGGTTGCAGGTGAAAGCATGGAGGAGAGGAGATCGAGTGAGAAACTTGGTTACCGTAGAGAACTCTGGATGAGATGGTCGGAATCGAAGCGGGCAACGTGATTGCAGGCATTGAACTTGAGGTCTTCGAATCGAGTGGGAACTGCAGATCTGGAGGATGCCATTGAAATAGATATCGAAGGTCTTTAGAGAGAGGAAAGAGAGAAGGAGGGTTGCAGGTTTCGTGTGAAAGAAATGAGAGGGAAAAGCTTAAGGGGTTATGAGTATATATAGAGGTGAGAGAAGGTAACAAAAAAATGATGATTGTTTTTGGTGAAAAAAACGGCGAGAAGGGGAAAGGTCTCACATCACTGACAGCTTTTAGGGATTTGTGGACTCAAGAATGTATGGGGAATCGTATTGAAAAAATCGGAGATAGTTCGATGGAAGTCTCACCGATGATGGAGAGTCGGTGTGAGATTTGAATTTCGGTGGAAGGGCTAGACGAAAGGATACCACCGAAATTTCATTCAGTGGAAGAATGGAGAAGACCTTCGGTGTTGGAAGTTTCCACCGAATCAAGTGACGAGATTCCACCGAATCATGTGACGAAAAAAAATTACCTTCGGTGTTGGAAGTTTCCACCGAATCATGTGACGAGAGATTTCGGTGGAAGGGCGTGTATTTTTCTACCGAAGATCAAGAAAGATGTCGGTGTAGCCTCTTAGGGTTTAAGAGGTGTCGGTGGACTTTAGGATATAACCAAGGGATTGAGTCCACCGATATGATTTCGGTGGAGGCTTTGGAGTTGAAGTGGAAGTGGGTTTCGGTGTAGAAAGCACACAGATTTGAAACTTAAGGCCACCGAAAGGTGTCTACCGAAAGAGGGATCGGTGGAAAGAGAGCACGTAGTTAATGAAAGTTGCACATTCCAAGCTCACTTATGAGAACGTTGAACCTGGTTTCATCAAGGAGTTTTGTGAATAAATCGGCAAGTTGCAAGTCGGTGGGAATGAAATGCAACTCAATGTCACCTTTGGAAATGTGGTCCATGATGAAGTGATACCTGATATCTATGTGTTTAGATCTGGAGTGAAGAACATGGTTGTTTGCAATAGCTATTGCACTGGAATTATCACACAGAATTGGGATTTTAGAAAATAATTGATTGTAGTCCCTGAGTTGGTTTCTCATCCACAGGATCTGAGCACAGCAGCTTCCAGCAGCTACATATTCAGCCTCAGCAGTAGAGGTTGACACAGAGTTTTGTTTCTTGCTGGACCAACTTACCAATTTACCACCAAGAAGTTGGCAGCTTCCTGTAGTACTCTTTCTATCAATCTGGGAACCTGCATAATCTGAATCTGAATACCCAATTAGTTCAAAACCTGAGTCTTTGGGATACCAAAGACCCAAGTGCAAGGTACCCTTGAGATACTGAAAGATCCGTTTTACAGCCTTTAAATGGGATTCTTTAGGATTGGCCTGATAACGGGCACATAGACAAGTAGCAAACATAATGCCCGGTCTTCTAGCAGTTAAGTACAGAAGAGAGCCAATCATTCCTCGATAAAGAGTAATGTCCACAGATTCACCTTTAAGATCAACATTGAGTTTCAAAGGTGGTGCCATGGGAGTTTTCATAGGAGAGCTATCTAAAAAGTTGAATTTCTTCAGAAGGTCACGAATATATTTACTTTGGTTTATAAAAATTCCTTCTGAAGTTTGTTTGACCTGAAGGCCCAAAAAGAATGTAAGCTCTCCCATCATGCTCATCTCATATTCACTCATCATGAGAGAAGCAAACTCATCACAAAGTGATTCATCAGTGGCACCAAAGATGATGTCATCAACATGGATTTGGACAAGAATGAGATTACCTGAGGTTTCCTTGATGAAGAGAGTGTTGTCGATTTTACCTCTGGAATATCCATGCTTTAGAAGGAAGTTGGCAAGAGTGTCATACCAAGCACGAGGAGCTTGCTTGAGACCATAAAGTGCCTTGTCAAGTCTGTACACATAGTCTGGATGAGTTGGATCTTCAAATCCAGGAGGTTGTTTCACATAGACTTCCTCTGCAAGTTCCCCATTGAGGAAGGCACTTTTAACATCCATTTGAAAGACCCTAAAATTTCGGTAGGCAGCATGAGCCAGAAAGATTCTTATAGCTTCAAGTCTTGCAACAGGGGCAAATGTTTCATCATAGTCAATGCCCTCTTCCTGTCTGTGTCCTTGAGCTACTAGTCTGGCCTTGTTTCTGATAACAGTATCATCTTCATCCATTTTATTCCTAAAGATCCATTTGGTTCCAATGATAGTCTTCTTTCGGGGTCTGGGGACCAATCTCCGAACTTTGTTTCTCTCAAATTGAGAAAGCTCGTCTTGCATGGCAGAAATCCAACAGGGCTCTGCTAGAGCTTCATCAATCTTTTTGGGTTCAATAAGAGAGAGAAAATTCACATAGAGACAAATATTTCCAACTCCTCTACGTGTTTGGACACCTGCTTGCTGATCACCAATGATTTGGTCTATGGGGTGATCTTTGGTCCATTTTGTGGCAGGGGGTAAAGGTGATGGAGTATATGGAGTGAGATGAGTTCAAGTAGTGGGATCAGAGGTTCGGTGGAAGGCTGGATTTTCGGTGGTAGGAGAAGACTGATTTTCGGTGGGGTGTATGATGGTTGTAGGAAGATTTTCGGTGGGAGGGAGTGCATCGGTGTGAGAAATATTTTCAGTGGGCTGGTCAATTTTGGTGGGAGAAAAAGATGGTGACCCATTTTGGTTACTTGAAGGGGATGGAAATGAGGGAGTGAAATGAGTATCGGTGGGGTTTGATAAAGGAGCACCACCGATGCATGATGAGATCCATCTGTGTAATTCATCATCATCATTTGATAGAGATGATGATCTAAGATCGTCAAATTTGACATGAATAGACTCATCAATGCATTTTCTCCTGAGGTTAAACACACGATATGCTTTGGAGGATAGAGAGTATCCAACAAATATTCCCTCATCAGCTTTGGGATCAAACTTCCCAAGATTTTTACGATCATTTAGAATAAAACACACACAGCCGAACACATGAAGAAAGCCAATATTTGGTTTTCTGCCATGGAAAACTTTATATGGGGTTTTATCATGCCTTTTAGAGATCACGGACCTATTTTGGATAAAGAAAGCAGTATTAACAGCTTCAGCCCAAAAATAGGTAGGTAGATTTGATTCACATAGCATGGATTTGGCAGCCTCACACAGAGTTCTATTTTTCCTTTCCACCGCTCCATTTTGCTGTGGAGTTCGTACTGCAGAAAAGTTCTGAGAAATTCCTTTCTCAGTAAAGAAGTCTTCAAGAGCACTGTTTCTGAATTCAGTGCCATTATCACTTCTTACTGACCGAACAAGTTGGCCATTCAGAACTTCATTTTTCTTGACAAAGTTGATGATTTCTTCAGTTGCATCACTTTTATACCTGAGAAAGACACCCAAGTATATCTGGTAAATTCATCAACAATTACAAGAATGTACCTTTTTCCTCCTAGACTAGGAGTGCTGACTGGTCCACATAGGTCCGTGTGCAGCATCTGGAGAGGAAGAGTGATGGAAGAGCATTGCTTGGTCTTGAAGGAAGTTTTGGTGAGTTTCCCTTTCTCACATGCATCACACAGCTTTTCTTTGACAAAATTCAGCTTTGGCATACCAGTCACCAACTCCTTATTTGAAATTTTGTGGAGAGTTTTGAAATTAAGATGAGAAAGACGTTTATGCCACAACCAGTTCCTTTTGGATGAGTCATCTGACAAAAAGCATACATTGGATGAATTGTTGCTTAGTCCCATGTCAATGACATAGACATTTTCCATCCTTTTTCAACATAACACCACGTTGAAGTTCTTGTCCACAACAGTACAGATACAAAGTTCAAAGATAACTTTATATCCAAGATCACACAGTTGGCTAATACTGAGAAGATTATGCATGAGGCCTTCAACAAATGCCACTTTATTGAAAGTGACCGATCCATTAGTGAGAGTTCCATAACCTTTGGTGTAGCCTTTAGAGTTATCACCAAACGTGACAGATGGACCCTTTCCAGACACATAGTTGATGAGAAGAGATTTGTTTCCCGTCATGTGGCGTGAGCACCCACTATCCAGATACCATATTTGATGGTGCTCAGAAACCTGCATGCACACAGATTAGTTCTTTGGTACCCATTTTGTAATGGGTCCTTTAGGGTTAGAAGAAGAAGAGGGGTCCTTAGGTTTGGTTCTTTCGATTCTTTCCTTGGGACAATCCTTAGCCATGTGAAAAGTGTCACCACAGTTATAGCATTTTCTATAGATAAAAACCTTTTTAACATTATGAACACTTTTCCTATTTTGGCTTTTAACATTGGTTTTTATGACCTTGTTAGAAGAGAACAAAGCAGGAGGTTTGGACCCAAGAATTCCTTTGACAGTGTTGTAGGTTGGAGAGTTGGAGGATTCTTTGGGGTTTGACTTTTTCAAAAGTGCTGATCTTGGAATTTGAAGAATGGAAGAGTTACCATAAGAATTCTTTGGAGAAAATCTTTTGGGATGGAAATCGGCCACAGATTCGGCCACCGATTTCCCTTTGTCAGAAACTGAAAAACTTTTTGTGGGAACTTGAGGTTCTCTTGTGAGAATCTTTGAAGGCTTAGGTTCAGAATACTCATCTATGTGAATAGACTTTAACAACTCATGGAGAGGTATGGGAGGATCATCGGTGTTGATATCGGTGGGGGTTGATCTTTTCAGCAAGATGACTTGTGAGGAGTTAGAGGATGAGGCTTCATCAATGTTTGATCCTTTTGAGAGATCAAGGGTGAGTTTTGAAACTTCATCTGAGTCATGTTTCTCAAAGGATTGATTAGAGGATGCCTCTTTTGCTTTAATAAACATTCCATATTTTAGAGCTTCACCCAGATCTACAGAGTTTAAGGAGATGGAATCACAAGAACTTGAATCAGAGGCATCATCCCACACACTGGAGAAAGGAATAAGTGCATGGGAGGAAGTTTCAGAATGGACTTTGCCAAATCCTAGACCGATTTTTCTCTTTCCACTGACTTGACTTTGAAAGAGTTGTTCAAGATTTTTTGAAGAATCAGTCCATTTTCTCACAACCTCTTGCTCTCTTTTAAGTTTCTTAAAAATGGAGTTCGTTTCTTTTGAAATCACATGATTTATTGTTTTCAAGTCCTCAAGCTCAGTTTTGATTTCTTCAAACCTTTTAAGCTTAGACATGCAAATTTCAAGTTCAGATTTGAGCTCTTTCACTTGAGCAGATTTTCTATTCTTGTTATCTTTAACAGAATAAAAGTTTTTAGTTAAAGATTCATAGGCATCTATCTTTTCACTATCTGTCATATTATTAAGAGGATGTACCTGAGCATAAGCTGTCGAGCACCCAGTCGACACAAGAGCCATTGGAGAGATAGCCTTTTCTGCTTCCTCCATTTCTTCAGAAATGGCCATGAAACACATGTTGGGAGAATCGCTGTCAGAGGTGTCTTCATCATCCCAGTCATGAGTTTCTGCCATTAGGCCTTTTCCTTTTCTTTCAAGACCCTCACTCCTTTCTTTCTCCTTCTTGTACTTGGCTTTATACCTCTCAGCACGCTCCTGATGGTTTAAGGAAGAGGATTGGAAATCGTTTTTGGAAAAGGTTGATTTGAAAGAGTTATTTCTGGATTTCTCAGACTTTGAGGGGTATTTTTCAGATGATGGGTTCCTAGAAATAGTGACACGCTTGCTCCTACACTCAGATGCAAAGTGTCCTTTCTTGCCACAGTTATAGCACTCTTCATTTGACTTATCAGATGAAGTCTTGGAAGATGAAGATTTTCTAAAATTTCTGGATTTGATGAAAGGACGAGATTTGTTCTTAGAGCCAGCCATCATTGCCATTTCTTCAGACAATTGTTCAACCATAATTTCCTCACCTTCATCATCAGCATCACTAAGATATGCCTCCATTTGGTGGGTAGAGTTATTTTGACTGTCATTGTCAGAGTCTGATGACGGATAGGTGATTCTAGGAACATTTTGAGATTTCTTGGAGCTTTCACTGACAAGAGCTATAGAAGAGCTCTTTATCTCTTTGATGAAAGATTTCCTTTGTAACTTGGTTTGCTCAAAATTGAAGAGAGTTCCATAAAGAACGGTTAAAGGCATGAACTCAAGGTCCTTGGTAGTTTTAATACAGGTACATATATTCTCCCAAAATTCTGGAAGACAATCCATGAACTTGCATAGTACTTCCTCATTATCATAGACTCTGCCCAATAACTTCAGATCATTTAAGAGAGAGTTGAAGAGATTATAGTAGCTAGGAAAAGATTCTCCTTTTTCAAAAGCAAAGAGTTCATACTTTCTAATAAGACCAATCTTCTTACATTTCTTTACTTCCTTTGTACCTTCGTACAGAACACACAGTGTGGTCCACATCTCTTTAGCAGTTTCAAAGTTAACCAGAGAGTGATAGACCTCATCAGGAAGTGAGAGTGCAATAATTGCTCTTAGTTTAGAGTCAAGAGAAACCAACCGTTTTTCTCATCAGTATATTTCTTAGGATTTTTGAGGATGTAACGACCAGTGGCACTGGATTTTTCTTCATCAGAATCACTAGAGATTTCTTTTTCAATAGTTTCTTTTCCAGGCCTCTGTGTTTCATAGCGAGCCCAAACTCTGGGGATGAAAGGTCCCTCTTTGAGAATGGTTGGATATCTAGTATCCACTCCTTCCATGAATAGCATCATGCGGCTCTTCCACAAAGATAAGTTGTTAGCATTAAACTTAGGAGGTTTGGTTATGGAGCCATTCTCAGAAAAGTTGTTTTGAAAAGAGTTTTCAATTGTAGAAGAAGAAGAGGCAGCCATCGCATATCAAGTTTATGGGATTAAACTTTCTGCTCTGATACCACTTGTTAGTCCCAGATGGCTTAACAAGTATTGTAGAAGGGGGGGGGGGGTTGAATACAATACTCAAAATTTTCACAATTTTAATTCTTTTATTGAAAAACTTTCAACAAGAATTACACATAGAAACTTAAGACTGTTGCGGAAAAGAACAGATAAACTATTCTAACAATCTTACACAATGTATACTAACAAAACAACTAAGAACACTTAGAACAAAGCTATAAGGTTATCAAGCAATATGAAAATCTTGCACTCAGAGAAATCCAGAAAGCGTAGTTATGCATGGGGAGGTCTTCTTCCTTTTATAGTGGGAAGGAGTGAACCGAGCATTAAATGCTTGGGACACTTGTCATCACCATATTTGCTGAAGATGTTGACTTCTGAAAAGATGAGATGTCCTTATCACCTTTTACTAGGTACGGGAGATAGAGCCTATGCAGAGGAAAAGGACTTTAACTGATAACGGATAAAACGACAAATAGTCACTTTTATCTGCCAAGTGATATTGTCCCTTAATGCATGATCTTCTTGCAGATTCATCCAAGATAATATTACCGAAAGAAATCCACCGATAATATTGTTATGAGTTTAAGAACCATCTGTAAGAAAAACCATTTCCACAAAGTTTCTACCGAGTTTAAGAAGCATATCGGTGGAAGCTGTTCACCGAAAACTGAGAGCTTCTTCGGTGGTGATGAAGGCCACCGAAATTGTGAAGCTTCTTCGGTGGTGATGATGGCCACCGAAATTGTGAAGACAATTCGGTGGTGATGAAGGCCACCGAAATTGTGAGGACAATTTGGTGGTGATGATGGTCACCGAAATTGTGAAGACAATTCGGTGGTGATGACTTGTTTGTTTGTTGAGACGAGTCTTCTATTTTCCACAAGTAGAGAGTCTCCAAGCTTGGTTTCGGTTGATCTTCGACTTCACCGAACATTTGCTATTTTGTACAAGTCATTCAAAGAACCAAACCAAAATATTCTAAGTAGGATTTTTTAGGGAAAACATCGGTGAGTCAATTTCAAATCCTTGGTGACCCAACAATATCTTGTGGGACAGAAAATCCCGGACACTTTGGTTGACACAACGAGCGTGTATTCAGAAAATTCTGAAGCGGTTCATGCGTGATGCATATCTTGTTAGATTACATGAAGCGAAGGTCGTCTACTTGAAGAAAGTCCTGACAAACGACAATGCCGCTAATATGTTCACTAAGTCGCTACCGCCAGCCAAGTTTGAGCATTGCTCAAACTTGATCCAGCTTCGTTTGTGTTAGTGCCGTTGGGCACTTTGCGAGAGAGAGAAGATATTACCACAGATGACAAAATGACATCTTTGAAGGAATTACTTTGTTAAGTGCTTAGAGCTTTGCTTATGCTCTACCTTGTTTAGTAGATTGTGCATTTGAGATTATTGGTTTGCTTGTAACTTTGACGGGTGATGGCCATGTCGAAGCTCGTCACGGTTGGAATGCATTTTGCTACCTCATGCCAATTTACTTTGTTATCTTGCTGAAGATCAACGGGAAGACTCGTATTCGTTGAATTGGGATTCGTTTCGCTATCAAGGATCACGTGCATCATGGTGGAATGTTATAATATATTTATATATTAAATACATATTACATATTATGTATTTCTTGGATGTTGAGAGTGTTCTTGATAATCGGTGGTGTTCGAGAGGATTCGTTAGTTGATCGTGGATCTTAAGATCCTTGTGTGAAGCACTTTGTAATCTCTTTGGTTGGTAATAAACACTTGCTCTCTCTCTTTGGTGGACGTACACTATCACAACGATAGTGGAACCACGTTAACTCTCGGTGTTATTGTTTGCGTTTTACTTGCCATTCATATATATATATATATATCTCGTTATTATATATACATATATTTATATATATTTCGTCTAATATATATATATATATATATAATATATATATATATAGCTTTTATATATATATTTCGTTGATATATACGCTTATATATATCTTGCTATATATATATTTATAGATACTAACGTTTCTATCGCTTTTATCTGTCTATTATATATATATATATAGAGGCGGGTTCAAACGAGGAGCGTACCAATTTAAGAGAACATGAGAAGCAATTGACAGTTATGAATCACATGTGATTGGCAGTTGTGGATCACATGTGATTCACAACTGATCTGGAGGAGCAATTGACAGTTATGAATCACATGTGATTGGCAGTTATGAATCATTAATGATCCGCGACTTGCACGCCTCGCGAACCACCTCGCGCCACTTTTGCGCGAATTTTCGGTTTTATCCGATTTTTTAGGGTTGTAAATCATATGTGATCAGAAGCATGGGAGTGCTCCTCACGTTCTCTTAAATTGATGCGCTCCTCGTTTGAACCTTCCTATATATATATATATATATATATATATATATATATATATATATATATATATATATATATGAAAGTTCAAATGAAAACTCAAATTCAATTGTAAACATGAGGACAAATCTCGTCCATTGATCGCAACCATATTTAAACCATTCCTAAAATTCAGCTTTAGGGGTATTTTCGTCAAATTAGAATGAGCGCATCCTTTATTGACTTTTTATTTTCTTTTTTAATTAAAAAACTTTTACCCCCTTAAATTTTAAAATAAATTATCTCAAAAATTACTAACATTTTAATCAAACAAATTACATCAAAAAAACGAGAATTTCGTGCTCTTCGATATGACATCCATCATGATATAGTTTTTCTTCGTTTTAACCGTTTTACGTGAAATCGTGTATATGTGTTATATTCAGAGTGAATAAAGATACATTTATTCAGTTTTGAATATTTACCTTTATTCAGTCTGAATATATAGAGTTATTCAGACTGAATAAAGGTACAAAATTTAAACATTTATTCGTTTTGAATATCTACCTTTATTCGGTCTGAATATAACACATATTCAGTCTGAATATAACACATATTCAGACTGAATATAACACATATTCAGACTGATGTATTTATATGTGTTCTTCAGTTTTTCGTTTTTTGAGGTTTTTCTTTGAACCTCTCTCTCTCTCTCTCTCTATATATATATATATATATATATATTGTGCGTTTCAATTGTAAACCAAACAATTCTAACAAACTATACAAACCACTATATATATATAAAAGATTATGAACTTAAGAATAAATTAAAACTCAAACGGGAATCATTTTAGCATGTCCCTCTGCAAGTGATCTATTATGATCATTCAAGTAACCAAGATCTCGTATTTGATTTCGTTTATTATGTTCCATTAAATGTTAACTGTGCAAGTATGATGTTTGTCAATGGGGTACACCTTTTAATGGAGGAGAATACTGGATGATGAGCAGCAGAATGTATATGGATCAGAAGCCTCGATGATGGGTAGTTTAGGAGGACCTTTTGAATAATTACACCATTTTTGTTTATTCAAACCTCATTTTCATGCTTACCTTTCTTTGATATAAATACATCAGTTTGAATATGTGTTATATTCAGACTGAATATGTGTTATATTCAGTCTGAATATAACACATATTCAGTCTGAATATGTGTTATATTCAGTCTGAATATGTGTTATATTCAGTCTGAATATAACATATATACACGATTTCACGTAAAAAACGGTTAAATCGAAAAAAAACTATATCATGATGGATGTCATATCGAAGAGCACGAAATTCTCGTTTTTTTGATGTAATTTGTTTGATTAAAATGTTAGTAGTTTTTGAGATAATTTATTTTAAAATTTAAGGGGGTAAAAGTTTTTTAATTAAAAAAGAAAATAAAAAGTCAACAAAAGAGGGCTGATTCCAATTTTACCCCTGCGCGCTAAAAATTCACTAAGCCATGGACATAGTTTTCAAGTTATTTACAAAATTGCCACCGTGTTTTTTATTCATTGATTTAATCACCTTTTTCTTAATCAAGGGCTGTGGTTTGTCCTCACGTTTACAATTGAATTTGAGTTTTCATTTGAACTCACCCATATATATATATATATATATATATATACTTTGCGTGGGTTTAATTTTCTACGTCAAGAATATATTGTGTAACATCTAGATCATTGTTTTCCGCATTTGTTGTTGGGTTTATTGTGCATTTGGATTTCTACTCGTTTTAGGACCTTAGAAATCATTCGTGAGCTTCTAGTATTTTCTTTGGCACGATAAATTTTACTAACATTTTTAACAAATGCGAATTGCTCTTTGCCAATAACTATACCACTCACCTTTTTTAACCTTTCAGCCGGCACCTAAATCGTCGAAGATTTAGTATTAATATCTCATATATTTCCAAATGACTATGTAGCATGTATCCAATTGTTTAGTGTATACATGCATACCAATTTTTCAGATTTGTTGTTCAAATTTTAGGATTGCTTCAAGTAAAAAACTAATTATGTTGGTTCAAGTACAAATTATGTCGAGATTTCAGTTACGTTCACATAATTAAACGCTAAACTCTTTTAACACAATTAAAGAAAAATACATTCTTATATATTTATGCATCAAATAGTTGTATATACATAAAAGGTGGGTATTTAGTCTATCTTGTACTGTTAAGCTTTATATTCAGCCCATAGTTGATCAACTGTTTTCCCAAGCAAATCCACGAAAAAACCATCGTTATAGCCATCCCTCATCTTCTTGTTGAGTTCAGCCACGAACCCATTTCTAAGACCATTACAGTAGTCCAAGAACCGAGCCGTGACATCGTACCCTTGGTCCCATCGGTCACCTTCCCCTGGCTGAACCCAATGGCTAGGTGCGTACCCAGCCTTCAACCTCACGTAATCCGCAATCCCTTCAATCAATCCTCCCGGAGCTTGACGATTCCCATTCCATTGCCACACGTGTGTCGATTCATGATAAAGTACTCCGGTGATCTCAGTCTTGACGTTGCCCGAATATCCCTGAATGTAGTTGGCGCTGACGTGGATCTCGTCATCATTCACAGTGTAGGCAACACCATCCATATCAATATCATCGATGAACACGCTTACTTGTGCCACGTTTTTTCTGTCGGCATCTGTGTTTTGTTGGAATGTGTTCCAAATGAAGTTGGTGGCGGCGGTGAGAGTTTGGATGGTGTAGTCGTCTCCAATGTCGTTCTTGAATCTAATGCCGCCAGGGGTGGCGGCAGCCGGGTTGGTGACGGTGTATTCAACCGCCGCGATTAGTTGTAGGGTTGCTAAGATAGCAAGGGATGGGAGGAAGAAGGAGATGTTGTGAGCCATGTTTTGTGGTTAAGTTGTAGATGGGGTTGGGTTTATATAGACGGTGGCAGGTGGGGTGAACCATTGACAGGTCAAGACGTAGCCACCGACAATGGAAAAAATGAATGCAGCTCAATTTTGGATTTGGATGACAGAAAGATAGTAAAATAGTGAACATGACTTTTGACACATTCAAAGTCTTGGTTTTGACAATGTCGCTAGATAACTATAATTGGGGTTGTTAGAGCATCTCCCAGGGACGGATCTAGAATTTTTTTCATACGGTGACACCATATTTTTTTCTACGGTTTTCATCGAAGTGTCTTTCGTCTTTTTATCAACGTTCAATATCGTTCGATGTGTTTTTAGCCAAATTCCGGTGTTTCGAGAGATTTTTAACGTTTTTTTCGCTTGATTTCGGGGGATTTTTAAGTTTTTTTTTTATCGATTTCGAGAGATTTTTTTCGGTATTTTTTGTTGATTTCAAGAGATTTTTTCGGGTTTTTTGGTTGAATGGGTATAAGATTTGGGCATTTTTTCAGTTTAGGTGCACTCCTTGTAGTTTTCAAATCGATACGGTGGCACCTTCACGAAAATGGAATTTTTTACCCTTCGCCGGAGAACTAATACGGTGGCACGTGCCACCGCTTACCCTTCATCAGGTCTGTCCCTGGCATCTCCAACAGCTATGCTATAATTTTTCTAAAATAGAGTATAAAAAACTAAAATCTCTAAAAAAATTACATCTAACTCCAATAGCTACTCTATTTTAACAATTATATCATTGAATATATTATTAAAATATTTAATACATTAATAATATATTATTTTTCTCTCCTAAACACACAACTTTAATGCCTCCAATTGGTGAGAAAGAATAAAATATTATTTCTCTCTCTTAAATATAGAGTTTTAGAGATTTCTCTAAATTTGGAGATTTTAATATTCTCTCTCTTCTTTTCTCTATTTTAGCATATGGTAAAACATAACTGTTGGAATAAAAAAATTACGAAAATCTCCATTTTTTCTATTTTAGCATAGCTGTTGGAGATGCTCTTATTATGCCATTATCGAAGGCCCATTCGTATTAAATTTCAAAACAAAATATTATTTTATGTTTTATGAAAATTAATTAAATAGGGAGAACAAGAGAATATGAACTTCATGATGGAAAGAGCCATGGTCAACACGGCGTTATATTTTATTTATTAGAGGAGAAGGTGATTAATTGTGTGTGTTGTCTTAGCGTCCCACCCTTTTCAGCCCTAATTGATCACTGAAAGCAAAACCTGCAAATGGAGAATGGTTTTTGTTAGGGCATCCACACACGGTATTGAATTGCAAAGCCATGTGGGTCCCACTTTTGCAAGCCACATCATAAAGGGACATCATAAAGGGATTGCTAAACTTGCAATTCCATTTGCAACTCAAATGTGGGTCCCATGTGGGTCCTGCTCTTACTTTATATTATTATATCATATATTTATTATTAAAAAATAATTAGAATATATATAATAATTTATAAAGTAATTAATAAATGTTGTAGTGGGGACCAATTGAAAGTGTAAATGAATTGCACGTGTATGGATGGTAATTGCAAAAGTTGATGTGGCACAATTGAAAGTGTAAATGAATTGCACGTGTGTGGATGGTCTTAGATGTTTTCAGACATCTTAATTTATTTGAGGATTTTAATTTATGTCTTTTTTAATTCATTTCGCATTTTATATATGTTCAACAATATATGGCTAACTTAATAAACATTAGTAAAGTCTTGAAGAAAGAAAACTAATAACCAAAGTGGAGTTGGAGGAGGGAGCCGAGGGGTAGGGAAGCGGGGGAGTTAGTAGAATTAGCGGAGGTTTTACAAGAATGGAGTCCGAACGTGGACGCATGTGATCAAGTGAAGTGGGTGGAGGGCGAGGACAGGAAGTTGACGGTGCAAGAACTTAAAGATTTAATCGATGAGAGAGTCTCGGTGTTAGGGGAATAATATGAAGAAACTAATTGGTCAAAGGTGATCCCTTGCATTTTCTTTTGGAAAGCTAAGCAAGGAAGATTAATTACCGTGTAGGGTGGTCCTAGACAAGATGGGCTTGGATTTAGACTCCATGCTTTGTCCGAGATGTGGGAAATAAATGGAGTCGGTGGAACATGCATCGGTGCAATGCCAAGAAGTGTACAAAGTTTGGCAAATGGTGTTTCGATGGTGGAGGCTCAAGGAAGAAAACATCAACTCGATTCAAGACCTATTGGAGCTTCATTAAACATTAACAGGTAATGCATCATGGCTGAAAATGTGGACGTAAACGATGTGGAGTTTTATGTATTTGATTTGGTCACATCGCAACCAAATTGTGTTCAAAGATGACAAAAGAAAGGTAGAAGATCGATTCTTCGAAATTTCAGCATCGATGCTTCGAATGGATTGCTAGTCGAAGTCGAGGGCGTAAAATCGACTGGAACGGGTGGATATCCGATCCATCAACCTTGCTGTGAATACGACTGTGGTGTTCGATTCTGATGTTGCACTCAGAACAGGTTGCGTTGAGGCTTGGCAGATGATTGTGGTTGCTCATTAGTTAGTATTCGGTAGTTTACGGTCTTGGTTTGCTTCTGGCAAGCCGGTGGCCTCTGTTTTTTTTCCTTGAAGTAGTATGGTTTTTGGTTTGTAATCTTCGTTTGTTTGGAGTAATAAAATGCTTGCCTTTCAAAAAAAAGTTGTTTTGGAGATAAATCTACCGATCAAAGACGGTTTCTCTATAGGAAAAGTTTAAAGAAACCCAACGAACTATCTTATTTGCATAATTAAGTCCCTAAACTATATTCTTGAACAAAAAACCATTAAGCATTCTTATTTTTAATGATTAAGCCCCTAAACTATTTTTTTAGATGAAAAAACATTAAACTTTCTTATTTTGAATGATTAAGTCCCCGAACATTTTTCTTACACATATAAATCACCGAACTTTTAAATATTGCCTGTAACAGACTAAAAATGTTTTAAAGTAAAAAAACCTAAATCAAATTTTACCGTTCTCAAACCGTACGTCATTCAAAACCCTATGCAAACACCAGGGTCAACAGTTTGATAGATGATATGGAGAACGGACAACGATGGAGTGACGCGGAGTGGCGAGGGGAGCGATACCGTTGTTTACGAGGAGTTTGAATGGCATGGAACTTGAAAACGGTTAAATTGATTTAAATTTTATTTTGCTTTAAAATTTTCCTAGTTGGTTACATGTTTCTTTTTGTTAAAATGATGCACGTAACGAATTTTGAGAGTTCGATGATTTATTTATTCAAAAAATGTTTAAGGACTTGATCATTTAAAATGAGAAAGTTTAATGGTTTTTTCATTCAAAGTGAGAAGTTTTAATGGTTTTTTCATTCAAAAAATAGTTTAGAGACTTAATCATTCAAAATAAGAAAGTTTAATGGTTTTTTCGTTCAAAAAAATAGTTTAGGAACTTAACCACTCAAAATGTGATAGTTTGTTGGATGTTTTTGAAGATTTCACTTTTCATTTTGTGTTAAGATTAATTAGAGTCGGTGATAACATTATAGTTGTAATAATAATTATCGACAAAGGAATAAAGCCAATAAAATTGTGGAAACTTAGATTGGAACTTATAAGAACCTTACTTGTGATATTTCTTTTCAAAGACATTATCATCACCTCAACAAAGTGAGAAACTTGTTGGGTCATCAAAGATTTGAAGATGAGCTCATGATCTCCTTACATACTTTGAAAAACATTTTTCATACTTAGAGAAATTTTGGATGGTTCTTTGTAATGGCTTGTACAAGATAGCAAATGTTTGGTGAAATCAAAGATCAACCAAAGTCAAGATTGAAGATTCTCTCATTGTGGAAGTGAAAGATATTTTCTCAACACATACAAGTCATAGTCCACCGATTGTCTCCATGAAGATCGGTGAGATCCCAAACAGGAGATTTCCCCCCTTATCTCCTTGCCATGAATATCACAAGTAAGAGGTAAAGTTGGCCATCCCACCGATTGTCCCCATGAAAATCGGTGGGATCCTCAAAGTTGGAGGATTCTCTCATAACATCACTCCTAAGAAGACTTCCACCTACCTTGTCTATGACAAGTAGGTGAGATTCTCAAATAGGAGGATCCTCCCTTGTGTCCATACTAAAAGGTTTTCTCTTCAAAGATAGAATGTCTAGGTATGGAAGAAAATATGTTATTTTGTCCTTTTTCCCATTTTTTATATATTGTCTCCATCAAATCTTTCTAGTATCGTAGGATAAGACACATTAACTTTTGAGAGCCAAACATATCCTTCAAATGACAAAGTGACAAGTGTCACATGCATCACATGCTCATGGCACTATATAAAGATGAAGACTTCTCCATGCAGAATATCACTTGAAACTCTTGAAGATTACTCTGTGCTCAAGATATTCTGCTCCTTTCTCTCTTTGAACTTTATAGCTTTCAATCTTTGTGTTTTAGAAGTTATTTAGTTTTCAGTATTACTTTGTGAAGATTGTTAGAATAGATTTTATCTGTTCTTTCTGCAACAATCTATTTGTTCTATGTGTTCTATGTGTAATTCTTGATTTGAATATTTTCAATAAAAGAATTAATTAAAGTGAAAAAATTGGGTATTGTATTCACCCCCCCTTCTACAATACTTGTTCTTGTTCTTGTAAGCCATCTGGGACTAACAAGTGGTATCAGAGCAGAAAGTTTAATTTCAATAAACTTGATCTGCAATGGCTGCTTTTTCCAAAAATGAAGCTTTTTCTCAAAACATTTTTTCTGAAAACGGCTCTATAGCCAAACCTCCCAAGTTTAACCCCAACAACTTCTCTTTGTGGAAAAGTCGGATGATGCTTTTCATGGAAGGAGTGAATAGTAGATATCCAACCATTCTCAGTGAGGGACCCATAGTCCCTAGAGTCTGGTCTCGCTATGAAACCAAGAAATCCGGTAAGAAAGTTGTTGGCAAAGATGATTTTGATGATTCCTCTGATGAAGAAAAATCTTCTGCTACTGGTCGTTACATTCTTAAGAATCCTAAGAAATATACTGATGAAGAAAAACGTCTTGTGTCTTTTGATTCAAAAGTCAGAACTATCATTGCTCTCTCTCTCTCTTCCTGATGAAGTGTACCACTCTCTGGTAAATCCCTCTACTGCCAAAGAGATGTGGTCCACTCTGTGTGTTTTGTACGAAGGTACAAATGAAGTTAAAAAGAGCAGAAAGATTGCTCTTGTTAGAAAATATGAACTCTTTTCTTATGAGAAAGGAGAATCTCTCTTCAACTACTATAACCGCTTTACCAGTCTTCTTAATGACTTAAAGCTGTTAGGTAGAGTGTATGACAATGAGGAAATCCTGTGCAAGTTTATGGATTGTCTTCCTGATTTTTGGGAAAATATCTGTACTTGAATAAAGACAACCAAGGATCTTGATCATATGCATTTCACTGTTCTATATGGAACTCTCTTCAACTATGAGCAGACTAAACTGCAAAGGAAGTCTGTCATCACAGATATAAAGAGCTCTCCTCTAGCTCTCCTAAGTGACTCTTCCAAAAAGACTAAGTGTATTCCAAGAATCACCTACCCATCCGACTCTGACCATGATAGTCAAGAAGATCCCAATTACCATTCGGAGGCATATCTTAGTGATGCTGAGGATGAATGTGAGGAAACTTCAGTTGACAAATTATCTGATAAAATGGCCATGTTGGATGGGCATTGTAAATCCAAAACTCACCCCTCTTCTGGAAAATCTAAGTTTGGTAGAAAATCATCCTCTTCTCTCTCCAAACACTCTTCTTTGGACAAATCTAATGAGGAATGTTTTAACTGTGGTAAAAAAGGGTCATTTTGCTTCTGAGTGTAGAAGTAAACACCTTGAAAGACCCAGAACTGCTTCCTCAGGCCGATTTTCCTCAAAATCGGGAAGATCCAAATATGATTCCCAAAAGTTCAGCCAACACCTCTCTTCTGCAAATTCTGACCGGGCTGAAAGATACAAGGAAAAATACAAGAGAGAAAAGGAAAAAATGAAAGACTTATCAGAAGAGGAAAGGGTATGCCTGCTAAAACTCATGATTTGACAGATGAACCCACATCTGAAAGCGAGAATGACACCTCAAATGTCTGTTTCATGGCCAAGATAAATGACATGGATGATTCAGAAGGCAACACCTCCTCAACTGCTCTTGTATCAGCTAAGTGTTTCTCCTCCTCATCACAAGTACATCCATTTCTATCTCTTTCTGATGCTGAAAAGATTGAAGCATTTGATTCTTTATCTATTGATCTTTTTTATGCTAAAACTGCTAAGAAAAAGGCAAATGCTCAAATAAAATTTCTTTCCTCTCAATTGCTATTATGTCACTCACAACTGGAAAACTTTGACAAAATTAAAGTTGAGCTTGAAGATCTAAAATCCATCAACTTTATTCTTGCCAAGGAGAAAAACAAAATATTTAAACGTTATCAAGAGGAGCAAGAAATTATGAGAAAATGGACCAGTTCTTCCAAAAATATGGAAAATATTTTTCAAAAACAGATTTCTTGTAATGACAAAACTGGTTTAGGCTTTGGAAAAATGGAAACTGGCCAATCTTTAAAATCTCATGCTCCCACCTCATGTGATTCATCTATCTTTTGTGAAACATCCAATTCTAATTCTATTGGGTCTATGTCCATGAATTCTGTCGATTCATCTGAAGATTTAAAATTTGGAATGTTTTTAAAGGCAAAGGATCCCATTTCCTTTCCAAAGGAAAATGCTAAAGATTCCAATGACTCTTCCAAACCTGTCCATGACTTTCAAAAATTCTTGACTTTAGATGATGCATCCTCCTCTTCCAACTCAAACAAAATATTTTCTAACTCTGAAAGAGGCAAGTTTCTGTGTGCCGATTCTTTCTTAAAAAGAAATCCTCCAAATTTTTCAAAAAATATTTCTGTGAGTTTCTCTACCGATTTTATTCCCAGATCGGTGAACCTCAAAATGTCCACATCAAAAGAGAAGATCCCTTTCCTCCCAAATTCTGAAAAAGGAGTCTTAGGTCCTGCACCCCAATTCTTTGTCTCCTCATCAAAATCTTTGAAGATAACCAAAATGAGCAAAAGTAAGGAAAAATGTCAAGTTTCTAAAAAGATTTTTCCTCATAGAAAATGCTATATCTGTGGTGATACTTCTCATTTTGCCAAAGACTGTCCGAAAGAAAGAATTGATCTAAGTGACACCAATTCTTTTTCTTCTAACCCAAGAGGACCCACCACCAAATAGGTACCTAGAAAATAAATTCTTTGTGATTGCAGTTTTTGAGCTAAACAGATGGATCTGTGTGGACCAGTATAAAAGTGACAAAACTGAAGAAATCGTCAAGGTCATCAAGAAAACTAAGTGTCAAATGGTGAACTTTTGGATCTCCTCTTGTATTGAAAATCCTTCCCATTGGCACACTCGCTACTGTCAACCTCTTCTCTCACCTACCTCCCACTCTCACTGACTTGCTTTCATTGGTGGACCTCTCACCCCACCTCTTCTCATCCATCCCACCACATATATTACCCTTCTCCAATGAACCTCCATCAGTTAAACACTCCATCTCACCAAAACCCTTCCTCTCATCAGAACCAACTTCCTATGTGACTTTTTCTCAAGGTTTCCTCTCTCATAATGATGATTCTCCTACTTCACCAAATTTCAATCTTTCTTGGGTCATCAAAAATTGGAAGATGGGATTCCAATCTCTTCTTCACTTTGAAGATTTTCTGAAGATGCCTTAGAAAATTTCTTCTTATCTCTCCAAGCAATTCCACCGAATTTTTGTCCATCTCTTGCAAATTTTTGGCGGGTATGAGAAATGTTCAAAAAAAATCCTACCGAAATTCCACCGAAAATCTTTCAAATTTAGGTGGGATACCCTTAAATTTCGGTGGGTTTGTAAAAAAAAGTGCATCGGTGAGTACGCAATCGGTGAGTTGCAACATAAACAAATATATATATATATATATATATATATTAGCCATCGGTGGGTTTATTTAAAAAAATTATTAATATATATATAGAGAGAGGCGGGTTCAAACGAGGAGCGTACCAATTTAAGAAAACGCGAGGAGCACCGGTCATGTACAAAATCACATGTGATTCACAACACAAACCGCGGGACAAACCGTGCGCTTTGCATTTTTTAATCACATATGATTTTGTTGTGAATCACATGTGATTTTGTACATGGGAGTTGCTCCTCGCGTTTCTCGTAAATTGTTACGCTCCTCGTTTGAACCTTTCTTTCTTTCTCTCTCTCTCTCTATATATATATATATATGCCATCGGTGGATTTTTAAAAAAAAAGTAAACTACTATTTTGATTACATGTTGATTGATGATGTCATCTTGCTGACATCACCACTTCCACAATTTTTTTTGGTGTCTGCCGACACAAACCAAAACCAAACCCATTTCCTTTTTTTTTTGCCAAACCAATCTGCCGACAACCACCCATTTTTGTTACTCATTTATTATTATTTTTTTGCCTAGGCTGCCGACCCAAGCATCTCAGCCGACCCATCTTTGCCGAAACACACCTCCATATTTTTGTGTGCCGATCAATCTTCAAACACAAATATTTAGGCTAGTATATTCTTCTAAATCACACCTCCTCACTTCCTTTCTTGAAAATCAGCTTCTCAAACAGATCCAAGCTTGAAAATCGCCGACACCCCACTTCTTTTTCTGCAGAAAAGCAACCCAAAACAACCCCTTATCGGTTGTGTTCTTTTGCCGATCTGCTTCTCATTTTCTGTTGAAAATTTTCACCGACAGCACCTACATCGGCACTCAGCCGATCCATTTTTGTCTGCCACAAACTCATCGGCTAAGGCTGCCGACATCAGCTTAGAGCTGCCGATTCCAAGCGGCTGCCGACATCAGCTTAGAGCTGCCAAACGGCTCCATCCCGCCTATTCTTTTTCTGCCGACATCTGCTCAATTTTTGCCTGCCGATAGACCCACCAAACAGCCCTCTCGGTTGTCTCGTTTTCGCCCCCAACGACTTGCTTGTGACTTTTCTGCCAAAGATATAGCCGAAACCCCCCGACTCCCACACCCCCCCCCATTTTTATGCCGAACCCCTCCCCCCCCCCCCCCCCGATTTACCTACTGCCGACCCCCTCTATTTTTTTCTTCTTGTCGTTTTTCTTTAAATACCCCCGTATACCGTTTTTTTTGCTGCCGGCATTTTTCCTACCCCACCCATTTGCCAATTTTCTTTTTACCTATAACCTCCTCCCCCCCCACCCATTTTTCTTGAGGTAAATTAAAAAAAATTACGTGTATATATATATATATATATATCGACGCGCTTTTCCTACTCCATTGCCGATTTTCAACGTGTGTTTTCCTACGTCGGCTGCTGAGGGGGAGAATTCATCTGAGGGGGAGCAACATCAACCCTCGGTACTCGTATTCAGCGTCCAACTCGAAAAAATGAGGAAATCAGGCGGACCGGTCAAGGGGGAGCACATCAGTCCGGATGGATCTAGCTGAGGGGGAGGAACACAAAGACCGACTAATCTAACTGAGGGGGAGCAAAACAAAGACAAAGGATGATGATGCTGAACAGGAAGAGCTGAAGATTCCAAGAGAAAGAAAGAGGATACAAAAGATGGGCAGAAGCATCCTGAGGCTGATTCACTCAAACTCAACCCTCCTCAAAGATTGTCACTATAATGGGTTTGTCTACTACAAAAAACCACAGACTCATTTGGCTGAAATCTTTTGGAGTAAGTGAATGGCTTGAAGATTTGGAACATCTGAAGAAAAGCAAAAGTACCTGAAAGATAAAGTTCTTCAACACATCAACAGGCTGCTGATCAAAATGAAGAATCCTCAAGCCAGATACAAGTTTCAACTCGCCCCTCCAAAGATGCAAGTAATATTTGTTTTGTTCATATTGTTTATACTTCTTTCCTTTTCCTTTCATTTGGTTGTACAGTTATACTTTATTATTTCATCTTACTTGTAAATATCATACACACACACACACACACACAAATGGACTGTGTGAAAAAGAACCCAAAAGAGTAAATGAGGGTCAAAATGTAGTATTCATTGTTTTACTCATGTTTTTCTAAGTATGGATGTCATCATCAAATAGGGGGAGATTGTTGGGTCATCAAAGATTTGAGGATGACCCATCCCACAAATAGGGGGGATGGTTCTTTGTAATGGCTTGTACAAGATAGCAAATGTTTGGTGAAGTCAAAGATCAACCAAAGTCAAGATTGAAGATTCTCTCATTGTGGAAGTGAAATATCTTTTCTCAACACATACAAGTCATAGTCCACCGATTGTCTCCATGAAGATCGGTGAGATCCCAAACAGGAGATTTCCCCCTTATCTCCTTGCCATGAAGATCTTCATCATAAGAGGTAAAGTTGGCCATCCCACCGATTGTCCCCATGAAAATCGGTGGGATCCTCAAAGTTGGAGGATTCTCTCATAACATCACTCCTAAGAAGACTTCCACTTACCTTGTCCATGACAAGTCGGTGGGATTCTCAATAGGAGGATCCTCCCTTGTGTCCATGCTAAAAGGTTTTCTCTTCAAAGATAGAATGTCTGAGTATGGAAGAAAAAGGTTCTTTTGTCCTTTTTCCCATTTTTATATATTGTCTACATCAAATCTTTCTAGTATCGTAGGATATGACACATCAACTTTTGAGAGCCAAACCTATCCTTCAAATGACAAAGTGACAAGTGTCCCATGCATCACATGCTCATGACACTATATAAAGATGAAGACCTCTCCATGCAGAATATCACTTGAATCTCTTGAAGATTACTTTGTGCTCAAGAAATTCTGCTCCTTTCTCTCTTTGAACTTTATAGCTTTCAATCTTTGTGTTTTAGAAGTTATTTAGTTTTTAGTATTACTTTGTGAAGATTGTTAGAATAGATTTTATCTGTTCTTTCCGCAACAATCTATTTGTTCTATGTGTAATTCTTGATTTAAATATTTTCAATAAAAGAATTAATTAAAGTAAAAAAATTGGGTATTGTATTCAACCCCCTTCTACAATATTTGTTCTTGTTCTTGTAAGCCATCTGGGACTAACAAAACTCAATAAAACTCCACAATTAAGATTCTTACAAAAACCTCACACTTTCCATTTTTTAATTTATATAATACAATTTTATTTATAGATTATTATATAAATTTAATATATATATATATATTATATAAAGTTATTAAAATTTTCAAATATAATTTATTAATTTTTACTTTTTTATATTTGTTTTAGTTTGTCAATTTATATATTTTGTTAACATAATTAAAACAATTAAAATATAAAAAATGATTGTTGAAACTGATTTGGAAAATAAATGTTTGTCGTACCAAAATGGTTTGGTATATCCGACCAATATCGAGCACGAGGATTAAAAACAGAAGATTGAGTAACATGCGTAAAATTTGGAGGATATTGTGGAATGTAAATGGTTAAAAGAAAATAAAATGATTAAAAAATAATAAAGATAATAAATACAATAATAAGAAAAAAAATACACAAAAATCTTAGTTCTTGTTTGAACCTGTGTTTTAATAGTAATTTATGACTTTTTAATCAATATATATATTAAAAAAGAAACCATCATGAATGAAGTGGTATCTTAAGGATTGAGTATTCATCATTTCTTGAGTTGTGGTTGATTTTAGTGTATCCCACATTAATGGAGAGAGAAAAAGTATACAATGGATTGAGGATATATAAGTGAAGTTTGTGATGCCTTTGTGGCAAGTCATGGAGTTCCCTCATTTTGGTTGATCCTCTATACTCACATTGTTAACTCATTTTGGCTAACCCTCCATATTAATAGGTTGGTTCATTTTATCCAACCCAAAAGTTTTACATCTATATCTATATATCTAAAAGGAAAACTCATAATCAATCAATCAATCAATATATATATATATATTAAAAGAGAAATCAAGGAAAATGATTTGGCAACATGAGGTTTAAGTATTCCCCAAATCTTGAAACCATATTGAGTTTCATCATCCCACATCGGTGAGAAGATAATAGTTTAGAAGAAGATGGTGTGTATATAAAAAGGTGATAGAAGATTTTGAAATATACAACAACCATGGTTGGAATCAAAACCAACCAAATGGTAAAAATCATAGTTCAAAATTAAAAAATTAAAAAAAAATGGTGACTTGGGACCATTAAGTTTGGGTATCACCCAAATCTTGAAATCAATATATCAATATATATATATATATATATATATATATATATATATATATATATATATATATTAAAAGAGAAACCAAAGAAAATGATTTGGCAACATGAGGTTTGAGTATTTCTCAAATCTTAGAAACAATATTGAGTTTCATAATCCGACATCGGTGGGAAGATAATAGTTTAGAAGAAGATGATGTGTATATAAAAGGGTGATGCAAGATTTTAAAATTTACAACCATGGTTGGAATCAAAACCGATCAAATGCTAAAAATCATAGTTTAAAATTAAAAAAAAAAGAAAATAAAAGATGACGACTTTGGACCATTAAGTTTGAACATCCTTCAAATCGTGAAATAAGGTTGAGTTTCATCATCATACATTAGTGAAAATATGATAGTCTGAAAGAATATTACATATAAAAAAAGATGAATAGATGACTTGAAATCTACAACCATTGTTGGAATGAAAACCAACCAAATGGTAAATATTATAGTAAAAAAAATTAAAAGAGAAATCAATTATGATCAATTGGGATGATGAGGTTTATGTAATCTTGAAATCAATCAAAACCAACCAAAAGGTAAAAATCATAGGTCAAAATTAAAAAATGAAAGAAAATGGTGACTTGGGATCATTAAGATCACCCAAATCTTGAAATAATATATCAATATATATATATATATATATATATATAGGGGCTTAATCAAATAAGAACTATTTAGTTTGTGGTAACTGTAAGAACCATTATTAACCACTCATTTAAAATAATTAATGTGAATTTTGAATAAATATAAAAGGGTATATTAGTAAAATTCTATTTTACAGCTAATTAAATTAATTCTATCTTATCTCATACATACCTTCTCTCTCAACCATAACCCTAGGAACATCTTTTTTCTTTCTCCAGTTCATACACAGCCGCCATGGAATTTGATGATGTTAACAAGAATTCAGAAGCAAGTTCATCATCCCATGTCTTAAATCTCCCAAGAGAAACAACCCCACTTCTCAATTCATCAAAATCCCCACATCTCTCCTCCCAATTCAAGACCTTCGCCAACGTCGGCGTCGGCGTTCTCGGCTTCCCTTACACCTTCAAACGCACCGGATACGTCACTGGAACCCTCACCGTCTTCGTCGTCGCCTACTTCACCAATCACTGCATGATTATGCTCGTCAAAACCCGCCGTAAACTCGAATCAGTCAACGTCATATCCAAAATCAATTCCTTCGGAGACCTCGGATTCACCGTCGCCGGTCCCGTCGGTCGAACAACCGTTGACGTCATGATTGTTTTTCCCAAGCTGGTTTCTGCGTAAGTTACCTCATCTTCGTCGCCAATACCTTAATAAACATCTTCAATTTCACATCAATTTCAGATCCACCAAACCCTAGCATTCTAGTGGGTATCACAGTGATATCACATTTGCTCTTGGATGTATTCTGGGTATCACACTGAGGATAAAGGTGTGTGTTTTCTATGTATTGTTGGGTATCACATTGAGGATAGATGTTTGTATTTTGTATGTATTTTGTGTATTACATTTGTTTTTTGTATGTATTTTTGGTATCACAGTGTTATCACATTTGGTCTTAGTATGTATTTTGGATATTGAGGTCTACATCGTTGTTTTAGGGTATCACAATGACATCACAACTGGTATCACTGTGGTATCACATTTAGTCTTAGCATGTATTTTTGGATATTGAAGGTCTGCATCGTTGTTTCAGGGTATCACAATGGCATCACAACTGGTATCACAGTGGTATCACATTTAGTCTTAGCATGTATTTTAGATATTGAAGGTCTGCATCGTTGTTTCAGGGTATCACAATGACATCACAACTGGTATCACTTGAGATATCATTATCATAATCGATATATCAGAGAGAGGAGAGAGGAGAGAGGAGAGAGAGGAGAGAGGAGATTTTAAAATACCTAAAATGCCCTTTTATTTAAATTTCAAACAAAATTTCCAAAATTAATAATTTCCTAATTTATAGCTTAATATGTGGCTCACACTGGTTCTTACAGTTACCACAAAATAACTAGTTCTTCCTTGAATGACCCCCTATATATATATATATATATATATATATATATATATAGAGAGAGAGAGAGAGAGAGAGTCAAATTCAAATGTAAACTTTTTTGATGTGTAAAACTTCGTAGTTTCATAGGTTTTTTTAATGAATTTTTTTATGGAATTGTTTATTTTAATGAAATTATTTCATATCATTCATTTATTGACAAATTTTTGTTATGAAATTTATAGTTTCATAGGTTTTTTTCATTTTTTTATGAACTGTTTCATACATTTTTCGTTTTCACCTATGAAACTACAAATTTCGCAAAAGAATTTCGTCAAGAAATGAATGATATGAAACAATTTCATCAAAAAATTCATCAAAAAAACCTATGAAATCGAGAGTTTACATAGTTTACACGGAAAAAAGTTTATATTTGAAGCTCTCTCTCTCTCTCTCTCTATATATATATATATATTAAAAGAGAAACCAAAGAAAATGACTTGGCAACATGAGGTTTGAGTATTCCTCAAATCTTAGAAACAATATTGAGTTTCATAATCTCACATCGGTGGGAAGATAATAGTTTAGAAAAAGATGATGTGTATATAAAAGGGTGATGGAAGATTTTGAAATCTACAACCATGGTTGGAATCAAAACCAATCAAATGCTAAAAATCATAGTTTAAAATTAAAAAAAGAAAACAAAAGATGATGACTTTAGACCATTAAGTTTGAACATCCTTCAAATCGTGAAATAAGGTTGAGTTTCATCATCATACATTAGTGAAAATATGATAGTCTGAAAGAATATTACATATAAAAAAAGATGGATGGATGACTTGAAAATATGATAGTCTGAAAGAATATTTCATCATCAAGGATGTCTAGTTGCTTCCCAGGTGGATGAGCATGGTTCTAATTTTGAGGACTGACAAGGGATGTGTAGCATCAAAATTACCATGGCATGTGGTTTGTGATGGTGCAAATCTCATAAGACTCAAAAACTAACAGACTCAACAAATTCCCATACTCTAAAAACTAAAAATCAGAAAAATAAAAACTACCAATGGAGCTAAGGTATAGAAATGGACTTGCCTACTCTTTGGGAGTGGGTTTTGCTGCAGCACTGGGGATCATCTTCTCTGCTTCCTTCAACAACTCTTCTGGATACGGGCCAATGCTGGCATACTCCTCTGGATTCTCAAGTGCCCACTTTGTCTCCATGACTCCCTCTCTTGCCATCTGGTACTGCCTATGCAGAGCAGTGAGTTTTTTGTCATTTTGTGCAGCCTTATCCTGTTCTTTCAAACTGGCAAGCAGTCTCTTCTCACTCTCCACAATCTTGGCCTCCATGTCAGTCTTCTGTTTGGCCAAAAGGGTCATCCACATTAGGCCCCTCTCTTTTAGTTTGGTCAAGAGAGTTTCCTGGTTGTTTGCAATTTGGATGGCTAGGTACACAAAGGACTTGGTTTCCAGTTGCTCTTATATAGTGACTGAATGGGGTTTATTTGGTTGTTGTGATCTTTTGGAACTACCTGCAGCAGTTGTTGCAACATCCAGGAGTGATGCTGCAGCAATGGCATACTGCTTCATTGCTTTCTCTGCATTCCTCATCACTCTCTTTACTGTCTGGGCTTCTATTACAGCCTTTCCTGAGACAATTTCATTTGTGGGAAAGGTTTTCACTTTGGCTCTAAGGAGTATGGAGTTGATTAGGGACGGATGCCAAAGGTCTCCCTTTGCCTTTTCTACACAGGACTTGATGCTTTTGCACACAGCTTCCCCCACACTGAATCTTTTACCACCCATGATACAGTATAATAGTATCATTCGTTCAAAGATTAGGCTTGTATCATGGGTTGTGGGCTGGAGTGTGTATCTCATAAAATGGAACCAGACGCTGACCTTGGGCAAGAGATCCTTGCTATGCATTGTTCTGAACAGCCTGTTCTTCCAGGAAGCACCAGGTTGAGCAATGGTGCTCAACACCTTCTTGGCTTCTTCTTCTGTGGCCTTCTCAGTCAGCTTTCTGTAATCATTGGAAGTAGGGGACGCTATGCCATACATGTTATCAATAGTGTGTGCATCATAGGACACATCAGTGCCCCTTACCTTCACAGTTTGGCTTGTCGATGCTGCAACCTCTGCATAGAATTCCCTGATGAGGAAGAGGTTGTATCCACCTGGAACTGCACAGAACAGCTCCCACCCCATTTTTCTGATGGTGTTTATAATGAAAGGGTAGTCCCTCAAGGCTTCTGGACTAAATCCCTTATCTGCTAGAGCCTCTTTGGCAGCAAGCATGCCAAACTGCTCATAAGCCAATTCGCAACTAAAAGTACCAAAAGAGGTGTTTTTTCTTCTAGTCCTGTTTTGGTTTGGATATGGTGAAATGGGTACCTTCTTCTGCTTTACACTCCCCTTCTTGGGAGTCTTCAGCCAATCCACTAGTGGAATGTCTTCATCTTATGCTGTTGCTGCAACAATCTCTTCCTTGCTCACAGCAACATCCTCATCACTGTTGTCATCGAACTCAGAGCTCTCCTCTTCTGTGCTCTTTTCTTCTTCCACAACCTCTGTACTCTTCCCCTTCCCTTTCTTCTCAGCCAAGACCTTCTTTTTCACCACCTCATCCTCCTTGGTCATAATCACAGTCTCCTTTTCTTGAGGCTGTGATTGTTCAGATATGACCACTTCTGGATTGGTTACCAGATTGGCACTCTCACTTTGCACAGAAGGTGCTTTGGTGGTTGATGGCTTGGGCTCAGTGGGATTTTTGGGTTTAGCTTATGATTCTCCTAAAATAAGGTTTATTGCAGCCTCTGCCTCATCAAGGGGGTTTGTTTCAATAGGGTTGGTTTGCATTTGGTTCTCTGAAATGGTATGTTGAAGGTTGGGAATGAGTGGTAATTGACCACCTAGCAGTAGTATCTGTGGGATTTCAACGAGGGGGGATTGAGGTTCTTTGTTTATATCGATGGTGAGGGATTTATGGCAAGCAGAAGTAGACGAAACAGAGTTTGAAGAGGTGTGGGTCTCGGGTAGCTTACTGGCTTCTTCTTTCCCTGTTTTCTGCTTCTTCAATGGTGGAACACTTGGAGAAGGAGATGGAGATTTCTCCTTGCTCTGTGGTTCAACAGAATGCTTCTGGGTGTCTTCCATTGCGATGCTCTGTTTTCTCGTACTTCGTCGTCGCTCACGATCACTCACCGGCTTCAATGGTTTCTTGGCTTTCATTTTCAATTTCCCCATAATATTGGCTTAAACCTTCTGCAAGAATACTATATAAACTGCAAGTGGCACAATATCACACAATATTTTAAAGGGGTTAAAGGAAATTGTGGGGCAATTGGTTGAAAAGAAACCGAAATGTTGGTGAATAGTGCTCTTTTGGTTCAAAATTAACTAGGGTTAACTAGTTAATAGTCTCAAGTACTCAGTAGGTTTATTGGAACTCAAAATACTTGATGGTTTCTACTATTTGCACAGCCAGGAGAGCATATTTGCAGAAAAGAAGTACACTTTTTCGGCTGAAAAGACTGTTGGGGTTTTAGGTTGCAGAGTGCTATAGCAATCTGAATGTTGCTGTAGCACTGAACCTTTTCCAGCAATCTTCAAACCTTGAAAACTTCATGTTTCAAAACTAAAACAAAAACTAAACCACTTTATTTACATATTTACAACTTGGGTAGGCTTTTTCAAGCCTCTGAGATCACATCTAGGATTGAGAGTTGTACCACATATGTGGTACCAACGGAGTTGGTTGCTGCAGCTTCATGATAGGATTTTACTCTTTGACCATTCACTTTGAAAATGGATCCATTGTTGGGGTCAATGAGTTCAACCACTCCATAAGGATGGACTTTATGAACATCAAATGGCCCTGTCCACTTGGATCTTAATTTTCCTGGAAAAAGTTGCAACCTAGAGTTAAAGAGTAAAACTTTTTGGCCAGTTACAATCTCTCTTTGTGAGATCCTCTTATCATGCCATTTTTTTGGTTTTATCCTTGTAAATTTTAGCATTTTCATAAGAGTGATCTCTTAATTCTTCAAGCTCATTAATATGTAGCTTCCTTCTTTCACCTGCAGCATTAAGACACAAATTTAACTCCTTCAAAGCCCAAAAGGCTTTGTGTTCTAGTTCAAGTGGTAGATGGGATGCTTTCCCAAAAACTAACTTATATGGGGACATTCCTATGGGTGTCTTATATGCAGTCCTATAAGCCCATAAAGCATCATCAAGCTTGAAGGACCAATCCTTCCTTGTTGGCTTTACCACTTTCTCTAAAATACTCTTAATCTCTCTATTGGAAAGTTCTGCTAAACCATTTGTTTGAGGGTGATAAGCTGTTGCTACCCTATGGTTTATGTTATACTTTTCCAGAACTCCTTTCATCATGTTATTCACAAAGTGGGTACCCTCATCACTGATCATGGCTCTAGGGGTACCAAACCTTGTGAATATGTGCTTATGTAAAAACTTAACTACAGTCTTGGCATCATTGGAGTGACAGGCTGTGGCTTCTACCCATTTGGATACATAATCCACAGCCACCAATATGTATTGATTGTTGCCAGACATGGGAAATGGACCCATGAAGTCTATTCCCCATACATCAAAGATTTCTACTTCAAGAATGCCATTGAGGGGCATTTCATGTCTTTGGGAGATGGATCCAACCCTTTGACACTCATTGCACCTCTTCACAAAATTATCAGCATCTTGGAAGAGTGTTGGCCAGAAAAACCCAGATTGAAGAACCTTGGCTGCAGTTCTTTGGCCACCAAAGTGGCCACCATATGCAGCAGCATGACAATGCTGTAGCACTGAAGGCACTTCTTGATGAGGTATGCACCTCCTTAGGATCTGGTTAGCCCCTACCTTAAACAGGAAGGGGTCATCCCAAAGATAGTTCTTTGCATCATGAATTAGTTTCTTCTTTTGGCCTTTGTTTAAATCTAGTGGAATGATCCCAACAGCCAAGAAATTTGCAATGTCTGCAAACCAAGGGGCTGTATGATGCTGCAGCATCATGAGCTTCTCATCAGGGAATTTTTCATTAATTCCACCAGTGCTTGATTCTCCTTTTTCTAACCTGGACAAGTGATCAGCAACTTAGTTGTTCACCCCTTTTCTATCTACTATTTCAATCTCAAACTCTTGAGCAAAAGAACCCACCTTATTAACCTTGGCTTGGCATCTTTTTTGGAAATCAGATACTTGATGGCTGCATGGTCATTGTGAACAATGACCTTAGTACCCATCAAGTATGATCTAAACTTTTCAAATGCAAAAACCACAGCCAAAAGTTCTTTCTCAGTGGTTGTGTAGTTTATTTGGGCTTCATCTAGAGTTTTGCTGGAATAGTAGATTGGGTGAAAAATCTTGTCATTAACTTGGCCTAAAACAACACCAACTGCCCAATCACTTGCATCACACATAAGTTCAAATGGTTTTGTCCAATCAGGAGAAACAACAATAGGGGCAGAAATCAGTGCTTTCTTCAAAGTGTTGAAAGCAGATTTACACTCCTTGTTGAAATCAAAAGGTTGGTCATGCTGGAGTAATAGATAGAGGGGTTTGGAAATTTTTGAAAAATCTTTTATAAACCTCCTATAAAATCCAGCATGTCCAAGAAAACTTCTTATACCTTTAACATTTGTGGGCTCAGGTAGACACTCAATGACTTCAAGTTTGGCCTTGTCTACCTCTATTCCCCTTTTTGAAATTACATGACCCAAAACAATGCCTTCCTTTACCATGAAATGACATTTTTCCCAGTTTAGCACTAGATCAGTCTCCTCACATCTCTTAAGGCTTTGTTCTAAGTTTTTCAAACAATTCTCATAGGAAGATCCATAGACAGAAAAGTCATCCATGAAAATCTCCATAGAGGTTTCCAACATATCAGAGAAAATGGACATCATGCATCTCTGAAATGTGGTTGGTGCATTGCACAATCCAAAGGGCATCCTCCTAAAGGCAAAAGTACCATAAGGGCAAGTGAAAGTTGTCTTCTCTTGGTCCTCAGGTGCTATAGCAATCTGGTTATACCCTGAATAGCCATCTAAAAAGCAATAGTATTCTTTTCCAGCTAGTCTATCCAACATTTGGTCTATGAATGGTAAAGAGAAATGGTCTTTGTGGGTTGCTTTGTTAAGCTTCCTATAGTCCATACAAATCCTCCACCCTGACACTATTCTGGTTGGGATTAGCTCATTCTTTTCATTTTCTACCACAGTGACACCCCCTTCTTTGGAACACACTGGACAGGACTTACCCAATTGCTACTTGCTATAGGGTAAATGATTCCAGCATCAAGCCACTTTAGGATTTCTTTCTTGACCACTTCTTTCATTACAGGGTTCAATCTCCTTTGAGGTTCTACAGAGGTAAAGTCCTTGTCTTCTAAGATTATCTTGTGTTGACAAATGGATGGACTTATACCCTTAAGGTTAGAGATGGTCCAACCTATGGCTTTGGTGTGAGATTGAAGCATTTCAACTAGCTGCTTCTCTTGTTCAGCCTCCAAAGAAGCTGAGATGATAACAGGTAGCTTACTGTCCTCCCCTAAGAATGCATACTTAAGGTGGGCAGGTAATTGCTTCAACTCCAAATATGGTGGTGCTTCTATTGATGGTAAAGGGGTTTTGTGTGTGGGCTCTTCTTCCAAAAGCTCAAATGTTGCAGCTTGCTGCAGCAACTCACCACTGTTTAACTTACTTTCCTTCTCACTGTCACTATCCTCAAGTTCTTCCAACTGCTCACTTTTGGATCCTAGAATTTCTTCTAAGGCTCCCTCATGACACATTGATTCAATGTTGCTTAGCATAGAACATGTCTCAACTTCATCAGGATGTTTCATGGAATTGAAAACATTGAAAGTGAGATTTTGGTCGTGCACTCTCATGGTCAACTCTCCCTTTTGGACATCAATGATGGTTCTACCAGTGGCAAGGAAAGGCCTTCCTAAGAGTAAAGGTGTATCCTTTTCTGCTTCAAAGTCAAGGATTATGAAATCAGCTGGGAGGATGAACTTATCTACTTGTACCAAAACATCCTCTATCTTGCCCTTAGGATATGCTATGGTTCTGTCTGCCAACTGTAGAGTCACAGTGGTTGGTCTAGCCTCTCCTATTCCTAGATTTTTTAAAATGGATAAGGGCATAAGGTTTATGCTAGCACCAAGGTCACATAGAGCATTTCCTACATGTTTCCCACCTATTGAACAGGGAATTACAAAACTCCCAGGATCTTTCACTTTAGGGGGAAGTCTATTGGAAACAAGGGCACTACATCCTTCTGTAAGGGCAACAGTTTCTTACTCAGTGAGTTTCTTTTTCTTAGTCAATATATCTTTTAAGAATTTGGCATAGCTAGGCATGTTTTCAATAGCTTCTACCAATGGGATGTTAATGTGCAATTGCTTGAATACATCCAGAAACTTCTTAAATTGGACTTCCTCCTGTTGATTCCTCAACCTCTGGGGGTAAAGAATGTAAGGTGGAATAGGAGTAATGACTGCCTTCTTAGGATTTGGTATGGGTTGGACAGTGGGGGTTTCTATTGGTTGGTTAGGTGCTGCAACAACAGGATCTGATGGTGTTAGATCCGTGGCAGCATCTTTCTTGCTTGTATTGGGGCTTACCTCACTTAGAAAGAGTAAAGGAAAGTCAGACTTAGGTGGTATGGTCACAGTTTCTTCAATCAGCATTGGTTCAAGAACAACAGTAGGAGTTTCTACAGCAACAGGTGGTGTTGCTATAGCACTCTTCTCAGTGACAGGTAGTATAACAGTCTTCTGTTCTTTTGGACCACTGTTAACTAAGTCCTTTCCACTCCTTAAAGTAATGGCTTTCACTTGTTCTTTGACCACATTCCTAGGGACTTCAGTATCACTAGGCAATGTTCCATTTGGTCTATGTCTCAACTCTATGGCCATTTGCCCTATTTGAGTCTCCAAATTCTTGATTGTAGCATTTTGGTGAGTCATGGCTGAAGTGGTATGGTTTATGAAACCTTTCAGCACAGCTTCCAAGGAAGCTGGTTGTTCACCTTGCTGGTTAGGAGGCTTTTGGTAGGTAGATGGACCTTGTTGATATAGACCTTGTTGGTTTGGTTGAAAATTCTGCTTCTGATCTTTTACAGCTGATGGATTCAAACATGGGCTATGCCAAGAAAAATTGAGATGGTTTTTCCAACTGGAGTTGTAAGTGTTACCAAACTGATTTGGTCTGTTGTGGAGGTAGTTCACAGATTCAATATTTAGGCTGCATTGGTCAAAAGTATGACCTTCACCACAGTACACACACTGAACTGGTAGAAACTCTGAGATAGATGATGCAACAACAGTATTGGCAGCTGGAGCATTCATGTTTTGCAACATGGTGTTCATGGCTGTTAACTGGGCAGTTAAAGCAGTAATAGGATCTATTCCAGGGGTTCCCACAGTTGGTCTGAGTACAATTGCTCTAGGATCCATCCACTGACCACTATTGTTGGCAATTTTTTCTAAAATGTTGTAACCATCAGTGTAGGTACTAGAGATAAAGGCTCCACCTGTAGTAGCATCAAGCATTTGCTTTGCTGACATATCAAGACCATTGTAAAAGGTCTCTAGCTGTACGCAGTATGGAATGCCATGATGTGGGCATTTCCTTAGTAACTCTTTGTACCTCTCCCAAGCCTCAGGAACTGCCTCTCCATTTAATTGTTTAAACTGACAAATTTCATTTCTAAATTGGGCATTCCTGGTTGGGGGAAAGTATTTTCTTAAAAACGTTTCAGCCATTTCATTCCAAGTTGTGATTGAATCAGGAGCTAAAGAATTGTACCAAGCTTTGGCTCTATCCCTTAAAGACCATGGAAATAACTTCAGCCTTAAGGCTTCAACAGATACTCCACCAAGGTGAAAAGAGTCAGCGAGCTCCATAAAATTCTTTAGGTGCAAATGTGGATCCTAAGTAAGGAGTCCAGCAAATTGGCCATTTGTTTGTAACATGTGAAACATAATAGGCTTAAGCTCAGATTGGTCACCCTCAACATGTGGTCTACGTATTCATGTGTGCAACTGAGCAAGCATAGGAATAGCATAGTCCATAATACCACCATTTCTTGAGTTAGCAATCCTAATAACTTCCTCCTCAGGGTTGGGTTCTGGTGCTGCCATTTCAGCAGGAGCAGGAGGATTCTAAAGCAAAGCTCTTTGTATCCTTCTTCTCCTTCTGAAAGTTCTCTCAATATCAAGATCAAGATCAAACACAGCCCCGTGAGGTAGTCTTGGCATAAACCACAAAAACACAGATTGTAAAAATCAACTTTCCAAAATAAGTTAAAGTTACTTTCTTTGGAAAAAGTCCCCGGCAACGGCGCCAAAAACTTGGTGAGGGTGAAATGCAACCCCAAAAAGGCTACAGCAACTAGCAAACCATGCAAGTATACATGTTCTACTAGTGTCGTCCGAAAACAAGTAATAATGGTAAGTAATACCAGATATCGTACCTCAGGGACTTTTAAAGCAAAGAAGAGTAACAGCAAGTTGATTCTCAAAGCAGGATTTTGGTAACAAGATTTTTAGTAACTTAAAGCAAAGTACTGAAAGATAATGACAAGAATTTAAAGATAGTATGGGTGCAAGATCAGGTTGGATTTGGGCTAACAAAGTCCTTAGGACATTGCTATAGCAAGCACAAGAGTGCTGCAGCAAAGTCTCCTGCAATACTACTGAATCGAATGGCCTTCCAAGGGAAGTTCAGATTAGACTTTTTATGTAGGGTGGGCACTTGGTAAGTGCAACAAGAACCTACTAATCGGATCTTACCTTTCTTTCCATATAGTTTCTCAACCCAAAGGATTGAAGCAACTCTTTATAGTCTCTATAACACACCCAACATAAACACTTGTGTTGTCTCCATTTTGAGTCCAACTCATCCAAATAGAATAACACTCGTCACTTTGTCAAAGACTATAGGATGAAGCATTCATGTTGTTTATGAATAGTAAAGCAAAAGATTAATGCAAACAAATGCCCAAAGACACTTGGCTTAATCTGCCAACCTTCACTCACACCCAAACTATGGTATTTAGCCTACCATACTGGAATGAAAATGCTTTAAAGTAAATGACATGTATGTAAATGACGTAATGTAAGTGCAGAAAGTAAAGAATGTTGTAAAGGTTGCTATAGCAACAGACAGAATCGGAAATGACTTGTAATTAAAAGATTGCAATTGAAATTTAAAGTACTTGGTAACAAAGCTTAGGACAAGCTTTGTTCCAGTAGAAGCTTAGTTCAAATGAAAGACAAGCTAAACTATTTATACTAGAAAGCAAGGAATCAAAAGATGCTCTAACAAGTACAAAAGTGGTTATACCCATTGGGTAATAACCAAACATCTTAGTACAACTAAAGTAAAGCATATAAAATCTATCATAGGGGGTATCTTCAGGAGCATCTTCAGGGGCATCTTCAGAGCTGACTTCTGCCCAAGGGAGTACAAAAAGATGCCTGATACCTTTCTTCAACAAAACAAAGTCGTCCAAATTGATTGAGCCATGACTGCCAATATCACTGCTGTAGCATCCCCTGCTGTAGCAACATAGAAATCAGCAAAATTCACCAAAATAATAGGATTATTCCACAAACTACATCCTAGTTCCATTCTAAAGAAAAGGTGTAAAATAAGACTGAAAGACTCAATATCTAATTGAGAAAGATGTAAAATAAGGTAAACTAAAGTCCTAAATGGGTACAAAAGTGTATATAAATACACACTTATCAGCATCCTTCAAATCTTGAAATAAGCATGAGTTTAATCATTCTACATTAGTGAAAATATGATAGTTTGAAAGAATATGACATATAAAAAAGATGGATGGATGACTTGAAATCTACAACCATTGTTGGAATCAAAACCAATCAAATGGTAAATATTATAATACAAAATTAAAAGAGAAATCAATTATGATCATTTGGGATGAAGATGTTTGAGTATCACTCAAATCTTGAAATCAATATATATATATATATATATATATATATCTTTAGGGGCAAGTTCAAACGAGAAGCTAAACCTTATGCGAGAAGTGTGATATCATATATGATACACAAGCTTAATCATATATGATTAAACACAGGTTACATTGGTAATATATAGACGTTTAATCATATATGATTAAACACACCCACATGCCGTGTAATCATATATGATATCACACTTCTCGCATTCTCACATAATGTTTAACTTCTCGCATGATCCTTCATCTCTTTCCCTCTCTCTCTCTCTCTCTCTCTCTATATATATATATATATATATATATATATATATATATATATATATATGGTCAGGTTCAAGGGAAAACCTCAAAAAAACGGAAAACTGAAGAACACCCTAGGAGCCCTTCATCTGGGCGGTATGCACTTGTGCATACAGGTAAATAGTTGAATTTTTGGTTTATTTACCTGTATGCACAAGTGCATACCGTCTAGATGAAGGGCTCCTAGGGTGTTCTTCAGTTTTTCATTTTTTTAGGTTTTTCCTTGAACCTCCCTCTCTCTCTCTCTCTCTCTATATATATATATATATATATAATAGAACTCTGGTGAAATGACATGACAACATATTGTGGATTGAGATTTCTAAGGTATTAAATAATGGTTAATGTTGGCTATCCCACATGATATAATGATGATATGTTGGAACATGAAGGTGGTTATAAAAGAAGATGCCACCTTTTATTACATGATATATGATTTATTTTAATTCATTTTGGATTAAAAAGTTAATTTTAGTTGCAAATTTTCCTAATGTTGAATATATATTATATATGTTTTGTATTATAATTAATAAGATATATTTATTTTCTTTAATGTTGTTTATTTTTATATCTTTTCATCTTTATATACATAAAAATAAGACCCAAGAGAAATGCCATTTAAAATGTGTATTAAGAATTTTAAAATATGAAATAGTATTTATCATTCGTTATCACACATTGATATAATGATTACACGTTGGAATAAGAAAGTGGGAGACCAGTATGTCAAATAAATAGAGATGCCTTATAAAATTGAAATTGTTTGTGCAACTTAGAGAGTTGACTTTATTTGTCCGACTCAGTTTTGCAAAAACAAGATATTATATCTAAAAATATTATGCAGATAAGATGATACCATAAATCTTTAATACTCCAAAAAGTCTTAAATTTTAATGCAAAAACAAGATATCTTTATATATCTAAAAAATTTATGCAGATGAGATGATACCATAAATTTTTAATACTACAAAAAGTATTAAATTTTAATATTTGGATTGGTTATCCACTTCAGAGAAGAATTTTTTTTTTACAAAAACTTCAGAGAAAAAATGATAGATTGAAAGAGATGGTGCCATTGTGGTGTGCATATATGGTAGTCTATTTTTTTTAGAAAAAATTATGATGGTGCGTGATGTCCATGACTAGTAGTAATTTATGACTAACAATAATCTTTGTCCCATAATAAATATTTTTGCAAAAATTCCTAGAAGAATCTCAACAACAACTTCCCTTATGATGCTCTTAAATAGTTTATCTAGAGGACTACACTATCGAGTTCAATATATGTACAAACAAATTTACTTAGGTAGCGTTTGTTTTTTAAGAGGTCTGAAGTCTGAAGTCTTATTTCACTTCTGATTAATAAGAGGTGGTGTTTTAAGAGGTTATAAGACATTATGTTACCTCTTCTAATTTCAGATGCAAGAGACTCTGAAGTCTGAAAAAAAAAGACAAACGGTCTGAACGTATATAAAAATGTCTGACCGATTCAGACTTCAGAGGTATTAAGAGTTTTTTTTAACAAACAACCCTTTAATATTATTGCACAAAATAGAATCAAAAGGAAGCAGAAATTTGAACATCCTGTACTGTATAAATTGTTATTTAGTTTAAATGATATTAATCTACATTAAATAGTAATAGCCATTTCGTAAATGTGACAACACAAAATTTGCAAAATAACTATTAATATAACAATTTAATTTATATTTCAAATCGGAAAAAAAGTCTTTCGTACGTCAACCATTCATTTAAAACATATTATATTAGTATGGTAACTTATATGTTACTTTTAGGGTTTTAAAGTTGTTGAATTATTCTATTTCGTTACTAAACAAAGGATTTTTATCGACGGTCGTTTTCGACGGATTATATGGATTTTCGGCGGAATCAAGAAAAGTCAACAAAAGTCAACACCCGCATAAATCCGTCACAAATTCGTCACTGAAGTTAAAAAAAATTAATATGACTTTATTGTATTTAATATATTTTTTATAAAGAGTTTTTTAACTTGTACAATATATAAACATTCAATTTCTCAAATAGAATTACGTTTTGGTGGTAAATTGATAATACACAATTTCATAAGTATTATTCTGATTATGTATAAGAAGGTAAACGCAAAAAATATATAGATAAAGTTTCAAATATAAACTCTCTAACTACTACAAGCTATATAAAATCAATCTCAATTATATAATGAAAGCTATATGGTTGATTATAGTTGACCGTTTAAAGTAAAAATACGTATAAATTATAATGAAGTGTATCTATAGGCATCGGAATCAACTAGAAGTTCAATGGCATAGTTTTATTTTTTGAAAGGGTGTCCTAGGTTATACCTAGACTAATCCCTTGGCAAATTATGACTGTAAGACATCAGTCCTGATTAAAGCTCAGTGGCCACAAGTTATGTGCACCTGGATTCAAACCCTAGGTAGATATGATATTCCACCACATCCCCCAAAACCTTAACCAGTACGCCACAATCCTTGTGGTTTTCAATGACATAGCTGTTTGCATAACATAGCTAGATGCTATATGGGTACTAAATCACCGAAGACTATCCGTTATTTGGTTTTCAAATAAGAAATGAAAATTAATAAAAGAAACCAATAACTTTTTGGTCAAAAAGTTGATTATTGTAACCATGTTCTGATTTCGCAAGGAAAATTCTTTGTTGGTGGAATTTAGCAAAGGTTTAAAGTTTAAGGGTCTATTTATACATAGTGGGAAATGGGGTTAAGACCCTAAAATCCTTTTCTCCTCTAATCATTTCTCATACTGTGGAGGCTAAAGAACTGTGTGTTATTTTGGTGTGTGCGATTTTGGGAAGATCAAGAAGGAAGGTGCTGATTTGGAGATATCTAGTACATCAAGTTCTTCAAGGTAAGTTTCCCACCCGCTCTTATTGCTTTTTATTAGATTTTCATGATTGAAGAGGGTTTTAGAACGTTTGAGGTTTTATGGTGGGATTGTGATGAAAGAGGGTGTTGGATGTTAAATCTTCGATAAGAATGTTTGAAGTTGTTAAACTCGTCGATTTTGGAGGCTTGAGTCTGCTTGGAGTGAACCTAATAAGCTTATTGGGGTTTTTTAGAAATAGCACAGTGCGATAACTCTGATAGTCGCCATTATCCGGATAAGGGTTACAATCCGGAAACTGAGGGTGTAATAACCGTGTTCTTTTGAGATTAAATACTAGTTTTGAGGTGAAATGTGTGAAAAAGGGAAAAATATGGTGTGCTTGCGGAAGGGTATAAATGGGTGTAAAACCCTAGGGGTTCTAAATCTTTCAGGAAAACTGTGTGTATGCGGCTGAGGTGCGTTAGTGAGTGCGAGTGCATCAAGGGTGAAGACGATTGGAATTTTCCAGTTGTGTGAAGAATCAACTAGCAAGGTAATCTTCAATCCTTTCTCCTCTACATTCTAATCTTAAGGTCTAATGTGATAGAATCTGATTTGAGTTATTCTTCTTGAAGAAAGGAATTGGAGACTGTGTGTGTTCTCCTTTTGTGTGGGTTGAAATTGAATGGGTTAGATGCTAAGATAATCGTTAATAACTCTTCCCTATACTAATGGTTAACATCGAAAAAGATTTGCGTGAAATGAGAACGAGTTAAATCGAAATTGTTTCAGAGTTCGCAGGAACCGGAACCAATGGAAACCGGAATCCAAAGGAACCGGAATGTGTTAAGATCCGGAACCAATGGAAACCAGAATCCAAAGGAACCAGAATGTGTTAAGATCCGGAACCATAGAGATCCGGAATTCCACAAAGGATCCGGAAGTATTACTGTGGGCCGAATGGATCCAGAAATCCACCGTTTGGGCCAAATGGATCCGGAACCCAACGGATCCGGAATCTAGTGAATTGGGTCGTAAAATCCAAAGGATCCGGAATGGTTTGGGCCCGGGACTTAGGATCCGGTATTTTCGGCTGAGACTTTTCAAGTTAGTAAAATTGTGTGTCAGAGTCTTATCTGGTATTGTGTGTTGGATCTAAATGTAGGTGCGAGTAGAGACAATCAGTGCGAGTAAGAATTCCTAATCAGGACTTCAGGTGAGTTTTTCTAAACCAAAGCTTGATAGTACTTGTTTGTTTACTCGTACATGTATACTTATTATTGTGTGGTTGCATATAAATTGTTTATGCATGGTGTGATATACATGGGGGGGGGGGGGGGGTCCCATATGGATGGTTTGAACGGACTTGGTCTGTTCTTAAGGGCGGATGTGTGCCCTAGATCAGGTCACAAGTGTGTGTGTGTGTGTGTGTGTGTGTGTGTGTGTGTGTGTGACCAGGCAGGAATTCCAGTTGTATGTGTGTGGATGTTGATTTGCAAAACTAAGTATTGCTTAATGTTTTCGCAAACTCTTTCAAATATTATTTGTGGTGTGAAAGTTAATTGAGGGATCTCACTAGACCTTGTGGTCTAACCCTCGCATTTTCAAAACTGAAATCCTTTTCAGGTAAGCAGGTTAGTGTGAGCTCAGCTAGTGGGAAGGAGAAGATATGAGCGTGGGCATATGCTAGTGGCACTAGAGGACTTTTCCCTTTTGCAGTTAATAGTTAAATGTTCTCAGTTGTAATAGGGTTTATTCTACGAACCCAAGTTTTGAATTTTGACTCTGTTAGTTGTGGGCCATGTTTGGCAGTTTATATTAAATATGATGTCGTTTTGGCACCTTTTGGTGTGGGTTGTTACAGTTGGTATCAGAGCGCTAGTTTAAGGGATTTAGGTGACCGGATGGGCCTAAACTTAAACTGTAGGACTAGGGAGTACAACTGAGAACGTAGGAAGGCCTAGGAAGACCTCTATGGGAAACGCGAATAATAGGGTGGTGAGAACTATCATGTAAGGTAAGTTCGGGGTTACACCTGGCTAGTGTAATTATGAATTTACAGGTGCATGATGGTGCTTATCATTGCCTTGTTATTTTGGGATTGTTGTTAAGTTATGTTATTGTGCGATGTTTCAGTATTCGAGAATGTCAGAGCGAAGTTTGAGAAGTAGATCTGTGCCAGTGGCGGGGGAAATCCGCATGGAGGAGATTCTGGAGGATGGACCAGTGAATCCTCTGAGACAGGCGGCTACCCACGGAAGAGGCGGAGGCCGTGGAAGGGGTCGAGGAAGGGCACCTCGACGAGCTGCCACCCAGGCAGTAGGAACTGGTGTGGTGACACGAGGTGGGAAGAAAGGGCCGACCGTCCGTCAGGCTAAGAGTGTAGGAGCATCGGAGATGCGCGATCCGACCCAAACCGAGAGCACCGCTTCGAGGAAGGGGAGCCAATCAAAGAGCCCGAGTCAAAACCACAATCAGACTTTTGTGACTGAAGAGAAATTCACTGCTGAGATGGGCAAACTGCAAGAAACTTTGCAAACAATGTTGAAGCATCGAACTGGGTCGACATCGGAGTTGCAGACTAATAGTGGGAAGGCGACTGAGACGGAAGCATCTAGATTACCTACAACTAAAATGGGAGATCACTCCCAAGTGACCCAATTTGTGGAAGGAGAGTCAAAGTCAGTAAAGGGGTGTACCTTCAAAACTTTCGTGTCCTGCAAGCCTCCATCTTTCAGTGGGGAACGTAATCCGGTATTGGCGATGAGATGGGTTCGTGAGATGGAGCTGGCGTTCGACACAAGCAAGTGTGCTGAAGGAGATAAAGTATTGTTTGCTATGTCAATGCTGAAGGCAGGCACAATCTTTTGGTGGGATGTTGAGACAGGGGGTAAGGGTTCGGAAGTGGCGAAGACAACATCATGGGAAACGTTCACTAGAAGGTTTAAGGCACAGTTTTGCCCGTTGGCGGCGATAAAGAAATTGGAAGAAGAGCTTCTGGGGCTAGAGCAGGGGTCGATGACCGTGCAGGAATACAACTCTAAGTTCATTGAGAAGGCACGATTTGCTGAGGTATATGTGCCTACTGAGGAAAGACGCGTTGAAAGGTATGTCTGGGGATTGAAGAGCACTATAAGGGAGTTGGTACAGAATCATGGCCCCGCAACATTTCAGGCGGCGGTCGACGTGGCAGAGCTAACTGAGAAAGAAAAGAACCGGCAAAATGTCGGAAAGGAGTTTGGATAAGAGAAAGTGGGATGGACCCGTTCGGGACGCGAAGAGCTCTAAGGTCTCTAAACCTGAGCTGCGGGTGGGACCGAGGTTTAGTGATAGACCATGTGGGAAGTGTAACAAGGTGCACCGTGGGGAGTGTTTCTTTGAACCTGATGGTTGTTATAAGTGTGGGAAACTGGGGCACTTGGCGCGAGAATGTTCTAACCCGAGAGCATGTTATTTGTGTGGCTCTCCAGATCACATCAAACTTGATTGCCCGCAGTTGAGAAAGGGATCTTCGGGTGGGTCTGGTGGGTCTGGTGGTGGTCAAGGAGGAAGAGGTGGGGAAAAGAAAGCGGAACCAGCTCGAGTGAGAGCTAGAGCTTTTCACATGTCGGCGGAGGAGGTAGTTGATGTGCCACATTTCTTGTTAATTCGAAACTTGCTAAAGTGTTGTTTGATTCAGGTGCAAACTGTTCGTTTGTATCGCCGGTCTTTGCTCGGTGTCTGCATGTGATACCTAAGCGGTTAGAGTGTGGTTTCGAAGTAGAGATTGCAGACGATAGTCGTATGTTGGTGGGGGAAGTGTGTGAGGGGTGTAGTATCGAAGTAGAGGGTCATACTTTTCCTTTGCGTTTATACCCGATGGGTATGGGAGAGTTTGATGTTGTGGTAGGGATGGATTGGTTGCCTAGTAATAGCGCTAGCATTGTGTGCAATAAGAAGATGATTCGTATCGCGCTGTCGGATAAGTCTAAGGTAGTAATCTATGGGGATATGCGTGAGCGTAAGTCCTGTCTTATCTCGGTGATGAAGGCGAGGCATTGTTTGGAGAAGGGGTGCCAGGGCTTTCTAGCGTATGTGTTAGACGCTAAGAAAGAGAAGAAGGGAATAGAAGATGTTCCTGTGGTGAGTGAGTTCCCGAAGGTATTTCCGGATGACCTGACGGGTTTACCCCTGGATCGACAGGTCGAGTTTAGAATCGAATTGATGCCTGGTGCGGCACCGATAGCGCGTGCACCATATCGGTTGGCACCGACAGAGATAAAGGAAATGATGACACAGTTGCAGAAGTTGTTGGATAAGGGATTCATATGTCCTAATTCGTCACCTTGGGGAGCGCTGTAACACCCGTGATTTTCGGATAAGTACAACTTCGATTCAGTGAGGAATCGATCTTTTAAGAAAAATATGGAAAATAGGATTTGGAGTTAAATCCTAGATTTTATTGTTTTGTTGGATGGGGAATTCGAATACGAGTCCAACGGTCCTTCCCGAAGCGAAAACGGAGCTAGAACGAGGAAGTTATGGCCAAAACGAGTTTCGGCACACCTTGAGCTATAGTGCCCAGCGATTGTGACACTGTCACTATCGCCGTGTCACTATCGCCCAAGTGGTACCGAGAGTTGTGAGGGGTTGAGCGATTGTGCCCCGGCGATTGTGACTATGTCACTATCGCCCTGTCACTCTCGCCAGATGTGTACCGCGAGTGGGTTTGGGGTGAGCGACTATGCCCCGGCGATAGTGACTATGTCACTATCGCTATGTCACTATCGCCCGCGGGTGTTCAGATCACTTAAATGCCCGATTTTGTTAGCCTTTCCTCATTCCTCTCATTTCCTTTCTTCACAAACCCTCTCAACCGAACCCCTTTGTTTCCATGGTCGATTTTGGAGCTGCTCTCTTAGAAATCAAACCTTTCTTCACCATCTAAGTTGTAATCAAACCTCTTCCTCCCTTGATGAGCATATTTGGAAGCTTGGAGCTTTTGTGGAGATTAAGAGTTGTTGGGAAGATTCAAATGGTTAAGGTAATTTCTCCCTACCCAATAGTTGTTATTGTTATTGATTTCATATTCTTTCCATCTTGTGATGTTGTGGATCGATTTTAGTGTTGTTTGGGTAAGGGAATCTCGTTTTCTTCATCTTCAAACTAGGGTTTGGTATAAGATGGGTATTTTGGTTATGTTATGGGTGGATGATGATTCCTTGTGGTTGGATCGTATTATTGATGGTTGGGAATTCATAAATCTAGGTTTTGGAAGTTTTGGCTTGAGGATGCAAACTTCATCAAAGGAGCATACGTTTGGAGAACTCTAGATTTAGCTTAAATCTAGCGAGGTGAGTTCAAGTTACTTTGCGAAAACGTTGTACATGCCAAAATGAGTATTTTACAAATATGTGTGTGTTTTACTTGAAAATATATATGGTTGAGTTATTTGGTTGATTTAACTCTTTGGAAGTGTTTATCTTCATAAATGTGTAAAACATCCATATTTGGGGCTTTTGGATGTTTGGATGGTTAGAAACCATAAATTGTCTTTAAAAGAGTAATTGCTCAAAATAAGGTTTACTTGACGGTTTAATCATGTTAGTGTAAATGATTTTAATAAACCATTTGGAAAAAAATGCACTTTTAGCGTTATGAGTCTTTTGAGTGTTTACCAGTTTTAGATACTCGAGGTGGAGTCTTGGATGTGTTATATGCTTAAGTGCCTTTTTATTTGAATATGTGTCGGTTTGAGTGTTGGTCTTATGTGTGAAGACCGTTTGATGTTTTCGTGTTCTTAGTATCTTTGGGATTAATGAACCTCGGTGAATCATATGCATTATTGAGTTATGAAAGAATTTCACATGTTTATACGTATAGATGCATATATGATTTGACTTCATTGGGATGGTGGCAATGAAGGGGTTATGAGACTATCATGCCTCGGAGCATGTGTTTGCATTTTGTGGGCTAGATGCATTTTCATTTGCATGAGGTGACGTCAATAAATGACCATTAGATCTTTGAGCAGAGGGCTCAGTTTTGGACTCAATTGAGTCTTGAGGGCATTTGCTCGGTTTTAATAAGCTCGATGTGGGCTTGGGGTTTGCATTGCATGAGTTGCATTATGTTTGAGATTTACATGAGTTTGAATGCATTAGTTATTCTTTTGAGGTCATGTATGCATTTTTAAGTTAAGTAAGCTTGTTTTGGATGGTGGGTTTTCCAAGGTAAAGACCTAGTATGGTTGAACTTGAGGGCTTGGACTAAAGACCTAGTATGGTTGATGTCTAAGAGGGGCTAAAGACCTAGTATGGTTGATGCCGAAGACATACTAAAGACCTAGTATGGTTGATGTCTGAGATGGACTAAAGACCTAGTATGGTTGATGTCTAAGAGGGGCTAAAGACCTAGTATGGTTGATGCCGAAGACAGACTAAAGACCTAGTATGGTTGATGTCTGAGATGGACTAAAGACCTAGTATGGTTGATGTCTAAGATGGGCTAAAGATCTAGTATGATTGATGCCAAGGATTTACTAAAGACCTAGTATGGTTGATGTCATCCTTTTTCCACATCCAAGAAGCTTACTTACATTTATTTAATCGTGGTTTAATTTATGTGTTTGCCACATCTGATGAGATCGGGTCTCCCCCGTCACCGAAGGGTGTTGATTTTGGGTAATTTGTCTATTCACATTGTTGAGGTCATATTACATGCATATGGATTGTTTTCCATGATTGATAGACGGATTTATGTTACATTCTTATTGGACGTTTTAACTGCTGGAGTTTTATTCTATGGTATTTGGATTTTAATACACTTTACGTTTGCGTGAGTTTGGCTTCGTATTATGTTCCAACGAAAGATCATATTTAACTGGATGGTTTCCATGCTTTACGGGTTGAGTATGTATTGTCAACCGCATTTGAAGGTTTTGCTTAAAACTAGATTTATTCACGTATTTGAGTAAGTTGGGATTGTAACTCATTTTTGGAAAACGCTTTACACTTTTGGGATGGATTCCTATGGATTTTGGGTGCGTTGGAAAATGAGTCATTTATGCTGTTTGGGAAATCTTTTTGGGAATGTTAGTCTCTGTCGCTCGCTTTCATTAAAAGATTTATTTAAATCATGACTAAGATTATTAATTGTCGATTTATGATTTTATATAGTCATGATAAAATGCTTGAACTCACTAGGCGTAAGCCTAACCCTTTTTATTTGTCGGCATGTGCAACAGGCTCAGGTTGGGGTAGCTCTAGCTACATTGTGAAGTGGCGAGTGCTAGTAATGTGCACGAGAGGTGAATAGCCTAAGTTATATTTCCGCATTTACCCTTGGGAAGTAGCACTTGTGTTTGGATTAAGTGATGTCCGAGGCGAGTTTAGTTTTGGTAATGAGACTTGTGTTGTATGCGTTGTTTGGAGATAATCATAGTTTGTAATTTGAGGTATTTTACCTAATGTTTCGGATGTAATATTGAAAATTTTAATTAGTTGCTCTTTCCAAATTTGAGGGTGTTACAAGTTGGTATCAGAGCATAAGTTTGAGAGAATTAGGTGTTGATTTTGGATACCTAGACTCAAACTAGTGTTTGTTTAAGTAAATGAGAGTGAAATTCACCTTTAGGCACTTTAAGATAAGATGTTTTGAAGTTGATGGAGCTTTTAGAAACGAGAATCACGTCGAGAGCAACAAGGATAATCATATGCAGTGTGTTCATAGTGACACCTGGCCAGTGTCATGGTGAACCTACTAGTACATGTGCATGCTCGAATTGCTTTCATGTGGTGATCGTTGGGGTAGTGAATGAGGTTCTGAACTAGTAGTTGTTGGAATGGATGGACGATTCTAGTATTAGTCACTTGGAGTGACGATAAGCATGATGTTTGCTTTATGTAGGCCGTTTCGGGTCAAGATTGATGGTCGGACTAGAACCATAGGCTTTTGAGCCGATGTTGATTTGAGGAAAAACCGTAAAGTTAATTGATGTATTTCCCAACTTGCCTTAAGAGGTTTGAATATCCGGATGAAAATAGTAGACCGGAGGATTTGGAGGAGTATGAGTGGAGACGTTGAATGCCGACTAAATCATGCACGAAGTTTATTTTGGAAATAAATTGCATCAACTGTTTCTTGTGTTTCCAATCCTTATGAGGATTGTGTTTTGGTTTTGAGAAATGTTTGGCACGTACGCAAGATTTAAAATTGTGGTTTTAAAAAGTGCATGAAACTGTGTTATGGAGGGAGTTGCAAACTTTGCCGAAATTTGTTTTGTATTAATTCATTGTTGTGCAACACTGTTTTAGATACGATGATAATCATATTTTATGTTGTTAAAATATGGGGTTTTGTTTTGGATGTAATGATAATCGTATTTTATGATGTTTAAGATGTTGGGCAAATAGCTACGGCTTGTGACTTTAACATTGGATCTCCTCCACATATGTTAGAGTTGGGACGGTAAGTTATTTTCCATCATGTTTATGTAAAGTCATTTTGGGGAAATTTGTTTAATGTGAGATATTAAACGGTGTTGCCTATATGGATTTACCATGGAGTGGATTGGTTGAGATTTGGCGCTTCTTTTGTGTTTTTCTCATAGCATTTTGGCTTTGGAAGCATGGTGTGTAACGCCGTTTTATTGACTTGGAATCATTGAGTCCATGGGGGGGGGGGGGGTTCATGGAGTTTGGTTTTACGACATGTTGAGTCGTGTGAGTATGATTTCACGAGGTGAATGTTTTAATTACTTTCGAGGAAAAAGTTTACAATGTTTGTTACTTGCTGGTAGGAATTTATGCTAGTCTTGATAGGTTGTTAAGTGAATGCCTTATAAATTGTATGCAGTAGGAACCAAATAGCCTTAGAATGTTAGATCTAATTCTATTGCGCAGCTCTTGTTTGAGTCTAACCGTTGTAGAATAGAATCTTTTATTCGAATGTCTATCTGATTTCACACTGTATACAACTGTGCATTCGCGAGGCGACTCGGGGGTTAGATATTTCTATTTACTCATCGTACGAGTTGATGACCGTTCGGTCATAGGGTGTTTTAGCGTTGTGGAAATCATGCATAGTTCGCGTTTTTGCACACTTTGAAAATACAAATGTATGAGTCATTGACATTGGTCAATTTTGATTTTTGCCAAGTATTTTGGAAAATTGGAAACCTTTTTGGGTTTGGAGGAAATGTGTGTTTTGAGTATTTTGCCATATACATTTTGTAATGACGCTTTGACGTTCTATGTTTCAAGTACGAAAATTTGAGGAAATGCTTGTGATGAAAATTTTAGAAAGATTGTTTTTATAAAAACTATGTTGCGTACAATTTCATATGTTTTGAACAACTACACGCACCGTTGGTGCAATTCGAGAACTGAAGTCGGTTTGACCTTTATTGGTGCCGACCATTTACTAGAAATTGTTCCTTCCTAGTTTTCTTTTTAGAAAGTACATGGTTGCGTACAGTTGGATCGGTAACGTTTTGCTCGTGTGTCGTTATGTGACCATTTGAGAAAATTTTGGAAATCAGTTTAAAGAATTTCATCTTTTGAAATTTTGATGTGATCTATTTGATGCATATGTGTTATTATAAGAAATTTCTAAGAAGTATTACGAGCTTGCATATCTACTCCGATTTGAAGTTTTACGATGTTGTAAGTCGATATTTTCGAATGGTGGAAACGTATTGATTTTGTTTAAATATGGAATTTGCACAAGTCCTTTTGTGTTTTGACTAAGGTGAGTTTGTAAATCGTTTCACCGTTTTGTATAATAAACTGACGCGCGCAAAATTTTGTTGGTAAACCTTGCCTCATGTCGTTTTATGGTTGATGAGGAAATATTGGAGTCAATGTTGTTTAGACCTCTTTTGAAATACGTGCACACCTGGTGTCGCACCCCGTTTAAGGTCGAGCAGTCACTTTACATGCATGTCATTAGTCAATTCATACTAGAACTGTGGTGTTTCATCTAAAAGAAATTGTTTACTACGCTTTTATGTTTTGTGGGTAAACTGAACTGCAATGAAATGATTTTCAACATGATTTTCCTATGTGGGACGAGCGTGTCCAGTTTTGCGTAACTACCGAGCTGATAGTAGTAGTTTTATTTCGCACGAGTTATTTGAGATGAAAATCTTGGTGTTGAAAATATTTTGTGAATGGTTTTGATTTATTGGCATATTTATTGAATAACGCACTGGAAAACCTTGAACTCGTTAGGACCTTGGAAAGAGTAAGTAACCCAGCTAAGGGTAAGTGCGTGTAGCACTTCGACGGTGGAAGGTTGAGTATTCCACGCGTGTTCGTACTATGGGCCGGATGATATCGGTAACAAAGTAAACGTGGTTGTGGTAATTGGAGGGTTGGACTTGCGGTAACACATTGTGGGGTTGGTATAGCCGTTTTGTTGACAACCTTAGTCTTTGGTGGAAACCCTCGGTAAACGGAACTCGTGTGTGGAGTCCCGTCAGAGTTCAAAGCTTGGTGGTATAACTAAGTGTCAACCTTTGTGGATTGGAGATTGGGAACCGTTAGCATATTCGGAAGGTGTAGTCCGATTGTAAACGAAATAAGGATAGCGGTTGTAGCAAATCCTAAGATACTCAAGTGTGATGAGTAGATTTTGTAGTGATGATTTTCTTGTATGGTAAAGGAACTGATGACTGATGTTGTGACGAATCCTTGGAGTCTATTGGAACTCATGGAGTAAATTGACAGTTAATGGTAGGGATGATCGTAGTTGATATTGTTGTTGGGTTCGTTAGTGAATAAACCGTGAAGCGATTTAGAGTTGAAACAAAAAACTGAGGAAGATGGAACACTTTAAGGTTGGGAGACAACCGGAGTCGTTTAACTAGGAGTGTTACTAGTGGTTGGAATGTTCTTCCAGACATAAGTACGGTGTACTTGAAGGGGTGCTATTGATAAGAAATTGTTCGAGGAATTGTCCTTATAGACTATGTGGGAAATTTGGATTTCAGTTAGGAATTGATGATTTATGGTCGGAGTTGAGTCGGTTAGCATTATTGTAAAGGATGTAGATTTCGAGGACGAAATCATTCCAAGGTTGGGAGGATTGTAACACCCGTGATTTTCGGATAAGTACAACTTCGATTCAGTGAGGAATCGATCTTTTAAGAAAAATATGGAAAATAGGATTTGGAGTTAAATCCTAGATTTTATTGTTTTGTTGGATGGGGAATTCGAATACGAGTCCAACGGTCCTTCCCGAAGCGAAAACGGAGCTAGAACGAGGAAGTTATGGCCAAAACGAGTTTCGGCACACCTTGAGCTATAGTGCCCAGCGATTGTGACACTGTCACTATCGCCGTGTCACTATCGCCCAAGTGGTACCGAGAGTTGTGAGGGGTTGAGCGATTGTGCCCCGGCGATTGTGACTATGTCACTATCGCCCTGTCACTCTCGCCAGATGTGTACCGCGAGTGGGTTTGGGGTGAGCGACTATGCCCCGGCGATAGTGACTATGTCACTATCGCTATGTCACTATCGCCCGCGGGTGTTCAGATCACTTAAATGCCCGATTTTGTTAGCCTTTCCTCATTCCTCTCATTTCCTTTCTTCACAAACCCTCTCAACCGAACCCCTTTGTTTCCATGGTCGATTTTGGAGCTGCTCTCTTAGAAATCAAACCTTTCTTCACCATCTAAGTTGTAATCAAACCTCTTCCTCCCTTGATGAGCATATTTGGAAGCTTGGAGCTTTTGTGGAGATTAAGAGTTGTTGGGAAGATTCAAATGGTTAAGGTAATTTCTCCCTACCCAATAGTTGTTATTGTTATTGATTTCATATTCTTTCCATCTTGTGATGTTGTGGATCGATTTTAGTGTTGTTTGGGTAAGGGAATCTCGTTTTCTTCATCTTCAAACTAGGGTTTGGTATAAGATGGGTATTTTGGTTATGTTATGGGTGGATGATGATTCCTTGTGGTTGGATCGTATTATTGATGGTTGGGAATTCATAAATCTAGGTTTTGGAAGTTTTGGCTTGAGGATGCAAACTTCATCAAAGGAGCATACGTTTGGAGAACTCTAGATTTAGCTTAAATCTAGCGAGGTGAGTTCAAGTTACTTTGCGAAAACGTTGTACATGCCAAAATGAGTATTTTACAAATATGTGTGTGTTTTACTTGAAAATATATATGGTTGAGTTATTTGGTTGATTTAACTCTTTGGAAGTGTTTATCTTCATAAATGTGTAAAACATCCATATTTGGGGCTTTTGGATGTTTGGATGGTTAGAAACCATAAATTGTCTTTAAAAGAGTAATTGCTCAAAATAAGGTTTACTTGACGGTTTAATCATGTTAGTGTAAATGATTTTAATAAACCATTTGGAAAAAAATGCACTTTTAGCGTTATGAGTCTTTTGAGTGTTTACCAGTTTTAGATACTCGAGGTGGAGTCTTGGATGTGTTATATGCTTAAGTGCCTTTTTATTTGAATATGTGTCGGTTTGAGTGTTGGTCTTATGTGTGAAGACCGTTTGATGTTTTCGTGTTCTTAGTATCTTTGGGATTAATGAACCTCGGTGAATCATATGCATTATTGAGTTATGAAAGAATTTCACATGTTTATACGTATAGATGCATATATGATTTGACTTCATTGGGATGGTGGCAATGAAGGGGTTATGAGACTATCATGCCTCGGAGCATGTGTTTGCATTTTGTGGGCTAGATGCATTTTCATTTGCATGAGGTGACGTCAATAAATGACCATTAGATCTTTGAGCAGAGGGCTCAGTTTTGGACTCAATTGAGTCTTGAGGGCATTTGCTCGGTTTTAATAAGCTCGATGTGGGCTTGGGGTTTGCATTGCATGAGTTGCATTATGTTTGAGATTTACATGAGTTTGAATGCATTAGTTATTCTTTTGAGGTCATGTATGCATTTTTAAGTTAAGTAAGCTTGTTTTGGATGGTGGGTTTTCCAAGGTAAAGACCTAGTATGGTTGAACTTGAGGGCTTGGACTAAAGACCTAGTATGGTTGATGTCTAAGAGGGGCTAAAGACCTAGTATGGTTGATGCCGAAGACATACTAAAGACCTAGTATGGTTGATGTCTGAGATGGACTAAAGACCTAGTATGGTTGATGTCTAAGAGGGGCTAAAGACCTAGTATGGTTGATGCCGAAGACAGACTAAAGACCTAGTATGGTTGATGTCTGAGATGGACTAAAGACCTAGTATGGTTGATGTCTAAGATGGGCTAAAGATCTAGTATGATTGATGCCAAGGATTTACTAAAGACCTAGTATGGTTGATGTCATCCTTTTTCCACATCCAAGAAGCTTACTTACATTTATTTAATCGTGGTTTAATTTATGTGTTTGCCACATCTGATGAGATCGGGTCTCCCCCGTCACCGAAGGGTGTTGATTTTGGGTAATTTGTCTATTCACATTGTTGAGGTCATATTACATGCATATGGATTGTTTTCCATGATTGATAGACGGATTTATATTACATTCTTATTGGACGTTTTAACTGCTGGAGTTTTATTCTATGGTATTTGGATTTTAATACACTTTACGTTTGTGTGAGTTTGGCTTCGTATTATGTTCCAACGAAAGATCATATTTAACTGGATGGTTTCCATGCTTTACGGGTTGAGTATGTATTGTCAACCGCATTTGAAGGTTTTGCTTAAAACTAGATTTATTCACGTATTTGAGTGAGTTGGGATTGTAACTCATTTTTGGAAAACGCTTTACACTTTTAGGATGGATTCCTATGGATTTTGGGTGCGTTGGAAAATGAGTCATTTATGCTGTTTGGGAAATCTTTTTGGGAATGTTAGTCTCTGTCGCTCGCTTTCATTAAAAGATTTATTTAAATCATGACTAAGATTATTAATTGTCGATTTATGATTTTATATAGTCATGATAAAATGCTTGAACTCACTAGGCGTAAGCCTAACCCTTTTTATTTGTCGGCATGTGCAACAGGCTCAGGTTGGGGTAGCTCTAGCTACATTGTGAAGTGGCGAGTGCTAGTAATGTGCACGAGAGGTGAATAGCCTAAGTTATATTTCCGCATTTACCCTTGGGAAGTAGCACTTGTGTTTGGATTAAGTGATGTCCGAGGCGAGTTTAGTTTTGGTAATGAGACTTGTGTTGTACGCGTTGTTTGGAGATAATCATAGTTTGTAATTTGAGGTATTTTACCTAATGTTTCGGATGTAATATTGAAAATTTTAATTAGTTGCTCTTTCCAAATTTGAGGGTGTTACAAGTGCCGGTACTTTTTTGTCAAGAAAAAAGATGGATCGATGCGGATGTGCATTGTTTATCGTGAACTTAATAAGGTGACGGTCAAGAATAAGTACCCGCTTCCGAGGATCGACGATCTGTTTGATCAGTTGCAAGGGGCAAGTTTCTTCTCGAAGATAGATTTGAGACCCGGTTATCACCAGTGAAGGTAAGGGGAGAAGATGTGCCGAAGACGGCTTTTCGCACGAGGTGCGGGCATTACGAGTTCCTAGTCATGCCTTTTGGGTTGACTAATGCTCTGGCGGTATTCATGGATTTAATGAATCGAATGTGTAGTGTGTTGTTAGACAAGTGTGTGATTGTGTTCATCGACGACATACTCATCTATTCCCGATCTCGGAGTGAGCACGAAGAGCATCTTCGCTTGGTGTTAGAACTGTTGCGACGAGAGAAGTTGTTTGCAAAGTTCTCTAAGTGCGAGTTCTGGCTTAGAGAAGTCCAATTCTTAGGACACATGGTGTCAGGAGAAGGTATCAAGGTTGACCCAGCCAAAATAGAGGCCATTAGAGGATGGGAATCCCCGAGATCACCATCCGAGGTGAGAAGCTTTCTTGGTTTAGCGGGCTACTATCGAAAGTTCATTCAGGACTTCTCTTGGATAGCTACACCGTTGACTGCTCTGACCAAGAAGAGTGTTAAGTTCGAATGGACGGAAGTTCATGAAGAAGCGTTCAGTAAATTGAAAGACAAGTTGAGTAGTGCCCCAGTTTTATATTTGCCTAATGGGACCGAGGGATTTGTAATCTACAGTGATGCGTCCAAGCTGGGGCTAGGGTGTGTATTGATGCAAGACGGAAAGGCACCTATGCATCTCGTCAGATGAAAGAGCACGAGAAAAATTATCCTACACATGACATGGAGTTAGCGGCGGTGGTTTTCGCGCTAAAATTTTAGAGACACTATATTTATCGAGTTGAGTGTCAGATTTATTCTGACCATAAAAGTCTTAGGCACTTGTTTGACCAGAAGGAGCTGAATATGAGACATCATCGTTGGGTGGAGCTGTTGAGTGACTATGATTGTGAGATCCTTTACCATCCGTGTAAAGCGAACATCGTGGCCTACGCTTTGAGTCGAAAGGAAAGAAGAGAGCCAACGAAAGTGGCGGCCTTTTGAGTCGATGTAGTTCCTAACCTGTTGGAAGAGATTAAGAAGTTTCAAGAGGAAGCTCTTGTAGAAGATCGGTGGAAAAGTGAGAGGATCGTCGGTTATGTGACATCCTTGGAGTGTAACAGGGTTGGTGTGAAATGTTTGGGGAACCGAGTGTGGGTTCCTAAGTTGGGAGGTTTGCGTGAACGAATTTTGGAAGAAGCGCATAAGTCGCGATATTCGGTACATCCGGGGACTAATAAGATGTACTGAGACCTAAGGCAAATGTATTGGTGGTCGGGACTAGAGATGGCCAAATGGGCCCGGGCCCGAAAAAGCCCGACAAAAGCCCGAAGCCCAGCCCGGTCCCAGCCCCTCGGGCCCTAACAGGCCTTGATTTCGCGAAAATTCTCGGCCCGGCCCGGTCCAAAGCCAGGTTTAAGCCCGACCCGGTTTGTGTTAAAAAAAGTAGCCGTTTATAGTCGTTTGTTTTTTGTTTTTTTTGCCTCCAAAACACTATAAATAGGTAGTGGATGTATTGAGTTTGATACCAACTTACAAAAACACAAAAAAACACAATTCTCGCTTACAATTATCGATTTCTCGCTTTCTCGTGTTCATTTCATACAACTTCTCGTTCTTTCAATTTTTCCATCCTTCACTCAAAATGGCCGGCGTTAGTTCATCAAACGATCAAATTAGAGAAGTTGTTCTCGAACACGGACGAAAATCCGAAGTTTGGAATGATTTCAATATGGTGGTTCTCACCGACGGGAAAAAAAGGCACAATGCAAAAAGTGTGGAAACTAGACCTTAAAGAGGCACACCGATACCGCATGCAAGGCACGAGGTGATTCAACAAGTCAACCCATACTTGACAACCAAGGTCAAATATGGTCGTACGATAACATGTTGGCCCAGGAATTAACAACAAAATGTGTTATTCAAATGGGGTTGCCGTTCGGACATTTCCACAATCCGCATATGACGAAAATGATCCAAAAATGTCTACAACCTCGCTACACTCCGGTAAGCCGTCAAACTCTTAGACGTGATGCATTAAAAATGTGGAAAAATGCTAAAAATGAAATGAAAAACATGTTTGAACAAATGCCTAACAACATTTGTGTCGGGTTCTTCTAGTAGTGGTCATCGCCAAAGCTGGAAAGACTTAATGGCCTCTTTAATGAATGAGGTGCAAAATGAATCAAGTAAAAAATCCCGATATGACAGTAATCTCAATGAATTACAAATTTACATGAATACTAATTTCTCTTGGAATCAAGTTGATAATTTTGAAGAATTAAACATATTAGCATTTTGGCAAGAAAGAGAACAAGCATTTCCGGTTTTGGCATTAATGGCCCGTGATATACTAACAGTCCAAGCTAGTACCGTAGCTTCGGAGTCCGCCTTTTCTCTTAGTGGCAGGATCATTTCGGCCCGTCGGACAAGATTAACCCCGGTGTCAGTAGAAGCTTGCGTTTGTTTGAAGGACTACTTGGATAGCTTGAAAGAATTCAAGACCGAACGAACCTATAGGCGGAGCTTGATGGAGTGGAAGCAAATCTTGAAGAAAACAAAAGTGGCCAACTAAGTACCCCGCCAAGTACCGATTGTGAAAGTAATGTATCACGTTACGACGACGACGAGATCGACCCTGAAGAACAACTCGATGTTGATGAACTCGATGATCCTACGACTCTTACTAGACTTAAAACGACCGGAACTCTTGCATACTATCCACCATACGAGGACGAGGATTAAGAGTATTTTTCTTTATAATTCAATAAATGTACTTCTTTAAATGTATTTTTCTTTATAATTTATATAAAATTAATAGAACGTATTTTTCTTTATATATGAAATTCTAATAGAACGTATTTTTAAGTATGTTTGAGTGACCCAATTAAGTATTTTATAGTGGATACGAATAATATTTACTAAAAATGTAAAAAATACATTTTTTTACAAAGCCCGATTTAGGCCCGGTTTTGGGCCCGGTCCCGGCCCGGTTCCTTAGGCCCGGTCTTTAAAAAGCCTATTCGGGCCCAACCCTCAACATCGAAGCCGGCCCGGCCTGGCCCAAAGCCCAGGCTTTTGAACAGTGTGTGGGCCCGGGCCCGCCCGTTTGGACTTGTCTAGTCGGGACTGAAGAAGGATGTCGCGTACTTTATGGAGCGGTGTGTGACCTGTCTGAAGGTCAAGGCAGAACATCAAAGACCGTACGGGGAGATGCAACCCTTAGAGATACCGGTGTAGAAGTGGGACTGTATCACGATGGACTTTTTCACGAAACTGCCAAGGACCCCGAAGGGGCACGATGCTATATGGGTGATAGTTGACCATTTCACCAAGTCGGCTCACTTTCTACCCATTCGGGAGAGCGATTCGTTAGAAAAGTTGGCGAAGTTTTATGTCAATGAAATAGTGATGAGGCATGGAGTGCCGTCGTCCACATTCTTCGATCGTGATAGTCGCTTCACGTCGTCTTTTTGGAGGAGCCTGCAAAGGGAGTGAGGCACGCAGCTTTGTTTGAGCACCGCCTATCACCCTCAGACGGATGGACAAAGCGAGAGGACTATACAGACCTTGGAGGATATATTGCGTGCTTGTGTGATACACTTCAAGGGTTCGTGGGGATCTCACCTACCGTTGATCGAGTTCTCGTATAACAATAGTTATCACGCCAGTCTTCAAGCAGCGCCATTTGAAGCGTTGTATGGGCGTAAGTGTAGAACGCCGTTGTGTTGGAATGAGGTGGGAGAGAAACAGTTGGCAGGACTGGAAATCGTGCAGTTAACTGCCGATAAGATTAGTGTGATCAGGGAGAAGTTGAAGGTAGCTCAAGATCGTCAAAAAGCGTACGTGAATAAAAGAAGAAAACCGATTGAGTTCATGGTAGGGGATAAAGTGATGCTCAAAGTATCGTCATGGAAGGGTGTTGTACAGTTTGGAAAAAGAGGAAAGCTAAGACCCAGATATGTTGGGTCGTTCGCCATCACCGAGCATGTGGGAGAGGTGGCGTACAAGTTGGAGTTGCCTGAGGGGCTCCGGGGAGTTCATTTGACCTTCCATGTGTCGAATTTGAGGAAGTGTCTGGCCGAAGAAAGCATGGCAGTACCGTTGGAAGATATTAGTGTGGATGAGAAACTAAACTATGAAGAGGAACCATTGGCGATTGTAGATCGCAAAGTCCGGAAGACGAGAAATAAGGAAATCGCGTTGGTAAAAGTTCAGTTGCGCTTTCACAAGAGACAAGAAGCAACGTGGGAGTTGGAATCAAAGATGAGGGCTCGTTACCCTCGATTGTTCGAAGATGAAATTCCGGGGACAGAATTCTTTTGAGGGGAGGATGATGTAATAACCGTGTTCTTTTGAGATTAAATACTAGTTTTGGGGTGAAATGTGTGAAAAAGGGAAAAATATGGTGTGCTTGTGGAAAGGTATAAATGAGTGTAAAACCCTAGGGATTCTAAATCTCTCAGGAAAAAATTGTGTGTGCGGCTGAGGTGCGTTAGTGAGTGCGAGTGCATCAAGGGTGAAGACGATTGGAATTTTCCAGTTGTGTGAAGAATCAACTAGCAAGGTAATCTTCAATCCTTTCTCCTCTACATTCTAATCTTAAGGTCTAATGTGATAGAATCTGATTTGAGTTATTCTTCTTAAAGAAAGGAATTGGAGACTGTGTGTGTTCTCCTTTTATGTGGGTTGAAATTGAATGGGTTAGATGCTAAGATAATCGTTAATAACTCTTCCCTATACTAATGGTTAACATCGAAAAAGATTTGCGTCAAATGAGGTCGTGTTAAATCGAAATTGTTTCAGAGTTCGCTGGAACCGAAACCAATGGAAACCGGAATCCAAAGGAACCGGAATGTGTTAAGATCCGGAACCATAGAGATCCGGAATTCCACAAAGGATCCGAAAGTATTAGTGTGGGCCGAATGGATCTGGAAATCCACCGTTTGGGCCAAAATGGATCCGGAACCCAACGGATTCGGAATCTAGTGAATTGGGCCGTAAAATCCAAAGGATCCGTAATGGTTTGGGCCCGGGACTTAGGATCCAATATTTTCGGCTGAGACTTTTCAAGTTAGTAAAATTGTGTGTCAGAGTCTTATCTGGTATTGTGTGTTGGATCCAAATGTAGGTGCGAGTAGAGACAATCAGTGCGAGTAAGAATTCCTAATCAGGAATTCAGGTGAGTTTTTTCTAAACCAAATCTTGATGGTACTTGTTTGTTTACTCGTACATGTATACTTATTATTGTGTGGTTGCATATAAATTGTTTATGCATGGTGTGATGTACATGGGGGGGTGTCCCACATGGATAGTTTGAACGGACTTGGTCTGTTCTTAAGGGCGGGTGTGTGCCCTAGATCAGGTCACAAGTGTATGTGTGACCGGAATTCCAGTTATATGTGTGTGGATGTTGATTTGCAAAACTAATTATTGCTTAATGTTTTCGCAAACTCATTCAAATATTATTTGTGGTGTGAAAGTTAGTTGAGGGATCTCACTAGACCTTGTGGTTTAACCTTCACATTTTCAAAACTGAAATCCTTTTTAGGTAAGCAGGTTAGTGTGAGCTCAGCTAGTGGGAAGGAGAAGATATGAGCGTGGGCATATGCTAGTGGCACTAAAGGACTTTTCCCTTTTCCAGTTAATAGTTAAATGTTCTCAGTTGTAATAGGGTTTATTCCTCTAACCCAAGTTTTGAATTTTGACTCTGTTTGTTGTGGGCCTTGTTTGGCAGTTTATATTAAATATGATGTCGTTTTGGCACCTTTTGGTGTGGGTTGTTACAGAGGGTATCCGGATGGTACTCGTATTCGGATAATCCGGGTGTTTTTGCATCAATTCGACAACTATTTGTATCTGATTATAGTGTTTCAGACGGAAAGGAATACGGACGCTGGTATCCGGGAGTAAGCATCCAGACATAGGTATCCGGAAAGGAAGTATCCGGACATGAGTATCCGGACATGGGAACCCGAAAAGGAGGTACCTGGGCGTCCTATCTGGATTGCGCTATCGGGTACGCGCTCCTGTGTTAGTCAACTTCATCCTATAATGGGATTCGTTTCCTTTGCGAGTTGAATTAAGAAGAGGCTTGAGTAATAGTTGAGAGTGATTGCCAAGGAATATTTGGGTGGTTCACCCTTCTCATTATTTATCGTAGGTGTTCCGTCTTGAGGAATCAGAGACGTAAGTGAAGAGAATTAAGCAAGGACAGCAGGTGAGTCTTTTTAACTGAAAATGCGTTGATTGATACAATAATTGCCACTTATGAAATGTTGAAACTGTATATTATACCTTGTTACGAGGCTGCATTTTTTCTTTATATGTTCAGGTAGTTGAGTTATTTGTATGCATACAATTGGAAGTGGACGTGTTAAGGCTAAGTCGGGGGGGGGGGGGGGGGGGGGTGTCCCGCTAGAGCTCATAGTGGGGGGGTGTCCCGTTTATGCCGTGGGGGTGTGTCCCAGTAAGGCAGTGTGAGTCAGACACGGGGTCACAAGTGTGTGACTTCAGTGTGCCATACACATGTGTAGTTCTTGAATTTGAAAGTTTTATGTTTCCGAGTTGATAATTGATTTTGAATGTTTATAATCTGTTATAAAGTTTGTTTAGAGAGAACTCACTATACCTTATTGTCTAACCCTCACCTTTCAAAAACTAAACCATTTTCAGGAAAGCTATTAGTAGGAGGCTCGGGCAAGGGCAATGAGAAGATTTAAGCTGGGGCGTTGGATAGAAGATAATTGCCTATTTACTTAGTATACCAGACTTTATTTAGTTGATTTCTCAGTTGTGTAATAGGTTGTTTTCGCAAACCTTACTTTTGGATCTGTTGTTACAGTTGGTATTTGGGGCCGTTTGGCGAGATACTTATATTAATACTGTTTTTGCTTTATTTCTGGTTATTAGTTGTTACAATTTTCAAGAAACACCTATAATTTTATTGTCTTTTGAATCGTAAAGTAAATAATGGTTAATGGAAATGATTTAGATTTTGTTTTCTTGGTTTGTATAATTTTGTACTTTTGTAAATTGTATTATAAATTTATATTTAAGTTTTAATTGTTTTTCAATTATACTAACAATATATAATTAACAAATTAAAATCAATATAGAAAATTGAAAATTAATAAATTGTATTTGGATTATTTGTTTATAGTTTTATAATATATACTAAATTTGTATAATAATCTATTTATAAAATTGTATTTTATAAGTTAAAAAATGGAAGTGAGGTGGTTGTAAAATTCGCAATTGTGAAGTTTTATTGAAATCATTGCTTTCTTTTTATATGACAAAAAAAATATATGACAAAAGAGGTTATTAGAAATTCCAATCATTATAGATGCTTTTATATAAGAGCATTGCAACAATGAAATTTCATTTCAATTGCAAATGAGTCATATCAGCTTTGCAATTATCTTGAAATTATCTCCTATAACAATGAAATTTCAACCACTTTTTAAAGTGACACCTCATCATAAAAAACTATATTTTAATCAAATAACAATAAAACTACAATTAAATACTCTTTACTATAATTTAATATAAAATATTTTATTAATTAAATAACGATAATAAAATAAAATAAAATATTTAATTTATAAAACATTAAATTAAAATACAAAGTAAAAATATTACATTAATCGTCATTTTCTTCTTCTCTAAATCTTTGTCAAATCTCTTCAATCAAATCTGATTGTAAACAATGATTCGTTGACCGATTACGTACTTATATGTGATTTTGGCGATAGTTTTCATACTCAGGAAGTATGCTACGAGAGATTTGAGGCGTAGTTATAGTAAAATTAACAGCATCGTTTATATCATCAATTTGGGAAAGAAAGCCTCGAAAAATAAAGGTAAAAAAATCATTTTTCATCAAGTTCTACCGAAAACGAACAAGTGACAATGTTAGAACGCCTGAATATTGAAAAAGAAAAAAATTCAGGTGATGAGAGAATTCCACACATCATTTGTGGAAACAGAAAAATATTAACTTATAAGTTAGCTTATTTTTTGGTTATATGTTTGGAAAATCATAAGCTAACTTTTTGCAACATTATTTGAAATAGTTTTTTGTGAATATTTCAATATTGTCCTCATTAATATTAGTTATTATTTATCAACTATTATTATAAATAAATAAATAAAAATTAAATAAAATTATTGTTAATTAATAAAATTTAATTAATATTAACTAAAAATTATTAAATTAAATTTTAATTATACATTGATATTAATTTTTAATTATTTAGAGTATATTTAGAGTTATTATTAATCAAAAAATTTATTTTTATTTATTTTTTAATATTAATCAATATATGTTAATTATCAATTACTATTATCTTTTTAATTGTTATTTGATTATTTTTTTCATGTTGTATGTAACGGTTATTTAAAATCATAAGTTAATCTGAAACACTGTGAATCTGTGATACCCTAATCTGAAACAAACACTTAATGTGATACCCTAATCTGAAACAAACATCGTTCTTGGAAGAAGTTTCTTACCCTAATGGACAACCGTGTTGGCGTTCCAAATTTGAAACAAACAGCGACGACATATTCAATGAAGAAGCAGAAATATCAATGAATTTCGTGGGTCTTCAAAACGAATTAGGCCGCCCCATATTCTCCGTCACCGACGAACCGGTCCGAGATAAATTCTTCCGACCGGTCGAATATTTTTGGGTCTTTCGTTGCAAACGGTTGACACCCGAATAACATCTCCCCTTTCTTGACGATATAGCGAGCGTCGTGTGACTCGATGGTAAGATCTTGTTTCGCTTTTCCGTATTGCAGTGGCACCGATGGATCGATCTGAACGGCCTTGTACACCACGAATTTCAATAACGGCATCTGCTCAATCGCCGCCATTGTCAGCTTACTTTCACTGACAGTTTTAATAACACCTCTAAGATTGGAGTAACAACGGACTTGAAGAAATCGTAAAGTTTCTGGTAACTGCTTTTTATCAAAAGCGTTGGCAACTGGAAAATGTGGAGGAGAGGTTCTTCCAAGAACATGGAAGACCAAATTAGGGTAAATTGAAATGTAATCGTGATTGGAGATTTGAAATGTCAAATAAGGAATTGATTTTTTTATTAAAAAAAATCAAATTATCAATTTACCAAATTATCCTTTTACTTTATTTTAAAAACAAAATTAATTATATTAAATGAGTGGCTCACGTTGGATCTCACGGTTACTACAAACTACGTAGTTCTTATTTGATTAGGCCCATATATATATGTATATATGGTGTGTTTCATTTACAAACCAAATAAATTGTACAAACCCTGCAAACCACTATATTAGGAAACAATAGATATATTTATGGTAATTATTATGATTCATTAATAATGATTGTGATATATATGAAAGATGATAACGTTCATTAATTATGATCATGACTTTAGATTAGGAAACATAATAAAATCAGATATTGATTAGAGTTTGTAACGTCCCATATTCATTAAACATTCAATAACATAACATAAGCATTCGGATTACATAAAAACTTGTCTTTTTAAACATCATTGAACTAAACTAAGCAAAATTGACAGCGGAAGTCTCTGTCTTCCACAGCCGAGCACTATCTATGGCTACCACAACCAAAGCTGGAGTCTCTCTAAACTCCATGCCTCCTTCATCTCCTTTCCTAGTTCTTATTAAGGGAACCTGTTGCGCGCTTTACCTGAAAATGATTTAGTTTTGAAAAGCGAGGGTTAGACCAAAAGGCCTAGTGAATTCCCTCCGTAAAACCTGTAATAAAAAAATAATCTCGTCTAATGCATAAAAAGAGTTCTCATGCAACACATTTCCATCAAACAAGGTTAACACAGGGTTCAGGGGTTCGCATAAGCTAAACCGATTGGGGCCCGTCGGGCACCCTCTCGTCTACGCCGAAATCCAAATGGACTCCTCGTTCCTTCATGTAGGAGAAAACAAATTCCAACCTACAAGCTAATCCTCCATATGCCCCGAGAGATCAGAGATCCCAAGGTACCCTGACCCATCGTGTAACCAACATCACATAACATATACATAAACATGAGACCACGTGCGTGAAAATCTTAATCATCATTCATTTGTAAATAATCATGCAATTCATGAAAACATGCATAGTTCTTATAAATTTCAGTCATGCTCGATAAGGAAACCATTTCAGTAAAACAGTACGTCATAAAAAGGGGATGAGGGAACTCACCTGACTGCAATTTCCTTTTCTACCCTCGAACCTTGTACCGACCGCTCACCTAATTAACAATTCACAGATTTAATTAGATGACCGCTTTATTCTCATCCTACGTTTCCCTTAATCCGGTCTCAACTACTCATTTAGGTCCAACTCCCGGTACCAGACTCCCGGTACCCGACCCCGGTACCCGACTCCCGGTACCCGACTCCCGGTACCCGACTCCCGGTACCCGACTCCCGGTACGGGCGACTACCGGTACGGGCGACTCCCGGTACGGGCGACTCCCGGTACCCGAACAGACGACGAAACTCCATTTCTAACGTCGAGGCTTCCTATCCTTAGCACAATATGCAGCCATTTACCATTAACATTATACTCAATACTGTTACATCTTTTCCTTACACCCAAGACCTTTAATTTCACATATTCCTTGATTATAATCCATTAATTGAATACATTCCTACACAGTGTTCTTAAATTCTGCCCAGACACAAAATCAAGAAATCAAGACAGCCCAAGGACTTACTGTAATCTCTACAAGTAGGAATTATACCGAGAGATTGGATACTTACCATAATTTGGGCTCTCCTTCTCACGTTTTGCTCCTACACTTCTTCACCTCGACTCCTCCTAGTACGTTGCTCAGCCGCCAACCAAAAGAATGAAACAGTAATACTAAAATGCCCTAGGGATCTGGGTTATTAAAACTTCCCAGGCTTTGCAGTTTAGTCCCCCAACAATATTTTCCTTTTCTTTCACTTAAGACACCAAACTAACAAATCTTAATAGAAACGGGTTGTTACAACACTCCCTCCTTAAAAGAATTCCGTCCCCGGAATTCCTTATTGGAAAAGCTGGGGGTACCTCGCCCTCATTTCCGATTCCAACTCCCACGTAGCTTCCGGGCCCTTGTGGTGCCGCCATTGTACCTTAACCAGCTTAGTTTCTTTGTTCCGCGACTTCCTTACTTTGAAATCCGAGATTGCTTCAGGTTCCTCTACAAAGTTCAATTTCTCGTCTACTTTAATGTCATCCAACGGCACCGCTTTGGTCACGTCGGCTAGACATTTCCTTAGATTAGACACATGAAACGCATTATGAATACCGCTCAATTCTTTCGGTAGCTCCAACCTATACGCCACTTCTCCGATCCGCTCAGAAATTGCAAACGGTCCGATGTAACGTGGGCTTAACTTCCCACGTTTACCGAATCGTACCACTCCCTTCCAAGGAGACACCTTTAAAAGAACATGATCTCCGACTTGGAATTCAATATCTTTCCGTCTTCTATCCGCGTAACTTTTATGTCGGTCACGGGCGACCTTCAATCTTTCACGCACCTGGACTATCTTGTCCGAGGTTAGTTGCACAATTTCCGGTCCCGCTAGCTGCCTCTCCCCGACTTCGTTCCAACACAACGGTGTCCGACACTTCCTACCGTAAAGCGCCTCAAACGGTGCTGCCTTAATGCTCGAGTGATAGTTGTTATTATAGGCAAACTCGATTAAAGGTAGGTGCCTTTCCCACGAGCCTTGGAAATCCAAAGCACAAGCTCTTAACATGTCTTCTAACGTCTGGATCGTTCGCTCACTTTGACCGTCAGTCTGAGGATGATAAGCGGTACTCATCTTAATCTGCGAACCCATTTCTCTTTGAAAACTCTTCCAAAACGTAGAGGTAAATCTGCTATCGCGGTCCGATACAATTGACGAGGGTACCCCATATCGGGTTACGACCTCGTCGATGTACAACCTCGCTAACTGTTCCAACGAGTAAGACTCACGTATGGGTAGAAAGTGTGTCGACTTCGTTAGTCGATCCACGATCACCCAAATGGCGTCGTAGCCCTTTGGAGTTCTGGGCAAATGGGTCACGAAGTCCATCGTGATCTGGTCCCACTTCCACATCGGTATCTCTAACGACTGGAGTTTCCCATACGGTCTTTGATGTTCGATCTTTACACGCGCGCACGTCATACAGGTCTCTACCAGGTGAGCTACATCCTTCTTCATTCCCGGCCACCAATAGTCACGACGTAGGTCTCCGTACATCTTGTTGGTTCCGGGGTGAATCGTGTACTTCGATCTGTGAGCTTCCTCTAGTATTAACTTTCGGAGCTCTCCGAGTTTCGGTACCCAGATTCTCCCACTAAGACACTTCACCCCTCGACTATCTTCCACTAGCGAGGACACTTACCCCACCATTCTCTCCTTCTTGAGATTTGCAGCCTTGAGTGCTTCAGTCTGACACTTCTTTACTTCTGCTAACAGGTTGAATGTGACCTCGGCCCTCATGGCCACAACCCTGGGGGTTTCACTTCTTTCCTTACGGCTCAAGGCGTCCGCCACCACGTTCGCCTTCCCAGGGTGATAATCAATCTTACAGTCGTAGTCAGTCAGTAACTCAATCCACCTTCTTTGACGCATATTCAACTCCTTTTGATCGAAAAGGTGACATAAACTTTTGTGGTCCGTGAAGATCTGGCACTTCGTCCCATACAGGTAATGGCGCCAAATCTTCAGAGCAAAAACCACCGCTGCTAGCTCTAAATCATGAGTGGGGTATCGAACCTCGTGATCCTTTAACTGTCGCGAGGCATACGCGATCACCTTCCCCCGCTGCATGAGTACGCACCCCAAGCCGAGCTTCGATGCGTCACTGAACACCACGAAATCGTCGGAACCGTCCGGTAAAGACAAAACCGGAGCGCTACTTAGCATGTCCTTCAACTTCTGAAATGCTTCTTCTTGACTCTCTAACCAGACGAACTTGACATTCTTCTTCGTTAAAGAGGTCAGTGGTGTGGCAATACGCGAAAAGTCTTTGATGAACTTCCAGTAGTACCCCGCCAGTCCAAGGAAACTTCGAACCTCCGACGGATTCTTGGGTTGCTCCCAGTCTCGGATGGCTTCGATCTTAGCCGGATCGACCATGATCCCCTTCTCAGACACCACGTGCCCGAGGAACTGCACCTCCCTCAACCAAAACTCGCACTTGGAGAACTTCGCATACAACTTCTCTCGCTTTAGCAACTCGAGGATTGTACGAAGGTGGCTTTCGTGCTCCCCTTCCGATCTTGAAAATATCAGGATGTCGTCTATGAACACTATCACGAACTGATCTAAAGAGGGTTGGCATACCCTATTCATCAAGTCCATGAATGCTGCCGGTGCGTTAGTTAACCCGAACGGCATCACCAAGAATTCGTAGTGTCCATACCTGGTTCGAAATGCCGTCTTCGGCACATCTTCCTCCCTTACCTTGAGTTGGTGATACCCTGACCTCAGATCAATCTTGGAGAAGTAACTGGCTCCCTGCAGCTGATCAAACAGGTCGTCGATTCTCGGGATTGGATACTTGTTCTTGATCGTGACTTTGTTGAGTTCTCGGTAGTCAATGCACATGCGCATAGTGCCATCCTTCTTCTTCACGAAGAGCACAGGTGCTCCCCACGGAGATGTACTCGGTCTAACAAATCCCTTGTCTAATAACTCTTGCAATTGAGTCATCATTTCCTTCATCTCGGATGGCGCCAATCTGTACGGTGCACGGGCAATCGGTGCAGACCCCGGCATTAGATCGATTCTGAACTCGATTTGGCGATCTGGGGGTAGACTTGTCAAGTCATCCGGAAATACTTCCGGGTACTCGTTTACTACACGCACATCTCCCACCTCACGCTTTTCTTTCTTGGCGTCCAACACGTACGCTAGGAACCCTTGACACCCCTTTCTCAAACACTTAGCAGCCCTAATCATAGTGATAAGGCTGGTCCTTCTATCATGACGATCTCCATAGATCACTATTGTATCTCCACCCGGCGACCGAATCCTGATAAGCTTTTTGTTGCACGCGATATTCGCATCGTTCGCGGCTAACCAATCCATACCCAACACTACGTCAAACCCTCCCATTGCCATGGGATATAACCTCGTAGGTAACAACCTCCCTTCTATATCAATGACACAGTCTTCTACTACTTCCTTAACATACACCCAACTATCATTCGCAGTTTCCACCTCTAGTGCTCTCTCCAAACGTCTAGGCCTCACCCCCAAACATTTTATAAAAGCATGCGATACAAAGGAGCGATTTGCTCCTGAATCAAATAACACCTTGGCACATAGAGAGTTTACTAGAAACGTACCTGCCACCACATCTGGGACTTCCTCCGCCTCTTCTGCAGTCATGCGAAATGCACGTCCCTTAGGACGCACCGGTTCTACTCCCTTGTCAATACCTTTTCCAGCCTGACGTTCACCATACGGAACTGCTCCCCCTTTCTTCACGTGTGGACAGTCATTACGCATGTGGCCAGTAGCTCCACACTCGTAACAAGTTTTTCCACCACTGCGACAATCCCTTGACAGGTGACCCGGCAAGCCACACCGGTAGCATGAGTTTGACCCTGCCATGCATTCTCCCCGATGTACCCTGTTACACCTCGTACATGGTTTTCCAACGGGATCCTTACGAACACGGTTGTCTGATCGAAACACCTTCCCTTTCCCGTAGTCTTTACCCGATCCATCCCATTTGCGCTTCTCGCCGCCCTTTTCAGTCATCTGACGAACCTTTTCCTTTTCAATCATCTCGGCCGCGTTAATGGCCGCCTGGAAGGTAGGGGGGTTCCTTGTCAGGACTAGCTCCCGGATGCTGCCCTTCAGTCCGTGAATGAAATGCTCTACCCGACGTTCCTCCGTCGGCACATACAAGTCTGTGAAGCGAGACTTCACAATAAACTTTGTAGTATACTCCCGCACTGTCATAATGCCCTGTTCCAACCCCAAGAACTCCTCCTCCAGTCTATTTACTGCCGTGAGCGGGCAGAACTGAGCCTTGAACCTGTCTACAAACGCCTCCCACAACATTCCCTTTGCCATTGCCGAACCCTTTCCCCCAGTCTCGGCCTCCCACCAATAAACTGCATCAGATTTTAGCATGGACAAGGCAAACATTACCCTGTCCCCATCAGCACACTTGCACGTATCGAAGACCAATTCCATTTCTTTCACCCATTTCATTGCCAAGATAGGGTCATACTCGCCCCTAAAAGTAGGGGGCTTGCATGAGGCAAAGGCCTTGAAATTGCACCCTTTAGCTGCTAACTCATTCACCACCAGAGAAACTTCCTTTGAGTGACTCCCATTGCCAGTCTCTACTGGGCTTGACAATTCTACACTCTCCCTGATCTCGCTTGCTTCTTTGCTTCCCGAGGCTGACTCATTCTGTTTGGTCAGGAGAGCTTGCAGAGTCTCCTGAATTTTACCCAGTTTAGCAGCTAGGTTCTCTCGGGTGACGAAAGTAGACCCGCGGCCTCGACCCCGTCCTCTTGGATGCGTTACCCTCCTTGCCGAAGCTGAACTCTCCTGAAGAGAGTCTTCCCGATGAACGGGGGCTTCCACACTCCTCGTCCTCCTAGTTGCACGGGTCGTTCTCAGGTTCGGGTCTCCCCCGTCCCCGGCCACTTGGGTGGCGGCCCGGCGGGTTGTTCTTCCCCGACCCCTTCCACGACCCCTACCTCTTCCCCTTCCACGGGTAACAGTTGCCCTTGTCGGCTCCACCGGTCCGTTCTCTAGTACCTCGTCCTCTTGATTCCTTGGCACAGCAGGTGCCGACCTACTCCTCAGGGTTCTTCCAGCCATTTCACTAACGCTGAAAGAAGACAATAATTAACTTTTGCTAAACATGACACAGTAAGCTTGCTATATAAGGTAAATTTAAGCACGCACATGTACCTGTAAGTTCGTAGTTACACTGGCCAGGTCTAGTCCCGAACTTACCTTACATGTTTGTCCTTGACACCTTATTTCCTAACGCATTTATAGTGGTTGTTCATAGAGGCAATCCTATGTCTCGGCTGTGTTCCTCATCTTACAGTTTAAGTTTAGGCCCTATTGGTCACCTAAATCCCTTAAACTAAGGCTCTAATACCATTTGTAACGTCCCATATTCATTAAACATTCAATAACATAACATAAGCATTCGGATTACATAAAAACTTGTCTTTTTAAACATCATTGAACTAAACTAAGCAAAATTGACAGCGGAAGTCTCTATCTTCCACAGCCGAGCACTATCTATGGCTACCACAACCAAAGCTGGAGTCTCTCTAAACTCCATGCCTCCTTCGTCTCCTTTCCTAGTTCTTATTAAGGGAACCTATTGCGCGCTTTACCTGAAAATGGTTTAGTTTTGAAAAGCGAGGGTTAGACCAAAAGGCCTAGTGAATTCCCTCCGTAAAACCTGTAATAAAAAAATAATCTCGTCTAATGCATAAAAAGAGTTCTCATGCAACACATTTCCATCAAACAAGGTTAACACAGGGTTCAGGGGTTTGCATAAGCTAAACCGATTGGGGCCCGTCGGGCACCCTCTCGTCTACGCCGAAATCCAAATGGACTCCTCGTTCCTTCATGTAGGAGAAAACAAATTCCAACCTACAAGCTAATCCTCCATATGCCCCGAGAGATCAGAGATCCCAAGGTACCCTGACCCATCGTGTAACCAACATCACATAACATATACATAAACATGAGACCACGTGCGTGAAAATCTTAATCATCATTCATTTGTAAATAATCATGCAATTCATGAAAACATGCATAGTTCTTATAAATTTCAGTCATGCTCGATAAGGAAACCATTTCAGTAAAACAGTACGTCATAAAAAGGGGATGAGGGAACTCACCTGACTGCAATTTCCTTTTCTACCCTCGAACCTTGTACCGACCGCTCACCTAATTAACAATTCACAGATTTAATTAGATGACCGCTTTGTTCTCATCCTACGTTTCCCTTAATCCGGTCTCAACTACTCATTTAGGTCCAACTCCCGGTACCAGACTCCCGGTACCCGGCCCCGGTACCCGACTCCCGGTACCCGACTCCCGGTACCCGACTCCCGGTACCCGACTCCCGGTACCCGACTCCCGGTACCCGACTCCCGGTACGGGCGACTACCGGTACGGGCGACTCCCGGTACGGGCGACTCCCGGTACCCGAACAGACGACGAAACTCCATTTCTAACGTCGAGGCTTCCTATCCTTAGCACAATATGCATCCATTTACCATTAACATTATACTCAATACTGTTACATCTTTTCCTTACACCCAAGACCTTTAATTTCACATATTCCTTGATTATAATCCATTAATTGAATACATTCCTACACAGTGTTCTTAAATTCTGCCCAGACACAAAATCAAGAAATCATGACAGCCCAAGGACTTACTGTAATCTCTACAAGTAGGAATTATACTGAGAGATTGGATACTTACCACAATTTGGGCTCTCCTTCTCACGTTTTGCTCCTACACTTCTTCACCTCGACTCCTCCTAGTGCGTTGCTCAGCCGCCAACCAAAAGAATGAAACAGTAATACTAAAATGCCCTAGGGATCTAGGTTATTAAAACTTCCCAGGCTTTGCAGTTTAGTCCCCCAACAATATTTTCCTTTTCTTTCACTTAAGACACCAAACTAACAAATCTTAATAGAAACGGGTTGTTACAGAGTTGATGAACGGCTAAGATTGGTTTGTAGGGTTTGTACAATCTATTTGGTTTGTAAAGGAAACGGACCATATATATATATATATATATATTAGGGAATTTAATTAAAATAATCAAAGTTTGACTTTGACTTACCAAAATACTCATTTCTCTCCCCAATTTGCCGAAATACACATAAAACCCGCGATGGGTCCCGCGATCGCGGGATAGGCACACGTGGCCCGCTATTTTAGCCAAAAGGTCCCGTGGCACCCCCCAACTATGCCCGCGGTTACAGTTTTGGTCCCTCCCCACGACTGACCCCGCGACCATCCCGCGATTAGACAAAAATGACATTTTTGGTCCTTTTTGCACGAATCTTTGCATGCTTTTACTGTTTTTTTCCACAATTATTGTACTTTGAAGACCAATTTGTGGTTCAAATTCACTGGCATGTTTGAGATTTCATCCATAAATATCAGTAAAATGCAATTCATAATTCACACCATTCCATCCTTCTTTCTTGCTTTCTTTCACTTGCTTTCTTTCTTCAGTAAACAAATGGCATCGTCATCTAACCCATCGTCTACACCTGAAAGAATGCCACTTAAACTCCAGAAGGCGATAGCAGCAAGGGAAAAGGAAATAGACCAACTGACAGAAGAGTGGAAACAGATGATGGCCAGGAAGAATGTCCACTTGACAAGGATCGAAGTGGAAGAAAAGGAGATCAAAAGGATGAAAGGGGATATAAAAGATAGGGAGGCTCGTATTCGTTGAGAAAAAGAAGACATTCACCACATTTTGCAAGACTTCGCAATTCTTCAAGCGAAGGTAAGCGAGAAGCAAAGTTGGATTGATCAAACTAAAGCAATTTTCAGTAGGTGTTGTTTTAGTACTTTGTTGTTTATGTGTTGTTGTTTTGTACTTTTCCAGTTCGACATTGTTGTTTCGTTCTTTTCCTATTTGTATGTTGTTGTTTAATTTGTCATGAATAAAGGTCTTTAATTTGTCTGAAAAGTAGTGTTTAAGTAGTCTGAAATTTGTATAAAAAGTGGTTCATATTAAAAATACAACTCATAGATGTTATACAAGATTATTTCATAACAAAAACATACTAATCAATACAGTACAAAATTATCCAAATTTAAGGCTACGACTAGACGATGGTTTGGTTTTTGACAATCCGGGTCGACTTCTTACATGCTCTGGCGAGACGAGTCTCAAAGTGTTAAGCTCCACTTTCTCGATGTACACTTCAATCACAGTATGACCGTCAACATACTGGCGTATGTTGGCTACATCTTCGTCGGTACTCAATTCTACCAGTCCAGTCAAGAAGTCTGCATTCGGCCTCTTAAAATACAACCTATTATATTTTGGTTCTTCATAGTCCAACTCTTTCATGATCTGTTCAAGCAGTTGCATAGAAAGATCCTCCACATCTAACATGTCAACATAAACTTCTAGACCACGGAAATAATGTCTTCTGGGTGGTTCCGTGAAGTACCCACCATGGTGGACTTTCATGGTGAACAACTGTGGATATGCATCTGTTGATGAACATTAATTAATATAGTTAGTTCGTAGAACAACGGTAGTAACAAGAAAAACTCAATGAAACATGCACACTAACCATATAACTCTTTGCCAGTGTCTGAAAGTGATTCAGATAAACGCCTAAAGCACCAAACATGAAGGTTTGGGGATGCCGTGTAAGAATACGTTAACGAATAATATGTTCTCGTATATGTGTTTTACGACTAATCTAGCGTGGGTTATTTATTGGCAAATGTGGATGTTTTTACTGCACTTAGGTCCCTGTCTTTGCTCTAACACAACTTAGGTCCCTGTCTTTCTATATAACCATTACTATTCTCTCCATTTATTCTACTACCATTACTATTGTCTCCATTTAGACTACTACCATTATGATCATCATCCCATGTTCTGTTTCAAGTACCTTTCAAAAGATAATTGGTCCCAATCAAGGGAAATCAATGTTTAGATCAGCGTACATAAGTTATGTTTGATAAATTACAACGGGCCGATAAAGTAGATAAAATCATGTTATATATCAAAACAAGCACACTAAACATACAATATTTATCGTCCCAATCAAAGGAAATCAACGTTCAGATCAACGGTATCATATGATATAGTTTCATGTGGCTCAAGCTCCGATAGGCCCTGCGTGTTACTTACTTGGCTGACTGAACGTCTACTCCTTGGCACGGTTGAAGGGGCGGGATTTGGACACTCTCTACGAGTATGTCCTACGCATTGGCACCGAGTACATTTTCGCTGTATCGAACCTTCACCACGTGATGGACGTCGTCGTTCTTTCTCGGTCTCCCGGCTCTATTCTTATCGTTTAACGGTGCATAGCATGGCGGAAGGGGGTCGGGTGGATACACTCATGCTTAAGGGGGTCCAGCTGGATTTATTACCTCTGCGTATGTTCTCCGATAAGTTTCGGACGTGAAGTAACTTACAGCCAAATCGCTGCAATCTCTACGACCCATATGTCTTGCCGCAACGATGGCATGGCCGCACGGTAACCCATATTTTTGCCATTGGAAACACAAACAAACATGGTCGGTCATATGGACAGTCGCGTGAAGATGGTTATCCTGAACCTCGTGCCTCCCATACCCGATTTCACTTACCCTCCATGTCGACGCGTGACGTGCCCTGAAGAGAACTATCTCCTCCGCCGCTGGTGTGAGTCTATTTTGCAGCTCAGCTCCTTTTCGGCGTCTTTGTTGGTACCACTCTTGTTAAAAGCTCCGAAAGTAGTCCATAAGAGTAACAATCGGACATCTATGCGCAAAACGGGAGAGTGCATTCACCGACTCTGCACTATTGGAGGTTAGAATGTCATACCGTTGTGCAGGAAAATGGGTCGCGGACCACCTCTCCGGTCCAACATCGTCCATGACTTTGGCTGCTTTCTTGGCACTAACTCGTAGAAGTTTCATGTACCGGTCAAACTCCCAAGCCGTATATGCTCTGCATGCCTGCCAGTAGACATCCTTGTAGGTGGTAATACATTTGTCCTGGGTTTTGGCGTTCATCTCCAAATGTCGACAACATATGGCGTGAGGGGCGTTTGGATACATGGCAGAGATTGCGGCGCTTATGGAAGGAGCCCTATCGGACATAAACACCAACCCTTGCGGGTCTCCGATAGCTTGTCTCAACATGGACAGAAACCAAGTCCACTCGTCCTCGGTTTCGGACTTGCCTACTCCGAAAGCTACTGGAACAATGGAGTTATCCCCGTCCATGGTAACCGCCAGGAACATCATACCCAAGTAAGGGCCCTTTAAATGGGCAGCGTCTATTACCAGGACACGACGCAGATTTGCCAGAAATGTGCGGATCTGCAAAAACGTAGGTGGTTTCCCTTTGTAAATGTTATAGTCTATAATGTGTAAACATATGACGTGTTAAAAAACGTACTGCGGGTCCAAGGGCAACGAAGCACATCTCAAACCGTCCATGTGAATCGGTCCTTATCTGGGTGACGGTACCTGGATTATGCAGCTGCAAATTATATAAATATGTTGGGTCGTTCATACGACTCCTCGAACGTGCCTCTCACCAATAGCAGTGCCCTGCATCGCGCACGCCAAGCTTGGTGGTAACCAATCGTGACGCCGAGCTGCTGGTGTACATCGTCCATGATGTCCTTTGGACGCAATGACCTGCTAGCATCAAGAAATTTGTTTTTCAGTATCGCACCCAAAGTCCTTTTGGTGGCTTGTTTGTGGTTGGGATTCAGTTGCGTCCTCGTACAAGTGTGTACGTCGTCCAACTTTCTAATAAGTAACGCCCCTCCTTTCTCTCCCGCGGGCCTCGCGTACATCCTCCAATTACAGTTTTTTCTCGCACATTCCACTACGTATCTGCCTTTGTCGGATCTCGGCGTGTGACTTTCGAAACCCTCTTCCATGAACTTAAGTCCGACCTGACTTGCCAAGTGATCCTTCGAATCAAATACTTGATCTCGGCGTGTGACTTTCGTAGGTTTGTGTATGGGTATTCTGGTTTGGAAGAATAGGGGCATATCAAAATAGTCATTTAACTGACTAAATGATTTATTACTAGGGGTATATTCTTCGTGATCGTCACTATCGGTATCTGGTCTGTCTATATCAGCATTACCCGTTTTGAAAACATAGGTTTTGTCATCAGCAACTCTAGCACAGCGTCCTTCTTGTGGTTGTTGTTGTTGCGTCTCCGGAACATAATCAGGAATACAGTCGTCATCAGCGTCGTCATCACCTTCGTCGTCGTCGTCACCTTCGTCATCATCTTCGTTGCACACCGAGGATTCGGCATACACATAAAGTAATTGAGGTCTTTCTGATTCGACTGCAAAGTGCATAAAACCAGAGATATCCCCATCGTTGCATAACTCCACAAATGACCAATCACCATTCTTGAACACTAACTTGCAAACAGCCGAATGGTCGATTTCACATTTTTGCATGGCGTATGCAACAAACTTCTGATAAGCCAAGTTTACTGGCCATTTTACACCATGCTTAGATTTATAAAGAAAATTCCACTCATTGTTGTCTTGCACCCATTCACCGTCGTAACATAAAAACAACTTAGCTTTTGCAACAGATGAACTCATTTTTTTAGTAGTATCTCAAAAACAAAATACTGAAGAAAGAAAGCAAGAAAGCAAGAATGAAGGATGGAATTGGTGTGAATTATGGATTGCATTCTACTGATATTTATGGATGAAATCTCATTGAGGAACATGAATTGCAACCACAAATTGGTCTTTTCCAAGTACAATGATTCAATATTGACGAAAAAAACCAGTGAATTTCAACCACAAATTAGTCTTCCAAGTACAATAATTGTGGAAAAAAACAGTAAAAGCATGCAAAGATTCGTGCAAAAAGGACCAAAAATGTCATTTTTTGTCTGATCGTGGGATGGTCGCGGGGAGGGACCAAAACTGTAACCGCGGGCATAGTTGGGGGGTGCCGCGGGACCTTTTGGCCAAAATAGTGGGCCACGTGTGCCCTATCCCGCGATCGCGAGACCCATCACGGGTTTTATGGGTATTTCGGCAAATTGGGAAGAGAAATGGGTATTTTGGTAAGTCAAAGTCAAACTTTGGGTATTTTAATTAAATTCCCTATATATTAAAACTTGTTTTAACATTTCAAAATTTATAGTATATATGTAATAATAAATTTTAATTTTTTTTAATTAACATGTTATATTATTTAATTTTTCTTTCCTACATTGGTTGTATTAATTAATATATTATACTGCTATAATTTTTTTAATTATATAATTAAATATTATAATTGATAATTTTTTAAAGATGTAATTTTTGGTCATTTTATATGCTTATAAGCTAGTTTTTACAAAACATGACTTCTTCATCAGCTATCTTATCAACTACCAACTAGCTTATCAGTCAACAACTAACTTATCAACTACCAACTAGCTTATAAGGCCATCCGTACCCGGCTCGGGATGAGCTCGGGATGGGATGCGGGATGGGCGGGGTCGATGCGGGATGGGCTACGGCCCGGGCGGGGTTGGCGGGGCGGGATGGTATCCGGGGATGGGATCCCGATCCATCCCGAAGGTTTTTAAAAAAAAAAAATTTAATTAAATTTTAAAAAAAATATATCCGTTGAACGGCTCTTTCTAAAAAAAAAAATTCTCAATTTAATCCCACTATATATTTAACCCTCAACCTCTTATTTCTCACACCTCTCAACCTCTTATTTTTCACACTATCAAATTCTCTCAATCTCACACCTCTCAAACTCTCTCAAATTCTCTCAACCTCTTATTTTTCACACCTCTCTCATCATGAATCCAAACAGAACACCTACATCCCGTCGTAACCGACCGAATACACCACAATCGCAAGAAGATCAACAGCTTGGTTTCCAAGCGTTTACACAACAAGGTTATCATCCGCAATTTTCGCAACAAATTCCGCCACAATGGTCGCAACAAAATCCGCCACAATATCCGCAACAATTTCCCCAACAATTTCACCTACAATTTCCGCAATAATTTCCTTACCAATTTACACGTCCCGGTTTGATTGAACAAGGTTTTACTCAGGCCAACTACAATCTTCCTTCACCCGCAATCAATCTCGACGACGACATTGTTCCGGAAACCCAACCTTCTACCCCGAACTCACCACAATTTATCCCGACAAAACAATCTAACCCGGAACCATCAAATCTGAGACGAACGAAAGCCGCCAAACAAACGTGGACGAGAGCCGAGGAACTCGCGTTAGTGTCGGCGTGGGTTGACGTTTCGGAGGACCCCGTGGTCGGTAACGCACAAAGCGGTGGTAATTATTTTTATTGTTATTATTATTATTATTATTATTATTGTTATTATTATTATTATTATTATTATTATTATTATTATTATTATTATTATTATTCTTATACTTAATTTTACATAAATGTAGGAAATTTTTGGGGCCGAATCGGGGATGTGTTCTTTACTCGCATGGGTCGTGAACCAGGTTATAGATCAACCCATCAACTCAATAGCAAGTTCAACGACCTCAATAAAAGAGTTAATTCGTTTGGCGGCATCTACAACAACTTGCTCAATAATAGATCAAGCGGGATGAGTGAGGCCGATATATCCCGAACGGCACACGAACGGTATGTAGCACGCCATAAAGTTGCTTTCACTCACGAACAAGTTTGGGACGTCCTAAAAAAATGTCCGAAATGGGAAGCCGTTCCAACGATGACGACAACTTCATCGCGGGGTTCAAAACGTACCCAACCTTCCGATGATGACGATGACGAGCAAATTCAACGACCCATCGAGAGAAACAAGGCAAAAAAATCATCAACGAGTAATACGTCCGGGGCGAATACGGACGAAAGTGTTACTCAGTTGTTGACGACGTTCAACAACAAGATTGATGATACAATGGAATACAAAATGAAAAAACTCGATCTCGAAATCGAAATCGAACGCTCAAACCGATTTGAGAAAGACTTCGAGTTTTTCATAAGCCCGCATGATCACCTTACGGGAAACGCTTTGAGGGCTACTTTAGCGAGAAAAAAGCAACTCCAAAAATTTCATAATTGGTATGAATGATATTTTGTAATTTTTATTTTTAATGAATGATATTAATTTTTATTTTTATTATTTATCTTATTTTTATTTATTAAAAAATATATAAATATTTTTATTTTGTTAAATAATTAAATGTATAAATAAAAGAATTAAAATAAATGAGGTGGCAAAAGGGTTTGAGGGAATGGGGTACGGATGTTTAGGGATCGTGAGGGATGGAGTGAGGGATGGGAGAAAAGCTGATGTGGCGCTGAGGTGGAGGGGAATCTTTGAAAGATGCTTCTTATGGGGTACTGATGGCCTAAGTCATTATCAGCTATCTTATCAACTAGTTTACCCGCCATAATCATTCAAAAATTGTTAATTTGGGATTTTTCCTCTTACAATACCATCAATCAAGGAAAACAATTAATGTCTAAACATTTATGATTCATAATTACTAAAATTTGTTAACATATTTAATATATGCTTGAAATGTAACTGAATTTACGTTATATATACACATGTGGGTATATATATCTCTACGCACACATGTCTCCTTTCACTGCATTCACCTTGAATCACTAGATAATCCATGGCTCCACGTCCCTTTTTATTGTGTACCTTTCTAGCCTTCTTCTTATGTTTCCATGGCATCACCGCCGTGGACTACCGTGTGATAAATGAGGCCGCCACCACTCCAGGCGGCATCCGTTTCACCAATGAAGTCGGGATTCCATACACTAAGCAAATAATGGGTACCATCAACAATTTCATATGGTCCGTGGTCTTCCAACAAACCGACACTTCCGACCAAAAACAACTAGATTTTGTAAACACTTACATCGTGGAGTTTGATGGAGCCGAAGCCATTAGTTGGGGCAATAACAATATTAACGTTAGTTCTATTTATTTAAAAGGGTACGAAGGGGACTTGAAATGGCAATTTACGTCCCTTATGTACCACGAGATGACCCATGTTTTTCAATGGGATGGTCAGGGTACGACACCGAATGAGTTGATAGAAGGGATAGCGGATTATACAAAATTAAAAGCGAATTATGCGCAAGATGGATTTGCAAAGCCAGGCCAGGGAGATAGGTGGGACCAAGGGTATGATTTCACGGCCCGATTTCTTGAGTATTGTGACGGGCTTGTACCTGGATTCGTTGCAAAACTTAACAAGATGATGAGGGTAACTTACAGTGTTAGGTATTTTGAAGATTTGACAAGAAAACCTGTTGATCAATTGTGGCAGGATTACAAGGCTAAATATTCATATTGATGTTTCAAAAATAGTAAAATTTGATGTAATAATTGAATTTGATAAGTTAGATTTAAAGAAGTGATTGATGTTTTTGCAAATCATATATGAAAGTTGTGCGTTTGTTTTAGTGTTCGAATTTGGCAAATGAAAGTATAAAATGTTTTCTAAAATCGAAAATATATTATTTGACTTTTAAATTATATGTATTTTAATAAATCATTGCTAAGTTTTGAATTAATACCTATTAATGTATATTAATATCTCACTAAATACCTATTACTGCAAATTAATTATATAGCATCTCTAGCAATTTAACTATTAGTATTTTCATCAAAGTAGAGCCAAAATCTAAAAAAAAGTTCCATTTTAAAATTTTCTCAATTGTAACATATTCGTCTAGTATTGATTATAATATAAAAATATTCAATTCACATAACATCCACAGATATGTAATAACCGTGTTCTTAATTGAATAAACGAAAGTTTTGTGGTGCAAAGTGTGAAAAGGAGGAAGTTTAGTGTGTTGGTGGAAAAGTATAAAAGGTGAGGAAAAACCCTAAGAATTTTAATCATCTCAAGAAATTGTCTGTGTGCGGCTTGGTGCAATCAGTGTGTGTAGAAGAAATTGAAATCTCTCAAGAAGATGTCGAAACTGAAGGATTTGGGTGTGGATTTCAGCTCCATTTGAGGTAATCTCCTTCTTTCATCACTTGTTAACCTGATTAGAAAATTTGGGAAATTAGGGTTGGTCTGTTGTTAAAATTTTTATGAAAGAAAAGAAAAGACAGTTGAGTGTTTTTCCTACTCGATTAAGTGTGGAAGAATTGGATGAATTAGCCCACTAAGTCGGCTAATAATTTTGACTCCTTAATCATGGTAGTTTATTATTAAATTTGGGATTGTGTAGTTTGGTTAATTGAAACGTTTGAGGTTGCGTAGTTTGATAAAGAAAACCCAGCAGTCCGGGACTCGCCAAGTCTGGAACTGCTTGTCTGGAACCCATAGTTCCGGTATGGATCGAGGTTAGATCCGGAACCCTTAAGTTCCGGAATTGGGCCTTAAAAGAATAGAGCCGGAACTCGATTTTTAATCCTTGGATCCGGAACTCCTTTTAAATTATGATCCGGAATTTTGGCAATTAATGGATCCGGTATTGTGCAACTATTTCCGGAATTGATGAGGGTGGCCAAAGTCCGATATTGAGTTATTCCCGGAATTTAAGTGAGAGGCCCAAGTCCCGGAAGGCCCAAGTCCCGGAATTTATAGTGAGAGCCCAATTTCCGGTAATTGGTTATTTGGAATTAATTATTTTAGTGTTGGGCCGTGGACCTTTGGACTTATAATCCGTAATAAACACTTTTCCACTTGGGCCTAAGAATAAAAGGAATCCAGAATTTATTTTGTTAGAGTGAGTAAAGGGGATCCGGTATGGGCTTTGTTATACAGTTCCAGTATTGGACCGACATTAGATCCGGAACTATAGTTCCGGAGTTGGGCTTTAGTTTTGCGGATCCGGAGTTTAAAATATGTCCCGAAATTAAAATATTGGACCCGGAATGTAAGTTTGGCCGTGAGGATCCGGTATTTCAACGGATCCGGTATTTAAGTGTTGGGTATTTTCGGCCGACACTTTCCAGTTAGTAAAACTTTGTAGAAACTAGTGTGTCTTACCTAGTATGTGTGTTGGGTAAATTGTAGGTGTGAGTAGAGACGATCGGTGCGAGTAAGAGTTCCTATTCAGGACTCCAGGTGAGTCTTTCTAAACCTAAATTTTTTACAAGTGTGTTTGATGGTTTTTATCTAACTGTGTTTTTCAACTGCTTTTATTTCAAAGCGAAGAGTAAGTGTGTGTGGCATGATTATTATCTAACTGTGTGTTTTATTTCAACTGCTTTTACTTCAAAGCGAAGATTAACTGTGTGACATTATGTGTGATTTAAATGTGTGTGACCATGCTCTGGTTTTGGTGTGAAATGGGGGTGTGTCCCATAATTATTATATATGAATTTGTTTCATATATGGACGGTGTGTGCCTTATTGCGCTGTCACAGTGTGTGTGACTATAGCGTGTGTGCTCTATTGCGCTGTCAAGGTTAGGCATGGCAACGGGGCGGGTATGGGGCGGGGACCCCCATCCCCGGCCCCGGCCCCGGTTTGTAATACCTTCCCCCGGCCCCGCCCCGGTTTGTGATACCCTCCCCCGGCCCCGGTCAAACCCCAGTCAACCCCCGGTCAAACCCCGGTCAAGCCCCGGTCAACCCCGGTCAACCCTTAATAACTAATAAAATATATAATTTTTTTTAATACATATATATATTTAATAAAAATATACATTTTTTTAATATATATATATATATTTAATAAAAATATACATTTTTTTAATATATATATATATATACCGGGTCCGGGGCGGGTCGGGGACCCCCATCCCCGGCCCCGGCCCCGTCCCCGGTTTTCTTAAATGGGGAATCCCCGGCCCCGATCGGGGCGGGTGGACCGGGTTTCGGGGCGGGGCGGGGCAATTTGCCATGCCTAGTCAAGGTGTGTGACTATAGCGTATGCCAGTAGCATGTGTCAATGTGTGCATATCATTTTAAAGTGTGCTGTTATGATTTGTATAAACTCTTTCATAACTGATTTATAAAAAAAATTAAATGTTTTATGGTGTGAAGGGAACTCACTAGACCTCATGGTCTAACCCTCGCTTTTCAAAACTAAAACCTTTTCAGGTAAGCAGGTAGTCGAAAGCTTGATTAGAAGTTGGCAAGGCGTGAGACGGATGTTGCACATAGAAGGATTAGAAGGTTTTCCTGGTTATTTTGTAGCTATGATCTCAGCTGTACGTAGTTAGGGTTATTTCCGCAAACCCAATTTGTAATCTGAATAGTGTGTCTATGTTGAGCCGCTTTTTGGCGTTTTAATTTAAAGATGTATCTTCTAGCAAGGTTGTTTGGTGTGAGTTGCTACAAGACACTCTCTACAAACAACTAGTATACAATGCTAAATATCTATAATATGGTTATTGAATATACGAGCTAGTGTGACAAACATGATATGGATTAATAAGTATAAGTTTGATTTATATGATGCGAGCTGCGAGGGTAGCATCAGAGCAAATAATAATGAACTCGAAATGTCTTATTTTGGAAAACGGTTTCTATGATGAAATTAATTGAATTGTTTTTTGATCAATTTTTTTTAATTAAAGAGTTGATTTTCGTCTAGTGAACTTATTTACATGGTTGATTTCGATTTTAATTATTTATAGAATATTTTTTAAATCTTCAAAGCAATTTAATGTTAGATTTAAAGTTAGCAATGATACTTGGTGTTATAAAATTATGTTTGGGATTCAATGGTATTTAGTATTTTAAAGTTTTCGACCAGTCGACTTTGAAATTTATATTTATTCTTTGGCTTGAAATTTTTATTAACACGTATGAATTGTATATACATAAATCATATTTAGTAAGTATTTTCAACTCAATAATATTTATTATCTCCTAAAGGTGGTGGAAACATTTTTATAGACCGTTATTTTATTTAGAAAACGAGCTTTATAAATTTTAGCAAGAATGAGATCCTGATTTTTTTTACTAAAATACCCTTAGGGTGCGTTTGGTTGCAGGACAGGGTAGGACAGGACAAGACAGGACAGAACAGCTGTCCAGCGTTTGGTAGAACATAACTAAACTGGACAGAACAAAACATGACTGACAAAATGACCAATTTACCCCCTTCAACATATGTGTCAAATAGTAAGGTCGTAGTTTAGTGGGCAACCTAAGTACAATTTCTCGCAAACCTAACATCAACATCATTCTACGTTCATAATTGCCAAATATTTGATACAGTTATCCATTTTCTTCGAATATATAATCCTCCAAAATCACTTATGAACATTTTAAAGTACTAAACAAGTAAAACACACAATAATTTACACTTAACTGAAATGAATCATTAGGTTTAGCATAAATTACCTGCTGGAACCGAGGAAAGTAGACTCCAGGGACAGAAGTAGACGGAGCACGGTAGACGATTGAAGCATATACCTGGAAGAAAATCAAAATCGATTTCAGCAAGAAAATCGAAATCGATTTCAGCAAGAAAATCGAAATCGATTTCAGCAAGAAAATCGAAATCGTTTCAGCAAGAAAAGCAAAATCGATTTCAGCAGGGTAGATCGAACCATAGAAAGACAAAATCAGTTTCAGCAAGAAAATCGAAGCAAAAAATCGAAGCATATACCTGGAAGAATCGATTGGAGGACTGGAAGAAATCGATTGGGAAGAACCGAAGAAGTCGTGAACTCGTGATGGGAAGAAATCGATTGGGAGGAATAAATCGAAACCCTTGCCAGAAATCGAATGAACTCGTGAGGCGCAGTAGTGATGGAGGCGTGAAGATAGAAAGGGGCATTTTGGTCAAATAATTCTCTGTTCCATCTTGTTCCAGGGTTTTTGATGGAACACGCGTGTTCCACATTTGTTCCATTTAGTTCTATTCTGTTCCAGCTTAAGCCATGCCAAACATGGGAAAAGATCCCTTGTTCCTGTCTGTTCTGTCCTGTTATGCCTGCCAAACGCACCGGTATTAAGTATGCGAAAAAATCTTTGTTTGACCATTTAGAAGGTTATTAAAGCAACATGGTTTTTCTTTGAGAATTTGTTTGATTTTGTCTTTTGAAATAAACTTAATATTGACAAGGTTATAAAATATTATATAGGCTAAAAATCCAGTTTTGTGGACCCAAAGGGTTGTTTTATTAGTGAAAGTAGTTAGACAAGTTGTTATAAATATGCATGTGTTGGTTCAAGTTTAAATTAAAGGATCAAAGAAAGCTTACATATCAAGTGAGTTCATGTAATTTATAAATATAGAGATGTGTGCATAGCATGCTATTATGTTTCAAAAGTTTTATAGTTAGATTATATATATATATATATATATATGTTTTACAGTATTTTTTTTTTGGAAAGGGTATTACAGGCACAACCCGGACTAATCCCTGACAATTTTGAAACTTAAAGATGTCTTATCAATGTTGAGGACGCCTGGAATCGAACCCTGGGTAGATGGGATATTCCACCACATCACCCAGGGCGATCAACCACTGCGCTACAACCTGATTGACTGTTTTACAGTATTTTCAGTTACACGTTTTTCATAGATAATAACTTTTGAAACGTATGAGATATGTGCTTTTATGTGATATTTGTCGTGTTTTTTGATGAACTAGAGCAAGTAACTGCCAGAATAACATAGTGATAACTTTGGTCGACCGTTGCTCGGGGAGACAACTCATATAAGTCCAATATCGTAGTGAGATAGCACATATACGTTTGGCGGAATGGTTATACTTTACGATCAAGAACATGTTGCAAGCTGTATGTTTTCACTACATATCTCAATAGTTTGAAGCTGAAAGTTTTTAGGAGGCGCTATAGCGAGTGGCTCGAAAGGCAAAACAAATGTTTTAGAAAGAGCTGGAAGCCTCTCTTAGCATCTAAAGTGTTGGAAGTTATGAAATTATGAGTTATCTTGTGATGTTGATAAATACATGTTAAGATTTCCTATGTTAAAATTTAGAGTTTAAGGTATAAATTAATCTTTTATGATTTATGTTTTGGTTGCTAGACATCATAATCTTGGATTTATGTTTCGGTTGCTAGACGACATAGCCTTAGATTCGAAGTTTTTTTGTCAATCATGTATTTAGAAAAACAATGTAGTGATTTATAAATCATTTTTATATTCTAAAGTTATTTAATTATTTATCGTATATAATTTAAACGTATTTATTGATATATGATTTTATTATATTTAACATAATTATTTTAAAAAGATAACACATAATTTATAGAATTACGTTTTTGGTAAATAGATAATACATAATTTATAAGTATAGGTTTTTTTCTGATTATGTACAAGTACTAATACAAAATAAATGACTTTTACCCACAAAATTAATCTAGATAAATTTTTGTCGGTGATTACCTAGGGATCACCCGGAAAATACCAATGGTTCGGTAGAATCCGATGTTTATCAAGAAAATACTCATGGATCACCCAGAGAATCCCTGGGTAATCTGTCACTGATTTGCATTACCCGCCAACTTTGTGACGGTTTTATGACGAATCTACCTTAGCGACAGATTTCCTAGGAAAACGTTTAGTAATATAGATAAGTACAAATCATATATAAAAGGATTTTACATACAAACTATATAAACCATTCTCAACTATTAATCTAGTCAGATTAATATCCAGTTTTATAAAAAAAATTGATTATTAATGATATAAAGTAAATTAATCATCTTCCATAAATATAAAATCATAATAAAAAAACTCTCGTTATTCCATAAAAATCACATTTAGTTCTTTTAGATTATTGTTTATACTAATAAGACAATTTGTAGTTAAAATTCTATCATCATATATATACATGTATGTATAATTATGTTTTCCAAACAAATCATTATCACGAAATTACTTGTGCATCAAGTATGAAATCGGTTTCTAAGTAAATCGACATTACATATAATTACTTGATTTTAATTTTTAATCCAAACAAGTTTCCGTATGAAGTTTAAACTTCTCTCCATAAACTACCCTTGATATTTCACAAATTGCAGAACAAACCTCAAGTTATCAAATTTAAAATTATCTCCTCATTTTGATTCTTGGTACTTTAATTTCAAAAAGATAATAAAAAATCATAGTTTGTAGGGTGTAGAAATGATCATTTGAAACTACAAGGAGTGTAACTGTAATTTGATCCCTAATCCAATTCGACTTTCCAAAACATGCATGCATCGCAATATGATTAATTAATGTATATACTTCATAATGTTCGAAAGAAATAAACCCTAGAAATTAATTTCAATGGAAATATGGGATATGAAAGAAAACAATACAACAAAAGTGGTTCACTTTCCCTCTTATCTCCCAAGGTTGTTTATTGCACCATCTTGCCTCCCCAAGTTCTCGATGATACTTACAGCAGTTGAAGATATGAAGGCCGAACTGTCGAAGAAAACCGTTGAAACGGAATGTTTTTGGCTGCAATTGAAGATTAATGAGTTAGAGAGTGAAGCACAGAAGATGAGGAAGGAATTGGTGCAGAGGATTTATGTGGAGGTAAGATCAGTAAAGGAGATGAAAGCAGTGAATGAACTAAGGTTGGGTGTGGGTGTTGGATCGACCCTTGGTATGCCTCGCTTTCGTGGAAAGATTTATGTGCCCGAGAGCGTTCCACGAGATGTCGTTAGGGCAATTGCGATTGTTGAACGAAAGCATCAAACGTTTTGAATTTTTTGCCAAAATCTTTTAGAATTAATATAAATTAATTTATGAAAATCTTGACATATATATGCCTTTTGGCTTCATCCATGTTGTTTATAATTAATCACATATCTATATAGAACTGTGATATCATATTTAATTACACGGCATGTTGGTGCGTTGAATATAACTCATTTGCTTTTGTTTAATCTTTTTTGGTTATTTATGTGCACGAGTGTCTTCGTATTTTCACCTGCTATGTGCATATAAATATTTACAAATTTGTATTAAGGGTTTATTTTCTCTAACCAATTTCATGGTAATTAAAGCAAAAATATTAAACGATTGTCCTCTTACTGAAATTGCCTAAATTAATAAGGTAATATTGACGTTTGATACGACCATATATATTTTTTTATAATTATAAATACTGATTTTACCCAAAACCAATTTGGAAACCTGGCATACATAGCTATATATCAAGATATTAACTTTAAATAAAATTATATGTAGTAAATTAATTCATTGATTAACATATATTAATCAATTGAATATTAACAATCCATATATAATAATCTATAAAATAATTCTAGATTTGTAAGTAGATGATCCATGGTTAACTATGATAGGTTGGGACTCACTAATACAGTACGGATTATGGACAATGAGGGAGATCTAGAGAAAAACCTTAAAAAATGAAAAAAATGAAGAACACCCTGGTCACCATTCATCTGGACGGTATGCACTTGTGCGTATAGATAAATTATGTTGTTTTTTTGGTTTTTATACACTTGTGCATTATGCACGTGTCCATGTTACAAATTACTTGTATGCACAAGTGCATGCCGTCCAGATGAAAGGCTACCAGAGTATCCTTCTATTTTCCATTTTCTTTTAAGATTTTCCTCTGAACTAGACCCTATGACCAATTAAGAATAAATATGAACCACTGAAATCCATCTAAAGCTATTAATTATATAACCCGTTACAATCCACTTATGTAGGGGGGTAAGGGTAGAAAATCAAAATACAACTAAACCATCGTAAACTAATTACCTGCTGACGGTTTTCAACATATAAATCAATTAAAGTGAACAATTACCTAAAATCCATCGGTTATTGATGGATTACCATTAAATTTCATAAAAGAATTAATAAAATGATGTAGTATTATGTACAGTTTATCGACATCGATACACATACAAAATGATGAAATCCGTTAATATTTATCGGTGAATTATCGATAGATTCTTATGACGTTCCAAGTTTGTCGCTATTTCATCGTTAGGTATCAAACATTTTACCAAAGATGAGAAAGATGCATAAGTATTTGTCGGCATGTATTATATATCCTTCATATAAAAGGTATCAACAGATTACTGGTGGATCTCGTTAGTCCGACATTCCCTTAATAATCTGTCGATAAACCATCTTTATTTTTTTTCGTCGGTGATTCCACAATAATCCATTGGAAGATTACGGACAATAGCACTCACTATAAAACAAATGACTACCACAAAAATCATTCTGGAAAATTTTCGTCGGGGATTACTCACGGATCATCCAGAAAATATCAATGGTTAGTATAATCTGATGTTTTTCGAAAAAGTATCAATGGATCGCCTAGAGAATCCCTTGGTAATTTGTCACTGATTTGAATTACCCACCAACAATTTAACCGGCAACTTTAGTGACAGTTTTGTGACGAATCATATTTTAGCGACAAATCTCAGGAAAAGTCCGTAGGCAAAAGTCTTTCATTTAGTAGTGACTAGTAGGATAGTTTTTTTTTTAAGGAAGAGGTTGAGGAACTAATGGACTTCGGCATGGCTATCATCCGTTAGAGTCTCAGTCGTTGATAAGAGCGACAAACGACATTAATACAAGGAACGAGAAAAGACGATTAGGATTGAAATATGTTAAGACAAGATAAGAAATGATCGCGGCGTGCCAACACATGAGCCGCCTCGTTAGCTTGTCTACCAATGGCATGAACGGAATAGTTGTTGTGATTTAAGAGAAGAGATCGGATATCCACAATAATATCACCGAATTCTTAGTTGTCCCGACCCGTGTCATAAATAGCATATGCGGCGACCTTTGGATTCAAAACGACATGAGAGAGACCTAAGTTAGAAACCTATAACATAGCATCAAGGAGAGCTCTCACTTGGCATTCTTTAACAGGAAGAAGGAAATTAATAAGAGTTAGCTTTGGCCAAGAAGAACTAGCCTTTAGTGTTCCAAAAGATGGCCCCAAAACCCGCAGAATTATTATTCACGAAAGTGGATGCATCGATATCAATTTTTTCTTTAATTAATAGTTTCAGGAAATTCTTTAAATTTGTATAACTTCACCATCTCTGTTAATTTCTTTTTGTACAAAAAAAGGTTGATATATACCGGCAACCCTAACCGGCCCACAATCGGCTGCCTATCCATAATGTGGGGGGCATATCTGACTCACTCAGCGATTGTGGCTATGAGGGTGTCTTGGGTTCGAACCCGAGACCTTCTGCTTTTTGTACAAAGATGTCCCCATCCATTACCAACTGAGCTACACGCCGTTAGCATCTCTGTTAATTTCTTGCTTATGGCAAATCTTTACTTTCTCTGTTTTAAACGATTTTATTTGTTTGAAATACTCATAAGATCCCAATAAAATAATTAAATAAAATCAAGAGGTAACGTCTCAGTCTCACCATTAATTAAGTAAAAAAATTAATGTCTCATAAATGGCTAGCAATTATAGTTCAACATTAACATATATATACACACACATGTAGACTAGAGATTGAAATGGAACTGAATTTACATAATTATGGACATGTGTATGCATCCACATATATATAATACATACACATGTATCCTTTCAGTACTCCAAGCACCTTAAGCCAATAGAGTACGTATCAATGGCCCCCCATTCATTTTTCCTATATATCTTCCTAACCTTCTCCTTATCTTTCCATGGAATCGCTGCCATGGAGTACCGAGTGATCAACGTTGCCGCCGCCACTCCGGGCGGCATCCGTTTCAACAATAAAATAGGAAGTCCCTTCACAAAACAAATAATGGGTACCATAAACAACTACATATGGTCCGTGGTCTTCCAACAAAACGACCCCCTTGACCAAAAGCAAGTAGATTCTGTCAACACTTACATTGTAGAGTTCGATGGAGCCGCAGGGGTCGCGTGGGGCAATAATAATATTAATGTTAGTACGGTTTATATAAAAGGGTTAGTAGGGGACTTGAAATGGCAATTCACGTCCCTTATGTTACATGAGATGACCCATGTTTTTCAATGGAATGGTGAGGGTACTACGCCTTCAGGGTTGATAGAAGGGATAGCTGATTATACAGTATTAAGAGCGAACCACACGCAATGGGGCTTTGCAAATCCGGGTGATGGGGATAGGTGGGACGAAGGGTACGCTGTCACAGCCCGGTTTCTTGAGTACTGTGATGGGATCATCCCATCATTCGTGGCAAAACTTAATAAGCTGATGAGGGTTACTTATGACGTCAAGTATTTTGAAGACTTGACAGGAAAGCCCGTTGATCAACTATGGCAAGAGTATAAGGCTAAATATAGACATTGATGTATCAAATGTATTGGAGTTAGATAATTAAATTTGATAATTGGAAATTAGGTTCAACAAAATGTCAAAATACGTGATTTATGTTTTGGAAATCACATGTTAAGGATATGCATTCCAGGGGGTTTTATTTACGATCGTTTGTTTATTGTTTTTGTTGGAAAATTTATATACCAATTAATTTGGAATTGAATGGAAATTTATGGACAGGGTTTTGACCTATAATTTGCTTCGGTTACAGTCAATAGAATTAAGTTCTATTATGGTGGTCTTTAATCTTTCGTGGGTTACAAACGTGTTCTATATATAAAGAACAAAACTCCGAGTTTGGGTAAGATGAAAAAATAATGAAACTACAAGGGAAAAGAGAACACAAATGGAAAACCGAGGCATCAAGTAAAGAAAAGATGTTCTCATGTTCAGGCATGAAGGTGAAGTTCGACAGAACTCGATTATGTATAGAGTCGTTGTATCCTAGGAAATCAACGCATCGGATGGGGCGAATCGGTTTTAAGGAATCCGTTTCCAACACGGGCCTCAACTCGATATTCAATCTTGTTCCCCGCTTACTTTAATTCACTTTTGGTGAAACAATTTTCCTACAACCTTAAAACCAAAATATCTTTCTTTGTTTCACCGAGCAAATAGTGGGATTTTGTTACGGTTGTTTTTCTACGCTTTTGACTCTTGCAACGATGGTTGTAGTCTTAAAGAAAAAAATTGTTCTTAAAGATGTTTACAAGAGTGAGAAACTTGTATAAACACAAGTGTGCATGGTTTTCTTTGTGGGAAACAAAAAACGGGTAATGCCATTCTTATATCCTCGTGAAGAGGATGATACTTAGCTTCCGAAACCAAATGTTGTGTGAGTGGTTTGGAATGAAACATGTGGTACTCGTTGCTTAAGAGTGATGAAATAAAAAACATGGATGCATATAGATATTTTAAACGACCACTAAAGATGACAACAACAATAGGTTGACATATTCTCTATCCATTTTAAAGAATGGTCAAAAATCACTTTAACTAAAATGTTTAGGCATGGGAATGAGGCGGGGATGGGCCCCCAACCCACATCCCAGTCCGTGTTTCCGATCCCAATCTCTGTCCCTGTCCCCATCTCCGTCCTCGTCTCTGTCAGGAAATATGATCACATCCCCATCGCCGTTCCCAACACGGAATTGGGGATTTTTCCCTATTTATGGGAGATATTTTAAATGAAATGTGTTGAGCACTATACTCGATCGATGATGATCCAACGTTTAAATCTCACTATTTCCAAAAAATTGCTTTAAAATGACTACATCATACGTAATTGTTTGATCAAACGTTTTCGACTCTCCATGGTTTTTATCGACAAAAGTAAGACAAGTCAAAAGAAATATTTGTAGCAAGAAAGATCAAAATACCATTTCTAAATCTAAAAGATTCTACATCTAATTCTTTATAAATAATATATTTAATATTTTTATATAATATATTTAATATACGGAGACGGGACAGGGATCACGTTAGCCGTTCTCGTTCACATCCCTGGTTTTTAACTTTCAGGGATCCTCATCCCATCCCCGGTTTTGTGAGGAATCCCCGTCCCCGTTTGGGAGGGGGTTACACCAAGTACCCCCAATAAGGCGGGTCTCATTCCCATACCTAAAAATGTTTTTAAAAAACCTTCTATCTTCCCCGCTATAAAGAAACCATCGAATATTATCTTAACAATAAAAAATTATGCAAAACTATTTTTAATTAACGGTATTAATTTACACTATATTAATGGCGTAACCACCATATAACCAGGACTCCAAGAGGTCCCCTTGGAATATTTTAAACAATTTTTTTTTAATATGGCTACAACTCTATTACCCATAAAACTTTGATTATTTATTTTAAATTACTATTTTTCTTCCTTTAAAATGCCAATTTTTTTAAATAAAAAAGTTTTTTAAGACAGTTTTCATGTATTTTTTGAAAGGTTTTATTGTTTATATATTTATCTACACTTGTAGCCACATATCATTTTTATTTATGTAAATATAGACATACTTATGTTGTTAGTCATACATTTTTAACAACTATTGTCTATAGACAAATATTTATAATTTCTTATTTCTTAACAGGATCATTTTAAACATTAAAATCGTAAAATTTTCTTACATTGTTTCTAGGCTCCTCCTAGATAAATTACTTTTTGGCTCCGCCCCTGCACTATATACCTAAAATATGCTCCAAACCATTGTCATATTGATACTTTTATTTTGGGAATAAATGTCTTTTGAGTAAATTATGAATAGGTATGTTAAGAATTACGAATTTGGTCCATTAACTTCATTTATTATAAAACAACCTTCCACGTATGCAGTTTGTTATGTGTTTGGTTCTTCACACTAAGACCATCAGCATCCATCCCTCACTAACCCACACTTTTTCACTGCCACATCAGTGCCACATCATTTTTCTCTTCCAACCCATTTTAACCCACAAACCCCCACATCCATCCCACACCACCATCCCATCTTTTATTTATTTATTTATTTTTGTTACAACTACTATTAATTTAAATAATTAATATTTTATAAGTAATTTGTAACAAATAATATATAATATTATAATTTATAAATCAAACTAATATTTTAACCTTACATAATAAAAAAAAAAAAAAAAAATACATAAATTTCAAATAAAAAAATGATAACTACTCGTTGCCTTGGTTGTTGTGTCTTGGAAGCCGTGAAATGTGTTCGATTAAATCCGCCCGAAGGTTATGATGCGTTTCTCGGTTTCGGACTTCTAACACGTTAGCGTCATATTGTTGGTCGCTAATCTCTTCGTCGTCCTCCTCATCAACTTGATTAGCGTTTTCATCGAAACGACAAATCGCGTTACCTTCGTCTTCCAATATCATATTGTGTAATATGATGCAAGCGTACATTACTCTTCGTATTTTATTCGGGTGCCACGATCTTGCTGGGTTTTGTATTATGTGCCAACGTTGTTTTAGCACACCAAAACAACGTTCTACATCCTTCCTTGCCGCTTCTTGCGCGGCTTTAAACCTTGATCGTCTTTGATCCGGAGGGCATTTGAATGATTTCACAAAGGTAGCCCATTCGGGGTATATCCCATCTGCAAGATAGTAGCCGTGTTTGTATTGTACTCCGTTTACTTGAAACGGGCACTGCGGTGCTTTCCCGTTGTATACATCGTTAAATAACGGCGACTGGTTTAGCACATTGAGGTCGTTGTTGGACCCAGCAACCCCGAAGTATGCATGCCAAATCCAAAGATCCTGTGATGCCACTGCCTCTAGCATAATAGTCGGCCGACCATAATCACCTCTGACGTACTGCCCGCGCCATGCAGTTGGGCAGTTGTCCCAATCCCAATGCATACAATCTAGGCTTCCTAACATGCCGGGAAACCCGTGCCTAGTTTCATGTGCGGCGTATAAACGTTGAATATCATCATAAGAAGGTTTACGTAAGTATCGCTTACCGTAAAGATTGACGATACATTTGCTGAACTTTTGTATGCATAAACGTGCAGTTGAGTCCGCCATCTTCAAGTACTCATCAAAGCCGTCAACGGATATCCCATACGCCATTTGCCGAATTGCCGAGGTACACTTTTGCATAGGAGATAACCCTTTTCTGCCTCTAGCATCCCAGCCCTGTTGAAAATATTTATACTCTCACTCAAGATCCTCCACTATTCGTAGGAATAGTTGTCTGCTCATGCGGAACCGTCTCCTAAACAACTCGTCACTGTAATTACAGTTTTCCGCAAAATAATCTGCAACAAGTCGGTCGTGTGCAGCTTCACGATCTCTAACTTGATCTGCTCCCCTCCGTCTCCGTCTTGGAGGCGAACTTGGTTCTTCATCTTGATCGAGAAGCCTTTCTACAACATTGGTTATTATTCCACAAAAAATAACGTAATTCATTTGACGATACGCAGCTAGATTAATTCCCCCGTCTGACGATGACGAAGACGAATCATAATATTTCGACGAATTCACTGATGAAGAAGACATTTTGTTTTGGTAGTAGAGAAAAGTTTGAGAGATTGAGAGAAAATTTGGTGGTGTGAAAAAATGAAGTGGGGAAGATGGGTATTTATAGGAGAGAAAAAACAAAAAGAAAGAAAAAAAATTAAAAAAAGAATAAAGAGGTAACGTCTAGAAAACAAAAAAAAAAGAAAATAAAATAAAATTAGAGAACCCGCACTGGTTTGCAAACCAGCGCTGCTTGAAACCAGCTCCAACCTGAGCGGTGGCGATGGTGTTTAAAACCAGCCAGCTACAACCAGCGCCACCGATGCGCATGGTCTAACTACTATCCATTTTGCTGGTTAAACTCAAGGTTATTATGGTATTTTTACCATTTTTTATTTATTTACTATTTTTCTTTTTGTTGAATCTTTCACTTCCCACCCCATCGCCCGTCTTCTACTACTACTTCGACTTCCCATCTTCGTCTCTTGTCTTCCAGATCATGACCAAGGTTTTTTAATCTAGGTTTGGTTTAGGTCTTTTAAATCTGGGTTTGCTTTAGGTTTCTAAATCTGGGTTTGATTTAGGTTTTTGAATATGGGTGTGATTTAGATTTTGGAATATGGGTTTGATTTAGGTTTTTAAATCTTGGTGTTCTTCAAGAGATAAATCTGGGTTTCATCTAAAACTATATGAGATTTTGTCCTTGTGCGCTTCAAAGATCTGGGTTTCAAAATAATTTTGAGTAATTACAGATTTGTTCCTTGTGGTTTGAAAAAATTGGTAAAATAATGAAAAAATATATATAAAAAAACCAATTTACCCTCAACTCATACTTAACGGACAAAATGGATGGTTGTTAGTGTGAGGGACCAAATCCATCATAAACTGAGTTCTTTTGTAATAAATGAAGGTAATAGACCAAAGCCATAATATTTAACATACCTTAGGGACTAAATCCATAATTTACTCTTGATTTTATTAAATGGCAACCGATTTCACAATCAAATTGAATAAGGTTCTCTTACTAGTGTTTTTTTTTTTTTTTTTTTTTTTTTTTTTTTTTGAAACAGGTTCTCTTACTAGTTATAATAAACAAATCGGGTTTTAAAAGAATCGAATTAGCATTCACAAAAAATTTTAATTTTACTTTTACTTTTAATTTAATTTATTTGTGAATTACCAGGTTCAATTATCTCAATACATCTCAATAAATTTGATATATCAATGTCCATATTTAACCAGGGGCGTAGACAATGGGGAATAAGGTGTTACCAAACCCTTCTAACTATAGTCCTAACAGCCTCAAATCTCCTTTATTTATATATGAAACAATTATTATTATTATTATTAAAAAGAAAGTCAGAAAAGAAAACCCTTTAACTGCCTCAACTCTCCAACATGCTTTCACTCTTTTGATGTGTTTTTTAATAATAAAAAGCAATTACGTTTTTTGTGTTTGGTTGTTTTAAGCAAATAACAAACTTATCTAAACTTTAGCTTACTAGTTTAATTTAGGGTCTGTTAACTAAAATGTTTATCTGGTAGGCGATTACTAAGTAAGTGTTTATCTTATCGTAGTAACATGACAATGACTCAGAATCTTGACCTGTAAGAGGTAAGACAACGAACGAGAGTCTTATCATGTAAGTAAGGGTGACTCCTTTTACCGGTGTGTGCTTACCGGGTAAGATTATGATACAGTGAGTATTCACGGGTTATTAACGTGTTTCTTCTATATTTGGAAAACGAGAAAAAGGATCGGAATCTGGCATCGAAGAAAGACCAAACAGTCCCTTACGCGACCTGCCCCGCGACTTGAAGCCGCGGCACAAGCCGCGCAACCCCCTGGTCGTTCGTCCTTCAGCTCTTTCTCATATCAGATTTGCTTTGAAGAGTTAGTTTCTAATAAGGACTTATCTTTAGGATAATTAGCATTATTAGGATTATTATTTAGTTTCTTTTATTAATTATTTAATTACTTTCCTAGTTGGTTTAGGATTAAGATTAGTTTGAATAGTTATCTTAATTAGCTTAGTATAAATAGGACTATTAGGTTTCATTGTTATTAGATTCTGAATTATTATTGATTAGTCAATCTTTTAGAGTTTTATCTCTAGTCTGAGAGTTTTCTCATTGTTTATGAGTTCTACGCTTGTAGATTCATTCGTTATTTGGATTTGACGATTGTCGATCCGTTCCACGCATAATCCTACTGTGTCAGGGTAACATTATGCATACAATGTCATTTTGATGGCAAATAATCTTACCAGTAAGTTTAGTAAAAGTAGTAAAAGTAGTAAAAGTGGTGACTCTCACTGGTAAGCGTTTTGGTAAACGACCCCTTAATACTTTGTATTTGAATGAATTTATGTAAATGTAATTACAAATAATGTAAAATTGTGATTTGTTGGATTTTAATAGCTATTGTATATGGATAAGTATTTAAATAGAAACATAAAATTTTTAAAACGATCTAACCAACTATGAAAGCATTGATTTCCTGGGTCCGCCCTTGTATTTATCCTTGTACTCCTGCCACAATTGATCTACGGGTTTTCTTGTTAGATCTTTAAAATACTTGACATCAAAAGTTTTTCTCATTTGCTTGTTTAGCTTCGCTACAAAGTGCGGAGTGATCCCATCACAATACTCTAGAAAACGAGCTGTGAAATCATACCCTTGGTCCCACTTATTCCCATCCCCGGGTTTTGCAAAGGCCGGAGGGAAATAATTTGCTTTTAGAATCGTATAATCCGCGATCCCCTCTACCAATCCGACAGGAGTTTTACCCTCACCATTCCATTGAAAGACATGGGTGATTTCATGGTACAAAAGGGAAGTGAATTCCCATTTTAGGTTCCCTTGGTAGCCTTCTAAATAAATGGAACTAACATTAATAATATCTCCCGAAGTGATTGCTTCGGCTCCTTTGTATTGCTTGATATAAACTTTCACGACATCCACGGGCTTTTGGTCTGAAGGGTTATTTTGTTGGAAGATGACAGACCGTATGAAGTGGGTGATCGTACCCATTATTTTCTCTGTGTAGGGGATTCCAATTTCTTTGGTGAAACGTTTGCCGCCGGGAGCGGTGGCAGCCTCGTTGATCACTTGGTACTTTACGGCATAGATTTCATGGAAAGATGAAGAGAAGGTTAGGAGGGTAAAGAGGAACCAGAGGTGGAAAGCCATGACTCATATACCAACTCGAGGTGTATGCAATAAAACGATCGGTTCCATGTATATATATATATATGTATGTATATGTGTGTGTACACATATATTTAAATTTTCAATTTTCAAGCATTAACTAAATATGTTAATTTCATTAGGGAAACGGAAGCCGGGGGTTATTTGTAAAAAATGTCCTTATTTTAAAATATTTATGAAGAGATGTCTTTTTTTTTCTTTTTTTATGAAAACCATTGACAAAAAGTTCTTTGACCAATTGATCAAAGTGGCCTTGCACTTTCTCCTTTTTCTATAATTCTATTCACCATTTTCACTTATACCCCTTTTAGTTACAAAATAGTTTTTAAAATAAATTACACTTTTAGTCCATATGGTTGTCACTTACACAAGTTTCGTCTCTATTTTTAACTAATAACACTTTTATTACTATGGTTGCCAGTTTGTTTCAGATTTGGCCTCTGTAACTAACTGCTGTTACAAGAGTCTATTAAATTAACAATATGTTGGTCTTTCGTCATATGTTATTTCCTATTAAAAATGAAAAAAATATATTATATTATACTATATTATATATATATACATAAACATAGAAAATCAAATCAGACTCTCCCACACTCTTCCCGGTGCCCGTTCACGACGATACCTCCACCCCCTTCGACAAAAGGTTGTGGCGGTACCCCACCCTTGATAGAAAGCTCTAGATTTGAAGCCTCGCTCCATCTCCTTTGTATCCAAAGCTCAGTAGGATCGATGATAGGAATGAAGATATGAGGTTCATCTCCATCTTCTTTGCTCGAGCCACAAGCATCCATCTCCATGGAAGGACACATTCATCTTTTCCTCTCTCCTTCTAACCATCGAAGAACGCACCCGTCTCATATATGGGTTCGAGTCGGTTTTTGATTTAATTCTTTTATTTAGGGGTTGATTAAGATTTTTTATTCGAGTATTGATTTTTGGTTTTGATTTGGGTTTTTGATTTAGTTTTTAATTTTGGAATCAAGTTTGCTTTGCAATCGTAGTTTGTTTTATATTTTGCATGTGGGTTGCTGCAAGAGAGGGGGGCTGATAAAAAGAAGTCGGGTCGAGGGTTCGTCGGGACTACAGGTGTCGAGGGGAAATGAGGCGAGACTTGGGTTTTGATTTGGTTGTATGTTGATGTTCTTGGTTTACATTTTTAATTATCTGGTGAAGGTAGGAGGTGGAAGGTGGCCGGTGGATGGTGGTTGTGTATCGTTAAAGTTTATTTACGAAAAGAAAAGGACAAAATATCTAAAAAAACAAAATTGAGATAAAAGGTAGAGTAAATTACGGATTCGGTCTCTGTAATTTTAAATTTGTGTTGGATTTGATTCCTAAAATTTGTTTAATCCAAGATAGCCTCCAGAGTTTACATTTTTGTAATACATTGGTCCTGCTACTAACGACTGTTAATTCTCATCTATTAAATGAGAAGTATTATGATCATTTCCTTTTTTTGTCTTTTTCTAATTTATCTTATTAAATTATAAAACCACACAACCACCCACCTCTTTCACATAACAAACATCACATTGTTTACATATATTCAAACACATACATGATACAATTTGGTATTTCGATACGAAACTACATAACATCTATATGACAATAATCAAAATCAACTTCCAGATAACTTCTGACAACTTCACATATAGTCATGTAAACAGATAAGCTCACAACTTTCCTTTCCATTTATTAGTTATACGTGTTTGTCCTGAAATGCATATTTTGAAAGCAAATTGACGGTAGACCAAATTGTTTAATGAGAAAATATATGTCAGTGAACAGTCCAATAAATCATTTAACATGAATTTTTTTAAATCATATAATCACTCTGTAGGTCTGTAAGCACTACATCCCTCCAAGACAACTAAACACAAAAGTCACTATTCAAAATGACGCACACCCCGATAAGACCGAAGTCAATATCAACGGTGGTTCACTACGCAAAACATATTCGTGAACATAAATATGCATACTCCGTCAAGACCCGAAGTTAATATCGGTAATAGCTCACCACATGAAACATATTCCTGGGCCAAATTATATGTATACATAACTCCTCCCCTGCATGGACCATTACATCTCTCATGCACGTGAACTTTTGTTGTGTAAGCCTCAAAAACCCACAAATCAATAATTACATTACATGCGATAATTATAAATAACATGTAACAAATATTGTAACCACAATTATCTATTGTAAACTAATTGTATCAATAAGATATAGCAATTAAACGATAACTATTTATAGATAAATGCATTTCAGTTCGTAAACGGTTAAAAGAAAACCCACCTCAGTTACGAGATACGACAATACAAAGCTTAACCAGTAACGAAACTCAAAACCGAACGTGAATATGAATAACGAAATATAGATCACAATCGGAAGGATTCAAACTATTTTAATACTCTAAACAAACTCTAAGGAGCCTAAACGACACCCCGAAAGATCCCAAAAAGACGGCTAGTAACCCATCTACCCCAAGTTCGAATCCAGGCGCTTCCAACTTGTGGCCACTGGGGATAAACTCAGGGCTGCACGCTTTAGCAGCTGGGGTAATTGCCTCACCTTGTCGGGATTAGTCGGGGCAATGTCCTCGGATACCCTTCAAAAAAAAAAGATCCCAAAAAGACTCGAAGCGAAAAATCGAACTACAAAGATTAATTAACACAACTTGTAAAAAAACATTGCACAAAACCATTGGGTTTTTTTACCCATATTCAATACCAACCTCAAAATTTTATGAACAAAACCCATAAAAACTTCTTTAGGATTAAAAAAAATAATACTTATCAAATAAAATATTAACCATAAGTTTAGAAAATCAACTAAAAATTAAACCTAACCTAAATAAAAAGAAGCCTTATTACCAATACATGAACGGATTATGCCAAACCCAAATAACAACAATGAATATACAAGGAAACTGAATCTCCACCATCAAGAACTAATTTCAACCTAACTTCAAAGCAACTAACCTAAAATTCTATCCAACAATTAACTAATTACATTTTTTTGAGGAAATGAAAGAGAATAAACATATACCTTTGACGCTGTGTTCTTGAGTTTTGGAAGAAAAGAAAAGATAAGAAAAGAAAGAGAAGGAAAGGTAAGAAATACTTGTATTTGTGTTCTTGAGATTGACGAAAAAGAAATGAAGGGGAATGAAAGAAAATAAATTTCCATGTTATTGAGTTGGAGAGAAAGGAAAGAAAAAATGTCCTTTTTACCAATATACCCTTATTTATTTCTTAGGGGCTTTTGTTTACCTCTTAATGGTTCTATTAAGAGGCAACATCTGAATCGCTAAGAGGTAAATCCTGTTTGGCAAAAAAAAATGTCTGCCGCTTAATGGTTCTAAAACCCTCTGAATGATTTAGCATCATGGGCCTCCCTTAACCATTCAGCACCCTGATTTCATTGAAAACAATTACCAAACAACCATATTTCATTTTGCGCTATATCGTAAAAGCCTCTTAATCATTCTGACCAGTTAATCATTCTGCACTAAACCATTCAGCAACTGCCAAACAACCCCTTAGTGAAAAGTAATTAATGGGTATATATGTAATTTTATAAATATTTTTGATTCTTTTTAAATTGTTTTCTTTCCTTTCCTTCCTTTTCCTCCCACATTTGGGAGGAAAATCACCAATATTTTTCTTCCTTTTGCTTCCCCTTCCCTCCTTAAAAAATACGAGAACACAACATATTTTTTTTCTCTCCTACTTTCTTTCCCTATCCCTTCCTTTCCTTCGTAAAAAGAACTCGAGAACACAACGTAAGAGATAGAAGAAAATTTCTCAACTTCCAACTTCAAAACCATCAATAACTTGAAGCGAAGAATAGAAGTACAAAGATTAACGCGACTTGTTAAAAAACATTTTACAATACCATCGGGGTTTTTTACCCATATTCAATACCAACCTCAAAATTTTATGAGCAAAACCCATAAAAACTTCTTAGGATTAAGAAAATAATACTTATCAAACAAAATATTAACCATCGAAAGTTTCGAAAATCAACTACAAATTAAACCTACCTAAATAAAAAGAAACCTCATTACCAATACATAAACGGATTATACCCAGGGACGGACCTACTAATACCTAAGGGGGTCAAGTGCGCCCTCTCCATCGATTATTGTAAGAGGAAAAAAAATGAGTCGCTAAAGTGGTGCACCCACTCACGTCTAAGTGTGCTTTTAGATATTTGAAAACAAAATTTATAAACAGAACAACTAGTTGCTGAGATGGTTGATCTAAACCTCTCAAGGTAACCCCTCTCTATGAGGTCTTGTTTACGAGGCTCACAAGGATCATTTGTTTATTTTTTTTATCTTCTAAATGGTGTTGTTATGGAACTTTAAAAAATTGAAGATATTCTAGGATATTTAAAACTAAAGGTATTAAACTAAATTTTTTAATGAAACTAATCAAAACAATGAGTTTTTGTTCTTCAATTATCACCTCAATCGTCTCATTTGGTTTGTATTTTCGACACATATATTTTGTTTCGCTTTTTTTAGTTGCCCTAAAGTAAAGTATTTAGAAACCTACAAAAAGGTAACGCTAATCAAATATAAATTGAGAAAATTTACGAAATCAACCAAAAAATCGAAAAAGTCTAAGAAACGGTGGAACTCGGCTAAACACATGGCAGACATAAGACCTAGTTTGCGTCTTACTCAAAAGGTTGATTTCACTAACAAAATTGTTTTATTTCTTTAATTGACACAATTGACTTGTCCCTGGTCAAACCATGTTGACTTTTCTCAATGATTAAACCGTGACATTGCAGGGTTGCGGTCCATCTTAAAGGTGCACTCACTCAGAAAAAAAACCTAGTTCCACCACTGATTATACCAAACCCAAATAACCATGAATATACAAGGAAATTCAATCTCCGCCGTCAAAAACTACTTTCAACCTAACCTCAAACTTCAAAACAAATAACCTAAAATTTTATCCAACAATTAACTAATTAAATATTTTGAGGAAATGAAAGATAATAAACATACCTTTAAGAGATGGATTAAATTTTCTCACCTGAAGGACGTTTGGTTCATTTTAAAGAATGAGAATGAAAATGAAAATGGGAATACAGGATAATAGAATATGAATTAGCATTCAATTGATGCTGTTTGGTTAAACCAATATAATTAGAGAATTTAATTAAAATACCCAAAGTTTGACTTTGACTTGCCAAAATACCCATTTTCTCGTCGAAATTGCTAAAATACCCATTTTTTCCGCGATTGAGCCCGCGATCGCGGGACCCACAACGACGTGGCACGACGTGGCACCGACTTTGGCCAATTCTCCCGCTAAGCCCCATCAAGAAACCCCGCGGCTACAACTCCCCCCCCCCCCCCCCAACGATGCCCGCGGGACCACTTTTGGCCCCTGTCCCGCGATCATGTCCCGCGATTTTCCATTTTTACAGTTTTGGCCCCTCCAGTTTGGGGCAAATTTATAAAAACATAAATGGTCCCTATAATTTTTAGGTTATCATTTTATGTAGTTCAGGTTTTTAATGTATTGTTTCCTTTCCATTTTAATGTATTTAATATAGAAATTAATTTAAGAAAATGTTTTCCCCATTTTAAGTTATTTAACAAGGAAATTAATTAAAAGATCAATTATTGCAAATCATCTTCCGAACCGAAAGGGATACAGTGCAGGTAAACAAAGAAATCTATGACTGGAATGCGTCCTGGAGTCCGGTGATGAAGTTAACCTTTTCCTTGATGACGTCATCCATTCCCGTGTAGCTGTCTTCGATTTCTTGTAGTTCCTCTTCTACTTCCTTAATCTGTCGTTGCACCTCCCAAACGTGAGCCCTAGTCATGGCCAATTCTCGTTTCTTCTCCGCTAGATACTCCATTTTCCCCTGCTGAATCCCCCTATTATGGTTCCACATCCCTCTTACCTTTTCGATATCGGCGTTCGCCTTATCAATGGATTTTTGCACTAAGGGAGTAATTCGTTGACTTTGTGGAAGACCCGTCGGCTGGGTACAATGATACATTGGTGGGCTTCTCCTGCCATTATCGAAGTGGTAATTCTCCCATGCCATCTCCCAGTCTGCTTCCTCCTCAGCCGTGAATGGATAATCGGCCGCAGTTCGCCCATGGTTTCTCCACTCCTCGTCTGTTTCCGGTACCTTCCAGGTACTTCGGCGAGCTCCATCGTTCAGTGGTTGGTAGGCTGTCGAACGTGAAGTTCCAACCCCATTCGCCGACCTGTTCCCCCTTGATCTTGAACCTCCAGCCATAGTGTTAAGAAAAGCGAGAGAATGTTTGTAAACGGTGTAAAAGAATGTATAAAAGATAGATAGAAAGTTGTGAATTACTACTTCATCATGCCATCTACTTATAGCCGTGAAAATGTATGTTTTTCATCAGGGATGTGGATATGGTCAAAGATTTTGTCTGAAAAGTTGCCTGCATGATTCGTTTGAATAGTTCACTGCAAGATTCGTCTGAAAAGAGCCTGTAAGATTCGACTGAAAAAGTAACTGCAAGATTCGTCTGCAAAAGTAATGCACATGTGAATCATAAAATAAATGCTTGTTCATCCAATAATCTCTGTATTAGGATTACCGCAAGTTTCATAAACCTATTTACTAGGTGTTGGAAAATTTTAGTAAAAATATGGTTTTTACTAAACTTTGGACACATTTAAATATATATATATATATATATATATATATATATATATATATGTTATATATAACTAACTCTTAGTGGGTTTATGTTCTCCTATATGAGAGCTTCGAAACGATATATAATGCGTCCAAAACGGAGTATGTGTGAATGAGATATCGATACTCAAAGTTGAGTAATTGGATGAAATTAGCAAAAACCAAATGGGTGTGGGAATGTGTCCCACATAGGAAGAGAGAGTAAAGTGTTGTTGCATGTTTTTACTGTTTTTGTCACACTTTTTAGGCTTCAAGTTAAATACTTTAACAAAATAATAAACAAAATTATAACTTCAAGTTAAATATTTTAACAAAATAAGTTTACACTAAAAATAACAATCATTTAATGTTACATAAACAACCTAATCATCTTGCCGTGGAACACAATGCGCATAAATGGTCTCCGCCATATGTATGCGAAAGTCCACAGCCTCTTGTTCGGTGCGGGAATGGTGTAAATCTACCACATCGTCTGAAATCAAGATGCTGACATTACGGCATACCCAGACACCGCAATCCCCATTCATCCCTTGCTGGTGTGGTGTATTCTTGGCGAACCTGTGACGGAAGTGCACTGACTTTTCGCGACGGTCCACATCCCCGAGCAGTCTAAAGAACTCCGACAGCTCATCTTTAAATGCGGCAAGACGCTCATTCAAAGCGTCTGTGTAGACACGGGCAGGGTCGCTGTCATATATGGTCATCAGCATACGAGGAAGATCAAACACTCTGAGCACCCAATGTTTAAGATGAATGCAGATAGGGATGTACACCTGAAATATTACAATATTAGACAACTTAGTTAGCAACCAAACAACTTAAATAAAATAAGAGTAAAACGATTTACATACAGTATCGAGGTACCGCCAAGAAACCCATTCCACACCATTGCATGAGTTAGCCACGGAGACGGGACCTTGATGAGGAAGGACCATGTACGAAAAGAAAGTAGTGTACATGATGGTCCACCTCGTGTCTGGTTGATGGGAACTTAGGAGCATGGCGACCCAACAATCCATATGCTATACACAAAAAATAGATGGTTAGACATGTAATATAAATATATTTTATTATATGACTATAGTTAAACTTCAATACTAACCACATCCTCTAATTCAGACAGCAAAGGGTCAACTGCCAGCAATACTGTGAAAAAGCAGGGGGTGATGTCCAGGTTGAGGAAAGGGATGAATATCAGGCGGGGGAGGTCACCAGTCTGGCACAGGTTCAATATCTCCGAGGCCGGAAGACGCTCCGGTGAAGCCATCTTTCCCTTTCCCGCTTTCTTTCTCGCCTTCTTTCCCGCTCCCTTTTCTGTCACCTTTGGCCTGGCTTTCTTTTCAGGGGGCGGTGTGGTAGATCTTTGTCGGCCAAATAGTGGGCTACCGAAACATGATGAAGCTTTCCTATTCCGCTTCGGCCTAGCAGGTTCTACCACATCCATCGGGTCAATTTCGGCTCCAAGAAGTGGTCCTCGAGAATTTCCGAGCACCGTAAGTCCTCTACCGACCCCATCGACTGAAAATTAACTTATTAGATGTTTTAAGTACAATTTCATCATGTTCACAATTAAACCAAAACTACCAAAATAACTTACAGTCATAGTATGTGGTGGCGGTGTGACGTACGACGGCCCCAGCATGTCCGGCCTATAATAGTCTGTCGCCGGTATCTCAAGGAGGTCCATGAATGACGGGGTGACGGACATCGACGTTGGGTGTGTATAACCCCATGCCGCCGTCATCCCAGTCTGCATGGCATATTTCATTTTAACAGTTACAAACCTAGGAACGAAAATATAACTATATTGGTCATTCAGTGTGACTTACACTCTCCGGGAATGATGAATAGGATGTGGTGCCAAACGACGGCATTTGGGTTGTGTAACCCTATGACCCCGACATCCCGACCTGTGTGACATTGATTATTATAAGAGTTAAAAATTTAGGAACGAATATATGACTACATTGGTTATTCAATGTGACTTACACTCTCCGGGAATAACGGATAGGATGTGGTGCCAAATGGCGGCATTTGGGTTGTGTAACCCCCTGGCCCCGACATCCCGACCTGCATGACATTGATCATTTTAACAGTTACAAACTTAGGAACGAATATATAACTACATTGGTTATTCAGTGTGACTTACACTATTCGGGAATGATGGATAGGATGTGGTGGCAAACGTCGCCGGTGCCCCCTGTCCCAACGGAGTGGAGATCGGCGTCGTACCGACAGCTAAAACAAATATGGAACGTAATATTAATATACAAACTAAAAGATCGTGGCCGACAAATTAAGTTAAACACTAATGCCTGACGAATGCCTCTAGATCTTGAATACGTGTGTCTAGAGGCCCGTAGACGTAGTCCCACAGCTGGTGTAGACTGCCACGAGATGGCTCGGTGGAAGTCGGATCTTGATGGGAGGAGGAAGGGGGCGCCTTATATCGATCGAAAGGGGGCGGATGATATCGATCGGAGGGGGCGGCTCGAATTGATGCTCAGGCCTCGCGTCATCTTCGTCAGATGAGGAACTAGACCCATGACGTCGTGCCTCCTCTCTATTGATAAAGGTCACGTTGTTTCTGTACCAAGGCGTGTCCCTCTCGGTATCCATAGCCACAAGGTTTGCGAGAGGCGGATACGCCGGCTAAATATATGGTAAAACACAAAAACTTAATAACAGGGAATAACGTAGGAAACATTGTAAACATAGTGAAAGAACTTACGGTGCTTGCCCGGCTGAAGAATGCAAGGCAATTGTTCCTATTAAGGTTAACAACCCTGTCCCAAGTCCCAACGGGTTCCCCTAATCAACCTGTCGGTGCGCATGGTGAAACTCTGACGGGCGATGGGAAACATCTCCAAGATCCATATCTGGAATTACACAAGAAAAGCAAGTACGTAAAAAGGAAAGCCAAACAGTCTGTATGTATTATTGTTTATGTTATATACTACTTATCTAACCTTGAAGGCGTATGTAAATCCACAAAGAGCCATATTTGCATGTATATCGGCGCGTCTGGCGATGGCTCGGTGCATCTGTCTGTAGGTATATGTCCAGATGTGGCTACCCCACGGATACCTGCTAAACAAATGCAAATCCTCGACGGCCGTAAGGACCGTCTCGGAAGCATACTGGCTCTACTCACGGCCCATGAAGCCCATCTCCACCGTCACCACCAAGCATACACGGACAACATCCTCGTCGCTAAGGGCAGAAAGACGGTCTTTCATCGTGTCCACGACTTTCCTCAGCCTCAAACGAGATGGTGGCACGTCAGGCCAAACCCTACTAACCCAAGTAATGTCTGATAACGGAGGAAGGGGGGGTTCGTCTCCAAAAAGTAGTCCTATAATAAGACAGAACTCGTGACGGCCAAACCGCATATCATGCCCGAAGACATCAAAATACATCTCATCCTTATCACCATTGTCGACCTCGACCTCTAGCTGTAGAAACATGTGGACTAGCATGGGGTCGCCACCGCTCATGGTAAGATCCAGTCATGGACCGAAAGATGTCCTTCTGAAGATCTCATCAACCCTAGCTACCTAATCTCCTAAACTGGCGAAGCACTGTCTCATCTCTACGATGAACGAAACGCGACGCCTTAACGTCAAGTCGATCGTTAAAAAATCGCGCTGCATAGAAAATTCACGGATGTTATAATGCTTGTTTGGTTTATTGGGTTGATAATTATTCGTCTGTTTTAGTTTTAGAAAATAACCCACTCAATCAATTGGACTTCCAGGTAGCAGGGGAATCACAAGGATTGCTTAAGTCCCCACATACCTTAGGGCTATTTACACCCGTTTGACAAAATCCAAATAGATATGTTGTGGGTTTTTTTTATTTCAATGTAACATTGTTAGGGTTTAGGGTTTAGGGTTTAGTGACCTAAGTTGCCATTCACTAAAGTTTAGTGACCTAAGTTGTCATTCACCAAAGTTTAGGGACCTAAGTTGTAAATTAGCAAAGTTTAGGGACCTAAGTTTGCATTCACTAAAGTTTAGGGACATAAGTTGTAAACTAGCAAAATTTAGGGACCTAAGTTGGCATTCACTAAAGTTTATGGACCTAAGTTGTCATTCACTAAAGTTTAGTGACCTAAGTTGTAAAGTAGCAAAGTTTAGGGACCTAAGTTGGCATTCACTAAAGTTTATGGACCTAAGTTGTAAATTAGCAAATTAGCAAATTTTAGGGACCTAAGTTGTCATTCACCATAGTTTACGGACCTAAGTTGTAAATTATCAAATTTTAGGGACCTAAGTTGTAAAAACACTCATCTTTTTATAACCAACACTTTAACATTTTTTTGGATGAATAACACCAACTTTTTTATAAAAAAACACTAATATTTATTTTATAAAACTCACTCTAACATTTAATTTAAAAAAAAAACACTCTCTTTTTATAACCAAAAAAACACTAACATACTTTTTTTATAAAACAAATTTAACATTTATTTCTATAAATAACACCAACTTTTTAAAAAAAACACTAACTTATTTTTTATAAACTCACTCTAACATTTAATTTTTAAAAAAAACACTCTCTTTTTATAACAAAAAAAACACTAACATACTTTTTTTATAAAAAAATTTAACATTTATTTCTATAAATAACACCAACTTTAAAAAAAAACACTAACTTATTTTTTATAAACTCACTCTAGCATTTTATTTTAAAAAAAACACTCTCTTTTTATAACCAAAAAACACTAACATACTTTTTTTATAAAAAAATTTAACATTTATTTCTATAAATAACACCAACTTTAAAAAAAATAAACACTAACTTATTTTTTATAAACACACTCTAACATTTATTTTTGGAAAATACACTCATCTTTTTTTAACAAAAAAAAACACTAACATATTTTTTATTAAACCAATTTAACATATTTTTTTATAACAACAAAGTTTACATATTATATATTTCAAAATTTTAAGATAACAACAAAGTTCAAACAACAACATTCAAACAACAAAGTTCTAACAACAAAGTTCAAACAACAAAGTTTAAACAACAAAGTTTACATATCATATATTTTGAAAATTTAAGATAACAACAAAGTTCAAACAACAACATTCAAACAACAAAGTTTAAACAACAAAGTTCAAACAACAAAGTTTACATATCATATATTTTGAAAATTTAAGATAACAACAAGAAACTACAAGAAGTTAAGAAAAATGACTTACCACATCCCTAAAACGTGACATCTTCAAACCGAGCGCGTAATCGACACGAGAAGTTGAGAGAGTTGGGAGAGAGTTTAATTGTTTATGGTATGGTGGTCGGATGTTGGTCCCCCACCCTCTCTCTTTATAGCCGACATTGGAGGGTGGGGGTTGGGATGACTTATAAAAAATTAGGGTTTCAACCCCAGCCATACACGTGACAGCTAAATCCTGCGATCGCGGAACAAAATGGCGGGACAGGGGGCCATTTTGGTAACAGCGGGCATACTTGGGGGGGAAATGTTGCAGCCGCGGGGTATCATGAGGGGCATAGCGGGACAATTGGCCAAAGATGGTGCCAGGTGGTGCCACGTCGTTGTGGGTCCCGCGATCGCGGGCTCCATCGCGGGAAAAATGGGTATTTTAGCAATTTCGACGAGAAAATGGGTATTTTGGCAAGTCAAAGTCAAACTTTGGATATTTTAATTAAATTCCCATATAATTAATAAAATAATATTTAATATAAACTTTTTATAACAAATATATGCCGTCCAACGTGAAAATAAAAAATATTTTTCATTCAACATCGAGAAATGAAGAGACATATGAGAAAAAATGACTAAGCGGGATTAAAATTTTCATTCTCCCCAATTTGATCAGGAATGAAAATTAATATATTTGAGATAATGATTCCATTATATTATATCAAACCAAACAACAATTTTCATTATCATTACCATTCCTGACCCTAAAAAATGAGGTTTTTAGGTGAACGTAGCAATTTAAGGAGATGATGGGTTTTATACTCTCTTAATTCCAAACTCAACCTGTAACACCCCGAAAATCGGAAACAGAAAACTGGGCCACAGACGTCCGCGAGGTGAGGACGTCCGCGAATCATCCGCGGAAGCAACAGAGAAAAATCGGGCATTTTGGTTTTGAAGGGTCGGACGTCCGCGAGAGGCCTGACGAAAATATCTTGTTTCTTTTAAGCTTTTTCTCTTCCTCTCTCTTCATTTTATTCTCAAACCCTAAACTCATCTTCTCCCCTCTCTCTCAGCCGATTACCCTCTCAAGAACAACCCCTCCCCTCTCCTTCCTCATTTCTTCACCAAATTAAACCCATTTCCCACCATTATTGAAGATATGAAAGCTTGGAGCTCTTGTGGATGGTTGGAAGCTTTTAGTTGGAAATTCATGAGATAAAGGTAACATTTCTTTACCTAAATACTAGGATATTGTTGATTTCATCTTCTTTCTAAGTTGATGCATTGTTAGATGATTTTGGTGGTATTTGTGAGGTAATCTTTCTTCTTCATTTATGAAGATTAAGGTTTGGTAGTTTTGGGGTTTTTGGATGGAAATTCTTTGGGAATGATTGTAAATGGTTGGATAGAATTATTGATGGTTGGAAATCTATGGATCTAGGTTTTGGCTTGAGGATGCAAACTTCATCAAAGGAGCTTACGTTTGGAGAAACTCTAGATTTAGCTTAAATCTAGCAAGGTGAGTTCAAGTTACTTTGCGAAAACTTTGTACATGCCAAAAATAGTATTTTCCAAATATTTGTGTGTTTTATTTGAAAAATATCTATGGTTGAGTTATTTGGTTAGTTTAGCTCTTTTGAAGTGTTATCCTCATAAATGTGTAAAATACCCATATTTGGGACTTTTGGATATTTGGAATGGTTAGAAATCATAATATGTCTTTAAAAGGTTAATTGCTCAAAATGAGGTTTATTTGATGGTTTGATCATGTTAGCATAATTGCTTTTATAAACCATTTGGAAAATGCACTTTTAGTGTGATGGGTCATTTTGAGAATATTAAGGGTGTGAGTCCTTTGGGAAAATCCTTTTTGTTTAACTCGTGTTGAGTTTTGGGGTTAATGATGATGTGGTGGTAATTGTTTGCCTAAACGATGTTTAAACGCATTTATGCGATGATGACCGTGATGTGGGTCTAGCAAGCTTAGAGCACTTTGCTCGGTTTTGACTTTGAGATAGTCTTAGGAACATTTGTCCGGTTTAAATGGCTCGATGTGGAGTCTTGTTTATGGGTTGCTTTTTATTGCACCGCATTGCATATTATTGCACGTTTGGATATTTACATGCTTGGGTGAGTGAGTCATTCCGAGATAGGCATGTTGTTTTAGACTGTATTGCATTGGATCCATAGGCATGTTAGTTAGTTGTTGGCAATGGTCGATTGGGTACCTCGGGGTTGGACCTAGGTACCCATGTTTTATGACCTTTCCAAGTAGGCACTAGGAGGATATAGTCTTGGGTACCACCTTGGAGGTTTGTGCAGAGATCCACGCCTTTGGGATTGATACCTTGGAGGTAGTCCCGATGTGCTGGGCCTTGAGGCGTTACCTTGGAGGTAGACGCTAAGGTGTATCTTCAATTACGGTGTAACTTGGGTTTCGTAGAGCAGAGTCGAGGAATAGGCATAACGTAACATGTAATTCCTGATTTCGATGGGAGGACAGAGATAGGCATAACGTAACTTGTAATCTCTACTTCCAGTTGTACGATGAACGTTGTATGTGTGGTATACTTATGTGTTACCTCCACCTTCAACGGATACGGGTCTCCCCCGTTTATGGTATTTGAATTTTAATACATTTTACGTTTGCGTGAGTATTGCTTCGTATTATGTTTTCAATGAAAGGTTATATTTATATGGATGGTTCGTTCCATGTTTTTCGCGGGTTGAGTATGTATTGTCAACTGTATTTGCGGGTTTTGCCTAAAATAGATTTATTCACATATTTGGGTGAATTGGGAATTCGTAACCCATTTTGGAAAACGCTTTACACTTTTCAGGAATGGTTTTCACGGATTTTGGGTGCGTTGGAAAATGAGTCGTTTATGACCGTTTGGGAAACCCTTTTTGGAAATGATAATCTTTGTCGCAAACTTTCATTTAAAGATTCATTTAAATCATGACTAAAACTACTACCTTCTGATTTATGATTTTATATAGTCATGATAAAATGCTTGAACTCACTAGGCGTTAGCCTAACCCTTTTTATTTGTCGGCATGCGCAACAGGTCTCAGGTTGGAAGTAGTTCTAGTGACACGTGTGAAAGGTCGTGTGCTAGTAAAGTGCTCGAGAGGTGAATTCGAGTAGTGAAGTCTTCCACACTTAGTTGGAATTAGTAACTTGTGATGTATTAAGTAATACCCGTTTAATTTATTTATTGTTGAGATTTTAATGTTTAATTTCTGAGGTATTTTGAGGAATGAATTGTAGGAATGATTTTACCTATTTTGGTTAATTTATTGAATTTTAAAGTTAGTTGCTCGTTCCAAATTCGAGGGTGTTACAAGTTGGTATCAGAGCATAAGTTTGAGAGATTTAGGTGTTGATTTTGGATACTTAGACTCAAACTAGCGTTTGTTTAAGTAAATTGGAGTGAAATTCACAATTTGGCACTTTAAGATAGGATGTTTCGAGGTCACTGAACGTTGTTAGAAGCGAGACTCACGTCGAAAGTAGCAAGGATAATAATGTGATGATCGTTGGGGTAGTGAAGGAGGTTCTAAGCTAATAGTTGTTCGAATAGATGGACAATTCTAGTATTAGTCACTTGGAGTGACGATAAGCATGATATTTACTTTAAGTAGACCGTTTCGGGTCAAGATTGATGGTTGGATTAGAACCATAGAATTATTGAGCCGAATTTGATTTGAGGAAAAACCATAAGGTTAATTGAGGTAATTTCCGACTTAGCCTTAAGAGGTTTGAATATCCGGATGACAATAGTGGACCGGAGGGATTTGGAGGAGTATGAGTTGAGTCGTTGACTGCCGACTAAGTCATGCACAAAGTTTATTTTGAAAAATAAATTGCATCAACTAATTCTTGTGTTTCCAATCCTTATATGGATTATGTTATGAAGTTTGGGAAATGTTTAGCACACACAAGATTTTGAATCATGTTTTTAACGTGCATGAAACCATTTTATTGCGGGAGTTGCAAACTCCGCCAGGATTTGTTTTGCTTTGTTTCATTATTGTTCAACATTTGTTTCGGATATAATGACAATCATATTTTCATGATGTATAAGGTGTTGGGCAATAACTACGGCTTGTGACTTTAACATTGGATCTCCTCCACATATGTTAGAGTTTGGACGAAAAGTTATCTTCCATTATGCCTATGTAAAACTAATTTGGAGAATTTGTTTAATGTGGGTTGTTAAACAATGTTGTTTATATGGTATTACCATAGAAAAGGATTTTTGAGATTTTAGCGTCTTATTCATGATTTTTGCTTATAGCAATTTGGCTTTGGAAGCACAATGTCTGGTACTATTTTGTTGATGTGAGGTCATTGAGTCCATTGAAGTTCATGGAGTTTTGTTTTACGACATGTTGAGTCGTGTGAGTGTAATTTCACAATGTGCATACTCTATTTACTTATGTGAAAAGTTTATAAGTTATGTTAGGCATTTTGTCCCACTCGAGTTTTGTTAAGAAATGTTAATTTTATGCCATAAGGCTACTAAAAAGAGATGAGTTTGGAACTCTAGTGTCGCGTAACTCTCCTTTCAAGAGTTTGTGTTATCAAGTATTTCGTTGCAAACAGTTCAGTGTATGGATTGACTTATACGTGGCTTAAGTGATGCATAAAAGAAACATTTTTGGTAACATTTCATAATAATTTGCTTGGTGCGCTGTCGGTCAGTTAAGTGTTTTATTATCAATTTCATGTAAATGCGTTATATCGACTTAGGGGTATGCATAGCTTGGTAACCATTGTTTCTCGACACTTTGATAAGCGAGTCATGCCTGAAAATGTTTTATTAACTCCTTGTTTAAATGAAAGACCAGTTGGTCAAAGCATGTTTTAGTGGTGTGGGGATCACAGATGGTTTATGATACGGGATATTTGAAAATCACGAATATATGAGTCGTTGACATTAGTCAATTTTGATTTGCCAAATATTTTGGAAATTTGGAAACCTTTTAATTTTGGAGAAAATGTGCATTTTGAGTATTTTTAACAAATACATTTTAAACATTGACGTTTTGACGTTTTATGTTCCAAGTACGAAACTTTGAGGAAATGCTTCGTGATGAAGATTTTAGAAAATTGTTTGTATAAAACTATAGTACGCGGAATTTCTTATGTTTTGAACATTGATGCGCACCGTCGGTGCAATTTGGGATTTGAAAATAGGTTTGAACCCTTTCTAGTGTCAACAAATTATTAACACTTATTTCCTCGTATGTTTTGGAAAAACGTATTGTTGTGTGCTGTTTTGTCAGAAACATTTTGCTCGTGTGTCGTTATGTGACCATTTGAGGAAATTTTTGAAATCAATTTAAAGAATCCCATCTTTTGAAATTTTGGTGTGAGTTAATTGGTGCATGTGTGTCATTACAAGAAATTTTTAAGAAAGCGTTACAAGCTTGCGTGCCTACCCCTAATTTGAGGTTTTTATGATGTTTTAGTCGATATTTTCAAATGACGGAAATGAATTGGTTTTGTCTTTAAACTTGGAACTTACACAAGTCAGTTTGTGATTGGACTTGGGTGTAACTATTAATCGTTTCATCGTTTTGTATAATAAACTGACGCGCGTAAAATTTTGTTGAGAAACCTTGTTCCATGCCATTTTATGGTTAAACGGGAAATTTTGGAGTCAAATGTCGTTTAGACTTCTTTTGAAATACGTGCACACCTTTTGTTGCACCCTGTTTAAAGTTGGGCAGTTACTTTACGTGCATGTCATGAGTCAATCCATACTAGAACCGTGGCGGTTCATTTTAAAAGAAGTTGTTTATTACGCTTTTGCGTTTTGTGAATAATCTGAACTGCAATGGAATAATTTTCAACATGATTTTCATATGTGGGACGAGCGTGTCCATTTTTGCGTAACTACCGAGTTGATAATAGTAGTTTTGTGCGTACGATTTATTTTGATATGAAAATATTTGTGTTGAAAAGATCTTTGTGAAGGTTTCGTGATTGACATATTTGTTAAATAATTCGCTTGAAAACCTTGAACTCGTTAGGACCTTGGAAAGGATAAGTAACCCAGTTAAGGGTAAGTGCGTGTAGCGCTTCGACGATGGAAGATTGGGTATTCCACGCGTGTTAGTACTGTAGGTCGAATGGTATCGGTCGAGGGGATGATGCCCTTTGTAATTAAGGGAATAAATTCGCTGTAACCCATTTTGAGGTAGGTGATATATTTAGGTGTCGATTTTTGGGCTTGAGGCCAAGCACCTTTAATGTAATCAGGGGATTGTAGCCGATTTTAAAAGAATGATGGTGATGGTAGTAGTAACCTTAAGATGATCAATTGTGATGAGTGGTTTTGGTGGAATAGCCTTCGTGTGTGGTTAATAAACCTGTTGGTTTGATGATTAATGTTGAGACGGATTTTGATGTCTATTAGAACTCGTTGGAGTTAATCGACAGTTAATGGTAGGAATGATCGGAATTGATGATTCTGTTGGGTTCGTTAGTGATCAAGCTTGGAGTGATTTAGAGTTTGAAACCGAAATCAAGAAATATGGAACACATTAAGGTTGGGAGACAACCGAAGTCGTCTAACTAGGAATCATTCCGGTGGTTAGAGTATTCTTCGGGACATAAGTACAGTGCACTTGAAGGGATTTTGATTGGTAAGAAATTGTTCGAGGAATTGTCTTTATAGACTGTGTGGGGGAAATTTAGATTCCAGTTAGGAATTGATGAATTATGGTCGACGTTAAGTCGGTTAGCTTTGGGTTGTAAAGGATATAGATTTCGAGGACGAAATCATTTTAAGGTTGGGAGAATTGTAACACCCCGAAAATCGGAAACAGAAAACTGGGCCATGGACGTCCGCGAGGAAAGGACCGGACGTCCGCGAGGTGAGGACGTCCGCAAATCATCCGCGGAAGCAATAGAGAAAAATCATGCATTTTGGTTTTGAAGAGCCGGACGTCCGCGAAGTTCCTTGCGGACGTCCGCGAGAGGCCTGGCGAAAATATCTTGTTTCTTTTAAGCCTTTTCTCTTCCTCTCTCTTCATTTTATTCTCAAACCCTAAACTCATCTTCTCCCCTCTCTCTCAGCCGATTACCCTCTTAAGAACAACCCCTCCCCTCTCCTTCCTCATTTCTTCACCAAATTAAACCCATTTCCCACCATTATTGAATATATGAAAGCTTGGAGCTCTTGTGGATGGTTGGAAACTTTTAGTTGGAGATTCATGAGATAAAGGTAACATTTCTTTACCTAAATACTAGGCTATTGTTGATTTCATCTTCTTTCTAAGTCGAGGCAGTGTTAGATGATTTTGGTGGTATTTGTGACGTAATCTTTCTTCTTCATTTATGAAGATTAAGGTTTGGTAGTTTTGGGGTTTTTGGATGGAAATGCTTTGGGAATGATTGTAAATGGTTGGATAGAATTATTGATGGTTGGAAATCTATGGATCTAGGTTTTGGCTTGAGGATGCAAACTTCATCAAAGGAGCTTACATTTGGAGAAACTCTAGATTTAGCTTAAATCTAGCAAGGTGAGTTCAAGTTACTTTGCGAAAACTTTGTACATGCCAAAAATAGTATTTTCCAAATGTTTGTGTGTTCAACTTGAAAAATATATATGGTTGAGTTATTTGGTTATTTTAGCTCTTTTGAAGTGTTATCCTCATAAATGTGTAAAATACCCATATTTAGGACCTTTGGATATTTGGAATGGTTAGAAATCATAATATGTCTTTAAAAGGTTAATTGCTCAAAATGAGGTTTATTTAATGGTTTGATCATGTTAGCATAATTGATTTTATAAACCATTTGGAAAATGCACTTTTAGTGTGATGGGTCATTTTGAGAATATTAAGGGTGTGAGTCCTTTGGGAAAATCCTTTTTGTTTAACCCGTGTTGAGTTTTGGGGTTAATGATGATGTTGTGGTAATTGTTTGCCTAAACGATGTTTAAATGCATTTATGCGATGATGACCGTAATGTGGGTCTAGCAAGCTTAGAGCACTTTGTTCGGTTTTGACTTTGAGATATTCTTTGGGACATTTGTCCGGGTTAAATGGCTCGATGTGGAGTCTTTTTTATGGGTTGCTTTTTATTGCACCACATTGCATATTATTGCACGTTTGGATATTTACATGCTTGGGTGAGTGAGTCATTCCGGGATAGGCATGTTGTTTTAGACTGTATTGCATTGGATCCATAGGCATGTTAGTCAGTCGTTGGCAATGGTCGATTGGGTACCTCGGGGTTGGACCTCGGTACCCATGTTTTATGACCTTTCCAAGTAGGCACTAGGAGGATATAGTCTTGGGCACCACCTTGGAGGTTTGTGTTGAGATCCATGCCTTTGGGATTGATACCTTGGAGGTAGTCCCGATGTGTCGGGCCTTGAGGCGTTACCTTGGAGGTAGACGCTAAGGTGTATCTTCAATTACGGTGTAACTTGGGTTTCGTAGAGCAGAGTCGAGGAATAGGCATAACGTAACTTGTAATTCCCGATTTCGATGGGAGGACAGAGATAGGCATAACGTAACTTGTAATATCTACTTCCAGTTGTACGATGAACGTTGTATGGGTGGTATACTTATCTGTTACCTCCACCTTCAACGGATACGGGTCTCTCCCGTTTTTGGTATTTGAATTTTAATACATTTTACGTTTGCGTGAGTATTGCTTCATATTATGTTTTCAATGAAAGGTTATATTTATATGGATGGTTTCCATGTTTTTCGCGGGTTGAGTATGTATTGTCAACTGTATTTGCGGGTTTTGCCTAAAATATATTTATTCACGTATTTGGGTGAGTTGGGAATTCGTAACCCATTTTGGAAAACGCTTTACACTTTTCTGGAATGGTTTCCATGGATTTTGGGTGCATTGGAAAGTGAGTCGTTTATGACCGTTTGGGAAACCCTTTTTGGAAATGATAATCTTTGTCGCAAACTTTCATTTAAAGATTCATTTAAATCATTACTAAAACTACTACCTTCTGATTTATGATTTTATATAGTCATGATAAAATGATTGAACTCACTAGGCGTTAGCCTAACCCTCTTTATTTGTCGGCATGTGCAACAGGTCTCAGGTTGGAAGTAGTTCTAGTGACACGTGTGAAAGGTCGTGTGCTAGTAAAGTGCTCGAGAGGTGAATTCGAGTAGTGAAGTCTTCCGCACTTAGTTGGAATTAGCAACTTGTGATGTATTAAGTAATACTCGTTTAAGTTATTTATTGTTGAGATTTTAATGTTTAATTTCTGAGGTATTTTGAGGAATGAATTGTAGGAATGATTTTACCTATTTTGGTTAATTTATTGAATTTTAAAGTTAGTTGCTCGTTCCAAATTCGAGGGTGTTACACAACCCCTATCTAAAAGAACTTAACAACATTAGTCCTCACATTTCTAAACTTAACTAAATTTGGTTATCACACACTATACATAAAAACCCATCGAAATCCCCTTCTTCCCACTACAACCTCACTATCAACTCTCCAAAACTTGAAGAACCCTATCCTCTTCTAGACACATGATACACCACATAGATTACCTCATCATGATCCAAGACCCAATGGCATCTCGTCCCTTAATTTTTTTTTTGTAAAATAAAGGCTTCTATCTTCAAGATCTACGATTTTAGAGGTGCGATTATATTAGGGTTGGGTTATTAGTGAATAAGGAAGTGGAAGGATTGGATATGTCCTGAAATTTGGACACTGTTGAGAAGGGAAGATGTTCCCAGAATGTGACATGACGGGATATACGTAGTCTCTTAAAGACTGGATCCTGTTTAGGCAAAATTTCACCAGTCTCGACTACGACCAAAGCACTAAGAACATTTATTTCACTTCTCCCTAAACACAAGTCAAATCATAAGCGTTTTACTCTTTGACCAAAGACAAAGTCGAACGTACCTCTCGACCTCGACCTTCGTGTAGAAATACACGACCTCGACCAACTAACATACGATTCTTCTATTATGTTTTCCTCATTCAATGCAGGTCAAACAACATTTATGGCCAAAGGACGAAACCGACAGAGCAGTTATAAACATTAAACAACAAAGGCCGTTGCGACCGTTATTAGAAGAATTCATGGAGTCATTATGTAACATCTCGATTTTTTTATAAAAGATGATGTTTGGGTTTATTAAATAATTTGAGTATAATTATTTGATAAGTTGTGACTTATATTGAGATGGATTAATTTTAGAGTTTAAACCCCAAATAAGTATGTTAATTGTTTTGTGGAGTTATAAGTTAAGGGGTAAACTTTAATTTTAATCTATAAGTTAAAGGGTGTAAAGTGCCAAGTGATGATAGTTGGAGGGCTGTTTAGTGCCAAGTGATGATAGTTGGAGGGCTGTTTGGTTAAGTAAGGTGTGATGTGTCATCACCACCGATTTTATGAGGAGAAAGACACACAAATGAGACACCTCCTCGTTTTATCTTTTGGTGTCTTTGTGTCTTGTGTGTGTGTTTCTGGCAAAAGAGAAAAGAGAGAGAAAGAATCGAAAGAAAGAAAGAAAGAAGAAGAGGAAGAAAGGCAAGTTGTTTCAGCTGGATCTTGGTAGCAATTTAAAGAAAACACAGGTGCTGTTGGATTTGAAGATTGAAGTGTGCAGAAAAGTGGGTTTTAGAGACAAAGGTGACTTCATCCACTTTTTGATTAAAATCTTGTTTTCTGTCAAATTAATTGATAAGACTCTTGTATAAACTGTTTTGGAACTGTATGGTGGTGTTTAAAACAAGCTGAATGAAACAGTCATGGTTTTGGGATGAATTTTTATGCTGCAGGTTGTAGTTTCCGGATAAAATGATAGTATCCGGAAACCTCTGTATGAATGTTTCCGGACAAGGCAAAATTATCCGGTAAGTGGTTTATTTTGGTAGTTCCCGGATGAATTAGTTACCGGACAGTATCCGGATTAAATAGGTATCCGGTAAGAATTGTATCCGGAAAGTTTGTATATTCGGAAAGCTTATGTATTCGGAAAGTTATTTTGTCCGGAAAGTGATATTTGTCCGAAAAGTTGTATTGTCCGGATTGGTTATGTTGTCCGGATTGGTTAGGATTCTGGTAACTACCCGGATGGGATTAGTATCCGGTAAGTTTGGGATATCCGGTAAGTTTTGTGTATTCGGTAAGATACGAGGTCCGGATAGTTTTTGTGGTGTCCGGAAACTCTAGTTGTTCAGTCACTTTTGATGTTCTGGATTCTTTTGAGTATCTGATAACTTGAGAGTTTTGATAACTCTTGGACAGGGTATAAGGGAGAAATTGAAATACAATCCTAGTAGCTTGAACATACTTAAGGTTGAATGTTAGTGTGTTATGCTAAAGGGTTTGGTTTAGGATAATACTATACTTGTGTATAGTATGTGTAATGGATCCATAGGCACGGTTATGTATTGTAACGAGGGATAGGCATAAAGTAATTTGTAATTCCCGTTGACCTGAAATGTGGAATAGGCATAAAGTAAATTGTAATTCCCATTTCGTAGAGGTGTTATGAAAGGAGAAATAGGCATAAAGGAACTTGTAATTTCTATTTCATAGTGTGATGTGAATTGCGGGATAGGCATAAAGGAACTTGTAATTCCCTTTCACATGGAAATGGAGAATAGGCATAAAGTAAGTTGTAATTTTCATTTCGTGGTATAGGATTCGAGGAATAGGCATAAAGTAAATTGTAATTCCTGATTTCTATGGGAAGGTCAGAGATAGGCATAAAGTAACTTGTAATCTCTACTTCCAGTCCAAGAAATAGGCATAAAGGAACTTGTAATTTCTTGGATAAGAGCATAATCTAGAATCTATAATGATTCGTAATAGACTCTTGATTTTGATAATGTGACTTACTGAATGTTAGTCATGTTCATGAGATCGGGTATGTTCCCGTCATTGAGATGAGCACGTGTACGGTAAGAATGGTGGAGAACAGGTTTGTTTATATGGTTGGATATTTTCAAACTGTTAGTGTTTTAATTTGAAATTGGATGTTCTCACTAGGCGTAAGCCTAATTGTTCAAATTAAATGTTCTTACCGGGTACATGCTCAGAGAAGTAATTGGGATGTGGGACGAGAGCTTTTGGAAGGAATCAACTTTTGAGATAAGCGGAGGAGTTATCTAACACATTGAGATCTTTTGATGGATTGTTTAGATAACCTAGTTAATCTGATTATAGTTGACATGATTCGATTATTAGGTTATGGGGAGTAGTCCATGTTTGTATATACGAAACCTCTTGTTTGATTCTCTTCTTATATAAAAGTTTGGATGTTGTTTTATCATAACTTGTTATAATTTGAGGTTCAAATTAGCCCTGATTTTAGGGCGTTACAATATGGTATCAGAGCATTAGTTTAAGCGAACAAGGTATGCTAAGTGAGATGCCTAGACTTAAGCTGAGATGAACTAAGTGATGATTCGTGAGATATGGGTAGAAGTACTAAGACGGGATAGTCTTAGAGTCGATGGAAATACGTGAGATTAGTACTGTAACGATGGTAACGAGGATTCTCATGTGTAGTATGTTCACAATCTTAATTAGCTACTGTTATTATGAATATATTACTACACAAGTATACTTGTTTATAAATTGTTACAGTGACTAATGATTGGTAAGGTATGTTTCGTATGTCTAAGATGCGTGTAACCATTTTTATGGTTATCTCTTTGTGTTATATTAGAACAATGGTGAATACATCAACAAGGTCTTCTAATTCTTCGGAGGACAGAACAGTAAATGATCGGGGGTTGGAAGGACAACCTGGAACTGGCGGGACCCATGAAAGTCCGCCTAGGCAACCTTTAAATAGGTGGTTTGGAAAGTCAAACTTATAGAACGAGTACTGGTACTTTTGATTTGGTAATGACGGAATCTACTATAGAGTCCTGTATGATAGAATAATAGTTAATGGTTTCAAAGTTCTTATCTCCTTAGATGATTTGAGTATGTCTAAAGCTAATATTGAAGCTTACACCATGAATAAAGGATTTGAAGCTTTCATGGATGGTTTTGATTATTCTTTCTAAGGATTGTTTGGTAGTTAAATGTTTCATTTGATGAAAAAAAAAAGATTTGTAGTAGTCTAGATGTGTTTATGTCAAGTTTTCATGTGTTTTCTTCATCAAAACGGTCTGGGTTTGAGTTGGGGGTGTCAAAGGGTTGAACAGGGGCTGTTACAGGTGCAAAATAGCTGTCCAGAGACTTGGCGGCCTTCTGCGCGACTTCAAGTCGCGTGAGAAACCGCGTAACTCACTGTTTCAGCATTTTTCAGTTTTGTTTCTTGCGCACCGGTGTCGTTTCAAGGCGTAATATAGGGGTATGGGTACTCGTTTTGAGTGTAAAATAGCATTTGAACCCATTGAACATGTTAGTTAGTGCCAATTCCAAATTTCAAATCTCGGATTTGAAGTTGGTTGTCGGTTTCGATCCGTTTTTCGGTTTTGCTGATTTTAGTAACCATAATCAAGGTGAGTTTTCTTTTAGCCATTTTCGAACTGAATTCATAGATTTTGAAATGGTTAATATGTATTATGTGAAGTAATTTTTATGTTGTTCGAAAAGAGAAAAGGTGACGGAAAAAGGAAGATTGAGTTCCATAGCAATTGAAGAAGGAAAATCACCAGTGATCATTATATGGAAAATGAAGTGGGATCATAATCTAATTCTACATTAATTCCATCAGGTAATTTCCAAATTTCAATTCTAATCTATGGATTTGTTACAAAAAGTAAATTTTGGGTATTCGTGCTCAATAAGAGAGGTGGGTAATGGAAGAATTAGAAGTGGACTTTAGTGCCGGTTGTACGAGGGTCGGTATTTTTGTTCGATAACGGAAATGCGGTTGTCAAAGGATGGTTGTATCTGGAGGAAAGACTAGAAGTCATCAATGCGTTCGTATTAGCAACTCGTTATGAGTAGTGTGGTGAAGTAGGAATGAAATATCCCCGACGTCAAATAAGAATTTTAAGGTGATCTTGTGATAATAACGTTGCATGAGTAAGTTTGAGATGAAAACGATGGGATGTGAATTGGATTATGATATGTTGGAAGAATTAGGTTCAGTTAGAGACCATTGTTGAAGAATAGGTTAAGGAAGTATCGATAGGTCGACTATTAACATTGACATCGGCAGCTGTGTAAGGTGTATGAGGCTGAAGTCTTGAATCAGAAGGTTGAAAGTTGAAGAACCACCTTGTAGGGGTGTTAGGATAGTGAAAGACTGTTGTTTTAGATAAGCGTTTTATTTACGAGGTGGATGGTTTGTAATGGATAAATGTATTAGCCACGAACGAAGTGAGTGTATAGGATATGTCGATATGTGAGGGAATGTGCCCTGTTTATGTAATGGTTTCGAATCACAAAGAGCTAGCAAGAAACGAATAAGTTTGAGTCAATTAGAAACTCGTGGGTTGTGGTTCAACTAAAGTTGGGGAGGGATAAAGTAGTGAAATAGACTCGGTTAATTATGCGGGAGAACATGAAGGTAAGTTTGAATGGTGTACGAATGACCATGAGGGATCTGGTCTGCTGAGAGATGTAATGGGTGGAGAATGTACGGACGAGTAGTGGTATCAATTGCCAAGATAAATGTGTCAACCAGTATGTAATATGATGTTAGAAAGAGGAAACATCATATGGAAGTCTTTTCGGGGATGTCGGATGAAGTGTACTATTTGTCAATAAAGATTGTTGGAGCATATGGTTTGTAAGATGGCGTGGTAATATGGCTAATATGGGAATAGAATGTCGGAACGGTAGTGGGTGTTATCCAAAGTGTTTTTGATTATATGAGTCGCTAAATAAGTATATTCTTGGAATCATTGGAAGTTTAAAGAAGATGATGGGTGTGTTAGTCAAAATGTCGTGTAGTAGATGCAACATCCTTAAGGAATGTGAGTTGCTTCTTATGTGTGAAAGAATTGTCCGAGAAAGTATTAGTTGAAGATCGAAGAATGTGTAGTAATTTCAAACGGTGGTGTCATTTCAAGATGACTTGGTTGAATGCCTTAAGATAGAATTTTGGTGCATCTGTTTGGTTATGTATAGTAATGAGAAAATGTTATCAGCATGTGGAATGATTGGGAGAACGAGGCAAGTAAAGTTTGGAGGGTGGTGCTCCACGCTAACGTGGGGAAGCAATGATAGAAAGATCGGACCTAAGAATGTAGTCATACGAAGTCCTTTTATGATTTATGTGATGTTTGGTTTAACGATTTGTGAACTTAAGAAATTTGAACCATTACCGGTATGTTTTAAGACTTATGGCGGACTATATGAATGGAAATCCTCAAAGATTTTATTAATCCTGTTTTAAATGGTTACTTATTAATTTGACTAATTGAGTTTGAGTTATTGAATTGACTTTGAATAGGTTCAATACTTGGGGCACGGGAGTGGTGATATTCAAAATGGCCAAACCGATAGATGACGATGTTATGCACATAAAAGAATTCTAAGTAGTGCACGATGAATTCGTGGCATTTGGTTACTAAGTTGAAAACCTCAGACAGAATTTACTAGTATTGTGAGGTGTTCATGGCAATAAACCGATATCTAATGGAAGTGTGAGATCCCACATCGGCTAGGAAGGGGGAACGAAATCCTCCTTATAAGGGTGGATGGATACCTTCCTTGCATGAGGAATTTTGCCTGTCACTGGGTACGGTCTGGGTGCGTCCCATGTATGCCTCTACGGGCAGGAACAAAATAGTGAGCGGTACCAGTATGCTGTTATGCAGAGGGTATGCGTAAAGCGGACAATATCGTGTACGGTGGGCTAAGGGATGTACAAATGGTTACAAAATGTTACAGGTAGGGATAGTGACCTAATCCAATTCAAGATTAAACCGTCTCCTAATAACCATGTCTTAATTCATTTGCGGATGACTTTGTCCGGTAATAGGATTTGGATTAATAACCAAAGGAGACTGATAAATTTTAGATCGTTTTCAAGTTGGGGAGCGGGTAATGTTGAAGGATGTAAGATCCGGAAAATGTGGAAAGTTGAGTCCTTGTTCTTCCTGGACTTTTAATTGTGATTAAGTATGTAAGACTAGAAGATTTAAAGGATACATGATATATTTCATATGGTATGATGTGATTTCACTTACTGAAGTGAGAGTGGATGGTAAGAGTAGTTGCTTGGAGGAACTGTAAGGGATTATAGAAAGATCAGTTAAGAAGATTGATGTGGTATTGTATCATCGAGGTGCTAATGTGACGTTAGAGTTGGAAGAGGATATGAAGAATAGATATCCTCATTTGTTTACATAGCTTTGATTTCGAGGACGAAATCATTTTCAAATTGGGGAGTATTGTAACATCTCGATTTTTTTATAAAAGATGATGTTTGGGTTTATTAAATAATTTGAGTATAATTATTTGATAAGTTGTGACTTATATTGAGATGGATTAATTTTAGAGTTTAAACCCCAAATAAGTATGTTAATTGTTTTGTGGAGTTATAAGTTAAGGGGTAAACTTTAATTTTAATCTATAAGTTAAAGGGTGTAAAGTGCCAAGTGATGATAGTTGGAGGGCTGTTTGGTTAAGTAAGGTGTGATGTGTCATCACCACCGATTTTGTGAGGAGAAAGACACACAAATGAGACACCTCCTCATTTTATCTTTTGGTGTCTTTGTGTCTTGTGTGTGTGTTTCTGGCAAAAGAGAAAAGAGAGAGAAAGAATCGAAAGAAAGAAAGAAAGAAGAAGAGAAAGAAAGGCAAGTTGTTTCAGCTGGATCTTGGTAGCAATTTAAAGAAAACACAGGTGCTGTTGGATTTGAAGATTGAAGTGTGCAGAAAAGTGGGTTTTAGAGACAAAGGTGAGTTCATCCACTTTTTGATTAAAATCTTGTTTTCTGTCAAATTAAATGATAAGACTCTTGTATAAATTGTTTTGATACTGTATGGTGGTGTTTAAAACAAGCTGAATGAAATAGTCATGGTTTTGGGATGAATTTTTACTGCAGGTCGTAGTTTCCGGATAAAATGATAGTATCCGGAAACCTCTGTATGAATGTTTCCGGACAAGGCAAAATTATCCGGTAAGTGGTTTATTTTGGTAGTTCCCGGATGAATTAGTTACCGGACAGTATCCAGATTAAATAGGTATCCGGTAAGAATTGTATCCGGAAAGTTTGTATATTCGGAAAGCTTATGTATTCGGAAAGTTATTTTGTCCGAAAAGTGATATTTGTCCGGAAAGTTGTATTGTCCGGATTGGTTATGTTGTCCGAATTGGTTAGGTTTCCGGTAACTACCAGGATGGGATTAGTATCCGGTAAGTTTGGGATATCCGGTAAGTTTTGTGTATTCGGTAAGATACGAGGTCCGGATAGTTTTTGTGGTGTCCGAAAACTCTAGCTGTTCAGTCACTTTTGATGTTCTGGATTCTTTTGAGTATCTGGTAACTTGAGAGTTTTGATAACTCTTGGACAGGGTATAAGGGAGAAATTGAAATACAATCCTAGTAGCTTGAACATACTTAAGGTTGAATGTTAGTGTGTTAGGCTAAAGGGTTTGGTTTAGGATAATACTATACTTGTGTATAGTATGTGTAATGGATCCATAGGCACGGTTATGTATTGTAACGAGGAATAGGCATAAGGTAATTTGTAATTCCCGTTGACCTGAAATGTGGAATAGGCATAAAGTAAATTGTAATTCCCATTTCGTAGAGGTGTTATGAAAGGAGAAATAGGCATAAAGGAACTTGTAATTTCTATTTCATAGTGTGATGTGAATTGCGGGATAGGCATAAAGGAACTTGTAATTCCCTTTCACATGGAAATGGAGAATATGCATAAAGTAAGTTGTAATTCTCATTTCGTGGTATAGGATTCGAGGAATAGGCATAAAGTAAATTGTAATTCCTGATTTCTATGGGAAGGTTAGAGATATGCATAAAGTAAATTGTAATCTCTACTTCCAGTCCAAGAAATAGGCATAAAGGAACTTGTAATTTCTTGGATAAGAGCATAATCTAGAATCTGTAATGATTCGTAATAGACTCTTGATTTTGATAATGTGACTTACTGAATGTTAGTCATGTTCATGAGATCGGGTATGTTCCCGTCATTGAGATAAGCACGGGTACGGTAAGAATGGTGGAGAACAGGTTTGTTTATATGGTTGGATATTTTCAAACTGTTAGTGTTTTAATTTGAAATTGGATGTTCTCACTAGGCGTAAGCCTAATTGTTCAAATTAAATGTTCTTACCAGGTACAGGCTCAGAGAAGTAATTGGGATGTGGGACGAGAGCTTTTGGAAGGAATCAACTTTTGAGATAAGCGGAGGAGTTATCTAACACATTGAGATCTTTTGATGGATTGTTTAGATAACCTAGTTAATCTGATTATAGTTGACATGATTCGATTATTAGGTTATTGGGAGAAGTCCATGTTTGTATATACGAAACCTCTTGTTTGATTATCTTCTTATATAAAAGTTTGGATGTTGTTTTACCATAACTTGTTATAATTTGAGGTTCAAATTAGCCCTAATTTTAGGGCGTTACACATTAAATACGTCTCGAAGACTATAAATGCAAAGGCAAAGCCATCATTGGAGGATCACCGAATTCTGGAATCATACACTGTTTACTCAAGAACACTCGAATCAAAGAGATCACTCTCAACAGATCGCTCTCGACGCACGATTCTCACACTCGACATATTGTTTTCACACACGACACATTAGTTCTACACTCGATCCATTTGTTATTTTTTACATTTCAAGTCTTTTACATTGTAATCATTGTACTCTCGACGCCCGAAACAAAGGACATCGCCCCTGTTTGGCGACTATAGTGCAGCGACGACATCTCCATTGTCGTCCGCGGGTTTTTTCCTCGTTGAGGTTTTTCCCGCGTCACCAAAATCTTTGTCTCTTTTACATTTTCTGTCTTTGTCGCACGCTTTGTCAAAAGATTATTTTCTTTAGTTGTTAAGCTCCACAATTAACCTTAAGTTATCTTTCTGGACGATTTTTGGCATTAATAGTTTGGCGCCATCCGTGGGACCCCATCTAGAGAAAATTTTTGTCAAACGTGCGTTTTACTAACGGTTTCTTGGAGTTTCCTCTTTTCTTTGTTTCGGGGAAATGGCAGGAAACGGAAATCAAGAGCAAATCGGTGCCCAGATGCATGAAGGGCTTGAGAAAGCACAGGATATTCCTGGAATGGTTGACGAATAACGCCTGAAGGAAGTCATCTTGGACCAGTACAAGCCTGACCAGAAAGTCCTTGTAGGGTCATCCCTCGATCCCTGCCTTAAATAAAAACTCATATCTTTTTTGCAGGAGCATGCCGATTGTTTTGCCTGGTCGCTTGAAGACATGGTCGGCATAGACCCTAATGTCATTTCCCATAAGCTCAATGTCGACCCATCTTTTAAGCCTGTCAAACAAAAGCGGCGGAAATTTGCTCCTGAGAGAAATAAGGTGAGAAATGATGAAGTCGACAATCTCCTCAAGACAAGGAAAATTCGAGAAGTAAAGTACCCCGATTGGCTTGCTAATGTCGTGGTCGTGGCAAAGAAAAATGGCAAGTGGAGGGTCTGTATTGATTTTACCGACCTCAACAAAGCCTGTCCAAAAGATCCATTCCCATTGCCCCATATCGATGCCATGGTCAACGCGACAGCAGGGCATGAGCTATTGACGTTCATGGACGCTTACTCCGGATACAATCAGATCTTGATGCACGTCGAGGACCAGGAAAAAACTGCATTCATGACATATCGAGGTATTTACTGTTATAAGGTTATGCCTTTCGGAATTAAAAAAGCAGGTTCTACCTACCAGCGCCTGGTGAATAAAATGTTTAAGGACCATCTTGGCGACACGATGGAGGTTTATTTCGACGACATGCTCGTCAGGTCGAAGCAAGCAGTCGACCACGTCGAGCATCTGAGGCAGTCGTTCGACATCCTCCGAAATTATAGCATGAAGCTCAATCCGACAAAGTGTTCCTTTGGTGTTAGTGCCAGGAAATTCTTAGGTTACATGGTCACTCGACGAGGAATCGAGGCTAACCCCGACCAGATCAAGGCTATCATCGAGATCAAATCTCCTAGAAATTTCAAAGAAGTCCAAATGCTAACTGGTCGGGTGGCTGCTCTGAACAGGTTTATCTCTCGATCTTCAGACAGATGTCATTTATTTTACAATGTACTCAGGAAAACAAAAGGCTTCAATTGGACCGCCGATCATGAAACGCACTACAAAAGTTGAGGGAATACATGACGTCACCGCCCTTGTTGTCGAAGCCTCAAGATCATGAGGTCTTGCAGCTTTATTTAGCTGTCAGTCTTAACGCAGTAAGTGCCGTTCTAACACGAGAAGATGAAAAACAGCAACTGCCGATTTATTATGTAAGTAAATCCCTCTTAGACGCCGAAACCAGGTATTCCTCAATGGAAAAACTACTTTTGTCGCTCGTTACAGCCGCAAAGAAATTACGACATTATTTCGAATCACATCCGATTACTGTCGTTACTAACTTTCCTCTTAAGTCTATTTTGAGGAAACCGGAGTTGAAAGGTCGTTTGGCAAAATGGAGCATATATCTCAGCAGTTACGATATCCATTTCAAACCCAGGACAGCGATCAAGTCGCAAGCTCTAGCTGATTTTATCGCAGACTTTACTCCTGAGTTGGGGAGAGAAGCAGAGCTCGAAGTGTCTACTTTGGCGACTCACGAAGACGTACCTTGGACCTTACACGTAGAAGGATCATCCAACGTTAGGGGTTCGGGACTTGGCCTCATATTAAAGTCGCCACATGGGGGCAAGATGGTGTATTCCGTGCGATGCGACTTCAAAGCCACCAACAACGAAACTGAGTACGAAGCCCTGATCGTGGGAATGGATATGGCCCACGACTCGGGGGCAACCTCGTTACACGTCAAAAGCGATTCTCTTCTGGTTGTGAATCAGATGAATGGAGAATTCGCAGCTAAAGACTAAAAAATGAAAGCATACCTAAAGGTAGCAAAAGAAAAGTCTGAAAAGTTCAAATCATTTTCTATTGAACAGATTCCAAGGGATCAAAATACTCAATTCGACGCTCTAGAAAACCTTGGGTCCACTCTAGTCGAACCTATATTCGACAGTATCCCTTTGATTCACCTAGCGACATCGTCCATCGAAAATAACGATGTCGTCCAGATCGAGGATCAAGATGACGATTGGTCATGCGACATTCAAAATTTTCTTGTACACGACCAACTCCCAAAAGACAAGATGGAAGCACGAAAGATCAGATTCAAGGCATCCAGGTATGTCATGATTGGAGATAGACTCTATCGACGATCATCGACGGGCTTAAACCTGAGATGCGTCATTAGTAAGAGTCAAGCTCAAAATATCCTCCAAGAAATGCACGATGGGGAGTGTGGCAATCACTCCGGAGGTCGCAGTCTAGCAAATCGTATCTCTCGGCAAGGATACTTTTGGCCGACGCTGCGACAAGATGCCATCAGGTATGTCCAAAACTGTGATCCTTGTCAACGACATTCAGGTACGTCCCATAAACCATCTGAACCTTTACATTCGACACTGATCCTGTGGCCCTTCATGAGATGGGGTATGGATATTGTCGGCAAGCTACCACCTGCCCCCGGGCAAAAGGTATTTCTCCTCGTACTTACGGATTATTTCTCCAAATGGGTAGAAGCAGCTTCCTTTTCCCAAATCCGGGACAAGGAAGTTGTGTCTTTTATCCAGACTAACATTATATGCAGGTTTGGGATTCCATCCGAAATTGTCTGCGACAATGGATCCCAATTCATAAGCGACATGACTCGACAGTTCTGTGAGGACCGCGACATCAAGCTAACGACCTCGACACCCAGATATCCCCGGGCAAATGGACTTGTTGAGTCAAGCAATAAGACCATCGTTGCTTTAATTAAGAGAAGGTTGCAAGCCGCAAAAGGAAGGTGGGTCGAGGAACTTCCTTCAGTCCTGTGGGCGAATCGCACGACGCCTCGTACGTCCACAGGACAAACCCCTTTTTCTTTTGTCTATGGTTGTGAAGCAGTTTTGCCGATCGAGGTTCAACTCCCGACCTCAAGACATACCTCCGTCGACCACAATCTGGTCGACCTAAGTTATGACCTAGACGCCCTCGATGAGGTCAAAGAATTAGCATTGATCAAGATGGCATCGTTGGGAATTCCAACAATTTGTTTAATCGATACAAATTGTGACCCCGATCTCGCAGATATTTCGATTCCAGCGAATGATGACGCTATATCTTCAATCTGATTAATTCTTAACAAATTAGTATTTGCAATTTGTGAGGGCCGTTCTGGCTATATAAGAAATCCGTGATTAATAATAAGATAAATAGCTTATTTCATTTCGGAACCTTCATAGATTTATCGAATCAGTTACTATTTTTGAATCTCAAAAAAGAGATAAAAATAACAAGGAATATAATTTGATTAGTTGGTATTCAAAATATACAATTCGAACTTTAAGGTGTATGAAGTTTCATATTTGATTTTTAAGTAGAGCGATAGAGACTTCATTTCACTTAGGTTAATCTAGGCTAGAGGCAGACCTACGTCAAGATAACCTCCCTTGAAAAACTTTGGTAGTGTTCCTGAATCTGAATCCACATAATGACTTAGAGCACATGGAGCCATCTCCTTATTTTTCTATCAAAAATAAAAATGGCGGACTAGATGATATTTATATCAGTTAATGAAAGAGCCCAATGCACAAAAAATGCATGTTGGGTCTTTGAAACAGTTCAGATCGCTGGTATTTAATTGTATCTCTAATCTTCTTTATTCCTTCCCAGGTCAATAACTAGAATGAAAAAAAGGGGAACGTCAACGCATCCGGGAAAAAAACGATTAATCTCTATCAATAAACCTGCCAAAGAAGCGAACCATAGAGTACTTAGTACCGGTGCCACGGAAAGATATGTTTTTAGATCTCGCATTGAAAAACCTCCTTCATTTTATTGTAATACATAAGATAATACATATTGAAATGTACAATCATCCAGAAAATAAGATTTACTTTTTGGGAAGAAATCGAAGAATTTCTTGGGAATCCTACAAGATCCGTTCGTTCTTTTTTCTCTGACAGATGGTCAGAACTTCATCTGGGTTCGAATCCTATTGAGAGGTCCACTAGAGATCAGAAATTGTTGAAGAAACAAAAAGATCTTTCTTTTATCAACAAAAATGTTAAAATTAAAATCTTTCAGGTAGGCGACTACGTCCTCCGACGAGTGTTCCAAAACACTCAGGAACTTAATGCCGGTAAGCTTTCCAGTTTCCACTAAATGGGAAGGTCCTTATCGTATCTCAGAACTCGTGGGTAAAGGTGCCTATTGGCTCCAAACCCTCGACAATCAAGATATCACACGTAGCTGGAATGCAACACACTTAAAAAGGTATTTCTTCTAAGTCTTTTTCCTTTTCTCACACGATTTTTACCACGACGATTACTAACTTAAGCATCGGAGGGTCGTTGGCAAGCCAACGACCAACCTTTGACATTGTTTTATCGCAGATCGCATAACGTCGTAAAGTCTATACGACCTTAATCACAAGACGTAATTAATCGGGTCAATAACCTGTCTACTTTGTCGCAGGGACGCACGAACCAAGGATTACTTACGATTTATCTGTACGCTCGTAAATTCTAAACGACCATTCGGTCTAAGTTTCCAGACTTGGAAAATTTACATGTTCTGAATAAACACATCGATTGCATATATTTATGTCTATCAATATGATTCGAATGTATGACTTATGTCTCAAACGTTACATCACAATGGATGCCTAAGTCGCATGTTTTCTTCCTCGATTCGCAATTAAAACGTTGTGTTTACTTATGAAACATATAGATACGCAAAACAAAAATTTCATTCATCGGATCGACTATTACATTAGATAACTCGATCACCAACAATCGAGTGCGAAATGCAAAATTCATGAAAAGAGAATTTATCCTAAGGCTGAGGAGGAGCGTCGGTCGCGTCTTTTTCCGAGACCTCAACCTTGGAGCCCTCATCCACTTCTTCCTCTTCGGCTTCCTTCTCGTCATCGGAGTCGAGATCTCTTGCAGACCCGACCTATCTCAAAAAATAGGCAAGCTCGTCCGATGCCGAGGCCAGAGGATCTTTTCCCGACAAGTGTTGCCTCATTATGGCAGCACGAGTGGTCAGTCGACCCAGAGCAAAGGCAGTCACAGCCTCTCCTTTGAGCTCTCTTACTTCCCTCTCCAAACTGGCCACCTTGGCCTTATAACCCTCAACTTCCTTCTCCTTCTCGACCAAAGAATCCCTCATCTTGGTCAACTTCTCCCTCTGACCATCGATCATCGACAGGGACTGCTTTAGACGATGGTTTGCCTCATCCTTCGCACGGCCGACAGTCTCCAATTCTTTTTTGGTCTCGTCGAGTTGTTTGGACATAGCTTCTTCGCGTTCCAAGGCGACCTTCTCCCGGTCCAACGCTGCATTCCCCCTCTCATGGGCGGAAGACACCAGACCCTTTATCTTCTCTGTCTCCGCACCCAAAGCAAGAGAAGATTGGAGTGTCTGTAAAACAAGGAAACATGTCAATAAACATTCGACAAAGGTTAAGAAACATTGAAACACAAGTTTTGAAAGAAAAACTTACAAGAAACGCCAGTCCGGCAAAATGGGATCCCGTCTCCTCGACTGGGAATCCCTCGAAACGCTCCCTGAAAGAAGGGAGCAGATATTTCCCCAGATAAGGAAACAAATCCGTCCCGGATAGGACGTCATCGACCATAAAGTCTGAAGGCAACGTAAAGTTAACCTTCGTGACTTTATCCCCTCTCGTCGTATGTCATTTACCCTTGTCGGCCGACGAAGGGATCGACGTGGTAGTGGGGGACTTCGCTGATTTCGCCGTTCTTGCCGGTGGCGCAGAACCGATGGGTGTCGCAGCAATTGCACTAGAAGACGTCTTCGTCTTCATAGGCGATGCAACCTTCGCCTTCTCCGGTGTAACGACTCTCGATGAGTCATCAACCTTCAAAGACGGTTCCTTCGGAATCGCCATCCTCGTCTCCGGTAAAACCCCCGACCCAGTGGTCGAGGTCCTTTGTCTCTTTTCTTTGCCCTTACGGGCGAGCTCAAGCTGAGCTGCTCTTTTAGCCGAGATCGTCGGCACCTTCATCTGAGATTCGCCTGGAAGCAGAGAGAAATGTTACGCGACGAACATAAAAGGATCATAACCAAGCAATTGGAAGGTACACTTACCAGTCATCTCTTCTTCTCCCCTCGACTCTTCCTCCTCTGTCTCCTCTTCTTCCTCCGCTTTCTCTTCCAGATTCTCTCCCAGATATACCAGATCTTCGTCGTCGTCAACCAATGGTCATGTGACAAATGATCGCTCGACAGTACTGAACTCTATAAACACGTCAATCTTCGCTTGAGAGTTAGCGTAAGGCTTCACGTCTTCGAATTTTATAGCTGTTGATACATAAAAGCAAGTTAGAAATCGGTCAAAAAAAATTACAAACGACGTACGACAATGAAACTATAGAATCTCACCCGGCGTATTCCAACCAGCCCTAATCCAGTTACTCTCAGAGTCGAGAGTCGACTTGCGCACAAACGCATACCTATTCTTCCACTTACGATCGTTTACAGCGGTCTTTAAAACTAAGGTGCGATCACCCTTATACCTAGAGAACAGGCTATACCGATGAATTTTATCCCTCTTAACTTGATATGCCAAGAGGAGATCGCACACGTTCATAGGAGAATCCCATTTCTCAGTAAGACGTTCGATCACCTGTATTACCCTCCAGAACTGGGGCATTAACTGGGCTGGCGATAAGTCGAACTCAGTCATAAAGGCCTTAGCCAAAGGCGAGTAGGGTCATTCAAAACCTATCTTAAAAGGATATTCATAGATAACGACAAACTTATCGGGGCACATATCAGGTCGAAGCTGACCTGCTTTAATCAACGAAATCCCCGCAGGGATTTTGGCTAAACTTCTAAGGTCATCAAGATCTTCAATAGAACTAACAGGTTCTATCGACATTTCTAAAAACCTAAAAGTTTATCGAAGATTTCTAGCAATAGACTGATGAAAGATCGAGAAATCGTACCTTATACAAGCGTGCTAAAACCTCGAAAATTCTAACTTGGTCGAAGATTCTTGCAGATTTGGAAAAGATTGGGCGAAGGACAGCAAGAATCAAGAAGAAAATCTCTCTCTAAAAACTCTACAAAATCGTAAAAAGAAAAGATCCATCGAAGGTCTCTATTTATGCAAATAAACATGTCTGGTCGAGCCTCTCGATTGTCGACACGTGTCCCCGCCTTTTCGAATGCTCGACAGATTGTCGACACCTGGAAAATAAAGCTGTTATGCACGATCGCGCGTCAACATGACGTCACGACCTTATCCTCTTTTCGACTTCCCATTCAGTTAGAATTGGACCGATCCAGTTCCAAGGCAACTAAAGAGATTTTTTACACGTGTCACGGCCCCGGACGTCCGACTAGCAAAATTTAAAAAACTTTTGAAATTTGAATTTGCCACTCCACTTTTTCAAATTTTGGGGGCAAACTGTTTAGGCAAAATTCACCAGTCTCGACTACGACCAAAGCACTAAGAACATTTATTTCACTTCTCCCTAAACACAACTCAAATCATAAGCGTTTTACTCTTTGACCAAAGACAAAGTCGAACGTACCTCTCGACCTCGACCGTCGTGTAGAAATACACGAACTCGACCAACTAACATACGATTCTTCTGTTATGTTTTCCTCATTCAGTGCATGTCAAACAACATTTATGGCCAAAGGACGAAACCGTCAGAGCAGTTATGAACATTAAACAACAAAGACCGTTGCGACCGTTATTAGAAGAATTCATGGAGTCATTAAATATGTCTTGAAGACTATAAATGCAAAGGCAAAGCCATCATTGGAGGATCACCGAATTCTGGAATCATACACTGTTTACTCAAGAACACTCGAAGCAAAGAGATCACTCTCAACAGATCGCTCTCGACGCACGATTCTCACACTCGACATATTGTTTTCACACACGACACATTAGTTCTACACTCGATCCATTTGTTATTTTTTACATTTCAAGTCTTTTACATTGTAATCATTGTACTCTCGACGCCCGAAACAAAGGACATCGCCCCTGTTTGGCGACTATAGTGCAGCGACGACATCTCCATTGTCGTTCGCGGGTTTTTTCCTCGTTGAGGTTTTTCCCGCGTCACCAAAATCTTTGTCTCTTTTACATTTTCTGTCTTTGTCGCACGCTTTGTCAAAATATTCTTTTATTTAGTTGTTAAGCTCCACAATCAACCTTAAGTTATCCTTCTGGACGATTTTTGGCATTAACAGATCCCAACAACGATAACCTTTGTGTTCAATTCCATAGCCAAGAAAGCAGCATAATCGAGAACGAGGTTCGAGTTTCGTGTGTTCATGAGGTTGCAACTAAACAAAGCAGGCACAACCCTACACTTTGAGGAGTTCATATGCAGGAGAGACCCCATGGAGCACTTCATAAGGAGACTTTTGATTTAGGATGGGGGTCGGGTGTCGGTTGATGGTGTAGACAGCCGTGAAGGTAGCTTCGCCCCAAAAACGTTCTGGATACTTGGCTGAGATTAATAGAATACGAACAGTATTGAGGATGTGGCGATGTTTATGTTCTGCACGTCCATTTTACGGAGAGGTGCCGGGACAGGAGTACTGAGAAAGAGTACCCTGAGATTGAAGAATAGAGAGGAGAGAAGATTCTTTGTATTCCATAGCATTATCTGCTCGAAGAATCTCTATGGGCTTGGAAAACTGGGTCAGAATCATATAGGCGAAGGTAATATATATTTGAGGTAGTTCTGAGCGGTGTTTCATGAGATATATCCATGTAAAGCGTGTGTGATCATCGATAAAGATAACAAAATATCGAGAACCTCCCATGGATGGATGTGGTGCTGGTACCCAAACATCAGAGTGAATAAGATCGAAAGGAGAAGCAGATTTAAATTCATTTAGTTGAAAGGGTAAGGCATGATGTTTGCCAAGTTGACAACATAAACAAGAAACGTTTTCAGAAGAGGTGTTTCCTAACAATCCTGAACTAGCTAACAGTTTTATTCTAGCTAAAGATAAATGTCCTAGGCGCTCATGCCATAATTCAAAGGAAGGGGTACTGGAAACAGAAGTAACAATATTTGGTGAGCGTAAGGGAAGACGGAGGTAGACCACTTCAATCATCCGACCAACTTTACGGCCTACTCCAAGGATCTGCTTGGTCTTTGGATCCTGCACAACACAACCAGAAGGATGAAACAGAACAATTAGACCGGATTCCATAAGCTGAGTGATTGAAATCAGGCTCAGAGATAAGTTAGGAATATGTAGCACATCAGGTAATTGTATATTAGGGCTAGATATAGTCCCACTGAAGGATACAGGTAAGCGAGTATCATCAGCAGTACGGACGGATGAGAACATTCTGGAGGTTTGCTTAGAGACAAACCCGTCAGCCTTAGGTGTCATGTGGTTACAACATCCAGAGTCAAATAGCCAACGGTTACCTGGTGCTGAGATATTACACTGAGAATTCATACCCATAGAACCTGTCATGAGTCGCTCTATAAGCTCTTGGTTTCGGCGCATGAGTTCCATAAGGTCAGGCGATGGGTTGTTGCTATGCGGTGCCTGAATTGTCGGCGTAGTGGAATCTTGAGTGATTGATCCAGCAAAAGACTGAGTGCGCTGTTGTCTTTGATTACCTGAATTCCGTGGATGCTTTGGACAGTCAGACCCATAGTGTCGTGGCTGTGTGATCCCATACCAACGACATTTTCGAATTAGGCAGTTGAGGAGAAGATGAGAAGTAGAGTGACAGAACGTGCATTCATTGTATTTAGACTGGCCATTGAGAGCCATCTGACTGATTAGAGAACTGATTTGAGAAATGGTTAGAGAACTGGAGTAGAAGACCAAAAGGGAGTTTCAGAATTTAAGGAAAACGAAAAGTGAATTCCGGAAATGTTCTCAAACCCTGTTTTCGAAATTTTGGGTGTTTCAGAGTTGAAACAGGATCCGGAAAGTGAAAGAGTTCCGGAATTAAGGTAGGTGATCCGGAATTTAGATGCGGTAACAGAAGTAATAGTTCTAGAATTAGAAATAGGTTCCGGATTAGCGAGAGACAAAGCAGGTTCCGGTAATTTTAGAAAAACAGGTTCCGGTAATTGAGAGCCGGAATAGGTGGTTCCAGAATTTAGGAAAACAGGTTCCGGATCAGATGTGTGTTTCGGAAATAGCAGCACTAAACCAACAGGTTCCGGAATTTGAAAAGTAAGCAGTACCGGAAGTGTAGTTCCAGAATTAAGAAGGAAACAGTTTCAGAATTATCAGTACTAAACTAACAGGTTCCAGAATTCAAGTAGTAAGCAGTACCGGAAGTGTAGTTCCGGAATTAAGAAGGAAATAGGATCCAGAACTGAGTGTTCCGGAATGCGAGAGATGTGTTACGGAATCTATGTGATTTCGGATTTGGGTATCGCGACTCCACAAAATAGAATACGAAACAGGAAGCAAGCAGAAATCGAGTAATGAACAAGCGATGAACAAGCAATCAAAAAACAGTAGGCTAGATGAGACGTACCTAAAGCTCTGATACCATGTTAGAAAAGATGTATGAATCAATCGATGAATCAGATATGAGAACAGAGAGAGATGGGGCTGAATCGTCAGCGGCTTTTCATATATTGAGAGAGACAATTACAAAGATTGATTAACCTAACTATGAAACATAAGAGGCCTATATATACTAGATAAGTTACATATAATTACAGAACGACCCTTGTACTTTACATATGTATGATAATAACTCTAACATTAGGGATTTAATTTTAATGTTTAGTTTAGTTTTTTTTACTTTAATTGAAGGTTTTTATTAGTTTAGGGTACTAGAAACAAATTCATAGTATGACTTGTTGATTATGAAATCAAAGTTGTTTATGCATTTTGTTCATCTTGATCTGTGTTTATGGTGTTTGTGCTTATTTTTTTATCTTCGAATGGTGTTTTTGTGTTAGTGGAGGGGGTTTTGATGGTGGTGGGTACTGGTTTAAATGGTGTTAATTATTGTTTCAGATTGTGTCGAACCTCACTCCAAACTGGGCCGAGATACTATTCCAAAAATCGGGCTTTTTGGGCCCGATCGTTCCGGGCCGGGCTTGAGCATCTAGAACCCGGTCCTTTTAGGCTTTTGTATAACCGGATCTAAAAATATTTATAAATGTTATTCTAATACACTTAAAAATGTGTAATTGGGTCGCTCAAATATACTTAAAATACGTTTTATTATAGTTTTAATTGAACAATACATTAAAAAAATACATTGATTGAATTATAAAGAAAAACACTTAATCCTCCCATGGTTGATAGTATTGAAGAGTTCCGGTCAATTGAAATCTGTTAAGAGTCGTTCCTTCATCGAGGTCATCAACATCGAGTCGTTCGTTGTCTCCGTATTGTGATACACTACCTACACTACCTTCATTATCGGTAGTTCGTGGCGAACTTAGTCCTTTAGAGATTTTGTTTTCTTCGAGATTTTCTTCCACCACCATGAGCTCTGCCTCTAAGTCGGTTTGTCTTGAATTCTATTTATACTATCCAAGTAGTCCTTCAAACAAACGCAACATTCCACGGACTCCAGGTTAATCTTGTTCGACATTCGGAAAGGATCCTGCCACTAAGAGAAAAAATGGACTCCGAAGCTACGGTACTAGCTTGAATTGTTCAAATCTCCCTAAGAGAATCATTTATCTTTTTGTATTTGTCATGTTAAACAACAAGCACTTCAGGTAAGTAATAATGGATAATAAGCCGATAAAAAACTTAAAATAAAGATATAATAATAACTTACTAGATCTTCTACTATAGGCTTCATCTTATCCGGTAAGATGAATTCATCGGGGCTTGATTTCTACTATAGGGAGACTTATCTTATGTGAGGTGGTTTGGGTAGTTTGGGACTATACTTATTCTTCCTATTCAAAGTCCCTGGGAAGATTATCAAATTTTTGGAAGGAATACGATGTAATTTTTTTTGGGAGGGTGCACGAGTGGAAATAAATTAGCGTGGATTGCTTGGAAAAAGACACTCAATAGTAAGGAAAATGGGGGATTGGGCATAGGTAGCCTCGAATCACTCAATGTATCTCTCCTCATCAGGTAGTGGTGGAGGTTCCGAAACTAGCACAACACGTTGTGGAAGGAAGTAATATCGATCATCTATGGAAGAAACGGGGGGATGGGAGGAACAAATTCTTTGGGAAGAATTTTTGGGTCGTAGATGTTTCCAAGACTCTATGCCATACAAATGGAGCCTCTTTATCTGGTAATCAAAGATAATCGGAGATGAGAATGGCTACCATTTCTCTTGGAACTGGAGGTGTGAGTTGTAGGGCTTACGGTTGAAAACGATTGCTGGAAATGGGGATTGGAAAGCAACGGGATCTTCTCGATTCCATTGCTTCGTTTAGAGATTGATGATATGTAACTTCCAAGGTCCGCGGTGAAGACAAGTTGGTGCAAACTGGTGCCAGGGAAGTTAAATCTTCTATTATTGATGGCTCGTATGAATCGGCTCCCCACGCGAGACAATCTCATTAGGAGAGAAATATCGGTCCAGTCTATCTTCTACCCCATTTGTAACGAAAGGGGTGAATCGCTGCATCATATTATGATTGAGTGCAAGGTGGCTCGAGAGGCGATGACAGTTGTAACACCCTTAAATTTGGAAATAACAACTAAATAAAAAACTTCGATAAAATTCTTTCTACAAAACCATCAATGGAAATACCTCAACTTTAAAAAAACATAAAAAATTACTCCAACAAACAATAACTTAAATCACACCAAACTAAGTAAGGTCGGGTGTTACTTAACCCAACTACAAATTGCTATTCCCAAACATAATTGCGGAAAACTTCACCAAGCTAAACGTTCCTCGAGCACACAACTAGTACTCAAACTCTTCACAGTGCCGCCAACACTATTCCCCAACCGGAACCTGATGCACATGCCGAATAATAAAAATGTTAGGCTAACGCCTAGTGAGTTCAAGAGTTTTCATCACTATATAATAAATAAAACAGAAGAAATATTTCTTAAATCACGATTGTCAATAAGTAACAGTTTAGAATGTATAGTAATGTCTTTTCCAAAAGTCTCACCTTTGTGATAAACGTTTAAATAGAAATATACCAAAACATGGAACTAACCCCATACTCACGCAAAACATAAATAGGATAGAAATCTAATTACCAAATACAGGGAAGTAGGTGCACCATTCAAACCTTAATACATGTGGAGGGGATCCAGTATTAAAGCCATCAACTGCAATTACTCGTACGAAACCAACGATAATAAATCATGGATATTACAATGTCCGAAAATAATGTTTGACACCAACGGGGGAGACCCGTATCCGTTGAGTGTGTAGGAAACACATAAGTATACCAACCGTACAACGTTAATCGTACAACACCTCGCGACTAGACGTCCAAGGGTTCCTACGACTTCTCAACAAGTTTCACCTCAAGAGACAATTGACCTTAGTGTCAATCCCCAAGATTCCACCACAAGGCTCGACACACTTAGGACTACCTCCAAGGCATACCCTTCAAAGCGGCGAAGGTCCTAGTGCCTACCTCCAAGGTAGCACCTCCGGACTCAACCCTCCTAGTGCCTACTTGAAAAGTTTAAGGTCATAAAACATGGGTCCCGAGGTCCAACCTCGAGATACCCAATTGACCATCACCAAAAGACTGACTTACGTGCCTATGGATCCAATGCAACACAGTCTAAACTACATGACTCCAAAGAATTTCCAACATCTTTAAACATGTAATTATCAAATAAATATGTATCAATGAATATAATTTCGAAAACTCAATATAGAGTAGTTTACATCGGACTAAAGTCCTCAAGACTCATTTAAGTCAATTACGAGCCAACTGCCAACTATTCAATTGACCAATCAATAAAGGTCATTAAAACAATAGAACGCATTTAATGGGCGTTTATGCAAACAAATAGCTCAAAGATATGATTAACTCAAAAACTCATCATTAGTTGAGTCAAATCATTTTCCAAATAAACTCATGCCCTTATATTTCCAAAATGTCTCATAACCCGATAACGTTTATTTTTCCCAAATAGTTTATAAAACCAAGTATACCAAAATGCATAAATCATCAAATAGATTCCATTTGTACAATAAATCACCAAAAAACATATTTATGAGATTTACTTGTCAAAATATCTAAAAATCCAAATATGAGCATTTCATAAGATTTATCAACCAAAGTTACCAAATATGAAAACTTGACAAATACTCAACACATTGATAAATACCATGCAAACACATTATTACTTCAAAAATATACATTTTGGCATGTACACTGTTTTTACAAAGCAACTTGAACTCACCTTGCTAGATTTAGGCTAAATCTAGATTTCCTCCCAATTTGAGCTCCTTTGAAGAAACTTGAATCCTCAAGTCAAAACTTCCAAAAACCTAGATCCATGAGTTCCCAAACATAAATATACATATTCAAGTGCTTAGAATCGTTCTCCAAACATCTTATATCAAAACCTCCATGTTGACCGAAAAATCCTAATTTTGACCTAAATTTCCCAAAATCATCTAAACCACATTTTGAGAAATAGGAATACTTAGAAGTCATAAAAGGAGCATTATTACCTCATATGAAAGTTTAGAAGAGTGGAGAATGATCTCACCACTTAGATTTTGATGGAACCCTAGAAAACTCCAAATTTTCTTGAAGATGAAGGTTGAGAATGTGGAGCTTGAGCCACAATAAATTGCCCTAAGTCTTGAGAGGGTAGCTTTGAGTGTTTCGCTAACATGGTTTAGAGGAGATCCTCCATGGTTGTTTGAAGGAGAAGAAAATGAAGGAATTGGTTGTGGGTGATTGAGAGTAAAAGAAGAGATAGAAAAGAAGTAAGTGGAGCCGATATAAATGAAACTGAAATGGTGAGGAGTTAAGTGGTTTGATCAAATACAACAACAAAGAAAAAGAGTGTTGGTGTGAGGTGTAGGTTGGGCCTCTAGCCCCTATTGCACATGTAACACCCTCAAAATTGGAAGAGAAACTAAAAAAACTTCGATTAAATAGACAAAAGGAGATGAAATTCTTACTTCGAACCATCCTTGAAATCACCATCAAAATTTAAAATGTCACAACTCCAACACTATCCATAATCCAAGTCTTAAAATAAGACCAAATAAGGACGGGTATTACTTAACACAAATACAAGCTGCTATTCCCGTAATAAATGCGGAAGACTTAACTAAGCACTTCGCTCCTCGTGCACACTACTAGCACTCAATACGGAGGCTAAGTTCACCACGGGTGTTACTTAACTAAGGTACAAAATGCTATTCCCAGTTATTAACGCGGAAGACTTCCCTTAAGCAATTCACCTCTCGAGCACACTACTAGCACTCGACCTTTCGCAGTGTCACTAGAACTACTCCCAACCTGAACCTGTTGCACATGCCGACAAATAAAAAGGTTAGGCTAACGCCTAGTGAGTTCAAGAGTTTTATCATGATTGCGTAAATCAATAAACGAGGAGGATGTAGCTTGAAAATATAATTTCCCAAAAGAATTCATAACAATTATGAAAACAACTCATTTTCCCAACACACAAAAACCTTGAGTCGAAAGCTTTCATATTAAACATTTTCCAGAATAAACTTACTTCACAACTCACTCAAAATGTGTTTTGACGTCAAATATCCCAAGTACTATAAACGTGAATAAAACTCCAATATTTAAAACATCCAATAAGGATGAGGCATAGTACTCCGTCAATAAACCATGAAAACGTTTCATATTAATAAAATGTGTCACCAAAAATATGGATAAAAGTAAATACCCAAAACAACACCTTTCGGTGACGGGGGAGACCCGATTCCATCGAAAGTGATGGGCACACAAAGTTAGGTCACTTATGATGTTACTGGGTTACACATCAAGTCCCGGTTTTAGTTCCCATGTCATAAAGACATCACAACCTCAAACCTTACCCATGCCTTTATTGCCTACTCCGTCGAGTTACACCTCAAGGACTTATGGGACCACATTGCCTATCCAGTCTAGACGAGTTACGCCTCAAGGACTCCAATGTCCCATATTGCCTACTCGCTAGTGGCCCCGAATGGCCTACCGCATATAACCATGCGTTCCAATAGTCCACTCCTCGTACACAAAGAGATAGACACCAAAATAATTCATAATCCCGGAGTACAACCCATAACGGTTCCTCTCCACAAAAGAAATGAGACATCAACAACGTCAGTTCGACATAAGCCCCAAAGTGAGAATACCAAGACTCATCACTAATAAGTATGACTGACTTACATGCCTATGGATCCAATGCATTACAGTCTAAAAATGTTACATGACTCAAAATGAATGAACTAATGCATTCAAAACATGTAACTTCCAAAATAAGATGCAAATAAATATGTAACATCACCAAAGCTCCATCTCGAGCTATTAAAACTGGGCAAAAAGGCCCGAGACTCATTTGAGTATGATTTCAAGCCTAGAAAGGCAAAACAACGTTTGGCTAACTACACGAGCCCATACGGTTATATAACCCAAAATACACTTTTACTCAAATCTTTGACTCGTATAACACAATTGGCCTTCGGCCCAAATCTATATGATTTTCAATTCACAAAATGTTCATAAAGTCAAGGTTGACTAAACTCCAACAACTCACACATGTGTATTTTTTCAAAACATATCATGCCATAATTTGTGCATAAATCAAGACAATACTAAAACACATTTTCACTCAATAACCTCCATTGTGAAAATAAGTTAAATAACACTTTCAATCATGATTTACTTAACATAGTGTCCAAAATCCCAAAGGTGGGTGTTTTATAAGATTTTATAAAGTTAAACACTTTCACAATCAAAACCCACCAAATAGCTCCACAAATGATAATTTTCAAGTAAACACATAATCACTTTAAAAATGAAATTTTGGCATGTGCAACGTTATCACAAATCAACTTGAACTCACCTTGCTAGATCTAGATTTTTCCCTAAACGTAAGCTCATTTGAAGAAACACGAATCTTCGAGCCCAAATCTTCCAAAACCTAGATCCATAAGTTTCCAACCATAAATAATCATCCTCAAACACTTATATATGTTTCCCCCAACATAAAATATCCAAAATCACCAAAATACCAAAACCCTAACTCCTTAAATGGAGAAAAGTGAGAAGCTTACCTCAACCACCACCAAATACTTCTGAATCATCCAATACACTTCAAAACTCTTTCTAGATCTTCGAAGATCTCTCAAAAACGAAAGCATGGCAACTTGAATCACTCAAATCGGAGTTGGGATGCAAAAGTTATGAAGGAATGAAGATTGAGGCTGAAAATCACGACTTAATACTTCAGATGCGGACTCCAAAGAGTTACGTGGCTTGGGCCGCGGCCCAAGGTCGCTGATAGGCAGGTTTACACCCCCCCTAAATCTAACCGCAAGTGTACGGGCCGAATCAAGTAATAGTACTGAAAGTACGAGTATCGAACACATGGAACTAGGAACTAAGTATCACAATCACTATAAAATCTATTAATTGAACGGTCGCAATTTTGAGTTGTGGTTTATAACTTGGTTTAAAAACTAAAGAAGAACCACAATCGATTAACGGAAGATTTTGAAAGACTTTTGATAAAGAAAAGGTTGAGGGTTGACGTCCTATGGAAATACTACTGATGAACGAATACCCGAACAATGATTATTATCGATTATTTCTATGAACCCTAGTTTGTAAAAGTAACTGTTACTCTTTCTCAAGCAATAACAGGTTTTATTTCAAGACTTGTAGGTTTTATCTCTCGATCTACACCTAGGGGTTAAAATATATTAGGTTAAACTAATCCGGGCAGAAAGTGATTCGTCTATCTCTACCCGAATCTCCTTTCCGGCACTTGATTACTTGATCTAGCTTTTAATCAATTTTCCCAAACTTAATCAAAAACCATGCAAGCCAATTGAAGGTGATCAAGCTACAATTGATAATGTAAACTGAATTCAAATGCTTTCATAGATCAAATCAGGTAAAAAGAATCCCTCGGTTACACGTCATCCATCATAAAATCCATAGTTGTTCCAACCCCCAACATCTAAATATTAGTTCATGTTGGGGCGGACAAAAACACTAGAAAAAAGGTATAAAGTGATGTGTGAAATCATAGTGAACGTAAACGTGAATAATGTACGATGAACCCCTTATCTCTCGGCTCTGATCCACTTCGCATGGTGAACTGTCTTCAATCAATCCTCTATCGTGGCTCCAAAATACGTGGAAATACTCTAAAAATCGCCCCTCCGCTGCCTACCGTCGCACGTGTCGAGATCCTCACCTAAATTCCGGAAACACCAAGTATAGAAAAACGAGCAGTGACTTACGTGGTTTGTCCCGCGGCTTCAGGCCGCGGGGAAAGCCGCGCGCTTTCTTGAGTCATTCGGGTCAGGCTTGGTTCATGGATCTGGGTACGGGTCTTGGGCTTCCGTTGGGCTTCGTTTTGGACTCTCTTTTGGCTCTTTTCTGCTTCTTTTCTCGATGATCGTCTTCTTTCGGATAACCTGCACATTTCACTCGATAAACCAAAAAATTCCGCCTTTTTGCTCCAACACAACCCAATCTCATTGGTTTGAGAACCGAAAATAACGCCAAAAAGTGGCGTTATCAACAACCCCAAACCGAGCGTTGCTTGTCCTCAAGCAAAATAGCGATAAAATAGAATAAAAATATGTATTAGTGAAATAATAACAGCACAACTCTCAATCAGTACCACGTTATGCACTGGTGATTTCCCATACCCGTGAAATGCTTATCTCACTCTCGCCTCATTCTTATTCTGTTTGATCTATGGCCTTCCATTGTGTGTTGAACTCGTGAATGCTCCGATTACATCTAGGTCGTACTAGGTCCAAACATACTAGGGAAAACATTTCGCCTCGACCCTACCTCACGGGATACTCTTATTTCACTCGAACCTAGGTTGTCGCACATGTTGTCATGTATAGGAAGTTATGTACAAGAATACTCGAAAATTACATGACAACTCTAATGAAAGACGCACAAATGTCCAAAAGGTTGATCTCAGAAAGGAATTAAGTAGCAAGACAGGGACTATTGGTAAAGGTGGTCGTATGCCCTAATCACGTTTTCCAGAAGATCATCTAGGTCTTTACAAGGGTTGTAATGGGGCTAGGGTCATGGCTAAGAAATGAAGGGTAAGTGGATCAAAGATCCTCAGTGTGTCAACCTTTAGCAGTTCTGACTTTTCTAGCTTCAATTCCTATCATTTGGCCCTCTTGTCACTACTGGAGTCGCTTTGACTCTCTTATTTCTCTGCTGTAATTACTATCTAGCTAACTGTATTTAATAATAATAATTTTTTTTTGTGGGGCAGCATTGGCCCTCTTTATTTGAGTGGGGCATCATTGGCCCTCTTTTCTATTTCTTGGGTTAAAATGACCCAATTTACTTACATGACTGGCCTGAACTATTTCTTTTCTGCTCTATCTTCCGCCGTTCATTACTGCTTCTGATTGACACACTTTCGGATAAGGGTTGGCTAAGGCTTTTGGTTTTGGTTTAATGGTGGGTTTGAAATGAATCGGCTGAGTGTTTGGCTGCAAATTGGGTTATGGATACACACACAAGGGTTGAAAGGAACGATAGATAAAAATGGGTTACAATACACACAATTCCTGGAATCATCTCTTAAGGTCCAAACGATACGGTCTACTATACCCTTACCCAATATCCTGATGGTCATCTTTGCTACTCAATGCAATATTATAGCGAGATCACTCTATAATCACGACAAGAAATTCGAAAAAGTGTATATGAATTTCGTGTTTAAATCCCTCGAAATGAAAAACGTCTTTTAGGCTCAAATCTCGCTATTGGGTGGTCTTCACTAATGTCCCTAGTCATGTCCTTTCCCAATCCTTCCCTAATGGTCACGTTACTATCACAAGATTCTCTCCACAATGGTCGGTCTCAATCATCCAATACAAAAAAATTAGCTAAACTGATCTAACCATTCATAAGTGTGGGACATCAACATGCATAAACGGGGGGCAGATTGGCAACCCCAAACCTTACCCACACATTGTCCCCAATGTGCAAGTAAGTGGTACAAAGTGTACAAATATCGTTGTTCGTTATTACAGTCATCCAACAGAAACAAATAGAACATTACAGTACATCATCAAGAACATATCAAAACAAAAGAGCACGAAAAACAAACCCAACTATTGGCGAGATGAAGATGATGCGGCCCCCGAATGTCGTCCCCTCACTCTCCTTCGGCCTTGGGGCAGCGCTGGTGGTGCTTATGGTGGTTGTGGCGGTGGTGGAAATCCAGCTTGGGTGAGATGCTCGTCGTAGCCATCCATGCGTAGGTTCATGTTTCGGAACCCACGCTCTACCCGCTCATCCACTCTCCTCACTTCGGTCGTCGTGTGATCCATAAATCGGCGCATATAAGAAGGCGTGTCGCCGCCATGCATGGCTGCTTCCGCCGGTGGTGCCTCTGGCTCATACTCGGGATCACTGTCCGAGGCACTCTCGGACGAGTCATGGACTGGCATGGAAAGTAGCCGCCTCTGGTAGTCTGGATCTGCTCGCCTTCTTGCCTCTAGCTTTGCCGCCGCCGTGATTTGGTGAAGATATTGTGTCATCCCGAAGTCCCCTTTGGATGCGGTAAGGTGTCCTATCGGGACACCGGCTTCCCTGCAAAAAATGTGTTATCAAACAAGGGAACGGTAAAACACCGTCGAGGGTCATACCTGCATCCAACATCTCCATCCATATGATGTGCCCGATATCCATCGGGAGGTTGTTGTGTAGGGAGTATAGGACTTCTGCCACTTGGCTGTCGGCGGTGTTGTTGTGAGAAGAAGGATTTAAGGAAGCCTTGACGAATAGCATGAGGAATGCGATATCATAGTGCATCTCGCTTTTCAGGATGTGTTGATCCCGTTTGTTCCACCCCGTGCGTCCATCTCGCCATAGAGATACGGCAATGGTCGAGCTTAATTGCTCCCGGAACGCCGGGTGAGGAGATAGGCCATAAGTGGCACCCAATTTGGGCCGGTGGGGGGCATGGAAGTATGCAACTATGTCGTCCGGAGAGATCCGAACTTCCCTGTTGCCCATCTTTACCACGCATCGGTCGTGGTACACCGCCGGAATCATACACGCGAAAAATTCTCTAACTGTTGCAATGCAATACATGTGGGGGGTTCAGATGAATCCCTCCCAAGACTGTTATCGTATGATCTCCGGCACCCTGGAACCGACCGGTAGGTCCGTAATCTTGATGCCTCGCTCCCCAAAATGATTGCATACGTTCACCCTCATTTGCTCGTGCCGCTCGTCCTTATCGGGGTTTTCATGGTTGAACATCTGCCTCCGATTGTTAGGATGGATCCGCTTGTATTCTAGGAAGGATAGGTAGGTGCTTGGATGGGTCCTCATATCTGCACAATAAAATAATAAACTCAAATGAGTTATCTCGCTCATAGCCACCCCAAACCTTGGTAAAACCGAGGTTTGCAAAGGGTTAAATGTGAGTATGTGAATGTTGAAAAGTAAGGCACCCCAAACCTAAGTGAAACTTAGGTTTGTTGCATCTCCTTTTCTCTACATGTACGTACAGATAAAACTCACAAATCCCATGCATGTAGATTACCAATAAAATATTGTTTAGCTCATGCATCTTAACCTACAGCCACGTAACCACATAATTTCCTAGTGCATACATCTATAAATCCATCAACAGTTTGCACTGTTGGACAATAAATCGAACCCCAAACCTAAGTGAAACTTAGGTTTGGCTATGCTTGCACTAAAAGCCAAAACCCACAAATTAAAGTAGGGACTTCATGTTGCCAAGAAATCCCATACGTAACAATTATGCATACAATTGGGAGTATTCCACAAAACCACAGATCCTACATTTCTCCCCATTTTGCTTCCCAAAAAGTTCCCCATCACAACTACAAAGTACATAATCTCACAAAAGGGTACATATCCAGTTTCTTAAAAGCATAATAGCACCATCTACCCACACAACAAGGATGTATTCATAAATGGAGCAAAATATCACAATAAGGTGCCACAGTTTGTGAGAAATCAAAATCATAGGGGGAATATCATGAAATTTTAGGGAAGGCATAACAATAGAGAAGAAGAGGACATACTTACATCAGAAAGCCATGGAAACTACAAGAGACAAGAGTGAGAAACACATACCTTGGTCTTGAAGAGAAATGGAGCACAACACTGAAAAATGGAGAGGAACCCTTGAAATATAGAGAATTCGTGAGAAAGAGATGGAGAAAGAAGAGAGAATTCGTGAGGGGGGAGAGAGAATTGCAGAAAATTTGAAGAAGAAAGAAGAAGGAATGAAAGAAAGAGACAAACAAAAGAAAAGACATAAAGCTAAAAGGATACTGCACACGAAACCCTAAGTCAGACCTGATATGGGACACGCGCGGTTTGCTGCGCGGTTTATAAGCCGCGTGAGATCCCACGTAGGTCTCTGTTTGGAAAACCATCCAGAGACACCCGCAGCTTAGGCTGCGGTATGGAAACCGCATAAGATACCGCGTAACAGTCTGTTCCCAAAACTTCCAGAGACACCCGCGGTTTTCCGCGCGGTTTGGAAGCCGCGGGACCCTCTGTTCCTGCTATTTTTGTATTTTTTTTTGTAAATAAAAATGCTTTAAAAAGAACATAAATTAAAAAGAACAACAAACCTCGGTGGGTTGCCTCCCACCCAACGCCTTGGTTTAGGTTGTGGCTCGACCTTCCTTCTGATCACTCCTTCGATTCATCCAAATACATGGTGTCAGATACCACCGTTTCTCCTCCATAATACAGCTTCACTCGCTGGCCGTTCACTTTGAAGGTCGCCCTGTCTTTTCCTTGTAGCTCCACTGCTCCATACGGGTATACCTCCTTGACGGTGAACGGTCCAGACCACTTGGATTTCAGCTTTCCTGGAAACAAACGCAAACGTGAGTTAAATAAAAGAACTTGCATTCCAGGAATAATTACCTTCTCACGGATTCGTTGGTCATGGAATCTTTTGGTCCGCTCTTTGTAGATCGAAGCGTTCTCGAATGCATCCAGCCGAAGTTCCTCTAATTCACACAGTTGCAGTAGTCTCCTTTTTTCGGTTGCATCCAACTCCATGTTCAACTTTTTTATCGCCCAGAATGCTCTACACTCGAGTTCCACTGGTAGATGGCAGGACTTTCCAAACACTAGCCGGTAGGGAGTGGTACCAAGAGGAGTTTTGAATGTCGTCCGGTATGCCCACAATGCGTCATCCAACTTCAACGACCAATCCTTCCGAGATGAGTTCACTGTCTTTTCCAGAATTTGTTTTAATTCCCGATTGGAAACCTCCGCTAGGCCGTTGGCTTGTGGGTGATATGGTGTAGTGACTTTATGCATCACCGAGTACTTCTTTAGAACCGCTTCCAAATATCGATTGCAAAAGTGACTTCCACCATCGCTGATCAGTGCTCTCGGAACTCTAAACCATCGCTGATCAGTGCTCTCGGAACTTTAGAATCATTTGTAGGAGTCGCGATCGCTTCCACCCACTTAGACACGTAGTCCACTGCTACTAAGATATACTCATTCCGGTACGAGTTCGGGAAAGGTCCCATGAAATCTATGCCCCACACGTCAAAGAGTTCGACTTCCATGAAGATATTCATTGGCATCTCATCCCTCTTGGTTATGTTCCCCGTTCTTTGGCACCGATCACACTTAGAGATGTAGTCGCGAGTTTCTTTGAACATAGATGGCCAAAAGAAACCCGACTGAAGAATCTTTGCCACTGTTCTATCGGTGCTAAAGTGGCCCCCACATTCTAAGGTATGACAGTGGTTTAAAATGCCGGCCTTTTCTTCCTCCGGGACACATCTCCAGATCATGCTATCGGCACACATCTTGTAGAGATAGGGCTCGTCCCACCAAATAATTCACCATATAATACCTCTTGGCCTCAAAGAGAAATCTCTTCTTTTGGTGGGAGTTCATCTGATATGGCATAACTCCCCCCCACCAAATAATTCACCATATCCGCGAACCAAGGCTCAGAATGACTAACCTTGAAAAGTTGTTCATCCGGAAACGAATCGTTGATGATGGTCTTATTTTTCTTTTGCTCCTCACCTCCATCAAGTCTCGAAAGGTGATCCGCCACAGTGTTCTCGGACCCTTTCTTATCCAGAATTTCCAAGTCAAATTCTTGGAGCAACAATACCCATCGGATGAGTCTCGGTTTGGCATCTTTCTTGGCCATCGGATAATTCAGAGAAGAGTGGTCAGTGTAGACAATTACCTTGGCCCCCACTAGATATGACCGGAACTTCTCGCAAGCATAGACAACCGCTAAAAGTTCCTTCTCGGTAGTTGCGTAGTTGAGCTGAGCATCATCCAATGTCTTACTCGCATAGTAGATCACATGCATCCACTTATCTTTCTTTTGGCCTAATTCCGCTCCAACAGCGGTGTCACTCGCATCACACATGAGGATGAATGGAAGGCTCCAATCCAGAGCCGTGAGGATAGGTGCTGAAATCAATTCCTTCTTTAACCTGTCAAAAGCAGATATACAATCATCAGTGAAATCGAATTTAGCATCTTTAAGCAATAAATAACACAAAGGTTTAGTAATTTTAGAAAAATCCTTAATAAACCGTCAGTAAAACCCGACATGCCCCAAGAAGCTTCGGACTCCCTTGACGGAGTTCGGGTAAGGAAGATTCTCAATCACCGCTACTTTTGCCTTATCCACTTCAATCCCAGCCTTTGACACCTTATGACCAAGCACTATCCCCTCGATCACCATGAAGTGACACTTCTCCCAATTCAAGACAAGGCTTGTCTCTTTGCATCTTTGTAGGACAGCTTCTAAGTGTTCCAAACATGTATCGAATGAAGGTCCGAACACGGAAAAATCGTCCATAAAAATCTCAATCGTTCGCTCCACCATGTCTGAGAATATTTCCATCATGCATCGTTGGAAGGTGGCTGGAGCATTGCACAAACCGAATGGCATACGACGGAATGCAAATGTTCCGTACGGACAAGTAAAGGTTGTCTTGTCTTGGTCCTCGGGTGCAATAGGAATCTGGTTGTACCCGGAATAACCGTCTAGGAAATAGTAGTACTCGTGCCCGGATAATCGTTCCAACATCTGATCAATGAATGGAAGAGGGAAGTGATCTTTTTTTGTCGCATCATTTAGCTTTCGGTAGTCAATACACACCCTCCAACCGGTAACTGTTCGAGATGGAATGAGCTCATTATTGTTGTTTCGGACAACGGTTATCCCACCCTTCTTTGGCACTACTTGGACCGGGCTCACCCACAGACTATCCGGAACCGGATAGATAATTCCAGCATCAAGGAGTTTTAGAACCTCCTTTCGAACCACCTCTTTCATATTCGGGTTGAACCGACGTTGATGTTGAACTACCGGTCTATGTCCTTCTTTAAGATTGATGCAGTGTGAGCAAAATATTGGGCTTAAACCCTTCAGATCAGCTATCGTCCATCCAATAGCAGTTTGATGCTCTCTCAAAACTCTTAGTAACTTCTCTTTATTCTCTGAATTCAGCTTAGACGATATGATTACCGGAAGCGTGTCTTTTTCTTCCACGTATGCATACTCGAGATGATCGGGCAGCGGTTTGAGCTCGAGTTTTGGTGGTATCTTTGATGAAGGTTCGGACTTGGGAATTTGGTCTCCAAAATCTTCAATGACCGGTCTTCTCGGGCCTTTGTATGATGGCGATGCATTTAATTTCATCACACTCTCGCTTTCCGGATCATCATCGGTACCCATCAACGCATTATTCAGTCGATCGCCGGAAACTTGCATGCCACATGTTTCTCTCATCAAGGAATCCATCACATCTACTCGGTAACATTCATTTGGTCCCATGCTTTGCTTTGCTGCCCGAAAGACATTAAAGACAACTTATTCGTTACCCACTCTCAATGTGTATTTTCCTCCTTTTACGTCGATAAGTGCTCCTCCCGTGGCTAAGAACGGTCGACCCATAATCAATGGTATCTCTTTATCCTCATCCATGTCGAGGATCACGAAGTCGACTGGGAGATAGAACTTGTCCACCTTGACCAGCACATATTCAATTACACCATACGGGTACTTGATGGATCTGTCAGCAAGTTGGAGGGTAACATTCGTCGACTGCACTTCTCCTAATCCAAGTTTCCTGAAAATAGACAAGGGCATTAAGTTAATACTCGCTCCAAGATCACACAAAGCCTTACTAAATTCAGAATTGCCTATATTAACAGGGATAGTAAAACTCCCTGGATCCTTAAGCTTCGGGGGAAGCTTATGCTGGATGATCGCGCTGCACTCCTCAGTAAGTGCAACGGTTGCATGCTCCTCGATCTTCCTCTTGTTGGAGAGGATGTCTTTCAAAAACTTCACATATGAGGGCATTTGTGCCAAAGCATCTGCAAAAGGGATGTTAATATGCAATTTCTTAAAAACTTCAAGAAATTTAGAAAAGTTTAGATCATCCCTGTGGGCCTTAAGCTTACTCGGATAGGGAACTTTTGGTGCTACCGGCTTGACCGGTGGTTGCTTTGGCTTGGGTGGTTGCTCTTGTATCTTCTCTTCACCCTTAGCGTTCTCCTCAACCACAATATCTTCATCCGCTTCCAACTCATCCATCTCTACTATCTCAACATCTTAGCTTTTGGGCTCGGTTTCCTTTGATGATTCTCGGATCGGGTCTCTAATCAGTTCCTTGCCACTCCTCAGATGAATGGCCTTGCAATCTTCCTGGGTTTTTCTTTCGTGTTGACTCGGAAAGGTTCCGGGAGCTCGGTTTTGTAGGGCTTCAGAGATTTGCCCCACTTGCCTTTCAAGGAGCTTTATGGATGTCGTGTTCTGATCAGTAGCCGCTTTGACCGTGTTAACCGTACCGACTAATCCCTCTACCGTGCTGTCCATTTTAGACATGAACTTCATCATCATGTCCTCTAGCCCCGACTTCTTCTCTCCGGATTGTCCTTCATCGAATTTCTGTTGGTTGTAACCTGGAAGACGATAAACATTGTTAGTATTAGAGGAATTAGAAAAGTTGGAGTTATTACCGTATTGCTGTTGTTGTTGTTGGGCCATGGTTGGTTGCCCTTGCGGTTGACTCCATGAGAAATTCGGGTGCTTCTTCCACCCCTCATTATATGTGTTCGAGAATGGATCATTCAGTGGCCGGTTGTTCCAATTTTGCATAAATTGAACTTGTTCCGGCTCGTTCATGGGTGGTGCCATATCCGGCATACCCTCATCCATCATAAATGCTGATTGAAGAGAAGATCCCTTCAATTGACTAGTGAGTGCATTTAATTGAGCCTTTATGGCTTTCAGCTCGTCATTCTCTTTCACACTCGCAACCCTTCTAACTGCTGATCTTGGAGTAGAGAAACTGTGTTCAGCCAGATTATCGATCAACTCGCATGCCTCCTCATAATACTTATCCATTAGAGCTCCACCCGCTGCAGCTGTAATATCATTTTTGAACTGCGGGTGAAGTCCACTAAAGAATGTTTGGATGATGACCCAACCATATAACCCATGATGAGGGCATTTCTTGATCGTGTCTTTGTACCTCTCCCAAGCTTCATACAATGTTTCTTGATCCCATTGAGCAAAATGGGTGATTTCAGCCATGAGTTGGGCGGTTCTGCTTGGTGGAAAGAACTTCTAGAGGAAAGCAGCTTTCAGTTGTGCCCAGGTAGTGGTTGAGTCCGGTTGGATACTGTAACACCCCGAAAATCCTAACTCCAATTGTAAATGATTCCGTCTATAACTATTAAAAGGACAAGGTTTCGCTTTGGAGTGTGGAACACGTGATGCTAATTGGATCTCTCGAGAAATTGGCCAAGTTTGGACTCGGTACAAGTCCAGCGAGTATGACACTCGCGAGAGTGACATGGTCACTTTCGCAGTGTCACTTTCGCCAAGAATGTACCGAGGGTTTTGGGAGGGCCAGCGAGTATGACACTCGCGAGAGTGACATGGTCACTTTCGTAGTGTCACTTTCGCCGAAAGTGTACCGTGAGCATTTGGGTAGCGGGCGAGAGTGCCCCGCGAAAGTGACAGTGGCATAATCACCTGTCACTCTCGCCGTCGGGCTCCAGGGTGTTTTAAACCCACGAACTTCAGCTTTCTTTCATTTCTATTCAATCTTTCTCCCTCTAAATTCTCTCAAACCGAACCCTAACCCTCTAAATCATTTTTGGAACTCTTGAAGCCATAAATCTTGTAAACCAAAGCTTCTCTCTCGGTTCTTATCAAGTAATTATGGATGGGGGTTAGAACCCTTCTTCTCACTTTCGTTTTGGTGAGATTTCTACACTTTCTAGGGTTTTACACAACCCTTACCTAAATCTTTTCCCTCTCTTTGGATGAAATGAAGAGTGAGGCTCACTTTGGCAACACTAGAAGTGTTTGGTTGGTGGATTCACTTGATGGTTGAGGTAATATTCTCTTCTCTTCATTTTAGAAATTAGGTTTTTGATGTATTGGTTATTTTGGGTGTAATATGTTGGGAGAAATGATTCTAAGTATTTAGGGAATGATTCTACATGGTTGGATTGTGATATTGATGGTTGGAAATTCATAAATCTAGGTTTTTGAAGTTTTGGCTTGAGGATGCAAACTTCATCAAAGGAGCTTACGTTGGAGAAACTCTAGATTTAGCTTAAATCTAGCAAGGCTCAGGTTGGGGTAGCCCTAGCTACATTGTGAAGTGGCGAGTGCTAGTAGAGTGCACGAGAGGTGACTTGATTAGTGAAGTATTCCGCATTTGTTTGGACTAGCAACTTGTGGTGTTAAGTAACACCCGATTAAGTTATTTTATTGTAGACTTGTAATGTTTTAAATTCCGAGGTATTTTAAGGAATGAATTGTAGGAGCGATTATATCTATTTTGGTTAATTTTATTAAATTTTGATGTTAGTTGCTCGTTCCAAATTTGAGGGTGTTACAAGTTGGTATCAGAGCATAAGTTTGAGAGATTTAGGTGTTGATTTTGGATACCTAGACCCAAACTAGCGTTTGATTAAGTAAATGAGAGTGAAATTCACCTTTAGGCACTTTAAGATAGGATGTTTCGAGGTCAATGGATGTTGTTAGAAACGAGAATCACGTCGAGAGTAACAAGGATAATCATGTATGGTGCGTTCATAGTGACACCTGGCCAGTGTCATGGTGAACCTACTAGTACATGTGCGTACTTGAATTACTTTAGTATGATGATCGTTGGGGTAGTGAAGGAGGTTCTAAACTAGTAGTCGTTGGAATAGATGGACGATTCTAGTATTAGTCACTTGGAGTGACGATAAGCATGATACTTGCTTTAAGTAGACCGTTTCGGGTCGAGATTGATGGTTGGATTAGAACCATAGGCCTAATGAGCCGATTTTGATTTGAGGAAAAACCGTAAAGTTAATTAATGTAATTCTCAACTTACCTTAAGAGGTTAAAGCATCCGGATGACAATAGTGGACCGGAGGGATTTAGAAGGGTATGAGTTGAGACGTTGAATGCCGACTAAGCCATGCACAAAGTTTAAATTGAAAATAAATTGCATCAATTATTTCTTGTGTTTCAAATCCTTATTTGGATTGTGTTATGAATTTTGAGAAATGTTTAGCACACACACAAGATTTCAAATCATGGTTTTGAACGTGCATGGAACCATTTTATTGCGGGAAGTTGCAAACTCCGCCGGGATTTGTTTTACCTTATTTCATTGTTGTTCAACATTCTGTTTTGGATGTAATGGCAACCATATTTTTATGATGTTTAAGATGTTGGGCAATAACTACGGTTTGTGACTTTAACATTGAATCTTCTCCACATGTGTTAGAGTTGGACGGAAGTTATATTCCATTATGTCTATGTAAAGTCATTTTTGGAAATTTGTTTAATGTGAGTTGTTAAACAATGTTGTTTATATGATATTACCCTAGAAGGGGATTTTTGGGATCTTGGCGTTGCATTTATGATTTTGCTTATAGCGATTTGGTTTTGGAGGCACGATGTTTAGTGCCGTTGCGTTGACTTGGAGTCATTAAGTTCGTTGGAGTTCATGGAGTTTTGTTTTACGGCGTGTTGTGTCGTGTGGGTACAATTTTACAATGTGCATACTCTATTTGCTTATGTGAAAAGTTTACGAGTTATGTTGGGCATTTGGTCCCACTCGAGTTTTGGTGAGAAAAGTTAATTTTATGCCATAAGGCGACTAAGAAGAGATGAGTTTGGGACTCTAGTGTCGCGTAACTTTTCTTTCAAGAGTTTGTGTTATTAGGTATTTCGTTGCATATAGTTCAGTGTATGGATTGATTTATACGTGGCTTAAGTGATGCATGAAAGAACATTTTGGTAACATTCATAATGATTTACTTAGTGCGCTTTTGGTCAGTTAAATGTTTTATTATCATTTTCATGTAGATGCGTTATATCGACTTAGGGGTATGCATAGCTTGGTAACCATTGTTTCTCGTTACTTTGTTGAACGAATCGCGAGTGAAATTATTTTATTAACTCATTGCATAAATGATGACCATTCGGTCAAAGGGTGTTTTGGTGTTGTGGAAATCATGCATAGTTCGCAATATTTTACATTTTGAAAACACGAATGTATGAGTCATTGACATTGGTCAATTGTCGATTTACCGAATATTTTGGAAACTTGAAAACCTTTTTGGTTTTGGAATAAAGGTGTGTTTGGAGTATTTGTAACAAAAACATTTTTAAGCAATGACGTTTTGATGTTTTATGTTCCAAGTACGAAATTTTGAGGAAATACTTCGTGATGAAGATTTTAGAAAATTGTTTGTATAAAACTATGTTGCACGTACTTTCTTATGTTTTGGAACATTGATGCGCACCGTTGGAGCAATTTGGGATTTGAAAATAGGTTTGAACCCTTTTTGGTGACAATAAATTATTAACACTTATTTCCTCGTATGTTTTGGAAAACGCATTGTTGTGTGCAAGTTTGCCAAAAACGTTTTATTCGAATGTCATTATAGGACCGGATGAGAAATCTTGGGAAATCAATTTAAAGGATTTCATCTCTTGAAACTTTGGCGTGAGTTATTTGGTGCATGTGTGTCATTACAAGAAATTTCTAAGAAGTGTTACAAGTATGCATGCCTACCCCGATTTAAGGTTTTATGATGTTTTAGTCGATATTTTCCAATAATGGGAACGGATTGGTTTTGTCTTTAAACTTGGAACTTACACAAGTTGGTTTGTGTTTTGACTAGAGTGTAATTATGAATCGTTTCATCGTTTTGTGTAATAAACTGACGCGCGCAAATTTGATTGGTAAATCTTGTTTCATGTCATTTTATAGTAGAAAGGAAATTTTGGAGTCAAATGTCGTTTGGACTTCTTTTTGAAATACGTGCATAACTTTTGTTGCACCCTGTTTAACGTCGGGCAGTTACCTTACGTGAATGTCATGAGCCAATCCATACTAGAACCGTGGCGGTTTATTTTGAAGAAATTGTTTATTACGCTTTTGGCGTTTTATGGGTAAACTGAACTGCAATGAAATAATTTTCAACATAATTTTCATATGTGGGACGAGCGTGTCCATTTTTGCGTAACTACCAAATTGATAATAGTGGTTTTATGCGTACATTTAAATTTGATATGAAATATTTATGTTGAAAGTTTCTATGAAAGGTTTTGTGAATGGCATATTTGTTAAATAACGCACTTGAAAACCTTGAACTCGTAGGACCTTGGAAAGGGTAAATAACCCAGTTGAGGGTAAGTGTGTGTGTAGCACTTTGGCGGTGGAAGGTTGGTTATTCCACGCGTGGTAGTACTGTAGGCCGAATGACATCGGTTGAGTGGATGATGCACTTTGTAATTAAGAGAATTGATTCGCAGCGGTTTATATTGAGGTTGGTGGTAACCTTTCTGGTTGGGGATCTTATTTTGGGGTCTTGGTCAACTTTCGTATGTGAGACCCTTTAGACGCCGTATTGATAATTTTGATCTTGTCGGGAATACTTGATGAATGAAGCTCGTGTGTAGAGTCTGTGGTGATTCGACTTGGTGGTACATTAGGTGTCGACTTTTGGGCTTGAGGCCAAGCACCTTTAGTGTAATCGGGGAATTGTAGTCCGATTTTAAAGAAATGATGGTAATGGTTGTAATATCCTTAAGATACTCGATTGTGATAAGAGGTTTTAGTGAAATGGCTTTTCTTGTGTGGTACGAAAACCTGTCGATTGTATGATTGATGATTAGACACACCTTTGGGATTGTGTAATTGACGAGTCAATGAAGACCGTTGGTGTTGAATCGATTGAATCCGCTGAGAGCGAATGTCAATTAAGTAGCGGGATTTTGGGGGATTCTGAAGTTTTGGTTGATGTTGGTAGTTAAACGTTGAGTTGGTCTAGAGAGAAAATCTGAGGACATGTGAATGTGGCATGATTGGGGAGTTCGAATCCGCCGTTGGAATAGTATGGATCACTTAAGGTTGGGAGACAACTTAAGTCTGGTGGTCGGAAGTCATTCTAGTAAATTAGGCCTTCAAGTGGAATGTGTTGGGCGTGGTGGCCATTGGTTGCGTGAGAACTGGATTTCGAGGACGAAATCTCTTTAAGGTTGGGAGGATTGTAACACCCCGAAAATCCTAACTCCAATTGTAAATGATTCCGTCTAGAAGTATTAAAAGGACAAGGTTTCGCTTTGGAGTGTGGAACACGTGATGCCAATTGGATCTCTCAAGAAATTGGCCAAGTTTGGACTCGATACAAGTCCAGCGAGAATGACACTCGCGAGAGTGACATGGTCACTTTCGCAATGTCACTTTTGCCAAGAATGTACCGAGGGTTTTGGGAGGGCCAGCGAGTATGACACTCGCGAGAGTGACATGGTCACTTTCGCAGTGTCACTTTTGCCGAAAGTGTATCGTGAGCATTTGGGTAGTGGGCGAGAGTGCCCCGCGAAAGTGACAGTGGCATAATCGCCTGTCACTCTCGTCGTCGGGCTCCAGGGTGTTTTAAACCCACGAACTTCAGCTTTCTTTCATTTCTATTCCATCTCTCTCCCTCTAAACTCTCAAACCGAACCCTAACCCTCTAAATCGTTTTTGAAACTCTTGAAGCCTTAAATCTTGTAAACCAAAGCTTCTCTCTCGGTTCTTATCAAGTAATTATGGATGGGGGTTAGAACCCTTCTTCTCACTTTCGTTTTGGTGAGATTTCTACACTTTCTAGGGTTTTACACAACCCTTACCTAAAACTTTTCCCTCTCTTTGGATGAAATGAAGAGTGAGGCTCACTTTGGCAACACTAGAAGTGTTTGGTTGGTGGATTCACTTGATGGTTGAGGTAATCTTCTCTTCTCTTCATTTTGGAAACTAGGTTTTCGATGTATTGGTTATTTTGGGTGTAATATGTTGGGAGAAATGATTCTAAGTGTTTAGGGAATGATTCTACATGGTTGGATTGTGATATTGATGGTTGGAAATTCATAAATCTAGGTTTTGGAAGTTTTGGCTTGAGGATGCAAACTTCATCAAAGGAGCTAACGTTGGAGAAACTCTAGATTTAGCTTAAATCTAGCAAGGCTCAGGTTGGGGTAGCCCTAGCTACATTGTGAAGTGGCGAGTGCTAGTAGAGTGCACGAGAGGTGACTTGATTAGTGAAGTATTCCGCATTTGTTTGGACTAGCAACTTGTGGTGTTAAGTAACACCCGATTAAGTTATTTTATTGTAGACTTATAATGTTTTAAATTCCGAGGTATTTTAAGGAATGAATTATAGGAGCGATTATATCTATTCTGGTTAATTTTATTGAATTTTGATGTTAGTTGCTCGTTCCAAATTTGAGGGTGTTACAGATACTCTCTGTCCAAGTTTCAGCTCTACCTTTGAGAGGAAAGGTGAACAGCCTCAGCTTGATTGCATTCTCGTCCACCCCATTGATCTTGAACGTGTTGCAAATTCGTTCAAATGCACGAAGGTGTGCATGGGGATCTTCAGTTGACGCTCCCCCAAACTGATTCTGCTGTACCATCACGATGGTACTCGGTTTGATCTCGAAATAATTTGCCGCAGTGGTGGGCGCTTGGATGCCTATGTGTGCGGCTGCCACATTCGGATCGGCAAACGACCGTATAGGACGTCTCTCAGGAGGAGCTTCGTCACCCATCTTCAGTTGTCTTTTAGCTTTAGTCTCTTTGCGTAGTCGACGGGCGGTTCTTTCAATCTCCGGATCGATCGGTTCGATTTCCTTCCCTCGGGTTTTTCTTGGCATAAACCAGTTAGTACCTGAAAAGGAAAGTAAACAAAATTAGCAATCCAAAAACTGAAAGTGATGAAATAAATTAAAGAAAAAAAATGTTCAATGTAATAGCGCTTATAGCTGGTAGTGCTATCAGTTGCAACTAGTTCCCCGGCAACGGCGCCAAAAAATTGATAGGCGGGTTTACACCCCCCTAAATCTAACCGCAAGTGTACGGGTCGAATCAAGTAATAGTACTGAAAGTACGAGTATCGAACACAGGGAACTAGGAACTAAGTATCACAATCACTATAAAATCTATTAACTGAACTGTCGCAATTTTGAGTTGTGCTTTATAACTTGGTTTAAAAACTAAAGAAGAACGACAACCGATAACGGAAGATTTTGAAAGACTTTTGATAATGAAAAGGTTGAGGGTTGGACGTCCTATGGAAATACTACTGATGAACGAATACCCGAACAATGATTATTACCGATTATTTCTATGAACCCTAGTTTGTAAAAGTTACTGTTACTCTTTCTCAAGCAATAACAGATTTTATTTCAAGACTCGTAGGTTTTATCTATCGATCTACACCTAGGGGTTAAAATATATTAGGTTAAACTAATCCGGACAGAAAGTGATTCGGCTATCTCTACCCGAATCTCCTTTCCGGCACTTGATTACTTGATCTAGCTTTTAATCAATTTTCCCAAACTTAATCAAAAACCATGCAAGTCAATTGAAGGTGATCAAGCTACAATTGATAATGTAAACTGAATTCAAATGCTTTCATAGATCAAATCAGGTAAAAAGAATCTCTCGGTTACACGTCATCCATCATAAAATCCATAGTTGTTCCAACCCCCAACATCTAAAGATTAGTTCATGTTGGGGCGGACAAAAACACTAGAAAAAAGGTATAAAGTGGTGTCTGAAATCATAGTGAACGTAAACGCGAATAATGTATGATGAATCCTTTCTCTCTCGGCTTTGATCCACTTCGCGTGGTGAACTGTCTTCAATCAATCCTCTATCGTGGCTCCAAAATACGTGGAAATACTCTGAAAATCGCCCCTCCGCTGCCTACCGTCGCACATGTCGAGATCCTCACCTAAATTCCGGAAACACCAAGTATAGAAAAACGAGCAGTGACTTACGCGGTTTGTACCGCGGCTTCAGACCGCGGGGAAAGACGCGCGCTTTCTTGAGTCATTCGGGTCAGGCTTGGTTCATGGATCTGGGTACGGGTCTTGGGCTTCCGTTGGGCTTCGTTTTGGACTCTCTTTTGGCTCTTTTCCGCTTCTTTTCTCGATGTTCGTCTTCTTTCAGATAACCTGCACATTTCACTCGATAAACCATAAAATTCCTCCTTTTTGCTCCAACACAAGCCAATCTCATTGGTTTGAGAACCGAAAATAACGCCAAAAAGGTGGCGTTATCAGTCGCGCGCCATGTTTCGGTCGTAACTTCTTCATTGTAGCTTCGTTTTCGCTCCGGAAAGAACTGGTGGACTCGTATTCGAATTCCCCATCCAACAAGACCATAAAATCTAGGATTTAATCTAAAATCCTATTTTTCATATTTTTCTTAAAAGATCGGTTCCACGCTGATTCAAAATTGTACTTATCCGAAAATTACGGTTGTTACAGCACAAATCAATATTTTTAAAGAAAACAAATACATAGCCTAATTTTCTTTAGCCACCATCATTTCCTATGTTTGACCTCTCAAAATTTATTTACTTCCACTTTACTACCTCTAGTGGCTAACGCCTCTTACCTTTCTTTCTTTCTTTCCTTTTGCTTTAGATCTCTATTTCCTATCCATTCCTTTAACATCAAAATTTATAAAATAAGAGTATACTTTAGGCTATTTTCAAATCCAACAAATACTTTAAACTATAACTTTTAGATTTCTACATTTTACAAAGTTAAGAAAAATACGGCTGTCACAATCCTCCCATCCTTAGAGTGATTTCGTCCTCGAAATCTAGTGTCAATCCATAACTCGATTGTCTCTCACAACGGATTGCTCGACTCTCCACAGTTCGATTATTCTTTGACTTAAACAAATTCGACCCAAAAGTTCCTTTGATATCAAGCATTGGTGTAGACTTAGAACCTTGCTTGAGCAATCTCCAATAATACGGTCTCAGTTGTCTCCCAACCTTAGGTGACTCGTGCTACTTCGAGAATGGTCTATGACATCAGATAATCACTTTCCAAGTGATTCTTGGCCGGGAATTCACTCTTAAATTTTCTAACAACCCCAAACTAATACTATGCATGCCAACTACCAGAGTTCTCAAAGTTCCAGAATCAATAAATCTTGATGTTGGCCCAATGTTCTATTCAAGAACGTAACATAATATTCTTCAGAAAGCAAGTTATCCCAAATTCAATCCTTTCACAATTCTCTAAACTCTTCCCAACATTTATCATTCAAAATAAAATCTCTAGCAAGTCAAAAGATATCAATAATCAATTGTTAGTCACCAAAAACCTTGACTCCTTAGATTTATCACTAATATTGCAATGCTTCTTAGAACTCACGAAAAGTACACACAGGTACACTAACTCGTACCAAGACACACCTCAACATTGTTCATCTAAAAATTAAATCCTTATCAAGGCGGGATGATTTCAATCATCGATCACTAATTACCAAAATCAAATATCCGCAGAGTCATTGTTTGCTTTCCAAACTTCTCAAGGAATTCAACACGGATGACACCCCAAACCCCAAATGAGTCATCGACCTCAAAAGCTGAAGAAATATATGAGAAGATGAATAAGATACCTTACAAAAAGTTAATATTCTTTACAGGATGTTAATATTCATTATAAGAAGTTAATATTCTTCACAGAATGTTAATATTCATTACAAGAAGTTAATATTCTTCACAAAATGTTAATATTCATTACGAGAAGTTAATATTCATTATGTTCAATCGGAACAAACCAAGGCTTCATAGCCATAACATAGAGAAGGAGAAACAACTAATAATTAGAAAATATTACAAGGGATATTAAAGCAATTAAATAATACTAGAAGTCATCCCTTATCAATGGCCACAGGTATGAGTAAGGAAGAAGCAACAATGAGTAGAAATCAGATTTGGACCATACTGACAGATATGGTCCATTCTGATACTGAAACTAGAATCCCAAACTATACAACTCAAATGACGAATTCCAAAACTTTCTTAATTATCGAAGGCCAACCAAGAGGGAGCAATACTAACAATTAATATGAAGTCTGTAAAATGATCCCTCAATTCAAATCCAATTAGGTGCAAACAATCACACAAAGCTTTAGCCCCGAAGATTTACTGAAATGGAAAGATCACTACTTAAATAGCTGGATAACTCATAAGTCTAATACCTTAAAATCAAAAGTACACTGACTTAACAAGCGGTACCACTCGGATTATGGTACTATCACAAGTTGGACTACCCAACACTTCCACTTCCAAGGCCCTTTGAGTCCCCACTCTTAACGAGAGTTTCTTAACATTTAAGGCCCTAACGAGTTCAAGGTTTCAAGTGCAGGACTCAACAAATATGCCAATCCAACAGAATTTATAAGAATTTTCAATGCAAAATCTTTATAATAATTACTCTTGCGTGTAAAAATCTGTTACCGTTTACTCCGTAGTTGTGTAAAGAATACACACTTGTCACACATATAAAAATTATTTTGAAAACTACTTGATCACAAATCAAGCTAATAATGATGATGCAAAAATATGCTAGGTGAACTTTTAAAATGAACGGTTATGGTTCTAGCATGCATCTACTTATGCCATGCACCCCGAGTAGTTTTCCTGCATTAAAATAGTGTGCAACAGGTTGTTTATACAAAACTTAAAAGAGAAACCTCACGTAATCGAGTTCCAAAATTTTCCCATTTAACTATAAAATGACGTGGGATGAAATTTCCTAACAAGACCTACATGCATCAGTTTATCTTCTCAAAACTTAGCAAAACAATAAGTACATGCGATTTAGTCGTAACATAAAATAATTTAGATTGTCTTCAAATTTCAAGCTGTACAGACAATATGCGTCTTAATCCCAAAAGTGGTGGCTATAATGCCTTGCATACCAATAATCAATATAATGCATATGTGTGAACCAATAGTGACGATAACTACAACCGCAAATGCACAAAACAAAGCATTAAGATATATTGTCATGGTACTCTTATACGCTTACTCACGCCAAAAGTATAAATTGATTCGTACGCCAAATAATGTGTGATGAAATGTATTAACACAAAACTCAATCAAGAAATCATACAATATCAAAATTTCAAAAATTTCCATTTTTGTTGCAATACGACATAAAGTAACGTTACTCAATAAAAGTCACATGGAATAAAATTCTCAATAGAACTCAAACACCAAAATGATGGAAGGTAATCTTTCATCCAAAACCTTAACATATGTGGAGGAGATCCAATGTTAAGGTCATAAATTGCAGTTACTTGTCCATGACCCTAAACAATTTTAAAACATGGATATCACGGTATCCGAAAGTAGCGTTGGACAACAACGAAAACAAAGAAAGTCTTGACAAAGTTTGCAATCACCTGCAATAAAATAATTTCACGCATGTTTAAAATCTTGTGTGTGCTAAACGTATTTCCAAGATTTCGTAATACAACCCACATGACGATTTGAAACACAAGAAACAATTGATGCACTTTATTTTTATTTTTAAAATAAATTTCGTACATGAATTTAGTCGGCACTCAACATATCAAAAGCACACTCCACATATTCCTACGGTCACACTATCGTCATCCTGATGTTCAAACATCTTAAGACAATCAGCGAAGATTTCATCGGTTCACCTTACAATTTCTCCTCGAATATGGTTGATTCCATAAGCCTATGGTTCTAATCCAACCAACAATTTCGACCCGAAACGGTCCACTTAATGCAGTCACCAACTCACCATACCTATTGTCGCTCCAAATGACAAATTCTAAAATCATTAACCTCTTCTAACGGTTACTCGCTTAGAAACTTCTTCGCTACCCCAACGGCCATCATATCAAAGTAGTCCAAGTACTCACATGTAACTTGTAGGTTCACTACAACATTGGCCAGGTGCAATTATGAACGTACCGTACATGATCATCCTTGCTACTCTAGACGAGATTCCCATTTCTAGTGACTCCATCAACCTCAAAACATCCTATCTTAAAGTGCTTAATGGTGCAAATTCGCTCTCATCTACTTAAAATAACGCTAGTTTGAGTCTAGGTATCCAAAATCAACACCTAAATCTCTCAAACTTACGCTCTGATACCAACTTGTAACACCCTCAAATTTGGAAATAGCAACTAAATAAAAACTTCGATAAAATTCCTTCTACAAAACCATCAATGGAAATACCTCAACTTTAAAAAAACATAAAAAATTACTCCAACAAACAATAACTTAAATCACACCAAACTAAGTAAGGTCGGGTTTTACTTAACCCAACTACAAATTGCTATTCCCAAACATAATTGTGGAAAACTTCACCAAGCTAAACGTTCCTCGAGCACACAACTAGTACTCAAACTCTTCACAATGCCGCTAACACTATTCCCCAACTGGAACCTGATGCGCATGCTGAAGAATAAAAAGGTTAGGCTAATGTCTAGTAAGTTCAAGAGTTTTCATCACTATATAATAAATAAAACAGAAGAAAGATTTCTTAAATCACGATTGTCAATAAGTAACAGTTTAGAATGTATAGTGATGTCTTTTCCAAAAGTCCCACCTTTGTGATAAACGTTTAAATAGAAATATACCAAAACATGGAACTAACCCCATACTCACGCAAAACATAAATAGGATAGAAATCTAATTACCAAATACAGGGAAGTAGGTGCACCATTCAAACCTTAATACATGTGGAGGGGATCCAGTATTAAAACCATCAATTGCAATTACTCGTACGAAACCAACGATAATAAAGCATGGATATTACAATGTCCGAAAATAATGTTTGACACCAACGGGGGAGACCCGTATCCGTTGAGGGTGGAGGAAACACATAAGTATACCACCCGTACAACGTTAATCGTACAACACCTCGCGACTAGACGTCCAAGGGTTCCCACGACTTCTCAACAAGTTTCACCTCAAGAGACAGTTGACCTTAGTGTCTGTCCCTAATATTCCACCACAAGGCTCGGCACACTTAGGACTACCTCCAAGGCATCCCCTTCAAAGCGGCGAAGGCCCTAGTACCTACCTCCAAGGTAGCACCTACGGACTCAACCCTCCTAGTGCCTACTTGAAAAGTTTAAGGTCATAAAACATGGGTCCCGAGGTCCAACCTCGAGATACCTAATCGACCATCACCAAAAGACTGACTTACGTGCCTATGGATCCAATGCAACACAGTCTAAACTACATGACTCCAAAGAATGTCCAACATCTTTAAACATGTAGTTAATAAATAAATATGTATCAATGAATATAATTTCGAAAACTCAATATAGAGTAGTTTACATCGAACTAAAGTTCTCAAGACTCATTTAAGTCAATTACGAGCCAAAGGCCAACTATTCAATTGACCAATCAATAAAGGTCATTAAAACAATAGAACGCATTTAATGGGAGTTTATGCAAACACATAGCTCAAAGATATGATTAACTCAAAAGCTCATCATTAGTTGAGTCAAATCATTTTCCAAATAAACTCATGCCCTTATATTTCCAAAATGTCTCATAACCCGATAACGTTTATTTTTCCCAAATAGTTTATAAAACCAAATATACCAAAATGAATAAATCATCAAATAGATTCCATTTGTACAATAAATCACCAAAAGAACATATTTATGAGATTTACTTGTCAAAATATCTAAAAATCCAAATATGAGCATTTCATAAGCTTTATCAACCAAAGTTACCAAATATGAAAACTTGACAAATACTCAACACATTGATAAATACCATGCAAACACATTATTACTACAAAAATATACATTTTGGCATGTACATAGTTTTCACAAAGCAACTTGAACTCACCTTGCTAGATTTAGGCTAAATCTAGATTTCCCCCCAATTTGAGCTCCTTTGAAGAAACTTGAATCCTCAAGTCAAAACTTCCAAAAACCTAGACTCATGAGTTTCCAAACATAAATATACATATTCAAGTGCTTAGAATCGTTCTCCAAACATCTTATATCAAAATCTCCATGTTGACCGAAAAATCCTAATTTTGACCTAAATTTCCCAAAATCATCTAAACCACATTTTGAGAAATAGGAATACTTAGAAGTCATAAAAGGAGCATTATTACCTCATACAAAAGTTTAGAAGAGTGAAGAATGATCTCACCACTTAGATTTTGATGGAAACCTAGAAAACTCCAAATTTTCTTGAAGATGAAGGTTGAGAATGTGGAGCTTGAGCCACAATAAATTGCCCTAAGTCTTGAGAGGGTAGCTTTGAGTGTTTCTCTAACATGGTTTAGAGGAGATCCTCCATGGTTGTTTGAAGGAGAAGAAAATGAAGGAATGGGTTGTGGGTGATAGAGAGTAAAAGAAGAAATAGAAAAGAAGTAGGTGGAGCCGATATAAATGAAATTGAAATGGTGAGGAGTTAAGTGGTTTGATCAAATACAACAACAAAGAAAAAGAGTGTTGGTGTGAGGTGTAGATTGGGCCTCTAGCCCGTGTTGCACAAATCAATATTTTTAAAGAAAACAAATACATAGCCTAATTTTCCTTAGCCACCATCATTGCGTATGTTTGACCTCTCAAAATTTATTTACTTCCACTTTACTACCTCTAGTGGCTAACGCCTCTTAGCTTTCTTTCTTTCTTTCCTTTTGCTTTAGATCTCTATTTCCTAACCATTCCTTTAACATCAAAATTTATAAAATAAGAGTATACTTTAGACTATATTTCAAATCCAACAAATACTTTAAACTATAATTTTTAGATTTCTACATTTTACAAAGTTAAGAAAAATATGTGTGTCACAACAGTTCTGCACAAATGGTGGACGACTGTGACACCCCAAAAATAGGGTCAACAAAAACTTCCATAAAACGGAAGAGTGATATATACAATGCCATAGCACGAGCTCAAAAGGGGAAATTACATATGCCTGTTTTACAAACAAAGTGTAATATTTACAACTAAATGACAACCGACTAATCTAATCTCTGCTATAGAAATAAGATTACAAAAGGTGTCATAATTAGACCAACTTTGCTCTTCTAACTTTGGCATCCCAAAAGTATTCCCCACACTCACAAGTCCCCATCTATGCCTTCCTAGGGATGGCACCACTAGAAACTGTGACACACATTAGACAAACAACAAGTGTTAGGCTTGGAATGCCTAGTGAGTCAAACATATAGTAAAACGTGCAGTTATGTCATATAAGAAATATTAACTTGGTCATTCACAAATCGGACTCTATGGGAAGACCCCAAACATCAACTCAAGTTACATCATCTTTGAAGATACACCTTAGCGTCTACCTCTAAGGTAACGCCTCAAGGCCCAGCACATCGGGACTACCTATATGGTATAAATCCCGAAAGCGTGGATCGATACACAAACCTCCAAGGTAAGTGCCCAAGATTATATCTTCCTAATGCCTACTTAGAGACTCCTCCAATTTGTGAATACCAACAAACAACTACTCCAAACAGTTCATAAATCCAAACATTAATTTCATAAAAGACAGTCCAACTATCTCATTAAGCACATGATTTCTACATACAAGAAATCCTCCAAATATCCACATACATATAAGTGATATCATGAGTTTATCGTTTAGCATGGCAACACATACTAAATTAGCATATTAAGTCACTTCCATCATAGTCATAATTTCTTCATTAAGACATAGCTTAATCCATTAAGCTCCAAACCCTAACATTTAGGTTTAACCAATTTCCAATGATCACCATCATAAAAGATGCAATAGTAGAATAAAATACCACATCACCTTTATCTTACCATTAAGCCCCTTAAACTTCCTCTTTAGAGAAATAAGAGCTTATTGGCTCAAACTATACTTCAAGACAAATTTGTTAGCAATAAGTAAATTGATAGAGTAAATTATGTAACAAGTATACTTTTGAATCAAAGTTACTCACCTTAAAGCTCAAATTATGAAAACCCTAGAAATGGAAACCCTTGATCTTGACCACTTCTAGCTAATAACACTTGAAGTTGAGATTGATCACCTAGGACCCAACAATAATAGCCATAAATACTCCCAACAACCAATAATTTATGGAAAGAAGGAAGAATAACGAAACCCTACCTTGAGAGAGAGGAAAAACGTCTGCCAAAATATCTCAGTTTACTCCAATGAGCTAAAAATCCGTAACTCTCATTTTTATACCCAAAACAGGTCGGTGCGATTGTGACAGGGCGATAGTGACACTGTCACTATCGCCGGGGAACTATCGCTCAAAGCCCCCAAACTCTTGGTACTCCTTAAGCGATTGTGACATAGCGATAGTGACATTATCTCTATCGCCTGGGCATTCTCGCCGTGGTCCTTTGACTTGAACTCACACACACTTGCGGTACAAATGCGGCGATTGTGACACCCGCGATAGTGACACGGGCACTCTCGCCGGTCACTATCGCCCAAAGGGCACCAAGCCTCATTTGATCCCCTTTTCAGCCCTTGAACAGATTCTAACGAGGTACGAGTCATGCTATATCAATAAAATACTTGAACATGCAAAATAAATACATAAACCACTTATAACGAAAATTGGGGTGTTACAATCCTCCCCAACTTGAACAAAATTTCGTCCTCGAAATTTAAGATTGTACGAATAAGTGCGGATATCGACGTCTCATGTCCTCTTCCGGTTCCCAAGTCACGTTGGCATCACGATGGTGCCTCCATTGCACCTTAACCTTGGCTACTTCTTTATGTCGGAGTTTCGTAATCACTCTATCCAAAATAGCTTCGGGTTCCTCGATACATCGGTTGTCGTCCACCCGGATTTCTGATAGAGGTATCACGCTCTCTCCTTCCGCTAAGCACTTTAGTAGGTAACACACGTGGTACGTTGGATGGATTCCATTCATTTCCGGAGGTAGATCTAATTTGTAGGCTTGTGAACTCACACGTTCTAGAATAGTGAATGGTCCAAGGAAACGGGGACTTAACTTCCCACGCTTTCCAAAACGAATCAATCCCTTCAAGGAAATACTTTCAGCATTACTCTTTCTCCTACTTGGAACTCTATTGGTTTTCGCCTTTTGTCTGCGTAGCTCTTTTGTCGATCTTGGGCCGCTTTCAATCGTTCTCTAATGACTTTAACTTTATCGGCCGTTTTTTGTACAATTTCCGGTCCGGCAAATTGCTTTTCTCCCGCCTCTAAACAACAGGCGGGAGTCCTACACTTTCGCCCATACAATACTTCAAACGGTGCCGCCTTTAAGATCGAGTGATAACTATTGTTGTAAGTGAATTCTACTAACGGTAGATGAGTATCCTAATTACCTCCAAAGTCGATTACGCACGCCCTTAACATTTCCTCCAATCACTATTGGCATTAAGACGATTGAGAATTTCCTCCCCTCGATTTCTAATGTGCAACCCCTCCAAATATTCTGAACTAAAACCTATCCACCGTCAGCTATTTCTACTACTAGGGCTTTGTCTAAATGTTTAGTGGACATAGATAACTTTTGGCAAAAGGACACAGATACAAAAGAAAAACTTGCACCTGAATCGAATAACACACGCGTAGGTACGGAGTTTAGAAGAAACGTACCCGACACTACGTCCGTCGAAGTCCTTGCCTCTTCGGTTGTCATCTGAAATGCTCTCCCCTTTGCCTTTGGTGGCTCCGTCTTTGATCCCCCACTTCCACCCGTCTTCAACTTCGGGCAGTCCCTCTTTACATGACCCTCTTCATGACATTCAAAGCAAATCAATCCTTTAATGGAACAGTCCCGACTATAATGTCCACTCCTTCCACACTTGTAACACCCTTGCGAGTTCGAGTGTGATTGGGTATTACATGGGCCAACATGATGCTTCTCGCACTGGTTACACCACCTCGCATCATGGCGGTTATCCCCACTTCTGTTCTCGGTAAACTGCCTTTGTTGTCGAACGGGCCCAGACGGCCCTTCCCACTTTCTCTTCTCATTCGTCGGCCCGCTTTCCAACTTGCTTTGATTCAAATCGTCTTCTACCAGTAACGATGCTTCAATTGTCTCCTGTAAAGTGGTTACCTTGGCGTTCCTCACAGCCGTCTTCATCCCAGCCGGTAGACCCCGTTGATACGCCTTTATCTTCATTTTCTCATCGGGAGCCAGATGCTCCACCAAACTTAGCTTTTCAAGGAATGACTTTGAGTACTCGACAATGGTCATATCCCCTTTCTTCAACCCACAGAATTCTTCTTCAATCTTGTCAAGAGCCCTCTCACTGCAATACTTCTCTAGCATTTTCCTTTTAAATGTTGGCCATGAGAGATGGGCCAACACCTCGGGCGTGATAGACGAACGGGTGAGATTCCACCAAGTAAGGGCCTCACCCTTAAGAAGTTGAGAAGCAAACTTCAATCTTTGAGAGTCTTCACATTCACTAGCCTCAAACACCATTTCTATCTCCCGAATCCAATACATACACCGAACAGGGTCAATAGTCCCAGAGAATTCCGGTGGCCTGCGGCTAAGGAAAGTTTTATACGAACACTCCCTTTCTCTCCTTCCGTCACGCACGTTTGCTTGCCCTTGTGCAACTGTTCCATTCCCAAGGCCGCCGGACCCATTTCTCCCATTGTCTGCAACTGCCTCAAAGCGTCGATGACTGTTGTCCCGGTCCTCCAACAATTTCATGAACATCTCTTGTTGTTGAGCCATGGCAGAGGTCATGACTTGCATCATACTATCTTTCAGTTGGTTTTCGAGGTTGTTATCCTCTATTACAGGATTGGAGGTTCCGATGTGGGTCCTTGGCATATGTTCCAGTCCTCCACCTAAGATGGATGGCCTCGGAGGAATGTGTGCTGCTTGATTCTCTAGCTGATCAGCCGTAGACTCGGTCGCAGCATGACCGTCCAGCACTGTATTAAGTTGACCTCGCGTATTCACCATCTCAGTATGTCGAACATGCGAGAATAATGGTAAGGAATAGACTAAAATTGCGTACTTATACATCCATTAATTACTACAATAATAGTAGTCAAGTACACTTACGTAACAGCACATTCATAATAGCATTAGGTAAGTGAAATTATGAACATGTTACACACAAGCATTCTCATTACCATCATCATAATTCTCAACAAATGAAATTCCGCAATTCTTAACACTCTCCCATCCTAGGATATCTACCCAATGTAGAGGTTTTAATGACCCTTATCTCAGTTTAAGTCTAAACATACTACAGTCAATGCCTAGTTCACTTAAACTAGAGCTCTGATACCAACTTGTGACACCCCAAAAATAGGGTCAATAAAAACTTCCATAAAACGGAAGAGTGATATATACAATGCCATAGCACGAGCTCAAAAAGGGAAATTACATATGCCTGTTTTACAAACAAAGTGTAATATTTACAACTAAATGACAACCGACTAATCTAATCTCTGCTATAGAAATAAGATTACAAAAGGTGTCATAATTAGACCAACTTTGCTCTTCTAACTTTGGCATCTCAAAAGTATTCCCCACGCTCACAAGTCCCCATCTATGCCTTCCTAGGGATGGAACCACTAGAACCTGTGACACACATTAGACAAACAACAAGTGTTAGGCGTGGAATGCCTAGTGAGTCAAACATATAGTAAAACATGCAGTTATGTCATATAAGAAATATTAACTTGGTCATTCACAAATCGGACTCTATGGGAAGACCCCAAACATCAACTCAAGTTACATCATCTTTGAAGATACACCTTAGCGTCTACCTCCAAGGTAACGCCTCAAGGCCCGACACATCGGGACTACCTATATGGTATAAATCACGAAAGCGTGGATCGATACACAAACCTCCAAGGTAAGTGCCCAAGATTATATCTTCCTAATGCCTACTTAGAGACTCCTCCAATTTGTGAATACCAACAAACAACTACTCCAAACAGTTCATAAATCCAAACATTAATTTCATAAAAGACAGTCCAACTATCTCATTAAGCACATGATTTCTACATACAAGAAATCCTCCAAATATCCACATACATATAAGTGATATCATGAGTTTATCGTTTAGCATGGCAACACATACTAAATTAGCATATTAAGTCACTTCCATCATAGTCATAATTTCTTCATTAAGACATAGCTTAATCCATTAAGCTCCAAACCCTAACATTTAGGTTTAACCAATTTCCAATGATCACCATCATAAAAGATGCAATTACAAGTAGAATAAAATACCACATCACCTTTATCTTACCATTAAGCCCCTTAAACTTCCTCTTTAGAGAAATAAGAGCTTATTGGCTCAAAGTATACTTCAAGACAAATTTGTTAGCAATAAGTAAATTGATAGAGTAAATTATGTAACAAGTATACTTTTGAATCAAAGTTACTCACCTTAAAGCTCAAATTATGAAAACCCTAGAAATGGAAACCCTTGATCTTGACCACTTCTAGCTAATAACACTTGAAGTTGAGATTGATCACCTAGGACCCAACAATAATAGCCATAAATACTCCCAACAACCAATAATTTATGGAAAGAAGGAAGAATAACGAAACCCTACCTTGAGAGAGAGGAAAAACGTCTGCCAAAATATCTCAGTTTACTCCAATGAGCTAAAAATCCGTAACTCTCATTTTTATACCCAAAACAGGTCGGTGCGATTGTGACAGGGCGATAGTGACACTGTCACTATCGCCGGGGAACTATCGCTAAAAGCCCCCAAACTCTCGGTACTCCTTAAGCGATTGTGACATAGCGATAGTGACATTGTCACTATCGCCGGGGCATTCTCGCCGAGGTCCTTTGACTTGAACTCACACACACTTGCGGTACAAATGCGGCGATTGTGACACCCGCGATAGTGACACGGGCACTCTCACCGGTCACTATCGCCCAAAGGGCACCAAGCCTCATTTGATCCCCTTTTCAGCCCTTGAACAGATTCTAACGAGGTACGAGTCATGCTATATCAATAAAATACTTGAACATGCAAAATAAATACATAAACCACTTATAACGAAAATCGGGGTGTTACAACGACCTTTCCTCACGGCTACGACACGACGGGCACTCTTCTCTCAGCGGCAGATTCGGCAAGAGTCTAAAGTTAATAAAGAACATATTGAAAGTTGTCATAATGGTGTTCATCTTGTCCTTATGGTGGGCAAGAAACAGATCAGTTTTCGAGGGGAAGGAAGCGACGAGTTGTCTTAGAGTTTGCGAGGTCCGATTTCGAGCGTTTTTGGATTCTAAACAGATGTAAAAGGGGGGCAACTTAGATTGAAATATTTGGTGCATTTATCCTGGCCGTGTTTGTAACATCTTGTTGTACTCCTATCTTCTCACTAGTTCGTTGCTTTATAAAATTTGTCGTTCCAAAATAATATAGATCACTCGTAATCTCGATTAGACCAAATATGTTCAATCAAGTCAAAGCAGATTTGATGATGAACTTCATTTGAGAGTATCTCAAAATTTCTTTGAAGATATTCCTTGAATTCATAGGTGAAACCTTGAAATATTTGTGTCGAATTATCTATCTTTTAATCTATCTAATATCTAATTGATCAACATGTCACCTTCATTTTCAACAATCATATCATGTAAATTTTGCATGTATGCATAATATCCTATAACTCTTCCTTATACCCTAATCGTGATGGTCGTTTAAATATTTTCATTTGACCGTATCTCATAATATTTTTAAAATAATCTAAACATAATAATTCAATGAGATAATTAAAAATTAAATTTATTAAAACAAAATACAAAATTTGTATTAAAAACTACAAGAAACAAAAAATAAAACTAAATTCAAAAAATGTTTTGTAATAATTTATTTATTTTTTATTAACTTTAACATATATGTTTTATTGATTCATTAAAAAATGACTAAAAAAATATAAAATAATAACAGAAAAGAAAGTAATACAAGAAGTCGAGCTCTTGTTCAAACACTTGAGTTTTAAGAAGAACATGTAACTAAAGAAGAATCTATGTACTACCGTTTCTTATAAGAGCATCCAGAGTGGTAGGACCTCTAAGAAACTCATTTGCCATATTTTTTCTTGTCACATCATTGTCATCTCAACAAAGTAAAAACCTCCATAAAACTCTACAATGGAGGTTCTTACAAAATATGCCGCTTTCCTTTTTTATTTATAGATTATTATTTATAAATTTAATATATATATTATAAAATTATAAAAAAGAATTCAAATATAATTTATTAATTTTCACTTTATATTAATTTTAATTTGTCAATTTATATATTTTGTTAACGTATTTAAAAAAAACAATTAAAACATAAATATAATTTTATAATACGATTAAAAAAGTATAACATTAGACAAATATTAATCTTCCAAAAATACAAGAATATATAGTAATATAGATCACTCATAATCGCGATTCGACCAATTATGTTCAACCAAGTCGGAACGGAGTTGATGATTAACTTCATTTGAGTGCATCTCATAATTTCTTTGAAAATACTCTTGGAATTTATGAGGCTCCATTTTATAAAAATGTGTCTTCACACTTGACAGTATTCTCTTCAAAGTTTTTTCTGGACGATGGTTGTTGGCCTTGGAGAATGTCGGGGATATGGAGAATGTGGATGTATTTGAGAGCTTTCTTGATTCTCGATGTCTTTTTCCATTTTTTTAAAAGTGTGGGGAATGGATCATATGGTGTCACCTATATATATATATATATATATATATATATATATATATATATATATATAGGTGTGGTATATTTTACAAACCAACCCATTGTTAGAAACTATGCAACCACCTTAATCACCATCAATAAATTGATCAAGGGACAAGATTCATCCGGTGGCAATTATGGTAATTATGGAGCATTGGTGAATTAATTTCATAAATAAAAGCCAGGTTCAAGGGTAGATTGGTCAACACAAAACCATTCATGTATACGTTGTTAATTAAAGAAAGATTGCTGAATTAATTAAAGAAAGATTTAATTACGAATTTGAATTCCATATTTATCGCCCATTCTTGTTAATAAACTGATTCCCAAGTTTTTCACCCCATCACTGTTAATAATCATGTATACGTTGTTAATAATCTTTTTGTTTAGTTTATGAAATTATGGATTCATGAATATAGTATCAGCTGACGGTGATGAAGCAATGACGCATTGGTGTCGGACAAGACGATTTATCAGTCAACGGTGATGAATAACTAGCGTCGGCGGTGATGAATCAATGAAGAGTTGACGTTGGACAGGACGATTCATCAGCCACGGTGGTGAATAACTGGTGTCGGCGGTGATGAAGCAATGAAGACATGGTGTCGGACCAACGATTCATCAACCGACGATGATGAATCATGGCTTCATGATTACTGGAGAAACGAAACGAAGGGCTTCATGATCACTGGAGAAACTAAACAAACGGCTTCATGATTACCAGAGAAACGAAACGAAGGGCTTCATGATCACCGGAGAAACGAAACAAACGGCTTCATGATTACCGGAGAAACGAAACGAAGGGCTCCAGGATTACCGGAGAAACGAAACGAAGAATCCTCCATTTTTTTTAATAACCCAGAAAAAACATCAGCAGAAACCACATCGGCAACAGATTCATGTTCGTTAATGTAACATCTCGAATTTCCATTGTACTGTATTTTCTATAAATGGGATCGATCTGTAATTTAGTCTAAGTTGTGGACTTTTTGTAATTATTGACTTAAGGGGTGAAATTGTAATTTGACCAAAATTAAAGTTAATGTTGAAAATTAACTTGAGGGGTTTGTTTGGTCAACTCTCAATAGTTGAGATTACCTTATTGAGAAGGTAAGCTGATTTAGATTTTATCTCAAATCAGTACCTTGGGAGAAACATCACAAAAGCATTTGTGAGTCGGTTGAGAGAACCCAGAGAGAAAAAGGAGAAAGAAAGAAGAAGAGAAATTGGATTCGTGATTTCTTGTGGTAAGAGTTGAATCATCCCTGTTTAATTTCTAATGTCAGTGAGTAACATCAGTAAAATCATCTGTTGTATAGATTGATTGAATCAGAGAAGAGAGGTTTTGGATTTGCTGAACTGAAGTTACAAACAGGTGAGTTCATCCATCTCAATTTAATAATTTAACAGTTGAAAATTGAATCAGTTATTGGGTTTAAGATGTATGAATATATTGGTATATTGGTACTGGGACAAAGTCGATTAATAGACTGGATTTTGGATGAGTTTTTGGAATTGATTTGACGAGAATCGAATGTTTAAAATCGGAGTCCCGGAATTTTAGAAATTCCGGAACCGGGTATTGAATTCCGGAATGGACCGGATCCGGAATTGTATTTGGTTTGGGGATCCGGAATTAAGTAAACATACCGGAATTGTATTTGGTGTTTGGATCCGGAATTACAAAATTAAAACATTGGACCCGGAACAAAGAGGAGCCCCGGAATGGGCCTCAAGTGATCCGGTATTTTTTAAGCAAAACCGGAAGTGGGCTTAAAGCCCGGTAATGTTTAATTTTTTGTTGATTCCGGAGCTTGCTTAGTGGACCGGAATGGTTACAAAACCGGAATAGGCCTAATATGTTAGGGGATCCGGTAATTAAACCAATTCCAATTTCCGGTATGGATTTTAATTAAATTCCGATTTGGGTTTTTAATTAAATTCCGGTTTGGGTTTTAATTAAATTCCAGTTTGGGCTTTAATTAATTTTCGGTGTGGGCTTTGAGTTCCGGAAACAAAATTAATTTCGATATGTATGTAACTAATTCTAGAAGTTTAGCTAGGACTTGAAATAGATTTATTTTATGGAATTGGGTTTAGATCCGGTATGGGTTCTAATTTAGAATCCGGTTTAAAATAAGTTTGGACTTTGTATTCTGAGTATCGATCTGATTTCAGTTTTCAGAGTGAAAACAGTTGGGGAGTAAAGGTGCGATAGTTTATTTAAATGTTCTTAGAATTAAGAATATATTAAGAGATATAGCGTGATATGTTATTTTTACATATACGTTAGTAAGTGTAATGGACCCATAGGTACTGTTTTTATTTTAACGTGGAATAGGCATAAAGTAATTTGTAATTCCCGTTGACCTGAAATGTGGAATAGGCATAAAGTAATTTGTAATTCCCATTTCGTAAAGGTATTATGAAATGAGAAATATGCATAAAGGAATTTGTAATTTTTATTTCATAGTGTGATGTGAAATGTGGAATAGGCATAAAGTAATTTTTAATTCCCGTTCACATGGAAATGAAGAATATGCATAAAGTAAATTGTAATTCTCATTTCGTAGTATAGAAATCGAGGAATAGGCATAAAGTAAATTGTAATTCCTGATTTCTATGGGAAGACCAGAGATAGGCATATAGTAACTTGTAATCTCTTCTTCCAGTCCAAGAAATAGGCATAAAGCAACTTGTAATTTCTTGGATAAGAGCAATAATCTAGAACCTGTAATGATTCGTAGTAGGCTCTTGATTATGATAATATGACTTACTGAATGTTAGTCATATTCATGGGATCGGGTATGTTCCCGTCATTGAGGTGAGCGTGTGTACGGTAAGAATGGTGGCAAACAGGTTTGTTTATATGTTTTGGATATTTTCAAAGTTGTTAATGTTTAATTTGAATTTGGATGTTCCCACTAGGCGTAAGCCTAATTGTTCAAATTAAATTTTCTTACCAGGTACAGGCTCAGGGAAGTAAATGGGATGTGGGACGAGAGCTTTTGAAGTATTCAACTTTTGAGATAAGCGGAGGATTTAGCTAACAACATGAGGCTTTTTGATGGATTGCTTAGATAACCCAGTTAATCTGATTATAGTTGACATGATTAGATTAATAGGTTATTTGGAGAATTCAATATGTGTAAATATGAACCCTCATAGTTAATTATCTCCTTATTTATATAAAAGTTTGGATGTTATTCTATCATAACTTGTTACAATTTGAGGTTCAAATTAGCCCTGATTTTTAGGGTGTTACAATATGGTATCAGAGCTGAAGTTTAAGTGAACTATGTATGATAATGAGATACCTAGACTTAAGCTGTGATGAATTAAGTTATGAATCGTGAGATATGGGTAGAAGTACTAAGACGGGATAGTCTTAGAGTCGACGGAAATACGTGAAATTAGTATTGTAACGATGGTAACGAGGATTCTCATGTATAGTATGTTCACAATTTCAATTAGCTACTGTTATTATGAATATATTGTTACACAAGCATACTTGTTTCCAAATTGTTACAGTGACTAATGAACGATAAAGTACGTTTCGTGTATTTGGATATGTGTAACCATTTCTTATGGTTATTTCTTTGTGCCATATCAGAATGATGGTGAATACACCAACGAGGTCCCCTAATTCTTCGAAAGATAGGGCAGTAATGGACTGGGGAGAAAAGCAACCGGAAACGGTTGGAACTCATGAAAGTCCGCCGAGGCTACCTTCTATGGGAGGAACGGACAGTCGGGCACATACAACGAGTACCAGTACCGCCAACCCGGTGACGACGGAGTCTACAATGGAGTCTCGCATGATGGAGAACATGATGCGAATGATGAATACGGCGCTGACACAACAATCTGAAATGTTCATGAAAGCATTGAATGATCGAAGTTCTGAGCTACGGCGAATGGAGACAGATACTGGTGTCATAAGTCCAATTCGTAATCTGGTAATGAATGTAAATATGAGGGTGGAAAGAGTCTGCTCATATAAGACATTTCTGAGCTATAAACCGCCAAAGTTCACCGGAGCAGACAATCCAGTGGCATGCATGAATTGGCTCAGAGGAATGGAACAAGCTTTTCGCGCTTGTGAATGTGATAAAGAATCGAAAGTCAGGTTCGGATCTCAAATGTTGCGAGGCAACGCCTTAACTTGGTGGAATATTGTTACCTCAACATTGACGGCTCCAGTATTGGCTACTATGACGTGGGAGTCGTTTAAGAAAAAGATTCTAGAAGAATATTGCAACGAGAACGAGATGGACAGGATTGAAGAAGAGTTTCAGACTCTTAAGAAGGGTACTTCTACTGTTCGGAAGTACACTGAATCCTTTATGGAAAAGTTGAACTTAGTGGGGCATGTGGCTCCAACCGAGAAGGAAAAGATTAAAGCCTATCTGAAGGGCTTACCAGCGGATATGATGTCAAGGGTGCAAAATTCTAAAGCTTCGACGTTGAGGGAGACGATCGAAGAAGCCAAAGTTTTAGAGGAAGTGTATGCCAAAGATAAGGAAGAAAAGACACATGGAGGAGAGAAACGAAAGTGGGAAGGCCGGTCGGAGTCTTCTCAGAAATCAAAATCATTTGGCAAGAACGTTCGTTATGAGTCTTGCCGGGAACCAAATTGGTGTCAGAAATGCCGAAGTAAGCATTTTGGCCAGTGTCGGGTAGTCGGAAATGAATGTTTCAAGTGTGGGAAGACTAGACATCTAGCGGCAAGCTGTCCTATTCAAGGGCAGATTTGTTTTGAGTGTAAACAACCCGGACACTTCCGAAGAGATTGTCCGAAGTTAAAGAAGGGCGGAGATCAAAGAAGGAAGCCAAATGCTCCTAAACAAACGATTCGGGCATTTCACATGACGGCGGAAGAGGCGAAGGAGTCTAAAGATGTCATTTCTGGTACATTCCTCGTTAATTCCATTCCCGCGCGCATTTTATTTGACTGTGGTGCAAATTTGTCGTTTGTGTCCAAATCATTCTATCAAAAGTTAGTTATGCCTATCACTACCTTGGAAGATGCCTTAGTAGTCAAGATAGCTAACGGAGGTCAAGTCTTAGTTCGTGAAAGACTTGAGGGTTGTTTAATTTCGATAGGGGAAACAAAATTTCCGATTAACTTGTTGTTAATGGAAACTGGGGGATTTGATGTGATTGTGGGTATGGATTGGTTGACAGTCAACCAGGCAGAAATTCTTTGTGCAAAGAAATTGATTCGAATTCCGATAGCTGATAAGGATGATGTATTCATCTTTGGGGAAAAGAGAAAGGGGGAAATTCCGTTAATTTCTGTTGCAAAAGCGCGTAAGTGTTTGGTGAAAGGATGTTTATCCTATTTAGCGTATGTTCTAGATGGGAAGTCAGAAAAGAAGCAAGTGTAAGACATTAAGGTGGTACGTGAATTCCCGGACGTATTTCCCGATGATTTTCCAGGTCTACCGTCTGAACGACAGGTGGAGTTTCGTATTGATCTTATCCTTGGATCGACACCAATAGCGCGTGCACCGTATCGCTTAGCGCCAGCCGAAATGAAAGAGATGATGTCTCAGTTGCAAGAGCTGTTGGACAAGGGATTTGTTAGACCAAGTTCTTCACCTTGGGGAGCTCCGGTGTTGTTTGTTAAGAAAAAGGATGGCACTATGAGAATGTGCATCGACTATCGGGAGCTGAATAAGGTGACGATTAAGAACAAGTATCCGCTCCCGAGGATTGATGATTTGTTTGATCAACTCCAAGGTACGGGATGCTTTTCAAAGATTGATCTGAGGTCGGGATATCATCAAGTTCGGGTAAGAGATGAAGATATTCCTAAGACGGCGTTCAGAACAAGGTTATGGCATTACGAATTCCTTGTAATGCCATTCAGGTTGACAAATGCTCCAGTCGTGTTCATGGATCTGATGAACGGAGTATGTCGACCATTTTTAGATAAGTCTGTCGCCGTGTTCATTGATGACATACTTGTCTATTCTAAGGATGAATTTGATCATGAATGCCATCTTCGTGAAGTCTTAGAAGTCCTGAGAAAGGAGAAATTGTACGCAAAATTTTCAAAGTGTGAATTTTGGTTAAAAGAGGTACAATTTCTGGGGCATGTGATTACTTCTGAAGGGGTCAAGGTAGATCCGGCAAAGATAGAGGCAATGACGAACTGGGAAACACCGAAGAGCGCATCTGAAATAAAGAGTTTCTTAGGTTTGGCAGGTTATTACCGGAGGTTTATCAAAGATTTCTAAAAGATTGCTTCTGCTTTGACCATGTTGACTCGAAAGAATGTAAAGTTTGTTTGGACTAAAAATCAAGAGTCAGCTTTCAGAACTTTACGTGAAGCTCTTATTCTTGCACTACCGGAAGGAACGGAAGATTTGGTCGTATATAGTGATGCGTCAAAGATGGGTATAGGGTGTGTGTAGATGCAACGGGGCAATGTGATTGCTTACGCATCAAGACAACTCAAAGAACATGAGAAGAATTACCCTACCCATGATTTGGAATTGGCAGCGGTCGTGTTTGCATTAAAGTTGTGGTGTCATTATCTGTATGGAACAAAGTGTACACTTTACACTGATCACAAGAGCTTGAAGCATGTCTTTGATCAGAAAGAGTTAAATATGAGGAAACGGCGTTGGTTAGAGCTACTTAAAGATTATGATTGTGAATTACATTACCATCCCGGTAAAGCAAATGTTGTTGCTGATGCTTTAAGTAGAAAAGAATATAGTGGGTGCTTGAAAACGACTAACGCCAGTCGTGGGGTCAAACTATTCCAAGGCCGCATTTGGGTGCCAAAGGCGGGAGGAAATCGAGAGTTAATTCTCGAAGACGCCCACAAGTCTAAGTATTCTATACATCCTGGAAGTACTAAGATGTATAGATACTTGAAGCTACACTATTGGTGGCCAGCTATGAAAGTAGATGTGGCACGAATAGTAGAAAAGTGTGTGACATGTTCGTTTGTAAAAGCTGAACATCAAAAGCCTTACGGAAGTTTTCAATCTTTGGAGATTCCGGAATGGAAGTGGGAGAAGATTACCATGGATTTTGTGATAAAGTTACCGAGAACGTCAAAGGGTAACGATACTATATGGGTGATCGTGGATCGATTGACCAAGAGTGCTCACTTTTTGGCAATGAAAGAAGCATCACCAATAGATAAATTGGTGAAGCTTTATATTGATGAAGTAGTGTCAAGGCATGGTATACTGGTATTTATAGTGTTGGGTCGTGATAGTCGGTTTACCTCGAGGTTTTGGCAGTCACTACAAAAAGAATTGGGTACGAGGGTCAATTTGAGCACTGCATACCATCCACAAACGGACGGGCAAAGTGAAAGAACCATTCAAACGTTAGAAGATATGCTCAGGCCGTGCGTTTTAGACTTTGGAGGTAACTGGGATAGGCATCTACCGTTAGTAGAGTTTGCGTATAACAATAGTTATCATTCCAGTTGTTGGTCCCGAAGGCCTATACAAGTTTGTAGAAGGGGGGTTGAATACAAACACACAGATTTTACTTTTCTAAATTGTTTATTGATAAATCATTAACAATTTACAGCTTGTTGCGGAAACAAGATTAAGGATAAACCTAAATCTAAACAAGTTGGAACACTAAGGTTTCTTGCACTAAGAGAGATAAGGAAATTACTAATAATAACCTATCTTAAGATAAGAGATTGAACTTGTCCAGAGTTAGCAAGTTACTTCAAATGAAGTGGGTTCATCTCTTTATATACTGCATGCATTTAATGCAAGTCAGTATACACTTTACACGTGTCATCAGCTGGTTGGTTGCATGTCACTGACCTTTGTTGACAACCTTAGTAGCCGCATGGATGAACAGTGTAGTATCAGAGTGGTTGTACGATTTCAGATAGTCGGAGGTTCTTTTCTGACATTTCGTACGGAGTCGTGCAAGGGTGGTTAAGACAAAAGTACTTTGTACGAAAGACTTTATGATCAGCTTTTCGATGTTTCAGCGATCTATCATTTCATATCAGCGAATGATAGAGTTCAGCGATAGCTAAAGTCTTGTACTTGATACTTCACGTTGATTGGACAAATCTGAGTCTTCGCTGATCCGCATCAGTTCATTAGGAGACTTGTCGCTGGTTCTTGAGCTTGATCTTCGACTTCAGCGTAGAACCTTTGTTGACGTGAAACTTGTCTTCAGGGATCATAAGTAAACAACTAACTTATCAGCGATCATCATAATGACTGACAGACTCAGAGCATTTATGGTGAACAGTGTTCGCTGAATGTTTATTTTAAAGAGCGAGAGTTCCTATCAGCGGTACTGTAAGATCTTAGTACTTATCAACAATAGTGAAACTCTGATACATATTGTTTACTTACAATTTTCACTAAGTATATAAGAGAGGGTCATTATCAAATCACTGAGGGTTTGGATCAACAATCTCCCCCTATTTGATTATGACATAGCAACAAAGAAAATTGCTATTTTAATGAAAACATAAGGATAAAAAGAACTCATAAAATATTTGTCCCTTTTACTGTTTTCTGGGATCTTTTCAGTACTGATGGAGTAAAGTACATTCGCTGAAATCTTTCTTTAAAACTTTGAATCAGGTTACAAAGAGAAATGAAAAGATTACAAGTACAAGCGAAATAAATTACAAGTACAAAAGAATAACTGATACAATAGAGAAAAAGGCGATCATATCAGCTTGTAAAGGGTTCTTCCTTGATGAGAAGTTCATCAAGGGTCTTTGATGTGGGAATCATCCAGTCAGGGACATCTACTCCTTGATTCTTTTTCTTCAGAGCTGCTTCAAAAATCAAGGGCTTCAGGTGTCTAGCTTTGATGTCGCGTCTGACTTCACACCAGTATACGAGATCTCTGAGTTGTTCGATGGGAGCGATGTGGAGCTCAGAGATACGTTGAAAGTGATGATTTCTATAGTAGTCTAAAAAGAATATACCATAGGGATCACTTACAACTGTGCCAGGAATGAATGTTTCTCCAGGTGGTAGGGAGGTGTCAAGCATTGAGAGATCGGCATCAGGGCCAAGAACTTCAGCACGAGAGAAACCAATGCCCGTTTCATTCTGAATAGGAGGACCTGAACCAGAGATTTTCTTTTTCTTATCAGAGACTTTTCTTGGTTGAGGAAGAGTAGGAGGAATATCCACAGCAGATGAAAGCAGGTCGATCTGTTTGTTTAAGATCTTCTCGACATGGCTTTTGAACTTTGAGCGCGATCCCTAAATGGCTATTTTTGTTTCTAACCATTCAGAGAGACCAAACGTTTCTAAGGTAGCAGCATAGAAGGTTTGTTTGGTTTTGTCATCTCTGTAGACATCCACTTCAACAACAGGAACTTCAGCGTACAGTCTTCCTCTGATGTTTGCCTTGATGATTTTGGATGGTCTAGATCGATAGGTCAGCATTTGTTTAGCCCATTCCAAAGTCGTATCAGAGACCTTAGTCTTTTCTCTAACGATCTTTTGAGCATCATCCCATAGATGACGTTGAACATCAATGGGAACTCTTTTCAGCTTGGGGTCTTTTATTGATCGTTGAGTAAGCTTGATGGCGTATTCTCTGTCTTTTTCTTCAGCTTCCTTTCTTTCAGCGATTAGGCGTTCAGCTCTGAGGTGTTCCTTGTATTCCTTTTGGGAAATTCTGAACTTTGGAGGAACTGAAGGAAGTTGATCACGCCTCAGAATGATTCGCTGATCCTCGAATCGCTTTATTATCTCCTCTCTTCTTTTCTGATCCTCTTCACTTAGCTTTTGAGGAGCTAAGGAAGGTCTGTGTCTGTGCGAGAGTAGCTGTTCTACAGGTTCATCAGTCTCAGAGATTAAATCTAAGACTGGGATTATTTCTTCAGCAGCAACTGGTATTATTGCTGAAGTCGCAGTTGTGGAGCCTTCAGCGATATCCTCAAACAGGGGAGAGGACTAGCTGAAACACAGCGATCTTACAAGTAAGAACTTGGGTAGAATCAGATAGAGAGAATTGGTTCAAGTGTATAGGCTTGGGTAGAAGAACTGATAGTGTATGATAGAGGAGGGATGGAGTGAGAGATGTTTAGTGTACCTGACAAAACGGCTTTTCAAGCAAGATCGTCAGATTGTCATCTTCAGCGACGCTTTTGCCTTTGCCTTTCTCAGCTCCAGAGGTTGAGGGCTTTGTCTTTGTCCGCTCCCCTGAAGGTTCATCTATCGAGATTCCCTTAAGAGATTTGATCCTCGGAGCAGGTTTGACGATAAAGAAGTCATTGTCATCTTCGTCATCATCATCATCATTCTTTGGAGAAGAAGATGGTTCATCATTAGGGATGTCGACGGCTTCATTATCTTCTGCTTCGGATTCGGTTTTATCAGCTTCTTCTTCAAGTTGCTCCCCCTCAGATACAGAGGCGAGCTTCTCGGTTTCCTCAGGGTTTTCATCTCCCTGAGGTCCAGCGGTGGTTTCTTCAGCATCCGTCTTCTCTCCCCTGATAGATTCATCATGGGAAAGGTCTTCAGCGCTCTTGGAGAGATCTTCAGCGCTCTTCTCCCCCTCTTTTTCATGATGACTGGGGGAGGAATGGGTTGACTCAGCAGCTTTGGTAGGTTCTCTGTCTTCTTGGCCAGAGATACCTATACAACCTTCAATCTTTGCTATTCTGTCTTGAAGGCCAAAAATAGCAGGATTGATCTTTTCCAGCTCAGTGCGATCCGCCGCTGTGAAATTGTCAGATGCATGGACAGGGGCAGGGGCAGGAGTATTCGCTTTGTGTAGAAGCTGCTCGATCATCGTTTTCATCGAACCAACATCGGTCTTTACAGAGCCTAAGTCAGTCTTTACAGTAGACATATCTCCCTCTAGTTGTCCAACCGATGTCTTCAGCGTTGTGACCTCGCTGGACATGGATGAAACTGAATTTTTGAGAGAGGTGTAGTCTGTGTAGATGTCAGCGAGCACCTTGGCGAAGTCGCTGAGAGTTTTATCAACCTGCTTCAAGTCATCTGTGGAAGCCTTCTTCTCCACCACCGTTATCAGCTTTGTAAGATTCTCTCCAGCGTTTGTTACAGCTGTAGAGTTATTTGAAAGAGTAGTGGTGAGACCCGTCAGCTTTGTCTCCACGGACTTCAGAAAGGCGTTGATGTCTCCCAAATTAGGACATGTAACATATAAGAACTTGTGAACAGAGGAAAGCTCAGAAGTTTGGGGTTTAGTGACAGTGTTTATGGGTTGGTGTGTACCTGCAGGAGGATTGGTGAATTCATCAAAATCTCAGGTTCCTGAGTAAAGTTCCATATCGTCAGCTAAAGTGCGGTGACGTATGGTCATCTCTGCAGGTCATGTGCCCATCATTCCTTGAAGAGTATTTTCTCTAACTTGTGGAGGAATGACAGGTGCTTCAGTGATAATTGGAGTAGAGTCCAAATGAGTGGAGGGAGGAGCGAAGGATAAGAATGGAGGTTGGGTTCTGAGTTCAGCGTTGGATTCGCTGAAAATCACTTCATCAGTCTTTTGAGAGACTGAAGGAGGTTGGGTAGGTTCCAAGTTTGTAACCTCAGCGTTTAGAGACGCTGAAGTTGGGATGGAATGGATGGGTTGTTCAGGTGTGGCAGAGCGTACCACTGAACGTTCCTTCAGCTCTGCAAAAAGAGCTGAGGAGTCTTCAGCATGAAATTGCTGGGGTTGCTCCTTTGTTTTCTTGATCCTTTTAGAACCAAGTGGGGTAGATGATTGTTTCCTTTTAAGAGGAATAGAGGTAGCAGCTGGGGTATCAGCGGTGGGTTTGTCCGCTGAAGGAGCTGCAGAAGTAGAAGAAGGAGTAGGGTTAAGAAGAGTCAAGAGTGTAGAAAGACGTACCTCATTCACCATTGGTTTGAAGTCGAGTATCTTCGGGCCGACCTGAGAGAGTTTCAGGTCACCATCAGTTGGGTAGCTCTCCTTCAGGCCATATTGGAAGATGGCGCTGATGAATCGGGGGTAAAGAACCCATGGAGGTCTGTCAGCGACGGTGTCCACTCTTAGAACTAGGTCATCATAGATAATCGATGCCCAGTCTATGTTGAGACCTTTCAGCAGTGCATATCCCATTGCTTGCTGAGGTTTAGCGGCTTGGTCAGAGGAGCCGCTCTTTGCAGTCATGCAGCTGATTAGATGAGCGAAGATGAAATTCATCTCGCTGGGCATTTTCGATTTCTTGATAATCGTCAGCTTCTTCTCGGCCTTCATGTCTCTGCCGATTTCCCATACATAGCCCATTGCATCGAAAAATGCAATGATGGCTTCCCTGTCTGAGTTTTTCTTGGGGTCAGGGAGGGGAACGAAAGGTTTTTCCTTGGTAGCGATGGGAAGGCTGAGAGCTTTGCGAATAATGGCAGGGGTGATCTTCATGGTGCCATATTCGATATCGCAGAGGATGCAATCGATTGTTTTGGAGGGGTCTTTGGCTGAAGGTAGTTGAGAGTGTCTGGATGAGTACCAGAATTGTGAGAGCAAAAGCTGATGTGCAGGAGGTGTTATGGTCAGGGCTGTGGAGATGCAGCAATTCTTTAGGAATTTCACAGCATCATCTAGATGTGTGACTTGCTTTTGAGGAGGAAACTCGAGAAGCGCATAGAGGTTGTTCACCTTAGTCCAATCCAGTTTGTCAAGGGCAAACTTGACTTGAGGAGCCTTGAGGATGTCCACTTCCTCATAATCAGCGGAGATGTTCTCAGTGGTAGCAGGAATGTCAGACGATGCCATTTCTCTGTATTATCAGTTCAACCAAAGATGTTAACAAATAAGAATAATCTTAATGTGGAAAGATTTTCCATTAAGATGGTTCAAATTTTATCCATTTCATTCAGACACAAATGTCTTAATGAAGATTAGGTTTTTTCTTGATTTTAAGAAACGAAATGTAAAACCCATTTATTCTTGTTATCCAGTTTTCTTTGAAGATATGGATTCTAGAAAAACGAATGTGTGAAGAACAAGTTTAAGATTTTTGCATTTAAACTTGAAGAACAACCATGAAATGGTTGTGTTCATAAAACCATGAAAGAAAATGATTTCATTTTTAAGAAGTTCTTTTGTTTGATCTTGTTAAACAAAGAGTAGATCAGAAACAAGTTATTTGCATTCGGTAAATAATAAGAACATATTAACCTTTGATGTTTGATGAAGAAGATGATGAACAGTTCTTGAAGTTTTAGAAAGCACAAATGCAACAGTGAATTCTTTCTTGCGGAGGAAGAAGAAGTTCGCGTAAAAGAAAAATATAAACAAAGAATTTGTTTATATAGAGATTTTAGAAAGAGAAAATCTTGAGCGGGAAAAGATTTTCATCATGACACGGACACGTGTTTGCATTTGATTGGCGAGTAAACGAAACGTGCAAACGTGTGTTAGAAAGAAGAACGTGCCAGGGCTTATCCGTTGTAATGACGTCACAACTGTCCTTTCATATTCTTGGTTGTCTCTGAGGTTTTGAAAAACTCAGGGATACTTTTGAAAACATGAAGCACTGAATAGAAATATCAGTGAAGGTTTTAAGAGTTTTCAAAATATCGCTGTTAAGGAAGAGATATTCAGCGATGCATTCTGTTTTGAAATCTTGCATTTTCATGCGATTGTCAAAGAGAGAAAACATACCTTGATATCAGCTTAACCAAGTTTTATTCAGAGAGAAGATGATTGAAAAGGTTATACGAGTTGATTTTATCCTATCGCTGATTAATGTGAACCGCTGAAGATTTTATCCTTCAAAGTTCAGCATTCCAAGCTCGCTGATGAGAAAGTTGAATCTTGTCTCATCAAGAGGTTTGGTAAATAAATCAGCTAACTGATAATCAGTTGGGATAAAATGAAGTTCTATATCACCATTCATCACATGATCTCTGATAAAATGATATCTGATTTCTATGTGTTTGGTCTTTGAATGTAGTACTGGATTGTTTGCTATAGCGATGGCACTTGTGTTGTCGCAATAGATTGGAATTTTGGAGAGCTGAAGATCATAGTCTAGTAGCTGATTTCTCATCCACAAGACTTGAGAACAACAGCTTCCAGCAGCTACATATTCAGCTTCAGCTGTGGAAGTGGACACTGAATTTTGCTTTTTACTTGTCCAACTTACCAGCTTTCCACCAAGGAGCTGACATCCTCCTGTGGTGCTTTTCCTATCCAATTTGCAACCTGCAAAATCACTATCTAAATAGGCGGTTAGATCGAATCCTGAATCTTTGGGATACCAAAGACCTAGATTCGATGTACCCTTAAGGTATCAAAAGATTCGCTGTACCCTTAAGGTATCGAAAGATTTGCTTTACAGCTTTCATATGAGATAGCATAGGTTCAGCTTGATATCGTGCACACAAACATGTTGCATACATAATATCGGGTCGGCTAGCTGTAAGATACAAGAGAGAGCCGATCATCCTACGGTACAGTGTGACATTAACAGGTATTTCCTTTGAATCCTTGTCAAGTGTCAGCGGTGGTGCCATAGGGGTTTTCATAGCTGAACTATGAGTTAAATCAAATTTCTTCAGCATATATTTAACATACTTTCCCTGATTAATAAAAGTTCCTTTTTCAGTTTGCTTAATCTGAAGACCAAGGAAATATGTTAGTTCACCCATCATGCTCATTTTATACTCATCTTTCATTCTATCAGCGAAACGAGTACAAAGCTCAGGGTTAGTGGAACCAAATATAATGTCATCAACATATATTTGAACTAGAATGATATGACCTTTCACTATTCTAAAAAATAGAGTTTTGTCAATCTTACCTCGCTCAAATTTTTCAATATGGAGATAAGTAGAAAGAGTGTCATACCATGCACGAGGAGCTTGCTTCAAACCATAAAGTGCCTTATCCAGTTTATAAACATAACCTGGACGCTTAGAATCTGAGAATCCTGGAGGTTGTTGCACATACACTTCTTCATTCAGCTTTCCATTCAGAAACACTGACTTAACATCCATCTGATGTACTTTGAAGTTTTTGTGTACAACATATGCTAAGAATAGACGAATAGATTCAAGTCTAGCTACTGGAGCAAACGTTTCATCATAATCTATACCTTCCTCTTGTCTGTATCCCTGAGCAACAAGACGAGCTTTGTTGCGGGTTACAGTACCATGTTCGTCCAACTTGTTTCGATAGACCCATTTAGTGCCTATTACTGTTTTATCAGTTGGTCTCCGAACAAGTTTCCAAACTTTGTTTCTTTCGAATTCAGTCAGCTCTTCTTGCATGGCGCTGACCCAGTTTGGATCTTTGAGGGCATCATCTATTTTCTTTGGTTCAGTTAGAGAAATAAAGTTAACAAATAAACAAATATTACCTGCACTTCGTCGAGTCTGAACACCAGCGTTTGGATCACCAAGAATTTGATCAATTGGGTGATTTACGGTCCATCGCTGAGCCAGAGCATAAGTCGCTGACTCATCTTGAACTGGAGGAGCTGAAGATGAGGCTTTAGCTACTTCTGGAGTTTTAGCTAAGAGAGGAATACTTGCATTTGTCATTTCATTTACTGATTGCTGAGAGATAGATGGAATGTCTGAGGCATTTGGTTCAGCGGTAGGTATAGTGTTTATAGGAACAGCTGAGACCCAAGAAGTTTCAGCTTCACTATTCTGCATATTTGGAATGATAGGAGGACTATCATCTTCTACTGGATGAGCATGAGAAGTGGGGATATCTTCTGAATCACCAAGATGAGAAAACATCCATTGATTCAGTTCTTCAGAATCAGCGGACGGTTTAGAGTTCGCTGAACGGGATTCGTCAAACGTGACGTGAATAGTTTCTTCTACAGTTTGTCTTCTACGATTGAAGACTCTGAAGGCTTTGGAAACTGAGGAGTATCCAAGAAAGATTCCATCATCAGCCTTAGGATCAAACTTTCCAAGAGCATCTCTGTTGTTCAGTATGAAACACTGACATCCAAAGATGTGAAGAAAGCTGATTGAAGGCTTTCTCCCATGAAAGAGTTCATAGGCTGTCTTTTTGAATCTTTTAACTATCAGCGACCTGTTTTGCGTAAAACAAGCAGTGTTGACAGCTTCTGCCCAAAACTGAGTAGGCAGGTGAGAATCGTTGAGCATTGAACGTGCAGCTTCAATAATTGTTCTATTTCTTCTTTCAGCGACTCCATTTTGTTGCGGTGTTCTCACTGAAGAGAAGTTGTGAGAAATACCCTAACTCTCAAGGAAGGAATCAAGAGAACTGTTTTTGAATTCAGTCCCATGATCACTCCTTATTGAGCGAACGGTCAGATTGTTCAGGGTTTCCATCTTCCGAACAAAGGTGGTGAGTTCTTCAGGGGTGTCACTCTTAGAACGGAGAAACATTACCCAAGTGAAGCGAGAGAATTCATCAACTATGACCAACGTATATTTCTTTCCAGCGATGGATTGTTTGTTAACAGGGCCAAACAAATCCATATGGAGTAGTTGTAGAGGAGATGACACTGATGAAACTTGCTTAGATTTAAAGCTTGCTTTGGTCTGCTTCCCTTTTTCACACGCTGAACATAAAGACTCTTTGGCGTATGAATGCTGAGGTAGACCAGTGACTAACTCTTTTGAAGAAAGAGTGTTCAGTGTCTTGAAATTTAGATGAGATAGCCTCTTATGCCATAGCCAGTTGATATCAGATGAGGCCTTTGAGAAGAAACAGGAGTTCTCAGTGGTTGTTGAGTCCATGTTTATTACATAAACATTTTCCAAACGATAACCGCTGAGAGCTATCTTCTCCTTTTTGTCAGCGACAAAGCAGGATTCCTTAGTAAAGATTACTTTGTTATCCATGTCGCAAAGCTGACTGATGCTTAGAAGATTATGCTTCAGCCCTTCAACATATGCGACTCTTCTGAAGGAGGTTGTACCATTTGAAAGTACACCATACCCTCGGGTATGTCCTTTTCCATTTCCACCGAAAGTCACAGAGGGACCCTTCTCTTCCTTGTATTCAGCGAGCAGGCTTTTCTTTCCAGTCATGTGTCTAGAGCATCCGCTATCGAGATACCAGATACTCTTCTTAACCTGTAATACAAAGGAAGATTATTTTTTCTTGGGTACCCACTTTACCATGTATACACATTTGTCAGTGGAAGTAGTTGGAATGGAAGATTCAGCAGTCTTCGCAGCATTTGAAGATTCAACTTTGTCTTTCTTCACTTTGAATAATTTCTTAACCTCAGTGGTAGGATTCACCTTGACCTGATTTTCACCAGGGTTGGTCTTCTTTGCCTTGGGGGCAATCTTCACCTTAGCTATCTTTTCAGCTTTGGTGGCTGTAGGGCACTTACTAGCAATATGATCGGTAAGTCCACAGTGATAACATTCCCTATAACTAAAAGTAGTTCTAGGACCATTTGAATGCTGAGCTTTTGATTTCGAATTAGAAGTGCCAGCACCAAGTAAACTATTGGCTTTAGAAATGGGACGAACATTCAGTTCTTCAGATTTCTTACCAATGACATCCACTCTGGGTCTAGGAGTAGATCGCTGAATAGATCCAGAGATCTGCTTCCTTGATCCAAAGGGATGAGTCACTGAAGCTTTAAAAGCATTCAACTTTGGTACAAAGGTACCCTTCTGAGGATTCTGGTAAATAACAATTCCTTTACCTTTGTCTTTAGAGACAGAGGTAGGTTTTGAATAAACCATTTTCTCCTTGCCTTTTGAGGAGGTAGGAGTTTCCTTAGGGATTGGTGTATTAGACGAGGAGCACTGAGAAGATGAAGTATCAGCGACTGAGGATACGAACGTTCCAAATTTAAGCATTGAACGCAAAGTGGTTGGTTTTGGAGTATCATATTTGTAACCCAGACCACGTTTATCACTTAGGGGAATCTTAGACTTTATTATCTCATTGATCTTTGTTGAAGAATTACACCATCCTTCAACAGTAGCGTTTTCAGCTTTTAATGCAGCAATAGCTTCTGCTCGTTCGATTTTGACTAGTTGATTTAAATATACTTGATCTTTAAAGTCTTCTTCAATTTTAGAAAGCTTTTCTATTTGAAGGTGGCAGTTTTTAAGCTTTTCAGCGAGATCAAGGTTTTGGTTTTCAACCACAGTTTTGCCGTTCATGGCTTCGTATAAACTTCTAGTCAAGAGATCGATCTTACGGAGACTATCAGCTTCATCAATATTTGCAATATTGGTAAAGAAGGAAGGTGATACCTGAATAGCAGAGGTTGAAGTGGAGGGAATGTCTGAACTTTCTTCCTCTTCTTCAATATTGGCCATAAGAAATAGATTTGCTTCATCATCTTCAGAGTCAGATGATGATGCTTCTTTATCAGAAGCAGCCCAATCATAGTCAGCCATCAGGCCTTTATTCTTCTTCTTAAAGCTTTTCAGCTTAGCATATTTTTCTTTCAGCTTTGAATATTTGTCATCTTTATTCCTTGGAACAAAGGATTTCTTTGTAAAAGCTGAGGGTCTAGAAACTTTCTTAGACCTGCACTCGTTAGCGAAATGTCCTGTCTTTTCGTAGTTAAAACAAGTAGCAGTAGCCTTATCAACAAAAGCTGATGATCTAGGCTTGTCAGTTATGGAAAGAGGTTTGTTCTTTCTAAACATTTTTTTTTGGCAAATCTCCTGAACTTTTTAGTTAGGAGAGCCAAAGATTCATCATCATCTGAAGAATCAGAATTTGATGACCTTTCAGAGTTACTTTATAACTCAGTGATAGTGACCGAGGGTCGCTGAGTAGAAGGTTCCTCTGAGATTAAAGCAACAGGGGTGCTTTTGGAATCTTTTACAAGATTCTTCTTAAGATGGCTCGATTGCTCATGATTCAGCAACGTGCCATATAAGGTTGAAAGGGTCATCGATTTTAGATCCTTTGACAGCTTGAGACACATAGAATAATTGTCCCAGCTTTCAGGTAAACATTCTAGAAACTTTGTCAGTACTTCAAAGTTAGAATATTCCTTACCAACAGTTTTCAGATCTATAATTAAACAATTAAAGCGTTGGTGAACTTTAGAGAGAGATTCATTCTTACCAGAAATGAAGCTTTCGTATTGTCTTACCAGGTTGATCTTTCTTGAGTCCTGGACTTCAGACGTTCCTTCATACTGAACACATATTGTGTCCCACATGGCTTTTGATGTTTTCAGATTCATGACGGAATGGTAGACTTCGTCAGGAAGAGCCATGGATAGTATGGATCTGGCTTTTGTATCTATAGCCACTTTCTTCTTATCTTCGTCAGTCCACTGAAAGATTTCCTTAGGGACCAGCCTTTCTGGAATAGCAGGTCTATTCTCAGCGGCTGGAACTGCAACATCTATTCTTACAGGGATGAATGGACCATTCTCGAGATAGTAAGGCATAGTAGGGTCTACACCTTCTAAGAAGAGTGTCATCCTATTTTTCCATAAGTTGAAGTTATCTCTGGAAAATCTAGGGGGTTCAGCAAGAGAACCATTGTCTATATAATTTGTGTTTGTGTTGGTGCCCATTTTCAGATAATAGCAAGGAAGAGAAATATCTTAGATTAGATCTTGTTTATGAGATTAAACAAATCCGCTCTGATACCACTTGTTGGTCCCGAAGGCCTATACAAGTTTGTAGAAGGGGGGTTGAATACAAACACATAGATTTTACTTTTCTAAATTGTTTATTGATAAATCATTAACAATTTACAGCTTGTTGCGGAAACAAGATTAAGGATAAACCTAAATCTAAACAAGTTGGAACACTAAGGTTTCTTGCACTAAGAGAGATAAGGAAATTACTAATAATAACCTATCTTAAGATAAGAGATTGAACTTGTCCAGAGTTAGCAAGTTACTTCAAATGAAGTGGGTTCATCTCTTTATATACTGCATGCATTTAATGCAAGTCAGTATACACTTTACACGTGTCATCAGCTGGTTGGTTGCATGTCACTGACCTTTGTTGACAACCTTAGTAGCTGCATGGATGAACAGTGTAGTATCAGAGTGGTTGTACGATTTCAGATAGTCGGAGGTTCTTTTCTGACATTTCGTACGGAGTCGTGCAAGGGTGGTTAAGACAAAAGTACTTTGTACGAAAGACTTTATGATCAGCTTTTCGATGTTTCAGCGATCTATCATTTCATATCAGCGAATGATAGAGTTCAGCGATAGCTAAAGTCTTGTACTTGATACTTCACGTTGATTGGACAAATCTGAGTCTTCGTTGATCCGCATCAGTTCATTAGGAGACTTGTCGCTGGTTCTTGAGCTTGATCTTCGACTTCAGCGTAAAACCTTTGTTGACGTGAAACTTGTCTTCAGGGATCATAAGTAAACAACTAACTTATCAGCGATCATCATAATGACTGAACAGACTCAGAGCATTTATGGTGAACAGTGTTCGCTGAATGTTTATTTTAAAGAGCGAGAGTTCCTATCAGCGGTACTGTAAGATCTTAGTACTTATCAGCGATAGTGAAACTCTGATACATATTGTTTACTTACAATTTTCACTAAGTATATAAGAGAGGGTCATTATCAAATCACTGAGGGTTTGGATCAACACCAGTATCGGAAGAGCACCTTTTGAAGCTTTGTATGGTCAGAAATGTAGAACTCCGGTGTGTTGGTTAGAAGCTGTAGAAAGGCAGTTTGCTGGTCCGGAACTTGTGTAACAAACGACTGATAAAGTGAAAGAGATTCGGAAGCATATGAAAACAGCTCAAGATCGACAAAAGAGTTATGCTGATCCGAAAAGAAGGACGAAAGAATTCCAAGTTGGGGAGCGCGTAATGCTTAAAGTATCCCCGTGGAAAGGCGTGATAAGGTTTGGCAAACGTGAAAAGTTAAATCCTCGTTTTCTAGGACCTTTCACTATAACTAAGCGAGTGGGACTACAAGCTTATCAGTTGGATATTCCACCTGAATTGGAAGGGATTCACAATACCTTCCATATTTGCTATCTTCGGAAATGTTTAGCCGAAGAAAATGATGTGATTCCGCTTACTGACATGAGAGTGGATGAGAAAAGATGTTGTGTGGAAGAACCGGAGGCGATCTTAGAGAGATCAGTTAAGAAATTGCGACATAAGGATGTAGTTATGTTGAAAGTACAATGGAAACATCACCGAGGTGTTAACGTGACGTTAGAATCAGAAGAGGATATGAAGATTAGATATCCTCATCTCTTTACCTAGCTTTGATCTCGGGGACGAAATCATTTTCAAGTTGGGGAGATTTGTAACATCTCGAATTTCCATTGTATTGTATTTTCTATAAATGGGATCGATCTGTAATTTAGTCTAAGTTGTGGACTTTTTGTAATTATTGACTTAAGTGTTGAAATTGTAATTTGACCAAAATTAAAGTTAATGTTGAAAATTAACTTGAGGGGTCTGTTTGGTCAACTCTTAATAGTTGAGATTACCTTATTGAGAAGGTAAGCTGATTTAGATTTTATCTCAAATCAGTACCTTAGGAGAAACATCATAAAAGCATTTGTGAGTCGGTTGAGAGAACCCAGAGAGAAAAGGGAGAAAGAAAGAAGAAGAGAAATTGGATTCGTGATTTCTTGTGGTAAGAGTTGAATCATCCCTGTTTAATTTCTAATGTCAGTGAGTAACATCAGTAAAATCATCTGTTGTATAGATTTATTGAATCAGAGAAGAGATGTTTTGGATTTGCTGAACTGAAGTTGCAAACAGGTGAGTTCATCCATCTCAATTTAATAATTTAACAGTTGAAAATTGAATCAGTTATTGTGTTTAAGATGTATGAATATATTGGTATATTGGTACTGGGACAAAGTCGATTAATAGACTGGATTTTGGATGAGTTTTTGGAATTGATTTGACGAGAATCGAATGTTTAAAATCGGAGTCCCGGAATTTTAGAAATTCCGGAACCGGGTATTGAATTCCGGAATGGACCGGATCCGGAATTGGATTGAATTCCGGAATGGACCGGATCCGGAATTGGATTGGATTCTGGAATGGACCGGATCCAGAATTGTATTTGGTTTGGGGATCCGGAATTAAGTAAACATACTGGAATTGTATTTGGTGTTTGGATCCAGAATTACAAAATTAAAACATTGGACCCGGAAGAAAAAGGAATCCCGGAATGGGCCTCAAGTGATTCGGTATTTTTTAAGCAAAATCGGAAGTGGGCTTAAAGCCCGGTAATGTTTAATTTTTTGTTGATTCCGGAACTTGCTTAGTGGACCGGAATGGTTACAAAACCGGAATGGGCCTAATATGTTAGGGGATCCGGTAATTAAACCAATTCCAATTTCCGGTATGGATTTTAATTAAATTCCGGTTTGGGTTTTTAATTAAATTCCGGTTTGGGCTTTAATTAATTTCCGGTGTGGGCTTTGAGTTCCGGAAACAAAATTAATTTCGATATGTATGTAACTAATTCTAGAAGTTTAGCTTGGACTTGAAATAGATTTATTTTATGGAATTGGATTTAGATCCGATATGGGTTCTAATTTAGAATCCGGTTTAAAATAAGTTTGAACTTTGTATTCTGAGTATCGATTTGATTTCAGTTTTCGGAGTGAAAACAGTTGGGGAGTAAAGGTGTGATAGTTTATTTAAATATTCTTAGAATTAAGAATATATTAAGAGATATAGCGTGATATGTTATTTTTACATATACGTTAGTAAGTGTAATGGATCCATAGGTACTGTTTTTATTTTAACGTGGAATAGGCATAAAGTAATTTGTAATTCTCGTTGACCTGAAATGTGGAATAGGCATAAAGTAATTTGTAATTCCCATTTCGTAAAAGTATTATGAAATGAGAAATAGGCATAAAGGAATTTGTAATTTCTATTTCATAGTGTGATGTGAAATATGGAATAGGCATAAAGTAATTTGTAATTCCCGTTCACATGGAAATGAAGAATAGGCATAAAGTAAATTGTAATTCTCAATTCGTAGTATAGAAATCGAGGAATAGGCATAAAGTAAATTGTAATTCCTGATTTCTATGGGAAGACCAAAGATAGGCATAAAGTAACTTGTAATCTCTTCTTCCAGTCCAAGAAATAGGCATAAAGCAACTTGTAATTTCTTGGATAAAAATAATAATCTAGAATCTGTAATGATTCGTAGTAGGCTCTTTATTGTGATTATATGACTTACTGAATGTTAGTCATATTCATGGGATCGGGTATGTTCCCGTCATTGAGGTGAGCATGTGTACGGTAAGAATGGTGGCAAACAGGTTTGTTTATATGTTTTGGATATTTTCAAAGATGTTAATGTTTAATTTGAATTTGGATGTTCTCACTAGGCGTAAGCCTAATTGTTCAAATTAAATTTTCTTACCAGGTACAGGCTCAGGGAAGTAAATCGGATGTGGGACGAGAGCTTTTGAAGTATTCAACTTTTGAGATAAGCGGAGGATTTAGCTAACACAATGAGGCTTTTTGATGGATTGCTTAGATAACCTAGTTAATTTGATTATAGTTGACATGATTAGATTAATAGGTTATTTGGAGAATTCAATATGTGTAAATATGAACCCTCATAGTTAATTCTCTCCTTATTTATATAAAAGTTTGGATGTTATTCTATCATAACTTGTTACAATTTGAGGTTCAAATTAGCCTTGATTTTTAGGGTGTTACAGTTAACTTGTATGGGTTCGAAAAAAACATCGCTGACGTAAATCTCATTAATCATTGATGTATCATCCATTTTTTTTGTTAACCCATAAATATTGAGAGGATTTGCAGAAGCAAGAACACAAAAAAATAAAAATAAAATACATTAACTAATGATTACGATAATAATTAGTATAGGATATTAACAAATCACATAAAATTAGGAAACTGCCATGTTTACCAGATTCTGCAAAAAATAATTAAAAAAACTGAAATTAGCGAGAGTGGGTTCGGAGAAAACATCGTTAACTTGCATGGGTTCGGGAAAAACATCGTTCACAAAAATCTCATTAATGGACGAAGAATCATCCATTTTTTAAAACCAGAAAAATTCAGTCAATTTGGAGAAGGAAGAAAAAATTCGAGTAATAAACAAAAAAAATAACAAAGGATTACGGTTATTAATGACAGATATTAACAAATCACTAAAAAAGGAAACTTCCATGTTTATCATGATTCTGTAAATAATATTAAAATAATTGTAATTAACGAATTACTTAACTACCCCTACGGATTTCCCTTAATTAATAATTAATTGTAATTGTAATATTTGAAATGATTGGTTAAGAAGTGGTTTGCATAGTTTCTAGGAATGGAGTGGTTTGTAAAAGAAACCTCCCCATATATATATATATATATATATAGAGAGAGAGAGAGAGAGAGAGAGAGAGAGTCCCTTTATTTTGCTAACCAACCAATTAGTACTAACTGTGATCCCAGAACAAGTAATCAATCCATATTAAACAATCAAATGGCCACCAATATATATATCAAATGAAGATCAATCACACAAAGTACAATAGAGAAAATGTAGAGAGAATAATGTGTGTGTACTTGTGTGAAATGGAATTGGATGACCTAATTCCCAAAAGGGAAAGAGGCAAACATTATATACTTTAGTTAAGTTTGGAACAAATACATATTAGGTCCCTCTACTTGGTACAACATAAAATAAGCACTAACAATCTCCCCCTTTGTACCAATGTAGAGTTAAAGATTTAGACGTCTATCGGGGCCACGTATTTCTTCCGAATGTCGAAGATGATCTTGAACCTCCGCAGTACATTTCGGTACTCCATCCGGTAGGTAATGGCTTCAATGACTTGACCGATCAGATCCTTCTCCTTCCCTTTCAGCTTGACCTCCTCGCTTTCATCTAGACGAAGTTTACTCTCAAGATTTATCAGAATCATCTTGAATGTACCATCGCTGAACTTGTTAGCTTCAATTACTCTCAGGAATCTCTTCTTTAAGTCTTAAAATTTGTCGTTTCCGGCTCGTCTTCCGAATCAATATAGATAATGCCGTTTAGCATATCGTCGGCCATTCTCTCCTCCTCGGTCCTATTGTCAACAACCGAAGGCTTTTCAACCCCGGTTAAGACATCAGCTAGGACTTCATCTACATCATCTAATTGAACCACATTAGCATCTGATCCATCTGCCCTTGTATTCCCCTCAGCTTGATCGGATTCCCCAACATTTCCGGTAGAGACAGCAGCACTAGACTCTCCAACCCTTGCTCTCTTCTCCCCCTCATGTTGATCAGGATCGTCCTGGTCATCATGTCTTCTCTTTTGTGAGGCTTGAGCTTGGACCCCACATTTCTCTTCCAGGACTCGGATTCTGCCAGATAATTCCCCAAATCCTTACATCATGGCATTTGTCGTGTCCTTGATAGAGTTACTCAGGTTCTGGAAGTCGTCACTGGTAGGTAGTCGGATCTATGGTTCGGATTGTCTTCTTAGTAGACCAAGTAAGTCTACTTCTTCGGATGTGTTGGAGTCACCTTGAGCTAATAGTCTGGCTAAGAGCTCAGATTTGAGCTCATGGGTAGGGATTTGATGTAGTGGAGTGGGTGGTGGTTGTTGAGTGGAGGATGATTATGCAATGCCTTTTTCCTTAGTAGCGCGGCTGACCTCAGATGCCAATTTCTCTACTGTTTGTTGCATTGCGGTACGGTGTTGCTTGTAGGCGTTGTTGATTGAGCCTAAAGCGGAAGCAAGCAAAGGAAGTGTGATGTAGTGCGGGGGCCAGCCTAACATCTGAATCACTTGCTTCGGTGGAATGGATGGGAACATGGGTCTAACCTCCGGGCCACTTAGGTTTCCGGTTAAAGTAGCGGTTGTAGCAACCGTACTGCCTGTGTTCATGGCTGGCGTGGTGTTGACCATGACAGGACTTCCACCCCGTCCTCGCGAGGCACCAACGAATGGCAACCTTGCTCGGGGTGTTTCGGTTGGAGCACGAAAGCTCACAACTTGTTGGGATGCCGACGCGCGTGGCCTAGGAAATGATGTATGTCCAAATGGCTCTAGACTCAACGTGCTCGGAATAAAGGGCGGTGGTCGGGGCAGGAGCCTACCTGTTTCAATATCAGCAGACACCGAGTGTGTCGCCGATAGCAGTTGTGCTTTATCCCCTGTGGAAAATGAAACACCGGCAAATTGAGATGCCGATGAGTGGCTTAGAGGGGTTGTGCTTTGCATGGCTTGTTGGGTCCACCGGCAAGTTGGGTCCACCATGGCTTGTTCAATACGCAACGGCGACGTACGCTCGTTGGTAGAGGATGTGGCTACCCGGCTTGGATCGGTTTGGGGAGAGTCGGTAGTTAAAACTTTTTCTGACTCTATCTCTTTCTCTCCCATTTCTTTTCTTGCCACATCACTGCTCACATTAATATTTTCTACTATAACTCCCTCATCCCGCCTTATGTCATCAAAATCACCGAAGGGTCCGACGTTCCATGTAGAATCAGCATCGGAACCCTCAATGTGTCGACTTCGACTGATGTGTCTTGGAATAAGATCTGCATCAGGGTCATGATCAGGATCGGAGTCGAAATCATTATCAGCTCGTGGTTGGTCAGATGCTTCATCATCGGCTGACAAAGCATCGGGATCAAAATCTGAATCATTCTCTGATTCCATCGGTATGTCATCGAGGATAGGAATTCGAACGTTTCCGGTTGTGGATGCCTGACCAGCAGTCCTCGCCACCCCACCCACTCTCTCTCTCTCTCTCTCTTAATATTCTCCTCACCTTTTCCCGTTCAGGAACCCCAAGTTCCTGAACCTGCTCAACATGAATACCCTCACCGCCTAATGGGATTGCACCGTGGGGAGGTCCCTCCGGTTCTGGTTGGACCATCAGTGCATTAGCTAATCTATACTGCCTAACTACCTCAGACTGCTGGTCGGCATAGGCAAGTACAGGCTCTGGAATCACGGCAATGTGGACAAGATGACTGCGAAGTCGATGTTCCGGTTGAACCCGATCGCATGGAATATTCGGAGTGTCGGGATGTTGCACTTATCCAACCCGGTGTACTTCGATGTCATACACCGGTTGATGATTGAACATAAGGTATACAAAATCCTCGGTAGGAATTGGCGTTGGAATTTGGAAGAGCCCATCAGCACTGGGTTTTTTTGTATAATCTTTTATCACATTGGAAGATGTCCAACTTCCAATTGATTGAGCACTCAAGGTTTTGAAATATTTTCACTCCCCCTTAAATGATGCAAGTATGTTTGAAAAAAATCAGTTTTTTTTTCATCATTTAAGAGTTTGTGTAAAACAAATTAGAATACTTACCTTGTGGTCTTCAAGTAATAAGCACATGAGATCAACACTTACAAGAATTTGTCTGTTATGCAAACTACCCCTATTCTTGTGCATATATCTTGTACTAAAACTCCCCCTGAAACCATGAACATACCTCATGCAGACACAAATATCATAACAAAAATAGAATAACAAACTGAATAAACAATGAAAACAACAAAGACATGAAAATTAAATCTTATATTGAGAATAGAATGTGATGAAAGTTTTAATGTATCAATCTAGATAGAACTAGCTAGATTGAAATACACATATTTCCATCCATTATATGATCAATATAGAATATTAAACTTTCATGTTCAACATGCCTAGCTTGGATACTAAGAAATTAAATCGTTTTTTATCCAAGGCTTTTGTAAAAAGATCGGCAAGTTGAGATTCTGTTGTAACAAAGTATAATTCTATTGTTCCTTTTTCAACATGATCTTTAATGAAATGATACCTGAAGTCGATGTGTTTCGTCTTTGTATGTTGGACAAGATTAGCTGATATAGCGATTGCACTTGTCTCCTAAACCTTCGACGTAGTTAACTTTGGTGATTCTGACGTTGTCTTTGACGATATCTCCATAACCCAGAATTGGAGAATATTGATCGTTTCCAAACTTAACTCTGCCACAGTCCTTTTCAACAAAATTAACGAGCAGCTCCTTTCTTCCAGTCATGTGCTTTGAGCAGCCTGAATCTAAGTACCAGACATGACTGGGCTGCAAAATGGAAATTAGACGGTTTTAGGTACCCATTGCTAGGCATGGCAATTTGACCCGACCCGGTGGGGAACCCGGTTCACCCGACCCGACCGGGGCCGGGGATTCCCCGCCAAACCGGGTACCGAGGCCGGGGCCGGGGAAACCCACTTTCAAAAAACCGGGGCCGGGGACACCATCCCCCGACCCGCCCCGGACCCGGTATATATATATATATTAATAAAAAATTATTTTATATATTTATTAAATATATAATAAATTTTAATTTTCCAAACCCTAACCCATTACCAATTTACCATCGACCAGATTGGATTGTATTGTTTTACACCATATGCTACTATTACTTTTATATGTTTATCTCCTAATAACAGTGGATTTTAGTTGAGAAATTTATGTTGACGATACCTATCACTTGGTAAGTGGTAAGTGATATCCGTATCCCACATCAAATTTTGCACATTTAGTTCTTGATATAGTAGTACCATAACAGGGGGTGTTAAACATGCATAAAAGGATAAAGCATTAATCCCAAAATTGGAGATGGTCTTTGTCTCTGATACTGAAATAAACAGCTTTTAGGATGTTGATTGATGTTTTGGACTTGTTTATGGACTTTTGGACTTGCAAAAAAAATACAGGAACCGGGTCATAACCGGGTCGGGGAACCGGGTAAAAAACGGGGATCGGGTCTTGACCGGGTATTGACCGAAAATTGACCGGGGTCGGGGTTGGTATCCCCGTACCCGCCCGAGGCTGGGGGGAAGTTACCACAAACCAGGGTCGGGACCGGGGATGGGGAACCCCGCCCCGTTGCCATGCCTACCCATTGCCAAATGGGTCCTTTTTGATTAGTTGATTTGGACTTGACATTATGTTTTCTATAACCGGTTTTAAAGTAATCATTTGAATAAAACCAACGGTTATAGTCAGATTTGTAGATAAAATCATTCACACCACAAGAAGCACAACAAATTTGATCACGTGCCAAATTAATCAGTTGTCGCATTTAATAAACCTTGTAAGGAACTACAAGTTTTCGTCTATTGCCAACATCATAATTAATAACATTTAAAACAAAATTGTCTTTCTTGGAATTTAAAAAATTTAAAACATTTAAAACATCGTGGGATGATTTGATCTGGGCCACATCCTGTGTGGACTCCTTTATTCTCCACTCAAGGCGCGTGTTGTTTTTCAAATTACGATCTGAAACACCAGACAAATAGGAGTTGTAAGCTTTTGAATTCTGAGCTTGAAAAGAATTAACATGCTTCTTTCTTTTTATTTTTCTTTTCTTCTTTTGTAATGATTGTTTGGATTTAGGATTCGAATAATAATCATTAACAGAAGGGTTTTCAACTGATTTTGAAGATTCACCCTTAAAGAAATTCTTCTTAGGTGATTCTTCTTTGATTATAAAATCTGTGTGATCTGGAAGATTTGCGTTAAAATCAAAGTCAAACTGAACGGGTGTTTCTTTTACTTCCTTACCTTTCTCATCACAATTAATCTCAACATCACAATCAAACTGACTCTTTAATGGAGAAGGGAAGATACCATAAGACGTCGGATAAAGAAATTTCTTTTGTTCATTTTGAAATGCTTTATCTTCTTCTGTAGGGATATATATCTCAGGATCAAGTTGACTTTCCAAATCCCAAGATTCAAGATCATCTTAGTCATCAACTATCATACTCCTATAGATAGTATTTCCCATGAAATCTTTGCATGAAGAAACATCTGAATCTGAAGAATGCTTTTCTTTTGAAACTTTTTCTTCAGATATTTCCTCAAGTTTTGTTTTCATTTCTTTCAAACTTTCAGAAAACACTGTGATCATAACATCCTTTTCGATCTCAAAAGCAAGCTTCTCGTCATTTCTGACTTCTTGAATAGTACTTTTGATCTTGCTTTCGAGGTCCATGAGTTTTTGTTCAAGAACCATTGGTGGAAAATACCTTTTACCTTCAAATTTTGGTTTTTCAGTAGTATCCTTTTGAGTATTTTTCATTTCCTCCGGTTCTTTAACAACATGACTCTCAAAATAGTCATTTGGTAAGGTTCTTTTCGTTATCTAATGCCTTTGCATTATCAGGACCATACCAAAAAGGAAGTTGCATTTTAACAGTGGTTTTCCTTTTTATTTCTTCCTCAGCCTCATAGTCTTCACCATCCATATTAAGCCATTTGATTTGATAATTAAAATGTGATGTAAGCATAATCCATTCAAATTTATAAAGAGTTGGAGTTTTTATTAAGGCATTACTCAGGTATTGTGGATTGTCATACCCGATACCCCACTTTGAATTGAAATACCTAAACTTACTTGGCTTATGCATGTGAATTGTTTATTCAGTTTGGCCTGCTTTGTACAGTTTATCTTCCAGATCTTTGATATTTTCACACAACTCATTATTCCTATCTTTATAAGCATGTAAAAGATTTTCAAACTCACTATTCTTGGTTTCCGAGCTCGCTAATAGTTCTGATAATTCCATAATTCGACTTTGAAAATACGTTTGACCAATATCGAATTCAGTCTTTTTCTTTTCTAATTATTTAATTTGATTGTGTTGTTCTATTAGTCTTTCCTTTTGAGTGGAAATTATTTCATCTGCTCTTTTATGATCATTTGTTAGTTCTTCTAACTTCTTTGTTAAATAAGCTTGTTGTCTAAAAAATTGATTATAGAGATCGGAATGTACCTCATTTGAAGTAGATTCTGATCCTTCATCATCGGTGTTTTTGGTCATGAAACACATCTTGGTCTGAGCAGCTGTCTCATCATCTGCTTCATCATCAGTCTGATCAAGCCAGTATTCCTCTTCGACGAACAGTGCTATTCCCGATTCCTTCTGTTCAGCAAACATCAACTTGTTCTTGTAATAACTGGAATCCCTTACTTTCGGCTTCCAACATTCTTTGGAGAAGTGACCAGTCTTCCCACAATTGTAGCACTTCGGTGCTTCATCCTTCTTCTCAAATACCTTATTTTCATATGGCCTCTTATACTCTTCTCTCTTATACTCAGCCCTCTTGTCATCAAACTTCTTTTTCGATTCAACATGTGCTTTGTGCTCGAAGTTCTTGGAGCCAGACGCATACCTTTGACTGTTAGAACTAGGGCTTTTCCCAAACTGTCTTTGAAAAGATCTGGTAAGGAGTATCATAGCTTGCTTCATGCTTTCAACATCATCTATCCCATCTGCTTCATTTTGTTCCTCATCAGACTGATTACCCACATTCTTTGAGTACTTCTTGATGGTTTTGTTAGACATTAAAGCAAGTGGATCTAACTCTTCTTCCTTAACCTCTCTTTTCTCTTCCTTCTTCTCTTTCTTCTTCTTCTAACTCTCTTTTCATCAGCATTATCCTCATCATGTTTCAGGGTATCATACATCTCTTGTAGAGGCAACTCAGCTAACCTAGCATTCTGTTTCATTCGGTGAGCATACTTCTTCCATTCGGGTTGAAGAACACTCAGGAATTTCACATTGTGCTCGATTATTGACTTCTCTATGTTGTACCTATTCAGCTCATTCAAAATAGTAGTGAATCGGTCATAAGCAGAATCAAGTGCCTCCCCTTCTTTTTGTTTAAAGTTTTCATACAAATTGATGGCGTTGGAGATTATCATATGGTTCTCCACTTCAGATCCTTGATACAGCTTTATCAATTCATCAAACATGGACTTCCCAGAATAGTTTTTGCTATCTACCTTTTGATAAATATTGTTGGTCAAGGCTTGAATAACTAGGGACTTTGCCATTTTGTCTCCATAATGCCTTTTCTTTTGTTCAGGATCATAATGTAATGGTATAATCTCAACCCATTCTGGAATTGGCTCACCATCAGTAATAATTCCTCTTTCTCTTGCTTGATGTAGCATCCTTCTTTTTACTGGACTCAGCAACATGTGGATCACCCAACTCTCCGCCCCCAGATACTGCAGACTGCTTGAGGTCCCCAATAGCCACTTTGTCTACAGTTCCATCAGACTTATTTTTTATGGCTACCAGTAACAGCTCAGCATTGGACTTTCCTTCTCTTGTGTCAGATGAATGATAGACAGCATCATTATATTCCTCCTCAACATCCTCAAGGATATCATTAATGTTATTACCAGTTGCTTTGTTGTTATCATCGCCCACCTCCTCATCAGATCGATCTTGACTGCTATCCTCATGAAACTCAACATCTTGTGCTAGAGTCTCGTCTTTCAAAGCCATCTCTTGATTGTTGATTGTAGGTTGATATTCTAGTAGGGGAATTGGAATTATTGTTTGTATCGGAGAGGGTTCTTCAATAACACTTGATAGCGCACGATAGAGTCTGTTGGATATGAACTTTTGCCGGAGCGGGTTAATACCATTCAACGAAAAGCATAATCGATTGGAATATTTTGACCGTAGTCGCAGGTGTTTTTTCTAATACTGGAATATCAGAAATTACAAAGGCTTTTAAAGACTGAGAGTGACAAAATAAGCATAAAGAAAACATAGTAGTGGTTGTTAGAAACCATCATAAAGATGCAAACAAAAAAACTCCTGATCGAAAGCTCAAGAGGTGAAACTAGCTGTCAAAAGATCAAAATACCCCTCTTCACCACTTCATATGCTCCTATCTCTCCATTATCCACCAATCAATCAATCCTCCCCCTCTTCCGATTGAAACTCAACTTCATTTGTAACACCATCTTCAGTCGGAGCATATTGAAACTTGAACCAACTCTTGTAATTATCCGGATAACTGTTGCATAAGACCAACATCAATGTCCTCCTCGTATAAAATTCACAAAAAGTCCCTTGCATCTGAAGGAATTCTTTGACTTTTGCTATCTTTCGAGCATCCTGATTTCCTGTCGGAGGGACTAACCTATGATACATGACTGCCAAGATTGCTGTAAACTGAGTACTATTCTTTGTCTGGAGATGTGCAGCAAATGTCTTATCGAAGATTCTTGCAAATCTCCACATCTGTTTCTCTCTTCCCTCTGATCTACTAGAGCTATGCAAAGTGCTCATGATCTTAGACAATGATTGCAGCTCTCTATCAAAATTCTTGCATTGGAAGCACACTGCAAGCTCTTCTGGTTTTACTCTCATTATCTCAAGACATCTTAAAAATAGACCATAACAGTGCATCCCAGTATATGTTGTATGCATAACATACAAATAAGTCTTCAGGTCTTTTCCAACATTAGTAGACTCACCAGCATAGATTAAAGCATAGAATGTATTTCTTAATACAGTGTCAGTATCAAGCTGGTTTTTAATTGCAGTAACATCTTCAGGATCTGGATGATAATTGTCGAATGGGAAAGCAAAGCTGTAGAAGTTTGTGAATCCTCTTCTCAAGTGCTCTTTCAGCTTCCATAATTCTCAACCGACTTCGTATACAGGCGCAGATAGCTTGCAGCAAGGTAACAATAGACAGTCAGCATTTCTTCATCTTCACAATCATATCGCAGAGTGACATAGACACTTGATGCGGGAGCTGCAAGAATTCTGTTTGGAAGCTCCTCGAATTCTAAGACATCACCTATTAACTCATCAGGAATTTGAGTGAACAAGTGATGGCCCTTGTTATCCCTGAGATTGTAAGCGAGTAAAAGCAACTTGCAAACATTGATATTGGTCAAATTAGACTTCAAAGACCTGAACACTTGGGTTGCTTCTTCCAACCCTCCCTCAGTGCTAGCAAAATGGCGTAAGTTATAGATAGTTGTCTTACTCGGTTGAAAATCATCCCACAAGAGGCTGTTTTCAGTAAAGGTAGTGACATCTCTGAAATCATACTTACATTTGTCATAGGGTGCGATTGGGGCAGCAAGGGCAGCAAACATCAATGCTTGTTGGGCTTGTTTTGTGCTTGAGAGTACATTTGACTTGGACAACTTTGTTGTATCAGGTGCTGTGGGGCGTCTGGGGATTTCATTCCTGTGGGTTTTCTGCTTCTTACTTGGCTGAGAGTTATCAAGAAATTGGTCAAAACGCCCAGATTTGGCCATTATCCAACTGACGCTTGGGAGACACAACGACCCTGCACGTGGTGGTGTAGGGCACGACCTGGCTATTTACAAGCCTGGTTAGTAGCCTCAATTGGGAGTAATAAAAGTGTTCCTTTTTTTACCAATGAGATTGCACCAATTTGTTTGGTTTAAGGTTCCTTCTCACGTTTTATGCAAGGGTATGAATGGCATTTTCAATTAAAAAGTGGGTTAAGATGATTCTTTTTTTAGCATTATCTTGTTTCCTTATTTAATTTAATGATAATTATGGTATTAAAAATAAATTCAGTTATATTTTTAAGTAAATTGTATTTCATCTTCTGGAAACCGTTTTTTTTTTTGTAAATCGAATTGCATCTTAGTAAATACGTATTTTACTTCAATTGCATATATGAAACCCACCAACACGACATATGCATTATGCACTTCAATTGCATATGCACTACAATTGCATAAAACCCACCAACAGGACAATTGCATATATGCACTTCAATTGCATATGCACTATAATTGCATATGTGAAATCCACGAACAGGACAATTGCATATATTCACTACATTTGCATATGTGAAACTCGCCAACAGAACAATTGCATATATGCACTTTAATTGCATATATGCACTACTAAAAACTGAATTAGCACTAAATCACAAAATTAAAAAGACACATAAAAAAATACCAGTCACTTCAGTTTACACATAGTTTAACGAACAATAACAAAAGCATAATCACAATTCACAAGATCCCCTGTTAATTTGCATTTCTTCCTCAATGATACATATAAGAAACAGGGATTTTCAGTAACAAGGTCATCCCAAATTCAAAAAAGAAAAAACAAAGCTATTCTTTCACTTTTCTTCCGAACTGAACACAAAAACATATCCATTTCATCAAAACAATGCGATTTATAAAACCCTAAGATTTGGGGATTTTACCTCTGATGAAATTAACCCCGCCTCCGACTTCAGCCATCTACTCCTTCAATTTCCTTGTGCATAAATGAAGATATACGAATCAATCTGATTTCTTGGAAGATTTTTGTCGATCGTGGTTGCCGAGAGAGTCGGGATCGAAATTTGGGTACGACGTGAGTCTCTGATAAGGAAACATGTTGTCGACTTGATATGGTTTCCTTATCTGATAATTAGAGATGGTTGGTAATTGACAATATTACCCCTATGCATATGTGCTTCTTATATTAATCAACCGTGTTTTTTATTTATTTAGGTATTAAAAATCAGTTTAATCCTAGCAATTGATTTTCAGGATTAATGGTCCTGATTGGTTAACACGGTTAGTACTAATGGGTTGGTTAGCGAAAGAAGACGACTACATATATATATATATATATATATATATATAGAGAGAGAGAGAGAGAGAGAGAGAGAGAGAGACGGGTTCAAACGAGGAGCGTAACAATTTAAGAAAACGCGAGGAGCACCGCCCATGTACTGAATCACATGTGATTCACGTACAAAATCACATGTGATTCACACCTGATCGGGGGGCTTCCGCCCATGTAGTGGATCACATGTGATTCACACCTAAAATCACATGTGATCCGGACGACTTCCACGCGACTCGCGAACCAGGTCGCTCGCTACCCGATTTTTCGGGAGTAGTGGATCACATGTGATCCAGTACATGGAAGGCGCTCCTCGCGTTTCTCGTAAATATGTACGCTCCTCGTTTGAACTTTCGTCTATATATATATATATATGTATATAACAAGTGGGGGTCATTCAAGGGGAAAACTCGATCGTTTGTGATAACTTTGAGATGTAATCTCAACCACCCATATGAAATAATCAATGACTTATCTATACCACTTTATTTATTAAAAGAACAAGGGGCATATGCAGTTTTTTTCAACATGCAGTTATCAGGTTATTCACAAAAATCATAGAGGTCTGTGTTAGACAACCTAGGGGGGGGTAAGGTTGTATTTAAATAATTTACTTTCAAAAATTCTTTTATAAAAAATATCTTAATAATGTAAATACAACAGAGTATATGAAAACACAACAGATACGTATAAATACAGGATAGATAAATATAGTAAATAAAGCAGAGTATAAATGCAATGAATATACAATAATTATATAAACAGATATAATTAAATGCACAGCGGAAATATAAAGAGATAAGGGATAGAGATACTTGACACGGAGATTTAGTGATTTACCACAACTTGGTAAACCACCAGTCGAGACACTTCCCGACACGATCCAATAAACGTATTCTTTACGGTAGAATACAAACCAAATACAAAGGAAAGCAATAGGCTCTCAAGCTTTAGCTTATCGAGATATACAGGATCACACACCCGTTATTCAAACACTTACAAGAGGAGTATAACTCACAATGGAAATCACTCTTGTATAATATTTATCACTTGGATATTTTATAAAAACGTTTTATAAAATAAATATGTAGTGATAATATGTAGTATGGAATATTAGTTGGGAGAGATCAGATGGATAGATGGCAGTGTGTTGTTGATCTGTTATTCTATTCTTCTCCACCATCGCATGCATTATATAGCAACTCTTCCAACGGAAACAATGCATCCGCGGTATACCGCCAAAAGCACGCGGTATACCGTGCAGTAATAAAAGTACTTTTGCAGAAGAGAAAGTCAACCCTGCAAAACAAACGTAAACTGTACCCGCGGTATACCTGCTAAACACCGCGGTATACCGCCCAGACAAAAGTACGACCAATCAATCAGAGATCTACAGTAAGCCGCCGCGGTATACCTGCTGAACCTCGCGGTATACCTGCGTCAGAAAAGGACAGTTTCTCAAAAACCTTATTTAATTAAAATCATTTATGGTTTTTAGAAATATCCAAGTGGTATATTATTTTAGGGTGTTTATCATTATAAATTATAAACACTAATGACAACGTAAATCTTCCGTCTTGAACTCTTCAGATAAAATCTTCGTGTTCTTCAAGAACTGTACACTTGGATTGGATTGTTAGATAAACAATAATACGGTGTGTTTGTAATCATCAAAATAAATATATATAAATATATAGAGATGTGGTACACTTGCACCAACAATCTCCCCCTTTTTGATGATGACAAACACAACCGCTAAGCATGAGCATATGCGGTTTCTCTCCCCCGTTTGTCGAAACAAAAAGGGTCAAGAAAGACGGTATGCTTCCCCTCGAGAGATGCTCCCCCTCAAAATATGCATATATTTGAGAGAGCATAATCTCATGGTTAAAAGATAAAAAGCTCCCCCTCAAATTAATAACAAATTATAAAATTTGAGGGACAATAAAATATGCATAAAAAAAAACATATAATAGACATAAAACAAAATAACCTAAAAGAAACACTTGCACCAAAAAAAAGATCTTAAGTCTTCGATTTTTCGGTTAATTTTATGTGAGCAAAAAAATACCACGTATTATGACCTCGTCAGGGAACACGTATTATATCCTCGTCAGGAAACACGTATTGTATCCTCGTCAGGAAACACGTATTGTATCCTCGCCAGGAAACACGTATTGTATCCTCGCCAGGAAACACGTATTGTATCCTTGCCAGGAAACACGTATTGTATCCTCGCCAGGAAACACGTATTATATCCTCGTCAGGAAACACGTATTATATCCTCGTCAGGAAACACCTACAAAAGGCAAAGAAAATATTTCGTGGTACCCTTTTCTTATGGGTCCTTTTAACAGTTAGTATAAAACATAAACTGCAAAAAAAAATTAAAATATGTTGTCGACATAAAATAAAACATGACAACATACAATCCACAAAAAATTTGTTTAAAACCACAAACGCATCCCACCGGGATTGTCAACATTAAACATTCCTTTCGGAATCCATTTTCTAACCATTCTAATTTTGCGATTGTATTTATCATACACATAAAATGAAGCATTTATATTCGCATTAGGTCTAGAAAAATTACTATTATACATACGAGCATACGGTTTCCTCCCATGATTCACATTTTTCATTTTTGACATATATGGGGGTTTTCTTGTTTCAACTTTAGGAGATGCAAAAAATCTTTTAATGGGTTTACACGAGCATTTATCAACACATGTATCAGAACCAATGCCTTTTCGACAATTAATGCGATTCGACATATTTAGCATTTTAAGCATTTTATCATTGCTATTTTGAAAAGCTTTAGCTAATAAATTATCTTTTTCATATAAATCGCAGTTAGCTTTTAAATAAATATTTTCATTTTCAAGCAAATCACATTTTATACATGCAACACTTTCATATGTATTTTTATTTAAACATGCAATTTCATTTTCAAGGATATCGCATTTTGTACATAAAATATTTTCACATGTTCTTTTCTCTAAACATGCAATTTTATCATTTAGAATGACACAAGATTTACAATCATTTTTCTCAATTGGTTTTTCTTTTAAGCATGCAATTTCATTTTTTAAAATATCACAAGATTTGCAAACATCTTTTTTACTTAATTTATTTTCTAACTTAGCAATTATATCCATATCATTTGCAGATTTTTGTTTACCGTCATTAATTTTCTTTTCACATGCAGATACGGTTTCTTTTAATTTTGAGATTTCATCTTGATACCTATTTGCAAGAGCGGCCATGTCATGGAATGATTTATATAATTCGTCAAGATTATTTTCATCTTCATTTTCATAATAATTGTCACTATAATTACTATCATAATTATTGTCATGAAAACATGATGTAGATACCTCATTATCACGGTCGGCCATGAGACAAATATTCTTGTCTTTATCTTCGTTTGCGCTCCACGCGGCTCCGACGAATGTTTTTGGTGTGTTGATTTGATTAGCACGTTTTGGACACACATTTGCATAGTGATTTTTATCACCACACACATAGCAAAAGCCTTTCTTTTTATTGGCTTTTTCATCGTCACTAGATTCGTCATATTTGTTATGGACGTTGCGACTTTGATTTTTACCACCACGATGGTAGTCTCCATTTCCTTGAAACCTATCAATATTGGCAAACCTTTTGTTAGATAAAAGTTTAGAGAGTTTTCTTACCATCTCGATTAAATCGTCAAGACTTTCGGATTCGTCATTTGAGGAACTTGCTTCTTCCTCCTCTTCTTCTTCCTCATCTTTAGGGGCAACGACTTTGAGAGCTATGGATTTCTTTTTGACTTGATCCCGAACTTGATTTCTTTTTAGTGCAATTTCGTGCACTTTAAGATTGCCGACAAGATCGTCGAGCTTCATTGTTGAGAGATCTCGGGAATCTTCTAACGATGTAATCTTTTGCATCCACTCCGAAGGTAGTGCTCGAAGAATCTTCCTTACATAATCTTCATTAGGATAAGTACGACCTAATCCTTGTAAAGTAGTCATTATGAGGTTAAATCTTTTAAACATAGAATCGATAGACTCATCTTGAGTCATCTCGAACATTTCATAATCATGAACTAGAATATTTATTTTACTGCTTTTGACTTGCGTGTTTCCACGATGAGTGTCATTTAAACTTTGCCAGATTTCATTAGCAGTTTCATAAGTATAAACTCTTTCTATTTCATCAGAATTTAAAGCAGCATATAACATGTTTTTAGCTTCAAAATTTAAACAATACGAAGCTTCATCAGTGGGAGTCCACTCTTTAGAATCTTTTTCAACAATAAGATCATTTACGATTTTGGTTGGAATAAAATTTCCTTTTTCAATAATTTCCCACATCTTTCTATTTTTGCCACGCACGTGACATTCAAATAATTTTGCCCAAAGACCAAATTTTTCAGTATCAATAATAGGAGGTTTTGAAAACAAAACAGTTTGTTGAGCCATTATATAAAAGATATAACTTTAAAAATTTAAACAGATAATTTTTGAAAGCCCCGCTCTGATACCAATTGTTAGACAACCTAGGGGGGGGTAAGGTTGTATTTAAATAATTTACTTTCAAAAATTCTTTTATAAAAAATATCTTAATAATGTAAATACAACAGAGTATATGAAAACACAACAGATACGTATAAATACAGGATAGATAAATATAGTAAATAAAGCAAAGTATAAATGCAATGAATATACAATAATTATATAAACAGATATAATTAAATGCACAGCGGAAATATAAAGAGATAAGGGATAGAGATACTTGACACGGAGATTTAGTGATTTACCACAACTTGGTAAACCACCAGTCGAGACACTTCCCGACACGATCCAATAAACGTATTCTTTACGGTAGAATACAAACCAAATACAAAGTAAAGCAATAGGCTCTCAAGCTTTAGCTTATCGAGATATACAGGATCACACACCCGTTATTCAAACACTTACAAGAGGAGTATAACTCACAATGGAAATCACTCTTGTATAATATTTATCACTTGGATATTTTATAAAAACGTTTTATAAAATAAATATGTAGTGATAATATGTAGTATGGAATATTAGTTGGGAGAGATCAGATGGATAGATGGCAGTGTGTTGTTGATCTGTTATTCTATTCTTCTCCACCATCGCATGCATTATATAGCAACTCTTCCAACGGAAACAATGCATCCGCGGTATACCGCCAAAAGCACGCGGTATACCGTGCAGTAATAAAAGTACTTTTGCAGAAGAGAAAGTCAACCCTGCAAAACAAACGTAAACTGTACCCGCGGTATACCTGCTAAACACCGCGGTATACCGCCCAGACAAAAGTACGACCAATCAATCAGAGATCTACAGTAAGCCGCCGCGGTATACCTGCTGAACCTCGCGGTATACCTGCGTCAGAAAAGGACAGTTTCTCAAAAACCTTATTTAATTAAAATCATTTATGGTTTTTAGAAATATCCAAGTGGTATATTATTTTAGGGTGTTTATCATTATAAATTATAAACACTAATGACAACGTAAATCTTCCGTCTTGAACTCTTCAGATAAAATCTTCGTGTTCTTCAAGAACTGTACACTTGGATTGGATTGTTAGATAAACAATAATACGGTGTGTTTGTAATCATCAAAATAAATATATATAAATATATAGAGATGTGGTACACTTGCACCAACAGTCTGGATCTTCGATTGCCTCCTTCGATTCTCTCTTCAAAATTTTCCTTTTTTTCTTCAATTTATCCAATACGTAGCTGTTATGTGTTTTAAATTTAGTTAGGGTTTGTGTTTGCTGTAAATCCAAGATTTCCTTGTGGTGTTCTTAAAATTAAACCGAAGAAGATGAAGATTTCAACGGGAAAGGGGTTTGCTAATGGTTTGTCTGATCCCAAGTTGTTCCTATTTAAGTCCCGCCCTTTTGTCTTCACCCAATTCCGGTTCCCACTCAACGCCAACGCAGAACGCCCTCAGTCCCTCTACTCTAATTGCCGACCGCCCCTGCTGTTATGCTCCTGTGCAGACCTCTCCTCTTGAACATTAAAGTGATATACTCCAATTTCCGACCGCCCCTGCTGTTGTGCTCCTGTGCAGACCTCTCCTCTTAAACATTAAAGTGAGGTATGAGATGGTTCTTTTGATTCAAGTCTTGATATGAGATGGTTCTTTTGATTCATGTCTTGATATTGCATGTAAAGATGTCAACCGAGATAATTGATTTGTCTTACTTACATTTGACTCTTTGATTTGATAAGCACTACAAAATATAAATTTTAGGGGTTGGTTGTTTCTTGTAGTTATAAGACCCCTATTGTTTTGATTCATCTAAATCTTGTTTTTTATGATTCAAAATTCTACCTTTAGGAAGCTTTGGGGATTTCTTTTTTCTGTTTTTGCTTCATTTTTCGGTCATGGGGAAGATGAAGCAAAATGCCTAAAGTAAATGTTAAGTGATTCGGTTATTTGATTGGTCACTCTTTAAGTACATTTTAAAATCTACGAGTCCAGGTACAAACTTAAAAGAAATTAATTTAACAAGGGATTTTTAGCCAAATTTCGGCCGTTTTCAAGGGATTTTTAAAGTCTTTTGCTTGATCTTATTGCTGCACCAATTAACCCACAACACACCAGCTTAGGGTGTGTTTACTTGTGACTTATTGGTCTTAATGGAGAAACTAGGTTATTCGCGCAGACAAAATTGGGTGTTTACTTATGACTTAATGGGACAGAAACTGGCTTATTCGCACAGTTGGTTTATGGCACTTGTCCCCATTAAGCTGAAAATATGACAATTCTACCCTTAGAAGAAAAAGAACATAAACCCTTTTTAAAAAAACCCTATTCTCTTTTATGTCCAGCGCCTATATTGATCTGCGCCTCTTCTCTCTTTCTCGTTCACCGGCGATTACCTCCTCTCCACCGTCGACGGTCTCATCTCCACCGGCGACGGCATCTTCGCCACCGACGACGGCATCTTCTCCACCGGCGACGACTGCAGCTTCTTCCACCGGCGACGACTGCGGCTTCTTCCACCGGCGACGCAACCCCCTTTCTTCTTCGTTTTTTTCTCTTCTTCTCCACCGAAGGTATGCAGTTTTTTCCCCTGTTACATTTTTGTTCTATTAATCTGCAAGTTCTATTTTAAGATCCTTGTGGTTTACATTTTTGTTCTATTTTTTGTTTTGTTGCTGCTCATTTTTGTGGTTAACTCATATTCTTCTTGTTGATTTATGTGATTTTTGCACACAACTTGCAGATTCACACAATTTGTTAACTCATATTCTTCTTGTTGATTTATGTGATTTTTGCACACAACTTGCAGATTCACACAATTTGTTAACTCATATTCTTCTTGTTGATTTATGTGATTTTTGCACACAACTTGCAGATTCACACAATTTGTTAACTCATATTCTTCTTGTTGATTTATGTGATTTTTGCACACAACTTGCAGATTCACACAATTTGTTAACTCATATTCTTCTTGTTGATTTATGTGTTTTTTTCTGTTCAAAATGGTGTGATTATATGTGTTTTTAGGTATGGAACAAACCGGTGAGTCACACCAACAAAAGCGTGTTAGGATAAGTTGGAAAGATCACAATATTGTGAAAACTTTCCTAGAAGCGTGTATTTTAGAGGTGGGACTAAATGGAAAAGAGGGTAGTAGTTTGAAGGCGCTTTCGTGGAAGAATGTTGCCAATACGTTAAAAACCGAGCATAATTTTGTGGTTGACCGAAAACAAATGCGGAACCATTTCGATTACTTGAAAGGAAAGTATGGAGCTTGGTTGAAGTTGAAAAATAAAACCGGCAATGTTTATGATCCTTCTACGAACACTTTTAACTTGACGCAAGAAGAGTGGGAGTTGGAGATGGAGGTCATTTTCTAACTTTAGATTTTGTTTTATTTGAATTTTTGTTTATTTTATTTGTATATTTATAGATATTTTTTTAACACAGACAAATAGGTATGTTGAATCTTTGAGGACTACAAGTCTTCCATATCCCGAGTTGTGTGCACGTCTGTTTGAGGGTGGTCTGTCCACGGGTATTGGAGGTCATGGTCCGTCATCAAAAGACCCGTTACCAACCACCGAGCCTTTTGTGGTCGTTGATGAAGAGACCAACATATCAAGTGATAAAGTTCCGGTGTCATCAAGTGATAAAGCCCCGGTGTCATCAAGTGATAAAGCCCCGGTGTCATCAACACCATGTTCATCCCGTGCTCCGATGGTGAAACCAAAAGGCTAAAAGAGCACAAAACCTACCTCGGATCTTGATGAAAAACTTATTGCCTTTTTAGATAATATGTCCTCAAGATATGGGAATCCCGACGTTGTTCCGTATGAGGCATGCCTAAAGAAATTAGATGGGCTTGGATGGGAAAAGGATGACCCTTTGTATTGTGTTGCTTACTCTCTTTTTACGGACACTCGTAATCGAGAAGCTTGGATGACGATGCCGGAAGCAATTGCCAAAAATTGGGTGAAAACGGTTGGGAAGAAACAAGGATATTATTAAGGAGTTGGATTTTTGGCTCCATATCGTAACACAAGATATTGGTTAGCGGATTTTCGACGTCGACGTGCTTTGACTAAAGAAGAAAGGTTTAATCATGCACATGCCCAACTCCGGAATGTTATTGAACGTGCTTACGGTGTTTTGAAAGCGAGATTTCCGATCCTAAAGCAGATGGCTCCTTTTCCATTCACAACACAAAGAAATGTGGTAATTGCTTGCTTTGCCATACACAATTTTATTAGAAAATATAATATTCAAGACCAATTGTTTATGGAGTGCAACGAGGACAGCGTATTTAACAACGAAGAAGAAGTCGAAGGAAGTGGAGATGAAGAACTGGATATATCTCAATGGGGTGCTAATAGCACTCAATATATGGCTACTTTGCGTGATGGAATTGCAAATACTTTGGTTAACAATGTTTAATTTTGAAGTGTTTGTGTTTGATCTTAGCTACTTTGTGTTTGAACTTGGATTTTTAAGAACTTTATGAATTTATGTTTTGATTTTTGGATTATATCAATGAATTTATGAATTTATATTTTGATGATTAAATAATTTTGTGTTTCAGATATATAATTTGGCTTAAAACATAAACAGAATATATAAAACAGCTTATAATTCATACTCAGGGGTAAATCGGTCATTTCTGCTATTCAGACTGTTGATTCAGATAAAAAAGTAAACAACAACAACAATTTATCCAGACAGAAAAATTTAACCAGACAGACACATTTATCCATACAGGACTTAATGAAATTTTTGGTAAACAGCCCCTTAGTGTTGCACATCACCCAGCAGCTTATTGCTGCACCGATTAAGCCACAACACAGCAGCTTATTGCTGCATCAATTAAGCCATTGTGTATGAATGATAAATCCTACATGCTTTATGGAGAGAGAGAACAAACCTTTGTGGAATAAACTCTTTCATGAGATTCATCAAGAAGACAAGAATTATATTGGTAGCTTGATCGAAACCTTTTAACACACCCTGTATGTAAAACTATTGTAATTAGTACAGCAAATCAGCAATTTTAACTTGAGTGCGTTACTTGCCGTAGTAATCCAAACCACAAGGCTCACCACTATGTTCCGCCCATCGTTTGTGATACCTGAAATGATCTCTACAGACATGTATACATGTTTTATTTCACTTATGTTCCCAGTCCTTTATTCATAAAGTTCGGGGTAAAACTACAACTTTTATTTAAATTAATTTTGCCACTTTCGATACTATTTACAGTTTATATAGCAATCTTGTATGTATATATGAAAACTGGCACATTTAGGAGGAGATGATTTGATGATATTTTCATTGTATATATTTATGTTACAGTGCCAGACTGGTTGGTGCTGCGATACGATATACACAATTTAGAAGTTATAATTGCAGCTACTCTATTTGGTCGTCGGCTTGCTGGGCATCTCACACTAAGGCTTCAGAATACTGTTATAAAGGTAATGTTTCAATAGTTGCTCCATCAATATCTTCATCATCAGCTGAAATTTTGTTAATTTGGAGTATTGGTGGTACTGATGGTGTCTTTTTTTTTTGCATTCTCCTTACCTGCAACATCTTTTACCTATGATGTATATTATATTTTGTTTTCATGAATAAAAGCTATTTATTTGGTAAGAGGCAACAATAGATAAGTACCATCCCTATAGTGAAACCATTATTAAATTGCAAGTTAATTGCTTATAGGATAAGTATATTGGTGGTACTTTGGGTTTTTGTATCCAAACATTGTTGTGGAATACTGGAATATCCACAGTATATATGTTATCACAGAAAATTAATCAAACTAGCATAATTTTAGCAACTGATGTTTAAGGGGTCGTTTAATGGTTCAACCAGAGACATTTTTGTCAAAAAGACAATATGCAAAAGATTTATTTTACATGAATTAAGTTTGATGTTTTAGCAGGTTTAAGAGATTTGAAGAGGTTTATTAGCTTTTAAGAGGTTTGTAAGAGGTTTTACGAGGCTTTCAGAGGTTTTACGATGTTAGGTAACCATTTCTATATTCAGATGTGTTTTAAGAGTTAAGAGGGTCTGAAATTGAAAAAAAAAACAACCGGTCTGAATGAAGAAATGTCTGAACAAATCAGACTTAAGAGGTATAAAGAGGTTAAAAACAAACAGGCATATGTAATACCCAACTACAATTTAGGCTCAGGTATAAAAAAATGGTTGATTTCTTGAATTTCAATAAATTAACCAATACCCAGATGATGAACAGTAATAAATTTGCTACTTGTTATACCACTTTAATACCAGATAAAGAAAAAGAACTTGCAACTTTTTTTTTCTAACGATTGACTTTTTTTATTCTCTTTTATCTGTGCATATAGTTTATGCTATGTTTTCTGTTTGTTTTGTCTGATACATTAACTTTTCTGAGGACAATGTTGTTTTTAGTCATGGTTGGTTTAATAGTCTATTCATGTAAAGGAATTCTCTAAAAAATAATTGTTGCATGTGCAGTATTTCTTGAAGGTGTTGATACTGTGCAGGTAAATTGCATATCAAGAAGCTTCCTGTTGGCGAGTTGATCACCAGTTTGTGCGGGATGACGCCGTTATACTAACTTTGTATGATAACTTTCCATAGTGCTTAATAATTCAATAAATTTTAGCAATGCAATCGACTTTTTCTTCATTTCTGCATCTTTTGTGCTTGCTAAATTTCTATTTTTTTATTATATGTTAGTGGGTTGTTACAATTCTGATAGTTAGTCGATCCTTCATCACGACATCCGTAGAATTTTCAGTAAGACATTCATGCAATTGCGTCTAGCTGTTGGCAGTGTATGTTATTTTCTCTCATTTGTGATTAAATATCAACTTTTTGGTAGTCATCTTAACTTCTTAAGCACAACCAACATTTAAGAATTGACAATTGATAGGTGGAATTCAATTTTATTTACTTTGGTATTTAAATATCACCCGCTCTATATGTTTCTTTCTCTCAGTTTAACTCATCGGTATTTTCTTGTCATGTGATTATGAAGGGAGTGAGAGGAGCCCTATTCGTTCTTGGCTTGCATCTGCTAGAGAAGAACATGAAGTTAGTAGCTCATCTAGAGAGAAGATAATGAAGGTAGTGTTTTTTTTTTGCTGTTGAATGTGAACTTCATTATGTAAAAAGATGGAAGTAATATTTCATTGTGGTCATGACCATAAAAGGTGTCCAAGAGCAAGGGATTTCATTGTGATCATGACCAGATCCATCCTACAAAATATCTTCATGAAATCAATAGGCTGCGACGTTAGGTATTTATACCTCAGCCATTTACTTCCACTAAACCATGCCATTCTTGCAGAACCTGTTAATGTAGAGAAGTTGATGAATGTTGAAAGGTATTCTCCTGTCATGCACATTAGCTCCACGGTAAATGCTTATTTTTGCCCACATATTTCATCGGTAGGTTTAATCATGGTTTATGTTTAATTCACGCTCCAACTTAACCAACGATTTAAAAAACTTCTATCGATGCTTTTTCTTGCTTTCACATGAAAATCGGTTGAAAACAAGAAGAATGAACAACAACAAAATTGTCTAAGAGACTGTTTGGCAGTTGCTGAATGGTAAGGGTCAGAATGATTAAGAGGCTATTATAATATAGTCCAAAATGAAACATGGTTGTTTGGTAATTGTTCGGAATGAAATTATGGCGTTGAATGGTTAAGGGACACCTAAGATATAAAATCAGGTTTTAGAACCATTTAGAGGCAGACATTTTTTTGCCAAACAAGATTTACCTCTTAGTGATTCAGAGGTTGCCTCTTAATGAAACTATTAAGAGGGAAACAAACAACCCCTAAGTGGACTTAAAGTTAAATCAAGGTTTTAGCATTTGAGCTATCCACAAAGGGTTTTATTTCATGTATACAAATTTCAGAACTCAATATATGCTTAAAGTTAAACATGTTTACTTTTGGTATGTGTTTATTCTTGTTGGTGAACATTCTCTCTGTTCCAAAATAAGTGTCAACTTTCGAAAGAAAGTGTTTAATTTCCAATTCTACCCTTAATTGTGAGATGAATAAAAATTCTCTTTCTATTATTAAGGGTGAAATTGTCGTATCGTAAAAAAATGTAATAATTACACATTCCTAAAATTGCATCTTTTTCATTATGGACATTTATTTTGGGACGGTGGGAGTATAGAAGTGGTATGTTTGTGTTTATCATTTCAAGCATGGTATGCGTGTGCTACAGTTGTATTATTCCTGGAACTCTTTAGCCTTGCTATGAAATTAATCAAGGCATCGGTTTTTAATTTGTAGGTCACTGGAGAGCTGCTTGATGACTTAAGTCATTGGAGAGTTGCTTGATGACTTAAGTACGGGGACGCTCTTCGTGCTGCATTGCCTGTTGGAACAGTCAGTGGTGCCCATTAGGTTTCTATATTCTAATCATGTTTCTTATTCAACTAGCGCATTTATGGCGTTTATTGTCAATATATTAATTCAGTCACCATATTTGTTTGTGCTTTTCGTTTCATCTCATAATATCAAGGAAGGTAGATGCCAATCAAATTACTTCTTCCATCTCAAAATAAGTGTCTAAATTTCTATTTTAGTTTGTCCAAAAGTAAGTATGTCAATTCAAGAGTAATTGTTTAGTTTCTAATTCTACCCATATCTATAAGGTAGAGAAAATATGATAATATACATTTCTAAAATTGTATACCTTTGAACATTTATTTTGGGATGGATCCACATCATCAATAGTTATAGAATCTATTGGTTACGGGTCAAAAATATATATAAAACAGGAATGGATGTTTGTTACAAATGTTTTTACTTTCAAGTATGTGTATACACTTTTTTATATGCATCTGTATGTGTGGATATATACGTACATACACATTTTCGGTATGGGTTTGTGTTCAAATTTAAAAAGGTTTAATTATTCCAATGTGATGTGAAGAGATTGAAACGTGGAAATGGAGGAACATCATATTAGGGAAAAAATGAGGTTTCAAAATCAACCCAAATCATAATTTGTTAATGTTACATTATCTTGTACCATGTAGTATTATAGTTGAGGGACCAAATGTGACATGTTGTCAAACTTTGAATAGTATATATAGTATACTATCTGTATTTTTAGGTTAGACCACAACATAGAACATTCAACATACAAAATACACACGCCTCTATCTTCGCAGCCTCCTTCCACTTTGTAAACCTCTCAACCTTCTGTGAAGTTGTAAGCTGCAAGTTCTTCAATCATATATATAGAGGTGTACTTCTTTGATTCATATATATTGTGTATTTACTCTTATTACTTGTCATTGTGGGATCACAATTGGTATCAGAGCTTAATATCATTTTGTTCAGATTTGTTCTTAAAAGTTGTACGTATCTGTATTCTTCAAGTTCAATTTTTTTGGTTGATTTTGGTCTCTGGAGTTCTTCTAGTGGTTGGAATCGATCAAGAAGTGAAAATAGAAATTTCCTGTGTATTTAATTCCGCATATCACCAGGAAATTAGATCAATACGTGCATCTTCTCTGTTTTTCACGAAGTCTCTGTTTTGAGTAAAACTCACTGTTTTGCTCATCAAATCAAGGTTAGGTTGGTTTTTAGACAAAACTCAAGGTTATAAAAGTGCCCAGAAATTACCCAGGAACACTCGTTCAAAATTTCAAGCATTTTTTAGTTCATTTGAACATCTGCTTAAAAATCATCATAACCATCGCAACCAACTAATATTCATATCTCTCGCAAGATTCAAACCCCTCGCAATCTTCTAGAAATTAAGACTGCGAGCCTCGCAACCTTCTAAAATTCTGGACTGCGAGCTTCGCAACTTTCAGGATCTTTGGACTGCGATCCTCGCAATTTTTAATTGCGATCTGTTTCTTGCCTCGCAATCTGTTATTGCGATTTGTTGGTTTGGTGTTTGCCTCGCAATTGTTGACTGCGAGACTTAGTTTCGATCGCAATTGTTCACTGCGATCCAATTTCATTGCGATACTTTGTTTGCCTCGCAACAGATTGTTGAGACTTTTTGTTGCATCGCAAACAGTAGCCTCGCAACCCATACAAAGGCAGAGACAGAAAGAGTTTGTTGAAAAAGAAAGCTACTGAACAAGAGATAAAACGATCAGACAAGTAATTAAATGACTACAAGAGATGTGCTATCCATTGGTTCCAAAGACAAACCTCCGGTTCTCTTTACATCAGAATTCAAAATTTGGAAAGACAGATTCCTAGACTGGGTAGATAGACAAGAGAACGGAGAATTCATTATCAATTCTCTAGATAATGGACCAATGAAGCCTATAACAAGAAGAGGGATTGCTATTGATGGTGATCCAATTCCAGATATTGTTACTGTTCTACCGATTCACTACTCTGTTGAACAGAAGAAATTGTACCAAGGAGATAAAATGGCGAAATCTCTAATTATTCAGGCCTTGACCGATAATGTCTATCGGAGGGTAGACAGCAAAAATCAATCTGGTAAAGCCATGTTTGATGAACTGATAAAGTTATTTCAAGGATCTGAAGTAGAGAATCAAATGAAAATCTCAACCATCATCAACTCATACGAATGCTTCAAACAGAAAGAAGGAGAGACTCTTGACTCTGCTTATGTACGCTTCACCACAATATTGAATGAGCTAAGCAGATTCAAAATAGAGAGGAAGGTTATTGAGCACAACGTAAAATTCCTGACCGTTCTTCAACCAGAATGGAAGAAGTACGCTCACCGAATGAAGCAGAATGCTAAGCTATCAGAATTACCTCTACAACAGATGTTTGAAACGTTGAAGCAGGATGAAGATGATGCTGAAGCGAAGAAAGTGAAGAAGAATAGGAAAGTGAAGAATGAAGATAAAAGAGGGATGAAGGATGAAGAGCAAGATCCACTTGCGTTGATTTCAAGCAGAGGATACTCCCAGGATGAGGAGAACCAGTCTGAAGGAGAAATGGAGGAAGCAAGTGGGATAGAAGAAATAGAGAGAATGAAGGATTCTCTGGCTCTGCTTACCAGTTCTTTTCAGAGAAGATTTGGGAAAAGTCCTGGTTCTAATAATCAGAGGTATGCGTCGGGCTCAAAGAACTTTGAGCATAGGGCGCATGTTGAATCAAGCAAAAGAGCAGAATACAGGAGGCCGGAAGAGTACAAAAGGCCTACTGAGTATAGACGGCCAAATGATTACAAGAGGCCAGAGGAGAAAAAGATTTTTGAGAAAAAGGAAGAACCACAGACCTGTTACAACTGTGGGAAACCTGGTCATTTCGCGAAGGAGTGCTGGAAGCAGATAGTGAAAGATACCAATTACTACAAAAACAAGTTGTTGCTTGCTGAAAAGAAGCAATCGGGTATTGCACTAAAGGTAGAAGAGGATTACTGGCTTGATCATTCTGATGATGAAGCTAATAATGAGACTACTGCTCAAACAAAGATGTGCTTCATGACCAAAGAAGCCAATGATGAAGGAGCAGAGTCTACTTCAGAACAGGTATATTTCGATTTCTATAATCAATTTATTTCTAAACAAGCATGCTTAACACAAAGGTTAGAAGAATTAAAAGCTGATGAGAACATTGCTAATGAAATAATTTCAACTCAAAAGGAAAGACTAATAGAACAAGACAGTCAAATTACTGATTTGAAAAAGAAAAAGACCGAATTCGATATTGGTCATGCGTACTTTCAAGATAGAGTATCTGAACTATCGGAAAAATTAATGAGTTCAGAAATAAAGAATAGCGAGTTTGAAAGTCTTTTACATGCTTATAAAGAAAGAAATGAAGAGCTGAGTGAAAATATCAAAGATCTGGAAGATAAACTGTACAAAGCAGGTCAAACAGAACAAACAATTCAAATGAATAAGCCAAACAAATTCAGATACTATAACGCAAAGTGGGGTATTGGATATGACAATCCTCAGTACCTAAGGAATGCCATAACTAAAACTCCCACTCAGTATGAATTTGAATGGTTTATGCCTGTTACACATCCTTGCTATCAAATCAAACAACTTCATGAGGAAGAACAAAAGGCTGAGGAAGAAACAAAAAGAAAAATCACTGTTAGAATGCAACTTCCTTTTTGGTATGGTCCAGAGAATGCCAAGGCATTAGATAATGAAAAAACCTTACCAAATGATTATTTTGAGAGTTATATTGTTAAAGAACCAGAGGAAAAAGAAAATACTCAAAAGGATAATCCTGAAAAATCTGTTTTGGAAGGAAAAAGGTATTTTCCACCAATGGTTCTTGAACAAAAACTCATGGAGCTCGAAAGGAATATAATTTTTAATGTTGAAGAAATCAGAAACGAAGATCAACTTCTTTTTTATATTGAAAAAGAAGTTATCTTTACTGTTTTGTCATATAGCATAAATGATGAACCTGAAAGCTTTGAAGAAAAGAAATCTCTAGAACTTAGATGTTTGGATCTTTCAGATCAACTATTTACTTTTCAGAAAACGCTTTTTCTTGAAAGACAAATAATAGGGAAAGAAAGAGAGAACAGACTTGTTTTTGAGATTGAAAAGGAAGTTGTGATCACAGTTCTTTTAGAAAACTTAATTGATATGAAAAGAAAACTTGAGGAAATATCTGATGAAAAGGGTTCAAACGTAACACACTCTTCTGATTCAGATCTTTCTTCATGCAAAGCTTTCATGGGAACAACTGTTTTGAAGGGTTGTAAAATAGATGACCAAGAAAAAGAAATAGATGATTTTCTTAGTAAACCAACATCTCATGGTTATGATTTTTGGAATTTAAAGGAAAAATCTGTTAAACATGCTTCAACAGAATTTAATGAATTTCATTATCCTAAGTCTTATGGTTTCTTTTATGCTTCATCAGAAAGTGATTCTGATATTGATAGTATGGATGTTGGTAAAGGCAAAAGCAAAGTTGAAAATGAATTGCCTGTTCTATTTGACTTCAGTGCAAAACTTCCAGATCACACTGATTTTTTGATAAAAGAAGAGGAACCTAAAAAGATCATTTTGGAAGGGGAATCTTCCAAGTCTTCAGAGAAAATTTCTGTCAATGATTACTATTCTAAACATAAATCAAAACAATCATTTCAGAAAAAGAAAAGAAAACCAAAACAGAAGAAGCATGCTAAATCTACTCAAACTCTATATTCAAAATCTCACAACTCTTCTTTGTCTGGTGTTTCAGATCGTAATTTAAGAACCAACAAGAAACTTGAGTGGAAGATAAAAGCATCCACACAAGAAGTGACAAAGATCAAATCATCCAAAGTTCCTTTAAATGTTTTAAATTTCAAGAAGGACAAGTTGTTTTTGAATGTAATTAATCATGCTGTTGACAATAGAAAACTTGTAACACCTTGCAAGATTTATACAATGCAACAACTGATTAACTTGTCTCATGATAAAATCTGTTGTGCTTCATGTGGTGTGGATGATTTCATTGGCAAATCTGACTATAACTGTTGGTTGTATACACCTAATTACTCTAACAATGGTAATAGAAAGAGCATTGCCAATTTGAAATGGCTACCTAGAACTACAAAGACTCCTAACCCAAAAGGACCCAATTGGCAATGGGTACCTAAAACTGTTTAAATTCCTTTTTGCAGCTCCGTCATGTGTGGTACTTGGATTCTGGTTGCTCAAAACACATGACTGGAAGAAAGGAACTCTTGAGCAACTTTGTAGAAAGAGATGGAGGGAGAGTCAAATTTGGAAATGATCAGTACTCTCCTATCTTAGGTTATGGAGACATAGTAACAGACAAGGTCAAAATAACCAAGGTTAACTATGTTGAAGGATTGGGACACAACCTGTTTAGTATAGGTCAATTCTGTGACAAAGACCTAGAAGTACATTTCAAGAAGACTCGGTGTGCAGTTCTAACCGATGACGGAAATGAACTTCTAGTTGGGTCGCGCAATTCAAATCTTTACACCATTGACCTATCCAAGCTAAACCCCAAGATGAATGTGTGTCTGATGTCAAAGGCGTCGTTTGACAAAAGCTGGTTATGGCACCGAAGACTATCTCACCTCAACTTTCGATACATTCAAAAGCTGCAGACAGGTGATTTAGTTACTGGTCTACCAGAACTGAAGTTTGAGAAAGACAACTTCTGTACTGCATGTGAAACAGGGAAGATAAAGCATGCTCCTCACCCACCAAAGCCGGAACCCAGCACAAGCAAAGCACTAGAAATTCTTCATATGGATCTCTGTGGTCCGATGAAGACTCAGAGTATCAATGCCAAACGATATGTGTTAGTTGTTGTTGATGATTTCTCAAGATATACATGGGTCAAGTTTCTTCGTTCAAAAGACGAAACTCCTGACTTGATCATCTCGTTAATCAAACAGATTCAAGTGAATCTACAACTATCAGTTCAGAATATCAGATCAGACAACGGGACAGAATTCAAAAACAGAACTCTTGATGACTTCTTTCAGTCATTAGGAATTTCACATCAATATTCTGCGGCCAGAACACCTCAGCAAAATGGTGTAGTTGAAAGACGAAACCGAACACTCGTTGAAGCGGCCAGAACGATGCTGTCTTATTCTGATCTACCTCTGTATCTGTGGGCTGAAGCTGTTGCAACGGCATGCTACACACAAAATCGTTCCATTATACATCGACGGTTTGGCAAAACACCATATGAATTAATGAATAAGAGAAAACCTGTAATACACTACTTTCGTGTGTTTGGTTGCAGGTGCGTTGTGCTGAACGATAAGGACAAATTGAACAAATTCAGTCCTAAAGGGCTGGAGGGCTTCTTTATCGGATACTCGCTCACATCAAAGGCTTACAGGATCTATCTCAAGTCTTCAAAGAATGTGAAAGAAAGTGTCAATGTCAAATTCGACGAATCTGAAGAAATGGCTTCTGTCCATAACAGTACAGAACCCGCAATATCAGGGATCCTAGCATCCGGACAAATACGTCCGATGGTGACTAGGACATCAAACAAGAATCAAGCTTCCACTTCTAACTCAAAGCCCAGTGATCTTGATTTATTGTTTGAATACTTTTATGATGACTACTTTAATAATGATAACTCTTCGTCATCTTTAAATAACAGGAGTCAGGTTGCAACACCAGCTCAGGCTTCGTTGTCGGGTCCTTCATCGGAACCCTCAACAGATGCAACGACTCAGATAACTTCTTCAAGTGACAGGCATTTGGGTTCTACACAAGAAATCATCATGAGAAGTAGACGACAACGTGAATCCACACATGGTGCTTCTTCGTCGGGTACAACTTCAAATGTCAATGATGATGGGTCTGCAAACATACCAGAGTCATCTTCTGAAGCAGAACCGGAGGCAGTTCATGTTGACACATCTGTCAATGAACCTGTCAAAACACCGGAACCTATCTTGACAATACAGTTGAACTTCGATAAAGACCCTACCTTGGTGGATCCAAATGTAAGTGCTGCATCTCTCCCACACTCAACGAAATGGACGCAGAGTCACCCCATTACTCAGGTTATTGGTCAAGTCAACGAACCAGTCAAAACTAGATCGGCAACGGCAAACGAGGTCCTATTTGCGCTCTTTCTTAGTCAAGTTGAACCTACATCTGTTCAACATGCCTTAGAAGATCCAGATTGGATAATTGCCATGCAAGATGAGCTGAACTCATTTGAAGCTCTAAAAGTATGGAGACTTGTTCCTAGACCAAAGGGTAAAACGGTCATTGGTACAAAATGGATCCTGAAGAACAAGAAAGACAGTGAAGGGATTGTGATAAGAAACAAAGCACGCCTTGTAGCGAAAGGGTACAGGCAACAGGAGGGAATAGACTATGATGAGACATACGCACCGGTTGCTCGTTTAGAAGCAATACGGATATTTCTTTCATACGCTGCCTACAGAAACTTCACTGTTTATCAAATGGACGTGAAGACAGCATTCTTGAACGGCGTTTTGAAAGAAGAAGTATACGTTTCTCAACCAGAGGGTTTTGTGGACACAGATTATCCGGATCATGTCTACATACTTGACAAAGCTCTCTATGGTCTGAAGCAAGCCCCTCGCGCCTGGTATGAAATCCTATCTACCTACTTACTTGGTGCTGGCTTTCGAAAAGGTAAAATTGACACAACTCTCTTTACTCTGGAACAAGAAGGTGATATTCTTTTGGTACAAATTTACGTCGATGACATTATTTTTGGTTCAACTAACCCTGTGCACGTGGTTTTCGGGTTTAATGATGACCAGATTCCAGATGAGTATGATGGGAGAGATTAATTTCTTTCTTGGATTACAAGTCAAGCAGTTCTCGACAGGTATCTTCATCAACCAATCAAAATACGTGTTTGACATTTTGAAGAAATACAAAATGGAAAACTGTACTTCGATTGGTACACCTATGGCTCACCAATCAAAAGTTGGTCCTGATCCAAACGGTGTAGATGTCGATGTCAAGAACTACCGAGGGATGATAGGTTCATTAATGTACCTCACTGCGAGTCGTCCAGATATAATGTTCTCTACATGTTTATGTGCAAGATTTCAGGCACAACCAAAACAATCACATCGAAGTGCTGTTACAAGGATCTTTCGATATTTGAAAGGGACACCGTACCTTGGACTTTGGTACCCAAAGGGATCAGGATTCGAGCTCACTGCATACTCAGATGCAGATCATGGAGGTAGTTTGCTAGACCGGAAGAGCACTTCTGGTCATGTTCAGTTTTTAGGGGAAAAGTTGGTCAGTTGGTCATCGAGGAAACAGAACTGTGTTTCTACATCAACTGCGGAGGCAGCGTATGTTATTGCGGCCAGTTGTTGTTCACAAGTTCTGTGGATGAGGACTCAACTGCAGGACTACGGCTTCAGATACGAGAAGATCCCTATCAACTGTGACAGCAAAAGTGCAATTGCCATTACAGCAAATCCGGTTCAGCACACAAAGACCAAACACATAGATGTCAGATATCACTTCATAAAAGACTATGTGGAAAAAGGTACGGTTGAATTATATTTTGTTCCAACAGAGCATCAACTTGCCGATTTGTTTACAAAAGCCTTGGATGAAAAACGCTTTAATTTCTTAATATCCAAGCTTGGCATGTTGAACATGAAAGTGTAATATCTAATTTGATCATTTAATGGATGGAAATATGTATCTTTCAATCTAGATAAATCTATCTAAATTGATACACTCATATTTTCATCACATTCTATTATCAACATAAGATATTTCAATTTCATGTATTTGTTGTGTTTCAAAGTTTATTTTATCGTAACGATACAATTGTGATGATATCTATGTATGCAAAAGACTTGTTCATAGTCTCAGGGGGAGTACAGGAAATGGAGTACGCACAAAAAGAGGGGGAGTGTGCATACATCATGACAGAGTAAGTAAAAGGTATCTCCAAATACTTACTGCTTGAAGATAACAAGGTAAGTGTTTCTAACTTGAATTTTTTATAAACCCTTATGCATCATTTAAGGGAGAGTGAAAAATAGTCTTGGAAATTACCTAGTTTAAATAAACAATTGGAAGTTGGACATCTTCCAGTGGGCTAAAATTTGGAAAAAGATCAAAAATGTCAAAGTATCAAATTTCCTCGCAATTCCCTCGCAATAGTTCATTGCGATGGAATCTTTCCATCGCAGTCTTCTATTGCGATGCGAAGATTCCCTTCATTCAAAGATTCCCTCGCAGTAGTTTGTTGCGATCCTAAGATTCCCTCGCAATCTTATATTGCGAGGTTTGGTTTTGTTTATTGCGATCCGAATTTTTTTTAAATTTTGAGAAATTCAGGGAGTGACACGTGTCACGGATTTCAAATTGGTTTATATACTTGCGATCTTTGACTTAGTCATTATTTCAAAAACCTCTCCATAAAGAACCCTCGTTTTTTTTTTTCTCTCGATACTGAACATTGCGATTCGACCAAAGAAGTTTTATTTGTTGATTCTACTCCGTGTAATCGACTACATTTGATTAAGAGGTATGTATTCTCGATTCTTATTACATTTCATCCGTTAAAAATCACGATTTAATCGATTTTGCATTTAAGGTTTAAGGGGTTTTAGGGTTGGTCACTGTAACATGCTAAAATTCAATCGATTAGTGCTTGTTAGATGTTTTAGATGATTAAGGTTTACTCACGAACCAAAACCGAGCATGCTAGTATCAATTTTAACAACTATACATGCTAATTTCGAAAATCTGGAAAATCACATAGGTTTTACTGCTAATGTTCATATACCTCGCAATCCTCAGACATTCAAACCCCTCGCAACTCATACTCTTTAAGACTGCGATCCTCGCAACCTTCCAGGTCTTGCGAGCCTCGCAATCTTCTAATTCCGTTGACTGCGAGCCTCGCAATCTTGTATTGCGAGGTTTCAAGGCCTTGTGAATTTTTTTGTTTTTGGGATTTTTTCAAGAAAAATACCTTTCTGTTTGAATTGCCTAAATCTGTTCTAACATGTTAAAATACCTTACAGATGGCTGAACAACCTGCTGAATATGCATCCGATGACAACACCATCATCGCCTCGCAACGCTCTTCACATCCATCCGTCAATGCCGTTGACCCGGATGAAGAAATCATGCCAAGGGCCAGCTTTCTAGCAATCCGTGAAAATAATCATCACCTGGATCTTGAAAGCAACTTCTCTCACCGGATAATTCTAGAGATCATCCGTGGTCATCCAATTCGCACTGCACTGACAAGGGTCGAGAGAGTGCCTGCCATTTATTTACAACAATTTTGGCACACACTCCGATTCAATCCTACGGCTCGACCACAGCGATTCAATGCTAATATAGACCATTTCGAAGTAAGGATCACACTACAAGGCTTACGTCGTGCTCTCGAACTTCCAAGACGCGACAACTTCGAAGATCCAGCTGTTTCTGAAGAATTATTCACGGATATCCGCAGCCTTGGATATCAAGATCCAAGAGTCCCCGTACTCACCGGTTCATCACAATTCAGAAGACAACATCTACCGCCGGTGTGGTACACCCTATGCTCAATCCTCAATCGCTGCATGACATCTAAGCATACTGGCCTAGATAAGACGAATCTAGCGATCCTAAAGATGTTTCATGCATTCGCCTTCAACCGCAATATAGACTATGATGTCCTTATCTGGAATGAAATGGTGGAAATTGTTGCAGATCAGCTCAAACCCAAAATGAGACGCAACTTTGTGCCATTTCAACGGTTCTTCCAAATCCTGATTCATCAGGCTATGCAAGACCGACCGGAAATCCCAAGAAGAGAGGAAGCTGAGCGAGGACCAGCAAGCTGGATGCACCGCCTTGTACCGCCAGCACATGAACCATTCGTACATACCGCCGTTATTCGACCAGAGGTACTGAATTATGCCGACCAGGCTAGCTGGGTAGTGATTCAGTATAGGGAGCAAAACGCATTAATGGACCAGCCAGATCCGGCTGGACCTGCCCAAGATGCAAACCCAGTAGGTGGTGAAGGTCCTATTGTCGAGGGGGTTCAGGAACAAGGGGTTCCTGAACAACGAGTGGTGAGAAGAACAACAAGAAAGAGAGTGGGGGGTAGGACTCGAAGTACTGGTCGTGCTACATCTTCACGCTCTGGCGATCGAGCAACATCTTCTTCAAGCCAAAGAACAGAACCATTCAGTCCTCTAGTTGATTTTGGTGATTATGAATATGACTCAGATCCAGATGTAAACTTGTTACCAAGGCAAACAAGAAAAAGGCCTCGAGTTGAAACACCTGGTGCAGGTTCATCTAGACAACCAGAACCTATGGTTACTTCTACAGTTGCTGCTGTTGATACTTCACTTATACACGAAGAAGTAGACGTAGATGAAGAAAATGTACTTAGTGGTGAGGCAAGAGGGAGAAAAGAAATGAGCGAAAATGTGAAAGAGTCGGAAAAAGTTATAACTACCGACTCTTCCCAAGCCGATCCAAGCCGGGCAACCACATCTTCTGCCAACGTGCGTTCGTCGCCGTTGAGCATTGAAACAGCCATGGTCCGCCCAACCATGCAGTGCACACCCCCACCAAGCCACTCATCGGTCTCTCAACAGGCCGGTGTTTCATTCAGCACAGGGGAATATGCACAAAGTCTATCGGCAACACATTCGGTGTTCGCTGGTATTGAAACAGGTAGGCCCCTGCCCCGGCCACCGACTTCATTTCAGAGCACATCGAGTCTAGCGCCTTTTGGAACAACTTCTTTTCCTAGGTCACCGCTATTTGAACAACACCTTGTTGGGAGCTTTCGTGCCCCAACCGGAACACCCAGAGTGCCACCCTTTGTTGGTGCGTCACGAGGATCGGGTGGAAGTCCTGTCATTGCTAACTCTATGCCAGCTTTGAACACAGGCAGTACGGTTGCTTCAACCGATACTTCAACCAGTAACCTAAGTGGTCTGGGTGTTAGTGCTGATCTCGAACGAGCGTTTAGTTTGGTTGGCCCTCCTCCGAATAGATTCGTGCCACTTACTCTACTAAAGCATTTTGTCAGATCTATCGACAACACATATCAGGCTCATACTGACAAAATGAAAGCAGAGTTTCAGAAATTAAGTGATGATGTAATCAGAGCGGTGAAAGGTAAAGGACCGGCTGAATCTTCTACATCTGAACCTCAACTGACTAGAGCCGAACCCGTTCAACAAGATCCAACATCGATCCCGTTAAATCTTGCTCCTGAAGATCTACTCAAGTCAGAGCTGCTTGCACGACTTCTTGCCAAACACGATCCAAGACCAGGCGAGGATGTCGATCTTATTAGCTTGCTTCGTCAACAAACCGCACCTCCACCTCCACCACCGCCTCAAGCTTCATCAACCACCAATCCACTGCTTGTTCCCCAATTTGAGCAGCTAAATACCTCAATCTCCAACATGGCAGATTCCTTTTTGGCTGGCTTTCATTCGATTGTCAAAAGGGTCGAAGTAGTCGAACTGGCTTGTGGTGTTCAAGCTGAAACCGCTCAGAAAAGAAGACATGATGATCAGGATGATCCAGATCACCATGAGGGGGAGAGTACAGGTACAGGTACAGGTGTTGGAACAAGTACAGTTGCTGCTTCTGAGAGCACTGCAGTAGAGAAAGAAACTGAGACATCTTCCGGTAAAGCGTCCGAGGATACAAGTAAAGGAGCCACTGACTCAGAGAATCTCGATATTCTAGCTGATGTCATAGCTGGGGTTGAAAAGCCTTCGGCTAGTGACAATAGAACATAAGATGATTGGACGACAGACGTTATAATCATAGATTCAGATGAAGAGCCCGAACGAACAACGGTGCAGATCAAACAAGAAATTGCAAATGTGTTTGATTCTTCTGATACTATGATGGTTGCTCTAGATTCAGAGACTGAAGCTCCAGGATCTTCTATTCAACAAACAGATACTTCAATAACTCCAGCTCAAGCTCAAGTAATTCAACCGCAAGCTCCGATCGTTATCAACCTACAACCTGCTGAACATCTCAGAGATCCAACGCTTCAAGCAGAAATCAGACTTCTCCAAGACATTATCCAGAATGAACCAGGATTTGTGGCGACTGGCCTACGAGTCAGAATTATGACTCCCTTTCAGGAAATCTTACGAAGCAATATGTTTGTAAGGGTCATGCAGCCAATCTCTTGGGAAAAAGTCTACGGGATTGAAGACTGGCCAGAAAAGCACAGAACTGAATATCTCTATTTCATGAGATATGAATCGCTGAACGCCAATGCAATAAAGTCTGACAACCCGATCAGAAGAGTACTGAAGATAGAATCGCGAAAGCTTTCAAAGGTTTGGTACCCAGTATTTACCGTTCAGAGATCAGATGATTCAGAACTAGTCTTTAATGAGGCAGATTTTCAGAAACTACAGCTCAATGACGTTTGCAACTTGTATGAAATCCTGTCTCGAGATCCTAAAAAGAAGGGAGAATGGTCAGATGCTTATCAAAGTCTGAAGAGGTACATGAAGAACATCCTGAAGTTTTCAAAACTTAAGGATTTTCAAATGGCCTTGGAAGCGCGTCAAGAACGAGTCAACATCAGACCTCCGAATCTAGATCTGGCAGATATTCAGAGTGTTCAAGCTTACACCGTGCTGAGCAAACCAGATCTTGGAGTTGTGTTCATTGACTCAGCCTCAGAGAAGAAATTCATGAGAGTCACTGATGCAAATAAATTCAGCGACGGAACTTTCAAGATGATTCAGATTCATCTAGTGAGCAGATTACGATTGGATGCTAAAGGAGAAGAGAAGCTGTCGAAGAAACAAAAGGCGTTGATAAAGGAAGTAATGGATGCCGTCAAATATCGAGTAGACTACCGGAACGCGCTAAGAAGATTCGAGTTGATTTTCGGGCTTCGGAAGACACAAGTGGTTCCAATGAATGTCTAAAGCTTATGGCTCTACATTGGTACAAAGGGGGAGATTGTTAATGTTACATTATCTTGTACCATGTAGTATTATAGTTGAGGGACCAAATGTGACATGTTGTCAAACTTTGAATAGTATATATAGTATACTATCTGTATTTTTAGGTTAGACCACAACATAGAACATTCAACATACAAAATACACACGCCTTTATCTTCGCAGCCTCCTTCCACTTTGTAAACCTCTCAACCTTCTGTGAAGTTGTAAGCTGCAAGTTCTTCAATCATATATATAGAGGTGTACTTCTTTGATTCATATATATTGTGTATTTACTCTTATTACTTGTCATTGTGGGATCACATAATTTCAATTCCTTTAATCTTTTTTTTTTCACAATGTGGTTTTGTTTAGTTCTCAATTCACCAATTAGAAACTCTGTTTATCTTGTTATCATTTTTGGGATTTTAAAAAATAGTTGAATTAATGATTAGAAAACTATGAACATTACATTTTACTTCTCTATACAAATCATGAATGATAAAATGATTCAAACTAGACAAATGAGAAACACTTCAGAAATTTTGACATCCGCTGCATCCGGCCAATTGCCTTTCTCGATCATCCAACCATAATCAACAGATTTCATCCCAAAAAATAAGCTCATCTCCTCGGACATTTGAAACCCTAAACAGACGACTGCATAAAAAAATAACCATCCAGTTAAAGAAGCGATACACATGGAACACACAGAACCAGTGATAGGTATCACTAGTTTTTTTTTATTCTAAAATGCACCACACTGTGATTCGCTTACTTAATGATTTGTGTGAATGATTATAAATGGGTTTAAACAGGGAGAAGAAGTATGAGGGTTCAAAGGAGAAAGAACTTGCTACATTTGGGGTTAATTTGATACATTGTGATATACCTATTCAAGAATGCACAAATACTTGGAAACAATGAGTTTTTGCCTTATTTGTTCCCAACCTATGAGTTATCACCCTGTGGTACAATGTCTATATCTACTTATATGTTAATTTGTAGTACTCATCATATTTGATACATTGTGATACCCTATTCAATAATGCATAAATAGTTGGTAATAATGTGTTTTTACCTTATCTGTTTTCGATCAATTTGTGTGTTACGACCATCTGATACAATGTGTATCTACTTATGTGTTAGTTTGTGGTACCCATCCGATTTACACGATACATCTACATTTGTGTTAACTTATGGCACCCATCAGATCCGATACATTGTTATACCCTGATGTGATACATGTGATAAACCTTCCAAATTCGACAACATTAACAGTTTCTCCCACAACTTGAATGAGTGTTGGCAATATTTGCAAAACACCATTTTCCATGAGGGGTGCTTAATTCAGATGTGCAATCTATATACACCAACAGAGTGCATATTAGGCCATTATCATTGCATTTAGCAATCAAATTGTAAACATTTCAGTACCAATGTAGAACATTCTTAATTTGATAAATAACAAGCTAGCATCGTCATCGCCATCCTTTACTTCTATTTATAATAATTATGCTAATTAATAAGGTATTAGCATCATTCTTTACTTGCAAATCAACAAAAAAAAGTTCCAATAATAAAAAACATGGAAATCATACCTTCTTTTCCATCATACTACATATCCAAAAAATAACTCACTTCCTCCTTCATCCTTACCCTCTATTCATGCCTCCAATTTTCTTCTATCTTATGCAAGAAGAACACATAGGGTTTTTTTCAAGATAATATTTTATTGAGCAAAGTGGCATTGCAATCGATAACCTGCACGTAACCAATAAATCAAGGAAGAGATATGATCAAAACTCAACTTAGTTGAGAAATTTAAGGAAAGCGTATAAAAAATATAACTGCTAAAATAAAAAATAATAATTCAAAATTTTAATTACTAAAATTACCATTACACCCTTTATTAAATAAATAAATAAAAAATAATTAATATCTATAATTGATTGGTTGAGGTTGGATCTTTATCACGAACTAGTGAGTTCTCATTTGATTAGGCTCTTATAACAAGTTTGTATACTTTTTAAAATTAGAAAAGATATTTTATAATTAATAATTTATGATTTATAAATTAGTTTTAATTTACATACATAAAAATATTTTCAAAATAATCTAAACATAATAATTTAATGACATAATTAAAAAATAAAATTATTAAAACAAAAAATAAAATACATGTCTTATACATTTATTAAAATAAAATAAAATGGTTAAGATAGAAAAAATAATAACATAATATCATAATATTAAAGAAAATTTTTACAAGAATCTGGGTTCTTGTTTAACTACCTGGGTTTCAATAGAAATCTGTGACCCGACAAAAACCTCTCTCTCACAGTGGAGGTTGTAAAAACCCCATGAAAAATCTAATTAGAGACCTCGCTCTAAAAACCCTAAGAAGAACCTTAAAATGAAAACAATTATGATTAAGATTTTAAACGTCTAATCATCATTAATTAAGATTCAAAATTTAAAACTTAACCGTCTATCAATTTAATTAGGAAATAATTTTATCTCATAATTGTAAGCATTTATTTTCATAATTGCTGAAGTAAATTAACATATTTGGTAAACGCATGAATTGGAAATGAATCTATATATATATATATATATATATATTACTACATGCACCTTGAGTCATTAGGTTATTCATGGCTCCTCCTTCCTTTTTCTTGTACACCATCCTGACCTTGTTATATTTCCATGGAATCGTCACCGCCACGGACTACCAAGTGATCAACGACGCCACAACCACGCCCGGTGGCATCCGTTTCAACAATGAGATCGGTATTTGCAAAGCAAAGCAAGTAATGGCTACCGCGAACAGCTTCATATTGTACGCCATCTTCCAACAACAATACCCCTCCGACCAAAAAGCCATAGATTTAGTGAACCTTTACATCGAAGAGATCAAATTCCCCATAACAGTCACTTGGGGAAATAACAATATTAATTTTAGTTCCATTCATCTAGCGGAGTTCAAGGGGGACTTGAAAAGGGAATTCGCGGCTAATATGTACCATGAAATGACCCATGTTTTACAATGGACGGGAAATGGTAACGCGCCTCCTGGGTTGATAGAAGGGATTGCAGAATATACGAAGTTAAAAGCAAACCTCACACAACCCGGATTTGCACAACCGGGTCAAGGAGATCATTGGCACCAAGGGTATGATGTCACGGCCCGATTTCTTGAATATTGTGATGGGATCACGCCGGGGTTTGTGGCAAAACTTAATAAGATGATGAGATTTAGATTCGAGTTTAGCTATTTTAAAGATTTGACTGGAAAGCCGGTTTATCAACTATGGCTGGATTACAAGGTTAAATATGGACAGTGCTGTACGTAGTTAATGAATTTGATAACTGGAAAATAATTAAATTTGTAATAAAAAGTAGTTATAGTTTTGCAAATTATGTCTAAAAGCTATGCATTTTAATGAATGTTTGTTTGTTGTTTAGTGTTCACTTCTTACTATAGTTTTGTTATAAATCACTATTTAAAGATTCTTTTAAGACCATGGGGTCGCTAAATCTTACATTAAATACTAAATTTGGTGTAAATGACACAATTCACATCTCCAACATACTCTTTATTTTCTACACTAAACTTAGTGTAATGAATAGTATTACACTATATTTGGTGTAACGCTATTCGTTTACACTACTTTTTATACTACTTTTTACATCACTTTTAAAAAATAGTGTTACACATGGGAGAAGATTTACTATTAACACTAAAATTTACACTATTTTTAAAATTTGATGTAAAATATAATGTGACTCGTTGAAGATGCCCTAATAGAACCCGAGAATAAACCCATAATTCTCTTCTTTTACAAACTTGATATGTAGAAACCAATTTTCACATTGTGTTTTTGAAACTAATACATGAAAATTTGGTTTATAAATTTGTATTTTAACAAATTTACTAACAAGTTTTCAATGCATTTAATATATTAATAAATTTTTAAAGGTTACACGGGTGACCCGGTTCGCAACCTCGGGGTTGTGATCAAATTAAGTTGTGTGAACATGTAATGTAAGTATATACATGATTTTAGTGTAAAATCATATACGATTCGACTATATTACTATCAATAATATAACTTTCTAGCCATAAATTTATCAGAGTATTCATCAACATAACATTTTCAAGAAACACCCGTATTGTCGATTTTATTTTTGATGAATATCATAAAATATTTAGTTTATTCATAATTAGCTACTTACACACACATATACATAACTTAGTCACTTGTTTAAATTTAATTTTTTTGAATTTCCAAATTCATTTATTTCATTACATCCCAACAAATTTGATACATCAATCAATGTCTATATTTCGCCTTATACTCCTGCCACAATTGATCCACGGGCTTCCCCGTCAAATCTTCAAAATACTTGACATCATAAGCATATCTCATTTTCGCGTTTAGCTTAGCCACAAACCCTGGAGTGATCCCATCACAATACTCAAGAAAACGGGCCGTGAAATCATATCCTTGGTCCCACCTATCTCCATCCCCCGGTCTGGCAAAGGCCGGTGGGAAATAGTTTGCTTTTAGAATCGTATAATCCGCAACCCCTTCTACCAACCCAACAGGCGTTTGACCCTCGCCATTCCATTGAAAGACGTGGGTCATTTCATGGTACAAGAGGGACGTGAATTCCCATTTCACGTCCCCTTGGTAGCCTTCTAAATAAATGGAACTAACGTTAATATTATCTCCCCAAGTGATTGCTTCGGCTCCTTTGTATTCCTTGATATAAATGATCACGGATTCCACCGGCTTTCGGTCTGGAGGGTTGTTTTCTTGTAAGATGACGGACCATATGTAGTCATTGATGGTACCCATTATTTGCTTTGTGTAGGGGATTCCGATTTCATTGGTGAAACGGATGCCGCCGGGGGCGGTGGTGGCCTCGTTGATCACTTGGTAATCTACGGCGGAGATTTCATGGAAAGATAAGGAGAAGGTTAGGAGGGTAAGGAAGAAGAAAGAATGGAGAGCCATGTATTGTATGTTGATTCAAGGTGTAACTAAGAAAAGGATATATCGGTGTATATATACACACACACACACACACTTCTACATGTATATATAAAATCATGGAACTTCGGTTACATCTGATGCATTAACTGAATATGTTTACTATAATTAAGTAATAAGTCAATTTTCCATAAATCGTTAATTGTAATTTAATATCACTAAAAGCCATTAACATATTTCGTAAACGCTTGAAGTTGAACTGAATTTACATAATTATATACATATGTATGTATGTATGTATGTATGTATGTATGTATGTATACACATGTATATCCTTTCACTACATCCACCTCAAGTCAGAAAATAGTCCATGGCTCCCCATTCATTTTCCTAAGTACCTTACTGACCTTCTCATTATCTTTCAATGGAATCGCCGCCGTGGACTACCAAGTGATCAATGATGCCGCCACCACTCCCGGCGGCATCCGTTTCACCAATGAAATTGGAGTGCCCTTCACAAAGCAAATAATGGGTACCATCAACAACTTCATATGGTATGTGGTCTTCCAACAAAACGATCCATCCGACCAAAAGCAACTAGATTCTGTCAACGTTTACATTGTGGAGTTCGATGGAAACGAAGGGATCCAATGGGGCGATAACAATATTAATATTAGTTCGATTTATTTAAAAGGATTAGAAGGGGACGTGAAATGGCAATTCACGTCCCTTATGTACCATGAAATGACCCACGTTTTTCAATGGGATAGCGAGGGTACTGCGCCTTCAGGGTTGATAGAGGGGATAGCGGATTATACAGTATTAAGAGCGAACTACGCATACTCGGACTTTCCAAAACTGGGTGATGGGGATAGGTGGGACCAAGGGTTCGAATTCACGGCTCGGTTTCTTGAGTATTGTGACGGGATCGTGCCAGGGTTTGTGGCAAAACTTAATAAGATGATGAGGGTTACTTATAACGTTAAGTATTTTGAAGACTTAACAGGAAAGACGGTTGATCAAATGTGGCTAGAGTACAAGGCTAAATATGGACATTGATGCATCATGCATATTTATTGGAATTTATCGTAACAACTAAATTTAATGATTAATTTTTTTCTATATGGTTTTTGTATTTCTTCGTTATAAAAAAGTTGTTATCCTGTTAAAGAAAATGATGTAATATGAAATTTATATAAACATAATTATTGTATGTTCCAACTTCAACTATTAGAAAACAAATGTTTTACTTTGCTTTTTCACTTAAAAAATTATACAAAGTACTACTTGTTTTTTTTTGTTTTTTTTTAACGGCAAGTTAACGCACACACACGTTCCAGCGGTATCGGGCCTCCATTACGGGCAATCCCACTAATCCGCTGCGACCCGGTCCAGCCTTTGGCTGAACCCGACCGGCAGGGTAGAGGGTCCCATAGACTGGACCCACCCGTACCGGCCCCGGACCCGGCCCCGAAGGACCCGACCCAGAGTCTGGATATCTCAGGAAAGTGTCGCCCGCTGGAATCGAACCCGGGTAGTGCGGCTTTCACCCCGCCAGGATGTTACCTATCCAACTGAGCTAACCCCCTTTGATAAGTACTACTTGTTTTTAAGGGTGTTCATTGGTTAACATTGGATGTGATGGGAATTAATCGATCCAATCATCCATTGAATTTGGATTTTTTCAATCCAATTGATGATTGGATCGGTTCGGTTCGCTTTCATTCATTAGATATCTCATTGGATATCTATTGAAACGGATTGGATCCATCCAACATCCAATGGATGATAGGATCGGACTCATCTAATATTTTTATGTTTCTTTCTAAAAAAATTAGTTTTTATTTTTTACAAATGTTTTTAAATTATAATGTTTTAAAAACAAAAAAAAATTACTTTTGAAACTTTGAATTATAATGTATTGGATGGTGGTTGGATGATAACCGAATGGTTATGTTAGCATACAAAATTGTATTCAAGATTTATGTTAAAGACTGTATTTGTAATGTCAAAGTAAAAGTCAAAGTAGTCAAACTAAAAGTCAAAGTAGTCAAAGTCATGTAAAGTCAAACTAGCATTAGTGTTTAATATCTTGTAATGTCTAGGTATAAATAGGTTTGCTTAGTGTTTAAGGAAAGAATCAAGGTTAGAAACACATATTGTAATATCTAGAGAGAGATGAGAGAATTCTAGAGAGAGAAAGTACATCATTCTTATGTATTTCTAGAATTCTCAAGATCAATGAATTGATGATTACCTAATAGATCTTGTGTTTACATTTGGTATCAGAACCTTGGGAGATTGAATTTGTGCATAGATTCTTACATTTTTACCAATTTTTTTAGTTTTTTGGGTTTTTTTGAAAATCTTTCAAGAATTTGATGTTTTGAATTAGACTGTGAATTTGGATGTGATTTGATTTCACAAATTCGTTTTGTTGTTGATTTGGAACATTTTCCAATTGAAAGTTTTGAGGTTAAACCCAAAATCTTGTTTTTGAAAAATAAAAATGTCGACGGTTTAATTTTTGTTTTTTTCATCGTGGTTCAAATTTGGGTTGTAGTTGGAATAGTTTGGATGGTTTGTTGTTCACAGATTAATTTTATTTTTGATTTCAAACAATTTACTGCTTTTAGATTAGAAAAATGGCAAAAAAAAAATAAGTGGATTTGAAATTGTGGAAGCCGACAAAGTGTTCATCAAAGGTTTTTAAAGATCTTTCTGTTTTCAGTTGTGATTTGATCTTTCTGTTTTCAACAGATCGATTTGTTTGTGTTTTTCTAACAGAAAGTAACGAGATCTGTGTTGGACTTCACGTGCTGTTTTTGAAGTTGTTGAATAAATCCCTATTTTTCAGGACTAGCTGACTTCTTCAGCTAGAGGTTTTATTTTCTGTTTTTGAATAACCACGATTTCAGTGGAAGTAGTTAGGCAGATCTTTTGTTATCCTCTTTGTAAGCCTATTTAAGGCAGTAGCTTTTCAATCAATAAACGTGAATCATTCCCCAAAACTACTCCAATTCTTGTTTTTTCAGAGCCCTAAACCAGGGACCTGATCAAGCGTAACAGAGAAACATTGTGTGAGATAATCAGTGAGTGAGAAAGGGGGTGAGTTCATTGGTGAAACGATCTGATCTCGAGATGTCGACCGGAGACAAAGGACCTTCATTCAACGTTCCAAAGTTTGAAGGGTATTATGACCACTGGGCGATGATGATGGAAAATTTTATCAGATCGAAGGAGATGTGGAACATTATTGAGGAAGGAGTTCCAACGCTTAAGGGAGCAACCACAGCGGAAGCACGTAAGAGTGTGGAAGACGCAAAATTAAAGGATTTGAAGGTGAAGAATGTTCTTTTTGCGTCCATTGATAGGGAAATTATGGAGACTAACCTTGATAAGGGATCTTCAAAGGCAATATGGGAATCAATGAAGCAAAAGTATCAAGGAACGAGTAAAGTCACACGTGCACAACTCCAGACGTTGAGAAGAGAGTTCGAGTTGTTAGGGATGAAAGAAGGGGAAAAGGTGGATAGCTACTTTGCAAGGACCTTGACTGTCGTAAACAAGATGAAGGCAAACGGTGAAGACATGGAGGAAAGATCAGTTGTGGAGAAAGTTCTCAGATCACTAACTTCAAAGTTTAATTACATCGTGTGTTCAATTGAGGAGTCAAACGATCTCACCAAAATGAGCATCGATGAACTTCATGGAAGTTTGTTAGTGCATGAACAACGGTTGCAAGGGTTCAAAGAAGAGGAGCAGGCTCTTACGGTTACATATGAGGAGAGGGCCGGAAGAGGCAGAGGTCGTGCAATGCTTAGAGGAGGAACAAGAGGTCGAGGGAGAGGTAGGCAATCCTACAACAAAGCTATCATTGAATGTTATAAATGTCATAAATTAGGACACTATCAATACGAGTGTCCAGATTGGGAGAAGGCAGTCAATTATGCAGAGTTCGATGAGGAGGAGAAATTGTTGTTGATGGCACGAGTGGAGACTCATAATGCAGAAAAAGAGGCTATCTGGTTCCTTGACTCATGCTGCTCTAATCATATGACTAGTAACAGAAATTGGTTCCTAGAATTTGATGACAACTTCAAGCACTCCGTGAAGCTAGGAAACAATGCAAGCATACCTGTCACTGGTAAGGGAAGCATAAACTTGCAGGTTGAAGGAATATCACAAGTAGTGACAGATGTGTACTATATTCCAGAGCTCAAAAACAAGTCAATTGCAAGAGAAGGGACTAGCAATCCTAATCAAGGATGGGGCATGCAAGATCTTTCATCCAAGAAGAGGTCTTATTTCACACAGCAATATGACTGGCAATAGAATGTTCGTGCTGAAGGCTTCAGTTGTGACACAACCTACAACTTGTTTTCAGACTGTGACGGATGAAATGACGGAGCTGTGGCATCGAAGGTTTGGTCACCTAAACTATCGAAACTTGAAAAAGTTACAAAATGAGCAAATGGTAAAAAGGTTACCTCTGTTTAAGACTATCAAAGGCATATGCACGGTGTGCCATAAAGGGAAGCAACATCGAGAGGTGATTCAAAAGAAGGCACAATGGAGAGCTTCAAAAAGGCTTCAGTTGGTGCATACGGATCTGTGTGGTCCTATAACTCCTGTCTCAAATAGCGAGAAGAGGTACGTACTAAGTTTCATTGATGATTACAGCAGAAAGATTTGGCTGTACTTTTTGACTGACAAAGGTGAAGCTTTCTCATTTTTCAAAAATTTTAAGAATCTTGTTGAAAAGGAGATTGGAAGTTCTATTTGTTGTTTGAGAAGTGACAGGGGTGGAGAATTTACCTCTCGTGATTTCAACAAATTCTGCCGCACTCATGGTATTAAGAGACAATTAACGGTCGCTTATACGCCTCAGCAAAACGGAGTAGCTGAGCGCAAAAATCGAACCATTATGAATATGGTCCGATGTTTACTAGCTGAGAAAGAAGTGCCGAAAGCATTCTGGGCAGAAGCAGCTAAGTGGACAGCCCATGTACTTAACAGAAGCCCCACAAATGCAGTCAAAGGAAAAACTCCCGAAGAGAGTTGGAGCGGACACAAACCAGGAGTGGAATACTTTAAAGTATTCGGGTGCATTGCTAATGTACACGTTCCTGATCAAAGGAGAATTAAGTTGGAAGATAAAAGCCACAAGTGTGTGTTCCTCGGAGTAAGTGAAGAATCAAAAGCATTCAGACTCTATGATCCAATTACCAAGAAAGTAATCACAAGCAACGACGTTGTGTTTGAAGAAGAAAAGTGTTGGGATTGGGGGAGGAGTACTGAAGAAAAGGAACAAGACACTTTATCATGGGGAATTGAAGATGATGGTGATTGGTTCAGTGATTATGAGGAAGATCAAGATAATGAGGAGCAACAAGATGATGTTGCAGAAGGAATTGCAGGTTCAAACAGCCAAAACGAAGAAGGAAGGTCTAACGAAAGTGAATCTGGTGGAACATCAGAAGAAACCTCTTTACGATCAGCAGAAGGCACATCTACCGAAAGAGTTAGAAGGGCACCAGGCTGGTTGAATGACTATGAAAGCGGGGAAGGCATGTCTGATGATGAAGAGGTACATAACTTAGCTTTATTTATGTCTAATGAAGACCCTGTAACTTATGAAACAGCAGTCAAAGAAGAAAAGTGGAGAACGGCGATGAATATGGAGATCGAAGCTATAGAAAGAAACAAGACCTGGGAATTGGTTGATTTGCGCAAAGGAAGTAAAACGATAGGTGTCAAATGGGTTTTTAGAACTAAACTCAACGAAAATGGGCAAGTTGACAAGTGCAAAGCGCGCTTGGTTGCAAAGGGCTATGCACAACAACATGGAATAGATTATCACGAAGTGTTTGCACCAGTCGCACGATGGGATACTATACGCATGATTCTAGCCCTAGCAGCACAAAATGAATGGCAAGTGTTTCAGCTTGACGTAAAGAGCGCCTTTTTGCAGGGAGAGTTACAAGAGGACGTTTATGTGGACCAGCCGGAGGGATACACTCAAAAAGGAAATGAACGAAAGGTGTATAAACTTAAGAAGGCTCTATATGGGCTGAAACAGGCCCCTAGAGCTTGGTACAGTAGAATCGAAGAGTACTTTCTTGGCGAAGGATTTGAGAAGTGTGGGTACGAACATACTCTTTTTATCAAAACTGAAGTGGGAGGAGGAATTCTTATCGTCAGTTTGTATGTGGATGATCTCATATTCACCGGAAACAATGTCGAGAAATGTAAAAGTTTCAAGAAATCAATGCAACGGGAGTTTGATATGACTGATCTGGGAGTCATGCGGTATTTTTTGGGAGTTGAAGTCCAACAGAACTCAAAAGGCATTCATTTGAGTCAAAAGAAATACATTGGAGAAGTGCTGGATAAGTTTGGAATGGGGGGTTGTAATCCGGTCAACAATCCCATAGTGCCAGGAACGAAGCTGTCAAAGGACGAAGGAGGAGCTGAAGTAAACTAAACAACGTTCAAGCAACTAATTGGCAGTCTTATGTATCTGACTATCACCAGACCAGACATTACTTACAGTGTGTGTCTCTTAAGCAGGTTCATGGCGTGTCCTAGAGAAGCACACATGATGGCTGCCAAAAGAGTACTCAGGTATTTAAAAGGAACTCTGGAAATGGGAGTCTTCTACAGAAGAGGGGCAGAAAGCGGTTTGAAGGCCTATACCGATAGAGATTATGCTGGAGATTCAGATGGTGCAAGAAGTACATCTGGGTACATGTTTCTTATGAGTGAAAGGGCGGTGGCATGGAGTTCTAAGAAACAATCAGTGGTAACACTTTCCACAACCGAAGCAGAATACATAGCTGCAGGGGCATGTGCATGCCAAGGAGTTTGGATGAGCAGGGTGCTTAGCAATTTCAGCCGATCTCAAAGTGAGTGTGTTACTATTCTGTGTGATAACAGCTCCTCAATTCAACTGGCAAAGAACCCAATACTTCATGGCAGAACAAAACACATTCATGTAAGGTTTCATTTTCTAAGAGATCTTACGAAAGAAGGGGCCATCAAACTGGTGTATTGCGGTACAGAGGATCAGGTTGCCAACGTCATGACAAAGCCATTGAAGCTTGAAGCCTTTGTGAAGATGAGAAGCTTACTTGGAGTTCGGGCAAAGGCTGAAGTAAACTAAAACGGTCATAACCGTTTAAGTTTAGGGGAGGAATTGTTGGACTTCATGTGCTGTTTTTGAAGCTGTTGAATAAATCCCTATTTTTCAGGACTAGCTGACTTCTTCAGCTAGAGGTTTTATTTTCTGTTTTTGAATAACCACGATTTCAGTGGAAGTAGTTAGGCAGATCTTTTGTTATCCTCTTTGTAAGCCTATTTAAGGCAGTAGCTTTTCAATCAATAAACGTGAATCATTCCCCCAAACTACTCCAATTCTTGTTTTTTCTTTGATACACCAACAATCTGGAGTTCAAAAGTATGTTCATCAAAGATCTTTGAAGCTATTATGATCGATCTTGAAATTTGATTTGTTTTGTTCGTTGAAACCATCACAGATTAGTTCGTGTAGAAATTTTGAGCATTCTGCAATTTTAAGAATTGAAAAAGACGCAGAAATCAAGGAGTTAAGTGAGTTGGAAGTCGACTCGCCGGCAAAACGATTTCGTCGGAATCTGCGTTTTTCACCGGAAAGTTCATCGGTGTTCATGTTTATCGACCAGTTCATGTTTATCGCTCAGAATGTTTTATCGCCCAAAGTTGAGCGATAAAAAAACTTGTCGCTCAGAAATTTCCTATCCCAACTCCTCGCTCAGTTTAACTCGCCCAGATCTTATCTTTCACTTATCGCCGGAAGTTTAGGCGATCAACTTTTTTTATCGCTTAACTCTTGATCGACAACTCGGTTATCGCCTAAGTTCTTTCCAAGAATTACTATTCATCGCCTAAAGATTACCGAGGAAATCTTGTCATCGACTAACCTTTGACCGATAATCTGTGTTGTCGTCTGAAACTTGTTACGCCGGAAAATCAAAGTGTTCGCCGGAGTAAACTTCAAGATTTGTTATCTTCGTATTTAGGCTGCATGATCGTAACTTTGTGATTGGAATAGGTTGTTTAGTGATCAAAGAACACGAAGAAATAGAAAAGAATTGTTTTGGACGTGAAAAGAAGAAGAAAATCGAATCTGCAATCGTGATCTGCTCGATGAAGTTGATGATGAACAGTAACTTAACGGAGTCCGTTTTGTCACACCTTAGGTCCTTTTTCCGTTAGGTATGACAGAGTTAGTTAGCCTATTCCGTTAGTTTGTTAGTTTTCATTACATTTTGAGTCCTTTTTCGTTAAGTCCCAGTTAGAGTCAGTTAGTGTTAACTTGTTAACGGTTTTGTTGTTTTTCAGTTAGTTTTATTATAATTTTAGTCCTCAGTTAGTGTTTTAGTTAAGTCTGTTAGTTAACTATTAGGAATTGTCATTTTCAGTCCTTGTAGTTTGTGTTTCAATTTTTGTCAAGTTTAGTCCCTTGAGTTTTAAGTTTAGATTTTTTTCATTTTTAGTCCCTTTAGTTTTAAGTTTTAGTTTTTGTCAGTTTTAGTCCTTGTTTTTGTCAGAGTGTTAGTATTTTTCACTTTTAGTCCTTATTGTTCGTGTTAGTTTTATTTTTGTCAGTTTTAGTCCCTATATTTTGTATTTTTTTTCATTTTTAGTCATTTTTGTTCAATTTTAGTCTGTATTTTTTAATTTTTCATTTGTGTCGTTTTTAGTACTTGTTTTTCTTATTTTTTTCATTTTTGATATTTTTGAAAGAGATAACTTTGAAAAAAATGGCTTTTGAAACTGAAAGAAAATCTTTTGAAGAAAAATCGGTTGAGCTTTCAGGAAAGATTTCTGGTTTGGAAATACTTTTGGAAAGAGAAAGACGGAATTTTGTTGGTTAAGAGAGCACTACACCCTTCAGTCATGGCCACAGTTTCATATTCCGTCAACTTCTTTTTCTTGCTTAAAATGTCTTTAAGAAATTTAGCATAACTAGGCATCTGCTCAATTGCTTCAACAAGGGGTATGTTGATATGCAACTGTTTAAACACATCCAAAAATTTCTTGAATTGCAATTCTTCCTTATTATTCTTTAACCTTTGGGGAAAAGGAACATAAGGAGGAATTGGTTCAATAACGGCTTTCTTTGTTTGTGTTGAGCTTTTAGGGTGGACTTCCTCCACCCTCAAATTTGTATCATTGATACCTTGTGTTATGTTTTCTTTGACAACATCTTTGGGTTTGTTGACTTCAATTTCTATAGTGTCCTTTGGGATTGGGGTTTTTGGCTCTAAGTCCTTAGGATATGGTTCTTCTAGGATGGTGGGTAATGCTGTAGCATTAGACTTGGACTTTGGATGTTTTTCTATTTCAGCTTGGGTTTTCTCTAAGTCTTTCCCACTCCTAAGTGTTACAGCTTTCACATGCTCTTTTCCCGGTGGTCTTGGGATTTCTGTGTTACTTGGTAAGGTCCCGTTGGGTCGGGTGTTTTGGTTAAGAGCAATCTGACTGATTTGGGTTTCAAGGCTCCTTATTTGAGCATCATTCCTCGTCATGTAAGCTTTGAACATAGCTTCCAAGGAAGATGATGGTTCAGTTTGAGAATAGGATTTGTTTTGAAAAGATGGTTTGTTATTTTGGAAATTCTGATTCTGATGATTTTGATTACTCTGATAGTTTTGAGAACTGCTGGCCTGATGCTGGTTTTGAAAATTGGAATTTCCTTGTTGCTTATGCCCAGGTGGGTTTAAACTTGGACTGTTCCATGAAAAATTAGGATGTTGTTTCCAACTGGCATTGTAATTGTTAGAGTAAGGACCATTTCTATTATGAACATAGTTGACTGATTCAGAATTTTGAGGACAGTGTTCAAAAGAATGGTCTCCACTACAACAAACACATTGCACCGAGAGAACAGCTGGAGTAGGCTTAATGGCAGTCGGTTGTGTTCCCTGACCGGTAGTTATGTTTTTAAGCATATTGGTCATAGAAGCAAGTTGAGCTGTCAACGCAGTGTAAGCATCTAAATCATGCATTCCAGCAGTCTTCTTGGTAGTTGGTGCCCTTGGATCAGCCCAATGCCCATTGTTTGTGGAAATCTTTTCAATAATTTCATACCCGGTGTTATAGGTGTTGGAAGTAAAGGCCCCTCCTGATGTCGCATCGAGCATTTGTTTTGCATTGGAATCAAGTCCAGTGTAAAACGTCTCAAGTTGAATACAGTAGGGAATGCCATGGTGAGGGCATTTCCTTAATAATTCCTTAAACCTTTCCCATGCGTCGGGAATTGCTTCATCGTCCATTTGTTTGAACATGCAAATTTCGTTTCGGGACTTAGCATTCCGGGTAGGTGGAAAATATTTTCTCAAAAACTTTTCAGCCATGTCAGCCCATGATGGTATAGAACCTGGTGTCAATGAATTAAACCAAATCTTTGCCCGATCCCTTAATGAAAAAGGAAACAGTGTGAGTCTTAGAGCATCAGAAGATACTCCAGGAATCAGAAAAACATCGGTGATCTCTTTAAAAGATTTTAAATGTGAGTGTGGATCTTCCGATGGGAATCCGGCAAATTGACCATTGGCTTGCAACATGGGAAACATAATGGGTTTTGGTTCAAAATGTGTTGTATCCATGTGAGGCTTTACAATTCCTGAATTTAATTGCTCAAAATTAGGAATTGCATAGTCCATGATTCTCCCATTTTTCGAGTTTGCAAGATCAATGATATTTAATGGTTCATTTTGATCATTGTTACCATGAGATTCTTTCTCATCATTATCTTCATTATGAATGTGGTGCTCTTGAAAATCTTGATTTTGTGGATTTCCAAAACGTGGCGGATTTCTGAAATTGGGCTGATTTCCAAAAACTGGTGGGTTACCAAAAACTGGTGGTGGGTTTTCAAAATTATGGCGTGCTCTAGGATTTCCTAAGTCTGGTGGTCTCATTTGGTTCACTAGAGGTGGTGGTCGTATTTCTACGCCTGGTGGTTGTGGTTCTGCAACGAATGGTTGTAGATGTCTACGCTCAAATCCGGGTGGTGCATCCATATCGGGAGGATCCATAGAACTTGAAGCTCTTTGTAACCTCCGTCTAAGATGAAAGGTTCTTTCTATGTCAGGATCTAACTCAAAAAGTTCCCCACGTTGGATTCGTGGCATATACCACACAAAGTATGATTCGAACGGTGTTAGAAAAACTAAGTCTTTTAAAATACTTTTAAAAACTTTTAGCGTGCCAATCCCCGGCAGCGGCGCCAAAAACTTGACAGTGCTTTGAATACACCGATAGACGTGTGATAATTAAACCTCAACGCAAGTATACATCGAGATCTAATGTCGTCTTTCAAGTAATAAAATGGTAAAATACCAGATATCGTTCCCACAGAGATTGGAGTAAAAGTGCAATAAAAGTCTAGTAAAAGAAATGGTTTCCAAGGATCAGGTCGAAGATTAATATTTGTTTGTTGGTTTTGGGAATTATCACAGATTATAAAACAATTAATAAAGGATAGCAAGGGTGTAAGATTTAGGGGTGAGATTTAAACAAAACTTCCAGCAGACCAATGCTGTGGCAATGCTACAGCATTGTGTCTTTCAACACTTAAGTTCACCATCTACTTTTCGGGTTGCCCTCTCGGGTTTTCTGTCATTCACTACTGATCTAGTAGTCACTTGACCCATCTCTGGTGTCATGTGTCCAAACTATCAATAGCAAGATGAAGCCTTCCAAGTATACAGATAAACAAATCTCTTTGTTAAAAATCACTCTCTCGAGCCGATTCCCATATCAGTTAAGTTGACATGTTCTAAGTGGGTCATCTCTGACTCGCACTCTACATTATTACCATCAAAACAGATGATCAACTTATCGGGGAAAATCAACCAGAAAGAACAGAGGTGACAAATATATTTGTCAGTAGCTCTCTCAAGCTTACTTTCTTTGTCATTCAGATTGACGTGCATATCAATGGATCATTTCTGACACCATGGCACTTTAACACTACCAAAGTGATCAACCGTCCTGAAGTAACTTGATATTTTATAAAACTTAACATGAAATGGTGAACATCATTATTGAGAAACGATGCCCACTTTTCATTGTGTTTAAAACCTCACCCTTTAATCTCACACCCAAGCTATTTAAATCTAGCTACTCATACTGAAATGTAAATGACGGGAATTGTAAATTACAGAAATAAAAGACATAAAATAAAGACTTAAATGTAAATGACTTGAATGTAAAATACAAGAATATAAAGGATTATGAGTTAATGAAACAATGCTTGAACAATGCTGCAGCAACTCATAAAAGCTATGAATATTAAGAACAAGATGAAGATTATAAACTTAAATTGCATAAAACTTAAAGAGAGTTTGGAATCAGCTATGTGAACTGAATTATCCAAGTTGTGTCTTTTAAAACTTAAACATACTACTTCTATTTATACTAAAACAAAAGAGAGTTTCATACTAACTTTACTATTCAACACTATTCAAGCACTATTCAAGTTGGTACAAAATACTATAGCACCCATGCCTCCCATATTGATCTTTCTAGAGCTGAACAAAACTTCACCATGTATTGATTTAAGTCTTCTAGAAGTTGGCTGAGTCATAGCCAAAAATCAGCACCAAAAAGTCTTCTAGAAGTGTTTTCTTCATTCCAATCATCAGCTTTCAATGTTGTAGCATTGGGCAGGGGGCTGCACTATATAAATAAACACGATAAGCCTTCTTAAAATAGTAAATGACAGGTAAATCATAGTCTTAGATCCATTAAACAAAGGTTAAAAATAAGTAATAAAAATGACTCAAATGTTGGGATAAAATAGCAAATCCTAACTAAAAAGGAGAAGAAAAAGATATAATATGCATTAATAAATAATGCATATCACACCCTCAAATTTAAAGTGTTGTTTGTCCCCAAACAACTAAAAGACCTAAAAAAAAAGAAAATGACTCAATTTTGAAATTTCTTGCTAGAATATGGCATTAAGTGCCCACATTATGTACATCATAACCCATGAACTAAATAGCCTTTTATAAATCCCTTATCATTCATTTAACCCAAAGTGTGTGTGTGTGTGTGTCATAGGCTAGCACCAATCTTCCCTTTGTTAGACTCAAACACACCCTATAATTAAAGTCAATAGGGCTTTTTAGGGTTTCTCTTTGGCATATCTTTTCTCACCAAGCCTTTTCTCTCAACAAAAATTTGAAAATTTTGGCACTTTGTGCTCTTTTCTTGTTGAATTTTTGTACCTTGCCCCTATGGGACATTTTTGGTATATTTTCCTCATGCATATCAAGTGAGAGCTTTGCTCTTTTTGGTTGATATTTTCATGCTTTTTAAGGTGTAACCTTCCCACCCTCAAATTTGTGATTTACAATGTCCTCATTGTAACATTGAAGTATTTTGGTGTTTAAAGGCTACAAGTGGCTTTTGACAAGTGAGAAGAAGGCCTAAATCATCCTCTAATTATGTTTAGGATGTGTGAGTCAAATCCGGTCCCAAGAAGAGAGTGGCTAGTTTTAACATGAACACACAACTTTCAGGCAACTTATGACTTTAAGGAATTATTTGGGCTATGAAATCAAAGACACATGAAGTACTCAATGCATTTATCTATCAAGAGAAAATAAACCTAAAAATTAAAATAACACTATCCCAGACTAAATAATAAAAAAGGAGGCTAAGGAAAATGATATGGACCTGCCCTACTCTTTACGAGTAGGCTGTGTTTCTGTGGATGCTCCACCCAATGCTGTAGCATCCCCTGTTTGCTTTTCTGCTGCCGTGACTTTCAGTGTCTCAGCTTCCATCTGCAGTCTCCTCTCCATCAACAGCCTGTTTCTATCAGCCCGCAACTCTTTACTTTCCTTGACCAGCTTCCTATTCTCAACCTTTACCTTTTTCATTTTGGCCAAGATCTTTTTAATCTTTCCTCCCTTTTTCGCTCCACCATCGGTTCTTGCAACTTTCATCTCGGCTTTCACGTCTTTCACCAGGGCCTCAAACTTTTTCTCCATTGCACTATCCTGCTTTATTAAAGTGTCAATGATCTGACTGTTCTGCGATAGAATATCCTGCATCATAGCAACAATGTCGTCCTTGCTCGACTTTCCCTGCCTCAACCGAATCACGCTTTTCATATCCAGCGCCCATTTTTCTTCCCCCTCGGTTTGAACAATATCATCCTCATATTGAGGAATACCTGCAGCTGTGAGAAACTTTGAAAGCAAACCAGGGTAGAAAAACTTTCCCTGGTTTCTTTTCCCGCAGTACTTGATACCATTAAACACAACATCTCCCACATTGATAGTTTTTCCGCTCATGATACAGTATAATAAAACTATTCTTTCACAGTTAATCGTGCTATCATGAGTGGTCGGCCATAATGAGCTTCGGATGAAGCTCATCCAGGCATTGGCATCCGGCAATAGGTTAACAGCCTTAAAAGTTCGGAGTTTAAAATTTGCATGTTGTTCCCATGCAGAACCAGGTCTACCCACCACCTTAATCATATCGTCTAAGTTTGCTCTTGTGGCTGCTTTAGCAAGAGTATCATAATCCGTGACTAGTGGTGATGTGAGGCCTAAAAATTTATTGATGGCCTCGGCGTTAATCGGAATACTCACGCCCCTCACAGTAATCAAAGGTGGTGTGCAATGTTGAAACTCAGCATAAAATTCTTTGATAAGAGTTAAGTTGTATGACTCTTTTACCTCACAAAACTTAGCCCACCCACGGCTGTTAACAACGTTGCTGATGAACTCGAATTCTTCGAAACTTGCTTTATCAAAACCTTTGTCGATGACCCCCGTCTTCTTACCTAACGCCTCAAATAAATCTCTGGCCTTTTTGTTGCTAAACCCATTCAATGGTTTTTTCGATCGTGGGATGATGTGTGGTTGTGAGGTTCCAGCATCCAAATGTTGTATGGAAGATTTGGCATCACCTCTCTTTCTTTTTGATTTCCTAGAAGCGACAGTCGGTTTCTTTGCTTGTTTCCCTTTCTTCTTGGTCTGGTCAGTACCTGAAATGTTAGGCTCCTGCACATTTTCAGAAGCTTTTCTTTTCCTTTGTGTAGGGTTAACCCTGTCACCGGAATGGTCATTAATATCCATGGTTTGGTCCGCATCTTCCAGTCCCTGACGCTCATCTGCAAGTTCGTTTAAGTCAGGAATGGAGTTGGTCTGCTCTGGGTTACTTTGAAACGGAGCTTTTTGAGCATCCCCAGCCTCTTTCTTCGAAGAACTCCCCCTCACCATAGATTTGGTGAGTTTCGGTTCAGGCACCTTAATGTCGAGAATGGGGGTAGGAGAAACTAGGGTTTCTGCGTGTTTTCTCGTCTCCCCAGTGGTCTTTTGTATCGATTCCGTAAAAGGGATTTCTCGTGTTGGGTTTTCCACAGCAGCTTCATTTGGGTTTTGGCTAGGGTTTTCGGAAGAAATGGGGATGGTATTCTTTGGCTGGGTTTCGGCCACCGTAGACGAAGAGACGATCACGGCGGCGTTCGGCGGAGGTTGAGACGGCGAGGGTTCGACCTCGGGATTCACCCGTTCGACTTCTGCGTTGGCGTGCACCTCAGTTTGCGTCGTCTCCAGCCTTCGCTCAACTCTTCGCTGGATATTGTGTCGCCTAGCAGGCATTTTTACTCTCGCCATGGAGAGGGATTTTCTGGATGAAGAGTGGTGATATTGGTTTGAAAAGCAGAGGGAAGAAAGGAGTCGGATTGGAGGAGAAAGACAACAGAATGGGTTTTTAGAAGAATGGAAGGGAAAAAAGGTTTCTTTTAATGGGTTTTGAAAAGTAAACAGAAAGTTTGGCCTTTTCCTCATAAAACAACTATAATGGTTCGAAATGAAAAGGAAGGTACCTACCTTAGTTAACCTCTAAAAGTACTTAATATTATAAACAAAACAAACCACCCCATACCTATCCCATGTGCCATTTCTACCTACTAAAGGAAAGAGATAAAGAGACTGGATTTGTTAGGATGAAAAGGACAACCCACATTTTTTTGGCAACACTCTTGGCTAAAATACTATTCCTAGTACCTTTAAGGAAAGCCAACAAGTTATCAAAAATGATGATCTCTTTTCTTAAGCATGCACCTGAAATTAACACACTCCAGATTTATACACTCTTCCAGCAAAAGTAGCAGGGCCCACATTCAGATTTTTAAAAACTTTTCCTCTTTACAAAGCTAGGGTCTGGATGCTGAGATGATGCTACAGCATCCCATACTTATCTTTTGTTCCTAAAGGGATGACATCCTATAAAGCAGTAAATTTACGCTAGAAAATTAGAACTAAAGAATATTTACAAACAAGTATGGACTAGAAAGAGTCCACGGCTTTTTATGAAGTTTTCCTCAAAGCGTAGCCAATTCCACAGAGCAATGCTCTGGGAATGCTACAGCATTGTGATATGCTTTCACTCTCTGGCCATTTACTTTGAAAATGCTGCTATTCTCAGGGTTTATCAAGTCAATAGCCCCAAAGGGATAGACTTTGTGGATGGTAAAAGGACCAGACCACCTACTCTTGAGCTTTCCTGGAAACAGTTTCAGCATTGAGTTGAACAAAAGGACCTGCTGTCCTTCTTTGAATTCTCTGGGTTGGATTCTTTTATCATGCCATTTTTTGGTCTTCTCTTTATAGAGTTTGGCATTCTCATAGGAAACGTTCCTATGCTCTTCCATTTCACAGAGTTGCAATTTCCTTTTGTTTCCAGCCTCATCTAAAGCCATATTTAGCTCTTTGATAGCCCAATATGCTTTATACTCAAGTTCCAAAGGCAAGTGACAGGCTTTTCCAAAGACTAGCTTATATGGGGACATACCAATTGGTGTTTTGAAAGCAGTTCTGTATGCCCATAAAGCATCATCCAGTTTAAAAGCCCAGTCTTTCCTGGTTGGTTTTACCACCTTTTCTAAAATGCTTTTGATTTCCCTGTTTGACAGCTCAGCCAGTCCATTAGTCTGTGGATGGTACGCAGTAGCTATTCTGTGCCTAACATTGTATTTTTCAAGCACTCCTTGTAACAACTTATTTACAAAATGGGTACCCTCGTCACTAATGAGTGCCCTGGGGGTACCAAATCTTGTAAAAATATGTTTTTGAAGAAATTTGATTACAGTTTTTGCATCACTGTTAGCACAAGCTATTGCTTCCACCCACTTTGAGACATAATCAACAGCCACTAGAATGTATTGTCAATTGTTGGATGGTGGAAAAGGTCCCATAAAATCAATTCCCCACACATCAAACAATTCTACCTCCAAGATTCCATTTAAAGGCATTTCATTTCTTTGAGAAATGGAACCAGTCCTTTGACATTCATTACATCTTTTGGCAAAATTGTGGGAATCTTGGAAGAGAGTCGGCCAATAGAAACCAGATTGTAATACCTTAGCAGCAGTCCTTTGACCTCCAAAGTGACCTTCATATGCTGAAGTGTGGCAATGGTGTATGATTTCTGCCACATCATTTTCTGGAACACACCTTCTCAAGATTTGATCTGCACCATGTCTAAACAGAAAAGGGTCATCCCAAAGATAAAACTTAGCATCATGAAAAAAACTTTTTAAGCTTATGGCCAGTACAATCAGGAGGTTTGATGCCACATGATAAGTAGTTTGCAAAATCAGCATACCAAGGGATGCTGGATGAATGTTGCAGCATCAAGATTTTCTCATCTGGGAAGGTTTCAATGATATCTCCTTCCCCTTTCTTTTCCTTTAGGTTCTCTAACCTAGACAAATGGTCTGCTACTTGGTTGTTTACTCCCTTTCTATCCACAATTTCTAGGTCAAACTCTTGCAACAACAGAACCCACCTGATCAACCTAGGTTTGGCATCCTTTTTAGAGATTAAGTACTTAATGGCAGCATGATCTGTATGCACAATGACTTTTGTTCCCACTAAGTATGACCTAAATCTCTCAAAAACAAATACTACAGCCAATAGTTCTTTTTCAGTTGTTGTGTAGTTGATTTGTGCTTCATTCAAAGTTTTACTTGCATAATAAATTGAATGAAACACTTTTTCTTTCCTTTGACCTAAGACAGCTCCTACAGCCCAGTCACTTGCATCACACATGATTTCAAAAGGTTTTTCCCAATCTGGGGCCACAACCACTGGAGCAGTTACCAAAGCTTTCTTTAAAGTAATGAATGCATTTCTACATTCATCATTGAACTCAAATTTGTGGTCATTTTGTAAAAGCAAACACAAAGGTTTTGAGATTTTTGAAAAGTCTTTGATAAACCTTCTGTAAAATCCAGCATGACCAAGAAAGCTTCTAATTCCTTTTACAGTGGTTGGTTCAGGTAGTTTTTCAATAACTTCCAATTTGGCTTTGTCTACCTCAACCCCCCTTTTTGAAATCAAGTGTCCAACAACTATTCCTTCTTTGACCATGAAATGACACTTTTCCCAGTTTAGGACTAAATCTGTTTTTTCACACCTTTCAAGACTCTTTTTCAAGTTTTCCAAACAATTATCAAAAGATGAGCCATATACAGAAAAATCATCCATAAATATTTCAATGGAATCTTCAAGCATATCAGAAAATATGGACATCATACATCTTTGAAAAGTTGCAGGAGCATTACAGAGACCAAAGGGCATTCTCCTAAAGGCAAAAGTACCATAGGGACAAGTGAAGGTGGTCTTTTCTTGATCCTCGGGTGAAATGGCTATTTGATTGTAACTGGAATATCCATCCAAAAAGCAGTAATATTCTTTACCGGCTAACCTGTCTAACATTTGGTCAACAAATGGTAGTGGAAAATGGTCCTTTTGTGTAGCTGTGTTGAGCTTACGGTAGTCCATGCAAATTCTCCATCCCGAAACTACTCTAGTTGGGATGAGTTCATTCTTTTCATTGGCTACTACAGTAAAACCTCCTTTCTTAGGGACACATTGAACAGGACTAACCCAAGAGCTACTGGCTATAGGAAAAATGATTCCCACATCTAACCATTTTAACACTTCCTTTTTCACTACTTCTTTCATGACAGGGTTTAGCCTTCTTTGTGGTTCAATGGATGTGAAGTTCTTGTCTTCTAAGATGATCTTATGTTGACAAATGGAGGGACTAATCCCTCTAAGGTCAGCAATGGTCCATCCTATGGCTTTTGAGTGTAGTTTCAACAAATCCACTAACTTCTTTTCCTGATGCAATTCTAAAGAGGATGAAATGATAACAGGCAGTTTGTTCTCATCTTTTAGAAAAGCATACTTTAAATGGGATGGGAGTTGTTTTAACTCCAGGTCAGGTGGTGAATTGATTGATGGTGTGAAAGTCTTTTGTTCACTAAGCTCCAAAGATTCAAACTTAGCAACAGTCTCATCTATAATCTTCTCATCATCATCATCATATTCCTTATCATCCTTTTCTTCCAACCTACAAATTTCCCTAACTCCCTCTTCATTACACAGGTTTTCAATCACACTTAGTCCAGAACATTCTTCCATATCATCAGGGTATTTCATGGAATTGAAGACATTGAATGTGACTTTTTGGTCTTGAAGTCTCATGGTCAACTCTCCCTTTTGGACATCTATCAAAGTTCTTCCAGTGGCTAAGAAAGGTCTTCCTAATAGAATAGGAATATCTTGGTCAGCCTCAAAATCTAAGATGATAAAGTCAGCAGGAAAGATGAATTTGTCAACCTGAACTAAGACATCTTCAATTTTACCCTTAGGATAGGCAATGGTTTTGTCAGCTAAGATAAGTGTGACAGTGGTTGGTCTAGCTTCTCCTATACCTAAACTCTTGAAAATAGACAAAGGCATAAGATTGACACTTGCTCCCAAATCACATAAGGCTTTTCCAACTTCTTTCCCACCTATGGAACAGGGAATGGTAAAACTCCCTGGATCTTTGAGTTTAGGTGGAATTTTGTTGGTTAAGAGAGCACTACACCCTTCAGTCATGGCCACAATTTCATATTCCGTCAACTTCTTTTTCTTGCTTAAAATGTCTTTAAGAAATTTAGCATAACTAGGCATCTGCTCAATTGCTTCAACAAGGGGTATGTTGATATGCAACTGTTTAAACACATCCAAAAATTTCTTGAATTGCAATTCTTCCTTATTATTCTTTAACCTTTGGGGAAAAGGAACATAAGGAGGAATTGGTTCAATAACGGCTTTCTTTGTTTGTGTTGAGCTTTTAGGGTGGACTTCCTCCACCCTCAAATTTGTATCATTGATACCTTGTGTTATGTTTTCTTTGACAACATCTTTGGGTTTGTTGACTTCAATTTCTATAGTGTCCTTTGGGATTGGGGTTTTTGGCTCTAAGTCCTTAGGATATGGTTCTTCTAGGATGGTGGGTAATGCTGTAGCATTAGACTTGGACTTTGGATGTTTTTCTATTTCAGCTTGGGTTTTCTCTAAGTCTTTCCCACTCCTAAGTGTTACAGCTTTCACATGCTCTTTTCCCGGTGGTCTTGGGATTTCTGTGTTACTTGGTAAGGTCCCGTTGGGTCGGGTGTTTTGGTTAAGAGCAATCTGACTGATTTGGGTTTCAAGGCTCCTTATTTGAGCATCATTCCTCGTCATGTAAGCTTTGAACATAGCTTCCAAGGAAGATGATGGTTCAGTTTGAGAATAGGATTTGTTTTGAAAAGATGGTTTGTTATTTTGGAAATTCTGATTCTGATGATTTTGATTACTCTGATAGTTTTGAGAACTGCTGGCCTGATGCTGGTTTTGAAAATTGGAATTTCCTTGTTGCTTATGCTCAGGTGGGTTTAAACTTGGACTGTTCCATGAAAAATTAGGATGTTGTTTCCAACTGGCATTGTAATTGTTAGAGTAAGGACCATTTCTATTATGAACATAGTTGACTGATTCAGAATTTTGAGGACAGTGTTCAAAAGAATGGTCTCCACTACAACAAACACATTGCACCGAGAGAACAGCTGGAGTAGGCTTAATGGCAGTCGGTTGTGTTCCCTGACCGGTAGTTATGTTTTTAAGCATATTGGTCATAGAAGCAAGTTGAGCTGTCAACGCAGTGTAAGCATCTAAATCATGCATTCCAGCAGTCTTCTTGGTAGTTGGTGCCCTTGGATCAGCCCAATGCCCATTGTTTGTGGAAATCTTTTCAATAATTTCATACCCGGTGTTATAGGTGTTGGAAGTAAAGGCCCCTCCTGATGTCGCATCGAGCATTTGTTTTGCATTGGAATCAAGTCCAGTGTAAAACGTCTCGAGTTGAATACAGTAGGGAATGCCATGGTGAGGGCATTTCCTTAATAATTCCTTAAACCTTTCCCATGCGTCGGGAATTGCTTCATCGTCCATTTGTTTGAACATGCAAATTTCGTTTCGGGACTTAGCATTCCGGGTAGGTGGAAAATATTTTCTCAAAAACTTTTCAGCCATGTCAGCCCATGATGGTATAGAACCTGGTGTCAATGAATTAAACCAAATCTTTGCCCGATCCCTTAATGAAAAAGGAAACAGTGTGAGTCTTAGAGCATCAGAAGATACTCCAGGAATCAGAAAAACATCGGTGATCTCTTTAAAAGATTTTAAATGTGAGTGTGGATCTTCCGATGGGAATCCGGCAAATTGACCATTGGCTTGCAACATGTGAAACATAATGGGTTTTGGTTCAAAATGTGTTGTATCCATGTGAGGCTTTACAATTCCTGAATTTAATTGCTCAAAATTAGGAATTGCATAGTCCATGATTCTCCCATTTTTCGAGTTTGCAAGATCAATGATATTTAATGGTTCATTTTGATCATTGTTACCATGAGATTCTTTCTCATCATTATCTTCATTATGAATGTGGTGCTCTTGAAAATCTTGATTTTGTGGATTTCCAAAACGTGGCGGATTTCTGAAATTGGGCTGATTTCCAAAAACTGGTGGGTTACCAAAAACTGGTGGTGGGTTTTCAAAATTATGGCGTGCTCTAGGATTTCCTAAGTCTGGTGGTCTCATTTGGTTCACTAGAGGTGGTGGTCGTATTTCTACGCCTGGTGGTTATGGTTCTGCAACGAATGGTTGTAGATGTCTACGCTCAAATCCGGGTGGTGCATCCATATCGGGAGGATCCATAGAACTTGAAGCTCTTTGTAACCTCCGTCTAAGATGAAAGGTTCTTTCTATGTCAGGATCTAACTCAAAAAGTTCCCCACGTTGGATTCGTGGCATATACCACACAAAGTATGATTCGAACGGTGTTAGAAAAACTAAGTCTTTTAAAATACTTTTAAAAACTTTTAGCGTGCCAATCCCCGGCAGCGGCGCCAAAAACTTGACAGTGCTTTGAATACACCGATAGACGTGTGATAATTAAACCTCAACGCAAGTATACATCGAGATCTAATGTCGTCTTTCAAGTAATAAAATGGTAAAATACCAGATATCGTTCCCACAGAGATTGGAGTAAAAGTGCAATAAAAGTCTAGTAAAAGAAATGGTTTCCAAGGATCAGGTCGAAGATTAATATTTGTTTGTTGGTTTTGGGAATTATCACAGATTATAAAACAATTAATAAAGGATAGCAAGGGTGTAAGATTTAGGGGTGAGATTTAAACAAAACTTCCAGCAGACCAATGCTGTGGCAATGCTACAGCATTGTGTCTTTCAACACTTAAGTTCACCATCTACTTTTCGGGTTGCCCTCTCGGGTTTTCTGTCATTCACTACTGATCTAGTAGTCACTTGACCCATCTCTGGTGTCATGTGTCCAAACTATCAATAGCAAGATGAAGCCTTCCAAGTATACAGATAAACAAATCTCTTTGTTAAAAATCACTCTCTCGAGCCGATTCCCATATCAGTTAAGTTGACATGTTCTAAGTGGGTCATCTCTGACTCGCACTCTACATTATTACCATCAAAACAGATGATCAACTTATCGGGGAAAATCAACCAGAAAGAACAGAGGTGACAAATATATTTGTCAGTAGCTCTCTCAAGCTTACTTTCTTTGTCATTCAGATTGACGTGCATATCAATGGATCATTTCTGACACCATGGCACTTTAACACTACCAAAGTGATCAACCGTCCTGAAGTAACTTGATATTTTATAAAACTTAACATGAAATGGTGAACATCATTATTGAGAAACGATGCCCACTTTTCATTGTGTTTAAAACCTCACCCTTTAATCTCACACCCAAGCTATTTAAATCTAGCTACTCATACTGAAATGTAAATGACGGGAATTGTAAATTACAGAAATAAAAGACATAAAATAAAGACTTAAATGTAAATGACTTGAATGTAAAATACAAGAATATAAAGGATTATGAGTTAATGAAACAATGCTTGAACAATGCTGCAGCAACTCATAAAAGCTATGAATATTAAGAACAAGATGAAGATTATAAACTTAAATTGCATAAAACTTAAAGAGAGTTTGGAATCAGCTATGTGAACTGAATTATCCAAGTTGTGTCTTTTAAAACTTAAACATACTACTTCTATTTATACTAAAACAAAAGAGAGTTTCATACTAACTTTACTATTCAACACTATTCAAGCACTATTCAAGTTGGTACAAAATACTATAGCACCCATGCCTCCCATATTGATCTTTCTAGAGCTGAACAAAACTTCACCATGTATTGATTTAAGTCTTCTAGAAGTTGGCTGAGTCATAGCCAAAAATCAGCACCAAAAAGTCTTCTAGAAGTGTTTTCTTCATTCCAATCATCAGCTTTCAATGTTGTAGCATTGGGCAGGGGGCTGCACTATATAAATAAACACGATAAGCCTTCTTAAAATAGTAAATGACAGGTAAATCATAGTCTTAGATCCATTAAACAAAGGTTAAAAATAAGTAATAAAAATGACTCAAATGTTGGGATAAAATAGCAAATCCTAACTAAAAAGGAGAAGAAAAAGATATAATATGCATTAATAAATAATGCATATCACACCCTCAAATTTAAAGTGTTGTTTGTCCCCAAACAACTAAAAGACCTAAAAAAAAGAAAATGACTCAATTTTGAAATTTCTTGCTAGAATATGGCATTAAGTGCCCACATTATGTACATCATAACCCATGAACTAAATAGCCTTTTATAAATCCCTTATCATTCATTTAACCCAAAGTGTGTGTGTGTGTGTGTCATAGGCTAGCACCAATCTTCCCTTTGTTAGACTCAAACACACCCTATAATTAAAGTCAATAGGGCTTTTTAGGGTTTCTCTTTGGCATATCTTTTCTCACCAAGCCTTTTCTCTCAACAAAAATTTGAAAATTTTGGCACTTTGTGCTCTTTTCTTGTTGAATTTTTGTACCTTGCCCCTATGGGACATTTTTGGTATATTTTCCTCATGCATATCAAGTGAGAGCTTTGCTCTTTTTGGTTGATATTTTCATGCTTTTTAAGGTGTAACCTTCCCACCCTCAAATTTGTGATTTACAATGTCCTCATTGTAACATTGAAGTATTTTGGTGTTTAAAGGCTACAAGTGGCTTTTGACAAGTGAGAAGAAGGCCTAAATCATCCTCTAATTATGTTTAGGATGTGTGAGTCAAATCCGGTCCCAAGAAGAGAGTGGCTAGTTTTAACATGAACACACAACTTTCAGGCAACTTATGACTTTAAGGAATTATTTGGGCTATGAAATCAAAGACACATGAAGTACTCAATGCATTTATCTATCAAGAGAAAATAAACCTAAAAATTAAAATAACACTATCCCAGACTAAATAATAAAAAAGGAGGCTAAGGAAAATGATATGGACCTGCCCTACTCTTTACGAGTAGGCTGTGTTTCTGTGGATGCTCCACCCAATGCTGTAGCATCCCCTGTTTGCTTTTCTGCTGCCGTGACTTTCAGTGTCTCAGCTTCCATCTGCAGTCTCCTCTCCATCAACAGCCTGTTTCTATCAGCCCGCAACTCTTTACTTTCCTTGACCAGCTTCCTATTCTCAACCTTTACCTTTTTCATTTTGGCCAAGATCTTTTTAATCTTTCCTCCCTTTTTCGCTCCACCATCGGTTCTTGCAACTTTCATCTCGGCTTTCACGTCTTTCACCAGGGCCTCAAACTTTTTCTCCATTGCACTATCCTGCTTTATTAAAGTGTCAATGATCTGACTGTTCTGCGATAGAATATCCTGCATCATAGCAACAATGTCGTCCTTGCTCGACTTTCCCTGCCTCAACCGAATCACGCTTTTCATATCCAGCGCCCATTTTTCTTCCCCCTCGGTTTGAACAATATCATCCTCATATTGAGGAATACCTGCAGCTGTGAGAAACTTTGAAAGCAAACCAGGGTAGAAAAACTTTCCCTGGTTTCTTTTCCCGCAGTACTTGATACCATTAAACACAACATCTCCCACATTGATAGTTTTTCCGCTCATGATACAGTATAATAAAACTATTCTTTCACAGTTAATCGTGCTATCATGAGTGGTCGGCCATAATGAGCTTCGGATGAAGCTCATCCAGGCATTGGCATCCGGCAATAGGTTAACAGCCTTAAAAGTTCGGAGTTTAAAATTTGCATGTTGTTCCCATGCAGAACCAGGTCTACCCACCACCTTAATCATATCGTCTAAGTTTGCTCTTGTGGCTGCTTTAGCAAGAGTATCATAATCCGTGACTAGTGGTGATGTGAGGCCTAAAAATTTATTGATGGCCTCGGCGTTAATCGGAATACTCACGCCCCTCACAGTAATCAAAGGTGGTGTGCAATGTTGAAACTCAGCATAAAATTCTTTGATAAGAGTTAAGTTGTATGACTCTTTTACCTCACAAAACTTAGCCCACCCACGGCTGTTAACAACGTTGCTGATGAACTCGAATTCTTCGAAACTTGCTTTATCAAAACCTTTGTCGATGACCCCCGTCTTCTTACCTAACGCCTCAAATAAATCTCTGGCCTTTTTGTTGCTAAACCCATTCAATGGTTTTTTCGATCGTGGGATGATGTGTGGTTGTGAGGTTCCAGCATCCAAATGTTGTATGGAAGATTTGGCATCACCTCTCTTTCTTTTTGATTTCCTAGAAGCGACAGTCGGTTTCTTTGCTTGTTTCCCTTTCTTCTTGGTCTGGTCAGTACCTGAAATGTTAGGCTCCTGCACATTTTCAGAAGCTTTTCTTTTCCTTTGTGTAGGGTTAACCCTGTCACCGGAATGGTCATTAATATCCATGGTTTGGTCCGCATCTTCCAGTCCCTGACGCTCATCTGCAAGTTCGTTTAAGTCAGGAATGGAGTTGGTCTGCTCTGGGTTACTTTGAAACGGAGCTTTTTGAGCATCCCCAGCCTCTTTCTTCGAAGAACTCCCCCTCACCATAGATTTGGTGAGTTTCGGTTCAGGCACCTTAATGTCGAGAATGGGGGTAGGAGAAACTAGGGTTTCTGCGTGTTTTCTCGTCTCCCCAGTGGTCTTTTGTATCGATTCCGTAAAAGGGATTTCTCGTGTTGGGTTTTCCACAGCAGCTTCATTTGGGTTTTGGCTAGGGTTTTCGGAAGAAATGGGGATGGTATTCTTTGGCTGGGTTTCGGCCACCGTAGACGAAGAGACGATCACGGCGGCGTTCGGCGGAGGTTGAGACGGCGAGGGTTCGACCTCGGGATTCACCCGTTCGACTTCTGCGTTGGCGTGCACCTCAGTTTGCGTCGTCTCCAGCCTTCGCTCAACTCTTCGCTGGATATTGTGTCGCCTAGCAGGCATTTTTACTCTCGCCATGGAGAGGGATTTTCTGGATGAAGAGTGGTGATATTGGTTTGAAAAGCAGAGGGAAGAAAGGAGTCGGATTGGAGGAGAAAGACAACAGAATGGGTTTTTAGAAGAATGGAAGGGAAAAAAGGTTTCTTTTAATGGGTTTTGAAAAGTAAACAGAAAGTTTGGCCTTTTCCTCATAAAACAACTATAATGGTTCGAAATGAAAAGGAAGGTACCTACCTTAGTTAACCTCTAAAAGTACTTAATATTATAAACAAAACAAACCACCCCATACCTATCCCATGTGCCATTTCTACCTACTAAAGGAAAGAGATAAAGAGACTGGATTTGTTAGGATGAAAAGGACAACCCACATTTTTTTGGCAACACTCTTGGCTAAAATACTATTCCTAGTACCTTTAAGGAAAGCCAACAAGTTATCAAAAATGATGATCTCTTTTCTTAAGCATGCACCTGAAATTAACACACTCCAGATTTATACACTCTTCCAGCAAAAGTAGCAGGGCCCACATTCAGATTTTTAAAAACTTTTCCTCTTTACAAAGCTAGGGTCTGGATGCTGAGATGATGCTACAGCATCCCATACTTATCTTTTGTTCCTAAAGGGATGACATCCTATAAAGCAGTAAATTTACGCTAGAAAATTAGAACTAAAGAATATTTACAAACAAGTATGGACTAGAAAGAGTCCACGGCTTTTTATGAAGTTTTCCTCAAAGCGTAGCCAATTCCACAGAGCAATGCTCTGGGAATGCTACAGCATTGTGATATGCTTTCACTCTCTGGCCATTTACTTTGAAAATGCTGCTATTCTCAGGGTTTATCAAGTCAATAGCCCCAAAGGGATAGACTTTGTGGATGGTAAAAGGACCAGACCACCTACTCTTGAGCTTTCCTGGAAACAGTTTCAGCATTGAGTTGAACAAAAGGACCTGCTGTCCTTCTTTGAATTCTCTGGGTTGGATTCTTTTATCATGCCATTTTTTGGTCTTCTCTTTATAGAGTTTGGCATTCTCATAGGAAACGTTCCTATGCTCTTCCATTTCACAGAGTTGCAATTTCCTTTTGTTTCCAGCCTCATCTAAAGCCATATTTAGCTCTTTGATAGCCCAATATGCTTTATACTCAAGTTCCAAAGGCAAGTGACAGGCTTTTCCAAAGACTAGCTTATATGGGGACATACCAATTGGTGTTTTGAAAGCAGTTCTGTATGCCCATAAAGCATCATCCAGTTTAAAAGCCCAGTCTTTCCTGGTTGGTTTTACCACCTTTTCTAAAATGCTTTTGATTTCCCTGTTTGACAGCTCAGCCAGTCCATTAGTCTGTGGATGGTACGCAGTAGCTATTCTGTGCCTAACATTGTATTTTTCAAGCACTCCTTGTAACAACTTATTTACAAAATGGGTACCCTCGTCACTAATGAGTGCCCTGGGGGTACCAAATCTTGTAAAAATATGTTTTTGAAGAAATTTGATTACAGTTTTTGCATCACTGTTAGCACAAGCTATTGCTTCCACCCACTTTGAGACATAATCAACAGCCACTAGAATGTATTGTCAATTGTTGGATGGTGGAAAAGGTCCCATAAAATCAATTCCCCACACATCAAACAATTCTACCTCCAAGATTCCATTTAAAGGCATTTCATTTCTTTGAGAAATGGAACCAGTCCTTTGACATTCATTACATCTTTTGGCAAAATTGTGGGAATCTTGGAAGAGAGTCGGCCAATAGAAACCAGATTGTAATACCTTAGCAGCAGTCCTTTGACCTCCAAAGTGACCTTCATATGCTGAAGTGTGGCAATGGTGTATGATTTCTGCCACATCATTTTCTGGAACACACCTTCTCAAGATTTGATCTGCACCATGTCTAAACAGAAAAGGGTCATCCCAAAGATAAAACTTAGCATCATGAAAAAAACTTTTTAAGCTTATGGCCAGTACAATCAGGAGGTTTGATGCCACATGATAAGTAGTTTGCAAAATCAGCATACCAAGGGATGCTGGATGAATGTTGCAGCATCAAGATTTTCTCATCTGGGAAGGTTTCAATGATATCTCCTTCCCCTTTCTTTTCCTTTAGGTTCTCTAACCTAGACAAATGGTCTGCTACTTGGTTGTTTACTCCCTTTCTATCCACAATTTCTAGGTCAAACTCTTGCAACAACAGAACCCACCTGATCAACCTAGGTTTGGCATCCTTTTTAGAGATTAAGTACTTAATGGCAGCATGATCTGTATGCACAATGACTTTTGTTCCCACTAAGTATGACCTAAATCTCTCAAAAACAAATACTACAGCCAATAGTTCTTTTTCAGTTGTTGTGTAGTTGATTTGTGCTTCATTCAAAGTTTTACTTGCATAATAAATTGAATGAAACACTTTTTCTTTCCTTTGACCTAAGACAGCTCCTACAGCCCAGTCACTTGCATCACACATGATTTCAAAAGGTTTTTCCCAATCTGGGGCCACAACCACTGGAGCAGTTACCAAAGCTTTCTTTAAAGTAATGAATGCATTTCTACATTCATCATTGAACTCAAATTTGTGGTCATTTTGTAAAAGCAAACACAAAGGTTTTGAGATTTTTGAAAAGTCTTTGATAAACCTTCTGTAAAATCCAGCATGACCAAGAAAGCTTCTAATTCCTTTTACAGTGGTTGGTTCAGGTAGTTTTTCAATAACTTCCAATTTGGCTTTGTCTACCTCAACCCCCCTTTTTGAAATCAAGTGTCCAACAACTATTCCTTCTTTGACCATGAAATGACACTTTTCCCAGTTTAGGACTAAATCTGTTTTTTCACACCTTTCAAGACTCTTTTTCAAGTTTTCCAAACAATTATCAAAAGATGAGCCATATACAGAAAAATCATCCATAAATATTTCAATGGAATCTTCAAGCATATCAGAAAATATGGACATCATACATCTTTGAAAAGTTGCAGGAGCATTACAGAGACCAAAGGGCATTCTCCTAAAGGCAAAAGTACCATAGGGACAAGTGAAGGTGGTCTTTTCTTGATCCTCGGGTGAAATGGCTATTTGATTGTAACTGGAATATCCATCCAAAAAGCAGTAATATTCTTTACCGGCTAACCTGTCTAACATTTGGTCAACAAATGGTAGTGGAAAATGGTCCTTTTGTGTAGCTGTGTTGAGCTTACGGTAGTCCATGCAAATTCTCCATCCCGAAACTACTCTAGTTGGGATGAGTTCATTCTTTTCATTGGCTACTACAGTAAAACCTCCTTTCTTAGGGACACATTGAACAGGACTAACCCAAGAGCTACTGGCTATAGGAAAAATGATTCCCACATCTAACCATTTTAACACTTCCTTTTTCACTACTTCTTTCATGACAGGGTTTAGCCTTCTTTGTGGTTCAATGGATGTGAAGTTCTTGTCTTCTAAGATGATCTTATGTTGACAAATGGAGGGACTAATCCCTCTAAGGTCAGCAATGGTCCATCCTATGGCTTTTGAGTGTAGTTTCAACAAATCCACTAACTTCTTTTCCTGATGCAATTCTAAAGAGGATGAAATGATAACAGGCAGTTTGTTCTCATCTTTTAGAAAAGCATACTTTAAATGGGATGGGAGTTGTTTTAACTCCAGGTCAGGTGGTGAATTGATTGATGGTGTGAAAGTCTTTTGTTCACTAAGCTCCAAAGATTCAAACTTAGCAACAGTCTCATCTATAATCTTCTCATCATCATCATCATATTCCTTATCATCCTTTTCTTCCAACCTACAAATTTCCCTAACTCCCTCTTCATTACACAGGTTTTCAATCACACTTAGTCCAGAACATTCTTCCATATCATCAGGGTATTTCATGGAATTGAAGACATTGAATGTGACTTTTTGGTCTTGAAGTCTCATGGTCAACTCTCCCTTTTGGACATCTATCAAAGTTCTTCCAGTGGCTAAGAAAGGTCTTCCTAATAGAATAGGAATATCTTGGTCAGCCTCAAAATCTAAGATGATAAAGTCAGCAGGAAAGATGAATTTGTCAACCTGAACTAAGACATCTTCAATTTTACCCTTAGGATAGGCAATGGTTTTGTCAGCTAAGATAAGTGTGACAGTGGTTGGTCTAGCTTCTCCTATACCTAAACTCTTGAAAATAGACAAAGGCATAAGATTGACACTTGCTCCCAAATCACATAAGGCTTTTCCAACTTCTTTCCCACCTATGGAACAGGGAATGGTAAAACTCCCTGGATCTTTGAGTTTAGGTGGAATTTTGTTGGTTAAGAGAGCACTACACCCTTCAGTCATGGCCACAATTTCATATTCCGTCAACTTCTTTTTCTTGCTTAAAATGTCTTTAAGAAATTTAGCATAACTAGGCATCTGCTCAATTGCTTCAACAAGGGGTATGTTGATATGCAACTGTTTAAACACATCCAAAAATTTCTTGAATTGCAATTCTTCCTTATTATTCTTTAACCTTTGGGGAAAAGGAACATAAGGAGGAATTGGTTCAATAACGGCTTTCTTTGTTTGTGTTGAGCTTTTAGGGTGGACTTCCTCCACCCTCAAATTTGTATCATTGATACCTTGTGTTATGTTTTCTTTGACAACATCTTTGGGTTTGTTGACTTCAATTTCTATAGTGTCCTTTGGGATTGGGGTTTTTGGCTCTAAGTCCTTAGGATATGGTTCTTCTAGGATGGTGGGTAATGCTGTAGCATTAGACTTGGACTTTGGATGTTTTTCTATTTCAGCTTGGGTTTTCTCTAAGTCTTTCCCACTCCTAAGTGTTACAGCTTTCACATGCTCTTTTCCCGGTGGTCTTGGGATTTCTGTGTTACTTGGTAAGGTCCCGTTGGGTCGGGTGTTTTGGTTAAGAGCAATCTGACTGATTTGGGTTTCAAGGCTCCTTATTTGAGCATCATTCCTCGTCATGTAAGCTTTGAACATAGCTTCCAAGGAAGATGATGGTTCAGTTTGAGAATAGGATTTGTTTTGAAAAGATGGTTTGTTATTTTGGAAATTCTGATTCTGATGATTTTGATTACTCTGATAGTTTTGAGAACTGCTGGCCTGATGCTGGTTTTGAAAATTGGAATTTCCTTGTTGCTTATGCTCAGGTGGGTTTAAACTTGGACTGTTCCATGAAAAATTAGGATGTTGTTTCCAACTGGCATTGTAATTGTTAGAGTAAGGACCATTTCTATTATGAACATAGTTGACTGATTCAGAATTTTGAGGACAGTGTTCAAAAGAATGGTCTCCACTACAACAAACACATTGCACCGAGAGAACAGCTGGAGTAGGCTTAATGGCAGTCGGTTGTGTTCCCTGACCGGTAGTTATGTTTTTAAGCATATTGGTCATAGAAGCAAGTTGAGCTGTCAACGCAGTGTAAGCATCTAAATCATGCATTCCAGCAGTCTTCTTGGTAGTTGGTGCCCTTGGATCAGCCCAATGCCCATTGTTTGTGGAAATCTTTTCAATAATTTCATACCCGGTGTTATAGGTGTTGGAAGTAAAGGCCCCTCCTGATGTCGCATCGAGCATTTGTTTTGCATTGGAATCAAGTCCAGTGTAAAACGTCTCGAGTTGAATACAGTAGGGAATGCCATGGTGAGGGCATTTCCTTAATAATTCCTTAAACCTTTCCCATGCGTCGGGAATTGCTTCATCGTCCATTTGTTTGAACATGCAAATTTCGTTTCGGGACTTAGCATTCCGGGTAGGTGGAAAATATTTTCTCAAAAACTTTTCAGCCATGTCAGCCCATGATGGTATAGAACCTGGTGTCAATGAATTAAACCAAATCTTTGCCCGATCCCTTAATGAAAAAGGAAACAGTGTGAGTCTTAGAGCATCAGAAGATACTCCAGGAATCAGAAAAACATCGGTGATCTCTTTAAAAGATTTTAAATGTGAGTGTGGATCTTCCGATGGGAATCCGGCAAATTGACCATTGGCTTGCAACATGTGAAACATAATGGGTTTTGGTTCAAAATGTGTTGTATCCATGTGAGGCTTTACAATTCCTGAATTTAATTGCTCAAAATTAGGAATTGCATAGTCCATGATTCTCCCATTTTTCGAGTTTGCAAGATCAATGATATTTAATGGTTCATTTTGATCATTGTTACCATGAGATTCTTTCTCATCATTATCTTCATTATGAATGTGGTGCTCTTGAAAATCTTGATTTTGTGGATTTCCAAAACGTGGCGGATTTCTGAAATTGGGCTGATTTCCAAAAACTGGTGGGTTACCAAAAACTGGTGGTGGGTTTTCAAAATTATGGCGTGCTCTAGGATTTCCTAAGTCTGGTGGTCTCATTTGGTTCACTAGAGGTGGTGGTCGTATTTCTACGCCTGGTGGTTGTGGTTCTGCAACGAATGGTTGTAGATGTCTACGCTCAAATCCGGGTGGTGCATCCATATCGGGAGGATCCATAGAACTTGAAGCTCTTTGTAACCTCCGTCTAAGATGAAAGGTTCTTTCTATGTCAGGATCTAACTCAAAAAGTTCCCCACGTTGGATTCGTGGCATATACCACACAAAGTATGATTCGAACGGTGTTAGAAAAACTAAGTCTTTTAAAATACTTTTAAAAACTTTTAGCGTGCCAATCCCCGGCAGCGGCGCCAAAAACTTGACAGTGCTTTGAATACACCGATAGACGTGTGATAATTAAACCTCAACGCAAGTATACATCGAGATCTAATGTCGTCTTTCAAGTAATAAAATGGTAAAATACCAGATATCGTTCCCACAGAGATTGGAGTAAAAGTGCAATAAAAGTCTAGTAAAAGAAATGGTTTCCAAGGATCAGGTCGAAGATTAATATTTGTTTGTTGGTTTTGGGAATTATCACAGATTATAAAACAATTAATAAAGGATAGCAAGGGTGTAAGATTTAGGGGTGAGATTTAAACAAAACTTCCAGCAGACCAATGCTGTGGCAATGCTACAGCATTGTGTCTTTCAACACTTAAGTTCACCATCTACTTTTCGGGTTGCCCTCTCGGGTTTTCTGTCATTCACTACTGATCTAGTAGTCACTTGACCCATCTCTGGTGTCATGTGTCCAAACTATCAATAGCAAGATGAAGCCTTCCAAGTATACAGATAAACAAATCTCTTTGTTAAAAATCACTCTCTCGAGCCGATTCCCATATCAGTTAAGTTGACATGTTCTAAGTGGGTCATCTCTGACTCGCACTCTACATTATTACCATCAAAACAGATGATCAACTTATCGGGGAAAATCAACCAGAAAGAACAGAGGTGACAAATATATTTGTCAGTAGCTCTCTCAAGCTTACTTTCTTTGTCATTCAGATTGACGTGCATATCAATGGATCATTTCTGACACCATGGCACTTTAACACTACCAAAGTGATCAACCGTCCTGAAGTAACTTGATATTTTATAAAACTTAACATGAAATGGTGAACATCATTATTGAGAAACGATGCCCACTTTTCATTGTGTTTAAAACCTCACCCTTTAATCTCACACCCAAGCTATTTAAATCTAGCTACTCATACTGAAATGTAAATGACGGGAATTGTAAATTACAGAAATAAAAGACATAAAATAAAGACTTAAATGTAAATGACTTGAATGTAAAATACAAGAATATAAAGGATTATGAGTTAATGAAACAATGCTTGAACAATGCTGCAGCAACTCATAAAAGCTATGAATATTAAGAACAAGATGAAGATTATAAACTTAAATTGCATAAAACTTAAAGAGAGTTTGGAATCAGCTATGTGAACTGAATTATCCAAGTTGTGTCTTTTAAAACTTAAACATACTACTTCTATTTATACTAAAACAAAAGAGAGTTTCATACTAACTTTACTATTCAACACTATTCAAGCACTATTCAAGTTGGTACAAAATACTATAGCACCCATGCCTCCCATATTGATCTTTCTAGAGCTGAACAAAACTTCACCATGTATTGATTTAAGTCTTCTAGAAGTTGGCTGAGTCATAGCCAAAAATCAGCACCAAAAAGTCTTCTAGAAGTGTTTTCTTCATTCCAATCATCAGCTTTCAATGTTGTAGCATTGGGCAGGGGGCTGCACTATATAAATAAACACGATAAGCCTTCTTAAAATAGTAAATGACAGGTAAATCATAGTCTTAGATCCATTAAACAAAGGTTAAAAATAAGTAATAAAAATGACTCAAATGTTGGGATAAAATAGCAAATCCTAACTAAAAAGGAGAAGAAAAAGATATAATATGCATTAATAAATAATGCATATCACACCCTCAAATTTAAAGTGTTGTTTGTCCCCAAACAACTAAAAGACCTAAAAAAAAAGAAAATGACTCAATTTTGAAATTTCTTGCTAGAATATGGCATTAAGTGCCCACATTATGTACATCATAACCCATGAACTAAATAGCCTTTTATAAATCCCTTATCATTCATTTAACCCAAAGTGTGTGTGTGTGTGTGTCATAGGCTAGCACCAATCTTCCCTTTGTTAGACTCAAACACACCCTATAATTAAAGTCAATAGGGCTTTTTAGGGTTTCTCTTTGGCATATCTTTTCTCACCAAGCCTTTTCTCTCAACAAAAATTTGAAAATTTTGGCACTTTGTGCTCTTTTCTTGTTGAATTTTTGTACCTTGCCCCTATGGGACATTTTTGGTATATTTTCCTCATGCATATCAAGTGAGAGCTTTGCTCTTTTTGGTTGATATTTTCATGCTTTTTAAGGTGTAACCTTCCCACCCTCAAATTTGTGATTTACAATGTCCTCATTGTAACATTGAAGTATTTTGGTGTTTAAAGGCTACAAGTGGCTTTTGACAAGTGAGAAGAAGGCCTAAATCATCCTCTAATTATGTTTAGGATGTGTGAGTCAAATCCGGTCCCAAGAAGAGAGTGGCTAGTTTTAACATGAACACACAACTTTCAGGCAACTTATGACTTTAAGGAATTATTTGGGCTATGAAATCAAAGACACATGAAGTACTCAATGCATTTATCTATCAAGAGAAAATAAACCTAAAAATTAAAATAACACTATCCCAGACTAAATAATAAAAAAGGAGGCTAAGGAAAATGATATGGACCTGCCCTACTCTTTACGAGTAGGCTGTGTTTCTGTGGATGCTCCACCCAATGCTGTAGCATCCCCTGTTTGCTTTTCTGCTGCCGTGACTTTCAGTGTCTCAGCTTCCATCTGCAGTCTCCTCTCCATCAACAGCCTGTTTCTATCAGCCCGCAACTCTTTACTTTCCTTGACCAGCTTCCTATTCTCAACCTTTACCTTTTTCATTTTGGCCAAGATCTTTTTAATCTTTCCTCCCTTTTTCGCTCCACCATCGGTTCTTGCAACTTTCATCTCGGCTTTCACGTCTTTCACCAGGGCCTCAAACTTTTTCTCCATTGCACTATCCTGCTTTATTAAAGTGTCAATGATCTGACTGTTCTGCGATAGAATATCCTGCATCATAGCAACAATGTCGTCCTTGCTCGACTTTCCCTGCCTCAACCGAATCACGCTTTTCATATCCAGCGCCCATTTTTCTTCCCCCTCGGTTTGAACAATATCATCCTCATATTGAGGAATACCTGCAGCTGTGAGAAACTTTGAAAGCAAACCAGGGTAGAAAAACTTTCCCTGGTTTCTTTTCCCGCAGTACTTGATACCATTAAACACAACATCTCCCACATTGATAGTTTTTCCGCTCATGATACAGTATAATAAAACTATTCTTTCACAGTTAATCGTGCTATCATGAGTGGTCGGCCATAATGAGCTTCGGATGAAGCTCATCCAGGCATTGGCATCCGGCAATAGGTTAACAGCCTTAAAAGTTCGGAGTTTAAAATTTGCATGTTGTTCCCATGCAGAACCAGGTCTACCCACCACCTTAATCATATCGTCTAAGTTTGCTCTTGTGGCTGCTTTAGCAAGAGTATCATAATCCGTGACTAGTGGTGATGTGAGGCCTAAAAATTTATTGATGGCCTCGGCGTTAATCGGAATACTCACGCCCCTCACAGTAATCAAAGGTGGTGTGCAATGTTGAAACTCAGCATAAAATTCTTTGATAAGAGTTAAGTTGTATGACTCTTTTACCTCACAAAACTTAGCCCACCCACGGCTGTTAACAACGTTGCTGATGAACTCGAATTCTTCGAAACTTGCTTTATCAAAACCTTTGTCGATGACCCCCGTCTTCTTACCTAACGCCTCAAATAAATCTCTGGCCTTTTTGTTGCTAAACCCATTCAATGGTTTTTTCGATCGTGGGATGATGTGTGGTTGTGAGGTTCCAGCATCCAAATGTTGTATGGAAGATTTGGCATCACCTCTCTTTCTTTTTGATTTCCTAGAAGCGACAGTCGGTTTCTTTGCTTGTTTCCCTTTCTTCTTGGTCTGGTCAGTACCTGAAATGTTAGGCTCCTGCACATTTTCAGAAGCTTTTCTTTTCCTTTGTGTAGGGTTAACCCTGTCACCGGAATGGTCATTAATATCCATGGTTTGGTCCGCATCTTCCAGTCCCTGACGCTCATCTGCAAGTTCGTTTAAGTCAGGAATGGAGTTGGTCTGCTCTGGGTTACTTTGAAACGGAGCTTTTTGAGCATCCCCAGCCTCTTTCTTCGAAGAACTCCCCCTCACCATAGATTTGGTGAGTTTCGGTTCAGGCACCTTAATGTCGAGAATGGGGGTAGGAGAAACTAGGGTTTCTGCGTGTTTTCTCGTCTCCCCAGTGGTCTTTTGTATCGATTCCGTAAAAGGGATTTCTCGTGTTGGGTTTTCCACAGCAGCTTCATTTGGGTTTTGGCTAGGGTTTTCGGAAGAAATGGGGATGGTATTCTTTGGCTGGGTTTCGGCCACCGTAGACGAAGAGACGATCACGGCGGCGTTCGGCGGAGGTTGAGACGGCGAGGGTTCGACCTCGGGATTCACCCGTTCGACTTCTGCGTTGGCGTGCACCTCAGTTTGCGTCGTCTCCAGCCTTCGCTCAACTCTTCGCTGGATATTGTGTCGCCTAGCAGGCATTTTTACTCTCGCCATGGAGAGGGATTTTCTGGATGAAGAGTGGTGATATTGGTTTGAAAAGCAGAGGGAAGAAAGGAGTCGGATTGGAGGAGAAAGACAACAGAATGGGTTTTTAGAAGAATGGAAGGGAAAAAAGGTTTCTTTTAATGGGTTTTGAAAAGTAAACAGAAAGTTTGGCCTTTTCCTCATAAAACAACTATAATGGTTCGAAATGAAAAGGAAGGTACCTACCTTAGTTAACCTCTAAAAGTACTTAATATTATAAACAAAACAAACCACCCCATACCTATCCCATGTGCCATTTCTACCTACTAAAGGAAAGAGATAAAGAGACTGGATTTGTTAGGATGAAAAGGACAACCCACATTTTTTTGGCAACACTCTTGGCTAAAATACTATTCCTAGTACCTTTAAGGAAAGCCAACAAGTTATCAAAAATGATGATCTCTTTTCTTAAGCATGCACCTGAAATTAACACACTCCAGATTTATACACTCTTCCAGCAAAAGTAGCAGGGCCCACATTCAGATTTTTAAAAACTTTTCCTCTTTACAAAGCTAGGGTCTGGATGCTGAGATGATGCTACAGCATCCCATACTTATCTTTTGTTCCTAAAGGGATGACATCCTATAAAGCAGTAAATTTACGCTAGAAAATTAGAACTAAAGAATATTTACAAACAAGTATGGACTAGAAAGAGTCCACGGCTTTTTATGAAGTTTTCCTCAAAGCGTAGCCAATTCCACAGAGCAATGCTCTGGGAATGCTACAGCATTGTGATATGCTTTCACTCTCTGGCCATTTACTTTGAAAATGCTGCTATTCTCAGGGTTTATCAAGTCAATAGCCCCAAAGGGATAGACTTTGTGGATGGTAAAAGGACCAGACCACCTACTCTTGAGCTTTCCTGGAAACAGTTTCAGCATTGAGTTGAACAAAAGGACCTGCTGTCCTTCTTTGAATTCTCTGGGTTGGATTCTTTTATCATGCCATTTTTTGGTCTTCTCTTTATAGAGTTTGGCATTCTCATAGGAAACGTTCCTATGCTCTTCCATTTCACAGAGTTGCAATTTCCTTTTGTTTCCAGCCTCATCTAAAGCCATATTTAGCTCTTTGATAGCCCAATATGCTTTATACTCAAGTTCCAAAGGCAAGTGACAGGCTTTTCCAAAGACTAGCTTATATGGGGACATACCAATTGGTGTTTTGAAAGCAGTTCTGTATGCCCATAAAGCATCATCCAGTTTAAAAGCCCAGTCTTTCCTGGTTGGTTTTACCACCTTTTCTAAAATGCTTTTGATTTCCCTGTTTGACAGCTCAGCCAGTCCATTAGTCTGTGGATGGTACGCAGTAGCTATTCTGTGCCTAACATTGTATTTTTCAAGCACTCCTTGTAACAACTTATTTACAAAATGGGTACCCTCGTCACTAATGAGTGCCCTGGGGGTACCAAATCTTGTAAAAATATGTTTTTGAAGAAATTTGATTACAGTTTTTGCATCACTGTTAGCACAAGCTATTGCTTCCACCCACTTTGAGACATAATCAACAGCCACTAGAATGTATTGTCAATTGTTGGATGGTGGAAAAGGTCCCATAAAATCAATTCCCCACACATCAAACAATTCTACCTCCAAGATTCCATTTAAAGGCATTTCATTTCTTTGAGAAATGGAACCAGTCCTTTGACATTCATTACATCTTTTGGCAAAATTGTGGGAATCTTGGAAGAGAGTCGGCCAATAGAAACCAGATTGTAATACCTTAGCAGCAGTCCTTTGACCTCCAAAGTGACCTTCATATGCTGAAGTGTGGCAATGGTGTATGATTTCTGCCACATCATTTTCTGGAACACACCTTCTCAAGATTTGATCTGCACCATGTCTAAACAGAAAAGGGTCATCCCAAAGATAAAACTTAGCATCATGAAAAAAACTTTTTAAGCTTATGGCCAGTACAATCAGGAGGTTTGATGCCACATGATAAGTAGTTTGCAAAATCAGCATACCAAGGGATGCTGGATGAATGTTGCAGCATCAAGATTTTCTCATCTGGGAAGGTTTCAATGATATCTCCTTCCCCTTTCTTTTCCTTTAGGTTCTCTAACCTAGACAAATGGTCTGCTACTTGGTTGTTTACTCCCTTTCTATCCACAATTTCTAGGTCAAACTCTTGCAACAACAGAACCCACCTGATCAACCTAGGTTTGGCATCCTTTTTAGAGATTAAGTACTTAATGGCAGCATGATCTGTATGCACAATGACTTTTGTTCCCACTAAGTATGACCTAAATCTCTCAAAAACAAATACTACAGCCAATAGTTCTTTTTCAGTTGTTGTGTAGTTGATTTGTGCTTCATTCAAAGTTTTACTTGCATAATAAATTGAATGAAACACTTTTTCTTTCCTTTGACCTAAGACAGCTCCTACAGCCCAGTCACTTGCATCACACATGATTTCAAAAGGTTTTTCCCAATCTGGGGCCACAACCACTGGAGCAGTTACCAAAGCTTTCTTTAAAGTAATGAATGCATTTCTACATTCATCATTGAACTCAAATTTGTGGTCATTTTGTAAAAGCAAACACAAAGGTTTTGAGATTTTTGAAAAGTCTTTGATAAACCTTCTGTAAAATCCAGCATGACCAAGAAAGCTTCTAATTCCTTTTACAGTGGTTGGTTCAGGTAGTTTTTCAATAACTTCCAATTTGGCTTTGTCTACCTCAACCCCCCTTTTTGAAATCAAGTGTCCAACAACTATTCCTTCTTTGACCATGAAATGACACTTTTCCCAGTTTAGGACTAAATCTGTTTTTTCACACCTTTCAAGACTCTTTTTCAAGTTTTCCAAACAATTATCAAAAGATGAGCCATATACAGAAAAATCATCCATAAATATTTCAATGGAATCTTCAAGCATATCAGAAAATATGGACATCATACATCTTTGAAAAGTTGCAGGAGCATTACAGAGACCAAAGGGCATTCTCCTAAAGGCAAAAGTACCATAGGGACAAGTGAAGGTGGTCTTTTCTTGATCCTCGGGTGAAATGGCTATTTGATTGTAACTGGAATATCCATCCAAAAAGCAGTAATATTCTTTACCGGCTAACCTGTCTAACATTTGGTCAACAAATGGTAGTGGAAAATGGTCCTTTTGTGTAGCTGTGTTGAGCTTACGGTAGTCCATGCAAATTCTCCATCCCGAAACTACTCTAGTTGGGATGAGTTCATTCTTTTCATTGGCTACTACAGTAAAACCTCCTTTCTTAGGGACACATTGAACAGGACTAACCCAAGAGCTACTGGCTATAGGAAAAATGATTCCCACATCTAACCATTTTAACACTTCCTTTTTCACTACTTCTTTCATGACAGGGTTTAGCCTTCTTTGTGGTTCAATGGATGTGAAGTTCTTGTCTTCTAAGATGATCTTATGTTGACAAATGGAGGGACTAATCCCTCTAAGGTCAGCAATGGTCCATCCTATGGCTTTTGAGTGTAGTTTCAACAAATCCACTAACTTCTTTTCCTGATGCAATTCTAAAGAGGATGAAATGATAACAGGCAGTTTGTTCTCATCTTTTAGAAAAGCATACTTTAAATGGGATGGGAGTTGTTTTAACTCCAGGTCAGGTGGTGAATTGATTGATGGTGTGAAAGTCTTTTGTTCACTAAGCTCCAAAGATTCAAACTTAGCAACAGTCTCATCTATAATCTTCTCATCATCATCATCATATTCCTTATCATCCTTTTCTTCCAACCTACAAATTTCCCTAACTCCCTCTTCATTACACAGGTTTTCAATCACACTTAGTCCAGAACATTCTTCCATATCATCAGGGTATTTCATGGAATTGAAGACATTGAATGTGACTTTTTGGTCTTGAAGTCTCATGGTCAACTCTCCCTTTTGGACATCTATCAAAGTTCTTCCAGTGGCTAAGAAAGGTCTTCCTAATAGAATAGGAATATCTTGGTCAGCCTCAAAATCTAAGATGATAAAGTCAGCAGGAAAGATGAATTTGTCAACCTGAACTAAGACATCTTCAATTTTACCCTTAGGATAGGCAATGGTTTTGTCAGCTAAGATAAGTGTGACAGTGGTTGGTCTAGCTTCTCCTATACCTAAACTCTTGAAAATAGACAAAGGCATAAGATTGACACTTGCTCCCAAATCACATAAGGCTTTTCCAACTTCTTTCCCACCTATGGAACAGGGAATGGTAAAACTCCCTGGATCTTTGAGTTTAGGTGGAATTTTGTTGGTTAAGAGAGCACTACACCCTTCAGTCATGGCCACAATTTCATATTCCGTCAACTTCTTTTTCTTGCTTAAAATGTCTTTAAGAAATTTAGCATAACTAGGCATCTGCTCAATTGCTTCAACAAGGGGTATGTTGATATGCAACTGTTTAAACACATCCAAAAATTTCTTGAATTGCAATTCTTCCTTATTATTCTTTAACCTTTGGGGAAAAGGAACATAAGGAGGAATTGGTTCAATAACGGCTTTCTTTGTTTGTGTTGAGCTTTTAGGGTGGACTTCCTCCACCCTCAAATTTGTATCATTGATACCTTGTGTTATGTTTTCTTTGACAACATCTTTGGGTTTGTTGACTTCAATTTCTATAGTGTCCTTTGGGATTGGGGTTTTTGGCTCTAAGTCCTTAGGATATGGTTCTTCTAGGATGGTGGGTAATGCTGTAGCATTAGACTTGGACTTTGGATGTTTTTCTATTTCAGCTTGGGTTTTCTCTAAGTCTTTCCCACTCCTAAGTGTTACAGCTTTCACATGCTCTTTTCCCGGTGGTCTTGGGATTTCTGTGTTACTTGGTAAGGTCCCGTTGGGTCGGGTGTTTTGGTTAAGAGCAATCTGACTGATTTGGGTTTCAAGGCTCCTTATTTGAGCATCATTCCTCGTCATGTAAGCTTTGAACATAGCTTCCAAGGAAGATGATGGTTCAGTTTGAGAATAGGATTTGTTTTGAAAAGATGGTTTGTTATTTTGGAAATTCTGATTCTGATGATTTTGATTACTCTGATAGTTTTGAGAACTGCTGGCCTGATGCTGGTTTTGAAAATTGGAATTTCCTTGTTGCTTATGCTCAGGTGGGTTTAAACTTGGACTGTTCCATGAAAAATTAGGATGTTGTTTCCAACTGGCATTGTAATTGTTAGAGTAAGGACCATTTCTATTATGAACATAGTTGACTGATTCAGAATTTTGAGGACAGTGTTCAAAAGAATGGTCTCCACTACAACAAACACATTGCACCGAGAGAACAGCTGGAGTAGGCTTAATGGCAGTCGGTTGTGTTCCCTGACCGGTAGTTATGTTTTTAAGCATATTGGTCATAGAAGCAAGTTGAGCTGTCAACGCAGTGTAAGCATCTAAATCATGCATTCCAGCAGTCTTCTTGGTAGTTGGTGCCCTTGGATCAGCCCAATGCCCATTGTTTGTGGAAATCTTTTCAATAATTTCATACCCGGTGTTATAGGTGTTGGAAGTAAAGGCCCCTCCTGATGTCGCATCGAGCATTTGTTTTGCATTGGAATCAAGTCCAGTGTAAAACGTCTCGAGTTGAATACAGTAGGGAATGCCATGGTGAGGGCATTTCCTTAATAATTCCTTAAACCTTTCCCATGCGTCGGGAATTGCTTCATCGTCCATTTGTTTGAACATGCAAATTTCGTTTCGGGACTTAGCATTCCGGGTAGGTGGAAAATATTTTCTCAAAAACTTTTCAGCCATGTCAGCCCATGATGGTATAGAACCTGGTGTCAATGAATTAAACCAAATCTTTGCCCGATCCCTTAATGAAAAAGGAAACAGTGTGAGTCTTAGAGCATCAGAAGATACTCCAGGAATCAGAAAAACATCGGTGATCTCTTTAAAAGATTTTAAATGTGAGTGTGGATCTTCCGATGGGAATCCGGCAAATTGACCATTGGCTTGCAACATGTGAAACATAATGGGTTTTGGTTCAAAATGTGTTGTATCCATGTGAGGCTTTACAATTCCTGAATTTAATTGCTCAAAATTAGGAATTGCATAGTCCATGATTCTCCCATTTTTCGAGTTTGCAAGATCAATGATATTTAATGGTTCATTTTGATCATTGTTACCATGAGATTCTTTCTCATCATTATCTTCATTATGAATGTGGTGCTCTTGAAAATCTTGATTTTGTGGATTTCCAAAACGTGGCGGATTTCTGAAATTGGGCTGATTTCCAAAAACTGGTGGGTTACCAAAAACTGGTGGTGGGTTTTCAAAATTATGGCGTGCTCTAGGATTTCCTAAGTCTGGTGGTCTCATTTGGTTCACTAGAGGTGGTGGTCGTATTTCTACGCCTGGTGGTTGTGGTTCTGCAACGAATGGTTGTAGATGTCTACGCTCAAATCCGGGTGGTGCATCCATATCGGGAGGATCCATAGAACTTGAAGCTCTTTGTAACCTCCGTCTAAGATGAAAGGTTCTTTCTATGTCAGGATCTAACTCAAAAAGTTCCCCACGTTGGATTCGTGGCATATACCACACAAAGTATGATTCGAACGGTGTTAGAAAAACTAAGTCTTTTAAAATACTTTTAAAAACTTTTAGCGTGCCAATCCCCGGCAGCGGCGCCAAAAACTTGACAGTGCTTTGAATACACCGATAGACGTGTGATAATTAAACCTCAACGCAAGTATACATCGAGATCTAATGTCGTCTTTCAAGTAATAAAATGGTAAAATACCAGATATCGTTCCCACAGAGATTGGAGTAAAAGTGCAATAAAAGTCTAGTAAAAGAAATGGTTTCCAAGGATCAGGTCGAAGATTAATATTTGTTTGTTGGTTTTGGGAATTATCACAGATTATAAAACAATTAATAAAGGATAGCAAGGGTGTAAGATTTAGGGGTGAGATTTAAACAAAACTTCCAGCAGACCAATGCTGTGGCAATGCTACAGCATTGTGTCTTTCAACACTTAAGTTCACCATCTACTTTTCGGGTTGCCCTCTCGGGTTTTCTGTCATTCACTACTGATCTAGTAGTCACTTGACCCATCTCTGGTGTCATGTGTCCAAACTATCAATAGCAAGATGAAGCCTTCCAAGTATACAGATAAACAAATCTCTTTGTTAAAAATCACTCTCTCGAGCCGATTCCCATATCAGTTAAGTTGACATGTTCTAAGTGGGTCATCTCTGACTCGCACTCTACATTATTACCATCAAAACAGATGATCAACTTATCGGGGAAAATCAACCAGAAAGAACAGAGGTGACAAATATATTTGTCAGTAGCTCTCTCAAGCTTACTTTCTTTGTCATTCAGATTGACGTGCATATCAATGGATCATTTCTGACACCATGGCACTTTAACACTACCAAAGTGATCAACCGTCCTGAAGTAACTTGATATTTTATAAAACTTAACATGAAATGGTGAACATCATTATTGAGAAACGATGCCCACTTTTCATTGTGTTTAAAACCTCACCCTTTAATCTCACACCCAAGCTATTTAAATCTAGCTACTCATACTGAAATGTAAATGACGGGAATTGTAAATTACAGAAATAAAAGACATAAAATAAAGACTTAAATGTAAATGACTTGAATGTAAAATACAAGAATATAAAGGATTATGAGTTAATGAAGCAATGCTTGAACAATGCTGCAGCAACTCATAAAAGCTATGAATATTAAGAACAAGATGAAGATTATAAACTTAAATTGCATAAAACTTAAAGAGAGTTTGGAATCAGCTATGTGAACTGAATTATCCAAGTTGTGTCTTTTAAAACTTAAACATACTACTTCTATTTATACTAAAACAAAAGAGAGTTTCATACTAACTTTACTATTCAACACTATTCAAGCACTATTCAAGTTGGTACAAAATACTATAGCACCCATGCCTCCCATATTGATCTTTCTAGAGCTGAACAAAACTTCACCATGTATTGATTTAAGTCTTCTAGAAGTTGGCTGAGTCATAGCCAAAAATCAGCACCAAAAAGTCTTCTAGAAGTGTTTTCTTCATTCCAATCATCATCTTTCAATGCTGTAGCATTGGGCAGGGGGCTGCACTATATAAATAAACACGATAAGCCTTCTTAAAATAGTAAATGACAGGTAAATCATAGTCTTAGATCCATTAAACAAAGGTTAAAAATAAGTAATAAAAATGACTCAAATGTTGGGATAAAATAGCAAATCCTAACTAAAAAGGAGAAGAAAAAGATATAATATGCATTAATAAATAATGCATATCAGGGAGCAACCACGGCGGAAGCACGTAAGAGTGTGGAAGACGCAAAATTAAAGGATTTGAAGGTGAAGAATGTTCTTTTTGCGTCCATTGATAGGGAAATTATGGAGACTAACCTTGATAAGGGATCTTCAAAGGCAATATGGGAATCAATGAAGCAAAAGTATCAAGGAACGAGTAAAGTCACACGTGCACAACTCCAGGCGTTGAGAAGAGAGTTCGAGTTGTTAGGGATGAAAGAAGGGGAAAAGGTGGATAGCTACTTTGCAAGGACCTTGACTGTCGTAAACAAGATGAAGGCAAACGGTGAAGACATGGAGGAAAGATCAGTTGTGGAGAAAGTTCTCAGATCACTAACTTCAAAGTTTAATTACATCGTGTGTTCAATTGAGGAGTCAAACGATCTCACCAAAATGAGCATCGATGAACTTCATGGAAGTTTGTTAGTGCATGAACAACGGTTGCAAGGGTTCAAAGAAGAGGAGCAGGCTCTTACGGTTACATATGAGGAGAGGGTCGGAAGAGGCAGAGGTCGTGCAATGCTTAGAGGAGGAACAAGAGGTCGAGGGAGAGGTAGGCAATCCTACAACAAAGCTATCATTGAATGTTATAAATGTCATAAATTAGGACACTATCAATATGAGTGTCCAGATTGGGAGAAGGCAGTCAATTATGCAGAGTTCGATGAGGAGGAGAAATTGTTGTTGATGGCACGAGTGGAGACTCATAATGCAGAAAAATAGGCTATCTGGTTCCTTGACTCATGCTGCTCTAATCATATGACTGGTAACAGAAATTGGTTCCTAGAATTTGATGACAACTTCAAGCACTCCGTGAAGCTAGGAAACAATGCAAGCATACCTGTCACTGGTAAGGGAAGCATAAACTTGCAGGTTGAAGGAATATCACAAGTGGTGACAGATGTGTACTATATTCCAGAGCTCAAAAACAACCTGCTGAGTATTGGTCAATTGCAAGAGAAGGGACTAGCAATCCTAATCAAGGATGGGGCATGCAAGATCTTTCATCCAAGAAGAGGTCTTATTTCACACAGCAATATGACTGGCAATAGAATGTTCGTGCTGAAGGCTTCAGTTGTGACACAACCTACAACTTGTTTTCAGACTGTGACGGATGAAATGACGGAGCTGTGGCATCGAAGGTTTGGTCACCTAAACTATCGAAACTTGAAAAAGTTACAAAATGAGCAAATGGTAAAAAGGTTACCTCTGTTTAAGACTATCAAAGGCATATGCACGGTGTGCCATAAAGGGAAGCAACATCGAGAGGTGATTCAAAAGAAGGCACAATGGAGAGCTTCAAAAAGGCTTCAGTTGGTGCATACGGATCTGTGTGGTCCTATAACTCCTGTCTCAAATAGCGAGAAGAGGTACGTACTAAGTTTCATTGATGATTACAGCAGAAAGATTTGGCTGTACTTTTTGACTGACAAAGGTGAAGCTTTCTCATTTTTCAAAAAATTTAAGAATCTTGTTGAAAAGGAGATTGGAAGTTCTATTTGTTGTTTGAGAAGTGACAGGGGTGGAGAATTTACCTCTCGTGATTTCAACAAATTCTGCCGCACTCATGGTATTAAGAGACAATTAACGGTCGCTTATACGCCTCAGCAAAACGGAGTAGCTGAGCGCAAAAATCGAACCATTATGAATATGGTCCGATGTTTACTAGCTGAGAAAGAAGTGCCGAAAGCATTCTGGGCAGAAGCAGCTAAGTGGACAGCCCATGTACTTAACAGAAGCCCCACAAATGCAGTCAAAGGAAAAACTCCCGAAGAGAGTTGGAGCGGACACAAACCAGGAGTGGAATACTTTAAAGTATTCGGGTGCATTGCTAATGTACACGTTCCTGATCAAAGGAGAATTAAGTTGGAAGATAAAAGCCACAAGTGTGTGTTCCTCGGAGTAAGTGAAGAATCAAAAGCATTCAGACTCTATGATCCAATTACCAAGAAAGTAATCACAAGCAACGACGTTGTGTTTGAAGAAGAAAAGTGTTGGGATTGGGGGAGGAGTACTGAAGAAAAGGAACAAGACACTTTATCATGGGGAATTGAAGATGATGGTGATTGGTTCAGTGATTATGAGGAAGATCAAGATAATGAGGAGCAACAAGATGATGTTGCAGAAGGAATTGCAGGTTCAAACAGCCAAAACGAAGAAGGAAGGTCTAACGAAAGTGAATCTGGTGGAACATCAGAAGAAACCTCTTTACGATCAGCAGAAGGCACATCTACCGAAAGAGTTAGAAGGGCACCAGGCTGGTTGAATGACTATGAAAGCGGGGAAGGCATGTCTGATGATGAAGAGGTACATAACTTAGCTTTATTTATGTCTAATGAAGACCCTGTAACTTATGAAACAGCAGTCAAAGAAGAAAAGTGGAGAACGGCGATGAATATGGAGATCGAAGCTATAGAAAGAAACAAGACCTGGGAATTGGTTGATTTGCGCAAAGGAAGTAAAACGATAGGTGTCAAATGGGTTTTTAGAACTAAACTCAACGAAAATGGGCAAGTTGACAAGTGCAAAGCGCGCTTGGTTGCAAAGGGCTATGCACAACAACATGGAATAGATTATCACGAAGTGTTTGCACCAGTCGCACGATGGGATACTATACGCATGATTCTAGCCCTAGCAGCACAAAATGAATGGCAAGTGTTTCAGCTTGACGTAAAGAGCGCCTTTTTGCAGGGAGAGTTACAAGAGGACGTTTATGTGGACCAGCCGGAGGGATACACTCAAAAAGGAAATGAACGAAAGGTGTATAAACTTAAGAAGGCTCTATATGGGCTGAAACAGGCCCCTAGAGCTTGGTACAGTAGAATCGAGGAGTACTTTCTTGGCGAAGGATTTGAGAAGTGTGGGTACGAACATACTCTTTTTATCAAAACTGAAGTGGGAGGAGGAATTCTTATCGTCAGTTTGTATGTGGATGATCTCATATTCACCGGAAACAATGTCGAGAAATGTAAAAGTTTCAAGAAATCAATGCAACGGGAGTTTGATATGACTGATCTGGGAGTCATGCGGTATTTTTTGGGAGTTGAAGTCCAACAGAACTCAAAAGGCATTCATTTGAGTCAAAAGAAATACATTGGAGAAGTGCTGGATAAGTTTGGAATGGGGGGTTGTAATCCGGTCAACAATCCCATAGTGCCAGGAACGAAGCTGTCAAAGGACGAAGGAGGAGCTGAAGTAAACTAAACAACGTTCAAGCAACTAATTGGCAGTCTTATGTATCTGACTATCACCAGACCAGACATTACTTACAGTGTGTGTCTCTTAAGCAGGTTCATGGCGTGTCCTAGAGAAGCACACATGATGGCTGCCAAAAGAGTACTCAGGTATTTAAAAGGAACTCTGGAAATGGGAGTCTTCTACAGAAGAGGGGCAGAAAGCGGTTTGAAGGCCTATACCGATAGAGATTATGCTGGAGATTCAGATGGTGCAAGAAGTACATCTGGGTACGTGTTTCTTATGAGTGAAAGGGCGGTGGCATGGAGTTCTAAGAAACAATCAGTGGTAACACTTTCCACAACCGAAGCAGAATACATAGCTGCAGGGGCATGTGCATGCCAAGGAGTTTGGATGAGCAGGGTGCTTAGCAATTTCAGCCGATCTCAAAGTGAGTGTGTTACTATTCTGTGTGATAACAGCTCCTCAATTCAACTGGCAAAGAACCCAATACTTCATGGCAGAACAAAACACATTCATGTAAGGTTTCATTTTCTAAGAGATCTTACGAAAGAAGGGGCCATCAAACTGGTGTATTGCGGTACAGAGGATCAGGTTGCCAACGTCATGACAAAGCCATTGAAGCTTGAAGCCTTTGTGAAGATGAGAAGCTTACTTGGAGTTCGGGCAAAGGCTGAAGTAAACTAAAACGGTCATAACCGTTTAAGTTTAGGGGAGGAATTGTTGGACTTCATGTGCTGTTTTTGAAGCTGTTGAATAAATCCCTATTTTTCAGGACTAGCTGACTTCTTCAGCTAGAGGTTTTATTTTCTGTTTTTGAATAACCACGATTTCAGTGGAAGTAGTTAGGCAGATCTTTTGTTATCCTCTTTGTAAGCCTATTTAAGGCAGTAGCTTTTCAATCAATAAACGTGAATCATTCCCCCAAACTACTCCAATTCTTGTTTTTTCTTTGATACACCAACAATCTGGAGTTCAAAAGTATGTTCATCAAAGATCTTTGAAGCTATTATGATCGATCTTGAAATTTGATTTGTTTTGTTCGTTGAAACCATCACAGATCAGTTCGTGTAGAAAATTTGAGCATTCTGCAATTTTCAGAATTGAAAAAGACGCAGAAATCAAGGAGTTAAGTGAGTTGGAAGTCGACTCGCCGGCAAAACGATTTCGTCGGAATCTGCGTTTTTCACCGGAAAGTTCATCGGTGTTCATGTTTATCGACCAGTTCATGTTTATCGCTCAGAATGTTTTATCGCCCAAAGTTGAGCGATAAAAAAACTTGTCGCTCAGAAATTTCCTATCCCAACTCCTCGCTCAGTTTAACTCGCCCAGATCTTATCTTTCACTTATCGCCGGAAGTTTAGGCGATCAACTTTTTTTATCGCTTAACTCTTGATCGACAACTCGGTTATCGCCTAAGTTCTTTCCAAGAATTACTATTCATCGCCTAAAGATTACCGAGGAAATCTTGTCATCGACTAACCTTTGACCGATAATCTGTGTTGTCGTCTGAAACTTGTTACGCCGGAAAATCAAAGTGTTCGCCGGAGTAAACTTCAAGATTTGTTATCTTCGTATTTGGGCTGCATGATCGTAACTTTGTGATTGGAATAGGTTGTTTAGTGATCAAAGAACACGAAGAAACAGAAAAGAATTGTTTTGGACGTGAAAAGAAGAAGAAAATCGAATCTGCAATCGTGATCTGCTCGATGAAGTTGATGATGAACAGTAACTTAACGGAGTCCGTTTTGTCACACCTTAGGTCCTTTTTCCGTTAGGTATGACAGAGTTAGTTAGCCTATTCCGTTAGTTTGTTAGTTTTCATTACATTTTGAGTCCTTTTTCGTTAAGTCCCAGTTAGAGTCAGTTAGTGTTAACTTCTTAACGGTTTTGTTGTTTTTCAGTTAGTTTTATTATAATTTTAGTCCTCAGTTAGTGTTTTAGTTAAGTCTGTTAGTTAACTATTAGGAATTGTCATTTTCAGTCCCTGTAGTTTGTGTTTCAATTTCTGTCAAGTTTAGTCCCTTGAGTTTTAAGTTTAGATTTTTTTCATTTTTAGTCCCTTTAGTTTTAAGTTTTAGTTTTTGTCAGTTTTTGTCAGTTTTTGTCAGTTTTAGTCCTTGTTTTTGTCAGAGTGTTAGTATTTTTCACTTTTAGTCCTTATTGTTCGTGTTAGTTTTATTTTTGTCAGTTTTAGTCCCTATATTTTGTATTTTTTTCATTTTTAGTCATTTTTGTTCAATTTTAGTCTGTATTTTTTAATTTTTCATTTGTGTCGTTTTTAGTACTTGTTTTTCTTATTTTTTTCATTTTTGATATTTTTGAAAGAGATAACTTTGAAAAAAATGGCTTTTGAAACTGAAAGAAAATCTTTTGAAGAAAAATCGGTTGAGCTTTCAGGAAAGATTTCTGGTTTGGAAATACTTTTGGAAAGAGAAAGACGGAAATTTTAAGAAAAGAAAAAGTTCTTTTGAAAAAGAAAAAAAGAGCTTTGAAAAGAAAATTGTTGGAGTTTTCAACGAATTATCTAATAAAAGAAAGAGTTTGGAAAAAGACTTCGAAATTGAAAGAAAATATTTTGAGAATGAAATCTTATAACTTACAAGAAAGTTATCTGGCTTATCAACAGATATTATGAAAGAACAAAAGGTAAAATCGGATCTTCAAAAGAAATACGATTTGATTCTTGATGAGAAAAATGATTTGCTTAACAAAGTCAAAGAACTTGAAGACATAAATTTTAAGGTTGAATTATCTGAACAAGCTAGTCCCGATACTATTGTTCAGTCTCCATATGAGGATTCAACTGAGTATGTACTTTCATTTAAAATTGCTTCAAGTTCACTTAAAGCAAATGTTTCTGTCAAATCAAAAAGTTTTTCAACAGATCAGATTTGTCCTTCCAACCTATTCATTGATTCTGTTGATGGTTCAGATAATAATTTTTCTAAGCCTAAAGATAACAATATTTTTAAGAAAATGAAAATGGTTTGGAGAGCAAAAGGCTCAACTCCCGAGAAAGATGTGCCAAAGTCAACGGTTCCCACACCAAATGCCAAGAAGAACAATGCATTTCAAGGTAAATCTTTTGTCAAACCTGATTTGGTTTATTCTGTAAATCATTTAAGCAGGTTAGCATAAAAGAAAATTTGTTGTTCTTACTGTGGAACTAATGATTTTGTTCATAAAAATAATGTTCAATATTGGTACAGTACATATAGAATTTCTTCAAATAAAACTGCACCTAACAAACCAGGACCCAAGTTCCGTTGGGTACCAAAAGCTGCTTAATCTGTTTTGCAGGTTCATCATGTGTGGTACTGAATGTTTAAGTATAACAAACACATGAGTGGAAAACATAAGAGAAATTGTTCAAAATTTTGAAGAAGAGTATATGTGCTTTTAAGGGGGGGTATAAGAGATTTTAGCCTTCTGAGTAAATCAGCTCAGGACTCATACTTCAAAGTTTTTGAATTTTGAATACAACAGTTCTGAACTCGTTCTTCAAAGATAATTTAGCTTCTGAATAATTCAGTTCAGAACCCGTACTTCAAAGAGATTTTGACTTCTGATCATTTCAGATCAGATGTCGTTCTTCAAAGACTATGACTTCTGAATTTACTTCAATCCTGGTAATTCAGAACTCGTTTTAATGATTAAGGATATTTTGATCCACGTCTTGTTATTTGTGTAGATTTTGTCCACACAAAGATCTTTTGCACATGTTAAGGGGGAACTTATTTAATAATTGCGTCCTAAGTGTATCTATTTGTATGAAGTGTGGCCAAAGTAAAGGACAAGGGAAAGATGGGGGACTTTATTGCAATTGTTGAAAGATATAAAAGGAATGAAATCCCTAATTTCATTCATTTTGTGGAGGCTGCCATCGTGAAAGAAAAGAAGAGAGGAGAAATCTAGAGAGCATGGGCAAGAAGCTTGTTAGAGGATTGCTTGGGAAATCACCGTCTGCAAGTAAGACATTCATCCTCTAGTAATTTCATTTGTACGGATATGTGCTGATTTGAGAAAAGAAACCCTTGGAAATAGGTTGTGTGCTTTTCCTAAGGAGATTTGGGAAATTTGGATCATTAAGGAATGATAATGTCTTATAAATGTTATTAGTTGGTTAACAAGAGTTAGAATATTACTCTTCCCTAGTATTGGGTTGTTTTGGGGCGAAAATCTGAGTTTTTGGATCGAAAATGGAAGAAATTGGAGTTCACTGTTCGAACGTCCGAACGTCGCATCCGAATTTTGGCAGTTTCCGAACGAGTTAGTTTCCGAACGAGTTAGTTTCCGGATGGTGTCCGGATTGTGCTAGTTTCCGGATGCTGTCCGGATTGTGCTAGTTTCCGGATGGTGTCCGGGGTGTGCTAGTTTCCGGGTGGTGTCCGGATTGTGCTAGGATCCAGATAGTGCCCGGACTGTGATAGTTTCCGGATGGGCACCCGGATTGTGAGAGTTTTCGGACTAGCATCCAGACTGTTCCGATAACCGATTAGAGGGGGGTATCCGAGTGGTAAATATCCGGACAAGGGTGAATCCATATTATTGATGTTATCCGAATTATTAATTTATGGTAAACCGTTTGGCCTTTCATAGGTTTCGGTCGTTTCGAAGGCAGGACTCGACGTTAGACGAACTTATTGCTTCCAGGTGAATTCCCTTACACCTCTTTATGTGAAACGAAATGATTTAAATGTTTTATTAACTGATCATGATGTGATATGCGAGTATGATTCATTTGTAAATTGTTATAAATTCCTCACATGAAAGATACGCTTGAAAACGTTATATACGCATGTTGTGAACTGTTTTCTAAAGATAAGTGTATTGCTACATGTTTCTAGCCTTGCGTGGTATACTTATGTGGAGTCGGGTTGCACAGTGGGATTAATGTACCTTGGGATCTGACGATCCCTTGGGAGTTAAATCGTTGACCCTGTGTGCATGGAATCTGTTTCCTACGCATGAGGGAATGGGGAGTCTGCTTGGGCCCCGAAGGCGAGAGGGGAGTCTGCTTGGGCCCCGATCGTGGTTGGACTGGTTATGAATGTGGTTATGAACACTGTGCAAATACCCATGTATGATGTTGGATTATGATTGTTGGGCCTTATGGCGGATAAAGTAATGTTTTTATGCTTGAATTGTATAAACTGCTTTTCAGTGGGGATTCACTAGACCTCATGATCTAACCCTTGCTTTTCAAAACTAAAACCATTTTCAGGGAAGCACATTAGTGGTGCTTCATCTTAAGAAAAAAGGGAAGATATGAAGATTAGAGATGGAGGCGGTCTTGTGTAGAGCACTCTAGTTCTTAATCTAGTATTGTTTTAGTATATCTAGTTCTCGGTTGTGGAAGTTTGTTTCCGCTGCCAGTGTTGTAACCTCTGATTTGAGATGTAATGTATGTACTGGGACCCTTGTTTTGGGATATATTTTAAATAAAATGTATGTTATGGATTTTGGGTTGTTACAGCTTATCTGTTTTTTAATCATTCTATCATGATTTGAGGGGGAGCTCAAACATCGTTGAATGTAAGTATCTTCTGATCTTAATCTCAGATTGTTTGAAAGAAGAACGACTTTCAAGCACAAAAAATGTTTTACTTAAATGTTCAAACCACTTCTTTATTTTAAACAGATTTTATAAATTTAGAAGTGTGATTTTAAATGTTTTTCATATCGATTTCGGATTATAATTTCATTTCTGACCGTGTGTTTCTAAAGATTAATACTTGTGTATTATTTTTTCTATACTTTTAAGTATTCATACACACCGGTACATCTTCATATTGACTTTGTTATTACCATGTCTCAAAATGAAACAATTTTTCGATGGCAATACTCCCGTTTGTATTTCAATTTTGTTGAGCATCATATATTCTTTCAGCGTAAGAACTTAAACGTTTCATTCAAAGATTGTTTATATTTGTTCATATAAATAAAATTCAATTCTTTGATACCCTAACCACTTCATGATTATCTTACAAGATATTTGATCTGATTGAAACATTGTCAGATTCTCAAACAAGTCTTTCGAATTCATTTCATTCTTTTATTCTTGTTTTGAGAAATCTTCAAAGTTCAAATGCTCTATAAGAATATCAAAAGCATTCATTTTGTTGACAATGTATTTCATATGTTGAGATTCTTATTTGTTCAAGCTAAACTGTTGAACACATCATTTTAGGACAAAATTTCATAGGATTAGTGTGTGAGCTTAACATACTTCTATGGATTCACGTTAACCAGTGTTTCCTACCCAAGAAGTTATCCTTGAGTGATTGAGGGGTGAGGGGTCTACATCAAAGAGTGGGGGAGGAAGTTCATCCGGTTGAACAACCTCATAGTGTTGAGCGGTAAAATGTAAATGAGAGTTTGGTTAGAAGTGAGCGGATTAAAAACAGAAAGAGGGTGTGAGAACAGAGTTAAAAGAATAAGATAACTCTGCACCAACCATTTTCTGAGTCGGGCAGCCACATTACTGATTGGTTCACATTCTTTGGGGACCATCAGCCCATCCCAACTCTTGTTTTAACCCCACCAGCTACTCATTTCTTTCTCAACAAAGAAATGTTTCAATTTTTCTTGGGGACGCAACATATAATCTATCTAATTTTCATTCGGAAGATTTGGATATTGAAAAAAGAAGGAATTTTGCCCCACCTTTGCACTTCAATCATGCACATTGAGTCCGTGGAAAACTTGTTGCTGTCTCAACAACTTACACACTTTGAGCCTGATAAAGCATAAGTTGCTTCAATTATTTCTACACTTGCACATACACACAAGGAATATGTTTTCTTGTCATAAAGTTCATAGAAATTCCTTTGTGTTTTTCGATGATTGAATGGAAGCCCTGAGGGAGTGAACATCAAAAAGCTCCTTTCCAAAGTACATATGTTGTACTAAGTGGCTCCGTGCTACTTACAGACATTTTAACTGATGCATTTGTTGTTTCAGGGTTACCACATTCATTCTATCTGAATTTGAAAAGATTCGGATATATATCTTTTGGAATTTACGGTTATTCAGGTCAAAAGGAGGAGAATGTTGCTCTTGGTATTCAAAGACCGTGCTGAAATTGAAAAGAGTTTTGATGATCATGATGCTCACAATCATCAAAAAGGGGGAGAAATAACATACTGAAGAAAAGGGGGAGATATATCAATGAAAGATAAAGGGGGAGAAATAGCATACAAATGAAAAGGGAAGATAATTTGAATGATTCAATTTCAAGATAAAGAGAAGTTTTGTCAAAGTCAAGAAGCTCGAGATAACAAGATAAAGATGGTCCAAGATGATTCGAGAGAGAGATTAATGTTCAACGTTTGTTAAAGAGATGAATATACAAAGTTCAAGAATCGTTTAAAAAAGTTTGAGTTCAAAGCTTCAAAGTTTAAAGTTGCAAAGATCAAAGTTGCAAAGATCTGAAATTTGTGTTTCAAGACTTGATGAAAATTTGTTGAAGATTATATTCAAGGAGAATGACTTTACAAAGAGAAAGACGAAGACTTTTCAAGTTTGACTGAAGATTTTTCAAAGCTGAAAGTTTGAAGATTGTCAAAGCTTCAAAGTTTAAACCAGTCAGAGTTAAAGTTTTGAAGATCAAGAGCTGAAGATTGTTGTCATATTTTTTTAAAAATCTTGAATCCAAAGGGGTAGAATATTAGCGCACAAAATTGTATTCAAGATTTATGTTAAAGTAAATGTATTTGTAACGTCAAAGTAAAAGTCAAGGTAGTCAAAGTCATGTAAAGTCAAACTAGCATTAGTGTTTAATACTTTGTAATGTCTATGTATAAATAGGCTTGCTTAGTGTTTAAGGAAAGAAATCAAGGTTAGAAACTCATATTGTAATATCTAGAGAGAGAGATGAGAGAATTTCTAGAGAGAGAAAGTACATCATTCTTATGTATTTCTAGAATTCTCAAGATCAATGAATGATTTGATGATTACCTAATAGATCTGGTGTTTACAGGTTGGTTGGATGATAATCGAATGAGTGGTTGGATGATAATTGGATGGTGGATCGGTTCGGTTCGGTTCAATTCGGTTTTGGTCGGTTCTGGACTGTCATCCAAGAACCGACCGATCCAAACTGGATATTGATATTTTTGATCCCATCCAATCTAGATCGGCCGATTCTAATTAGATCGATCGGTTTTAATTGGATCGATTGACTTTTTTACACACCCCTACTTTCTTTTATATCTTTGTTAAGGGTTATTTTGTTAAACATTTGCCAGAAAAAAAACACATGGATAGAAAGGGGACTAGGTGCTTCCTAGCAACCCCTCAATATATAGTTATCTCAGCACTATTAGAAAAGTTGTATAAAAAGTTTAATAATAAAAACAAGGTCATAAGCCCTCAATAAAGGCTCAAACCCTACACATACGTAGGGATTAGAGGTGGCCAAAAGTCGGGTTCGGGCCGGGCTGGGCCGGGTCGGGGGACAACCCGGTTCTGCACAGTAACCGTGCGAACCGGGTCAGGTGAGAACCGGGTCGGGTCGGGCCGGGTTTAAACCGAAATCCCCTGACCCGTTTACTTGTATGTAGAACCGGTTTCGGGAAAACCGGGCCGGGCCGGGCCAAGAACCGGGTCGGAGTAGGGCCGGGGATTTTTTTGTTTTTTAACTGCTTTCTTTGTATAATAATTAATTACTAAACTTTAACAAAGAAAAATTGGATTGGAATCATTGGATAAGTAAAATACACTTTAAAATACGTTTTATTTATAATATATATATCACTAAAATACACTTTTACGTTTTATAATTTATATATAATTTTAAGTTACAAACTTACAAGTTACAATACATAAATTCTAAACATTCGAAGGTCCCGCTCCCGAACTTCCACTCCCATCACCCGGATAGTAATTGAATGGATTATAATTGAATGGATTGTATGGAGCGTAGTATGGATTTTGATTTGGATTGTAGTCTTCAAGAGTATTGTACTGCATCAGTCGTGTAATAGCCGTCTGATCGTCAAGGCGGTCGGTGTCTACATCTTCGTCATCTACGACACTACTAACATCAGAACTATCGGTTACGGACGGCGTACTTAGTAGTTCATCCGTGTCGTTTTCGAATAAGTTTTCTTCCACGCCTTCTATATCATCCTCCAGGTTCGTTCGATTTTGAATGCGGTCTTCTCCATCCAAGTAATCCTTCAGACATACGCAGCACTCCACCGATTTTGGGGTTAATTTTGTCCGACGCTCCGATATGATCCTGCCACTAAGAGAAAAGGCCGACTCCGAAGCTACAGTACTAGCTTGGATTGTTAGTACATCAAGTGCAATAGTGGCCATAATTGGGAAAGTTGATTGTTTACTTTTCCACCATTCTAATAAATCTAGGGATTCAACATCTACGACGTTTGTGAAGGATGTTGTTATAAAATTAGTACGTACGTATTGATTGAATTCACCCAAATTATCCCCATCATATCTAGCTTTTTTAGAAGATTCCATGACAACCGATTGCATTAAAGTTTGCATTAAGTCTTCTCGGTTTCGGCCACGACTGCTACTAGAACCCGGTGAAAACATTTGAGGTGTAGGGGTTTGTTGGCTTCCTCCCCCATAATTAACTCTATAAATTTCATATAATTGATGAAAATCAGTATTAAATTGTTGTATGCGTTTCCTTGAAAAGCTAGAATTTGTAAGAGAATCCAAACCAAACGATAAACATATTGCTTGTATTAAAACTTCGACACCCGTAACATTTAAAAACGGGTTTAATGCCGCGGCACAAAGAAAAGTGAAGGGGATCTTTTTAAAATATTTTACCAATTTTTCTTTCATTGGTTTCACCACGTCGTGAAAGTGCAAATCCTGTTCGTATTGAGCAATTTTACTTGCCAAAATATAAAGTTGATTTAAAAGTAAAGGGCTCGTTGGATAATAAACACCGGATAACATAGTTGTTGCAGTTTTAAAATCGCCCAAAATATCGTGAAAGCCATGAATCCTTGTCCAATCATGCTGAGTTATCGTGTTATCCGGGTAATGAATGTTATAAAATGCTTGAATATATTGTTGTTGTCTTAATAAATTATCCATCATTTTCCAAGTCGAATTCCATCGAACCGGCATATCGTGCGCCGGTCCCAAAGCTTTAAAACCGACTTGTTTGCAATAATCTCTATATAAGTTTTGCATTTTTTTATTTCTTGTGAAAATTCGGCGTAACATAAGCCTAAACTTAGTTAAAGGCTCATTAAGTTTACTTAAGCCGTCTTGAACGGCTAAGTTTATTATGTGTGCGCAACAACGTGTATGAAATAATTTTCCCTCTAAAATAGGGGATAAAGCCAAACGTAATCGGTCTACGCATGCCGTATTATTACTAGCATTATCAAACGAAATACTAATAACTTTATTTTTTAAATTATAATATTGAAGACATCTCATAATTATAGAAAACTGACGTTCACCCGAATGTGGCGAACCAAAGAGCTCAAACGTGATTACACGTTTGCATAATTGCCACGATCCCGGCACAATCCAATGTGCCGTTATGCATATATAAGAATTTGGCAATCCGCATGGTGCGCTCCATACATCACAAGTTAAAGAAAATTTGTTGGGTAAGTTTAAAAACATTTCTCGCATAATTTTTTGAACCTTATTCCAATATTTTAAAGCATCACGCTTAAGAGTTTGACGACTTACCGAACCATTGTAGCGTGGTTGGAACCCATTTTTGATCATGTTTGTAATGTGAGGATTGTCGAAATGTCCGAACGGCAACGCCATTTGAATGACACATTTCATTTGCATTTCTCGGGCGAGATCATTATCATACGACCATACTTGACCGGAATTGTCAAGTATGGGTTGAGTTGGATCGGGACCCGATTTCAACCTCTTGCATCTTTCCTCGAAGTGGCGCTTTAACGTGCTATTTGATTCGGGTTTTAGGAAATCTCCACATCGTTTGCATTGCGCCTTTTTTGTATCGTCGGAAAATTTTACCAAGTTGAAATTATCCCAAACCGGTGATTTTCGTGAATGATCGACAACAATGGTGTAATTTTGTTCGGCCATTTTTTTGATAGTAGAGACTAGAGACTAGAGACTAGAGTAGAGAGTAGAGAGTAGAGACTAGAGAATTGTATGCGTTTTTTGCGAGAAACGAATATAGCGAGAGCCGAGAAATGAGAATTGTATGTGTTTTTTGCGAGAAACGAATATAACGAGAGCCGAGAAATGAGAATTGTATGTGTTTTTTGCGAGAAACGAATATAACGAGAGCCGAGAAATTAGAATTGTAAGCGTTTTTTGCGTTTTGTAAGCAATTGTAAGGTGGTGATCACTCCATAACACCCCTAGTATTTATATGGGGTTTGGAGGGTGTTTTTTGAGGCAAAAAACGGTCAAAAGAGGCTTCCCAACGGTCATAAACGGTCACATAACGGCTATATTTTTTTGAAAAAAATCGGGTCGGGCCGGGTCGGGTCACGAACCGGTCCCGGGTCGGGCTGAGGAAAATCCTGCATACGCGAACCGGTCCCGGCTCTCGGGCTTGAAACCGGTTCTTGACCGGGTCGGGCCAGAACCGGTTCTTGGCCGGTTTCGGTTCGGGTCAGCCCGTCGGGTCGGGTCGGGTCGATTTGGCCACCTCTAGTAGGGATGGTCAAAAGTTGAGTTGATCATATTGAAGACATTTCAACAACCTAATTAAATATTTGTGGTTTAAAAATTTACAAATCAACCCAGGCCAACCTGTTTGGACTGGTTCGGCTGTGTTTTAAACAAAGTAAAAATAATATTGAAAACAAAAAAATAAAGAAATTTTTCTTTGATATACGATCAATCATTTAAGAGAATATACGAGTTCTCTTATGACAAAGGTTCATTAAACTTGTCAACTTAAAAACAATGAAAAGTAGTTCACTTACGAACATAGAAAGTACAAAAATTGATAGAACTTGTTCAATTATGAATAATGTATCATAAAACTTGCTCAATTGTGAGCAATGGAAAAGTTCACTTATTATGTTTTATGACTGCCATGAACCTGTTTCATAGGAGCTTGAATAACTGTCGACAGTAAATGGATGGGATAGACAAATACCGAAAACAAATTCATTCAAAAAAAACTATAATTTAAAACCACCCATAATTATCTTTGAGATAATTATGGAAAATATCAATTAATTTCAATTAAGAAAAATATGAGATAATTACGGAAAATATCAATTTAAAACCACCCATAATCATTATGGAAAATATCAATTAAATGGTTTTAAAAAAATAACAAATATACACCCCCAACATACAACAAACGTTAAACGTGGGATGAAATCAAATAATTAATTTGGTGAAATTTTATTGTCCCATTTGTGTTAACAAATTTAACACGAATCTCTTGATTAGCAAAAAGAAGAGGACATATATATATATATATATATAGAGAGAGAGAGAGAGAGAGAGACTCCTTAAAATGTAAACCTTGCATTTGTTCACTACTAAACGAAAGATTTTTACCTACGACCTTTTCCCTGGGAAATCTGTCGCTAAAGGGTTATTCGTCACAAAACCGTCACAAAAGTTGGTGGGTAATTTTTTGGTGGGTAATGCAAATTAGTGACAGATTACCCAGGGATTCACTGGGTGATCCACGAGTATTTTCCCGAAAAACATCGGATTTTACCGAACCATTGATATTTCCTGGGTGATCTCTGGGTAATACCGACGAAAAATTTCCTGGGTAAAATTTTTGTGGGTAAAAGTCATTTGTTGTGTAGTGGTTGTATACCTTACAAACCACAGTGTGCGAACAATGTGCATATACATATGTATATGCATACGTGCAACAATATACATATAATAGACATACATCATATGGGATAATGCATATATGCATCTCAGATTATGCATATATACACATTGGTTTGTAAGGAATGTAACAAATACATGGTTTGTATTTGATTTGTATCATATATATATATATAGGGGTGGTATTTTTTGCAAACCAGCGTATTTGTACAAACTCGTACAAACCATACCTAGCTTCATGATTTTGTAAATTTGGCTTCATGAATGTATATATATATATATATTGGCTTCATGAATATATAATTTGGCTTCATGAATATATCATTTGGCATTTTTAACTAATTTTTTTCGGTGAAGCCCTAAAATACCCTTATTTTTGTAAAAAAATTAGTTAAAATGCCAAATGATATATTCATGAAGCCAAATTATATATTCATGAAGCCAAAATATATATATATACATTCATGAAGCCAAAATTACAAAATCATGAAGCTAGGTATGGTTTGTACGAGTTTGTACAAATACAATGGTTTGCAAAAGATACCCAGCCTATATATATATATATATATATATATATATATATATATATATATATAGAGAGAGAGAGAGAGAGTGTGTGTCCCTCTTTTGTTAACCAGTCATTTAGTGTTAACCGTGTTAATTTTTTGGACCAATAGGATTAAGAGAATTTACTGGTTTGAATATATAGAGGGCGAATTTTGTAGGGGTATTTTAGGATTTTTGGAATATTAATTTATTAATGTTTATTTACTTTCTTAATTTCATGCACCAGATAATTATGGTAGTTATTAATGATAATATTCATCTTCCTAAAATCACTATTCTTGTTCGTATGATTATCTCAAAGTTCACGATTTCTTCATCTAAAACCCATGATTTATGTGCGATTTGACAACCTTTTCAGGTTTTTTTATGCAATCGATTATGGATTCCATTGAAGATGAACGTGTTGCATCTAATTTTTCTTCTTTAAATGTCAATCAACAATGATTTTGCAGAAGAAATTGAAAATCAAACTTTGATGAATGATAGAATTCATCATGTTCATGATGTTTTTACCCAGACAAGTGCAGATTTGCAGTCATGTGGGATTGAAGATGTTTGTTTTCAGTTTGTGGATGATTGTAACCGGCCATCATGCAGTAACGTCATAGAGATGTTCAATGATGAAGTTTATGTAGGTTCGTTTTTGCTATTTTAATTCGAATTATGGGTTTTGTTAGGCATTTTTTGAGTTAGGGTTTCTTGTTTTAGTGTTCGTTTTTGTTAATTATGATGTGCAGTATAATGATGAAGTAATGTTGAAGAGTGTTTGAATGATACATTTTTGGAATAATAATTCAAATTATGGTTTTTGTTATTCACAATCTATTTGTTTTGGTTGTATACATTTTTCGTGAAAATGATGTTTGATTTAGGGTTTGTTTTGGCCGTATACAGTTCGCGAAGATGATTTTTTTTATTTCATATATGCACATTAACAAAAGTGCATATATGCACATATAAATAATGTTCATCTTACATATCAAAAGAAGGTCATATATGCACATCTTACACATATGGTCATCAAATTACAATTTCATATATGCACATAAAGAAAAGTGCATATATGCACATATAAATCATTTCCATCTTACATATCAAAAGAAGTACATATATGCACATCTTACACATATGATCATCAACTTACAATTACATATATGCATATCAAAAGAGTGCATATATGCACATATAAACCAGGTTCATATTACATATCAAAGTTGTAATATGAACTAGGTTCAAAAGAGTGCATATATGCACATATAAACCAAGTTCATATAAACAAAGTTGATTGTGAAAACAAAAAATGGCTAATTTTGGATAATATCATATTCTAAAAATAATCTGATTTTGAATAATAAAAATGACTAATTTTAGATTATGAAACACAGTTTTGGAAGTAACATGAAACAAGGGTGGTTTCCTTTTCTATTAATTAGCCTTTTCTATTAATTAGTTTTTTCTATCAATTGACGTTTTTACCCCTGTGTATATATGAAGATCGTATACTCAACCGTGTCACCATTTAAAAATTTACAAAAAAAAAATTGTTTTAATCTAAGCCATTGATTTTCAAGATGAATGGTCTTTCTTTTGTTAACCACCCATTTAGTGTTAACCATGTTAAATTGTTAACCAATCTCAACCATAGATTATTCAGATCAACGGTTATAATTAAATAAATAATTATAATATTATTCAAAATTAAAAAAGAGAGGGTTGAAGTTTGTGCATAAGTGCAGATGGGCATTTTTGTCAAGAACAACAAAACTTAAAATTGGAATCCCCTAAATATCAGGCAAAGAATCTCAAAGTTTCTTAATCGAAATCCATCCATAAATGGATTTTAGTTCTAGTTATGTACACAAACAAATTTACGACCCCAACCACCGTTCGATCAAGAGCCACCATAACCCAACCTACTAACCACCCGCTTTTCCGGCAACAACCGCCACCGGATTCCCACTACTAGCCATCACGATAGCCTGTATCACCGCCACAACGTTTTTGCTCATTACCTACTTCTTGATCGCCATATGTTGCTACCCTTTAAGCCGATTCTTGATGGCACGAACCACCACCACCAAAGAACCACCGTCGGTCTACTTGACTCCCGCTTGGCAAATCACCGGACTTGACGAATCGTTAATCCGCGAGATTAGGGGTGTTAACGAGTCGAGCTTTTAACGAGCTACTCGAGCTCGAGCTCGTTTATCTCGAGCTCGAGCCTAATAGTTATCGAGCTCGAGTCGATCTCGAACACAAAATAAAGCTCGCTTAAGTTAACGAGTCGAGCTTTATAACACCGATGTTCGACTCGGCTCGTTTGAAAGCTCGATTAAGCTTATACGAGTCGAGTCGAGTCGAGTCGAGCCGAGCCATTCGAGCATACATTTTTTCGAGCCTAACATATTTATATATGTTTACAAATTATATAATCAAAATATAAAAATTATCGATCTTGATTACATAAACGAGTTAATCGATCTCAAATTCGAGCTTATAAACGAGCATCGAGCTCGAGCTCGAGCTCGAGCTCGACTTTGAAAAATTAATAGAGCTCGAGTCGAGCTCGAGCCAGGTAATATTTTTTTAAGCTCGGCTCGAATAATCTACTACTCGACTCGACTCGGCTCGTTAACACCCCTACGCGAGATACCCGTTTGTCTATATAGCCAAAGGGATTGTGAGAATCGAAGATTGTATAAATGGGTTGTTTGCTTGAACGAGTTTCAAGATTTGGATACGTTACGCGTTCTTCCGAATTGCAACCATGGTTTCCATTTGCTCTGTATCGACATTTGGCTTCGGTACAATCCCAACTGGCCCGATTTGCCGATTCAACATCTCGGGTACAGCACGGTATCCAACGGACACGACCATGCCAACTTCTTCGCCTCAAGATCCTCTGTTGTTCGCCCACGATAGCCCCACGAGTAGCATCTTCATGCGCATATATGCAAATTCATGTGCATATATTAGGGGTGTGCAAACGGTCGGGTCGGGCGGGTCGGGGCCGAAAACACCGAACCCGATCGGATATCGGGGTGGGGGGAGGCCACCCGAAAACCGACCGAAGTGCAAGTCGGATAATCGGGTTCGGGGCAAACGGGGTTCGGGTCGGGTCGGTCGGGTATTCGGGTTGGGCCTGGAAATTCCAGCCCAAAATTAGAACTGGTTTTTGACTTTTTAGGCTTTTTTGGAACATTTTTTTGGGCCTTTTTGGGATTTTTTGGGCTGTATAATACTAGTATAACTTTCCCCTCTTCTCATTTATATATATATATACATGCCTAAACTGTTTTTGACCAAATACATGCCTAAAGTTAGGATTAGGTATTTAGGATTTTAGGTTAGAATTTAGAAATGAAACAAAGTTAGAAGTAAGTTATAGTTATTTACTTATTTTAAATTTAGTAAAAAAAACAATTTTTTTAAAAGTTCGGATATTTCGGGTCGGATCGGGTGGGAAAACCCAGACCCAACCCGATCCAACTAACCCGGGGAAGAAATCGGATTCGGGTATTTCGGGTTTGCCATTTTTTGGTCTTGTTCGGGTTCGGACCGGATCGGGTTTTCGGACCGGATCGGGTTTGCACACCCCTAGCATATATGCACCAAGATATTCATATATCCAGACTTGTGTGTATGCATATATACAAAAGAGCTCATATGCAAATTCATGTGCATATATGCACCAATATATTCATATATCTAGACTTACATGTATGCATATATGCACAAGAGCTCATATGCAAATTCATGTGCATATATGCACCAAGATATGCAATTCTATGATGTGCATATATGCAGTTTTAAATCGTGCATATATGCAAAAAAAACGTGAAAAAAATATCTGAAACGTGAAGATGAAGATTATGTTTGAAAATGGGTTTTAGATGATTAAGATTATCATTAATAACTACCAAAAGTATCTTGTGCATGAAATTAGAAAACTAAATAACCATTAAATAATTAAAATTCTGAAATTCCTAAACTACTCTACCAAACCAGTAACTTATCTTAATTCCTATTGGTCCAAAAAAGTTAACACGGTTAATACTAAATGGATGGTTAACAAAAGAAGAGGACCCTATATATATATATAGGGTTGGGTTCACGTGAGACCAGCCTGTTTTCGTGAGACCACAAAATAACACTAAAACTTCACAACGATTCATTGTGAAGGTAAGTAAAACAGCGAACCTTCACAGTAAAAACACTGTGAAGGTTTACCTTCACAATACCTTCACAATCTTTTACTGTGAAGGTTTAGTGTTATTTTTTTATCTCACGGGTCTCATGAAAATGACTTGGTCTCACATGATCTCAAGTCTATATATATACGATGATATGTGGTCCATGGGGGTAATGATAGATGAATAGTAAATTATTTATTATTATTCGTTAAGAAATTACCTTTTTCATATTTAATACTACAAAACAACGGGAGAAGGAAAAGATATATTAGGTAATGGAAAAGTAATTGAAATCGAATAACTCATCTGAATACAATGAGATTCGGGTTGAACGGTTTTAAGTTATTTGGTTCTTAGGTTAAACGGTTCGGTTAATTAAATTAGAATTCTTATATTGCTTGATTTTTGGTTAATCTTTTCTCATTCGGTTAAAGCTGAATTAACCGAATAAGATGTTCTACTTATATATTTTTTTATTTCATTTTTATAGACAATAAAATCAAATACATGTATACTATTATTATATTACCAAATTTATGGCTATATAATGTATTTGTTTGATGGTAGATAATGTTTTTTGTTTGATTATGTTTTTGCTAAATATAATTTATCACGTGAAAAATAATGTATGATACGGATACCACTATATATTATATGCAACAGACATTGAATTTAAAATAATTATTAGAGCAAATGTCCAAAAAAATGAACTCTTATTTGATTTAGTTACGAGTTAGTTTTATAAAAGTTGAAAATCAATTAACCCGAATCAAATAAACCAAAAACCGATTTAAAAGACCAGATAACAACTCTAATATGAGGTAGTGTTCAATTATGAGTAATGAATCTCCTTATATGATGGATCAATTAGAAAGAAGAAATATATGAAATAATAGTTTTTCTAATATAATAGATTTCCTTATAAAACAAATTAAATGTTTGATGAATGGTCAACAACACAAATTACTAAATTATCTTTATAGATTTAATTAAAATATAAAAATAACCAAATCAAAAGAATGGACGAGAATATATCTTATAAATCTCACAATTATATTGCATGCACCTATGAATCAATGGCTCCTCGTTCCTTTTTCCTCTCTACTCTCTTGATCTTCTCCATATCTTTCCATAAAATCACCGCCGTGGACTACCAAGTGACCAACGATGTGCCAACCACTACCGGCGGCATGCGTTTCACTAATGAAATCGGGGTTTGCTACACAAAGGAAATAATGGGTACGATTACCAACTTCTTATGGTTCGGCATCTTTCAGCAATATGATCCCTCTGATCGAAAGCCAATAGATTTAGTGAACCTTTACATTAAAGAAACCGATTTCCCCATATCCGTCACTTGGGGCAACAACAATATGAATATTAGTTCCACTCATTTAGCAGAGTTCAATGGGGACGTCAAAAGGGAATTCACGTCAATTATGTACCATGAAATGACCCACGTTTTTCAGTGGACTGGTGGGGGTAAGGCGCCTCCTGGGTTGATAGAAGGGATTGCAGATTATACAAAGTTACAAGCAAACCTCCAGCAACCCGACTTTGCAAAACCGGGTGAGGGGGATTTTTGGCACCAAGGGTATGATGTCACTGCTAGATTTCTCGAGTATTGTGATGGGATCACCCCCGGGTTCGTGGCACAACTTAATAAGATGATGAGAGTTACTTTTGAATTTAACTATTTTCAAATCTTGACCGGGAAGCCGGTTTATCAATTGTGGTTGGATTACAAGATTAAATACGGATATCCTTGTTGTAAGAACTGAATTTGATGATTATATGAAAATTAGAAAAGGTTACTATTGTTTTGCAAATTATGTTTAAAAGTTATGTATTCTAATTGTACATTTGAAAAAGAAAATATAGTGTTTGACTTCTAAATATATTTCAATAAGTTAATGGTAAAAAAAATTGTTATTAAAAAAATAAAACTGCTCAGTTAGGCGGTGTTTGGGATTGCGTCAGAGAAATCACGTCTGAAAATCACGTTTCAAATCACGTTTCAAAATCGCGTTTTGGAAAAGTAGGTCTCCACCTACTTCTCAAAAAATCGCGTTTCAACCAAAAACTCCGGTGACAAAACGCGATAAGGAGTTTATCCAAACACTCACCTCGTGATTTCTCCGGTGACAAGACGCGATAAGGAGATAAGCACCCTCAAAACGGAATCTCAAACACCCTCTTAGTACATATGAATGCAATATGTTATATATTTCATTAAATACTTATTAATGCACATTAATATTTTATTAAGTATGTTTTTTTATAATTTCTCTAATTCAAAAAGTAAAATCTTAAATGATTTTACTTGAATAGTTTTTCCATTTTTAAGGCTTAATATTTAATTAACTATGATACTATTAAAATATCCAATAAATTTAGAGTAAATTACGTTTTTCGTCCCTGTGATTTGCTAAAAATTTCGGATTTCGTCGTTGTAGTTTTGAAATTTCGGTTTTCATCTCTATGGTTTGCAATTCGTTTCTATTTTCGTCCCTGAGACCAAAACACTACTTTTAAGCATGAAGGACTAAAATAGAAATGAATTATAAACCATAGGGATGAAAATAGCAATAAAATTTAAATTATAAGGACGAAAAAGGTGATGAAATGTAAACCATAGGAATGAAAATCGCAATTTCAAAACCATAAGGACAAAAAAAGAAACTTTCAACAAACCACGGGGACTAAATATGTAATTTACTCATAAATTTAATATCACAACAATTTTTTTTATAGAAGCTAGTTTACTGTGACTGGAACAATTAGATTTCCAACAAATATTATATTCTTTTAATTATAAACTGGTATGACAAACATGAGGATGAGGTCCTTACTCCTTCGTACTACATGCATGATATAAATAACACATATATATTTAATGAAATACTAACGAGATCACTTTTTAATGTACACCAACACTAACACTAACATTGTCAATCAGGTTGTAGCGCAGTGGTTGATCGCCCTGAGTGATGTGGTGGAATATCCCATCTATCCAGGGTTTGATTCCAGGCGTCCTCAACATTGATAAGACATCTTTAAGTTTCAAAATTGTCAGGGATTAGTCCGGGCTATGCCTGGATACTCTTTCCCAAAAAAAACACTAACACTAACACTAACGAAAGTCCACTAAAAATATCATCATATATTCATATGCAAATACCTTCTCACCTTTTAAACAACCTTGTTGAGCACTAGTTGAATATACATTTATGAATATTCATCGTTGGTTGCAGTTGTCTATTTCCCGTAGCCTATTTCAGTTCGGTTTGTAGGTTGTGGTCTCGGTCGTCGGTGTAAACTATCACTAGCTTTCTGGTTTGTCTCTTGCAAACTGCAACTAGCTATTTGTTTTGTTTTTTGAGATGTTTTGGTCGTGACTTTGTAGCTACTGTTTTTGTTGGTGGTTCTTTAATAAAAGAGTAAATTACATAAATGGTCCCTATGGTTTGGTTCCAAATCTGGATTTGGTCCCTATTTCAAAATAAGTACACCAGACGTCCATATGGTCGCTATTTTGTTTCACGCCAGGTCCCTTGCACTAACACCGTCTATTTCCTCTCCGTTAGCACCCTCACGTGCTAGGCACGTGAGGGGTAAAAATGTCATTTTATATTTTTATTCTATTTTACAATTTTTTTTTCAATAATGAATAAACTCTTAAATATTTTTCAGTTTTTATCACATTATACAAACAAATTAAAGAACAAACTAGATTCATTATCATTACTATGATTGCTTACAACTCGTGTTTTTTTTAAATCAAAGGAATAACAAAAACCCTAACTCAAACACTGAAATCTGAATCGAGATTAAATCTGTTGATCTGAAAACCCTAATTCATCCACATGAACCCGATTTTTAATTTTATTCAAAAGTGGTCTCACAGCACCATCCCTCTCGTTTCAATTGTCCTAAATCTTAAAGCATCCAGTAGCAGAGGTACCACCATTGATGTCTCTACAACGAGCTTCTTGTTATTATCATGAATTGGTAGATTCAAAAGGGTGGTTAGAGAGAGAGTTGGATCACAAACCACAGAGACGAAAATCTGGTGGGATTTTTCTGAAATATGTTTCACCCAGAAACCATTATCACCAAAACCAAGTTAGAACCCAAGAACACCAAAGCTTGGTAGATTCAAGAGGGATCTGTAACAAACCGTGTCACAAACCACAGAGACGAAGGCGTCGATTCTTTCTTCCAGATGTGTGTGTTTGTGTATGGGTGAACCACAAGGGGGAAGGCGTCTGTGTTTGCATCTCAAATCTGGGTTGCTACAGGAACAGGAAGAGAAGGGAGAAAGGAGCACCACCGGAGGTAGGCGGCCTGGCGTCAGAGATGGAGGCGGTGCCGTAGAGGTAGGCGACAGAGATGGAGCTCCATTCCGCCGGCGATCTAGGTTTCGAAGATGGAGCTCGATTACTTGTGGTTTGCAAATTTTGGGTTTAAAGATCTGAGATGATAAACCAAATCCAGATTTTGAGTTAATTACATATTTGGTCCTTATGGTTAGAAAAAATGGTAAAATAAAATAAAAAGATAAAATGACGTTTTTACCCCTCACGTGCCAGACATGTGAGGGTGCTAACGGAGAGAAAATAGATGGTGTTAGTGTCAGGGACCCGGCATGAAACAAAATGACAACCACAGGGACGTCTGGTGTACTTATTTAAAATAGGGACCAAATCTAGATTTGGACCAAACCATAGGGACCATTTATGTAATTTACTCTTAATAAAATAATTGCTTTCCAAAAAAAACTAGTTGAATATTCAAGGTGGCAAATATTGTGTTTCTAACTTGTACTCTCTTATTAATATCAAGTTTCAATTTATAATTAAATATTAAATGCTCCTTTAAAAAATAATTAAATATTAATTGTGTTTGATAATTATTTTATTTTATTTTTAGATTTCAAAGAGACTCATGATTCATTGGTATTATACACAACAACTTGAAGAAGTAAGAGATAACACAAGTCATAATTAAAAAATATAAAAAAAATATTGCTTTTAATAAATGATTCACTCCTCAAAAAGTTATTGCAATAAATTTGCAAATATGGAAAAATCTCATATTTCCTTCCTCATTTTCTTCATATTAAATCATGGTTATTGAAACAAATTAATTTTTTTTTTACTTAAACCAAATCTCTATTTGACTATTTCTTTCATTGTAGAGTAGTTGTTGAAGATGCTTTTACCTATCTCAAATAATAAAATTTAAAATTTATATAAGCGAATACATAAATGTGCTCCACCTTCAACTAGGCATGATCTCATGTGAGAAGTGTCATTTTTGATAAAAAGTGTGAGAAGTACTTTTAAACCGTTGATCTCTTTTAATCAAATACCCTCCAATGAATTGCAGCTTAAAAATGAATTGATCTGGTGCATCTCATCCCAATGTTCGTCCATTTCTCATCCAACGGTTGATAACCACTTCTTACGCTTTTCACCAAATTTGGCACTTCTCATCGGAACCCCAGCTTTTTCAACTATTAGGAAATTATGTTTAACTTTGGGCTTTTTCCTTCAAATATCCCTCCCTATGGTCTTTACAACCTTGATCAGTTTCTAAGATTCTGTAGCAAAGTTTGGTTGAGAACAATGTTCGATGATACTTGATGACCATTTGAACTTTGATAGGAACTTGGTGATCTTAGTTTCAAGTGATGACAGTGTCGGAGCGAATATACTTGAAAGGTGTTTTCTTCTTCGAGTGTGGAAAGCTATTTACTTCATTATGTTTTATCACAGGAAAATACACTGATAAAAACGATTTGATGACAATTTATTCTTTACACTTTCATGTGTCCACCGGCACTAAAAGAAAAGACACTTTTACCGGTGGGTTTCAAAAATCGTCGGTAAAAGAAACTACTACCGACAACTTAGAGCCGGTAAAAGTTGAACTTTTTGCCGAAGGAAACTGTTACCAGTAAAGGTAAACTTTTATCGGAGGCTTTCTTCTAAGCCGTCGGTAAGAGTTACTTTTACCAACGCACTTCCCAAACTCGCCGGTAAATGTTTGACTAGAAAGTCAAAGAAAGCTTTTCCCAACGGGAAATATTATGCTTGCAAAACTTCTTAGGCATCGAGAAAAGGATTTTATATGATTAGCGTTTACCGGGTGAATTGTTGCATACGAAACCGATTTGGTGGACTAAAATTTTACCCGGTAAGTAAGTGATAGTGTTAAATTTTACTTGTAAGCGCTTACCCGGGTAAGCGTTTGGTAAACGGGCCCTTAAACCACAAGGGTTGTGGCGTAGTGGTTAAGACCCTGGGGGATGTGGTGGAATATCTCATCTGGCTATGGTTCGAATCCAGCTTTAATCAGGAATGATGTCTTACAGTCATAATTTACCAAGGCATAGCTTATGACACCCTTCCCAAACAAAAAAAACGGCCACTTAGTCGATTAAGTACATGCTTATACAAAGGATTCAAAAAGCTTAATAAAAATTGAGTCTAGTTCTGATGAACCCAAACTTAACCTTGAATCGATTTCAATCTCAAACTAGCAAATTATTCGATAAAGTTCGGCTTGGCATGCGTACATGCAAATTGGTATGCTAGAGCCAGTTGATTAGCAGCTCATAAATCATAAGCTTAATCACATTATGGAATCAGAAAAATGTACCCAATTTAACAAAACAACATAAACTGATCAAACCATTAGAAGCCACACTAATAGCATATAATTCGACAAAGGAATTCATCTATAGTTGATCATACTTGGGGTATTATTTGTTACTGTATTATGATTTGATGAAAACCCAGATGTAATTGTCTTGAAGTAAAATCATACGTGTTAAGTATAAAACAAAAACACAAACTATCCGAGTATATGAAAGAGGAATTCGGAACTAGCCTCTGCGGAATTTCATCGAACAGTTGGCGTACAACAAACACACATCAAGCCCCACCACATATCTCCTTCAGCTTACTCGCCGCCGTTTGATCCACCGTATACTGAAACAAATTTCAAAAACAACAACTAATTTAACATGATGAATGTTCAGAAAATAGGGGAAATGAACGAAAACTGACCTTATTAAGCACCCAAAGAGAGTGATTGTAAGCGCGAAGGAAGAGCTCGTCTAGGGCTGCAGAGTCATTGGCATCTACCTCTCTGTAATTGACGAAGTTTTCTCGTGCGTATTTGGCGTAGTAAGGCCTGGAGTCCGCCGGAAGACGTCTCACCAACCGGAGGACCTCACCGTAAATTCTTAAGGCTCTCTGCATCTCAGATCCGGCGTGCAAGAGCTGTCACACAATTTCGGGTAAATGAGCCTGAAGTGTCTTTTGGGCCTGCTAATTAGAAACGGACTCAACTCGGATTGGGCGGCCCATATACAAAGAATGAATTACTGAAGTCTCCTTTTCAAATGAATTTAAGTAACTTATTGTTTTCTTTTGAAGTATATAATATTTATATAAGTCAAATTAAACAAATAAATTTACAGACCTTCCTCACCTTTGGTGAGGTTTAAACTCATAATCTACTACAAGACCAATGGCTCTGATACTGCTAGGCTAAAGATCCTTTGATTTAAGGAATTTATTTTGATTATGAAGATAAAACATGGAAAAAAAATTGACCAAGAAACGAAAAGATTAGATTAATGATCAAGAGCAGTACAACAGGACATCAAGTCCTCGTCCAACAAATCAGGAGAGCTGATCCCCAAGACAGGATAACAAAGAACTGAGATCGCCTAGCTAGGTTATGAGCAACCTCATTTCTACTTCTCCTACCAAATTTAACCTTAAAAGACGACACATCATCTAAAATTGTTTTACAAGCATTAACAATGTCCCCAAACTCTGTGCAATCCTCCTCTCCATGTGTTAGTGCATTGACTAAGGTTTGGGAATCGGTTTCGAATATGACATTCTCGTGCCCCATGTCCCGAACCCACACCAACGCCTCAAACAAGGCGATTGACTCGCATTCCTTTACATCCGGGATTCCTTGTCGTTGAGCCATCCGATAAGCAATAAATCTCCCGTCGCCATCCCGAAGCACCATCCCTGATCCCATTGCACGTCTATCATCAAAAACAGCAGCATCGCTATTACATTTTAAGAATGGATCCGGTGGCGGATGCCACCGGTTACATGTCACTCGTCCATGTTGGTGTTGCGTTTGAGATCTCCATGCGTGCCCTCTTCCAATCTTCAACTGTTTCCAAACAGCAAGCCACGACCACCGGGGGGGGCTTAGCAATCTGCTGCCAAACTCGTTGATTTCTCTCTCGACAGATACTCCATAAAACAACAGCTATCTTTTCTTTAACATGATCACTAGCCAACCCCATCATTTTGAAGAACCAATCTTTAAAAGATATAGCATCCATAGTGGTACGATGTGTTTCCGAGCGAAGCCCAACCTGCGTCCAACAATCCTTGGCAAAAGAGCATGTAAGGAACACATGCCAAGTATCCTCTACCGGACCTGCACAACACCCACAACTTCCAGAGACCATAACCCCTCGAATCTGCAGGGCATCCCTAGTAGGAAGAGCTCCTCTCACCGCCTGCCAAACAAAAGTTTTGATCTTCGACGAAACCTAAAGACGCCATATACTTTTCCAGTCCCCATGGTCCCGTAGGTGAGACTTATTCATCATATTATCCATAACCAACCGGTACGCATATCGCACTGTGTAATCACCGTGTCTACTATGGTGCCAAATACGAATATCTTTTATCCTTCTCGGCCATAATGGAATCCTAGAAATGGCCTCAACATCGCAAGACATGAACATATCCAACAACTTATCAACATCCCACCGTGCACCACTAGGATCGAGTAAATAACACACTTTTACTCGGTGGCTACCCACCGGTCTTACCGTCTCTATGTATCGGTTACTCATATCCCGCAACCATGGTTCCTCCCACACATCGATATCTTTGCCATCCCCGACCCGCCACCTATATCCACCTATTACCACCTCTCGAGAACTCCAGATGCTACGCCAAATATAACTCGGGTTGCTTCCAAAGTCCGAGTTTACAAAATCCCCACGAGGAAAGTATTTTTCTTTGTAGATTCTTGTGACTAGTGCATCCGGGTTGGTGAAAAGCTTCCAACCTTGTTTCCCAAGCATGGCAAGATTAAACCCATGAAAATCTCTAAACCCCATCCCACCAAATTCTTTCTGCATACTCATTTTCTCCCACCGCAACCAATTAATTCCTTTCCCCCACTTCGTTTTGAACCCCATCAAAACGAATTTATCATGCGTTCTATTTCCTCGGCTAAAGTGGTTGGTAATAGAAACACATTGAAGCAATATACCGGGATAGCTTGCGCCACAACTTTAATCAGAATTTCCCGACCACCTCTCGAAAGAGGCTTGTTCCTCCAAGTTTGAATACGACGCCAAGTACGATCCTTGAGGCCATTAAAGATGTTTTTTTTGTTTCTTCCCACCAAGGAAGGCAAACCGAGATACCGTCCAGTATCCAAAGGATTATTTACATCCAAAATTGCCGAAATACCTTCCTGTAACCTCAGGTGAGTGTTTTTGCTAAAACATATACCAGATTTTTGAAAGTTTATAGATTGTCCCGAGGCAGCCGCAAAAAACTCATGTATTCGTTTCACCCGTCTAGCCTCCACTATGTTGGCTCTGAAAAAGAGAAAACTATCGCCGGCAAACAGAAGGTGAGATATGGATGGAGCTCCTCGACAGATACGGGCCCTGTGGATTTGCCCATCCAAAACAGCCTTTCTAAGCAAAGCCGATAGACCCTCAGTACATAAGATGAAAAGGTAAGGAGATAGTGGACAACCTTGTCGTAAGCCACGACCGGGGTTAATCGGACCTACAAGGATATCGTTTACTACCACTTGATAAGAAACCGACGTCACACACATGATCATCCAGGAAACCCATACACTGCTAAAACCCAGCTTCACAAGAACAACTTCAAGGTACCTCCAATTAACTCGATCATAAGCTTTAGAGATGTCTATTTTCAAGGCTGTAACTCCTTCCCTTGCCTTATACTTGGTTTTCATATTATGAAGGACCTCAAAAGCAATCATCACATTATCAATAATTGATCGTCCTTTGACAAAAGCCGATTGCTCAACCCCAATAATTCTATCCATCAAAGGACGGAGTCTATTGGCCAGGACTTTTGCAAGAATCCTATACAGAACGTTACATAAGGAAATCGGCCTTAACTCTCGCATCGAACGAGGGAAATCAACCTTTGGAATCAGAACTATGTTGGTTTCATTAACAACACTTGGGAGCCTCGCCTCCGACAGCCACTTGCAGCAAGTATTAAACACATCATATCCTATGAGAGGCCATAAATGTTGATAAAAACCCGGATTGTACCCATCTGGGCCCGGGGATTTATCCGGGTTCATTTCGAACAAAGCTCGACGGAATTCTTCAATGGTAAAAGGAGCAACTAACCTTGCATTTTCCGTCTCAGAGATCACCGGTGCCATGACCTCAATCACCGGGCGGATTGTACTATTGCCTCCCGCAAACAACTTCTCAAAATAAATTTGAACTGTTTGTTGTATTCCTTCCTAATCAGTAACTTGCCTACCATCATCATCAAGGAGTTGCTCTATGTTCTTTTTCCGTCTTCGTCCATTCGCCACAAAGTGGAAATATTTAGTGTTGAGATCCCCATCCTTTAACCAAAATTGTTTAGCTCTCTGTTTCCAAAAATCCTCTTCTTGTTGCATGACCTCCAACAGCTTTTGTTTACACTTATCAAACTCTTGAACATCTCGTGGATTGTCACTGGGCCTCAATCTCTCCATCCTTTGTTGGACCGTATTCATTTCCCTCCGGTAATGCATGGCTAACTCCTTGCCCCATTTATTCAGGTCCTTAGAGCACACCTCTAACCGAGAGAGAAGTGCCTGCCCGAATGTCTCCCGCCACCGTTTTTCAACCATCGGTTTCAAAGTGTCTTCCATCAACCACTTGTTCTCAAAACGAAAAACATAAAACATGGAAATTTTGTTCTATCTTTTCACCTCTTTTTTTATTTATTTTTTGATTTTTTGTGGTTTTCAATTGTGAATCGATTGATATATAAATTCAAGATTAATTGGTTGACCAAAGATTTGGAACAAAAAATGTTAAAAAAAATTATATTCATGTTTGCAAAACAATGTTCTTTTCTTCATCTGATTATCTATTTATACTATTCAAGATTAAATCAATAAATTATAAAATTATAATGAATTGACTGATACAGAATTGTGGATTAAGGCGTTTCTAAACCTATAACATTTTTATGTCATACTAGTGTTCTTCATCGTGCGTTGCGCGATGATTAAAATTTACTTTAAAATGTATTATTGATAATTAGTCGCGTATACTTTTTTTATTCAATTCAGTTTTTAAAGATTGGCCTCATAACTATTTATTAATATGATTATGAAATATGTTGGACATGACATTCCAAACAATACATCTTATTTGATTTTCTCGTGGAAGGATGGGAGCAACCTTTATGCCTCTCATATGGATTCATTCCTGTTCCGAAATATGTCAGTTAATTAGTATATAATGTGTTGGTGCAAGTGTACCCAGCTTTAATATTGTGATATATTTTTGGTACACATAAAATCACATCTCCATATTTATTTTGATGATTACAAAACACACCGCATTCTTTGTTATCTAATATTTTATCTGAGTGTGCAGCATTTAAATAATCTCGATAATTTTATCTGAAGAAACCAAGACTGAAGACTTTCGTCGTTTTATTTTTAAAATGATAAATCACCCTAAAATAATATACCACTTGGATATTTCTAAAAACCCAATTTTAATTAATTAAGGTTTATTGAGAAGATCCAGCAGATTGGTTGCGTCTTGGAGAAGTTACCTATTTCTGACGCCGGCATACCGCGAAGGTTCAGGCGGTATACCGCGGCGGCTTACTGCACCTCTGATTGATTGAAAGGCTTTTTGTCTGGGCGGTATACCGCGGTGTTTAGCCGGTATACCGCGGGTACAGTCTGCACGGTATACCGCGATGTTTAGCCGGTATACCGCGGGTACAAGTTTACGTTGGTTTTGCAGGGTTGACCTTCTCTTCTGACAAGTACCTTTTCCTCTGCACGGTATACCGCGAGAGTTAGCCGGTATACCGCGAAAGCCTCAGGCCATGTTGCTCATCCAGTATAAATACATGCAAGCACCAGCCTTCAATGCTACAATTTTCACAATAACTCTCCCTGCATTTGATAAAGACTCTGCAGCATCTTCTCTTGATATTTAAACTGTTAAAATTATAAAACACGTTTTTGAGTAAGAAATCTTGAGTTGATAGCAGATTAAAATCTCTCGATTAGTTGAATCAGCAACACAACTCAAGTGATCAAACTCTCTAAAAATATCCAAGTGATAAACCTTATTCAAGAGTGATTATTCATATTAAAATTATACCCTCTTGTAAGTTTTTGAATAGAGTGAGTGATCCACATAAATCTCTCAAAGTAGAGTGATTCGCGTTTGTTGTACTAAGGTTTGTGTTCTACCGTAAAGAACACGTTTTCGTATTGGATCTCCGAGAAGTGTTATTTTCTCGAGGTGGACTAGCCAACTTTGTGTTTGGTGAACCACTTTAAAAATATCGTTGTCAAGTATTTTCTTTCCCTTATCTATTTACATTTCCGCTGTGCTTTTAAATTATATCTGTTTATATAAATTGCTTTGCATTTATATTTATTTATATAATATCTGTGTATCTGTTTGTATTTACATTCTTCTGTATTATTCCGTACTTACTCCGTATTTATTTATAAAAAGAATTTTTTGAAAGTAAAAGTTTTAAATACAACCTTACCCCCCCCCCCTAGGTTGTCCAACATAATGTATGCTATCATATGTCTTGAAAAGTTACATGTAACATTTGATATATAAAGATTTTTTTATAAATACGTGAACATATATGCATAATAGTACATATTATACCGAGATACTTTGAAAAAAATCATCTTTTAACATATTCGAATGAGTGACCGCAAGTTGTTCGAACCAATATAGTTTTACACATAATTCAAAATTATGGTTACAGTTACTTAAAACCTTGATTTCTCAAACGAAACACTAAAAACATTTATTTAGTAAATAGCAAATCAAGAAACAAAACAAATAAATGTGGATGACTACGCGAGTTACAATGTTATATTATAAAAATAATACCCAAATGTTATGTTAGGTTGTAGATGAATTGTGTGAAAGAAATTCTTGCAAAAAAGTCAAAATGTTATATTGAGATAGGAGAATTATATAACATGATTAGGTTTATTTGATGATGAGCTTTCATGTTCTTGGACATATTTCGAGATTTCCACAATTTATTTAGACAGTAAATTGTTTTTTTATTTTAATTGTGTTATATCTACAAAAATAAGTGTAAAAAATCGACTGAACATTAAATATTCTAACGATAAACAAAAGGTTATTTATCACAAACCCCCACATTGAAAGTTATTTTATAGATTATAATTATTCTACAAAAAATAAAAATAAATAATATATTATAACTACTTATTTTTAAGGAACATTACTTCAAGTTTCTCCTTCTAGAAGGAACTTTTACCCACTAAAATTATTGCACATGGTGAAAAAGTGTGTGAACAAACCAAAAATTAGTGAACTGCAAGGAGTGATTCCGAGACACTTTGGAATCGGATGTGTTTAGTCCAACAATCACTCACAAAGAGATTTCTCTGTCTTAGGAGTGATTGCGAAAGAATTTCCATTAACCATCATTCCAATATTATCTTACGTAAGAAAAAAGGGAACATGGAAGGAAAAAAAGGAGAAGACACAAGAATAAAAAAAACAGTCCTATCAAACCAAAAACACGTCTTTCAATGTTTCAGTCATGATTTCGATTCTACCTCTTAATCGAACGCCTCTGTGATACAACTCTTCCCCCCAACGACTATTTCATTTGTCGACTCTCCAATTACAACTATGTAGAAAAATATGTATTTATTATGTAGCTCTCCAATTCCATGGTAGAAAAATATTATATGGAGATTGTCTCCAAGAAATGTATTTATTGAGAAGTAAATGAAAATTAATTGTTAGGTAGCTTGAGAGTAAGGAAGAGAAAGCCAAGAGGTTATTTGAGAGTAATGAGAAGTTTTTTAACTAAAAAAATTCAAAATTATGATAAAATAGAAAAACGTGAATGAAGGCTTCTCATGATGCCACCTAAGCACCTCTATGTTTTGCTTTTATATATATATAGATATAGATATAGATATAGATATAGATTAATAAACACAATTTTTATAATGTATTAATAGAGACAATGTTATCATGTATTTGAATCGTATTTATTCGTTAATTATTAATTTTGTTTTATGAAAGTCAAACATGTGAAGTTTCTGAAAATTAATATCTATGCAATAATAGCTTGTAATATTTAAAAGATTCTACTCACAACATATAAATTTTAGGAAAAAGTCTAGAAAAACTCAATGGACTTTCCTGTTTGAAATGGTTAAGTCATTGGATAATTTTTTAGAACAAATAAACTATTGGACTTGTTAAAACTCATTAATTAAATCCTTAGACTTTACAAACACATCAATTACATCCTTATTAACTTAAATTGTAACCCGCAACCTATACGATAGGTAAAAGTATAAATTAGAAGGAAAAACAAAAAACCCTTAACTAATTGAACGCCACTTGTCTCCCTCAAACCATAGGCTCATCGCTCCCCTCTCCTCACGCCAGACCCGTTGTACCCCGTCGCCACCGCCGTACACCACAATCCCCGTCGCCACCGTCGTACCCCGTCACTACCAGTACCGTTGCCCACCATCGTCGCCGGATCTACAAGAACTATAAGCACCAATTTCCATTCCATCAGGTGACCCAACAGCTAAATTACTGTTACCTGTAGCTGTTTGATTAAGAAGACAAATCATCACTCATCGATTGTTTGAACCAATTATGTTCACCCCTTTTCTGACTCGGTATTCCCCTTCCCCTTCGAGCTTGGTTAGTTAATTTTAGGGTTTATTGTGTGCAAATAGATTTTCTTTGTTGCAAATTTATTGGGTTTATCATATGGAATATTTTCGTTATATTCAGATTTGCTTATGTTGGGTGTTATTGAATCCATTTTTAATTTAAAATTTGTTTAATCCATATTGGGTTTATCATTTTAGAGCCTCTGTAGTGTGTTTGCAAATTGTAATAACAATACTTACCCTTGATTGGAAAGCTCTTATCAAGTTCCTGGTTTCTCTAGTTTTGTTTCCTCTAGGTGAATTGCAGAATATGGTGAATTTATCAGTGAATTTGCCTAATGGGACTAGTGTTTCAGAATAGCTGCTTTTACACGTGGGTATGTATTTTTGAAGGATGTCTGAAGGTGTTTTATGGGAAACAATCGGTGAAATTTGTGGGAATAATTATCAACAATGTGTGGGTAAGTTCAAGAGTAAAGTTTTAAGGAATCTTGAAAACCAACATCAGTGGATGATTAATCTTTCTTGCCAATTTCAAGGGGTTCATAGTTTGATTAAAGATCCCACGTACTGTATTCAATTTCAAAGAGGTTGATGGAGATCAAGAAGAAGGGTTACAAGAAAGTCAAAGAGTTGTATCTCCACCAGAAATGATGCAAATTAATCATAAATTAGGCGTTACTTTCGTATATTTTAGTGCAATTTTTGGTATATTTTGACGCAACTTATGGTATATGAATTGATGATGCTACTGTATTTTGATTAGTTCGAGTAAACAAACGAGAAGAGGGTTTGATAGCTCATGGCATGATGTATGTATGGAAAGTGCATGTTTAGCTCTAAATTGAAATCCATAAATTGTTTACAAATGTTATATTGTTGGCCTTTTTTGGGTAAGGTTATATGGTGGACTTGGTATATTCGTTTCGTTTTATAAATTGTATTTTTTTCTGTTCAAAAAATATATAAGGACTTAATAATTTTACATATGTAACTTTGTTTGATTTTTTTCGTATTTTTTTACAATTATTTTTTAACACATTAACCAATTTTATAAGTCATAAGGATGTATGTAACAGGTTTTAGAAAGTCCAAGGGTTTATTTAACAGGTTCTGAAAAGTGCAATGGTTTATTTGTTCGAAAAAATTGTTCAAGAACTTAATCATTCCTAACACTAAAGTCCATTGAGTTTTATTGGACTTTTCCCTAAATTTTATTATAAACCGAAAATAAAAAAAAGTACTAAATACTTGAAATAAAATAGCCTAAAGGACATAGAAAGAACAGACACATGATCAGTAATTTGGAGTTTATTTACCATTAATTTAAAAGAACAATATTACAATTCTCTTTTTTTTGTAATAAATAAACATATCATAAATTTCTAGGAAATTGTTCAAAATAGCTAATTAAGTGTTCCTATTTTATTTTATAGTCCTCTTTCTGACACTGTGACCGAAATGGCCCAATATTAGGGGTGAGCAAAACCCGACCGCCCCGAACAACCCGACCGACCCGAGCCCCGAACAACCTGAAAATTGGCTAACCCGATTACCCGTAGCCCTAACGGTCCGAACCCGAATTGTATTCTCGGTTACAGCGGATCGGGGCGGGCGGCTAAAATTTCAGGCCGAACCCGCCCGAAACCCGAATTATATATATATATACTTTTTTCTTAAATATTTATTTACATTTTATATTTTATTAGGGTTTCAAAGTTTCAATTACGCTTCTCGCTTCAGAGTTCAGACCTTCAGTCGCTTCTCGTCTCTGTTAGTGTGTGAGGTCGAAGCCATCCACGATTCTCGTCTCTGTTACTGTGTTTGTGTGAGGTCAAAGGAGGGTTTCTTGATTTCTTCTCATCTCTGTCGAGTGTCGATTGTCGAAGCCTCGAAGTCGGAGGTATTGTAAAATGTAAACCTTTTCAAATTTCAAAATCCTTCAAATTTATTTGCTCATTTAACTTTAATTGGGTTTCTCGATCGATTTATTTGCTCATTCAAATTGGGTTTCTCGATGGATTATAGAAATGAAATCTTATTGGTTTGGTTTGGTTAATTTGTTAAAGAACTTACTTAATTACTTTAATCTGTCACCACAAATCTATAACTATATATCAATAAAGCTAGATTTGATCATTTGAAACCTTGCTTCTTAATAAATTAAAGCAAATTGATTGATTCATTGATTCATTTGTATCTCTTACTTGTTCCTTCTCTCGTTCTTTGAGTGTAATTTGGATCTGGCCCAACCCGGTCTCCCAACCCGAACCCGAATTGAACCGAAACCCGAATTATACTTTGGGCGGGTTTCGGGGCCTGTATCCCCCACCCGAAACCCGATCGGGTTTAAACTTTTTCGGCCCGACCCGACCGATTGCTCACCCCTACCCAATATTACACAAGTAAGAGTATCTCCAATGGTATTTGAAGATAGCTTGAAGAAGACTTGATCATTAGAGACAAAGACTTGAATATGACTTTATTTATAAAAAACTTGATGTTTTTCAAGCCTTTGAAGAAATGAATGTGAGAGCCAAAAGAGAAAGAAAATATATGTTGATGGAACCAACCTATTTTTTATATATTTTTATTTTTTTCAAGTATTTTTTAAAATCTTTACCATTATGGATGCCCTAGCGGTTGATACAGTAATACCATCAAGTTTTCCAATAAAATAATCAGTAATACCATAAGCAATACTTACGCAACTCGCATAACCTACTTCTTCCAATAAAATAAAATAAAAACTAGACATTATGCAAGTTGCATTTATGTAATCTAATTTTCTGAACACAGTGCTGTAAAAAGTGGGTTGCGAAAGTTGCATAAACGCTACTAGCGTATAATCTTCAACTATTTTGGTTAATCTCTTAAAATAATTGTTTTATTGAAATAATTGTTTTAGTCAAAGTTTATAGTAAAACAACAAAGTTGAGTCACTGGTATAATATAACCGATTTCACGCTTGTTTGTTAATAGATTAATGAGCTTAATGAGACTCATAGTTTATTTTTTAATTATACATGATTGTTTAGTAATGTCTTAATGATATAGAAAGTGGTTTATTCTCTAAAAATTTAAGGGAGCTTTATGCACAGGGGCAGACTTATTAAGCCTCAAACAGGGTCCCGTGCACCCGTTCAACTTATTTTCCCAAGTATAGTTTTTTGTGTACGAAATGTGGACCCGTTAAACTTTAAAGTGTGCTCCGAATATTAGAAAATACAAGTGATTCAATCAAAAAAACTGAAAAATGTCCCTCAAATTTAACGAAAAACCCGATAAAAAATCTCTTGATATTAACTAAAATATTAGGAAAAAAAGTCTCGAAATCAACTAAAAATCAAAAAAAGTCTCAAAATCAACCAAAAAACTTTATATAAATCCACGAAATGATGGAATTCGCTAAAAACACATCGGACGAATGCACAGGCTTTGATCCACCTTAAAGGTGTGCTCCTTCCACAAAAATCTTTGGTCCACCACTTTTATGCACAAAGTCAAGTTTTCCAAACATGTTTCGGTCATCTATGAAGAACTTTCCAAAAAAATCCTATAAATATATACACACAAATTAATTCACACAGTCAGTCTTATCTATATCTATATAAGACTTAATAAAAAAACAACCAAACAGCATTAGTTAACCAAAAGTTAAATAAAAAAAAGAATAAATATAAGCCAATCATTCTGGATCTACTAGCTAGCAACACGTGTCACCTTATGTACCTCCCACCTGCATGCATGCCTCCAGATTCCACGTCCCTACATGCATATACCTCACTATCCATCTATTTAATACTTCATTTTCATGAGATGGATTGAAAGGTTTTCTCACATCCAGATCCAGGTGCAGGATTGAATATTGTTGGTGTCATTTACTATGTTTTAACTTTTAATTTCATTTTTATTATGTATTTAAAAAAAGTTTGCAATAAAAATTTTGATCCATAAAAGTAGGAAATCATGCAACTAACTTACCAATAACAACTATCTAAAAAATATTTATATATTCATTTCTTATAGTTAAATTGTGTCATCGAACTTCATAGACTTGCATAGGCATATAATCCAATTACAACTCATCGGTTTAATTATGACTAAATAATTAAGTTTAGAGGTCATTTAATTTACCAAATGCTTATCGAATAAATGTTTAGCATGTATGACTTTACTTAGCTTACTGAGTGAATATGACAAAGACCAGTAATATTAACTGTTAAAAGATATATATAGAATAAAATATAATTTTCCTTTAAAAAATAAGAATGAATATAATTTATTTTGATATACAAATAATAAATTTATATACTACTTTTTAATATCTTAATAGTTTTTTTATCTAACATTATTTAGAGCATTTTTAATGATTGCTTGATGAAAACTTGAACAAGGTTCGACTATGGGAGACAATGACTTGAACAAGACTTTACTTATCAAACACTTGATGTTCCTCAAGTCATTAAAAGAATGAATGTGAGAGGTAAAAGAGAGAGAAAATATATATTATGATGGGACCAACACATTTTTTATATATTTCTATTTTTTTCAAGTCTTTCACAATAGTTTTACCATCGTGGATGCCGTTAGTATGAAACATGAATACCCCTAGTACCATTAAACATGAAAAATATGAACCTGAAAAAATACTTGGCTGGAGAGCTTGAGGGTCACGCAAAAAAAGAAAAATCCACATCTCAGCCATTAATGCAGATGAAACCAAAACCGATCGAAACAAGCTACACACTGCAAACCACCAACACTTGTTCTGCGGCCATAACCACCTCCAAGTTATCCAAATTTCAGTCACTCATTTACCCTATTTATATAATCTCATCACCCTTCATAGTTTACACCCAAAATTAATTAACCCTTCATCAAAATGGATCTTTGGTCATGGATCTCGGACCTACCAAACTCCGATGACTGGTCACCGGCCGATTCTACTTCTGAACTCGCTTTCCATTTGGCGAGTTCAACACCCAACCGACTCAACAAAACTCATCAGACTGACACTCACACTACTACTACTGATCATGCTCAGTCTCTTCAATTCAAAGCAAGAAGAAAGTTCTCGTCAAACTCGGATCTATTGGCGATTACTTTCTACGTTTCCTATGGAGAAAAGGCTCTCTGGGTTTCTGACACGTGTCAGGTGCACTCAGACAATACTTTCTTGCCTCTTGTACTCCAACTCCTTCAAGAAACCATTTCCCGTTCACCTACGGCGCATGATAGCATCACCACCACCACCACATGCCCGCGTTCCCAGCTCCAGAAACTCAAACCCGACTCGGTTGCATGGATTCTCGACTCTCACTCGCCGGAATCGTTTTCGAGTTTTTTCAATTTAATATTCCTCGCGAGAATGTTCTGGCTGTGTGCCTGCGACGCGCCGTCGGAAGTCGGTTCTCTTTATTTCAAATCCATTTTGACTCCTAACATCGAAGCGTTTTCGTGCACCCAATCGCCGGTGTTACGGGCTTTCTTTGTTTCCGCTGGCATCGACGTGGAGCTCTGTGTCATGCGCACGTTTGGGTACATGTTAACAAAATGGTTGATGTTAAGAGAGTTGGGTGTAGGTTTACAGCTGCTAACGCCGTCTTATAATAATCTGCGATTCTCCTACGCGGCGGAGACGCATGGGTTATGGGTCTTGAAAGGATACGCGCCGGTGATGGCAATGACGCGCCGCCATTCCCGCACGGTGAATAATGGGTATCCTGTATTTGAAGCTAAGGAGTCTGTGCTAAAATACGCACTTGCACATCAACAGATTGAGGCCATAATTCAATTGGAATATTCAGTTGAATTCAAAGAAAATTTCATTCTTGTAAATGCACGTGTAGACAATATACGGGTCCACGTGGCAAAGCTAGGGTTTAGTAAGTGTGAAGAGAATGGTTACATGCATGAGAGGCATTTCCCAAGTCGGATCCGGGTTTGGATCGGACCTGAAATCGGGGCAAGTTATGTAACCGGACTGACATTGGGTCGATCCACTGATAATTTCGAGAAAGAGACGGAAACGCAAAAGATATTGAAGGGTAGTTTTGGGAAAACAAAAGTTCCAAAGATGAAGACGATGACTAGGACAACAACGAGGACGAAGGTGAGGACGTGGCGGTGGGACCAAGATTCTGATGGGAACATGGCGATATTTGATACGACATTATGTGACAACACAACGGGTGTAGAGATTGCTACGTGGCAACCATGTGTCGGAGATGATGTGGGTGGTGGTGGTCGTGGGAATGGTGATGAAGTAGCGCAAAGCTTTCAAAAGCGATACAAGGGGGCAAATAGGTCATTTACTAAATCCGGAAATTGGGTATTTGGTGAAGGGTTAGAAGGGGTAAAATGGAGATTGAACAAGGAAATGGAAGGGAGTGTGTTGAAATGGAGGATTGGAGGTCAAATTTGGTTAAGTTATTTCCCAAATGAGGTCAAGAGTTCATATTTTGAAACAAGGTGTGTAGAGTGGTGTGATGAGGTTGATTTGCCTTTAATTGTTGGTGCATGTTAACCTCTATATATGAGGTTGTTATGTGTCATGTGCTTAATTATATGAATAGCATAATTGACAATGTATATTAAAACAATTTATATGTGTTGAATAAATGAAACTATGATTAATATATGGGTTAATTAGGCTAATATTACTGTATTAGTATAATTTGTGTTGGGACGATTGATTGTGCATTAATGAATAATGATGTATGCTTTTGTCAATTTAGACAAGTAATTAAGAAGTAACACTACTAGAATATTGGTTATTACCGACTGCAAAATCTGTCAGTAGTTATCGACAGTTCAGCGACTGTATACCGACAGAAAAGTAAAAATTTTAATTTTTATTTATTTTTAATAGGTAGTCGGTAAACAGTCGGAAAATTTGATCAATTACCGACAGTTTTCCCACCGTTCCCATTTAATGTTCTAAATTTCTTTTATTTTTAGTAGGTCGTTGGAAAACCATCGGAAAATTTTATCAATTACCGACTGTTTACCGACCGTTCCCATTTAATTTTCTAAATTTCTTTTATTTTTAGTAGGTCGTTGGAAAACCGTCGGAAAAATTTATCAATTACCGACTATTTACCGACCGTTCCCATTTAATTTTCTAAATTTCTTTTATTTTTAGTAGGTCGTTGGAAAACCGTCGGAAAAATTTATCAATTACCGACTGTTTACCGACCGTTCCCTTTTAATTTTCTAAATTTCTTTATTATTATTCATTCTACCTTTAGTTATAACTAACGATCTTCTATAATTTTGCACAATTCATCAATTATGCACCTCTCAAATATTGATCTCTCACTATTTGTGTATACTATTCAAGTTATGAGAGAGAGAGAGAGAGAGAGAGAGAGAGAGAGAGAGAGAGAGAGAGAGAGAGAGAGAGAGAGAGAGAGAGAGAGAGAGAGAGAGAGAGAGAGAGAGAGAGCTTCAGTTGTTCTGGAATATCACCCATTTCTAACATGGGTATTTCACTAGAACTTGAAGAGTTGTTCTGATCGTCGTTCTCGTTCAGCAGCTTCGTTAACTCACTTTTCACCGCCATCTTCGTTAACTCACTTTTCACCGCCATCTTCAAGTTCTTGGTTTGACATAATGCTCTAGAGAGAGAGAGAGAGAGAGAGAGGTGTTGTTATGTGCGCATGGAGAGAGGGCTTAAATAGACATAACGGTGACACTGACACTAAATTGAACGGTTTATGATTGTTGCATACTAAGCAATTTAATAAACAAAGCATAATAATTAAATTGCATAAACTAAAAGTATGCTAGTCGTTGTTTTTGCTTCTCATAATGATTGTTGCTTCTCATATGTGTTCTTTGATTAAATTAGAGTTTAACACTTGAAAGGGAAAAAACGTAACAAAGTTGACATCAGAGCATCTACAACAAAATGTTAAAAAAAAAAGATTTTAATAATTTGTTTACAACAAAATGTTAAAAAATGAGATTTTAATAATTTGTTTATTTCATCGGTCATTCTATCTTATAGTAGCCAAAATATGAAAGATGAGATATACATTTCCAAATTTAAAAAATATTTATAACATCTTTGAAAAAAGTTAAATATATATTGATCTTTAGCAACGACTTTTGTCATCACAATAGACTACATTTGTTGTTGTGGCATGAGGCTAGATAATTACTTATTATATTATTGATGATCATAAAGTAGCTGGAAAAGAAGAACAATGATGGTGGGGGTGTGGCTGTAGAGTTGTCGACGGAGTTGAAGAACTTTTTAAGAAGTAATCGTGGGTTAGAGGCTATGTTGGTGCTGGAGAAGCGGCTGACAAAATCAGATGTTAACCGGAACCAAGGACGGCTGCTGATGCCTAATTTACAAGTTAAGAATTACGACTTCCTGACAGTGCCAGAGAGAGAAAAACTTGGTCGTGAAGAAGATATAGAGGTGTGGGTGTACGATCCTCGACTTCAAATGTTGAAATTGAATCTCAGGGTATGGAAGAAGAATATTGTGTTGAAAACTCAGTGGAACCAATTGGTAGCAAAAAACGGGTTGGAGGAAAACATGGTGATGCGGGTTTGGTCGTTTCGGTTTGATCAACAATTGTGTTTTGCAGTTGTTCATCATGATTGAGAGGTTCAGTCGTTTAGCTAGCTATAAATAAGTCGTGTCCAATATTTGGTCTCTTTTTTGGACTATTTCATTATTCTGTTATCCTTAACTAGATCATGCTCGTTATTGGTCTTTGAATGTCCAATTTTCAAACAGAATCGGGGTTGATGGTGCATCCAAGTGATGGTGAGGCTTGGAAGCATTTCGACTTGAAAGACCCTGGATTTGCAGAAGAGATTCGTAATGTTCGTCTTGGGCTTTGCACATATGGTTTCAATCCAAGCAACTCCAACTCTAATCCGTATTCTTTGTGGCCCGTTTTTCTTACCATCTATAATTTACCTCCGTGGATGTGTTTGAAAGAGTCATACGTTAAACTTGCATTGGTCATTCCGGGAAGAAAGAACCCTGGTCAGAATCTGGATGTATTTCTTAGGCCATTAATAGACGAGCTGAAGATGTTGTATGAAGAGGGAGTTGTTACTTATGATGCTTATCGTAGGAATAATTTCACCATGAGAGCCATACTACTATGGACGGTCAGTGACTTTCCCGTTTATGCAATGTTGTCTGGTTGGAGCACACATGGCAAGTTAGCTTGCCCATATTGCAAGGATAAGGCAGGTTCATTTCAGTTGCAAAATGGAGGGAAATCATGTTGGTTTGACTGTCATCGAAAACATTTACCTAGTTCACATCCCTTCCGTCGTGATAAAAAGGGCTTTCGAATTAGAACTGCTGTTTTCTCGGGACCACCAACGGATTTAGATGGCGATGAAATATGGGATCAAGTCCGTCACTTTCCGACTGTTTATGATGGCACTCCTTACAGACCAAAGAACAAAAAGATTAGTGGTTTTGGGGTAACCCATAATTGGGTAAAGAGAAGCATATTTTGGGAGCTACCATATTGGCGCACCCTGTTAATCCGACATAACCTAGATGTAATGCATTTAGATAAAAATGTTTTCGAGAATCTCTTTAACACTGTCATGGACACGACAAAGACGAAAGACAATATCAAGGCGAGGCTGGATGTGGCACTTTATTGCGATCGACGAGAGTTGCATATTAATAAGGTAGGCAACAAGGTTATGAAACCAAAAGCATCATATACCTTGACCAAAACGCAAGTGCAGAAAGTGTGTGAATGGTTGCAGAAGTTAAAGTTTCCCGATGGTTATGCTTCAAACATAGGAGGGGTGTCAACCTTGAAGACTGTAGCTTTTATAGCTTCAAGAGTCATGATTGCCATGTGTTTATGCAACGATTGCTTCCTATTGCCTTAAGAGGGATGATACATAATCCAATATGGGATGCGATTACAGAGTTGTGCACATTCTTTCGTGCAATATGTTCAACAACGCTACACATTGATGACTTGATCCCATTGCAAACACGTATTGTTGAAACCATTTGTAGGTTGGAAAGGTCTGGCTTCTTTGATTCAATGGAACACCTTTTAATTCATTTGACACATGAAGCCATTCTCGGTTGTCCGGTTCAATATAGATGGATGTATCTATACGAGAGAAAACTTGGCTCACTGAAAAGGACGGTTAGAAACAAAGCAAGGGTTGAAGGGTCTATTGTCGAGGCCCATCTCGTAAATGAACTTTCTACCTATTGTTCCCTATATTTTGAGCCGACAATAGAAACACGCCTAAATCGTGAGCCTCGCAATTTTGCTCCAGATATTCCAAGTTCTTCAGAGGTCGACTCTCGATTAAGCATCTTCAAAGTTCCCTCTCGGAGATTATTTGAAAAGGGTGGAAAACGAAGAGCCTTTACCGATGAGGAGATGCATAAGGCCCATACGTACATTTTGCTTATTGTGTGGAAGTTTGCCCTTTCGTAAGATTGTTTGATGAGTGGATCAGGCATGAAGAACCCCATATTGAAGATGGAGAACTTGACAGGCGTAGGGAGTTGTTCTTTGCTAAGTGGTTTGAAACACATATGTTAGGGTCAGACGATAGTAATGCACACATGAAGGTTTTAGCTCGAGGACCAATTCGTTATGTGTGGTCTCATAAGGGATATTTTGTTAACAATTACAAGTTTCATACAACAAAACACAGTGATGGGCGGGTTATGTGTGAAAGGGTCGTGTTATAACGACTACGAGTCCGACTATTATGGGTTGTTGGATGACATTCTAGAGGCCGAATATCCTAGAGTAGGGCAATGCATTGTTGTGTTATTCAACTGTACTTGGTTTGATAATGTCAGTGGTGTGAGAGTTGCCTCTAAACATAACCTGGTAGACATCAAATACAAGTCTAGATTAAGAACGGACGACCCATTTGTTTTAGCATCACAGGCAACACAAGTTTATTATTCACCATATCCTTCGAACACCAAGGACTTGAAGGATTGGTGGGCTGTTGTGAAGACGAAGCCAAGGGGGATATATGATGTGGGAGAACGTGTTATAGAAGTGGGCAATGATGATAATCTAGACGGGGAACATGTCTTTCAAGAGAACGACAGGTTTAACTGTATTGCATCCACAAGTATAGATGCATATGTGGAACCCGTTAGTCTTGTCACACGAGGACCACCAATCGAACTTGATGCCGATGCGACTATTAATGATGATGAGGATGATGATGGGGATGATGATGCAAATGACGAGGAACAAGAGTTTGAAAATACAGATGATTCAGATGAAGAACTTATTTTATCTGACCACTCTTCTAATCATTAGCTTGTTCAAATCGGTGTGTGTTTATTTGATGTATGTTTATATATGTGTTATTTTAAAAGTATGTTTTAGTTAATTCTTTATTATTTTATAACAGGAAATTTTATATGGGTCGTAGTTTGACGTCTACTGGCGGCCGAGGTAGCGGTTGTAGTGGAGGTCGAGATATTTGTTCTAGTCGAGGCAGAGGTAGAGGTCTCTATGTTTCTTCATTTGTTGGCGGTGCAGGTCCTAACAGTTCTACCGAGAACGTTGACACCCTAGAGACCCACGAGTCAAATGGTATAGACGCCATTCACGAGGATGTTGATGCAGAGTCATCTCACATCCATCAGGGACCCAATGCCGACACACGAGTATCCGATAGACCTTCACAGAAGCCGAGGATTGAATTGTCTGGCCTTGAGTAAGTATATTAGTTAAGTTTGTTAATATCATATATCAAACTTTGTTGACTAATACCGATGTTAATTGTAACAGTTTTGCTGACCACAAAGTTGGTCGTAAAGTCATCAAATTATTGAAGGATATGTTTTTGGGTCCTTGGACATCCTGGAGAGTGGTTGACAAGGAGTCAAAAGCTATTTTGTTCCAACGTTTTAAGGTTTGTACTTATGATATTTAAATTTATAAACCATTCATTGATATTATTAATTAATTGAACATGTGATGTATGTGTAGAATAACTACACATGGGATGACGATATTGATGGACTCGTTCGCACAACATGGGATGACGTGTTGAATAGGCGTTGAAAAAATATTCTACATGATGCCAGGGAAGAAGCCATTAAGAAGGCCTTTGATGCAGGTGTAGTATTTGATGGGTCTAATTATGAGGCTCTGATCCCATTTGGCCCGTCATGGATTCACCAAGACTATTGGCGTGAGATGATCACAAAGGTATATAATTATTTATATTATATCTACATACTTATATTGTGTTTTTCTAATTAATTTTGTTTTATATAGAAATGGAATACAGGCATATGGAAGAAGTCTCGAGCTGGAAAACAGAATCGGAAGTCGGTGCGCGAGGGAGTGGTGTCCAAGCATACTGGGGGTTCCATATCTATGTCACAACGTAGATGGCGTTTTGTAAGTTAACACAATTTTAATCGTGTTCTAAAATTTATTTTGTTTTATTAGTGACTAAATTAATAAAGTTATTTTAATCGTGTTTAAAAGTTATTTTGTTTTATTAGGTGCAATCGGAGGGTCGCGAACCAACCGGCTTGGAAATGTTTGAAATGACCCATAAGACCAAAGGGTCAGGGGAGTCGTCAAGGTCGGGCACCGGACTATCTGTTGTCTCAAGGGATGAAAAATTTGTGGTTAGTAACTACTCTTTCATTAGTTTGCAATAAAAATAAGTCATTTCAAATACTCGTACAGTTTGGGTTAACATATCTTATATGACACAAATTAGTTTATTGGATGGAGTTATGAAGTTCATTTATTATGCTAAATGTTTAAATGAGGTTGTGCATGGATAAAAATGTTCAAATTACAGTTGTTATGCTGTCGAAATGTAAAAAATGCTAACTGGTTTTTAAATTGCAACAAAAACAGTATTTTAAAAAGTTTTTATAAAATCCGAAACCGACGGTTACCGACGGGGCAACTGTCGGTAAATATAAGCAGTTTTTTAAAAACAGTCGGAAAGCAGTCGGTAAATTTAAACAGTATTTTTAAAAAACCAGTCGGAAAGTCGTCGGTAATATTAGCCGTCGGAAAATCGTCCTTCGTAAACAGTCGGAAAGCCGTCGCTAGTAGACACCGTCGGAAAGCCGTCGGTAATTGAAACAGTCGGAAAGCAGTTGGTAAATGCGGTCGATAAACAGTCGCTAACTATTACCGACCAAGTTTTTACGCACGGTCATTTCCAGTCGGAAAACCGTCGGTAAAGACTGTTTCCGACTGGTTACTGACTGTTTCGGCCGTCGGTAATTCACAGTTTTCTAGTAGTGTAAGTCGGAGTGTCAATTTTTTCTGACAGTCATTGTTAAAGTTACAAAGTTTGTATTAGCTACTCAATTATCAGCAAGGCCGGTTCTAAGGTTTTTGATGCCCTATGCGAAAATGCTAAAAATATGCTCATATGCCTATTTTTAAGCAAATAAAACGATGAAACATGCAATTTTTTAAATGGTTTGGAACCTAATCAAAATAGGTGACTCGCCATCACATTGATTTCTATTAGTTATAATAATAAAATACAAAGGGGCACAAAAAAACCAAACCCCAAATTACAAAAATATAGGGTGATAAAAGGATAAAACCTAAATTAAGATTTTGTTTTTCGGATAAAACACATAAAGTTACATGTCTAAGACTAAATTCAAAATCTAATATGGTAATTTCAAACCTCAAGGTAACAGAAGTCAAAAGAACAATGATAAACTGTAAAATTCATAATCTATGATATTATGCATTGCAAAGAACAAATGCCCATAAGGCAATATCATGATTTTTTTTTAAAGGAAAAGCAAATTTTATACCAATCGAAGAAATGATATGTTGTTATTGATGTGCAACATGCTCCGAGAGCAATGATATAGTGATGTGCTCATGTGCATTGCAAATTTCAATATGTAAAATGAACTGAACGAACACGAACGGAGACTTGTTTGTGTTCGTTCGTTTAACTTAACTGAACAAACAAACAAACACGAATGGTAAATGAACGAAAGTTTTTGTGTTCTTGTTCGTTCATTTAACTTAACTGGACAAACACGAACGGTAAACAAACAGAGTTTTTGGTATTCTTGTTCATTCATAAGAAAATGTGTTTGTTAATGTTCTTTCGTTAAGATGCTAAACGAACGAATGTAAATGAACAAATTTTTTTGTGACCATATAACCATATTCGTTCATTAAGAAAATTTGTTTGTTTGGGGTTGTTCGTGTTTGTTCGTTAAGATGTCAAATAGAAATCGACTTCAGTTGTTGAAATGTTGGGCGTTCGTCAGTTCACGATGCACATTCACCATCCATCCAGGGTTGGCCCTGGCCACGTGCAGCCTGTGCAACCGCACATGGCATCAAGTTGACATCTATGACTAGTTTTGACATCAAGTTTTTGATGCTCCCTCGGGCTTTGATGCCCTGTGCGGTTTCACAAGCTGCACGTGGCCAGGGTCGTCCTTGGTTATCAGTTTAAGTTGAAACTATTAATTGAATTGAAATTTATATTAAATAAATGACATTATTTTAAATTATTGCGAGTTCGGAATAACATTCTATTACTGAAAGTAATTAAATGTATCTTTGAAAAGATGAAATTTAACGATTTTAAAATGCCAATATCATTCATAATCGCTACTAACCCAAATATTCATCAATTTCAATCGATTTTACAGTTTTATTTGCTTTAGTATCCATTGATTTACTAAATACAAAGATAAGAAAGGGCAATATGTACGTACAGTAGAGCTACACATGGGTTGGGTTGGTCGGGTCGTTGACACTACAAAAATCAACCCTACTAGTGACGGAAAATTTCGTCGCTGATCTGTCACTGAAAGTGTTTTTCGTTGTTAATCCGTCACTGAAAGTCTGTCATTGAAAAGGTGGTGGGTGATACTATCAGCGACGTAACTCAGCGACGGATCAACGAAGAAATTATTAAACGACGAATAAGAGACAAGATTATCAGCGACGGAATTTCGTCACTGATCCGTCGCTGACTTTGAATATATATATATATATATATATTTAACAGTATTTCGTGTATTTATATACAAATACATGCCCATAACGCATGAAGACATTTCAACAACCCAAACCAACCCAATATTTGCGGGTTGAAAAATCTCAACCCAACCCAACTCAATCAAAACTACAAGTTAACACCCAACCCAAACCGTGCCAATGTTTGCGGGTTGAAAAATCTCAATCCAACCCAACTCAATCAAAACTACAAGTTAACACCCAACCCAAACCGTGCGGGCTGGATTGGGTCGATCAAGTTGAAACTTTCATACGTTATTTTACAATCTAGCTAACCATTTCTGTTTGAAGAAATAAAATAAAAATGAGAACATACCAAAAAAACAAACAAACTCAAAAGTTGAAGGTTCATGTGATTACAAAAATAAATTTACAGTTGAAATTGCAATATGATTTTGAATATGACTAACTATGGGTTGGTCTAATATCTAACATGTATATCAGTATATATATAAATCAATAATTTAACAATCATATCAATAATTTAACATTCACTATTGGGTTCAACAGGTTGGGTTGGATTCAAACTACCCTAACCCAATTACAACCCAATAGATGCGGTTTGACCTAATTTTGTATCAACTATGTGTCGGGTTACCTTGATTTGAGTTTTTTTGGTTTTTTCGGGTTGGGTTGGGTTGGCCAGGTTGGTCGAAATTTTGAGCACCCCTAACACACGGTTGATCCCTTTCCTCCCTCTTTTCTAACCAAATCTATTAATAAAGTAACAAGGAAGGTTGTGTTGGAATACAAGAGTCATACACTCAGCGGAAAATAACAGTATTCCTCCAAGAATCCATATGAAACGTAGTAGGATAGGACTTTCAAATATTTACTAGTACGAACAACAACCCTTTAATATAATATCTAAATTGAATCTAAGCAACAAACGCATCACGTTGCCTTCATGGTATCCACACAAGTGTTTGAATCCAAATGACGTCCAACGCCCAAGGAGGAGATCATCTTCCTTCTCAAATGCTAGATACATCTCCAACTCATTGGGGAAAAGGATGAGCAATTTGTGGGATATATATAAAGAGAAAGTCTTATGAACAATTTTTACAATCTTTCAAAAGCACTCGTCCGACACATTAAACCCCATTGTCTCAAAATGGTATCTCTCTATAAATACGTGTGTGTTGATTGTACACATCTCATAGGTACTACCACAGAAAGAGTGATACAAGTCTTTACTCTTTTAGAAGATCTTGTATCTTCTAAAGACTTTATTGTCCCTTACACAAATATAAAGTGTTGACATTGACAAATCACCACCAACACGTTTGTCAAACAAGCTACACATAATTCGTATTTATCTCAATAAATCGAGTATAATAATTAAATACTTAATTTAATTATTTATTCTCGTTATTCAGATATACATTTAATGTGTGTGATCCATTGGGACTTTATCACGTTGACTATAAATTGTAACATCCTCAAAATTGGAACGAGCAACTAACTGTAATTTCGATAAAGTAAATAAAAGATGATACAATTATTTTCACAAATCATCCTTGAAAATACCTCAAAGTTTAAACATCACAGATTTCACATCTAACAACTTAAGGCGGGTGTTACTTAACCCATTTACAAGTTGCTAATCTCAAATATGTGCAGAAGACGTCACTAAGCGAAACCACTTATCGTGCACTCTACTAGCACTCACCTCTTCATAGTGTAGCTAAAGCTACTCCCAACCTGAACCTGTTGCACATGCCGACAAATAAAAAGGTTAGGCTAACGCCTAGTGAGTTCAAGAGTTTACAACATGATCAAATAATTTGTTAGACAAAAGGTTTCAACGTAAATCATGATTTTCCAAAAAATGATTTGAGTAAAGTACACCAACACCCATTTTCCAAACGCACGCAAATTCCGTGGCGAAAGCTTCCAATGAAAATCATTTCCCAGCAAAGGACTCAAATCCAAAAACTCACTCAAGATGTAAATAATTATTAAAACCTCAATATAACATTAATGCGAGTAAAACTCCAATATTCGAAAACGTCCAACCAAGGATGAGGCATAAAACGCCACTCATAATTCATGGGAAGAACCATCCCTACGCGTATAAAACGATGCCGACACATGGATAAAAAAATACCCAAAACAACATCCTTCGGTGACGGGGGAGACCCGATTCCATCGAATGTGGCGTAAACACAAGTTAAACTACAATTAATAAATACAAGTAAGCTTCTTGGATGTGGAAAACGTGTGACATCAACCATACTAGGTCTTTAGTCAATCTTAGACATCAACCATACTAGGTCTTTAGTCCATCTTCGGCATCAACCATACTAGGTCTTTAGCCCATCTTAGACATCAACCATACTAGGTCTTTAGTCCATCTTCGGCATCAACCATACTAGGTCTTTAGCCCATCTTAGACATCAACCATACTAGGTCTTTAGTCCAAGCCACCAAGTTCAATCCTACTGGATCTTTACCATAGGAAACCCACCATCCGAAACAAGCTTACTCGACTTAAATATATAGACATGACCCCAAAAGAATAACTAATGCATTCAAATCATGTAAGCCTCAAATATAATGCAATTCATGCAATGCAAACCCCAAGCCCACGTCGAGCTTATTAAAACCGGGCGAATGCCCTCAAGACTCAACCGAGTCCAAAACCGAGCCCTCTGCTCAAAGATCTAACGATCGTTTATCAGCATCAACTCATGCAAATAAAATGCATCTAACCCACATCATGCAAACACACGCTCTGAGGCATGATAATCTCACAACCCCTTCATTGCCACCTTCCCAATAAAGTCAAATCATATATGCATCTATATGTGTGTATACGTATATGCAACTCTTTCATAACTCAACAATGCATATAACCCACCAAGATTCATTAGACCCAAAGGTACTAAGAATACAAAATCATCAAACGGTCTTCGCACATAAGACCAAACACTCAAACTGGCACATATCCAATTAAATTGCAATTAAGCATATAACACATCCAAGACTCCACCTCGAGCCACTAAAACCGGCAAACACTCGAAAGACTCATTTGAGTATACTTCAAGCTTTTAAAGGCCAAAATAAACGTTTGACTAAATATGTGTTGCTCACACGGTTACGTAAACCGAAATATATCGTTATCCAAAATCTTTACCCTTTTTATTTCTCAATTAACCATCGGTCCAAAATAAAAGGTTTACAACTCTCAAAATATTCATACGGTCAAAATTGACCAAAATCCCCAACTCACACGTTCACATTTTCAAAATGAATCACATCATAATTATCGCATAATCACAATAAACACTAAAAATGTATTTTGACCAAATAGCCTTCACTTATGTAATAAGTTAACAAAACCTCTTTCACTCATGATTTATTCATCAACCACTCAAAATCCCCAAATGTGGGTGTTTTACAAGATTGTAAAGTTCAACACTTTGATTAATCAAAACCCACCAATTTACTCAACAATAGATAATTTTGTATAAAACACATAATTACTTTAAAATAAACATTTTGGCATGTACAACGTTTTCACAAATCAACTTGAACTCACCTTGCTAGATTTAGGCTAAATCTAGATTTTCCCCAACTTGAGCTCCTTTGAAGAAACTTGAATCTTCAAGCCAAATCTTCCAAAAACCTAGATTCACAAGTTCCCAACCATTAATATATATTTAGAATTGTTTCCCCCAAACATTTCACACCAACATCTCTAATTATATCAAAACCCAAAGTTTGACCTAACTTTCCCAAAATCGTCCAAAGGGGAAATTGGAGAAATAAAACACTAGGAAATCGTCAATGGAGTATTTATAACTCAAATAAGAACTTAGAAAAGGAGAGGATGAACTTACCCCATGGATCTTGAGTAAAATCTCAAAACCCTAGAATCCCAAGAAAATGTTTTGGCCATAATTTCTTCGTTATAGCTCCGTTTTCGCTTCGGAAAGAACCGTTGGACTCGTATTCGAATTCCCCATCCAACAATACTATAAAATCTAAGTTTTAAACCAAAATCCTATTTTTCATATTTTTCTTAAAAGATCGGTTTCACATAGATTCGAAATTGTACTTATCCAAAAATTACGGGTGTTATATAAATCATATTTATAATTATAAACAAAGAACGACATCTAGCAATACACCATCATTATCCAAATGATAAAGTTTGGTTATTCAGCTAATCAGTCAACTGTGTGATCATTATCAGCACACACATTTATGTCCATTTGTTCCTGATATCCAAATTGAGCATGAGACATGAATGTGTCATCCTTGTTATGTCTGATCTTTTGTTTCTCGATTCCGGAATATACTGATAAGACAGATATCAGTATCATATACTAATCATCTGAACATGCATGCATTTTTCAGTATTATTCAATTGAGGGGTCCAGGAATATCACTCTTGTCATACAACAGGAACAAAACCTATCTTGATTCATGTTAGTACACTAACTGATTTATGATATACCTAACAACCATTCTATCACTCTGTTACGAAATAATTAGAATCAGTTATCAAAGTACACCACTCACACAAAAGCAAACTCTGCGATCTCAAATCAAAGGACTATATGTATAACGGTCACATAAGAAACGTCTATGACACTAATATGACATCCAATGAAACGTTCTCATAGCGAGTCACGCCCGATACACAAGATTCCATCTTGTACCCATATGTGGATTATGTATCTCTATACGAATCCGTACATATACTAATTGTACCATATTAATTCAAGTTAAACCCGAATTAATACTTGACTATGGATATTATAGAATACATTATTTTGAGGTTACTATTATATTTAGATATAACACAAAGTAATACATAACATAATAATTGGGCAACGTTTTTCATTAACTAATATCATATCACAGTGTTCGAATATAATCATCCAATTATTGGTTTTTGAGATACATACTATGTAACATCTCGAATTTTCATAAATATTGATGACGGGTTTTATTAATTAATTGAGTATAAATAATTGATAAGTTATGATTAATTATTTGATAAATTAATTTTAGAGTTTAACCCCGAATAAGTTACGTTGAATCATTTTTATGAATTAATAAGTTAGGGGTAAACTTTAATTTTAATTTATAAGTTGAGGGACTAAAGTTGTTAACAGTTGGAAGTTTAGGGGTGAAAGGTGAATCTCCCACCCCACCACCGCCTTGTTCTTTATGTAGGAGGAAATATCTCCTTTTTGAACCTATCTTGTGTTTTATGTGTGTGTGGTATACGGTGTAAGAGAGAGAGAGAGAGAGAACCGAGAAAGATTAACAAGAAAAGAAGAAGGAAATCAGAAGGAAATCAGTTGTTATTGCAGTTGAGAAGCTAGAATAAAACAGGTAATCATCATTAATCCCTCATCTTGTTAGTAAAAAGCTTTCTATGGAGTTTTTAGATGGGTTTTGGTAAATTTTGATGATTATGAGAATCTGAGTTTTTGGATATGTTAAGATAGGGATATTGAACTTATCTGCAGGTTTGCATAAACAAACATAGCTTAAAAGTATAAAAATCTGGGTTTTAGATAATTGCAGAGGGTTGAGACATTCAAGCAAGTCGCAGTAGTGCATTGCGACATTCAAGCAAGTCGCAATAGAAGGTTGCGATTTGGGTTGAAGTAACAATAGACGGTTGCGATTTGGTGTTGAAGTCGCAATAGAGGGTTGCGACTTGGCATTGGAGTCGCAACAGTTGATTGCGACTTGGTGTCGAAATCGCAATAGAAGGTTGCGACTTGGGTTGGAATCGCAATAGTGGGTTGCGATTTGGGGTTGGAGTCGTACTAGTTGGTTGCGACTTGGCCCAGTGCGTTGCGACTTGAGACGTAGATTTTAGAGATTAAGGATTCTTAGTTCTTAGAAGTCCTGTTCTGTAAATTAATATCGGTATATTTTTATATTGGATATTACAGTAAACTGTGGTGGTGAAAACAGAAGTCCCTACGACTTTAAAAGAATTAAAGGAAGTGTGACTTCGCATCAGGTGAGTTTATTTAACTCTCTTTAAAGTTCAGCAATTAATATTGAAATAGATATGTAATATGTATGTCTAAACATGATAAATAAAGGACTCGTCTTAATCAGTAAAGAGTCCAGTTAGATGATTTAAAAGTTATGCTATGTTGGTCCTCGTGCTAAATTGCAAAGAGGGGATAGCCAAGAAGTCGAGGTACTAGAATTATTAAGATTCTTTATAAATACATATGAAGAATGTATTACATTGTGTGTTATGCATTTACACTGATAAGAGTTATAATACTTATGTATTATGTTGTAATTACTAAAAGTAGGCATCCGGTCATCGGGGGCACCTGGGTACGGTCTAATGGGAACCGAATACTTGCCATTGACCAAAGGGATGTAATTTTTAGTAATTGAGTATACCTTGAATCATCGGGGGTCCCGGTTGTTTATCGCGATATAATAATCCCATTGGGACCATTGATTCTGAGGTGAGGAAAATATGAAATGTGGAATAGGCAGATTTTGATTTGTAATTCCTATTTCAAATGGAAGATCGGAGATTTCCATTGTTACAGGGAAGATCAGAGATTTCCCAATTATGAAAAGAGGAATAAGAAATAGGCAGGCTTTGACTTGTAATTTCTTAGATAAGAGTTTTGACTTTGAATCTGGGATGATTTATAGTAGACTCTTGGTAGTGTGGTTATGGCTAGACGAATTAGTCATAAGTATGGGAGTGGGGTAGATTCCCAGTATTGAAAGGAGTTATTGTATGGTAAGATGAGCGAGAACAGGTTTGATGTATCTGTTGAAATTTTAATTGTTTAACTTTAATTTGATTTGAATATTCTCACTAGGCGAAAGCCTAATGTTTCAAGTTGAATTTTCTTACCAGGTACAAGCTCCGGGAAATAAGCGGGAAAGTGTGATGAGGATTTTTGGAAAGACTCAAACTTAGAGATAACGGAGGATCTAGTAATTTGGACGCTTTTAGGACAAAGGATTAGATAACTTAATTAATCTGATTATGATGTATGATTAGATTAATAGGTTATTTGAATTAGACATACTGTATATAAAACCTTTACATTTGATCCTCAGGTTATAGAAGTTTGAAGTTTTATGATCATAACTTGTGGCAATTTTTAAGTTTTAAATTGGCCCTGTTTTTAGGGTGTTACAATATGGTATCAGAGCAATAGTTTAAGCGAACTAAGTATGCTGATGAGATACTTAGACTTAAGCTGAGATGAATTAAGTTATTACTTGTGAGATTTGGGTAGAAATACTAAGACGGGATAGTCTTAGAGTCAACGGAAATACGTGAAATTAGTACTGTGATAATGGTAACAAGGATTCTCATGTATGATATGTTCACAATTTCAATTAGCTACTGTTATTATGAATATATTGTTACGCGAGCATGCTTATTTCTAAATTGTTACAGTGACTAACGATCGGTAAAGTACGTTTTGTATAGGGGTATGTGCATAACCATTTCTTATGGTTATCCCTTTAGGTTATAGTAGAACGATGGTAAATATGCCACCAAAATCATTTGGAGGACAGATCGGTAAATGATTGGGGGTTGGAAGGACAACCTGGAATTGGCGGGACTCATGAACGTCCGCCAAGGTAACCTTTAATAGGTGGTTGATGTGTGTGGAGATAGAATATGAGATGTTTGATCAAGACGAAAATAGTATGACATGGTTGATACGTGAATCGTGGAATGCATGTATAGCAAACGTCATAAGGCCGAGAGGGCGACCACCGGTCGGCGGTAGAATGTCAATGATAAGTTACGTAAGTAAGACGATTGACCTCGTTGAGTGATTAGCCTTCATTTGCGAGTAAAGTTTTATGCATGGTGTTCTAGTGTGTGTTACATGAATTTTCATGATTTCAAACCAAATGCATAAATAACAGTTTTAGTCAAGGTTGAATTAGTATGTGCAAGTGTGTATTTAAAGAAAAGGCAATCCCATTTACGTCGCACAACGAAATTTTTGGAGTTGTTACAAAATATTTCTTACTTTACATGAAAAGTTGATTTGTAGCAAGAAAGCGTTGGCCAGCAAAACGTTTAATAACCAACAGGAGTATTGATCTAATAACATCATATAAATAAGTGGGAGAACCGACTAGCTTAATTCGTGTCGGTAAAACTTTTTTGAACTATTGTTGTATGAAAAGATTTTTATTTCATATATTACCGTCGTAACAACTTTGTTTTGGTTGAGAAAGATTGAGTTTACGGAAATTTAGTATGCAAACAATTCTCGAGATCGTTATGCAGTACATTGGAGTCATGTGAATGTTGGGGTCATGTGTGCCCAAGTTATTCCAAATGTTGTTATTTAAAATGAGAAAATGTGTGAATTGATTTATGTATCAAGTTGTCATGCATGAAGGCTATAAACTCGCTAGGTCGTAGAGTATTACGCTTTAAGCTAAGAAAGAACTCCAAGAATGGAGAAGTGTTGGATAAACCTGGGGAAAAAGTTTGTAGTTTTGGTAATTGTGTTAAAATGAGAGATGAACAGTGTGAGAGTCGAATGTGGACTTTAGTGTCGGTTGCATGAGAGTATGTACCTTGTTCGCTGACTAGGAATACAGTTGCCGAGGGACGGTTGTGTCCGGAGGAAGAATTAGGTTCAGTTAAGGACCTTAAGGTTAAGGAAGTGTCGACATGTCAAGTATTGACTTTGAAGTCGATAGTTGTGTAAGGTGTATGAGACCTTTCGTCTGTCATTGGGTGCGGTCTGGGTGCGTCCCGCGTATGCCCGTGCGGACAGGAACAAAGACTGTGAGCGGTACCGGTATGCTGTTATGCAAAGGGTATACGCAAAACAAATATTATTGTGTACGACATGGTTAAGGATTTTGAGTGATTGGCGAATAAATCACTAATGAAAGAAGTTTCGAATTATTGTTGCACAAGCGAAAGATATGTAGTCAAAAACACGCTTTTAATATTTTTGTGGATGTGCAATATTTATGAGGTATTACGTTTTAAAATGTGAACATGTGAGTTGGGGGATTTTGGTAAATCCGACCATGTAAAGTTTTTTAGAGTGGTAAAACTTTGTTTTGGGGCTGATGGCCAATTAAGGGATTAAAAAGGTAAAGAATTGGGTAACAATGTATTTTGGGTTATGTAATCGTGTACGTGACACATGTTTAACCAAACGTTTATTTTGGCCTTAAAGGCTTGATTGATATTCAAATGAGTCTTTTGAATGTTTGTCAGTTTTAATGACTCGAGATGGAGTCTTGGTTGTGTTATATGCTTAACTGCATTCTATTTGAATAAGTGTCGGTCTTAAGTGTAAAGACTGTTTGATAATTCTCGCGTTTTTAATACCTTTGGAACTAACGAACCTTGGCGGAGTATATACATTGTGAAGTATATAAGAGTTGCATATACCTATATAAATTGACTTCGTTGGGAAAGTAGCAATGAAGGAGTCATAGATTTATCATGCGTCGGAACGTATGTTGCATAATGATCATTGATCCTTGGAGTAGATGGCTCGGTTTTGAACTCAGTTGAGTCTTAAGAGCATTGACCCGATTTAATAAGCTCGTTGTAGGCTTGGGTTGGGATTGCATGGATTGTATTAAAATAGAAGTTTGCATGATGTGAATGTTTTGGGTATTCTTTTGGATTTAATTATTGTTAAGTCTTAAATCAGAAGAATAAAAGTTGAAGGACCACTTTATAAGAGTGTTAAGATTATGAAAGACTGTTGTGTTATAGAAGTGTTTTACTTGCGATGTGGATGGTTTACAGAGGAGAAAGTATTAGGCACAAATGAAGTGAGGTATGGAAAATGTTGATCTATGAAGGATTGTACCGTGTTTTGGTATTGGTTTGGAATCACAAGGAGCTAGTATGAACGAATAAGTTCAAGTTATTTAGCAAATCGAGAGTGGTAGTTCAACTAAAGTTGGGGAGGAGATATTTAGTGAAATAAACTCGGTTAATATGTGTATGAATGATTGTGAGAAACCTGGTCTGTGGTGAAAGGTTATGTGTGGAGAATGTACGAGTGAGTATTGGTATCAACTGCCAAGATAAATGTGTCAACTAGTAGGTATTATGAAGTTAGAACTAGGAAGCATCTGATGGAAGTCTTTTCGGGGATTTCGGATGAAAAGTACCACTTTGTCATTTAAGTTGTTGGGGCATGTAGTTTGTAAGATGAAGTAGTGATATGGCTAATATCGAAACAGAATGTCGGAATGGTATTGGGTGTTTACCCAAAGTGATTTTGATTGTGTGAGTTGCTTCCTATGATAGAAAGATTGGACTTAAGAATGTAATCATATTGCAGGTTCAATAGGGTTATCACTTTTGATGTTCAATACTTTGGTGCTTGGTTGTATTGTGGTTGTGCGATGAGATAGTGATGTGAGGAAGTGATAGCATTCTATACCGAAGAAACGTGTAAGTCAGGATGTAATAATGGACTGCCGTGGTTGTTGAAGTATTTAATAGTAACGAGTATGCTTAATTTACAGTGTACGTGGAAATTTCAGGCAGTACATGTTAATGTTATTTTGAGACCTGGAGAGTGAGTTGTGATGATGATGGGGTGAAAGGAAGACTCTTGTTCTTCTCAATCCCATTGGTTTTAGGTGAAGAGAATATTGTAACCGTTAAGCTATAGTGTTGGAGTATTCAATAGATGTAAAAGAAATACATCGAATGCAGTTCTCGGTGTTACGAGGATTTGGCTAGAGATCTTAACTGACGTTTTTAGAGAAACTGTCCTTTTAGACTGTAGCTGTGTGGTGGATATTCCGTGTAAACAAGAGAGAAATGATAACGGTATGCTAGACTAAGAAGTAGTCAAACATGGATTTGATGATAACAATTACTCTAAGAGGATTGGTTTACAAGTATATCATTTGGATCTTCCGCCAGAATTGGGAGGGGTACATAATACCTTCCAAGTATGTTATCTTCGGAAATATTTGGCCGAAGAGGAAGATGTGATTTCACTCACTGATGTGAGAGTAGATGAAAAGAGTCGCAGTGTGGAAGAACCAGAGGCAATTTTGGAAAGATCAGTTAGGAAGCTACGTAGTGGTAAAGAAGTAGCTATGTTGAAAGTTCAGTGGAAACACCATCGAGGTGCTAATGTGACCTTAGAGTCAGAGGAAGATATGAAAGTTAGGTATCCTCAGATGTTTAGCTAGATTTGATTTCGGGGACGAAATCATTTTCAAGTTGGGGAGTATTGTAACATCTCGAATTTTCATAAATATTGATGACGGGTTTTATTAATTAATTGAGTATAAATAATTGATAAGTTATGATTAATTATTTGATAAATTAATTTTAGAGTTTAACCCCGAATAAGTTACGTTGAATCATTTTTATGAATTAATAAGTTAGGGGTAAACTTTAATTTTAATTTATAAGTTGAGGGACTAAAGTTGTTAACAGTTGGAAGTTTAGGGGTGAAAGGTGAATCTCCCACCCCACCACCGCCTTGTTCTTTATGTAGGAGGAAATATCTCCTTTTTGAACCTATCTTGTGTTTTATGTGTGTGTGGTATACGGTGTAAGAGAGAGAGAGAGAGAACCGAGAAAGATTAACAAGAAAAGAAGAAGGAAATCAGAAGGAAATCAGTTGTTATTGCAGTTGAGAAGCTAGAATAAAACAGGTAATCATCATTAATCCCTCATTTTGTTAGTAAAAAGCTTTCTATAGAGTTTTTAGATGGGTTTTGGTAAATTTTGATGATTATGAGAATCTGAGTTTTTGGATATGTTAAGATAGGGATATTGAACTTATCTGCAGGTTTGCATAAACAAACATAGCTTAAAAGTATAAAAATCTGGGTTTTAGATAATTGCAGAGGGTTGAGACATTCAAGCAAGTCGCAGTAGTGCATTGCGACATTCAAGCAAGTCGCAATAGAAGGTTGCGATTTGGGTTGAAGTCGCAATAGACGGTTGCGATTTGGTGTTGAAGTCGCAATAGAGGGTTGCGACTTGGCATTGGAGTCGCAACAGTTGATTGCGACTTGGTGTCGAAATCGCAATAGAAGGTTGCGACTTGGGTTGGAATCGCAATAGTGGGTTGCGATTTGGGGTTGGAGTCGCAGTAGTTGGTTGCGACTTGGCCCAGTGCATTGCGACTTGAGACGTAGATTTTAGAGATTAAGGATTCTTAGTTCTTAGAAGTCCTGTTCTGTAAATTAATATCGGTATATTTTTATATTGGATATTACAGTAAACTGTGGTGGTGAAAACAGAAGTCCCTACGACTTTAAAAGAATTAAAGGAAGTGTGACTTCGCATCAGGTGAGTTTATTTAACTCTCTTTAAAGTTCAGCAATTAATATTGAAATAGATATGTAATATGTATGTCTAAACATGATAAATAAAGGACTCGTCTTAATCAGTAAAGAGCCCAGTTAGATGATTTAAAAGTTATGCTATGTTGGTCCCCGTGCTAAATTGCAAAGAGGGGATAGCCAAGAAGTCGAGGTACTAGAATTATTAAGATTCTTTATAAATACATATGAAGAATGTATTACATTGTGTGTTATGCATATACACTGATAAGAGTTATAATACTTATGTATTATGTTGTAATTACTAAAAGTAGGCATCCGGTCATCGGGGGCACCTGGGTACGGTCTAATGGGAACCGAATACTTGCCATTGACCAAAGGGATGTAATTTTTAGTAATTGAGTATACCTTGAATCATCGGGGGTCCCGGTTGTTTATCGCGATATAATAATCCCATTGGGACCATTGATTCTGAGGTGAGGAAAATATGAAATGTGGAATAGGCAGATTTTGATTTGTAATTCCTATTTCAAATGGAAGATCGGAGATTTCCATTGTTACAGGGAAGATCAGAGATTTCCCAATTATGAAAAGAGGAATAAGAAATAGGCAGGCTTTGACTTGTAATTTCTTAGATAAGAGTTTTGACTTTGAATCTGGGATGATTTATAGTAGACTCTTGGTAGTGTGGTTATGGCTAGACGAATTAGTCATAAGTATGGGAGTGGGGTAGATTCCCAGTATTGAAAGGAGTTATTGTATGGTAAGATGAGCGAGAACAGGTTTGATGTATCTGTTGAGATTTTAATTGTTTAACTTTAATTTGATTTGAATATTCTCACTAGGCGAAATCCTAATGTTTCAAGTTGAATTTTCTTACCAGGTACAAGCTCCGGGAAGTAAGCGGGAAAGTGTGATGAGGATTTTTGGAAAGACTCAAACTTAGAGATAACGGAGGATCTAGTAATTTGGACGCTTTTGGGACAAAGGATTAGATAACTTAATTAATCTGATTATGATGTATGATTAGATTAATAGGTTATTTGAATTAGACATACTGTATATAAAACCTTTACATTTGATCCTCAGGTTATAAAAGTTTGAAGTTTTATGATCATAACTTGTGGCAATTTTTAAGTTTTAAATTGGCCCTGTTTTTAGGGTGTTACATACTAACATGCTCCAAATTGAACCTAGAGTTCCCTTCTATAGCTAGGTTAATAAAAAAATGTTCAATACCATCTTGCCTTTAAAGGAAGTCGTATTTGAGTTTAATACTATTGTTGTAAGATTTATGCAACCTTGGAGATTCACTTAAAATAGAACTCAGTGCAAGTATACACCTTGAACTACTATCGTCTCGTAACAAGTAATAATGGTAAAAAAGTACCAGATATCGATCCACAGGGAAAACTTGTGAAAGATGCTCAAAAGTCCAATCTTTAAAAACTAATTTCAGATGGCGATTTCGAAAACAGATTGTTTGATTGGTTGGTTTGAGTTATCAGCTAAAAATCAATTCTAGAGAAGAAGCATAGGGTGCAAAGCTCTATAAAGATGAAAACAAGTGATTGAGTAAAAAGGTATTATAACATCCAGCCAGTCCTCCAGCACAAGTGCTATAGGACTGCCACAACACCAACTATCGGTTCAAACAGCCTCCCAAGAGTACACAATGGTCAACGTGCTATCGATACAATATCATTTATGTTAGACTTTGTGAATCCTAGCACAACACAGTGTTACCATCCTACACCGTAAAAGTATAGTACTTGTCAGGCACTAAAACTCTTTATAGTCTTCTTTTATTATTTCAGTTAATTAACCTTAACCTTAACACTGAATGTTAATGCATTTTCATACATAAAATTAGTTGTCAATTAATTAAATGCAATCTTCAATGTAAGATCAATCACCTGAAATAAATAGTTAGATACAATGTTATATTCAATACACCTCTTTACTTTCACACATATTTTACATCTAAACTTTGCTTTACACCCCAAGCTCAGGCGATTAGCCCTTCATGGCTTGATTTCTTCTTTCGAAAGGTGTAAGAAATGTAAATGACATGAATGGAAAGTACTGAAAGGAAATTGCAAGAAATGTAAATGACAGAAATGGAAAGACAGAAATTAAATTGCAAGAAATGTAAATGACAGAAATGGAAAGACAGAAATTAAATACAGGAATTTCAACAACAAGAAAATAAAAACAATAATAAGAACTAAGAATGCAAGGAAACGGAATTACTAAACTACCAAGGTAACTTGTTCGCCAAGTTATGGAAACTTGTCGTGCAAGTTACGTCACAAAACTACTTGTTGCTTTGAAACTGTAACATCCTCAATTTTCAATAATAGTATTTTAATGAGAATTGGGATTGTTTGTGTTTTTAGTTTTAACTTTGGATTATGTTGTGATTTATATTTCAAAATGAGGTTAAAATGTTAGTGGTAAAAGTTAAGTGCCATTGTTGGAAGGTTGAAACTTGGGGGTGTATTTGGTCACATTTGGAAAGTGTGTGTAGATAAGGTAGCTGAAATCAGATTTTATCAGATTTCTTATGCTTAGGGTCGGTTGGATAATCAAAGAGATAGAGAGAAGGAGAAAAGAGAAAAGAAGAAGAAAACAAGATTTGTTCATCAAATTGAATCATAAACAGCAGATTGAAGTTTCAGATTTGTGCAAGAAGTGGGTTTTGCAAACTTAAGGTGAGTTCATTTGTTCCTTGCTTAAATCAGTGTTTTCATGATAAATTAAACCTTGAAATAGTTGTATAAATTAGTTATGAACTGTATAGGATGGTTTGGAATGAGCTGAATCGAACAGACATGAAAATAGATCAAATTTTAGGCTGCAGACCCGACTTTTCCGGATGAATCGTCGTATCCGGAAAACCCCAATGATGAATGTTTCCGGACGCAGGAAGTATCCGGGTAAGTTTTATTTTATTACAAGAATCCGGATGATATCCGGATGATCATAGAGTCCGGATGTTGTCCGGATTTGAAATATGTCCGGAGAAGTAGGAATTTACCGGAAAGGATGGGTTGTCCGGATTGTGAGGTTGTCCGGGAAATTATGGTATCCGGAAAAATGGAAATGTCCGGATAAGTTAGGTTATCCGGAAACATCTTGTTGTCCGGACACTTTGTGCAGCTGGATAATTAATAGTCCTGTTAATCGTGCATTGTTGTGATTTAGTGATCAAGACATAGTTAGTTTAGCTTGAACGTACGTACGATCAAAGGGTAGTATGTTGGGCTTGATGACTGTGCTAGCTTGATACTGGACAGGTGTTTGGTAAGTGAAATGGATCCATAGGCTCTATGTTTGTTTTAGCTAGAAGTTGTCATCAAGTCATCGGGGGCACCTTAGTACGGTCTAATGGGAACCGATTACTAGCCATTGACTATATGATATAACTTCTAGTGATGAGTGTACCTTGAATCATCGGGGGCCCCGGTTGTGTATCGCGATATATTAAATCCCATTGGGGCCATTGATTCTGAGGTGGGGAGGACGTGAAATGTGGAATAGGCAGATTTTGATTTGTAATTCCCATTTCGAATGGAAGATCGAAGATTTCCATTTTTATAGGGAAGATCAGAGATTTCCCAAATTGTGAAAGGAAGATTAGAGATAGGCATAAAGTAATTTGTAATCTCTACTTCCGGATTAAGAAATAGGCAGGTTTTGACTTGTAATTTCTTAAATAAGAGTGTTAACCTTGAATATGGGATTATTCGTGGTAAACTCTTGGTAGCAATATTACGGCTAAATGAATTAGTTATAATTATGGAAGTGGGGTAGATTCCCAGTAGTGAAAGGAGTTGTTATACGGTAAGAAAAGGAGTAATCAGGTTTGTTGTAACTTGTTTACATTGATTTTGCAAATGTTATTATTGAAACGAATGTTCTCACTAGGCGAAAGCCTAATGTTTCAAGTTGAATTTTCTTACCAGGTACAAGCTCCGGGAAGTAAGCAGGGATGTGTGATGAGAACTTTTGGAAAGATTCAAACTTAGAGATGACGGAGGATCTAGCTATTCTTTTGATGTTTTTGGGATAAAAGCTAGATAACTTAGTTAATCTGATTTTGATGTATGATTAGATTAATAGGTTATTTGATTTAGATGCGTTGTATATAAAACCTTTACAATTGATCCTCAGGTTATCAAAGTTTGAAGTTTTATGATCATAACTTGTGTATTATTCAAGATTTAAATTGGCCCTGTTTTTAAGGTGTTACAATATGGTATCAGAGCAATAGTTTAAGCGAACTAGGTATGATTTTGAGATACCTAGACTTAAGCTGTGATGAATTAAGTTATGATTCGTGAGGTATGGGTAGAATTGTTAAGACTGGTAGTCTTAGAGTCGACAGAAATACGCGAAGTTAGTACTGTAACGACGGTAATGAGGATTCTCATGTATAATATGTTCGCAATTTCAATTAGCTACTGTTATTATGAATATATTATTACACAAGCATACTTATTCCTAATTGTTACAGTGACTGATTAGCGGTAAAGTACGTTTTTGTATGTCTAGTTGTGTATAAATCATTACTGATGGGTATTCTTTTGTGCTCATCCAGAACAATGGTAAATACTCCGCCGAGGTCTCCTAATTCTTCTATGAATAGGAATTGGTTAGACGATACGGGAGAAAGACAAACTGGAGTAGGCGGAATTCATGAGACGCCACCAGATTTTCTTTCCTTAGGAGGAGTGCGGAATCCGGCACATAGAGGGGGTACCAGTACTGCCGATCACACATCATCGGATTCGAGTATGGAAGGTCGTATAATGGACAATGTAACCAGATTGATGAATGCATCAATGGAAAGGCAAGCGGAAATGATGATCACCACTATGGGAATACAAGCAGAGATGTTTATGAAAATGCTTAACGATCGGAGTGCGGAACCGAGGCGAACAGGGATTGATACCAGTGTGATAAACCCAACTGGTAACACAGGTTCAGAGGTGGAAAGAAGGGTTGATAGGAGTTGCTCCTATAAAACGTTTTTGAGCTGTAAGCCGCCTGAATTCAAAGGAGAAGATAGTCCTGTAGCCTGTATGAACTAGCTAAGAGAAATAGAACAAGCCTTTCGGGCTTGTGAGTGTAATGATGAAAAGTTGAAAGTTAGATTTGGGTCACAAATGTTACGTGGTAACGCATTATCTTGGTGGAATGTACTATCAACTTCTATGTCAGCTACAGTTCTGAATGCCATGACTTGGAAAATGTTTAAAGCAAAGATTCTGGAGGAATATTGCAATGAAACCGAAATGGACCGAATCGAGGAAGAGTTCAGAAACCTCAAGAAAGGCAATATGACTGTGAGAAAGTATACCGAATCCTTCATGGAGAAACTGAATCTGGTGGGGCATGTGGCTCCAGCTGAGAAAGACAAAATTAAAGCTTATTTGAAGGGTTTGCCGGCGGATATGATGACCAGGGTCCGAAGTTCGAAAGCTGCTACTTTAAGGGAAACAATCGAAGAAGCGAAAGTAATAGAAGAGATGTACGCCAAAGATAAAGAAGTGAAAGCGCATGTGGGAGAAAAGAGAAAGTGGGAAGGTCGTTCGGAACCTTCTCAGAAAACAAAGTTGTTTGGCAAGAATATTCGTTACGATTCTCGCAGGGAACCAAGCTGGTGTTCGAAATGTAAAAGCAAACATTTTGGTCAGTGTCGGGTGGTTGGAAATGAATGTTTCAAGTGCGGGAAGGCGGGGCATATAGCGGTGAACTGTCCAATGCTGGGATCAGTATGCTTTGAATGTAGGCAACCGGGTCATTTTCGGAGAGACTGTCCGAAGTTGAAGAAAGAAGGGGATCAAGGAAAGAAGTTGGTTATCCCTAAACCAACTGGCCGTGCATTTCAAATGACTGCCGAAGAAGCGAAAGGATCCAAAGATGTTGTCTCGGGTACTTTCCTTATAAATTCCATTCCTGCACATGTTCTATTTGATTGTGGGGCGAATTATTCTTTTGTATCAAAGTTGTTCTATCATAAGCTAGCTATGTCTGTCACTACTTTAGAAAAGGCCTTAGTAGTAGAGATAGCTAATGGAGTTCAGTCTTTGGTTAGTGAAAGACTCGTTGATTGTAAAATTTTGATAGAGGGAACAGAATTTCCGATTGACTTGTTGTTAATGGAAATTGGGGGATTCGATATTATTGTTGGAATGGACTGGTTGAGCAATAACCAGACAGAAATAATGTGTGCAAAGAAGCTGATTCGAATTCCGATGGTTGATAAAGATGGCGTATTCATATTTGGAGAAAAGCATAAAGGAGATATTCCGTTGATTTCAGTGGCAAAGGCGCGTAAATGTCTATCGAAGGGATGTTGGTCCTATCTAGCTTATGTTATAGATACGAAGTTAGAAAAGAAACAGGTACAAGATATCAAAGTGGTGCGTGAATTTCCGGATGTATTTCCGGATGATCTTCCAGGTCTACCAGCTGAAAGACAAGTAGAATTTTGCATCGATCTTATTCCTGGAGCAGCACCGATAGCTCGTGCACCTTATCGTCTTGCGCCAGCTGAAATGACAGAAATGATGTCTCAACTGCAAGAGCTTTTAGATAAAGGTTTTGTTAGACCGAGTTCTTCGCCTTGGGGAGCTCCGGTATTGTTTGTCAAGAAGAAAGATGGCACTATGAGAATGTGCATAGATTATTGGGAGCTAAATAAGGTGACGATAAAGAATAAGTATCCGCTTCCAAGGATAGATGATTTGTTTGATCAACTCCATGGAGCGGGATGCTTTTCCAAAATTGATCTAAGGTCGGGGTATCACCAAGTACGGGTAAGAGATGAGGATGTTCCAAAGACGGCGTTTAGAACTAGATACGGGCATTATGAATTTCTCGTGATGCCATTTGGGTTGACTAATGCTCCAGCTATATTCATGGATCTGATGAATAGAGTATGTCGACCGTTTCTAGACAAGTCTGTTATCGTTTTCATTGATGACATACTTGTTTATTCGAAGAATGAGAACGACCATGAACGCCATCTTCGGGAAGTTTTAGAAGTGTTACGGAAAGAGAAATTGTATGCAAAATTCTCTAAATGTGAATTTTGGTTGAAAGAGGTACAATTTCTTGGGCATGTGATTTCCTCGGAAGGTGTGAAAGTAGATCCAACAAAGATAGAAGCAATGATGAATTGGGAGACTCCGAAAAGCGCGACTGAAATAAGAAGTTTCTTGGGTCTGGCAGGTTATTACCGGAGATTTATTAAAGACTTCTCAAAGATTGCTTCTAATTTGACTTTGTTAACTCGTAAGAATGTGAAATTTGTCTGGACCGAAAAACAGGAGTCAGCTTTCAGAACCTTACGGCAGAAGTTGTGTGAAGCTCCTATTCTTGCACTGCCTGAAGGAACTGAAGATTTGGTAGTTTATAGTGACGCATCGAAAATGGGTTTAGGATGTGTATTGATGCAACGAGGCAAGGTGATTTCCTATGCGTCAAGACAACTGAAAGAACATGAAAATAACTATCCTACCCACGATTTAGAGTTAGCAGCAGTTGTGTTTGCTTTAAAACTGTGGCGTCATTACCTCTATGGAACGAAGTGTACACTCTTCACTGATCATAAAAGTTTGCAGCATGTTTTTGATCAGAAGGAGCTGAATATGAGGCAAAGGCGATGGCTCGAGTTACTGAAAGATTACGATTGTGAATTGCATTACCACCCAGGTAAAGCAAATGTTGTAGCAGATGCCTTGAGTAGAAAAGAGTATAATGGGTGCTTGAAGACGACAAACGCTAGAATTGATGTAATGTCGAGTATTATTGAAAGAATAAAAGCCGCTCAAGTGAAGCTTTGTTAGAAAATAACTTGAAAGAAGAAGTAATGAGTAAGCAACATCTTCAGCTGACTGAAGATAGCAGAGGGATTAAGTTGTTCCAAGGCCGTGTATGGGTACCAAAGATAGGTGGAAATCGGGAGTTGATTTTGGAAGATGCGCATAGATCTAAGTATTCTATACATCCGGGGAGTACTAAGATGTATTGAGATTTGAAGTTGCACTATTGGTGGCCGGCTATGAAGGTAGATGTGGCACGAATAGTAGAGAGGTGTGGCACCTGTTCGTTAGTGAAAGCAGAACACCAAAGACCATACGGAAGTTTCCAATCTTTGGAGATTCCAGAATGGAAATGGGAGAAGATCACTATGGATTTCGTGATGAAGTTACCAAAGACACAAAAGGGTAACGACACTATTTGGGTGATTGTGGATCGTTTGACTAAGAGTGTTCATTTTCTGGCTATGAAAGAAGCATCACCAATAGAGAAATTGGCAAAGCTGTATATTGATGAAGTGGTGTCAAGACATGGTATACCGGTGTCTATAGTGTCGGATCGTGATAGTCGGTTTACCTCAAGGTTTTGGCAGTCACTACAAGAAGAGTTGGGTACAAAAGTTAATTTGAGCACTGCTTATCATCCGCAAACTGACGGACAGAGTGAAAGGACCATTCAAACTTTGGAAGATATGCTCAGGTGTTGTGTATTGGATTTTGGAGGTAATTGGGATACGCATCTATCGTTAGTAGAATTTGCGTATAACAATAGTTACCATTCTAGTATTGGAAGAGCACCTTTCGAAGCTCTGTATGGTCGTAAATGTAGAACTCCGGTATGTTGGTTAGAAGCCGGAGAGAAACAGTTTGCTGGTCCAGAATTGGTACAACAAACAGCCGATAAGGTGAAAGAAATTCGGCGGCATATGAAAGCAGCTCAGGATCGACAAAAGAGTTATGCTGATCCGAAAAGAAGACCAAAAGAATTCCAAGTTGGGGAGCGCGTGATGCTTAAGGTATCCCCTTGGAAGGGAGTGATAAGGTTTGGTAAACGTGGGAAGCTAAGTCCTCGTTTTCTAGGACCTTTCACTATTACTAAAAGGATAGGATTGCAGGCTTATCAGTTGGATCTTCCACCTGAATTAGAAGGAATCCACAATACTTTTCATGTGTGTTATCTTCGGAAATGTCTAGCCGAAGAGGAAGATGTGATTCCACTTGCCGATGTAAGGGTAGATGAAAAGAGTCGATGTGTGGAAGAACCAGAGGAAATTTTGGAAAGATCGGTTAGGAAGCTACGTAATGGCAAGGAAGTAGCTATGTTGAAAGTACAGTGGAAACACCATCGAGGTGCTAATGTGACTTTAGAGTCAGAAGAATGTATGAAGGATAGGTATCCTCATCTGTTTACCTGATCTTGATTTCGGGGACGAAATCATTTTCAAGTTGGGGAGTATTGTGACATCCTGAATTTTCAATAATAGTATTTTAATGAGAATTGGGATTGTTTGTGTTTTTAGTTTTAACTTTGGATTATGTTGTGATTTATATTTCAAAATGAGGTTAAAATGTTAGTGGTAAAAGTTAAGTGTCATTGTTGGAAGGTTGAAACTTGGGGGTGTATTTGGTCACATTTGGAAAGTGTGTGTAGATAAGGTAGCTGAAATCAGATTTTATCTGATTTCTTATGATTAGGGTCGGTTGGAGAATCAAAGAGATAGAGAGAAGGAGAAAAGAGAAAAGAAGAAGAAAACAAGATTTGTTCATCAAATTGAATCATAAACAGCAGATTGAAGTTTCAGATTTGTGCAAGAAGTGGGTTTTGCAAACTTAAGGTGAGTTCATTTGTTCCTTGCTTAAATCAGTGTTTTCATGTTAAATTAAACCTTGAAATAGCTGTATAAATTAGTTATGAACTGTATGGGATGGTTTGGAATGAGCTGAATCGAACATACATGAAAATAGATCAAATTTTAGGCCGCAGATCCGACTTTTCCGGATGAATCGTCGTATCCGGAAAACCCCAATGATGAATGTTTCCGGACGCAGGAAGTATCCGGGTAAGTTTTATTTTATTACAAGAATCCGGATGAAATTAGTTACCGGATGATATCCGGATGATCATAGAGTCCGGATGTTGTCCGGATTTGAAATATGTCCGGAGAAGTAGGAATTTACCGGAAATGATGGGTTGTCCGGATTGTGAGGTTGTCCGGGAAATTATGGTATCCGGAAAAAGGGAAATGTCCGGATAAGTTAGGTTATCCGGAAACATCTTGTTGTCCGGACACTTTGTGCAGCTGGATAATTAATAGTCCTGTTAATCGTGCATTGTTGTGATTTAGTGATCAAGACATAGTTAGTTTAGCTTGAACGTACGTACGATCAAAGGGTAGTATGTTGGGCTTGATGACTGTGCTAGCTTGATACTAGGCAGGTGTTTGGTAAGTGAAATGGATCCATAGGCGCTATGTTTGTTTTAGCTAGAAGTTGTCATCAAGTCATCGGGGGCACCTTAGTACGGTCTAATGGGAACCGATTACTAGCCATTGCCTATATGATATAACTTCTAGTGATGAGTGTACCTTGAATCATCGGGGGCCCGGTTGTGTATCGCGATATATTAAATCCCATTGGGGCCATTGATTCTGAGGTGGGGAGGACGTGAAATGTGGAATAGGCAGATTTTGATTTGTAATTCCCATTTTGAATGGAAGATCGGAGATTTCCATTTTTATAGGGAAGATCAGAGATTTCCCAAATTGTGAAAGGAAGATTAGAGATAGGCATAAAGTAATTTGTAATCTCTACTTCCGGATTAAGAAATAGGCAGGTTTTGACTTGTAATTTCTTAAATAAGAGTGTTAACCTTGAATATGGGATTATTCGTGGTAAACTCTTGGTAGCAATATTACGGCTAAATGAATTAGTTATAATTATGGAAGTGGGGTAGATTCCCAGTAGTGAAAGGAGTTGTTATACGGTAAGAAAAGGAGTAATCAGGTTTGTTGTAACTTGTTTACATTGATTTTGCAAATGTTATTATTGAAACGAATGTTCTCACTAGGCGAAAGCCTAATGTTTCAAGTTAAATTTTCTTACCAGGTACAAGCTTCGGGAAGTAAGCAGGGATGTGTGATGAGAACTTTTGGAAAGATTCAAACTTAGAGATGACGGAGGATCTAGCTATTCTTTTGATGTTTTTGGGATAAAAGCTAGATAACTTAGTTAATCTGATTTTGATGTATGATTAGATTAATAGGTTATTTGAGTTAGATGCGTTGTATATAAAACCTTTACAATTGATCCTCAGGTTATCAAAGTTTGAAGTTTTATGATCATAACTTGTGTATTATTCAAGATTTAAATTGGCCCTGTTTTTAGGGTGTTACAGAAACCGTTAAAACTTTGAAACACTAGCTTAAACAACCAAAGGTCACGTTTTTTAGAGGGAAGGACTCCAAACTAAAAATCACGAACCTTGAGATTTTAAGTAAGTAACTAAGAAAATATCGAGAACTTGGAGACTTGCGAGAATCGGAAAGTAAAACACAAGAACTTAACTTCGAACCACTTAGATTAATACTTGAAACCGAAAGCTTGATATATAACTGAAATTCTTGACCGAAAGATAATATTCAGCAACTAATAATAAGTGTTTGAGAGCAAAATATGAGAAACTAATTAATTCTAGCAAATCACAAGTGATAAGTTATGTTTTAAGAGTTAACAAGCCATTCTTTATATAGGGGAGTTGAGTGGAGACAAAGCAATCAAAAGTTGATTAAAACTGATGTCCTTATGTACTTCTTGTCTCCTCCAAAAGTCAACTCCAACTGTGTCATCAAGAAAAGGCTTCGGCCCAAAGTTTCTTCAAAAAGGCCCAGCTGCTAACTCCTTCAGCGTTCCATCAGCGTTCCATCAGCGTTTCAATTCCTATAGCATTGCTGTAGGAGTGCCCAACAAAAATCTGAAATCAAAACAGGCCCAATAAGATCCAAAAGACAGAGATTATACCATTAAATCATGCTTGACACCTAAACACAGAAAATGCTAAAAAGCTAATAAAAATGACTCAATTACTGACTTTGGGCAAATAAAACTGACTAAAAACCTACTAAAATGGGCTAAAATAGGGTTAATAAATTAACCCTATCAACTATCTCCATATTTGAGTTAGATATTATCGCTTATCTTTTCCTAGATTAGCATTATCTTCTTGTTTAGTTCACATCTTTTCTAGAGATATGTGTTCTCGTCCTAATATTTAATCTCTCTTTGTATCATTTGTTTCAAGTAAGAAAAGGAATAAACAAAATCCTTTATGGTATCAGAGCGGGTTTTGTAAAACCCTAACAACGGTCGCACCATGACCGGAGAAAACCCAAAAACAGATCCCAAAAACGATGAAACCTCTGTCAATCCCAATTCCCCCCTTCTATATTCACCCATCCGATCACCCGAAACAAATGCACGTCAACGAAGTTTTGACGGACAACAACTATGGTGATTGGGCTCAAGAGATGAGAAACTTCTTGTTCGCCAAAAACAATATTGGATTCATTAATGGATCAATCACGACCCTGGAGGGAAAATCACCAGAGTACATGATATGGATGCGTTGCGATGCAATGATAAAAGGTTGGCTTACAACTGCGATAGAAAGAGACATAAGGGTGAACGTTAAATACGCTAGTACGGCGGCAGAAATATGGGCTGATCTAGAAGAAAGGTTCGGAAAAGAAAGTGCTCCAAGGGCTTATGAGTTCAAACAATCATTAACCCTCACCCGACACGACGGTGCCTCAGTCTCCGCCTACTACACCAAAATGCAATCATTATGGGATGAGATCCAGTCGGTTTCGACACTGTCGCGATGTGTTTGTAGGGGTTGTACTTGTGGCATTGGAAAGAAGCTAACTGAGTCAAAGGATAATGAAGTACTATATGAATTCTTGATGGGTCTTGACGATAACTTCTCGATCATCAAAACGCAAATCCTTACAATAAAGTTGACTCCGTCCTTGGGGACGGCATATCATCTTGTTGCTGAAGATGAGCAACAAAGGAATATCTCCTTAACAAAGAAATCCACCACCGAAGCAGCAGCCTTTCAAGCCTACAACCATGCTCGACGTGAGAGTGACAATCACTCAAGCGTGCAACGAAATAGGACTTCACAAAGGGACACGAGGAAGGTAAACGGTGAAGAAACCGAGCATTGCACCTATCGCAAAAAGAATGGACACAACAAAGATGGATGCTTCAAAAGAATCGGATATCCGGAATGATGGCCAGGTAAAGCGAAGGGAGAGGAGGCAAACCGAGGGAAGCACATGTTGAAGCCGAGACGAGTCCCATACCGGGCCTAACCGCCGAACAACATCAGAAATTCATGAAGTTGTTCTCAAATACAGGATCGGCATCACCATCTGTGAACATGGCTGGTAAGAAAATTTACGATAAAAGTTGGATCATTGACACAGGTGCCACCGACCATTTGGCCAACGATAACATATTGTTCCAAGCTAAAGAAGAAGGCGAGCATACAACACCAATCACCATACCGAATGGCGATGCAATTCGAGTCAAAGGAATCGAAGAATGCGTACTACCGAATGGGATAAAACTTGAAAGAGTTTTATCATTCCGGATTTCAACTGAAATCTTTTGTCCATCAGTCGACTAACAAAAGATCTTAATTATGCTGTAACCCTTTTCCCGGATTTTTGTGTTATGCAGGACTTACGATCGAGGAACCTGATTGGAGTGGGTGAATGCAAAGGTGGTCTCTATCGTATGAATTTGGTGGCAGCAAGGAATGAAGCGATGATGGCTAAGGTTGACGTTGAAGTTTGACACAAAAGGTTAGGGCATTCGTCAGAGTCAAAGTTGCGATGAAATTAGCTTTTTAAGTAGTTTTTGTCATGTTTTGAAAAGAGAATTTTGTGATTCTTGTGTAAAGGCAGAGCACACTAGATTACCGTTTCCTGATAGTTCAATAAAATCGTTGGATTGTTTTGATTTAATACATTGTGATATATGGGGAAGTTATCGTATTCCATCACTGTCAGGGGCAAAGTATTTCCTAACTATTATCGATGATTTTAGTAAGCAATGTGGGTTTATCTCATCAAACATAAATATGAGGCGAACAATAGTTTGGTCGCTTTTTGCAATATGGTTAAGACACAGTCTGGAAGGAATGTTAAAAAAATAAGGAGTGACAATGGAGAAGAGTTCACTTCCAATTCTATGGTCGATTTCTATGCAAGCAATGGAATTCTCATGGAGACCTCATGTCCTCATACACCCCAACTAAACGGGGTGGTCAAAAGAAAACACCGACACCTCCTTGAGATGGCTCGAGCCTTGAGATTTGAAGCCAACCTCCTAGTAAAATTTTGGGGAGAATGTGTTCTTACAGCAACATACATCATAAACAGGTTGCCTACGTAGGCGGCGGGTAATAGAACTCCCTATGAAGTGATTTTCAAGGAAAGACCAAACTAGGATCACATGAAAATATTTTGGTGTCTGGCGTACGGAAGAAACGCCGATACTAAAGGGGACAAGTTCGATGTGAGGGGGAGACCGGGTGTCTTTGTTGGATACCCACAAGGACAAAAGGGTTATCGAGTCTACGACATCAACGACAACAAAATTTATGTTTTTCTAGGTGTGACACCCCAAAATGGGCAAATAAATAAATGCGAAAAGAAATGAAAAAAAAAGGAAAACAAAATAAAATAAGTTTTATTTTATTGTACCAAAAATGTGAAGAAAAACATGGAAGAGGGGCCAATTATGCCATTTAAGGACAACGTGAAGTAACGAATAGAGTTTGTGTTCAATAGGACCAAAAATGAAAGGAAATGTCAAAACATAGGTGAAATATGTAATATTTGACAAAATATTTAAGCCATATTTGAAAGTTCAGGGTTAGTGCAGACATAAGCGGGTCCAAAGTTGAGGGACCTGTTTTGTAAATTTGTCAGATCTGAACCATGAAAGAGACATGTCAATGTCGCTACTTTGAAGCCTTCCATTGGCTGTCCTAGTCAACGAATAAGCCAAACAATTTCAGTTTTATAAAGCCCTTGCACCAGACTACAATTTTTGTTAAAGAAACTTTTTAAATCGTCGAGAATCAAGAGAGAAATCGGAGATCGAAAGTCCCCATCCGAAATGTCCGAAAATCCCGTTTATCAACGATTGAGGTAAAAATACTCAACCAAACTTCGAGTTCTTTATATGGTTAGCTTCGTTTTCAAGTCCTCTATCGAACCTTGGTAGTCTCATGTCTCAGATTTTAGTTTAGAATGACCGATTTTGAGTTTTAACAGATTTTCGAGTCGTTTATAAACTGAAATTTTAAATGAGAAAATGGGACTCAGTATTTGATGGTTTTAGTTCATTCTTGTTCCTATGGTTGAGTAAACAGTTTTTCTAGAGTTTTGCAAAAGGAATCAATAAAAACGGTTAGAAAATAAGGCCAAACGATCGTTTTCCGAGTTCCGGCGAGTTATCGTTTTTCTCTTTCCTTTTTCCGGCGCCACTGCACGACACTCCAACGCCCGTGGGCCGTGGGTTTGTTTTAAAATGTTTGGTACTTTGACAGTTTTAGCCCCTATACTTTTCTTAGTTGCAAAATGAGTAATCATGTTTTGAGGGTCCCGTTTTGAGATCTTGTAAATACTTGGGCTTCCATTCTAAAAAGAAATGGCCTAACAGATTTAGCATATGACTCATATATATTATAGAGTAAATTACGAATTTGGTCCCTGGGGTTTGAAAAATGAAACGAAAATGGTCCCTACAATTTTTTTATTCCAAATAAGGCCCTGTGGTCCTTATTTTCGTAACGATTTGGTCTCTGGCGCTAACGAGCGTTAACTCCCAGCGTTAAGTTATAGACATTTTTAGTCTTTTTGATATGTTTAGCTATTCTATTAAATTATAAAACCATAGGGACCCAACTTGTAATTTACTTTATTATTATATAATATAATAAATAATATATTTATACATATAGGGAATGGTTCAATAGAGAAGTCCAAATATTGAGAGAAATAGAGAAGTGATCTTGACCATGCATTCGGTCAAGATCGGCGGCTTTGACCGAGAAGTAGAGGATAATTCCTCGCGTGGTCTGCCCGTGGTCTGCACAAGATAGAGGGGTAGTTTCGTAAAAAATACTCGGGACAAGTTCATATATGAATTTGTGTGATTCATATATGAACCTTTGTGATTCATATATGAACCTTTGTGATTCATATATGAATCAGTTAATTTGTTCATATGAGAATTAGTTAAAAAAATCATATATAAATCACAAAGGTTCATATATGAATTAGTTAAAAAAAATTATATGTAAATTACAAAGGTTCATATATGAACACAAAGATTCATATATGAATCAGTTAATTGGTTCAACTGATTCATATATGAACCTACAGTTAATTAGTTTCATATATGAAACACAAAGGTTCATATATGAATCACAAGATTCATATATGAATTAGTTATAAAGAGTTCACATGTGAATTACAAAGATTCATATATGAACGTATAGTTCATATGTGAATCACACAGATCATATATGAACTCAGCCCGTGTTTTTGTAAAAGTTACGAAATTGCCCTTCTATTTTTGGAACAGCCGCAAATTTTGAACAGTCAAAGTCGCAACTTTTGACCGGTCAAAGCCGCAACTTTTGACCAATTATAACCGATCTTGACCGAATGAATGGTCAAGATCACTTCTCTATTTCTTTAAATATTTGGACTTCTCTATTGAACATAAACATATGGCTATACATATATATATATATATATATATATATATATATATATATATATATATTATAACCTGCAACTCTCTCTCTCTCTTCTCTCTCTCTCTCTCAACCTGGTAACCCACCTCATACACACAACCCACACATACAATACGATGCATACACACATAACACAACACACACATACACATACACACAACACTTAAGTGGGTTTTGCAAGTGAGGAGATGACCGGAGAAGACAACCCACACATACAATACGATGCATACACACATAACACAACACACACATACACATACACACAACACTGTAAGTGGGTTTTGCAAGTGAGGAGATGACCGGAGAAGATGACCGGAGAAGATAACCCACACATACAATACGATGCATACACACATAACACAACACACACATACACATACACACAACACTGTAAGTGGGTTTTGCAAGTGAGGAGATGACCGGAGACGATGACCGGAGAAGACAACCCACACATACAATACGATGCATACACACATAACACAACACATACATACACATACACACAACACTGTAAGTGGGTTTTGCAAGTGAGGAGATGACCGGAGAAGATGACCGGAGAAGACAACCCACACATACAATACGATGCATACACACATAACACAACACACACATACACATACACACAACACTCACATACACATACACACATACATATACACACAACACGTTAATATATCACTTGAAATGATTAACTGAAGTTGTCAACAAACCTATTGTGTGAAAATGAAATTGCTCTCCAGATTGCCTCTAACCTTGTATTTCATCAACAAACATAACTTATTGAGATCGAGTACCATTTTGTTCGTGAAAAGTCCAATAGAATTTAAATTCTACAAAACATGTAAACATGAAGAACATCTATGCTCTAGGTTGAGGATGAAAATTACAGAACAGGAATGCACATATTTGGAAGGATTATTAGAGGTTTGATTTAAAGAAATTAATTTGATCCCCTTCCTTATTTATAGCCTTGCATGTAAAACCCTCCAATTCTTCAATTCTGGTTGTATGTGGGTTATGTGTATGAGGTTGGTTACCAGGAGAGAGAGAGTTGCAGGTTTTTTTTGGATAGGGTTCCTGGGCCTTCGGCCCAATACATCCCTTGCAAACACACTGATCGTGAAGTAATGCAGCCCTGAGATAATCCCCAGTGGCCACAAGTGCTGCGTGTGGGACTCGAACCCGGGCAAGCGCTATGAATATATTATTTATTGTAGGAAAATAAGAACCACATGGCCTTATTTGGAATAAAAAAATTGTAGGGACCATTTTCGTTTCATTTTTCAAACCCCAGGGACCAAATCCGTAATTTACTCTATATTATATTTGGGCTAATTTTATCTTAGTTGATGATTTTTTTTCCTTTTACTCCTAATAAAACTTATCTGGTTCAGATTTTGTTTTTATTAGATTGAGTCGATTATATAAATTTGTTTAGTTCTAAATTTATTAATATGTTATTTAATTAATATTAATTAATTAATCCTTTTTAAGTGGTTTACTAAAGGGAAATTAATTAAAATGCCAAAAGTCAAATCAAGTGTTACCAAAATGCCACAAAATTTCGGCGGTTTACCAAAATGCCCTAATGGCCCGCGATGGAGTCTGCGATCGCGGGCTAGGGCTGACGTGGCGCATGACCTGGCCGAAAAGAGCCCCGCGAGCCCCTAAACTTTGGCCGCGGTGCACATTTGGCCCCTGCCCGCGATCGCAGCCCGCGATGGCCCGCGATGGACCAAAAATTTACACTTTTGGTCCCAGTACTTGGACGAATTTTGCATGCTTTTACTGTTTTTTTCCACAATTATTGTACTTTGAAGACCAATTTGTGGTTCAAATTCACTGGCATGTTTGAGATTTCATCCATAAATATCAGTAATATGCGATTCACAATTCACACTTGTTCTTGCTTTCTTTCTTGATTTCTCTCTTGCTTTCTTTCTTTGAATTGCTTTCTCTCTTGATTTCTCTTCTCTCATTTCATCCACAAATGACATCGTCATCAAACCCTAAGTCTACTCCTGAAAAAATGCCACCTCAAATCGAGGTCGCCATAGCAAAAAAGGAAAAGGAGATAGATGAACTAACAGAAGAGTGGAAAAAAATGATGGACAGGAAGGCAGTCCATTTGAGAAAGATCGAAGAGGAAGACAGGGAGATCAAAAGGATGAAAGGGGATATAAAAGCTCGAGAGGCTCGTGTTCGTCGAGAACAAGAAGCAATTCACCATATTCTGCAAAACTTCGCAATTATTCAAGCGAAGGTAAACGAGAAGCAAGCTTGGATTGATGAAACTAAATCAATTTTTAAGTAGGTGGTGGTTGTTTTAGTTGTTTTGTATTTTTTTTTGTTTTGTATTTTTTTTACTGTGTTGTTGTTTTTATTTTTTTTTTGTATTTTTTTACTGTGTTGTTTTGTATTTTTTTTACTGTGTTGTTGTTTGTATTTTTTTGTTGTTTTTTTACATCATGTAAGGTCAAGTCAGAGGTTACCTCAACTCATTTGCTAAAGTGTGTCCGGGTTGTGGTACACAATGGTCATACGTGGTTGCAAAAGCAGAAGCCGTTGAAGAAGGGTCAGAAAGATTGAAGATGAAGAGCATGTTGGATGGAATACAGACTAGCTGTGTTATCAATGTTCATTTAAAAGCATATGTATGTGTGTATATATAATATGAATATATATATATCATTTACAAACTAGTTGTGTTATCAATGTTCATTTAGAAGCATATGTATGTGTGTATATATATAATATGAATATATATATCATTTACAAACTAGCTGTGTTATCAATGTTCATTTAAAAGCATATGTATGTGTGTATATATAATATGAATATATATATATATATATATATATATATCATTTACAAACTAGTTGTGTTATCAATGTTCATTTAGAAGCATATGTATGTGTGTATATATATAATATGAATATATATCATTTACAAACTAGCTGTGTTATCAATGTTCATTTAGAAGCATATGTATGTGTGTATATATAATATGAATATATATATATATATATATCTTTTACAAATCAGCGTTTAGATCAACAGTATCATATGTGTTTGTTCCATATGGTTCAAGCTGTGACGGGCCCGGGGTGTGACTGACTGAATGTCTCCTTGGCACGGTTGAAGGGGCGGGATTTGGACACTCTCCACGAGTGTGTCCTACGCATTGGCACCGAGTACATCTTCGTTGTATCGAACTTTCACCATGTGATGGACATCGGTCGTTCTTTCTCGGTCTCCCGACTCTGTTCTTATCCATTAAAGGTGGATAGCATGGCGGAAGCGGGTCGGGTGGATACACCCATGCTGCAGGGGGTCCAGCTGGGTTTATTACCTTCATGTATGTTTTCCGGTAATATTCGGACGTGAAGAAAGGTACAGCCAAGTCGCTGCAATCTGTACGACCCATATATCTTGCTGCAGCAATGGCATGGCCGCACGGTAACCCAGATTTATCCCATTCGCGACACGAACAAATGTGGTCTTCCATATTCACAATCGCGTGAAGATAGTCATCATGCACCTCGTACTTCCCATACCCGATTGCTCTTACCGGCCATGTCGCCGCACGACGCGCCCTGTATTGAACGATCTGTTGGTGCAAGTGTACCACATCTCTATATATTTATATATATTTATTTTGATGATGACAAACACAACCGCTAAGCAAGAGCATATGCGGTTTCTCTCCCCCGTTTGTCGAAACAAAAAGGGTCAAGAAAGACGGTATGCTTCCCCTCGAGAGATGCTCCCCCTCAAAATATGCATATAATTGAGGTAGCATAAACTCATGGGTAAAGATAATAAAACGCTCCCCCTCAAATTAATAACGATATTAATTGTTGATTTTAAAAAAATTTGAGGGAAAAAAAAATATGCATAAAAAAAATACGCATATAATTGACATGAAACAAAATAACCAAAAAGAAACACTTGCACCAAAAAAGGATCTTAAGGTTTCGATTTTTCGGTTAATTTTATGTGAGCAAAAAAAAATTACCACGTATTATGACCTCGTCAGGGAACACGTATTATATCCTCGTCAGGAAACACGTATTGTATCCTCGTCAGGAAACACGTATTGTATCCTCGTCAGGAAACACCTACAAAAGGCAAAGAAAATATTTCGTGGTACCCTTTTCTTATGGGTCCTTTTAACAGTTAGTATAAAACATAAACTGCAAAAAATATGTTGTCGACATAAAACAAAATACGACAACATATAAAACCATAAAAATGGTTTAAAACCACAAACGCATCCCACCGGGATTATCAACATTAAACATTCCTTTCGGAATCCATTTTCTAACCATTTTAATTTTACGATCGTATTCATCATAGACGTAAAAGGAAGTATGCGGTTTCCTCCCATAATTCACATTTTTTATTTTTGACATATATGGAGGTTTTTGCGTTTTATTTTTAACAACAAATTTAGGTTTTTCAAAAACCTTTTTAATTGGCATACAATCACATTTTTCAATACACGTATTTGAACCAATGCCTTTTCGGCAATTTATACGATTTGATATATTAAGCATTTTAAGCACTTTATCATTGCTACTATTAAAAGCATTTGCTAATAAGTCATTTTTCTCATGCGATTTACATTTAGCATTTAAACATGCAACTTCATTTTCAAGAGACTCGCATTTTGTACATGCAACACTTTCATTTTTATTTTCACTTAAGCATGCAATTTTATCATTTAAAATAACACAAGATTTACAAACATCTTTTTCACTTAATTTATTTTCTAATTTAGTGATAACATCTAAATCATGAGCAGATTTTTGTTTACCGTCATCTATTTCCTTTTTATATACAGATACGGTTTCTTTTAAATTAGAAATTTCATCTTTATATTTATTTGCGAGAGCAGCCATATCATGAAATGATTTATATAATTCGTCAAGATTATTTTCATCGTCACTATAATAATTATCACTATAATTACTATCACAATTATTTTCAAAAGGACATGATGAAGATACCTCATTATCATGGTCGGCCATGAGACACGTTTCTTCATTTCTTTGATCTCGGGTTTCGTCTCTCTTTTCTTTTGAGTTTTCACCATAGGTGATGTTCAAGTTCTCCCAAATATCACGAGCAGTTTCAAAGAGATAAACACGCTCAATATCATCGTTAGTAAGAACCGAAAAGAGAAAATTTTTGGCTTCATAATTTAAACAATAATTAGCCTCATCTTCGTCGGACCATTCCGAGCTAGGTTTTTCAACAACTTTGTTGTTTTGAAATTTTGTGGGTTTGAAATTTCCTTTAATAATAATATCCCAAATTTTTTGATTTATCCCACGAACATAACGTTCAAAAGAATTTGCCCAAAGATCAAAATTTTCGAAATCAATAAGAAGAGATTTAGAAAACCAAGCATTTTGTTGAGCCATAACAAAAACGGATTTTAAAAAATTAAATAGACGATTTTTGAAAGCCCTGCTCTGATACCAAATGTTAGACAACCTAGGGGGGGGTAAGGTTGTATTTAAAATCTTTTACTTTCAAAAATTCTTTTATAAATAAATACAGTACTGAAACAGTAAAAATAAATCAGAGTATACAAATAATAAAGAAGAGTGTAAATATAAACAAATACACAGAGATTATATAAATAAATATAAATGCAAAGCAGTTTATATAAACAAATATAATAAAGCACAGCGGAATAAATAAAGAGATAAAGGTTAGAGATACTTGACACGGAGATTTACTGATTTACCACCAACTGTGATAAACCAGCAGCCGAGACACTTCCCGACACGATCCAATAAATGTATTCTTTACGGTAGAATACAAACCAAGTACAAAGGTAACGTAATTGATTCTCAAGCTTCTGCTATGAGATGTACAGGATCACACACCCGTTATTCAAATGCTTACAAGAGGAGTATAACTCACAATGGGTAATCACTCTTGTATAATATCTCACACTTGGATATTTTATAAAAAATGTTTTATAAAATATATATTATAAATAGATGAGAGAGCTGAGAGTTGCTGTTTGTTGTTGCTGTGTGGTCTGGTCTGCTTGTTCTCTTCTCCAGCATGCATGTATATATATCAGGAAGCTCCAACGGCATTGTGCATCCGCGGTATACCGCCAAATGCACGCGGTATACCGCCGTCAGAAAAAGTAACTGACACACCAACGGCTACATGCAAAGTTGACTTCTGGAATTACGTACCCGCGGTATACCGGCTGGGACTCGCGGTATACCGCCGTCAGAAAAAGTATTATCAACCAATCAGAGAAGCACACGGAACCTGCCGCGGTATACCGGCTGAACACCCGCGGTATACCGCCAAATGTGTACCCGCGGTATACCGGGTATTCTCCACGGTATACCGGCGTCAGAAAAGACACCTTCCAGGACTGCAACCAAATCTTGCTGGATCTTCTTAAAACAAAAACTTATTTAGTTAAAATCAATTATGGTTTTTTTGAAATATCCAAGTAGTATATTATTTTAGGGTGTTTATCATTATTAGTTATAAACAATGATGACGACGTAAACACTTCCGTCTTGAACCCTTCAGTTTAAATCTTCGTGTTCTTCAACAACTGCACACTTGGATTAAATTGTTAGATAAACAATAATACGGTGTGTTTGTAATCATCAAAATAAATATATATAAATATATAGAGATGTGGTACACTTGCACCGAGATGTGTAGCATATGCTCTTGCTTAGCGGTTGTGTTTGTCATCATCAAAAAGGGGGAGATTGTTGGTGCAAGTGTACCACATCTCTATATATTTATATATATTTATTTTGATGATTACAAACACACCGTATTATTGTTTATCTAACAATTTAATCCAAGTGTGCAGTTGTTGAAGAACACGAAGATTTAAACTGAAGGGTTCAAGACGGAAGTGTTTACGTCGTCATCATTGTTTATAACTAATAATGATAAACACCCTAAAATAATATACTACTTGGATATTTCAAAAAAACCATAATTGATTTTAACTAAATAAGTTTTTGTTTTAAGAAGATCCAGCAAGATTTGGTTGCAGTCCTGGAAGGTGTCTTTTCTGACGCCGGTATACCGTGGAGAATACCCGGTATACCGCGGGTACACATTTGGCGGTATACCGCGGGTGTTCAGCCGGTATACCGCGGCAGGTTCCGTGTGCTTCTCTGATTGGTTGATAATACTTTTTCTGACGGCGGTATACCGCGAGTCCCAGCCGGTATACCGCGGGTACGTAATTCCAGAAGTCAACTTTGCATGTAGCCGTTGGTGTGTCAGTTACTTTTTCTGACGGCGGTATACCGCGTGCATTTGGCGGTATACCGCGGATGCACAATGCCGTTGGAGCTTCCTGATATATATACATGCATGCTGGAGAAGAGAACAAGCAGACCAGACCACACAGCAACAACAAACAGCAACTCTCAGCTCTCTCATCTATTTATAATATATATTTTATAAAACATTTTTTATAAAATATCCAAGTGTGAGATATTATACAAGAGTGATTACCCATTGTGAGTTATACTCCTCTTGTAAGCATTTGAATAACGGGTGTGTGATCCTGTACATCTCATAGCAGAAGCTTGAGAATCAATTACGTTACCTTTGTACTTGGTTTGTATTCTACCGTAAAGAATACATTTATTGGATCGTGTCGGGAAGTGTCTCGGCTGCTGGTTTATCACAGTTGGTGGTAAATCAGTAAATCTCCGTGTCAAGTATCTCTAACCTTTATCTCTTTATTTATTCCGCTGTGCTTTATTATATTTGTTTATATAAACTGCTTTGCATTTATATTTATTTATATAATCTCTGTGTATTTGTTTATATTTACACTCTTCTTTATTATTTGTATACTCTGATTTATTTTTACTGTTTCAGTACTGTATTTATTTATAAAAGAATTTTTGAAAGTAAAAGATTTTAAATACAACCTTACCCCCCCCTAGGTTGTCTAACACGATCTTCTCCGCCGTTGGTGTGAGTGCATTTTGCATCTCAGCTCCTTTTAGGCGTCGAATTTGGTACCACTCTTGTTGAAAGGCCCGAAAGTAGTCCATAAGATTAACAATCGGACATCTACGCGTAAAACGGGAGAGTGCATTCACAGACTCTGCACTATTCGAGGTCAGAATGTCATACCGTTGTCCAGGAAAATGGGCCGCGGACCACCTCTCCGGTCCAGCTTCGTCAAAGACTTTGGCTGCTTCGTCGGCACTATATCGTAGCATATTCATGTACTTGTTAAACTCCCGATCCGTATATGCTCTGCATGCCGCCCAATAGACATCCTTGTTGGTCGTAATACGTTTGTCTTTGGATTTGGCGTTCATCTCCAAATGTCGACAGCATATGGCGTGAGGGGCGTTTGGGTAGATGGCAGAGATTGCGGCGCTTATGGAAGGAGCCCTGTCAGACATAAACACCAACCCTTGCGGGTCTCCGATAGCTTGTCTCAACATGGACAGAAACCAAGTCCACTCGTCCCCGGTTTCGGACTTGCCTACGCCGAAAGCTACTGGAACGATGGAGTTATCCCCGTCCATGGCAACCGCCAGGAACATCATACCCAAGTAACGACCCTTTAAATGGGTTGCGTCTATTATCAGGACACGACGTAGATTTGCCACAAATGTGCGGATCTGCAAAAACATAGGTGGTTTTCCTTTGTAAATGTTATAGTTTATAATGTGTAAACATATGACGTGTTAAAATATGTACCGCGGGTCCAAGGGTGTAACATCCTGAATTTTCAATAAATAGTATTTTAATGAGAATTGGGATCTATTTGTATTTTGATCTAAACCTTGAATTATGTTGTAATTTTATAATTTAATGGGGTTAAAAAGGCAAGGGATTAAAGTTTGTTGCTATTTTGGAAGTAATGAAACTTGGAGGGGTGTTTGTATATTATTGAAAGATATTTGGATAAGGGGCTGAATGGATGAGAAAATATCTCATTTATTTCTGGTTGGAGTCGGCAGAAAGAAAGAAATAAGAAAGAATAGAGAGAAAAGGGAAGAAAGGAGAAAAAGGAAGAAAGAAAGATTTTGGCTTCAATTGGTAAGGAAATTGATCATGTTTTCTGAGGAATTTGTTGTAGATACATGGTGGTAAACGAATCTGTGTTTTGAATAGGTTCTCAAAATCGTTTACAACAGATTGGAGCAACAGATTGTGATTAAAGTGGGTTTTCTTCAAAAAGGTGAGTTCATTCACTTTTGATTAAATACATGCTTTCTGTCAAATTAAATGTTAAGACACATGTATAAACTGGTTATGAATTGTATGGTATGGTCTGGAATGAGCTGAATCAAACAGACATCGAAGTAGATTGAATTTTAGGCTGCAGTTCGAAGGTTTCCGGATGAAACGTCGTATCCGGAAACCCTGGTGATGAATGTCTCCGGATAAGGCAAAGTATCCGGTAAGTCTTAAGTTTTTTATAGTTTCCGGATAAATCGAGTTACCGGATGGTATCCGGATTACCTTGGTTTCCGGATGTCATCCGGATTAGTGAAATACCCGGTAAGTTAATGTATCCGGAAAAGTTGTGTGTATCCGGAAAAGTTGTGTGTATCCGGAAAAGTTGTATGTATCCGGTAAGTTGTGTGTATCCGGTAACCTTTGTTGTCCCGATAAATTCTAATGTCAAGTCGCCGAAGGGGAAACAATTGAGGATGAGGACACGATAGGTTATTTAATATTCTTAGAATTGAGAATATGATACGAGAGTGGCATGATATGTTGTTATGTATATACGTTAATAAGGTGTAATGGATTTGTAAACACTAGTTATATTGGATAAACGTAGGATAGGCAAAGTATAATTGCTATTGCTGTTTATAGAGGAATGTAATGAATAGGCAAAGTAGAATTGCTATTCATGTTGAAATGCTGGAATAGGCAAAGTAGAATTGCTATCCACGTTGAAATGATGGAATAGGAAAAGTAGAATTGCTATCCACGTTGAAATGATTGAATAGTTAAGTAGAATTACTATCCATATTACAATAATAGAATATGCAAAGTATAGTTGATATTCTTGTTGAAAAGGAGGAATAGGCGAGGTATAATTGTTATTCCCGTGTATCCTTGAAAATGTTTGAATAGGAAAAGTACAATTGCTATTCACATTGATTGATGAATAGACAAAGTAGAATTGTTATTCAGATGTATAAATTGAATAGACAAGGTAGAATTGTTATTCATGTGTATGATTGAATAGACAAGGTAGAATTGTTATTCGTGTGTATGTTTGAATAGACAAAGTAGAATTGTTATTCATACGGAATGTTGGAATAGGCATAGTATAATTGCTATTCAAATTGAATGTTGGAATAGGCATAGTATAATTGCTATTCAGGTTGAATGAGTTAATGGGCAAAGAGAGTTGCTATTGATAATTGAGATGTGGGAGTGTGAATTAGATGAAGTGTAAGTGTTGTTTGACGGATTTGAAATAGGCAATGTATATATAAGTGCTATTTCTGTATTCCATTTCAAAGAGAAAGTATGATGTTTGAATGTAAGTCTGTAAGATTGATTGATAAACTAGAATCCGTAAGGATTCGTAGTAGGTTATTGGATATGGTGATACGACTTTATGAATGGTAGTTATACTCGTGGGTTTGAGTATGGTTATGTCATTATGAGACAAGTATGAGCATGGTAAGAATGGTGATAAAGCAAGTTTGAATATATGCGTTGATTATCTAAGATCCCAATGCTGTTAATGTGTTAATTTAAATTGGATGTTCTCACTAGGCATAAGCCTAATCGTTTCAAATCAACTTTTCTTACCAGGTACTAGCTCAGGGAAAGTAAAGGGAAGAGGGACAGGTGCTTATGGGTATTCAACTTGTTGATGTTAAGAAGAGAAGTTAGCTGATATGAGGATGTTTTGATGAATGACTTAGACAACCCGTTTAATCTTTTCATAGTGAACAAGATTGGATTAATAAGTTGTTTTGGAGAATTTGAATTGTATGTATTAAACCTCATAGTTAATTCTCTAATTATATATGAAAGTTGGATGATTCTATAGTTAACCTTGATAAACTTAAGGTTTAAATTGGCCCTGATTTTAGGGTGTTACAAAGGGCCACGAAGCACATCTCAAACCGTCGACGTGAATCGGTCCGTAGCTGCGTGACAGTACCAGGGTTCTGCAGCTGCAAATTATATAAATATGTCGGGAGTCGTTCATACGACTCCACGAACGTTCCTCTCACCATAAACAGTGCATGGCATCGCGCACGCCAAGCTTGGTGGTAATCAATCGTGACGCCGAACTGCTGGTGAACATCGTGGACGATATGAATGATCTAAATGAACCGTTGGGGCGTACCCCATTCGTATGGTTGTGGTGGTTGTTGTTGTTACGTCTCTGGAATACAGTCGTTAAGACCATATGAATGATCTAAATGAACCGTTGGGGCGTCGGACGCCTGAAATTGAGAATCAGGCTGCTCTATTTGGAGGTCTTCGTCGTCACCGGCGTCGTCGTTTTCGTCGGATACGCCGGGATACACAAAAAGTAATGGGGGCCTTTCTGAATCGACTGCAAAGTGCAGAAAAGTAGAGATATCCCCATCGTTGGATAAATCCACAAATGACCCATCGCCATTTTTAAACACTAACATGCAAACAGCAGAAGGGTTGATTCCACATTTTTGCATGGCGTATGCAAGAAATTTCTGATAAGTATAGTTTACTGGCACTTTTACACCATGCTTAGATTTATAAGCAAAATTCCACTCATTGTTATCTTGCTCCCATTCACCATCAAAACAGAAATATAGCTTAGCTTTTGCAACAGATGAACTCATTTTTTCAGTAGTATCTCAAACACAAAATATTGCAGAAAGAAATCAAGAAAGAAGTATGAAATCGGTGTGTGGATTATGGATTGCATTTTACATCTATTTATCAATGAAACAACCAACATTGATGACAACCAATCTCTCATTTCATCCACAAACTAGTATTCCAAAAACACTGATTTAACATTGATGAAAACATGCAAATGAATTTCAACCACAAATCGGTCTTCAAAGTACAATAATTGTGGAAAAAAACAGTAAAAGCATGCAAGATTCGTCTAAGTACAGGGGCTGAAAGTGTAAATTTTCAGGGACCAAAAGTGTAAATTTTCAGGGACCAAAAGTGTAAAATTTTGGTCCATCGCAGGCTGCGATCGCGGGCAGGGGCCAAATGTGCACCGCGACCAAAGTTTAGGGGCTCGCATGGCTCTTTTCGGCCAGGTCATGCGCCACGTCATCCCAAGCCCGCGATCGCGGGCTCCATCGCGGGCCATTAGGGCATTTTGGTAAACCGCCGAAATTTTGTGGTATTTTGGTAACACTTGGTCAAACTTTTGGCATTTTAATTAATTTCCCTTTACTAAATTATGGAGTAATTAAATAAATGTGTTAAAGGGTGTCGTATTATGATATTATCAATTGGAAGACACATTAATATGAAATAAAGGTTTCCTTTAGTTGTTGAAAAGATATATCGATGTTAAGAATCGTTACTAAGCGTAACACTTGGAGGTTTATTTTTTATTTAAATGATTTAATCATGAGATTAAAGCATCGTAAGTTAAGTTACATATATAATGGAACGCTTTAATTAAGAGAGATGGATTTATAAGATTATAAAATGATTATTTTGACGCTTTAGGACGTCATCGGGTTTTAGACTTGGGGTTTGACTAATGTTAGTCGAGGTTGACCGCATTCACCAATGGTTGACTTTTACCTCGTTGGACCCACAAGTATTTTGACGATGAGATCAAATGGAGATATCCGAGTAACTAAGAGGCTCAATTTTAGAGTTTGACTTTAGGTCGAGTCGGGTTGACCATGGTTGACTTTGTTGACTTTTGGAGAAAATAAGCCATTGATTGGTTATGGTGGTATGAAATGTGTAGGTCTTTGGTCAAGAGTTATCAGTAGCCGATCAACACGCAATCAGGTGGGTCTTCATGAGACTTACACTGGGATGCATACATACGTACAAATTTATTTTATATGATTTGTATGATGATGTGTGCGTATGCAAGATGTTTCAGTTATCATACATGTTGTGTTATATTTTACATGTATGTTATTTATGACCAGTTGCATGCTTTATGTTTATTGTTTTCAAACAATCATAGCATGCCATGTTTTATGATCAGTTTTAAGGGGTGGGCATTTGACCAGTAAGTCACGGACAAGTGGCACGACCCAGGCAAGTGGGTGATCGAACAGAACAGAAAGTTCAACCCAGGGCGTGTCAGTGACAAAATGACCCATATCCGATGAGACAGTTTATGAGATCTCTCTTTTCTTTTAGAATTGCATGTTTTCAGAAAATGCATACTATTTGGTACAAGTTTTACAGACTGTGATGTATGATGTGAAATTATTTTTATTCACGCAAACCATGAACTCACTGAGCTTTATAAGCTAACTATAGTATGCATCTCAGGGACAGAAAGTTTCAGGTTGGAAAAAGGAAAACGACGCACGTAGAGACTTGTCATGTCTAGTTAAGTCCAGTATTTATGTGCAGACATCTTTAATGGATAAATTTTGTAACGCAACTCGGTATGGGACAAGTTAGCATTTAAGTTACATATTTATTGTTTTAAGGCTTCCGCTGTAAACGGTCTAAAGTTTTAATTTAACCGTAATTTTGGAGTATTTTTAGAAGTACCGTTTCAGATTACGTAACATTCAAAATGGAAAAATTATGGGTGTTACACTAGGGATGTAAAGTTCGTGGAGCATAATTTTCCTTTCCGTGTGACTAAAACTGATTGCCATGTAAGTACCGATGAACACTTTGAGCTCTTTGAATAGGAACCAAAACAATCAATGGAGCCACGTAGTAATCAAAAAGAAGAACGTGGATTGAAACAACCCTTGCCCACTGAAGAGTCCCCTGGACAAGACGCGAGGGAAGATGAGTTGCCCCACACCACAGAACCAAATCACGAAGAGGAAGAAATAGTAGAGAAGGAACAGCCCACGGATGTCCCTAAAAGAAGTAGATCGCAACTGAAACGTTTTCAAGAGTTCGTTGTCAAGCTGCCACCATCGATAGACCACTCGCAACCCACGACCGATCAAGGTTCCTCGACGGTACATCTCTTGCTCATTTTGTATCTTATGAAAAGTTTTCCAATTCACATCAATCTTTTTTGTCGGCCATTAGCGCAAGCGATGAGCCAAAACATTTTAATCAGGCGATACAGGATCCCAAATGGAGAGATGCGATGCAAAAGGAAATAAAGGCCTTAGAAGAAAATGGGACTTGGACCCTAGAGACGTTGCCAGTTTGCCACCGGGAAAACGAGCTATAGACTCGAAGTGGGTGTACAAAATCAAGTATAAGCCAAATGAGGAGATCGAAAAGTACAAAGCACGCCTGGTTGCGAATGGATTTACACAAATGAAAGGGGTCGACTTCCATGACATGTTCGCTCTCGTCGCTAAGCTGGTCACTGTGACTCTGTGAGGAGTCTGCTAGCCGTCGCAACCAAGAAGAACTGAGATCATACATCAACTCGATATAAACAACGCCTTCATGCATGGCAATCTTAAAGAGGAGGTCTATATGAAGATCCCACGAGGTTCCTGGAAGAAAGGTGATACAAGAGTCTGTAGACTACGGAAGTCTCTTTATGGACTTCGCCAAGCTTCGCGAAATTGGTACCAAAAGTTTACAGCAGCGTTACTGCGACAAGGTTTTAAAAAATCCCATGTAGATAACTCACTTTTCTTGTACAAGAGAAACGGAATATATGTTGCGGCGCTAATATACGTTGACGATGTCATCATCGTTGGGAACCATGCAACAAGAATACAAGAAGTGAAAAGTGATCTCGATAAGAAATTCAGCATTAAGGACCTAAGTCCGTTGAAGTATTTTTTGGGTATCTAGATAGCAAGGACAGCTGGCGGGCTTGTGCTTAGCCAACGAAAATACACCTTGGACATCTACACGATAGCGGGATGCAAGTTTGTAGGCCGGTGCGTTTCTAATGGAGCAAAATCTACAACTCGATCAATGCAAGGAAAGCCCTAGTGTCGACGCGATGACGCCAATAGATATAGACGTCTTATTGGGAAACTTCTTTACTTACAAGTAACGAGACCAGACATTGCGTATGCCGTCAATATGTTAAGCCAGTTCGTCTTGGACCCACGACAAGAACACATGAATGCGATAACTAGGATTTTGAGATATCTAAAGTCCGCACCCGGTTAAGGAATTTTCCTCCCGAAGGAGGGCGACTTGAATCTGGTTGCCTACTGTGATGCCGGTTGGCTCGGTTGTACCTTCACGAAACGCTCCCGAACTGGGTACTTGATTCTTTTAGGAGGTGCACCAATATCTTGGAAAACAAAGAAACAATCGGTAGTTTCCCTATCGTCTGCTGAGGCGGTATATAGGGCCATGGCGTCAACTGTCAGTGAGATTCTATGGATACGATGGCTCCTAAAGGACCTTAAGGCACCCCCTACTAAACCTACACCACTTTATTGCGACAACCAGGCCGCTAGACAAATCGCTAACAATCCCGTTTTTCATGAACGGACAAAATATGTGGAAATGGATTGCTATTTTGTTCGAGAATGTGTGGAGTCCCAACAAATCGAACCACACCAAACAGACACTACTAACCAAGTGGCAGCCATTCTTACTAAGGCCTTGGGAACAGGTACGCTTCCGCTATCTACTTGGCAAGATGGTCATTCGTGATCTTCATGTTCTATCTTGAGGGGGAGTAAAGGAAACTGTATTTGAGTTTGATACTATCTCTATATTTGAGTTTGATATTATCTCTTATCTTTTCCTAGATTAGCATTATCTCCTTGTTTAGTTCATATCTTTTCTAGAGATAAGTGTTCTCCTAGTATTTAATCTCTCTTTGTATCGTTTGTTTCAACTAAGAAAAGGAATAAACAAAATCCTTTAGCCTTTCATCAAACCCCGATTTTTGTTGTTGTTAGCATAATGACTTCAATTCAACTTCTGCATTGATTCTAACTCGCATAAATATCGGATTTTCAGAAACTCAAAGCATAGAAATTGTAGATTGTTTTTGTCATTTTTCTACAGCGTCTTGAATTTCCTTCATTGGTGCTAGCATTAGTGAGATGTGATCGTAATAATACATCGTTCTTTCGATTTTTCTGTATTCTTCTCATTTTATTGTGTTTGATGTTTATTCGAGTACTTGTAATGAAACATTATCGTTATATTATTTTTATTTCAATACCCCAAAACATCATATATATTGGCAAAAGAAAAAAAACAAATATAGTAAGAAAGTATTATATCCCACACAAATATAATGCCTATCGAAACGATAACATTTTACAACATATCAACACCTAAACACAAATATCAATTATCAACAATTTTATTAAGTTTTTCTACCTCTTTAGACTTTACAATTTTATTAAGTTTTTCTATCTCTATAGAATTTACTTATTTTTTTACTTTTAACATTTAGATGATTTTTGATGGGGATAAGAGTATGACATCCATCTTGCTAGAGACCTTGCAAGATAACATGGTTTGTCATGTGGATAACAAAGTCTTGTAAAATATTTTTAAACTTGTTAAATTAGCAAGGTCTTGCAAGATTTGGGACCTACAAAATTTAATAAATTAATACTATTATTTTTATAATATTGGTTTATTATATGTTTTTGTTTCATTAGTTTATTACATTATATTATAATATTGGTGGTGAGGATCACTTTAAAAAGAAATTTGGTCTTGCATTAATTTAATAGATGTTATTGCAAAAACTAATGTGACACTTTTGAAATGACTTTCTTCTTACAATTATATAGATGGTCTAAACTCTAAAGTGTTGCACCATTTTTTCATAGTTTTTTTAAATAAAAAATGAAAGTTAAAATTAACCTTTTTAAGGAAAAAGTTAAGCTAAAGTTAACTTTAAGAGCATCTTCAACAGTTTTTTTAAAATAGAGAAAAATGCATTTTTGTTCTCTATATTGCTCCAACAGCTTCTCTATATTGTTTTTTAAAATAGAGAAAACTCTAAGTTTAGAAAATTCTCTAAAATTTGCTAGATAGATAGAGAAATTACCTTTTTATTTTATTCTCAACAGTAGGGTTGAGTTATTATTATTTTATATAAATTCTATTTAAAAAATGCATTGAAATGATAAATTTAATAATATTTTAATAATATAATGAATGTTTCAATCTTTAAAATAAAGAATTTGTTGGAGCTAAATGTAATTCTTTACGGAGATTTTAACTTTTAAGTCTACATTTTAAAAAAATTATAGAAAATCTGTTGGAGATATTCACGATCAATTTTAAAATAATACGAGTGAGGTATTATTTTAGCTACTCTTGGTAATCCAGGTTAGCCGTGAAACAAGGCCGTTGAGCAATCTCCACTGATAAAAACTATGGAATCAAGATCAAGAAGACACAGGACCCACTTCCCAACACCGACAGAGAAGAGGACCCACTCCACATACACACACACTCTACCCAATTCACCAAGAAATTGCTCATATCAATCGGTTTTCTTGTCTTCTTCTTTCAGCATTTACTCCATGGGTCATCACCCTTCACGGGTCGGGTTAACAACACACACCCAAATATGTATAAACAGAGAGAGAAAGCCAGAGAGTAGGTGCCACTTCTGTCGAAGGAAAAGAACAAGCTTTTGGGGGTGAAAATGGAAGACGGTGATGAAGAATGGGTGATGGTCAAACCAATTTCAGATAAAGATTTGTGGAATCCGTCGTCGTTTTCGAATAAAACAGAGAAGAAAGCTTTAAAAGTGAGGTTTAATGGGGCAGCTAAGCACTGGACTGATGCTCTTCCCATCGGCAATGGCCGCCTTGGTGCTATGGTTTGGGGTGGTGTCTCCTCTGAAACCATTAATCTCAACGGTAAATTTTCTTCTTTTTTTTACTAGTCATTCAGGCATTTCAAAAGGGGTTTTTTAGGTTTTACGTATTTAAATAATTTTTAATTTTTAATTTTTGAATCTTGAAATGGCATTGTTGTTGCAGATGATACGTTGTGGACAGGGGTTCCTGGGAACTACACGAACCCAGATGCTCCTGAAGCACAATCGGAGGTTAGAAAGCTTGTGGATGATGGGAAATATGCTGAAGCTACTAAAGAAGCTGTTAAATTATCAGCAAATCCATCTGATGTATGATTCTTGGCTATATTTCTTATGTGATTCCCTTTGTTTTTTTCCGACTAATTGCATCTTCATTGACCATTTTTTAAGGATCTGAGACATAAGGCAATACACATTGTATGTAGAAACAAGAGCTCCAAATAGGCTCATATTTCAAACCGGTTTGGGCTCCGATGAGAAGTTGAGGTTAATGTGAGAAGCTTGAGAAGTGGTTGTCAACTATTGGATGAGAAATGGACGCACATTAGGATGAGATGCACCGGATCAACTCCGTTCTAAGTTGCAATTCATGGGAGGACATTTGATTAAAAGTGATTAATGGTTCAGATCCCACTTCTCACGCTTCTCACGTTAACCCCAACTTCTCACATGATCGTTTGCATATATATATATATATATATATATATATAGAGAGAGAGAGAGAGAGAGGATCATGTGAGAAAAAGAGTTAAAGTGAGAAATGTAAGAAAGGATTTGGACCATTGATCACCTTTAATCTCATCCCTACCCATGAATTGCACTTCTCACCAATCCAATGTATCTCATTAGTGTTAGATCGTCAATTAGGATTGATCCAAGGCTCCAAATCCCTTCTTACGCTTCTCACCATAACTTCCCTTCTCACCGGAACCCAACCTTATATATATATATGGGTCAGGTTCACGGAAAACCAATAAAAAGATGAAAAACTAAGGAACGTCTTAATAACCATTCATCTGTACGATATGCACATCTCCATGCAAGTAATTTGTTCGGTATGTGCATGCCATGCATACGTGCATAGAAACCTGAAAAATCTTCAATTACTTGTATGCACATGTGAATATCGTATGGATGAATGGTTATCAGGATGTTCCTTAGTTTTTCATCTTTTTCGGTTTTCGTGTACCTCACTCTATATATAGAAATGTACCTCACTCTATATATAGAAAAGAGATATTTAAAGGGTTCCACATATCTTTATATGTTATTAGAGCCTAACACCACTAGGACTCGACATACCTTTTCACCTCCGTTCTTGGGGGCAATAGTGTTTGTTTGATGGGCCAATTAGCTAGATACCGACCATCATACACACACACATACATATATATATATATATATAGGGTTGGGTTTACGTGAGACCAACCTGTTTTCGTGAGACCACAAAATTAACACTAAACCTTCACAGTGTTTCATTGTGAAGGTAAGAAAAACATCGAACCTTCACAGCAAAAACACTGTGAAGGTTTACCATCACAGTACCTTCACAGTCTTTTGCTGTGAAGGTTTAGTGTTAATTTTTTGGTCTCACGGAGATAGCCTGGTCTCACATGATCTCAAGTCTCTCTCTCTCTCTCTCTATATATATATATATATATGTTTTCGAGGGATTTGTATTTCGTGGAAAGATTTAATATCCTTGGTGTGTTTGGTTTGTTGGATTTGGAATAAAATTGAAATCGATTCTTTATACATAATTTATAAAAACAAATTATAAATAATTAAATTACATTTTCTTAAGCTCTATGTTGGATCCATGGTGAAGCCGTTTCTCCGTTCCCTTTCATGTTAAACTTTATCGAGTTAGCATAAAATGACCGTACGAGTTTAAATCTAATGCGTCTCTTGTAATGTTAAAGGTATACCAACTTTTGGGAGATATCATCCTAGAATTTGATCACGATCTCACTGCATACAATGAAAATACGTACGAAAGAGAGTTGGACTTAGATACAGCCTCCGTAAAAGTCAAATACTCTGTGGGTGAATTACAATTCACAAGGGAACATTTTGCTTCATATCCTGATCAAGTGATCGTGGCCAAGATTTCCGTAAGCAAATCCGGTTCTTTATCCTTCACCGCATCCCTTAACAGCAAACTACAGTATCATTCTTACGTTAACGACCAAAAACAGCTCATCATGGAAGGCCCGTGCCCTGGTCAAAGGAAACCACCGACCCTTAATGCTGAAAACGACAATAAGCCCAAGGGCATACAATTTTCAGCCATTCTTGATTTGCAAATTAGCAATGGCACGGGAACCATAAGTGTTTTGGAGGAGAATAAGCTTAAGGTTGAAAAGTGTGATTGGGCCGTCTTGCTTTTGGTGGCGTCATCTTCATTCGAAGGGCCGTTTATTAACCCTTCGGATTCAAAGATTGATCCTACTTCCGAGTGCTTAACCATGATTAAGTCGTTAAAGGGTTTTTCGTATTCGGAGCTTTATGCTCGCCACGTGGATGATTACCAGAAACTATTTCATCGTGTCTCACTTGAGCTTTCGAAAAGCGCGGCTAGTGTCGCCAGTGATGGGACCACGTCAATGGTCACAACGGCTGAGAGGGTTAAGTCTTTTAAGACGGATGAAGATCCTTCTTTGATCGAGCTTTTATTCCAATACGGGCGTTATTTGTTGATATCGTGTTCACGCCCTGGAACTCAACCGGCTAACTTGCAGGGTATATGGAATGATAAAGTTGAGCCCCCATGGGAGTAAGTTCTTTTGGTCTCGTAAGAGCATCCCCAACAGCTATGTTATATTTTCTCTAAAATAGAGTATTAAAAATCAAAATCTCAAAAAAAAAAATCCAACTCCAACAGCTATTCTATTTTAGATATTGCAGCATTAATTATATTATTGAAATAATCAATACATTAATAAAATATTATTTCTTTCTCCTAAACATTTTACTTCAATGCCTCTTATTGGTGGAAAGATTAAAATATTATTTCTCTTTCTTAAAAAGTGGATTTTGGAGATCTCTCTAAATTTGGAGATTTTTATCTTTTCTCTCCTTTTTTTTCTACTTTAGCATACAAGATAGCATAGCTGTTAGAACAAAAAAAAGTTGCTAAAATCACACTTTTCTTTGTTTTAGCATACGTGTTGGAGATGCTCTAAATTTTTATAAATTGGATATGGAATTCTGAAAATGTGAAGTATTGTCAAACAAAGCCATAGTTAATGTTTTATTGATAAGTTACTCATGGGTGACTTATTTTCCGTTATTATGCAGCGGTGCTCCTCATTTGAACATCAATCTTCAAATGAACTATTGGCCTTCACTTTCGTGCAACTTGCACGAGTGCCAAGAGCCATTATTTGACTACATTTCATCTCTATCGGTCAATGGAGCTAAAACGGCTAAAGTAAGATGATTTTCTTCATATTGTAGCATTTTTCCGCTCTTTTAACTATTATTTCACTAAAAGAACCCGAGTGTTGCAGGTAAACTATGAGGCCAGTGGATGGGTTACTCATCAAGTCTCTGATATTTGGGCCAAAACGGACCCAGATCGAGGCGAGGCTGTGTGGGCTTTATGGCCGATGGGTGGGGCGTGGCTTTGTACCCATTTATGGGAGCATTATACATATACAATGAACAAAGTAAGATCGGGATCCTGTTTTCTTTTATATATCGGAGTCCTAAGTTCAGGGTACATTATTATCCTAAACTAAGAAGAATTTATTTGTGTTCGTTACAACAAAATTGGTTTTATAGGACGCCAAATATGTCTAAATGTTCTGATAGATAGATTCATAGGACAAATCAATTGTATGTTTTATATAAAGGTGTTACAATAGGATGTTAGGATAGGATGTATTCGGGCATCCTAACAAGTTTTTAGGACATTTTTGAGAATTGTCTAATTAACATATCTTTTTGTAAGACATTCTTTTTTCAAATAAAGTCATATAAAAGGACTAATAAGACGCTTTATTTCATAATTGTCCCAAAAAAACTTGTTAGCATGCCAAGAGCATCCTACTAACTTATTGTAATATTTGTACATAAGACGCACAATCGTTTGATCCCTTAAACTGAAGTTCTTTAAAACAGTCTATTAGGACATTTAGACATATTTGGCGTCCTCTAAAGCCGATTTTGTTGTCGTGGTTATTGGTTTGGTTTTAAACAAACAAACAAATATATATATATATATATATATATATATATAGGGTCAGTAGAAAACCTCAAAAAAATGGAAAACTGAAGAACACTCTGTTGGCCCTTCATCTGGACGGTATGCACTTGTGCATACAGGTCATTTGTAACATGCACACGTGCATATGCACAAGTGCATAAAAACCAAAAAAACAACATAATTTACCTGAGTGCATACCGTCCGGATGAAGGGCCAGGGTGTTCTTCAGTTTTCCGTTTTTTTAAGGTTTTCCCCTGAACCTCTCTCTCTCTCTCTCTCTCTCTCTCTTTCTCTCTCTCTCTCTCTGTATATATATATATATATATTACGAGTATTATAATATGAATCATTTGAGTGCAAATATCAATTCAACAAATAGGAGTTTCTAGCAAAGAAAGTGTATCCATTGCTAGAAGGATGCGTTTCGTTTCTTTTGGACTGGTTGATTGAAGGCCGAGGAGATTATCTTGAAACAAATCCATCAACGTCTCCAGAACATATGTTTGTAGCTCCCGATGGTAAGCCTGCAAGTGTCAGCTATTCAGCAACAATGGACATATCAATCATCAAAGAAGTGTTCACGGACATCGTTTCTGCTGCAGAGGTAATAATCGGCATCACAAATCGTGTCCTTTTTGTTTTAAAAACTAAAAAAAATAACTGCAAATTGACAGGTTTTGGGGAAAACTAAAACTGATCTGATTCAAAGAGTTCTTAAAGCTCAAACGCGGCTTCCGCCAACAAAGATTGCTCGGGATGGTTCCATTCTTGAATGGGTATGTCGATTTCTGTTCTTTTTTCTTTGGGCTCATAGAAAAATGTTTCTTTTTTTTGCACTAATGCACCGGATCCTTTCAGAACTTCTGCAGTTAAGCAAGCGGGTGACTGAAAAATGTTAATTTTTTTGATAACTTAATGATATGGGCAGGCACAAGATTTTGAAGATCCAGAAGTGCATCACCGACATGTTTCGCATCTATTTGGACTTTTTCCGGGGCACACGATAACCGTGGAGAAAACTCCAGATCTTTGTAAAGCTGCAGACTACACTCTTATTAAGAGAGGTAAATGTTTGACTTTTGAAGTCAAACAGAGCACTTCTTGAATTTAAAATTCGGCATGAATATCTCAAGGAATATCATGCCGATATCATTCTATTTATAACATTTATTATAAAGTTTAATGTAGCTTTCAAATTTATTCTAAACGTAGAAAAATTTCCCGTAAAAATTTACATGTTGAAAGTAGTCATTTTGACCTCAAAAGTCAAACGGTACATAACTACTTACAATTTTTTCTTTCTTCTGTGACAGGAGAGGAGGGTCCCGGATGGTCGACTACATGGAAAGCTGCTTTGTGGGCCCGGCTTCACAACAGCGAGCATGCATACCGAATGGTCAAACATTTGTTTGACTTGGTTGACCCTGATCACGAAAGTGATTACGAGGGAGGACTCTATAGTAATCTATTCACCGCACACCCCCCTTTCCAAATTGATGCCAACTTCGGGTAAAAGACCATTCGCATCACCTTGCCAATTACACCTCGATCTCTTAAACTGCCACATCAGCTTTAGCAATTACTCTGAATTACCAACAATTTCTTAAGCGTCTTTAAAAAAAACTATATTTTAATCGATTAATCTTTTTGGTGGTCTAAGGTTTTGTGCAGCGATAGCGGAAATGCTGGTGCAGAGCACAACGAAGGACTTATACTTGCTTCCGGCACTTCCTAGAGATAAATGGTCAAACGGTTCGGTCAAAGGGTTAAAGGCTCGTGGGAATGTGAAAGTTAGTATCTCGTGGAAGGAAGGCGGTCTTCATGAATTTGGTCTCTGGTTATCTACGAATACCACCGAGTTAGAGAACTCAGTGAAGAAGCAGAATTCTACTACAACAAGAGTGCACTACAGGGGAAGTAGCATCACAGCCAAATTATCATCTGGGAAAGTTTACACATTTAATAAGCAGCTAAGATGCATAAAGACAGCATCTTTGTATCTTTAGCTTCCAAGTTCATACCAGGATTTACGAGTTTTGATTTTGATGAGAATTGTGTTTTTGGCCGGAAAATATGCATAATTTAGTGTTGTTTAATGTTTTCGTTGATCGAGATTTTTGTAGACGCGAAAATGTCGGAACCTGCAAAGACTTGAAAGAATCAATAACAAACCCGCAATAGACGAGATGGATTTAAAGAGAAATTGCTGAAATGATTGTTCTCTATATACAAAAGAATACTCGTGAATTGTTTCATCCGTTATGTTCTCAATTTAAACATATTTTGATTTTTGTTGAGGGTGATGAACTTTCGTTGAATTTTGGTGTTGCATAGGAACAAAGGTTGTCTTATAAGAGGGACTTGATACCTCCTCTATCAGACGCGTTTTAAAACCGTGAGTCTAGGTGTGTGGATAAAACGGACAATATCTTGTATGGTTGGCTTGTGATGGTGATTAAATACATTTTGATTTTATTGAAGTTAATGATAACACAATATGTTGCGAAACATTGTAGTATTATATCCCACTGTGAAATAATATAAAATAAAATAGTGCCTCTAGTTTTCTAACATTTAAGGATCAAAATTACTGGATTAATAAAAACACGTAAGAAATTCCTTTTAATATTAATCTGATGTTGGTATGGTTGGGTTCTGATGTGAAATTGAGGTTAATATAAGAAGTTTAAGAAGTGGTGGTGATTAACTGTTGGATGAAAAATAGACATGTATTAGGGGGTTTGGGATTGCTTATTTTTTGACTTATTTGCTTATTGCTTTTCGACACTGTAAATAAGTCATTTTTAGTGTTTGGATTGAAAAAATAAAAAGTGCTTATGATTTTTCCACATCGCAAATAAGTTGTTTTTGATAAGTTATTTCATTCTAACTTATTTAAAACTGCTTATTTACTTTATTACCCCTTGCTATAAAACTATTTTTTATCACCACATAAGTTGATAAACACTTTTAAAAATAAACATAAGTTGTTTTAAATAAGCAATCTCTAACACCCCCGAGGATGAGATACGCCAAGATACATTGGATCAATTTCACATATTCAAGCATTTGAGTAAAAATAACGGTTCAGATCCACATCTAACGCTAAATTTAATTTCACCGATTTGGTATTATGTTTTTTTTGTATCAATAATTTTTTTTTTCCTATTTGATTTATATATTTGTTTATATTTTTAATTTAAAAAAATAATAAGGAAAAAAAGAAGTGAAAGGGAGAGGAGAAGAAGAAGAAAGTAGCCGACGGAAGAGATAGAAAGAAACCCTAAAAACCCTAGGCGCATCAGCAAGAGTCCTTCCAACTTGTGATTCTGAGAGAAATGGCATGGCGTGGTTCCATCTCCAGGGCATTGATGTCCACCGCAAGGACTTCATCGCTCCGCTCGACTGCTCCTCTCCCTCGCCTCCGTCCTCCGCCGATTTCAGCTCCCCGACTTCACTCCCGACGCCTCGGCAACTCTAGGTATGTTTCAATTCCAATTTGTTCCTTTTTGGTTTCTACGTGTTATCTCTTCTCAGTGTTTGTTTTCAACATTTGTTTTCTGATGTTGACATTGGATCTGTAGGACCTTTGGAGAATTAGGATGCGCACAATCGCTGTTGCCGCTTGCTGCCGGAGTGCGACTGACGTCACACCTCACTGTCAATGTGCGCGCGTTTTGCGAGCTGTCTCATGGTACCTTCTGCCGCTCTTGTCAGGATCGCTAGTAGTGAGTTTTTTACTGTTTCTAGGACACACATGCAGATTATCATCTTCTACACTCGAGCTGCCTGAATCATGATCGATAATTTTTTTATTTTGAAATCGATTTTATTAGTTTTTAGGTATCCGGCTAAATTAATTGTGTGATGTTTGCTTAAATTGATTAAAATGTGAGCATTTTGAGCTGTGTGTGTGTGTGTGTTTAAATTTTTACCTTCATTCATAAGAAGCAACGGGATTGGGATTTTTATTTATTGGTAGGGTGGAATGGAAAAGATGGGTGATATCAAGCAATTCCAAGCATCAAAAGGCAGTTCAGACATTCAACATTGTAGGTTTCTTACCCTTTCAATCCTTTTTGTAACCAATACCATGTTGCATAACATAACTTTCCGATACAGACAATCCTTTTAAGGTTCTTTTTATATGAACGGATGAGCTCAACTTGGGATGAAACCTTTCTCTTAGGTGGCATTCTACGCATCAACAATAATGATGATGTTGGCCTATCTTGCATTTGTCAATTAGTTCATTGAATTGGAAGTTAAAGTTTTGTTTGGATACTTTCAAGTTTTAGGTCTTATTTCTTGGTGTCTAATTGACTTTTCAAGAATTAATTTCTTGTAAATTTGTTACATTCACTATAGAGTTTCAGTAGAGGCTTGATATAGCAAACAATATGTTGTCCAAGATGAAAAGTGGAAGATGAATTTTTTTCATGCCTAGAACCATATGCTTGCAATATGATGCTTTATGCATGCTTAATTACTGATCTCTTGTAACAAGTGCTGTGTTCTTCTTATGATTCATATCACACTTGTTAATAAATCAATGGTATTGATATCGTTCTCTTGGATGACTTTTTGAAGGGTATGGGTTTCTGTAAAGAAAATGTTCAACCGTTGACTATGGGAACTTGTGTGCATGGTCGAATAGCACCTAATCATCTAATAAGTTGTGCTCGTGGGTTTTATAGGTGGTTGGGTAAATGATTTAATGTGATGTGTGGAGTTCATAAGGCTCAACATATAATAGCTCATTTACGAAAAAGGGCAGGAACTGCAATTCACTGAAGTGTTACCTAGTTTGCTCAATATAAATGGATCATGTGAACCAAAATATGGCATGTTCACTTATTGGACTATTTTTTCCTAGCCATGGACAAGTAGAGAATAATGCCCAAAGCATGAATTGTAAAGGTGTCAGGGTTTCAGATGATGAACAATATGATGAGTTCCAACTATTGATGTCAGTGGTCAGTGGCCTTTTTAGCTTATTGAACTCACAGCTAGTTTCTCTTAACAGCTTAGTTTGTGTTGTGGCTACAATATTTGGCAACTTCTCGTTTGGTGGTGTTAGTTTCTAGTGGTGGGAGTATTTTATTTTCGCTTGTTTGTTGGTGTTGGGTTATATTTAGATTTGATTCGTCACTTTCAAGTTAAACGTCCTTGGATTTTGACGGGATGTATGATTTGGACTACGATACCTATGTTTTTCTACTGTAACCAAATTCCCTATCCGTTTGTTCTCTTTATAATCCCATGCTTTCTTGGAATTTAATGAATGTTGTCTGATGCAGGTACTTGAATGCCATTTGATTAGGCAGGGATTACAAAGAGTGTTTGGGGGCAGTTATAGTAGGTGGGTGGTCATCCACCGGAGCACTTTGTGTTTGGAATTGAAACATTTTTAATAAGATTAGATACTGTTTTTTGGCATCCTGTTTTCCCAGTTTGGGCAACCTTCAGGACTGTTCCGAGACATGTAGAATACGTAGGTGATGCTCATTCGTATTTGGATTCTAAACAATGTTTTTATGAGTCGGTCTATTTTTGCAATACAACTCTGTCGAGTTTCATATATATATCCCAGATTCGGGTGGGAAATTGGAATGGCCCACAACAAGAGATGTTAGCAGCAATTAGGTTCGAGTATGGGACGTCATGCTTGTTGGCATTTTTAGGAACCCTGCTCTTGATATAATTGAGATGTGGGGTTGCAATGCAATGGGGTGGATGTACTTGTCCGAAAACAAACACTACTCATATCGAAGAAATCTTTTTAAATCTCAAATAATTCATCTCTTGGTGCATGCATATCTTATTATGCATCCATCATGAACATGATGTTTAAGATTTTATAAATTATGTGATGCTTTTCAAGATTATGTTACCAAGAAAGCATATCTCCAGTTAACCACAAGGGTTGTGGCGTACTGGTTAAGACCCTGGGGGATGTGGTGGAATATCCCATCCGTCCAGGGTTTTAATCCCGGCATACACAATATTTGTGGCCACTGAGGTTTAATCAGGGCTGATGTCTTACCGTCATTCGTACTTAAGATGTTGCATTTATGTTTCCATAAACAATCTAAAACCAAAGGCATTTATACCAAAAGCATGATTGCTTACTTAAAAAATGGGTGAAAAGTCCGAAACATCAAGCCAGATGCCAAGGCATGCGGTGGGGTTGGGATCTATTTGGTACAATTATCAACGACGCTTGTATTGCTCTCCTACAACCCCGTTTTCACGGTTTAGGTTGCTCCTATTTCGCTCGCCGTTAAGAATCTCATTTTTTTTACATACTTTGTAATAATAAACTCTTTACCCCTCTCTGTAGAAATAAAATAGATGGGGTATCTCTCTCAGAGAAGAATGAAATTAATCGTGCATCTTGCGGGAAAGGATGGGTTTTTACTTTGTCTCATAGATTGTTGTTTTAACTTATAACCACCTTTTTTAAACATGTAGGGGTGGTGCTCTCCGCTCTAAACACTTGGGCATTTGTTTAGTTGTTTTGCGAACGTTACTTGCGTTTTTTTTAGTTTGGCAAACATAAGCTAGCTTATTTTTTGAGTATGTTCGTATTGGCAAGTTTGTTGGAGTATTTTATTAGAAATTTTGTCACATTTTTCAATTATAACCCTCATAATATGAATTATTATTTACTAATACTAGTTATATTAATTAATTTCATTTATACGTTGATACTAATGATTAGTTATTTAGAACTATTGTTAATCATATCAGTTATTTGTTAATTATTATTCAATATATTTAGTTATCAAATGTGTTTATGTAAATTATATAAAATTAAAGTTAAAATAGACAATAAAATTGTGTTAAATAATTTTAATAGTTATTTAATTTAATTATCAAATATTTTTTTTTAAATTTATTAATTAATTACTATACCTAGAAATTAATCAATTAAATTTATATTATATGTAATGGTTATTTAAAATTGTTAATCAAAATAGACTTTTTCAAAAATTTGTTTTGACAAACTTAAAAGTCATAGCATATAATAATTATTTTTAAATTCTTTTAATTAGCATATTATGTTATTTAAGTTATTGTTCTATCTTGTTTGTATTAATTGATATATTGTTAGAGATTTGTTTTAATTATACTGTTAAATATTGTAATTGATTTTTTTTCCGAATACTTTTTTTGGTTATTTTATACGTATCAGCTAGCTAATTAGCAATCCTGCCAAAGGCTTAGTCATTTTTTTAAAAATAATGGTGAAAAAGTTGACCCAAAACTACAACTACATTCCTTCAGGGAGAAAAATACCAAGAATGAAAACATACACACGATAGGCGTATAAACCAAACCAATATACATCACACAAAAGTAGGGGTCTCACTTCCAATCATGGTCCGAAGGCTTGGGTGTATGCAGGCTTGTCCATCACCTCAAAGAATAAAAACGGCTGTTTCCATAAAAACCCCGACTTGTGCAAATAAAAGGAAAAAAGGAGTAAAAGTAAGGGGCCATTTACCAAACACTTATCCAGGTAAGCGCTTACCAAGTCGCACTACATTACAGATGAATATTGCAACTACGAAGATTCTTCACTGAGAAGAGCTAAGGCAATAACCAAGAGTTTTACCCAATAAGTGTGGGCGAAGACTCTTACCATAAGTAAGCATTTAGCGGGAAAATTGTTGCATACGATACCGTTTTGGTAGACTAAAATCTTACCCGGTAAATAAGTGATAGTATAACTTTACCAGTAAGCGCTTACCCGGGTAAGCATTTAGTAAACGGCCCCTAAGTAAAGGCAAAAAGCACAACCCTTGATATCTATGATGCTCTCTAACCCTATCCTCATCCTCTCCAACTCCCTCAATCCATCCATCCATGCTAACTCCATACACATCAAAGGTTACATCCTAAAAAATGTCTAATGCCACCATACCCATTATAGCATAACTTCCAACTTTGCCCAAAAGACCGAATACGGTATCAACTTTCTGGTCTTTACCTGTCACCCATCACTCCAACCCATAAAACACCTACTCTAATGGATTTGCACTAAAGTTTTAATAGGACCTTTATGCAGTGAGTCACATCATCCTCAACCTCTCTTCCTGAATCGTGGAGTCTAAGAGCTCGTTTACAAAATGCTTACCACGGAAGAAAAATTACCCTAACTTATCATGTAACATTTTTTTTTGTTGGTAAACGTCTTAAACCCAATAAGCACTTACCAGGTAAGAGCCTTTTTCTCACTTACCAAGCAAAACTCTCGGCTCTTTTTATCCTTCTTACCAGGTAAGATTCTTGAACCATGCCATGCTCAGGTAAGGTAAGCACTTACCCGTTAAGCATTTAGTAAACGCCCCCTAAGTACTTGAAACTGTCTTTTTGGGTAACCTTTGCCCACTATGTTAACTTAATGACTTCTACCGTCCCCCTCCCCATATTCAGTCTTAGATCTATTAATACATGATCTTACAACTTTTCAAGACATGCTGCTTTCAGCACATAAGCAAGAACTGAAAAAACTACATTGAATAAACTCATTAGTCCACATGAAGAAGAAAAAATGTCTACTTCTCTTTTGGAATCACAGAAACAAGTTTTTAGAAAAACTAATGTAAAAAAAATGCAATACACGGTGGTCACAAGCAGCAACCGCTACAACAACCCACCAAAACGGAACAGATTTAGGCATAAAATCCACCCGATTAGATTACTTATCCTCAGACTCCACATTCAGGATGCCGCGCCCCATATTTATGTAATAGAAATACTGCTTGGTGCTTGCTTCTAAGATGTATTTTGTGCAGCATCAGTTATGTAAAGAGAAAACCTTTATCCAACTCACCTGAAACCGAACCCATTCAAGATCCATCCTTTCCGTGAGTCAGATGTCATAATCTTTTAGCCTGGACTCTACCACTTCTTCGATTCGATGAACCCTCCTTCAAACTAGGAGTCAACTCCGAGTCCACGTCATCTGTCTTTCCTTTTCTCTTTCTAGATTTTGGGGGTGTAGAGCTTGTCTCGTTCGCTTGCTTGGTTAGTGATTTTTCAGCAGTTGGTTGCTTTTTTTCTACTGTTTTGTGAGCAGAATCATTCTCAGTGGCCATACTTGTGCTGGGCTCGGGCTGTAATTTAGCTGATTTACGCTTTTCAGGGTGGTTAAAACTCCAACGGGCATTTTCAAACCATTTGCTAACCTGTGAAGTGATGATTATAATATGGAAGATTAAAAGATAATGGGGAAGTAGAGGAAATATTGTTGTTTATTTGATTTGAATTAGTATTGACCTGAGTGTGAGTGAGATTCAATTCTTTGGCCAAATTGTCTCTGGCATTCCGGTCTGGATACCGATTTTCCTTGAAGGATTCATAGAGTCTCTACACAAGAAGAAAAAAGAGAAAGAAAATGACCATCTTAAACTTGAAATAATGTGGTAAGAGCAGTATGGAAAATTCTTATGACCCCACAAGAAAAAGAAAATAAATACAAGCATCTATTCCATATATATAGGGCCATGTTCAAAGGAAAACCTAAAAAAAATAAAAAACTGAAGAACACATTGGTAGCCCTTCATCCGGACAATATGCACTTGTGCATACAAGTAATTTGTAACATGCACAGGTGCATAAAAACCGAAAAACAACTTAATTTACTTGTATGCACAAGTGCATACCGTCCAGATGAATGGCTACCAGGGTGTTCCTCAGTTTTCCATTTTTTTCCATTTTTTTGAGGTTTTCCACTGAACCTCCCTCTCCCTCTCTCTCTCTCTCTATATATATATATATATATATATAAATATATATATACTTGACTTATGGTGAGCATTTAAAATTTGTGCAGCTCATTTATTCTGTGATGATGAGAACAAAAAGAAACTTGTGCTTTGGATAGAAAAAGTATCATTATTTCCAACGAAAAAAATTATGAAGATGCTTGATCAAACACCCAAATCACAAGTAGACTGCTAAGCAAAAATGAAATAAGATATGAAACTCACAAAAATCCAAGACTCGTACCTTTAGATAAGATGTCACAAAATTTATTTATAAATACAATGTATTGAACACACATATGGCTGTAAAATAATGAACTTGTATTATTGAATGCCAAGAATTATGAAGATACCTCAGTAGCAGCTTCCCCAAGTCTTCTATATGATGATTTAGTACCACTTCTATCACTAGAACCAGGTGCTGGAGAGCTACTTGTGCCTTTAACATCTACCTTTTTACTGGTTCTTTTTACAGGGGTAGATTCACCTTTTTTCTGTTGTTGGTTAGAATCCGTATCCTTTGTCTCTTTAGTATTTTTGCGTCTCTTTGGTGCTTCGGTATCAAAAAATTCCTCATCACTTGAATCCGAGGATGCATTTCCATATGTCTCCTATATAGATGAGGGCAGCAGAACCAAAATAAGCCAAACAAGGGAAAGAAGACACGAGGGCACATGAGAGAGAACAACCTACATATATATAGGGTCAGGCTCAGGGGAAAACCGCAGAAAAATGAAAAACTGACGAATGACGTTCATCTGGACGCTATGTGCATGTGCATGCAAGTAATTTGTAACATTAACATGTACATGTGTAGATGCACGTGTGCATAAAACAAAAAAACAGCTTCAAGTACTTGTATGCACATGTGCATACAGTCAAAATGGACGGTTACAAGGGTGTTCCTTAGTTTTTCGGTTTTTGAGGTTTTCTGCTGAACATCCCTTTACATATATATAGGAGGGTCAAACGAGAATGCTAACAATTTAATATGAAAACGGCTAAATCACGTGCAAAATCACATGTGATTTTACATTAACGGTCATAAAAAGGTGTGCAGACGACTTTGACCGTGACTTCAGGTCGCGGGGCAAAGTTGTGTGAATCACGTGTGATTTTGTATGTGATGTTAGTGTAAAATCACATGTGATTCGGCTGTTTTCTTATTCTCTTAAACAGTACCGTTCTCGTTTGAACCTGACTCTATATAGATATATAGAGAGAGAAACACACACACACACATCTATATATATCGAGTTACTCCATCCAATAATTTTCAAAGCAGAAACAAAGAGTATGTAAACAACATCATGATTCATGCAGAAGCCATATGTAAACCAAATAATATGACAGATGAAACTGCATCGTTTTCTTAAGATGCTAGTATCAAAAAGGGGTGTGACAGAAGTCTGTGTTGGTAAGGATGAACAAATAAGTTAGAAGTTCTGGAGAAAAAAGCAACGAAAACCTATACTTGGGAAGAACTTATTTATCCCAATATACCATATAGTTATCCACAAAAGGCTGATAATAATATAAACTAAGGCAGAGAAAAGTAACCATATTTAGATGGATAAAGGTCGTATAATGGAAGAGAAACTTGAAAAGTGAAATCAACTTTTTACAATAAAATGAGAATATAGCAATAGATAGTGACCAACAAGGAGCAAACATAAAACTGTAAATTCCTGGAAACAATTTAAGGCCGTATTAAATTAGTACAAATTGCACACACGCCAATGGGAATTGGGATGTCACTCGGTTTTTTGTTTTTTGTTTTTCGTTTTTGGGTCATAATGATTCGTAGAAAGATGCCCCAAGTGATTGAAAACATAGCATTGGACCTTAGAAGTTACTAGAAGTTGATGCATGCAAAGGAAATTAACCGGTTACTAACTGTAAAAGACTTATATTTCATGAGCTGATACTTGCAGCTTCGTCAATTATATTTATGTGCAGTCAATTATATGAGAACCTCGGTACCATTCTAGAACGTGACTCACATCATGCAGCTTTTTGTAGTCCAATCTAGCAACTTTTCTCTTTGCAGTTATGGGGCCAGAATTATCATCTTCCATGCTTGCTTTTGGCATTTCTTCATCGTCTTCAGACATTAAAGACCCTTGAACTTCAGATGATATCCCTTCATTCTTGTTTACGTCACCACAATCGTCTGAATCAGATGTGAAATCCGAGCTAGAACTTTTCGTCTTAGCCTGTTCATCAGAATCAACTTTATCAGGATTGAAATCATCGTCTTCAGAATCATCGGAGGGAAGCCCCGGAGATTCTGGATTATTTGCTACAGCCCCCAAATCCTCAGATGCTGAAGAGAAATCAGACTCATCAGAGCTCGACTCCTCTCCATCTGCCTCCTCCTCTTCTTCCTTTTCTACCCCTGGACCATCGGGATTATAATCATCGTCTTCAGAATCATCGGAGGGAAGTCCCAAAGTATCATCCAGATTATTCCCGGAAGCTGCAGTTTCTGGGAAAACCTTCTGCACTTGAGAAGATACCATAAAAGATGTCAAACCAATTTATAGCACGCAAAAAAACCAGATATAACAGATATATTTTAACTCGACTAACAAACCTCCCAGCTGGCACCGATAGAAAGATCAGTCCCCTGAGAATCGTTAATTAAGTCAATGCAGTCAACCTTACAATCACAAGCAGGGCAAAGCCACCCTTCATCACCCGGAGGAACTGCATACCAAACACAGACATGTTCACATTAACAAGTTTACAACTTACATTTCCTAAATACCGTTAATGCCCTCATGAATATTATGGAGTAGTGAGATGCTACCTTGTTCTTTCAATAAAGGTGGGTCCAAACAGAATTGATGGAATCCACGTTCACACTCGCCATCACAGAGAATAATATCATTGTCGAGTTGGACTTCTGTTTGTCCACATTTTGCACAGAATATCTGCCAGAATAAGACTGACCCAATAAGCAATCTCCTGAGTATTTATTGTGCTATTAAAAATAAACTGAAACAAAAAATTATAGTCAAAAGGTAGCTCCTACGTCCTCACTGTCGATTAGCCCTTCTGAATCATATAAAGATTCTGGAATCTTTCCTTCCTCCAATGATCTGTCAATGCGTTGAAATAGATCTCTTATTTTCAATTTGTAACGAGTAATATCTGATCTGGCACGTTCAAGCTCCTTCTCTGGTTTTATTTTTTCTAGGCTGCTTGTCATCAAATAATAGACCAATAAGCAAAATAAGTATTTTATTTTTTCAATGTTTATGTTCGAGTTGAAGAACAAACCTCTGTCCTTTCCACCCCTCGCCAGCATAGGCCTCGATGAAGTTCTGCTCATAACTCATTCGAGATAGTAAATATCTTAAATGTGATTTTATTTTTGAAAATTCATTGTTTTGATCTTTTTTTATCTTCTTCGTCTTCTTTCTCTTCTTTTCTTCGCTTTCGGCAGCATCTTGTACAGAAGCATCAACCGATTCAGAAATTTTAGGTTTCTCTTGTGACCTTGAACGTAAGACCCTTGGACTCCCGGTAACCACTCTTTCTCTTTTACTGGGTCGCCCTCTCTTCTGGTTACTTGGCTGACTTAATTTCTTGGTTTCATTTTCTTGATTTGCTTCGATTTGCTCAAGATTTGAAATCATTCCATTAAGATTTTCTTGTTCATGACTTGGACTTTCGTTGACTACTTCAATTCCCTTATGATTTCCTGTAATCTCGTGATTCTTAAGGACCTTTTCGTCACATGCACACTCAGCATTCACTTCTTGATTCGATTCTTGCCCAGTGGCTAAGTTTTTCCTATCCTGAACAAACTTTTCCTGTGAGGAAACATCCATGGTCACAAATAGATGTTTAAAACCCACAACTTCTACTACTTGTATCTTGAAGGAAAACTGGAAAGCAACTCCCTCGAATAAATCCAAGGTTTGTACAAATATCCAAGCGTAGCTACAATAACGAAGCAAGGAACTATGCAACCTACAATAGCAAAGAAAAAAAGGTGTATTAGTATTTTATACCAGGGCCCTTAATGAAAGGTCTTTTTTAGTAAACAAATTGGCAAATTCTAAGGAAAGATAAATATTTTCCAAAGACACCCAAGATGCTTATAAGAAGTTGATTTAACGTGGATGAAAAAGCTAGTCAACGAATGAGCCTTATTACTCTATCACTGAAGCATACCCCAAACAATATGGCCCAAAAACATGTAAATGGAGTGCAGGAGAAACTGAGAAATTGATATGGTATGTGTTATTTGCAGATAATACTGCATCAATTGACAAAAATGAAATGAATATGAACTTATTAATGCTACTCGAAAGTATGTTAACAATCCAAAAAAAGCCACATCAATAGAACTTCAAATATGGCATGGAGGCATCATAATACAAAGAAAAATCATCACAGCTGCATATGATCTTGATATCATAAAAGGCCACTGTTGAGATGCCTTGTGGGCACCTAATTGGCTAATTTTAAGATTTAAAAATCTTGTACCATCAGGAAATATCTTTGTGAGACACCCAAGTTCAAGCCAGCTCCCACACACATGATTGTCACCCAATGTTCCTAATGTAGTTAAAGAACTTCCAACTAAACTCCTACCAACATAATCACAAGCAGGTATAAAAAAATTGAGTTTTTTCGGGTGTTTTTTTCTGATTTCACTTCTTTGACAACCAACGGATCACAAATATAAACATATACATTCATATAAACATGTTAGTTATTATAGGTATTGTGACCATTCCAACGTAAATGACGCCCTGAAGCCCCAATTATAACCAAATATTCCTTATTTCAGCTGGAAAAAATAGAGAACACTCAAATTCAAGATAACCTAAAAACAATCAAATGATTTAACTTGTTTTCCCACAACAGGGATCAAAAATGTATCCCTTCACAAAGATCGCAAATGAAAAGCAATCCAAGTTCCCAAATTCATCATCACCTATTAACATATACAGCATATGACAAAATGAACATATACATTCCATACAACATGTGAGTGAAAATGAGTTGAGTAGCTTACCTGGTTAAAGAAGAGAAACAGATCTTGGCGTAGAAAGAAGAATCTAGGGTTTTGGAGAAGTGATGAAATTGGTAAGAGAGAAGGGAGGGTAAGTCGGTGGTTCCGATAGGGACTCTCCGCCGCTAAAGGTAAAGGTAATAGATTATAGATGTTGTGAGTTAACAAAATTCGATATGGTGATGATGATAGAGAGAGATAGAGAGAGGGAGGGCGGTGTTTTCGCAAACTTCTGCGCGCGATATATTTTCCCTTTCCCTCCAATCTTTTTCCTTCTTTTCAAAGTCTTCTAAATCCTCCCTCCAATCTCCATCCCCTAATTAACCAGGGGGTGTTTTGGATTGCTTATTTAAAAGAACTGGTCTTTTTCTATAAAAAAAAATAGTCAGTCAAGTCTTTATAATTTTTAAATATAAAATTTGACTTTTTAATATACATATAGTCATTTTTCAATCTTTCATCCCTTCTTTAATATGTGTGCCACAATGGTACCATTTTTCAATCTATCATTTATTCTCTGAAGTGGAATAATTAATTCAAACATTAAAATTTTAGACTTTTTGGAGTACTAAAAATTTATTTTTAGATATATAAAGATATCTTGTTTTTGCAAAACTGAGTCGGATAAATAAAAGTCAACATCTTCTAAGTTGCGCAAACAATTTCAATTTTATAAGACATCCCTACTTCTTTGACATACGCATCTCCCTCTCTCAAGTTATCATCTCCGTACCATAATCAAACCAACATCTTCAAAATTTTAAAACACTAAATTTTTTGGGTGTCACCTCATTATTCTTTGTTTGTTTTTGCTACATATATAAAGATAAAGATTAATTTCTAAACGGATATAGTTTTTGCTAAAAATGAGTCGGCAAAAAAATTAAGTATTTAAGTTGACAAACCGTTTCAATTTTGTAAGACATCTCTACTTCTTCATATATTTGTCTCGCTCTACAGAGTTATCATTTCTACACCGAAGTGAGATAATCAAACGAATACCACGATTAAATATTTTATAATATTAAAAAAGGGAATTTAATTAAAATACCCTAAGTTTAACTTTGACTTACCAAAATACCATTTTTCAGTTTTACAAAAATACCCTACTTTTCCAAGATGGAGCTCGCGATCGCGGACCAGTGGCATTTTTGTAAAATTTTTACCCCTCAATCGAGGTGAGGAGCCCGCGATGGTTCTAATTTGGTGAATTTGGTGATTAATTGATTTCATATTTACACTTTCAACCCTTATACTTATTTACTTACTTTACTTTATACCTTTTACTTTCATAATTTTAATTTTAAATTTAACACATATAATCGTTTATTAACTATAATACGTTAAAAAATACGTTTTAATTTTAACAAGTTACACCATTATAATCGTCTCTTCGATACGTTCGAAATGAGCCCAATATTGAATTTTTTTGATTTATATATTTTAATATATATCATATACACTACATAAAAAAATTATATTTAAAATTCATAACCTTATAGTTAATTATTTAATTTATGGTACTCTTATAGTTAAAATACGTTTTATTTATTTTATTATCGATGGTCCAAGTGTAAGTATTAAAAATTGGCGGAGGCTTTGTGATGGACAGACATCGATCCTTTTGTGCATACTCTGTAACTGCAAATACTTCAGCTCCAAACACACATGAATCATCATTCGCCAAATACCCATTTTCACAATTCTTAAATGAGTCCAGTGATACCAACTTGTCAAAACCTCATTTAATATGTTTCTCGTGAAACCTTGTCCTATTGTCATTCACGATATCTATAAACACATACAAATAATAATAATTTAAAACGATTTAATGAGTTAGTTAATATATGATTATTATGTTAATGCGATAGGAGTGTAAAACAAAATTGAAAATACGTTAAAAAAATAAATTTTAAATATAAAAAATATTTTTTATGTAGTGTATATGATATATATTAAAATATATAAATCAAAAAAATTCAATATTGGGCTCATTTCGAACGTATCGAAGAGACGATTATAATGGTGTAACTTGTTAAAATTAAAACGTATTTTTTAACGTATTATAGTTAATAAACGATTATATGTGTTAAATGTAAAATTAAAATTATGAAAGTAAAAGGTATAAAGTAAAGTAAGTAAATAAGTATAGGGGTTGAAAGTGTAAAATTCAATTAAAAACTCACCAAATTCACCAAATTAGAACCATCGCGGGCTCCTCCCCTCGATCGTGGGGTAAAAAATTTACAAAAATGCCACTGGCCCGCGATCGCGGGCTCCATCACTGAAAAGTTGGGTATTTTTGCAAAACTGGAAAAAAAAGGTATTTTGGTAAGTCAATGTGTAACGACCGAGACCATTTTTGAGAGACCTTTATGCCTTGTGGTAAGTTTTAAAAATAGTAGAAGTTGAGGGGCTATTTGGTAAGTATGTGATGGAGTATAAAAGGGCACAAAACCCTAGATAGAACATTCTAATACTGAAATTGATTGTGGGTGACGGCTGATTTTTGAGAGATAGGAAAGGAGGACTTTCTTGAGAAGTTTTATGCATTTGGAGGAGAGGAATCATCAAGCTTCATAATCAGAAGAAAGAGTAGGATTAGTTTTCGTTTTCTGCAAGTCATCTCTAAGGTAACCTCTAATCCATAACTCCTTTCAAGTTTAATCTGCTGATTTCTGAGTTTTTGGTGGGTTATAGTTATTCTAAGTCATTTGAGGCCAATAGAGAGATTTAATCATGGTTAAATGTGTTTTGTTATTAAAACTGTTGGGAAATCGAATTCAGATCATTTAGTGATAATTTATTGGCTTATCTTGAGGATTTAGAGGCATGAAAAAGGATTTTAAACCATTAAACTCATACAACGTTCGTCCGAAAACCTTCAAGTATGAAGGTGTCCGGGCGAGTGTCCGGATGAGTTCTTAGTCGGGTTGTAGAAGGTGTCCGGATATTGTATTGTCCGGATAAGTTTAGTGGTCCGGATAAGTTTAGTTGTCCGGATAAGTTTAGTTGTCCGGATAAGCTTAGTCGTCCGGATAAGTGTGCCATCCAGATGGGTAATTCGTCCGGAAAATAGAAGCTGTCCGGTAATCTCAATGTGTCCGGATAGGAGAGTCATCCGGAAAAGCATGGTTGTCCGGAAAAGTAGTGTTGTCCGGAAAATGTGGTTTTACCCGGTAGTCTGTCCGGAAAAGTTGTGTGTCAGGTGAGAAGTGTCCGGATAGTCCTAGTCAGCTTATAAAATATGTCCCCTCGTTCAGGTAGACAATTTGGAAGTAAAGAGCGAAGTAGGGAAGAGCAAGCAAACGTGTCAGGTGAGTTTTCTAAACTAAAACGTGTGGTTTCTAATAAGTTTTCTGAAGCGATTGTATGATGAGAAATGCCATGTTTATATATATATATGTTTTCAAATGCAAGAATGTTGTTTAAAGACTTTATGTGGGATGTATGCATACATAGATTGTGGTGTGAATTGGCTAAGTCGGGAAGTGTGACCCGCCAGATCATGCCGGGGGGTGTGTCCCGTTTATGCCAGGGGAGTACTACCCTATACGGCAACATGAGGCTGACTCGTTGTCATCTACGGGTGACTTCAGGGTGCCGATTTACGAGGAATGAACTTTATTACGTGAATGATTTTGATTGATCAGTTTTATAAATGATATTACTGAAACTGATAAACTGTTTATAAATGCTTTGATAACTGTTAGGAGGGACTCACTAGACCTTATGGTCTAACCCTCGTTTTTCAAACAAAACCTTTTCAGGAAAACAGGTATCGAGAGGCTCTAGCAAGTAAGCAGGGCGTTAGCAAGAAGAAGATGCTTAGTGTAGAGACACTATAGTTCAACTTAGTTTAATTCTCAATTGTGTAGGTTGTTTTCGCAAACCTATTTTGTTTATTGTAAGGAAATTTTGGATCGCGATTTTTGGGATAATCCATATTTAATGAAATGTTTCTTTAATTTTAGTTGGGTCTTTATACAATGTCAAACTTAGGGTATTTTAATTAAATTCCCTTAAAAAATATGGACTCATTTCATTCTCCTTGTTTTTTCCTTTTAAATGTATAAAGATGTTCAACAAATATCATATCATTAATCATGAAGAAATTTTATATCAACTGAAATTAACTATTTAAGCCAAAATGGATTAAAGTAAATTATAAATCATGTAATGCATACTTCTACTTGTATAATCACTCTCATATTCCAACATATAATTATTATATCAATATGGGATGGCGAAAGATAAATATCATTTCATATTTTATAATTCTTAATACACATTTTAACATGTCATTTATCTTTAGTCTTATTTTTATGTATATATATAAAGATGAAAAGATATAAAAATAAACAACATTAAAAGAAATAAATATATCTTATTAATTATAACACAAAACATATATAATATATATTCAACATTAAGAAAATTTGCAACTAAAATTAACTTTTTAATCCAAAATGGATTAAAATTAAAATACCTAAAGTTTGACTTTGACTTACCAAAATACTCATTTCTCTCCTTCATTTGCCAAAATACTCATTTTTTCCGCAAAGGGGGTCCGCGATCACGGACAGGGACCACTTTTGAAAAAATTTGTCCCGCGATCGGGAAGAAAAGTCCCGCGGTACATGTGATTTTGATTGTTTTGATTTGCAATTTACACTTTCAACCCCTATACTTATTTACTTACTTTATTTTATACCTTTTACTTTCATAATTTTAATTTTACATTTAACACATATAATCGTTTATTAACTAAAATACGTTAAAAAAATACGTTTTAATTTTAACAAGTTACACCATTATAATCGTCTCTTCGATACGTTCGAAATGAGCCGAATATTGAATATTTTTGGATTTATTTATTTTATTATATATCATATATACTACATAAAAATATTTTTAATATTTACAATTCATAACTTTATAGTTAATTATTTAATTTATGGTACTCTTATAGTTAAAATACGTTTTATTTATTTTATTATCGATGGTCCAAGTGTAAGTATTAAAAATTGACGGAGGCTTTGTGATGGACAAACATCGATCCTTTTGTGCATACTCTGTAACTGCAAATACTTCAGCTCCAAACACACATGAATCATCATTCGCTAAATACCCATTTTCACAATTCTTAAATGAGTCCAGTGATACCAACTTGTCAAAACCCCATTTCATATTCTTCTCGTGAAACCTTGTCCTATTGCCATTCACGATATCTATAAACACATACAAATAATAATAATTTAAAACGATTTAATGAATTAGTTAATATATGATTATTATGTTAATGCGATCGGAGTGTAAAACAAAATTGAAAAAAATAAGAGATGTACCATAAATTAAATAATTAACTATAAGGGTATGAATTGTAAATATTAAAAATAATTTTATGTAGTAAATATTAAATATAATAAAATAAATAAATCCAAAAATATTCAATATTTGGCTCATTTCGAACGTATCGAAGGGACGATTATAATGGTGTAACTTGTTAAAATTAAAACGTATTTTAACGTATTTTAGTTAATAAACGATTATATGTGTTAAATGTAAAATTAAGATTATGAAAGTAAAAGGTATAAAGTAAAGTAAGTAAATAAGTATAGGGGTTGAAAGTGTAAATATCAAATCAAAATTCACCAAAATGATTCAATTGCGGGACTCCTTCGCGATCGCGAGATGAATATTTTCAAAATTGGTCCCTGTCCGCGATCGCGGACCCTTTCGCGAAAAAATGGGTATTTTGGTAAAATCAGAGAGAAAATGAGTATTTTGGTAAGTCAAATTCAAACTTTGGGTATTTTAATTAAATTCTCTAAAATAAATCATATAACATGTAAAAAAATGTGGCATATTCTCCTTTTATAACCACCTTCATTTTCCAAGATTTGAATAATACTCAAATACCATCATCCCAAATGATCATAATTGATTTCTCTTAAAAATTTGTTCTATAATATTTACCATTGGGTTGGTTTTGATTCCAACAATGATTGTAGATTTCAAGCATGGGCGTACCTAGGTAAGAGCATACGGTGGCACGTGCCACCGTATTGTTTCTCCATCGTAAGGTAAAAAAAAATAGGTTCTTAAAATGTGCAACCATATCAATTTGAGTTGTGTCACCATATATATTTTAAAACTACAATAAGAACACAAGTTTCATTTGGTAGAGTTGGTTTGGAAGATTTTTATTCTACTTAAGACTCGGGTTCAAGTCTTGTTAGAGATATTTTTGTAGTTTTTAGTTTTTAATTTCATATTTACTATGTTTCTAAAAAAATTGTCATAATATGACTCGAATTTGAGACCTCAAGTTTGAAAAGCAAAGGACTAACCACCAGACCAACATTGATTTTGTGAAAAATATCTCTATGTTTGTTTCTTATAATTAAATGGTGCTACCGTTTGAAAAAAATTATGTGTCTGCCACTGATTTCAAGTCATCCATCCATCTTTTATTACATGTCATATTCTTTCAAACTATCATATCTTCATTAATGTAGGATGATGGAACTCAACCTTATTTCAAATTTTGAAAGATACTTAAACTTAATGGTCCAAACTCATCATCTTTTTTTTTAACTTTGAACTATGATTTTTACCATTTTGTTAGTTTTGATTTCATTTATGGTTGTAGATTCCAAAATCTTCCATCAATCGTTTATGTATGCATCATCTTCTTCTAAACTATTATGTTTCCATCGATGTGGGATGATGAAACTCAATATTGTTTCAAGATTTGAGGAATACTCAAACCACATGTTGCCAAGTCGTTTTCCTTAGTTTCTCTATTAATATATATTGATTGATATATTGATTAAAACTATCTTATTTTTATCAATGTTGGATGATGAAACTCAACATTATTTCAAGATTTGGATGATACTCAAACTTAATGGTCCCAAGTCATCATTTTTTTTGAACTATGATTTTTATCATTTGGTTGGTTTTTATTCTAACCATGGTTGTAGAATTCAAAATCTTCCATCACCTTTTTATATACACATCATCTTCTTCTAAACTATTATATTTCCACCGATATAGGATGATGAAACTCAATATGATTTCAAGATTTGAGAAATACTCAAACCTCATATTGTCAAGTCATTTTCCTTCTCTTTTATAAACTTAACTTTATTTCAAAATTTGGGTGACACTCAAACTTAATAGTCCCAAGTCATATTTTTTTTGTTTTTTTTTAATTTTGAACTATGATTTTTACCATTTGGTTGGTTTTGTTTCCAACCATGGTTGTTGATTTCAAAATCTTCCATCACCCTTTTATATACACAACATTTTCTTCTAAACTGTTATCTTCCCACCGATGTGGGATGATGAAACTCTATGGATTCAGGATTTGAGAAATACTCAAACCTCATGTTGTCAAGTCAAATTCTTTGGTTTCTCTTTTAATATATATATATATATATATATATATTTTTTTTTACCATTTGGTTGATTTTGATTCCAATCATGGTTGTTGATTTCAAAATCTTCCATCACCCTTTTATATCCACACCATATTCTTCTAAATTATTATATTTTCACCGATGTGGGATGATGAAACCCAATATGGTTTCAAGATTTGAGAAATACTCAAACCTCATGTTGCCAAGTCATTTTCGTTGGTTTTTCTTTATATATATATATATATATATATTAATTTTTACCATTTGGTTGGTTTTGATTCCAATCATGGTTGTTGATTTCAAAATCTTCCATCACCCTTTTATATCCACACCATATTCTTCTAAACTATTATATTTTCACCGATGTGGGATGATGAAACCCAATATGGTTTCAAGATTTGAGGAATACTCAAACCTCATGTTGTCAAGTCATTTTTGTTGGTTTTTCTTTTGATATATATATATATATATATTGATTTTTATCATTTGGTTGGGTTTGATTCCAACCATGGTTGTTGATTTCAAAATCTTTCATCACCCTTTTATATACACTATCATCTTCTTCTAAACTATTATCATCCCTCACCCTTTTATATACACGCCATCTTCTTCTAAAATATTATCATCCCACCGATGTGGGATGATGAAACTCAATATGGTTTAAAGATTTGAGGAATACTCAAACCTCATGTTGCCAAGTCATTTTCCTTAGTTTCTTTTTTAATATATATATATATATATATTGATTGGTTGGTTTTGATTCCAACCATGGTTGTTGATTTCAAAATCTTCCATCCTTATATACACACCATCTTCTTCTAAACCATTATCTTCCTATCGATGTGGGATGATGAAAGTCATTATGGTTTCAAGATTTGAGGAATACTCAAACCTCATGTTGTCAAATCATTTTCCTTGGTTTCTCTTTTAATATATATATATATATATATATACTAGTGTCGGTACCGCGCGTTGCGCGGTAGCGATAATTTGTTTAAGAAATTACTTTAGTGAGTTAGGTTAAAATATGATTCCACGGTTAATAATTAATGAGATACAATCTAAACAACGAATACATGTTTCATAGGTGGTCAATTTGCATATACTAATGATTGTTTGTTGTTACGAAGAGTTTTAGCTGTATCGGTAATAATTTGGTTGTTATGCTATTTAGAACTCAAATGACATGTCACACAACCATATCACTATTGTTTTTAGGAAGATGATGAATTTTTTTCCAAAAAAAGGTTGGCTAAAATTAGTCAGCCTTAGGAGTTACCTCAAATTGACATCATCTCCTTTGTCAATATATATACTCACATCATTCATTAAAATTTGCATCTCACCAATGTGGGATTTCCAAACACGTCATAGTTCAAGATTTATATAAAGCCTTCATCGTTTTCTTATAGTCACCCTCATTCTCCGATCCAACATTCTCTTTTCAATATGGAATGAATTAAACAACACCACAATTCAATATTTAAGAATACTCAAATATCATAATACCGTCTCAAAATACCTTTGTTTTTTTCTTTTATAAATATAAAGAAATAAAGATAAAGATATAATAATTTTTCTGTTTATATATAATTAAAATTTTACTCTTTTGTAAAATATCTCTATTAAGTGTTAATCGAAAGACATTTTTAGCCAAGTAAACCATTTAACCATCAAAGTCATCCTTCCTATCATCTTCATTGTCAAATTTAACATTCCCTCATCAACGTGGGATGGCTAAAACAATACTACTATGCAATATTTCAGAATACTCAAATTTTAAGATGTCACCTCAAATACCCTTGGTTGTTCTTTTGTTTTATATATAAAGATATAAAGATTAATTGAGGTGACATATGAGATTTGAGTATTCTCAAATCTTACAATGTGGTTGAGTGTTAGTTGTCCCACATTGATAAAAAAAGTGGAATATTGGAAGAACTTGGCGGGTATAAAAAAGGAGGATGTGACACCTTTAGAAGACATCTCATTCTCATTTCATATACAAATCTATCGTACTAATGTGAGATATCCAAATAACACTACAATTCAATATTTGAGAATATTCAAATCTCATAGTAATTCATTCTTCTTTTGTATACTCTCCCCTTGTTCCACCAATTGTGATAACCAAATAACATCACAGTTCAAGATTTGAGAGTACTCAACTATCATGGTGTCACATCATTGGTTGTGGTTATAAAAGATATTTGTTAACTTTATGCCATTTATAACATCCTTATACTCAGTCCTTTATTTCAATATGTCGTCTTTCCATCGATAAGGGATAACCAAATAACACCATAATCCAATATTTGAGAAATACTCAAATCTCATGGTGCCATATAATTGGTTATGGTTGTTCATTTTATAATTATAATTATACATATATATATATATAGAGTCCTACTAAATTGTAACCGCTAAATGTGTGTAACCGTTGTAACCCGTCGATTTCATAGGTTTTTTTGATGAATTTTTTTTATGGAATTGTTTATTTTGATGAAATTGTTTCATATCATTCATTTCTTGATGATTTTTTTATGAAATTTGTAGTTTCATAGGTTTTTTTCATTTTTATGAAACTTTTCATATATTTTCGTTTTCACCTATGAAACTACAAATTTCATAAAAAAATTCATCAAGAAATGAATGATATGAAATAATTTCATCAAAATAAACAATTTCATAAAAAAAATTCATCAAAAAAACCTATGAAATCGACAGGTTACAACGGTTACATACATTTAGCGGTTACATTTTATTATCTTTCTCTCTCTCTCTCTCTCTCTATATATATATATAATGATTCATTGCACAAAGAGGTGGGTCAAAAAAAAACCAACCCCGTATGTTATTACAAACTCTTCTAAATATTTAAGTCACCACATTCTTCTTTTATATATTCACCCTTTGCTATTAAAATATAAATAATATTGATTAATTTTTGTAAAAGAAATGGCTACCTCATTTGAGCTAACAACATAAGTTGCTACAAAATAATCATCTCCTCCTTTCGAGTGTGCATTGTGTATATATATATATATATATATATACTTTAATCTTTCAATTTTCATTACTCCCCCACCAATATAGGATAAGCAAAAAATAACAACATTTTAAGATTTGAGAAATAATCAAGTCTCATAGTGTCAAGTCATTCACTTTGGTTCTTTTTTAATATGTATATAGATATAGTGATTGATAATGGATTATTCTTTTTTGAAAAAAATAAATAGATTGAGTAACCTCGAATGATTTTTAAGATTTTCTTTTTGCAAAATAAATAGTTGACACATGCGAGGCTACAACATGACTTGCTACAAAAAACCACATCCTTCTTTCATATATATATATATATATATATATATACACACACACACACACTTTCTTCTTTCGATGTCAATTCTTCCCGCCAATGTGAGATAAACAAACTTAACCACATTTCAAGATTTGAGAAACTCAAATCTCGTTATGTCAAGTCATTCTCTTTGGATCGTCTTTTAATATATATATATATATATATATATATATATATATATTGATATAGATTTTAAAACTTTTGGGTAGGCCAAAATGAGCCAACATATTAGTATGAAGGGTTAACCAAAATGAGCCAACAACGTGAGTTTAGAGGATCGACCAAAATGAGGGAACCCCATGACTTGCCACAAAAGCATCACAACCTTCACATATATATCCACAATTCATTGTCAAGTTTTTGCTTTTCATCAATGTGGGATACACTAAAATCAATCAGAATTCAAGAAATGGAAGATTCTCAATTTTTAGGATGTCACCTCATTTTTATGGGTTTTTCTTTTAGATATATATAGATATAGATATATAGATATAGATTTAAAACTTTTGGGTTGGCCAAAATGAACCAACCTATTAGTATGGAGGGTTAGCCAAATGAGCCAATAATGTGAGTTTAGAGGATCAACCAAAATGGGGGAACCCCATGACTTGTATATCCACAATTCATTGTCAATTTTTTTTGTCTCTTCATCAATGTGGGTATTAATGCCAAAAATCGTCCAGAAGGATAACTTAAGGTTGATTATGGAGCTTAACAACTAAAGAAAGGAATCTTTCGACAAACCGTACGACAAAGACAGAAAATGTAAATGAGACAAAGATTTTGGTGACGCGGGAAAAACCTCAACGAGGAAAAAACCCGCGGACGATAGGGATGATGTCGTCGCTGCACTATGATCACCAAACATGGGCAATATCCTTGTGTTTCAGGTGTCGAGAGTACAGTGATTACAATACAAATGAAAGAAAGACTTTAAATGTAAAATAACAAGTGTATCATGTGTAAAAACTGGTGCGTCGTGTGTAAAACCTGAGTGTCGTGTGTGTATGTCGTGCGTCGAGAGCGATCTGTTGAGAGAGAATTCTTTGCTTCGAGTGAGTGTTCTTAAGAGTTCGGATGTGTTCAGATGCTTCGAGATGATGGAGATGATGCTCAGATGAGGATGGAATTCTTGTACTTATAGTCTTCGAATGCCTTTATTGACTTCATAAAAGCTTCGTGTAACAGTTGTAACGGACGTTGAGTTTAATGTTGTTAATGGCCTTTGTCGGTTATAGTCGTTGATCATCAATGTCATTGATTCCTGCATTTCAAACACTGAAAAAGTAACAGTAATATCGCATGTTAGTCGGTCGAGGTCGCAAGGTTCCATACGACGTACGTGTGTACTAGGCGACGTCGTGGTCGAGTGTCGTGAGGTGGATAACTTTCGATTTCGATCAGGAGATAAAGGATTATGATTTTACCTTATTATGAGGAAGTGTAATAAATGTTCTCCCTATTTTGGTCGTGGTCGAGACTGGTGAAATTTTACCCAAACAGTTTGCCCCCAAAATTTAAAAATAGAGTGGAAAATTCGAATTTTAAAGTTTTTCAGTCGGACGTCTGGGGTCGTGACACGTGTCGAAAGTTACCTTGGTTGCCTTGTAACTGGACCGGTTCAATTCTAACTAAAGAGGAAGTCGAAAAAGGGATAAGATCGTGACGTCACGCTGACGCACGGTCATGCTTAGCAGCTGTCATTGCCAGATGTCGACGATCCGTGTGGTCATACGAAAAGACAAGGGTACGTGTCGATCATCGAGGGACTCGTCCTGACACGATTATTTACATAAATAGAGACCCGTTATGGATCTTTTCCATTTTACGCTTACGGAGAGTTTAGAGAGAGATTTTCTTGCTATTCTTCAGCGATTCGTTTCCAAACCTGCAAGATCTTGATTAGAGTTAGATTTTCGAGGTTTTAGAGTGTCTATATAAAGTACGACTCCCATCCTTTGTATGTGTCGTAAGTCGATTGCTAGAAAACCTAAAAAAACTGGGATATCTAGGGCCTTTCAGATTGACAGACTTGGTTAACGAGGTTAGGGATGTCGACCGAACCCAAAAGTAACATTCAAAACGAAGAGGATCTTGACGACTTTAGAAGTTTAGCGAAAATCCCTGCGGGGATTACGGTGAGCAAGGCTGGCAAGATTCGACCGGAGATGTGTCCCGAGGGGTACGTCGTGATATACGAGTACCCTTTCAAGATAGGTTTCGAATGGCCTTATTCACCTCTGGCCAAGGCATTTATGTATGAATTCGACCTTTCGCCGGGGCAGCTGATGCCCCAGTTTTGGCGAGTTATCCAGGTCGTTGAGCGACTTACCTGGAATTGGGAGTCGCAGATGAATGTGGCGGACCTGTTGATGACATATCAGGTCAAGAAGGATACATACCGTCGCTACAGCCTGTTTTCGAGATACAAGGGCGAGCGCACCTTGGTTTTAAAAACTGCGGTCAACGACCGCAAATGGAAGACCAAGTACGTACTTGTGCGGGTAACGACGCTGGACCCCGATAGTGACTGGATTAGGTTCGACTGGAATATGGCGGGTGAGTTTCTAGCTTGGGTCGAGCACTTTTACTGTATTTATTTATTTGCTTTTCGACTAATCTTCTTCCTTATGTGTAGACATTAATTTTGACAAGGTAAAGCCCGATGACGAATCCAAGGCTAAGGTCGAGAAGTTCCTGGAGTTTAGTCCCGACGATCGATCGTTCGTCACGCGACACTTGGTAGATGAGGACGACGACTTGATGTTCTTGGGTGAACGCCTACAGGCGAGACGGGAAGATAGAGAAGACGAAGAGGAGAGAGAAGGGACTAAGGAGGAAGAAGAGAAAGAGGAGAAGGAGAGAAAAGAGTCGAGGGAAGAAAAGGAAGAAATGACCGGTAAGTGTTCCTTCGCTTTTCTTTTCGTTCGACGTAATTTTTCTCTTCTTTCGATCGTGTAATTGTTCTTTCTTTTGCCTCACAGGAGAACTTCAGGAGAAGATGACGCCTGTTAATGCCAAAAATCGCACCAAAGGGACAACTTAAGGTCGATGTGGACTTTAACAACTAAAGAAAGGAATCGTTCGACAAAGGCGTGCGACAAAGACAAAAATGTAAATGAGGCAGAGGATTTGATGACGCAGGAAAAACCTCAACGAGGAAAAAACCTGCGGACGACAGTGGATGTCGTCGTTCCACTATGGTCGCCAGTTAGGGGCGATGTCCTTGGTGTTCCGGGTGTCGATCATACAGAGATTACAATACAAATGAAGGGAAATACTTCGAAATGTAAAGTACAAGTATTTGAAATGTAAAAACAGTGTGCGTCGTGTGTGAAAACAATGTGTAAACTGTTGGTCGAGAGTGAAAGTTGTGCGTCGGGAGCGATTCTTCGAGTGAGAGTTCTTTGCTTGTAGTGTTCTTCTGAGCTGGGATGCTTATCTTCTATTGTTCGATGTTCGGTCCCCGGAACTGAAGTTTAACTTGATCTTTTATTACCTCCGGGTGCTTTGATTAGCTCATTGATTGCTTTGATAACAGCCATAACGGTCGCCAGTTGTAACTCTTCATAATTGCTCTTCGTCGGTTATGACCGTTGCCCATTAATGACTTTGACTCCTACATTAATCATTGAACAAACGTAACAGTCGTATATTGAGTTAGTCAAGGTCGTACGGTCTTGTGCGACGGTCGTGCAGAATGGGCGACATCGAGGTCGAGTGTCGTGAGGAACTCTCGACTTACCTTTTAGGAGGGACGACAGAGGTTTTTTGGGTCTTTGTCGGGGTCTTATCTTAATACAAGATATAGTTCATAACATGTGTCTTACCTTTTCTGGTCGTGGTCGAGACCTGTGAAATTTTTCCCAAACAGTTTGCCCCCAAAATTTGAAAGTAGGATGGCAAATTCGAATTTTAAATTTTGCTTGTCGGGTGTTCAGGGTTTTGTGTTGAAAAATACCTTGGTTGTTTTGGAACTGAATCGGTTCAATTCAAACTAGAGAGGGAAATCGAAGAGAGGATAAAGTCGTGACGTCATGCCGACGTACGATGGTGCTTACCAGCTGTCGATGACAGGTGTCGAGGATCCGGGTGGTCATACGAAAAGACGGGGACGCGTGGCAATCATCAAGGATCGTTTGCATAAATAGAGACCTCAATGGGTCTATTCTGTTTTACGATTTCAAAGAGTCTTAAGCGAAGATTTCCTCTCGATCTTCTTGCTGTTCTTTGCCCGATCATTACTAATCCTGCGAGAATCTGCGACTCAGTTAGGATTTTCGAGGTCTTAGAGCGTTTATATATAAGGTACGATTTCTTCGATTTCTCCAATCTGTTTTTAGAGGTGTCGATGGACCCTGAGAGCAATATTCAAGAACAGTCGGATCTTGATGACTTTAGGAGGTTAGCTAAAATCCCTGCGTGGGTCGAATTAATTTGCGCAGGTCAGATTCGATCGAATGAATGTCCCGAGGGTTATATCGTGATATACGAATACCCCTTTAAGATTGGCTTTGAATGGCCCTACTCACCTCTAGCTAAGTCTTTTATGCTAGAATTTGACTTAGCACCGGGTCAGCTAATGCCCCAGTTTTGGCGAGTTGTACAAGTGATCGAGCGTGTCACTAAGAATTGGGAATCTCCCATGAATGTACGCGACCTCCTTTTGGCTTATCAAGCCAAGAAGGATGGGATTCATCGTTGCAGTTTATACTCTAGACTTAAAGGTGATCGGGTTCTGGTCCTTAGGACCGCTGTGAACGATCGCGGATGGAAGACTCGGTACGCATTTGTGCGTAAGTCGACCCTTGACTCTGAGAGTGATTGGATTAGGGCTAGCTGGAATACATCGGGTGAGCTTTGTACTTTTTTGTTGTATGTCGTCTGCGTTTTTTGGTTTTTAAGTTGTTTCTTATATGTCGACAACCATAAAGTTCGAGGACGTGAAGTCTTACGCTAATTCTCAAGCAAAGATCGATGCGTTCTTAGAGTTCAGCACTGGGGAACGGTCGTTTGTCGTACGACAATTGGTGGACGACGATGAGAATTTAGTATACTTAGGAGAAAATCAGGGGGAGAAACGTGAGGAAGAAGGGGAGTCGAAAGAAGAAAGAGAGATGACTGGTAAGCGTACCTTCTTATTTCTTTCTGTGTTAATTCGATTCTTCTTCCCTTGATTTTCATAATTTTTATTCTTCTGTGGTTTCCAGGGGAGTCTCAACCACGGATGCCGCGTGTCTCTGCTAAAAGAGCAGCTGAGCTCGAGCTTGCTCGTAAGGGCAAGGAGCAGAGGCAGAAGCTTATGTCCGCTGGTCCAGATGTTCCGAAGAAGACGCGGACGACGATTCTGAGGGAACCGTCTTCGGGAGTTCACGACTCGTCTAGAGTCGTTACGCCTGAGAAGGCGAAGGTCGTATCGCCCAAGAAGTCATCTTCTGATGCGATCGCTGCGACACCTATTAGTTCTGCGCCTCCGGCGGAAACAGCGAAGTCCCCGTCAGCCACGTCGGATCCTTTGTTGGCCGACAGTGTCCTAGACGGGACGAGCTTATTTCCTTACATGGGGAAATATCAGCTCCCTTCTTTCAGGGAGCGTTTCGTGGGGTTTCCTATCGAGGAGACGGGAGCTCATGTCGCCGGGCTGGCTTTCATGGTAAGTCTTTCTTTCAAGACTTGGTTCATTCATCGCTGTCGTTGTCGGTGTCGTATGTTTTTTTTACCATAGTCATTTTATGGTTTTGCAGGCATTCCAGGCTTCCCTAGCTTTGCGGGATGAGACAATGAAGATAAATGATTTAATGTCTGCTGCGCACGAGAGGGAGAACGCGGCGTCAGATCGGGCGAAGGTCGTCGCATAGCGCGAAGAGGCTCTGTTAAAACGTCTGGATGACACCCGAAAACACTTAGTGGTCGTCGGTCATGCGAAGGATGATGTCAGTCATCGCCTAGCGCAATCCTTATCCATGATTGCCAACCAGGTGGAGGAGATAGAGAGGATTAAAGAATCTTTGGCTGCAGCTACAAAGGAAGCTGAGGATTCCAAATCCAAGGTAGAGGGTCTGGAGAGAGATGTACAAGCTGCTAAGGACGAGGGTAAGTCTGTTTTTGCCATAGCTCGTTTGACTGCTAGGGCAACGATTATGAGGCGACATCTAGCGGGGAAGGACCCTCTTGCTTCGGCGTCGGAAGAGCTCGACATTTACTTGAAGGGCGTCGGGTCGATGCGAGACCTTGATTCGGATGATGAGAAGGAGATCGAGGAGGAGGTGGTGGACGGAGGTCTTCAGGGCGGGACCTCAGGCAAGGATGCGACTGATGCTCCTCCTCAAGTTTAGAAATTTTGTTATCTCCGCTTTTACTGATCGACCGTTGGTGGTCGAAATGTAATTGACAGTTTATTCGGTGAATGAAATTTGGGCTTCTTTTGAACTTGCGCTTTATAAAATATCAAATCGACTGTCAAATTCATAAAAAATATACAAGGAATCATGCGACTTAGGCATCTATTGTAACACAATAACTGGAACGTAAGCCAATAGACTTTTAAATCGTGTATATAAATATAAGCACATGCGACTAAAGCATACATTCGGAGTATGATTTTTTTTTCTAAGTCAAGAAACTTAGATCATGAGATCGCTAGACCTCGCGATCGTACGGCTAAGTCGTGCAATTAATTCGAATCGTGTGCCCCTGTAGAAGGATGATCAAGTCATAGACCTGATCGTTTATGTCGTGCGACCTTGCGAAACTAGAGTCGTTTGATTATTGTTGTGCGATTCTGCGGAATAAACAATGTCAGAGGTTGGTCGTTGGCTAACCAACGACCCTCCGATGCTTAAGTCAGTAACCGTCGTTGTTAAAAAATAGTATGAAAAAAATAGAAAAGGGTTTAGAAGACGTACCTTTTCTGACGCGTCGTGCCCAACTACGTGGGACGTCTTGATTATTGCTACCATCTTGCCCCCTTGTGGCGATTTTAAGACGATGCACTAAATGTCGTCGTGAATCGCCACAATAGAACGTCTATTTTCGCGGCTTCAGGGTGGTTTTATAGCAATCACGAGCGACTTTCGGCTCACTTTTTATCTCCTGGATTCCCCACGGCGTAGGGAACTTCAGAGTCTGATGATACGTCGAGGGAACGACCTTCATCTCATGGATCCATGGTCGGCCTAAGATGATGTTATAGGTCGACGCATAGTCGATGGCGCTGAACTTGGTATGCTTGTTGATTCCTCCGGCATAGACTGGCAAGATGATATCTCTATAGGTGCTCGTCGCTTCTCCATTGAAACCGACCAAAGTTGTCGAACGTCGGGTGATTTCCGAACGATCGATTCCCATGGCCTTGATGGTGTCAAAGAAAATGACGTTCGCTGAACTGTCCCCATCGACCAAGACTCGTCGAGTTAAACAATTACCAACCGTGAGTTGAATGATCAACCCGTCATGATGTTTCTGGTACGAGTCACTGAGGTCGTCTTGGTCGAATACGATCTTCATAGCTTCCAACTCCAAATCTCCTTTTAGGCCTTGATGAACGCGGAATAGGTCGATCGTCAGGCGCTTGACTGGCGTGGCGTTTGGCCGCGGAGTACGTCAGACCACATACGTCGGAACCACCGGTGATACAATTGACGACCTTCGCATGCTCGGGGGTTGACGGTCGATGGTCGCTAGTTGGAGTAACAACGTCATCGATGATATCTTTTAGATTGCCCTTCGGGACGTGATACACCAGCTCCTTTTTGAGAGCTATGCAATCATCTGTCGCGTAACCATGGTCGACATGAAAGTCACACCATTTAGATTTGTCTTTCTTAGCGTCGTCCTGATCGGACTTCTTTGGCCATCGAATAGTCGCCTGGGCGGTCTTCAGAGCTTCGACCAAATCTTTAGTGGACCCTTTGAATCGATAAGAAGATATCTTGGGGTACTGAGAAAATTTGGTCGCGGTCTTGGCTTCCGCTTTCGTCTTAAATCGGACGTTCAAGATATGACGCGCGGGCTCTATTTTGGAAATTGCTTTCGTCTTGAACTCGGGCTTTTTCACACCTAACGACCTTTTGTCGTCGGTATGCTTGCGACGAAAGGCAGCGTCGTCCTCTACTCTCATGTACGCTAGGGTTCGAGCTCGGACGTCTTCAAAATTATCCGGAGGATACTTGGTCAGGTCAGTGTATAAACCTGAGCTGTCGTCCAGACCACGCTTATAAGCTTCAATTGCAGTCTTGACATCACAATTGCGAATGCTGATCATCTCCGCATTGAATCGATTGAAATAACTGCGGATAGACTCACTGGTCTTCTGCACGACGTAATACATAAGGGAAATGATTTAGAAAAATAAATAAAAAATACCTTCTCAGATTTATCCTATTTTAAGGGGGGGGGTATTTGCCCCTCGTTATTTATCACCTTATTCCCTTCAGGAGCAAATAGGTTTAAATGACGGGTCGACACTGAGTTTTTGGGAATTGACGCCAAGGTCTATGTCGACCATGTCTTCGTGCGACCAGGCAAAACAGTCGACATGTTTGTTAATGCCAAAAATCGCACCAAAGTACAACTTAAGGTCGATGTGGACTTTTACAACTAAAGAAAGGAATCATTCGACAAAAGCGTGCGACAAAGACGAAGATATAAATGAGACAGAGATTTTGGTGACGCGGGAAAAACCTCAACGAGGAAAAAAAACCCGCAGACGACTGTGGAAGTCGTCGCTGCACTATGGTCACCAATCAGGGGCGATGTCCTTGTGTTTCTGGTGTCGATCGTACGGAGATTACAATACAAATGAAGGAAAGACTTCAAAAAATGTAAAGTAACAAGTGTTTTCTAATGTAAAACAGTGTGCGTCGTGTGTAAAAGTGAAGCGTCGTGTGCTGATGTCGTGCGTCGAGAGCGATTCTTCTGCGAGCGATTTCTGTGCTTCAAGTGTTCTTCGGAGTTCGAGTGCTTGTGTCTGTATTCTCTGTTGTATCTGTGTTCCGTCCATTGAAATGATGATTCTCCTTGATATTTATAGTCTTCGGGCACTTTAATTGGATCATTAAGGACTTTGGTAACTGCCGTAACGGTCGTCGTCTTTAATGCGGGATTAGATGTTCTTAACTGACTTCGTCGGTTATAGCCGTTGTCCATTAATGGTGTTGACTCCTGCATTAAACATTGAACAAACATAACAGTCGTATAGCGCGTTAGTCGGTCGAGGTCGCAAGGTTTTATGCGACGGTCATGTGAACTAGTCGAGGTCGAGTGTCGTGAGGTTAAAGACTTTCGATTTTATCTTTGATCGTGAGAGAAAGTACTATGATTTTACCTTCGTTATAAGAAAAAGGAATAAGTGTTTTCCTTACCTTGGTCGTGGTCGAGACTGGTGAAATTTTGCCCCCAAAATTTGAAAGTAGGATGGCAAATTCGAATTTTAAATTTTGCTTGTCGGGTGTTCGGGATCGTGACACGTGTTGAGAGTTATTTTGGAATTGGATTAGTCCAATTCTAACTGAACGAGGAGTCGAAAAGGAAACGGGATCGTGACGTCATACTGACGCACGATGTTGCTTACTAGCTGTCTTTGACAGGTGTCGATGATCTAAGGGACAAGGGAACGTGTGCTGGTCATCAAGAGACTCGTCCTGACATGATCTTTTGCATAAATAGAGATCAGAATGGATCGTTTTCTTTTGTGGCCTTCGAAAAGTTTCATGTTTTTCCAAAATTGTTAGGATTTCTAACTTGCTGAAAATCTTTCGAAACGTTTGAGCGTCTATATAAGATATAGTTTTTCAATCTTTCTCAAGTCTCCAAAGGTCGATGACCCATTGAGAGTTATTCTGTATGAGTTGGTGAAGGTATTGATTGCGATAGACGCGACATTCGTGGATCCTGCACAACTGGCGACGATGTCCTCTGTAGCCACGTCAACCCCTTCATCAACCGACGAGGGCAAGGGTGAAAAGACGGGAGAGGGTGAGGAGGACGTTATAACGATCAGCTCTATGTTGCCGTCGGTCTTCCTGATTGACTGTGTCCTTGTCGGGACGGAGTCACTTCCGCATCCGGGGAAATATCAGCTCCTATCTTTCGAGGAGCGTTTTCGAGGGGTCTCCGTCGTAAAAACGGGACTGCATATGGCCATACAGGCGTTCGTTGTAAGTTTTTCTTTCAAAACTCATGTTTTCGATGTTTTTCTTAGTTTGACATATTCGTTTTTACAGATTCTTCGATCTCTGCTCATTCGATATGCAAAGACAGAGAAGTCGTTGGACCGGAAGTCGATCGTCGAGAGCGTCATATTCCTTCCTCCAACTTTTAACATTAATCTTAAGAGTCACATTCTCAAAATACCATGGACTCTTCTTTATCACATGTCGCGGCAAAATGTTGGGAGACAGCCCTGTCATACTCGTTTGATCCTTGCATAAGCTCCTTAACGTGCGTCGAGGATTCAAGGGTCGAGACTTCGGGCTGAGTATGCGATCGACACACTTCCCTATTTTCGGTTTTACGAACTATGTTTTTCATGCTCGCCCGTTGGTGGTCGAGTTATTGGCATGTAATGAGTCTTGACTGTGTTTTTGTTTTCGAATACTCGACCATCGGTCGTTCGTATGTAACCGTTTGTCTCGTAAATGAAGTTCATCCTTTTGTTGAACTCGCGCTTTTATCTTGATTTACATATGCCGTAGATAAACGTAAAATTCGCCAAGTATATAATGAGCGAAGAATCATGCGACTTAGGCATTCATTTCAATATGACGATGAAAACATAAATTATTTGAATTTCATTGATAAACTCGAATATACGTCATCGATGTGTATAAAGTTTTCTAAGTTCAGAAACATAGGTCGAGGGGCCGTTTAGACCTTGCGATCGTGTAACTAGATCGTACGCTGAAACTTTGATCATGTGCCCCTTGTGATAAAACGATCAAGTCCTATACTTGGGCACTTATGTCGTATGTTCCTGCGATAGAATTTTGTCAAAGGTCGGTCGTTTGGCTAATCAACGACCCTCCAATATTTAAGTCAGTAATTTATCGAGATGAATATAAATTTGTATAAGAGGAAAGTGAGTTCAAAAGAAATACTTTTTAGGTGCGTTGCATTCCAACTACGCGGAATTTCTTGATTGTCTAGGGTCTGGAGCCGATAGGCTCCCTTACCAATGACTTCGGAGATGCGGTAAGGACCTTCCCATTTAATGGAAATCTTCCCTGCATTGAGCTCTTGAGTGTTTTGGAACACTCGACGGAGGACGTAGTCGCCTTCTTGAAAGATTTTGGCTTTGACGTGTTTATTGAAATGTCGCTCGACTGCTTGTTTCTGTGATGCCATTCTGATCAAGGCTGATTCTCTGAGCTCTTCAAGGGCGTCGAGGTCATAACTTAAATCAAACAGGTTATGGTCGACGGAAGTATGCCTCGAGGTTGGGAGCTGGACTTCGATCGGCAAGACTGCTTCGCAACCATAGACGAGAGAGAAAGGGGTTTGACCTGTGGATGTGCGTGGCGTCGTGCGATTTGCCCACAGGACTGAAGGGAGTTCTTCGACCTATCTTCCCTTTGCAGCTTTTAGCCTTTTCTTGATCGAAGCTACAATGGTCTTATTGCTTGACTCAGCGAGTCCGTTGGCTTGAGGATATCTGGGGGTCGAGGTCGTCAGCTTGATGCTCCTGTCTTTGCAGAATTGTTGGGTCCTGTCGCTTATGAATTGGGATCCGTTGTCACAGACGATTTCGGATGGAATCCCAAATCTGCATATGATGTTAGTCTGGATAAAAGCGATGACTTCTTTATCCCTTACTTGGGAAAAAGCAGCCGCCTCAACCCATTTGGAAAAATAATCGGTGAGTACAAAGAGGAATACCTTTTGTCCTAGGGCCGGGGGTAGCTTGCCGACAATATCCATTCCCCATCTCATGAAGGGCCATGGGATAAGCGTCGAGTGCAAGGGTTCAGAGGGTTTATGTGACATACCTGAGTGTCGTTGACAAGGATCACAGTTCTAGACATACTGCACGGCGTCTTGCCGCAGTGTTGGCCAAAAATACCCTTGTCGAGAGATACGATTAGCCAAACTGCGACCGCCTGAATGATTGCCACATTCACCGTCGTGCATCTCTTGAAGGATTTTCTGAGCCTGTCTCTTGCTAATGACGCATCTTAGGTTTAAGCCTGTCGATGATCGTCGATAGAGCTTATCCCCAAGTATGACATATTTAGATGCCTTGAATCTGATCTTCCGGGCTTCCATCTTGTCTTCTGGAAGTTGGTCGTGCGCGAGGAAATTTCGGATGTCGCACGACCAATCTTCTTCTTCCTCTTCGATTTGGGTGACATCGATGTTTTCGATGGACGATGTCGCCAGATGGATCATGAGAATAGCGTCGAATATAGGTTCGACCAAAGCAGACCCGAGATTTGCTAAAGCGTCGGCCTGAGTATTCTGGTCTCTCGGGATTTGTTCGATAGAAAAGGATTTAAATTTTTCAGATTTTTCTTTTGCTACCTTTAAGTACGCTGTCATTTTTGAATCTTTGGCCGCAAATTCTCCATTGATCTGGTTTACCACCAGGAGAGAATCGCTTTTGACGTGTAATGCGGTTGCCCCCGAGTCGTAGGCCATATTCATTCCTATGATCAGGGCCTCGTATTCAACTTCGTTATTGGTGGTTTTGAAATCGCACCGGATCGAATATACCATCTTGCTCCCCTGTGGCAACTTCAAGACGACGCCTAGTCCTGAACCTCTAACGTTGGATGAACCATCGACATGTAAGATTCAAGGCGTGTCGTCGTGAGTCGCCACAGCTGACACTTCGAGTTCTCCTTCTCTCTCCAGTTCAGGGCTGAAATCAGCGAAGAAGTCTGCCAAGGCTTGTGATTTGATCGCGGTCCTGGGTTTGAAATCGATGTCGTAACTGCTGAGATATATACTCCATTTCGCTAGGCGACCTGTCAACTCAGGTTTTCTTAAGACAGACTTAAGAGGAAAGTTAGTTACGACAGTAATAAGATGCGATTCAAAATAATGTCATAGTTTTTTAGCAGCTGTGACTAGCGATAAGAGCAATTTTTCCATAGAAGAATACCTGGTTTCTGCGTCCAGAAGAGATTTACTTACATAGTAGATTGGCAGTTGTTGCTTTTCATCTTCTCGTGTTAGGACAGCACTTACCGCGTTTGGACTAACAGCCAAATATAGTTGCAAGACTTCATGATCGCGAGGTTTCGACAATAAGGGAGGCGACGTCATGTACTCTTTAAGTTTTTGCAATGCCCTCTCATGGCCGTCGGTCCAGTCGAAGCCTCTATTTTTTCTGAGGACATTGTAAAACATATGGCATTAATCTGAGGATCGAGAGATAAACCCGTTCAGCGCTGCTACTCGACCAGTGAGCTTCTGGACCTCCTTGAAATTTCTAGGAGATTTTATTTCGATATAGCCTCGATTCCTCGACGAGTGACCATGTAGCCCAGGAACTTCCCAGCGCTGACACCGAAGGAACATTTCGTCGGGTTAAGCTTCATGCTGTATTCCCGAAGGATGTCGAACGATTGCCTAAGATGCTCGACATGGTCGATGGCTTGCTTCGATTTGACCAACATATCGTCGATATATACCTCCATCATGTCGCCAAGATGGTCTTTGAACATCTTGTTCACCAGGCGCTGGTAAGTAGATCCTGCATTTTTTAGTCCGAAAGGCATAACCTTATAACAATAAATACCTTGGTCTGTCATAAATGCAGTTTTTCTTGGTCCTTGGCGTGCATTAGGATTTGATTATATCCGGAATAGGCATCCATGAACGTCAGTAATTCATGCCCCGCTGTCGCGTCGACCATGGCATCGATGTGAGGTTGTGGAAAGGGATCTTTTGGACAAGCTTTATTGAGGTCTGTGAAGTCGATACAGACTCTCCATTTGCCATTTTTCTTCGCGACAACCACGACGTTAGCCAGCCAATCGGGGTACTTCACTTCTCGAATCTTCCCTGTTTTGAGAAGGTTGTCGACTTCGTCATTTATCACCTTATTCCTTTCAGGAGCAAACTTCCTTCGCTTCTGTTTGACAGGTTTGAACGATGGGTCAACATTGAGCTTGTGAGAGATGATATCAGGATCTATGCCGACCATATCTTCATGCGACCATGCAAAACAGCCAGCATATTCCTGCAAAAAAGGTATTAACTTATCCCTGAGACAGGGACGGAGGGATGATCCGATAAAGATTTTTTGCTCAGGCTTGCTTTGATCGAGGATGACTTCCTCCAGGCGATAATCGTTGACTGCTATAGGAGCATCTTGTGCATTTTCGAGCCCCTCATGCGATGGGATGGCGGTTGGTTCTGGGTTTCCACTATTTGCCATTTTCCTGAAACAGAGAACAGAAGGGCTACAAGAAACCGTTAGTAAGACGCACGTTCGTCGAAGATTTTCTCTAGATGAGGTCCCACGGATGGCACCAAACTGTTAATGCCAAAAATCGCACCAAAGTACAACTTAAGGTCGATGTGGACTTTAACAACTAAAGAAAGGAATCATTCGACAAAAGCGTGCGACAAAGACGAAGATATAAATGAGACAGGGATTTTGGTGACGCGAGAAAAACCTCAACGAGGAAAAAAACCCGCGGACGACTGTGGAAGTCGTCGCTGCACTATGGTCGCCAATCAGGGGCGATGTCCTTGTGTTTCTGGTGTCGATCTTACAGAGATTACAATACAAATGAAGGAAAGACTTCAAAAATGTAAAGTAACAAGTGTTTTCTAATGTAAAACAGTGTGCGTCGTGTGTAAAAGTGAAGTGTCGTGTGCTGATGTCGTGCGTCGAGAGCGATTCTTCTGCGAGCGATTTCTGTGCTTCAAGTGTTCTTCGGAGTTCGAGTGCTTGTGTCTGTATTCTCTGTTGTATCTGTGTTCCATCCGTTGAAATGATGATTCTCCTTGATATTTATAGTCTTCGGGCATTTTAATTGGATCATTAAGGACTTTGGTAACTGTTAATGCCAAAAATCGCACCGGTGTTCAAAATGTCAACCCCATCATCTGGCGAGGGGTCGTCGACCGAAGTCTTGACGGTCAATTTTTCATTGCCGTCTGACTTTATGGCGGACGGTGTCCGAGACGGGACGTCGTTGTTTCCTCACTTGGAGGGGTGTCTGCTTCCGTCTTTCAGGGAGCGTTTTCACGGAGTTCCGTCCGGAGAGATAAGATCTCAGGTTGCCAGTCTGGCGTTCTCAGTAAGTGTCAATCTTTCATGACTTGTTTCATCGTTCGATGTCGTTTGTTGTCTAACACTTTTTCGTGTATTTTCAGACGTTCCAGTCGTCTCTGGCATTGTACGCCGAGATGTCGAAAGCCGAGGAGTTGGTGGCGTCTGCTTTGAAAAGGGAGGAGGCGGCGTTGGAGAGGGAGATGTTGGCTTTGGCACGCGCCGATGAGCTGGCCATCCAGCTTTTCGATGCTCAGTATGAACTGCAGGAGATTCATGCGGGAGGAGTGGCAGATGAAGGCCCTCAGGTCGAGACTTCGAGCAGGGATGCGACCGATGTTCCCCCTGTAGTCTAGAATTTTCACTCTCTTTGTTTTTGCCGCTCGACCTATCGATGGTCGAGTATGTATCTAATGTTTTACACAATGAATATATCTCTTGTTTTGAGTCTTGTGCTTTATTCAAATAGCATTGATTATGAAGTCGAATCATAAAATACATATGAAATCATGCGACTAAGGCGTTCATTGTAATATGATGACGTAAAACAACTATAAGAACATGCGATTAAAGCATCCATTCAGGGTACAAAAGTTAAGAAACTTAGGGGAAAAGTCGTTTAAATTCCGCGATCGTACGACTGGGTCGTAGAATGAGTTTGTATCATGTGCCCCTGTGGAGGGATGATCAAGTCAAAAGACCTGACCGTCGTGCGACCTTGCGAATTTAGAATCATGTCATAGACTTAAATGATTACTGTCGTGCGATCCTGCGATAAAACAATGTCGAGGATTGGTCGTTGGCTAGCCAACGACCCTTCGATGTTTAAGTCAGTAGTCGTTCATGAGAAAAAATTATATGAATAAGAGTTTAGGGAACATACCTTCTCAGACTCTCTCTATTTGCCCCCTGTCATTTATCATCCTATTCTTTTCGGGAAAAATAGGTTTTTAAATGACAGAACGACACGGCGATCTGGTGAAATACTGTCTGCAGTCGACTATATTGTCGGGCGACAGGGCACCATAGTAGACTTATCTCCGTGAAAAAGATATAAATTTAGGGATAGAAGAACGAACCTGTCAAGGGCTTGATCTTGCGACTTTAGTTTATTTTCGCGGCTTCAAGGTAGACTTGTAGCACTCACGAGCAACTTTTGGCTCACGCTTGATCTCCTGGATTCCCCATGGCATCGGGAATTTCAACATTTGATGATATGTCGAAGGAACAGCTTTCATATCATGGATCCATGGTCGACCTAAGATGATGTTATAGGCCGACGCACAGTCGATGACGCTGAACTTGGTTTGCTTGTTGACTCCTCCGGCGTAGACGGGCAGGATTATATCTCCGAAGGTGCTGGTCGCTTCTCCATTGAAGCCTACCAAGGTCGTCGAACGTCGGATGATTTCCGAGCGATCGATTTCCATGGCTTTGATGGTGTTGAGAAAAATGACATTTGCTGAGCTGCCCCCGTCTACCAATACTCGACGCGTCAAACAGTTACCGACCGTGAGTTGAATGATCAACCCGTTGTGATGCTTTTGGTACGAGTCGCCGAGGTCGACTTGGTCGAACACAATCTTCATGGCTTCTAGTTCCAAATCTCCTTTGGGTCTGGATGAACGAGGAATAGGTCGGTCGTCGGGCGCTTGACTGGCATGACGCTTAGCTGCGGAGTACGTCAGACCACACACGTCCGAACCACCAGTGATGCAATTGATGATCTTTGCAAGCTTGGACACTGACGATCGGTGGCTATTAGCTGGAAGGACGACATCCTCAATAATATCTTTGAGATTACCTTGTGGAACATGATATGCCAATTCCTTCTTGAGTGCGATACAATCATCTGTCGTATGACCATGGTCGACGTGAAAGTCGCAGCACTTTGATTTATCCTTCTTAGCATCGTCCAAGTCAGACTTCTTCGGCCACCGGATGGTTGCTTGGGTGGTCTTCAGAGCTTCGACTAAGTCTTTAGCTGACCCTTTGAACCCATAAGAGGAGATCTTGGGGTACACGGGGAATTTAGTCGCGGTTTTAGCTTCTGCCTTCGTCTTGAAACGAACGTTTGAAATCTGACGCGCTGGCTCTATTCTGGATATGGCTTTCGGCTTGAATTCTGGCTTCTTGACACCTAACGGCTTCTTGTCGCCAGTGTGTTTGCGACGAAAGGCTGCATCGTCTTCGACCCTCATATATGCTAAGGTTCGAGCTCGTACGTCTTCGAAAGTCTCTGGGGGATACTTGGTCAGATCGATATATAGACCTAGGGGTGAGCAGCGGAACTGGGTACCTGCCTTTGGAACCGGAACCGCTCCGGAACCGGAACCGATGTGACTAGTTCCGGTTCCTAAAATACGGAACCGATTAAGACTGGGTCCGGTTCCGGTTCTCATTTTTTTAGAACCGCTACCCGCTGGGACCGGTTCCGGGACCGGGTACCCGGTCCCGCTGGGTACCTAGAACCGGAACCGCTGGGTACCCGGTATATTTTAATATAAAATATCTATATATTTAATATTTATTATTTAATTCCATCTTTTATTAATTCCATATTATTATTTTATTAATCATGAAATCCACGTACACTCTCTCTCTATATGACTATATATAGTAGAATCCTTGAAACCCATCTCATATCTCATCTCAACTTAATATATTCAATTCAATTCAATTCCCCATAAACAATTACACTACGTACCTACGTTTTACGATATACTTTCACACCGGAAAATATGGCACAATATGGATCAGGAGAGCAGTAGTACGTGAAGGAGGGTCACCACAGTACCGACGACAATCCACTTCAGTCCACCACCGTAGGCCATCAGATCGGAGGTACCGGAACCAACGTTCAAACAGCTACTCACGGCCATGAACAAGCTGGGAAACACGATGGTGGAATCCTCCACCGTTCTGGGAGTGGCGGTTCCAGCTCCGTAAGTGAACTTCATTATTAGTTTATATATGTATTGTAAGAACATTATATTACATTATATAAAATAATTAAGATTAAAAAGGTATAAATTGATGTTGTGTTTGATTTTATATATATATATATATATATATATATATATATATATATATAACTGTGGCATGCATGCAGTCGGAGGATGATGGAGAGGGAGGACAACCCATGGAGTGATTTGTTGAAAGTTCATCCCACATCGAAGGCTTAAGAGAAATTCTCTCTTGAGTTTTCTATATTTATAGCCCCTCCAAGGCCTTGTAGTTGTCCATGCTTAGTCATTGGCTTGACCTTTGTTGGTTTTAGCTTGATGGTTTGAACCCATTACCCAAGCAAAGGGTTTTAGTTGGAGCACCTAATGAAAGTGGTGCACCTGCAGTTTGTTTAAGCTTGTTTGTTTAAATTTGTTCGTTTATGTTCGTTTAAATACGTTCATTTAAGTTCGTTTAAGACCTTAATAAACAAACATAAATGAACACGAACATACATTTTTCCTAAATGAACGAACACGAACACCAATAGGAGTTAAAAAATAAAAAAAATAGTTGTCAGCGGGTACCCGGAACCGGAACCGGTTCCCAGCGGTTCCGGGACCGGTTCCAAAAAAGTGAGAACCGATGGGAATGGTTACGGTTCCGGTTCTTTATTTCTAGGAACCGCCGGTTCCGGTTCCGGTTCCATGAAAATAGGGCGGGTACCCGGTATTGCTCACCCCTTTATAGACCTGAACTATCGTCGAGACCACACTTATAAGATTCGATCGCAGTTTTGATGTCACAATTGCGGATACTGATCATTTCGGCATTGAATCTATGGAAATAACTTCGAATAGACTCATTGGTCTTCTGCACGACATAGTATAGATCACTGGTTTGCTTTTCCATCTTACGACTGCTGGAGAATTGCTGGGAGAATTGGTTGACCAATTCGGCGAACGACCCGATAGATTTGGGTTTGAGATTGATCAACCACTGGAGAGCTGGACCAGTGAGAGTCGCCCTGAAACTCTTGCACATGCATACTTCCTGGTACATGTGTGGAATTTAGATCGTCTACATGAGCTGCTTATACTGCGCGACATGCTCAGTTGGATCGATCACACCAGGCAGGAATGTTATACTTCTTTGGGACCTCGACGGTGGCGATTTCATCGATGAAGGGCGACGCCTGATACCCCGAGCGAGGTTCGACGTCGACAGGCACGACTGCCCCAGGCAACTTGGCTAGCTAGGACAGGACGCGCTCATTTTGGTCTTCCAACATCTTCAAACGTTGGGCGACGGGATCGTTAAGATCAGGATTTATGCGACGAACCATTGATGTCCCTGTTGAATGGGACAAAATATGGCTGCGACCCATAGTGGAATTGCTGCAGTCCATTCTGAAACGATTGTGGTCCATGCTGAAATGGCTGCGATCTCTGCTGGAAAGATTGCGATCCTTGCTGGAAAGGTTGCGGACCACTTTGGAACGACTGGGAAAACAGTTGGGAAAACGGCTGGAATCCATTCTGAAACGGCTGGGCGCCACCTTGCAATGGTTGGGACCCATTGTTCAATGGTGGTGGTCAGATGTGTTGAGGGGGAATCTGCCCAGACTGGGGACTCGGAATGAACGGACCCGACTGCTGATTCTGCATGAATGGACCTGAATACTGATTTTGCGCGGACAGGCCTGGTCTCGAACCTGGATTCTGGATGAATGGTCTAGGACCATTCTGGGGTCCAAAAGGATTCCTTAGCCGCTCGATCTCTTCAGCTGCTCTGCGATTCTGCTCTGCCATTGCATTGAGTTGATTCCTGGCAACCTCGAGCTCCTGATACATCTGAACAACAACTTGCTGTGGATTTCCAGGGGCTGCCATTTTCCTGCAACAGAAAATAGAAGAAACTCCAAGAAACTATTAGTAGAATGCACGTTCGTCGAGGATTTTCTCTAGATGTAGTCCCACGGATGGCGCCAAACTGTTAATGCCAAAAATCGCACCAAAGGAACAACTTAAGGTCGATGTGGACTTAAACAACTAAAGAAAGGATCTTTCGACGAGACGTGCGACGAGAGAAAAATAAATAAAACAAAGGATTTGATGACGCAGGAAAAACCTCAATCGAGGAAAAAACCTGCGGACGACAGGGGATGTCGTCGCTGCACTATGGTTGCCAATCAGGGGCGATGTCCTTGGTACTGGCGTCGGTCGTACGATGATTACAATACAAATGAAGGAAATGCTTCGAAATGTAAAGTACAAGTGTTTGTCGTGTGTGAATACAAAGTGTGAATAGCTGGTCGAGAGTTGTTGTCGTGCGTCGAGAGCGATACTTGAGCTATTCTTCGAGTGTTTTTGAGTTTGCTATAGTATTCTGGAATTCAGTCTAAGATGTGTACGCTTTTTTGAGCTCGGTATCAGATGTTGTGTTCGATGTTCGATGGTATTCGTCGGTGTGTTCTCAGATGATTTGGAAGGATGATTTAGCTTGGTCTTTATAGTCTCCGGGAGCTTTAATTAGCTCATTGATTGCTTCATTTAACAGCTACAACGTCTGCAACGGTCTGTAACGGTTGTCGGAGTGAATATCCATGATGATCTTCGTCCGTTATGGCTATCGATCGTTGATGGTTGCGTCGGTTATATCCGTTGCTCCTTAATGAATTTGACTCCTGCATTAAATACTTAACAAACGGTCATGGTGAACGTTAGCTTTTGTCGAGGTTACATAATCTTACGCGATGGTCGTGTGGGACGGGCGACGCTGTGGTCGAGCGTCATGAGGGGCGTACGACTTACCTTTTACGGGAGATGGCGGATGTTTTCTGGGTTCTTGTCGAGACCTTATCTTAATATAAGATTTGGATTATAACGCGCGTCTTACCTGTTTTGGTCGCGGTCGTACGACGTGATTTTTTGCCCAAACAGTTTCTTAGTGCGGAATTCTTCTTTGATCCCTTGTTGTTCTTTGCTCAATACTTTTCGAAGTTTTTGAGTGTCCATACGAGGTATATCCTTCCAATATTGGAGGCTCTTTGAGAATGATTATGTCCGAGTCGATGAAGAATTTGATTGCGATAGACGCGACGTTCGTGGATCTTGCGCATCTGGCGACGATGTCCTCTGTATCCACGTCAACCCTTTCGTCAGCCGTCGGGGGCAAGGGTATAAGGACGGGAGAATATGAGGAGGAAGTCATGACGATCAACTTTACATTGTCGTCGATCCTCTTGACTGACTGTGTCCTTGACGGGATGAAGTCGTTTCCGCATCTGGGGAAATATCAGCTCTTATCTTTCAAGGAGCGTTTTCAAAAGATCTCCGTCAAAGAGACGGGATCGCGTTTAGCTGGACTAGCGTTCTTTGTGAGTTTTTCTTTCGAAACTCGTGTTCCCAATATTTCCACCGAATGTTTGTTTAACATACCCTTTTTGTATTTTACAGATGTTTCAATCTTCTTTTGTTAGATACGCGAAGATAGAGGAGATGTTGGACTGGAAGTCGACCGTCGAGAAGATCATATTCCTTCCTCTAACCTTAACATTAATCTTAAGAGCCGCATTCTGAAAATGTCGCGACGTAGGGTGTCGCCTAACATGCTCGTTTGATCCTTGCATTAGCTTCTTAGTGCGTCGTCGGGTATGACGAGGATTCGAAGGTCGAGACTGAGCATACGATCGACGCTCCTCTCTAGATTTAGGAAATGCTATATCTTTTCATGTCTCGACCGTCGATGGTCGAGCCATTTTAACTTTGTATACTCGACCGTCGGTCGCTCCTATGTAATCGTTCGTTTCGTAAATGAATTTCATCCTTCTGTCGAATTTTTATTTCGATTTATATATGTCGTAAATAGATGTAATATCAACCATGTAACTTTGTTAAGTATAGAACGAGCGAAGAACCGTGCGACTTAGGCATTCATAGCAATATAACGATTGAAATATCATACGTTTGACTTGTATTGATAGGCTCAATTATTGACGTGTTAGAACGTACAAATTTTTTCTGAAACTCAGATCGAGAGGTCGCTCAAACCTTATGATCGTGTAACCAAATTTCATGATGAAATTTGAATCATGTGCCCATTTGGTAAAACAATTAAGTTGCATGAGAGGAAGATGATTCTAGAAAAAAATACTTTTTCAAGTGCGTCGCGTTCCAACTGCGTGGGATTTCTTGATTGTCGAGAGTCTGGAGTCGATAGGATCCTTTACCAACGACTTCGGAGATGCAGTAAGGACCTTCCCATTTAATAGAAAGTTTACCGGCATTGAGCTCTTGAGTGTTTTGGAACACTCGACGGAGGACGTAATCGCCTTCTTGAAAGACTTTGACTTTGACGTGTTTATTGAAATGTTGCTCGACTGCTTGCTTCTGAGATGCCATTCTGATCAAGGATGACTCTCTAAGCTCTTCGAGGGCGTCGATATCATAATTTAAATCAATCATGTTGTGGTCGACGGAAGTATGCCTCGAAGTTGGGAGCTGGACTTCGATTGGCAGGACTGCTTCGCAACCGTAGACGAGAGAGAAATGGGTTTGTCATGTGGACGTGCGCGGTGTCGTGCGATTTGCCCATAGGACTGAAGGGAGTTCTTCGACCCATCTTCCTTTTGCAGCTTTTAACCTTTTCTTGATCGAAGCTATAATGGTCTTATTACTTGATTCAGCAAGTCCGTTCGCCTGAGGGTGTCTGGGAGTCGAGGTTGTCAACTTGATGCTCCTGTCTTCGCAAAATTGTTGGGTCCTGTCGCTTATGAATTAGGATCCGTTGTCACAGACGATTTCGGATGGAATCCCAAATCTGCATATGATGTTAGTCTGGATAAAAGAGACGACTTCCTTGTCCTTGATTTGGGAAAAAGCAACCGCCTCAACCCACTTGGAAAAATAATCGGTGAGTACCAGGAGGAATACCTTTTATCCCGGGTCCGGGGGTAGTTTGCCAACAATATCCATTCCCCACCTCATGAAGGGCCATGGGATGAGTGTCGAGTGCAAGGGTTCAGAGGGTTTATGTGACATACCTGCATGTCGCTGACAAGGGTCACAGTTCTGGACGTACTTGACGGCGTCTTTTCGTAATGTTGGCCAAAAATACCCTTGTCGAGAGATACGATTAGCCAGACTGCGACCACCGGAATGATTGCCACATTCGCCGTCATGCATCTCATGAAGGATTTTTTGGACCTGACTCTTGCTAATGACGCATCTTAGGTTTAATCCTGTCGATGATCGTCGATAGAGCTTATCTCCAATTATGGTGTATTTAGATGCTTTGAATCTGATCTTCCGGGCTTCCATCTTGTCTTCTGGGAGTTGGTCGTGCATAAGGAAATTTCGGATGTCGCACGACCAATCATCTTTTTCGTCCTCGATCTGGACGACATCGATGTTTTCGATAGACGATGTCGCCAGATGGATCATGGGAATAACGTCGAATATAGGTTCGACTAAAGCAGACCCGAGATTTGCTAAAGCGTCGGCTTGAGTATTCTGGTCTCTCGGGATTTGCTCGATAGAGAAAGATTTAAATTTTTCGGATTTCTCTTTTGCTACCTTCAGGTATGCTGTCATTTTTGAATCTTTGGCCGCGAATTCGCCATTGATCTGGTTCACCACCAGGAGAGAGTCGCTTTTGACATGTAATGCAGTTACCCCCGAGTCGTAGGCCATATTCATTCCTATGATCAGGGCTTCGTATTCAGCTTCGTTGTTGGTAGTCTTGAAATCGCATCGAACTGAGTATACCATCTTGCCCCCCTGTGGCGACTTTAAGACGACGCCTAGTCCTGAGCCTCTAATATTGGATGACCCATCGACGTGTAAGATCCAGGGCACGTCGTCGTGAGTCGCCACAGTCGATACCTCGAGCTCTGCTTCTTTCTCCAATTCAGGGCTGAAGTCAGCAATGAAGTCGGCCAAGGCTTGCGACTTGATCGCAATCCTGGGCTTGAAGTCAATGCCGTAGCTGCTGAGATATATGCTCCATTTTGCTAAGCGACCTGTCAACTCAGGTTTTCTTAAGACAGACTTAAGAGGGAAGTTAGTTACGACAGTAATGGGATGCGACTTAAAATAATGTCGCAGTTTTTTAGCAGCTGTGACCAGCGACAAGAGCAATTTTTCCATAGAGGAATACCTGGTTTCTGTGTCCAGAAGAGATTTACTTACATAATAGATTGGCAGTTGCTGCTTTTCATCTTATCGTGTTAGGACGACACTTACCGCGTTTGGACTAACAGCCATATATAGTTGTAAGATTTCATGGTCGCGAGGTTTCGACAATAAGGGAGGCGACGTCATGTATTTTTTGAGGTTTTGCAATGCCTGTTCATGATCGTCGGTCCAGTCGAAGCCTCTGTTCTTCCTGAGGACGTTGTAAAATAGATGACATTTATCTGAAGATCGGGAGATGAACCTGTTTAGAGCTGCTACCCGACCAGTGAGCCTTTGGACTTCTTTGAAATTCCGAGGAGATTTGATCTCGACAATGGCTTTGATCTGGTCGGAATTGGCTTCGATGCCTCGGCGAGTGACCATATAGCCTGTTAATGCCAAAAATCGCTCTAAAGGAACAACTTAAGGTCGATGTGGACTTAAACAACTAAAGAAAGGATCTTTCGACGAGATGTGCGACGAGGGAAAAATAAATAAGACAAAGAATTTGATGACGCAGGAAAAACCTCAATCGAGAAAAAAACCTGCGGACGACAGGGGATGTCGTCGCTGCACTATGGTCGCCAATCAGGGGCGATTTTCTTGGTATTGGCGTCGGTCGTACGATGATTACAATACAAATGAAGGAAATGCTTCGAAATGTAAAGTACAAGTGTTTGAAATGTAAAACAAGTGTTTGTCGTGTGTGAATACAAATTGTGAACAGTTGGTCGAGAGTTGTTGTCGTGCGTTGAGAACGATACTTGAGCTGTTCTTCGAGTGTTCTTGAGTTCGCTATGGTATTCTGGAATTCAGTCTAGGATGTGTATGCTTTCTTGAGCTCGGTATCAGATGTTGTGTTCGATGTTCGACGGTATTCGCTGGTGTGTTCTTAGATGACCTGGAAGGATGATTTAGCCTGGTCTTTATAGTCTTCAGGAGCTTTAATTAGCTCATTGATTGCTTCGTTTAACAGTTACCATGCCTGCAACGGTCTGTAACGGTTGCCGGAGTAAATATCCATGATGATCTTCGTCCGTTACAGCTATCGATCGTTGATGGTTGCGCCGGTTATATCCGTTGCTCCTTAATGACTTTTATTCCTGCATTAAACACTTAACAAATGGTCATGGTGAACGTTAGCTTTGGTCGAGGTTACAATGATCTTACGCGATGGTCGTGTGGGACGGGTGACGCTATGGTCGAGCATCATGAGGGACGTACGACTTACCTTTTACGGGAGACGACAGATGTTTTCTAGGTTGTTATCGAGGCCTTATCTTAATACAAGATTTGGGTTATAACATGCGTCTTACCTATTTTGGTCGCGGTCGTACGACGTGATTTTTTGCCCAAACAGTTTGCCTCCAAAATTTGAAAATTGAATGTCAAATTTAAGTTTTAAATTTTGCTCGTCGAACGCTTAGACTCGTGTCCTGGGTTGAGGGACTTACCTGGTTGCCGTGGAACTAGACCGGTTCGTCTCTAACTGAACGAGAAGTTGAAAGGTTGAACGAGTCGTGACGTCATGCTGATGCACGATAATGCTTACCAGCTGTCGAGGACAGATGTCGAAGATCCGGGAGGGCATGTGAAAGGACGGGGATGCGCGGCGATCATCCAGGGATTCGATTTGATGCGTTTGTTTGTATAAATAAAGATCACGACGGATCTTTTCTTGCTATACTTCGAAGTGTTTATTTGGGAAGAGATTTCGCCTTGATTCTTTTCCATTCTTCGTCCGAACTTACTCGAATCGTTGCAAATCTTCGGCCTAGTAGAGATTGTTCGAGGTTTAGAGCGTTTGTATAACGCATTGTTCTTCCGTTTTGGTTTTTATCGATCGTCTTCAGAGATTCAGTATGATGCCTTGCACCCGAACGAAGGTTCTCGAGCCAAGGTCGACAGATTTCTGAGTTATAGTACTGATGATCGATCTTTCGTCACGTGGCAACCGGCGGCCGAGGACGAGGACGTGGTGGTGGACGCTATAGAAGAAGAAGAAAAGGAGAGAGATGAAGACGTGCAGGAAGAGGCGACTGGTAAGTGGACCGTAGTCTTTATTTTATTTATTCTGCCTGTCTGACGCTTCATGTATTTCCTGATCAGTGTCGTTTGAGAGGAAATCATCCTCTATGGCGAGAGGGAAGCAAATCATGCATGCCCTTCGGAGTGGAGATGTCTCGACAGCTGGGTCAAGCCAAAAGAGAACCTGGAGGACAGTCCTGAGGGAACCGTCGTCGAGGGTTGATGACTCATCGAGAGTTGTTTTGCCTAAGAAGGCGAAGGCGTTATCCAACCGTCCAGGTGCGATGGACGCGACACCGGCAAGTTCGGCGCCTCCGGCGACAATAACGAAACCGGTGTTCAAAATGTCAACCCCATCATCTGCCGCCAGGGGCGAGGGGTTGTAGGCCAAAGTCTCGACGGTCAATTTTTCATTGCCGTCTGACCTTATGGCGGACGGTGTCCTAGACGGGACGTCGTTGTTTCCTCACTTGGAGGGGTGTCTGCTTCCGTCTTTCAGGGAGCATTTTCATGGGGTTCCGGCCGGAGAGATAGGATCTCAGGTTGCCAGTCTGGAGTTCTCAGTAAGTGTCAATCTTTCATGACTTGTTTCAACGTTCGATGTCGTTCGTTGTCTAACACTTTTTCGTGTATTTTCAGGCGTTCCAATCGTCTTTGGCATTGTATGCCGAGATGTCGAAAACCGAGGAGTTGGTGGCGTCTGCTTTGAAAAGGGAGGAGGCGGCGTTGGAGAGAGAGAAGGCGACTTTAGATAGGGAGAGGTTTGCCTTGGCGCGTGCTGACGAGCTAGCCATCCAGCTTTTCGATGCTCAGTATGAACTGCAGGAGATTCGTACGAGAGGAGTGGCAGATGAAGGCCCTCAGGTCGAGACTTCGAGCAGGGATGCGACCGATGTTCCCCCTGTAGTCTAGAATTTTCACTCTCTTTGTTTTTGCCGCTCGACCTATCGATGGTCGAGTATGTATCCAATGTTTTACACAATGAATATATCTTTTGTTTTGAATCTTATGCTTTATTCAAATAGCATTGATTGTGAAGTTGAGCATAAAATACATATGGAATCATGCGACTAAGGTGTTCATTGTAATACGATAATAAGAACGTAAAACAATTAAAAACACGCGATTAAAGCATCCATTCAGGGTATGAAAGCTAAGAAACTTAAAGATAAGTTGTTTTAGGCTTCGCAATTGTACGACGAGATCGTACGATGAATTTGTATCGTATGCCCCTGTGTAAGGGATGATCTAGGAAGAAAAGACCTGATCATTTATGTTGTGCGATTCTGCGATAAAACGATGTCGGGGGTTGGTCGTCGACTAGCCAACGACCCTCCAATGCTTAAGTCAGTAGTCGTTCGTGAGAAAAAATCATATGAAAAAGAGTTAGAGAACATACCATTTCAGACTCTCTCTATTTGCCCCCTGTCGTTTATTACCTTATTCTTTTTGACAGGAAAAGATAGGTTTTTAACGACAGAACGACACCGCGATCATTTTAAATACTGTCTTGTGTTGACTATGTTGTCGTGCGACAAGGCACCATAGTAGATTTATCCTTGTGGAAAAGATATTATTTTAGGGACAGAAGAACGAACCTGTCAAGAGCTTGATCTTGCGACTTCAGCTTATTTTCTCGGCTTCAAGGTAGACTTGTAGCATTCACGAGCGACTTTTGGCTCACTCTTGATCTCCTGGATTCCCCATGGCGTCGGGAATTTCAACACTTGATGATATGTTGAAGGAATAGCTTTCATATCATGGATCCATGGTCGACCTAAGATGATGTTATAGGCCGACGCACAGTCGATGACGCTGAACTTGGTTTGCTTGTTGACTCCTCCGGCGTAGACGGGCAAGATTATCTCTCCGAAGGTGCTTGTCGCCTCTCCATTGAAGCCGACCAAGGTCGTCGAACGTCAGATGATTTCAAAGCGATCGATTCCCATGGCTTTGATGGTGTTGAAAAAAATGACATTTGCTGAGCTGCCCCCGTCTACCAATACTCGACGCGTCAAACAGTTACCGACCGTGAGTTGAATGATCAACCCGTCGTGATGCTTTTGGTACGAGTCGCTGAGGTCGATTTGGTCGAACACAATCTTCATGGCTTCTAGTTCCAAATCTCCTTTGGGTCTGGATGAACGGGAAATAGGCCGGTCGTCGGGCGCTTGACTGGCATGATGCTTAGCTGCGGAGTACGTCAGACCACACACGTCCGAACCACCAGTGATGCAATTGATGATCTTTGCACGCTTAGGCACTGACGATCGGTGGTTGTCAGCTGGAAGAACGACATCATCAATAATACCTTTGAGATTACCTTGCGGAACATGATATGCCAATTCCTTCTTGAGTGCGATACAATCATCGGTCGCATGACCATGGTCGACGTGGAAGTCGCACCACTTTGATTTATCCTTCTTAGCATCGTCCGAGTCAGACTTTTTCGGCCACCGGATGGTTGCTTGGGTGGTCTTCAAAGCTTCGACTAAATCTTTAGCTGACCCTTTGAACCCATAAGAGGAGATCTTGGGATACACGGGGAATTTAGTCGCGGTTTTGGCTTCTGCCTTCGTCTTGAAACGAACGTTTGAAATCTGACGCGCTGGCTCTATTCTGGATATAGCTTTCGGCTTGAATTCTGGCTTCTTGACACCTAACGGCTTCTTGTCGCCAGTGTGTTTGCGATGAAAGGCTGCGTCGTCTTCGACCCTCATATATGCTAAGGTTCGAGCTCGTACGTCTTCAAAAGTCTTTGGGGGATACTTGGTCAGATCGATATATAAACCTGAACTATCGTCTAGACCACGCTTATAAGCTTCGATCACAGTTTTGATGTCACAATTGCGGATACTGATCATTTCGGCGTTGAATCTATTGAAATAACTTCGAATAGATTCATTGGTCTTCTGCACAACATAGTACAGATCACTAGTCTGCTTTTCCATCTTGCGACTGCTGGCGAATTGCTGGGAGAATTGGTTGACCAATTCAGCGAACGACCCGATAGATTTGGGTTTGAGATTAATCAACCACTGGAGAGCTGGACCAGTGAGAGGCGCTCCGAAACTCTTGCACATGTATACTTCCTGGTACATGTGTGGAATCGAGATCGTTCACATGAGCTGCTTATACTGCGCGACATGCTCGGTTGGAACGGTCACACCCGAATACTTGGGAGTGAAGGCAGGAATGTTATACTTCTTTAGGACCTCGACGGTGGCGATTTCGTCGATGAAGGGTGACGCCTGATACCCCGAGCGAGGCTCGACGTCGACAGGCATGGCTGCCCCAGGCAACTTGGCTAGAAAGGACAGGACGCGTTCGTTTTGGTCTTCTAACGTCTTCAAATGCTGGGCGACGGGATCGTTTAGATCAGGATATGCCTCTGTCGAGGGATTGGTCCCTGGACTAGTGCCATTACCATGCGACGAACCATTGATGTCCCCGTTGAATGGGACAAAATATGGCTGCGACCCATAGTGGAATTGCTGCGGCCCATTCTGAAACGATTGTGGTCCCTGCTGAAATGGCTGCTGAAATGGCTGCGACCCTTGCTGGAAAGGCTGCGACCCTTGCAATGGCTGCGACCCATTATTCATGGGTGGCGGCCTGAGATGCTGAGGAGGAATTGGTCCGAACTTGGGATTTGGGTTGAACGACCCTGGTTGCTGATTCTGCATAAATGGACCTGGATGCTGATTTTGCGCGGACGGGCCTGGTCCAGGACCTGGATTTTGGATGAATGGTCTAGGACCATTCTGGGGTCCAAAAGGATTCCTTAGCCGCGCGATCTCTTCAGCTGCTCTGCGATTCTGCTCTGCCATTGCATTGAGTTGATTCCTGACAACCTCGAGCTCCTGATACATCTGAGCAACGGCTTGCTGTGGATTTCCAGGGGCTGCCATTTTCCTGTAACAGAAAATAGAAGAAACTCCAAGAAACTATTAGTAGAATGCACGTTCGTCGAGGATTTTCTCTAGATGTAGTCCCACGGATGGCGCCAAACTGTTAATGCCAAAAATCGCACCAAAGGAACAACTTAAGGTCGATGTGGACTTAAACAACTAAAGAAAGGATCTTTCGACGAGACGTGCGATGAGGGAAAAATAAATAAGACAAAGAACTTGATGACGCAGGAAAAACCTCAATCGAGGAAAATCGAGGAAAAAACCTGCGGACGACAGGGGATGTCGTCGCTGCACTATGGTCGCCAATCAGGGGCGATGTCCTTGGTACTGGCGTCGATCGTATGATGATTACAATACAAATGAAGGAAATGCTTCGAAATGTAAAGTACAAGCGTTTGAAATGTAAAACAAGTGTTTGTCGTGTGTGAATACAAATTGTGAACAGCCGGTCGAGAGTTGTTGTCGTGCGTTGAGAGCGATACTTGAGCTGTTCTTCGAGTGTTCTTGAGTTCGCTATGGTATTATGGAATTCAGTCTAGGATGTGTATGCTTTCTTGAGCTCGGTATTAGATGTTGTGTTCGATGTTCGACGGTATTCGCTGGTGTGTTCTCAGATGATCTGGAAGGATGATTTAGCTTGGTCTTTATAGTCTTCGGGAGCTTTAGTTAGCTCATTGATTGCTTCGTTTAACATTTACCATGCCTGCAACGGTCTGTAACGGTTGCCGGAGTAAATATCCATGATGATCTTCGTCCGTTACAGCTATCGATCGTTGATGGTTGCGCCGGTTATATCCGTTGCTCCTTAATGACTTTTATTCCTGCATTAAATACTTAACAAACGGTCATGGTGAACGTTAGCTTTGGTCGAGGTTACAATGATCTTACGCGATGGTCGTGTGGGACGGGTGACGCTATGGTCGAGCATCATGAGGGACGTACGACTTACCTTTTACGGGAGTCGGCAGATGTTTTCTGGGTTGTTGTCGAGACCTTATCTTAATACAAGATTTGGGTTATAACGTGCGTCTTACCTGTTTTGGTCGCGGTCGTATGACGTGATTTTTTGCCCAAACATAGCCCAGGAATTTCCCAGCGCTGACACCAAAAGAACATTTCGTCGGGTTAAGCTTCATGCTATACTTTCTAAGGATATCAAACGATTGCCTCAAATGCTCGACATGGTCGATCGCTTGTTTTGATTTGACCAGCATGTCGTCGATATACACTTCCATCGTGTCGCCGAGATGGTCTTTAAACATTTTATTCACTAGACGCTGGTAGGTAGAACCTGCATTTTTTAGTCCGAAAGGCATAACTTTATAACAGTAAATACCTCGGTCCGTCATAAATGCGGTTTTTTCTTGGTCCTCGACGTGCATTAAGATTTGATTGTATCCGGAATAGGCATCCATGAACGTCAGTAGTTCGTGCCTAGCTGTCGCATCGACCATGGCGTCGATATGAGGTAATGGAAAAGGATCTTTTGGGCAGACTTTATTGAGATCTGTGAAGTCGATACAGACCCTCCACTTTCCATTCTTCTTCGCTACCACCACGACGTTAGCAAGCCAGTCGGGGTATTTTACCTCTCAAATCTTCCCTGTCTTGAGAAGATTGTCGACTTCGTCATTTATCACCTTATTCCTTTCAGGAGCGAATTTATGTCGCTTCTGCTTGATAGGCTTGAACGATGGGTCGACGTTGAGCTTGTGAGAGATGATGTCAGGATCTATGCCAACCATATCTTCATGCGACCAGGCGAAACAATCAGCATGTTCCTGCAAAAAAGATATTAACTTTCCCGTGAGACAAGGATTGAGAGACGACCCGATTAAGACTTTTTAGTCAGGCTTCCTTGAATCAAGAACGACTTCCTACAGGCGATAATATTTGACTATTTCAAGTGCATCTTGTGCATTTTCGAGCCCCTCATGTGCTGGGACAACGACTTGTTCGTTATTCGCCATTTTCCTGCAACAGAGAATAGAAGAAACTCCAAGAAAACGTAAGTAGGACGCACGTTTGTCGAAGATTTTCTCTAGATGGGGTCCCACGGATGGCGCCAAACTGTTAATGCCAAAAATCGCAACAAAGGGACTACTTAAGGTCGATGTGGACTTTAACAACTAAAGAAAGGAATCTTTCGACAAAGGCGTGCGACAAAGACAAAAATGTAAATGAGACAAAGAATTTGATGACGCAGGAAAAACCTCAAAGAGGAAAAAACCTGCGGACGACAGTGGATGTCGTCGCTGCACTATGGTCGCCAATCAGGGGCGATGTCCTTGATGTTCCGGGTGTTGATCGTACAGAGATTACAATACAAATGAAGGAAAGACTTTGAAATGTAAAGTACAAGTGTTTGGAATGTAAAAACAGTGTGCGTCGTGTGTGAAAACTATGTATAAACTGTTGGTCGAGAGTGAGAGTCTTGCGTCGAGAGTGATCTTTTATGAATGATCTCTTTGCTTCGAATGAATATTCTTCGAGTGTTTGTGTTTGCTTCTGTTGTTCGATGCTCTTGTTCTATCTCTCTCTCTCTCTCTGTGTTATTCGCTGTTGATCAGGTGTTATTCGATGTTGATCAGGTGTTATTCGATGTTGATCAGGTGTTATTCGATGTTGATCAGGTGTTATTCGATGTTGATCAGGTGTCTTGAACTGATGATTGAGCTGGGATTTTATAGTCTTCGGATGACTTTAATTGAATCATTAAGATCTTTGATGATTGTTGTAACGGTCGTCGTCTTCAATGTGAGTTTAGATGCTCATAACTGATTTCGTCGGTTATATCCGTTGTCCATAAATGACTTTGACTCCTGCATTAAACACTTAAACAAATATAACAGTTGTATAACGCGTTAGCTGGTCGAGGTCGCACGGTTTTATGCGACGGTCGTGCGGAACGGGCGACGTCGAGGTCGAGTGCCGTGAGGAACTCTCGACTTACCTTTTATGAGGGACGACGGAGGTTCTTTGGGTCTTCGTCGGGACCTTATCTTAATACAAGGTATAGCTCATAACATGTGTCTTACCTTCTCTGGTCGTGGTCGAGACCTGTGAAATTTTGCCCAAATAGTAACTGCCATAACGGTCGTCGTCTTTAATGCGGGATTAGATGTTCTTAACTGACTTCGTCGGTTATAGACGTTGTCCATTAATGGTGTTGACTCCTGCATTAAATATTGAACAAACATAACAGTCGTATAGCGCGTTAGTCGGTCGAGGTCGCAAGGTTTTATGCGACGGTCGTGTGAACTAGGCGACATCGAGGTCGAGTGTCGTGAGGTAAAAGACTTTCGATTTTATCTTTGATCGTGAGAGAAAGTACTATGATTTTACCTTCATTATAAGAAAAAAGAATAAGTGTTTTCCTTACCTTGGTCGTGGTCGAGACTGGTTAAATTTTGCCCAAACAATGTTCCTGTAAGTAAGATATTAGTTTGTCTTTAAAGCAGGGATCGAGAGACGAACCTGTCAAGACCTTTCGGTCGGACTTGCTTTGATCTAGGATGACTTCGTCGACCCGTAACTGCTAAATGGCCTACTTTTGAGGTTTCAGGGTGGTCTTATAGCAATCACGGGCGACTTTCGGCTCGCTTTTGATCTCCTGGATTCCCCACGACCTAGGGAATTTCATGGTCTGATGGTACGTTGAGGGAACGACTTTCATTCCATGGATCCACGGTCGACCTAAGATGATGTTATAGGCCGACGAGCAATCAATGACGCTGAACTTCGTTTGCTTATTGATTCCTCCTCCATAGACAGGCAAGGTAATCTCCCCAAAGGTGCTGGTCGCGTCTCCATTGAAACCGACCAAGGTTGTCGAGCGCCGGGTGATTTCCGATCGATCGATTCCCATGGCCTTGATGGTATCAAGGAAGATGATGTTCGCTGAACTGCCCCCATCGACCAAGACTCGTCGGGTTAAACAATTACCAATCGTGAGTTGAATGATCAACCCATCATGATGTTTTTGATACGAGTCACCGAGGTCGTCTTGGTCGAACGTGATTTTCATGGCCTCTAACTCCAGATCTCCTTTGGGTCTCGACGAGCACGGGATAGGTCGGTCGTCGGGTGCCTGGCTGGCGTGACGTTTGGCTGCGGAATACGTCAGACCGCATACGTCGGAACTACCAGTGATGCAATTGACGACCTTTGCATGCTCGGGGGTCGGCGGTCGATCGTCGTTAGCTGCAATAACGACGTCGTTGATGATACTCTTGAGATAAACCTTCGGGACGTGATATGGTAGCTCTTTTTTGAGAGCTATGCAATCATCTGTCGCATGACCATGGCCGACATGGAAGTCGCACCACTTTGACTTGTCCTTCTTACTATCGTCCTGGTCGGACTTCTTCGGCCACCGGATGGTCGTCTGGGCGGTCTTCAGGGCCTCGACCAAGTCCTTAGTGGTCCCTTTGAATCCGTAGGAGGATATCTTAGGGTACTGAGGGAATTTGGTCGCGGTCTTGAACTCCGCTTTCGTCTTGAACCAGACGTTCGAGATTTGTCGGACAGGCTCTGACTTGGATACCTCCTTTGTCTTGAACTCGGGATTTTTTACACCAAGCGACCTCTTGTCGTTAGAATGCTTACGACGAAAGGCCGCGTCGTCTTCCACCCTCATATAGGCAAGGGTCCTGTTTGGGCAAAAAACCACGTCGTACAACTACGACCAAAACAAGTAAGACGCGCGTTATAATCCAAATCTTGTATTAAGATAAAGTCTCGACAAGAACCCAGAAAACATTCGTCGTCTCCCGCAAAAAGTAAGTCGTACGTCCCTCATGACGCTCGACCACAGCGTCGCCCGTCTCGCACGACCATCGCGTAAGATTATGTAACCTCAACCAAAGCTAACGTTCACCATGACCGTTTGTTAAGTATTTAATTTAGGAGTCAAATTCATTAAGGAGCAACGGATATAACCGACGCAACCATCAACGATCGATAGCCGTAACGGACGAAGATCATCATGGATATTCACTCCGACAACCGTTACAGACCATTGCAGATGTTGTAGCTGTTAAATGAAGCAATCAATGAGCTAATTAAAGCTCCCGAAGAATATAAAGACCAAGCTAAATCATCCTTCCAAATCATCTGAGAACACACCGACGAATACACCGAACATCGAACACAACATCTGATACCGAGCTCAAGAAAGCGTACACATCTTAGACTGAATTCCATAATACTATAGCAAACTCAAGAACAATGGAAGTGAATAACTTAATCTCGAAGAATCGCTCTCGATTCACGACAACAGCCTTCGACCAACAGTTCACACTTTGTATTCACACACGACAAACACTTGTTTTACATTTCAAACAACTTGTACTTCACATTTCGAAGCATTTCCTTCATTTGTATTGTAATCATCGTACGACCGACGCCAGTACCAAGGACATCGCCCCTGATTGGCGACCATAGTGTAGCGACGACATCCCCTGTCGTCCGCAGGTTTTTTCCTCGATTGCGGATTTTCCCGCGTCATCAAATCCTTTGTCTTATTTATTTTTCCCTCGTCGCACGTCTCGTCGAAAGATCCTTTCTTTAGTTGTTTAAGTCCACATCGACCTTAAGTTGTTCCTTTGGTGCGATTTTTGGCATTAACAGTTTGGCGCCATCCGTGGGACTACATCTAGAGAAAATCCTCGACGAACGTGCATTCTACTAATAGTTTCTTTGAGTTTCTTCTATTTTCAGTTGCAGGAAAATGGCAGCCCTTGGAAATCCGCAGCAAGCCGTTGCTCAGATGTATCAGGAGCTCGAGGTTGCCAGGAATCAACTCAATGCAATGGCAGAGCAGAATCGCAGAGCAACTGAAGAAATCGCGCGGCTAAGGAATCCTTTTGGACCCCAGAATGGTCCTAGACCATTCATCCAGAATCCAGGTCCGGGAGCAGGCCCGTCCGCGCAGAATCAGCATTCAGGTCTATTCATGCAGAATCAGCAGCCGGGTCCGTTAATGCCGAATCCCCAGTCTGGGCAGATTCCCCCTCAGCACATCCGACCACCACCCTTGAACAATGGATCCCAACCATTGCAAGGTGGCACCCAACCGTTCCAGAATGGATCCCAGCCATTTTCCCAGTCGTTCCAAAATGGTCCGCAACCTTTCCAGCAAGGATCGCAACCTTTCCAGCAAAGATCGCAGCCATTTCAGCATGGACCACAATCGTTTCAGAATGGACCGCAACAATTCCACTATGGGTCGCAGCCATATTCCGTCCCATTCAATGGGGACACCAATGGTTCGTCGCATGGTAATGGCATTAGTCCAAGGACCAATCCCTCGACAGGGGCAAATCCTGATATTAACGATCCCGTCGCCCAGCGTTTGAAGACGTTAGAAGACCAAAATGAGCGCGTCCTGTCCTTGCTCGCCAAGTTGCCTGGGGCAGCCGTTCCTGTCGACGTCGAGCCTCGCTCGGGGTATCAGGCGTCACCCTTCATCGACGAGATTGCCACCGTCGAGGTCCCAAAGAAGTATAACATTCTTGCCTTCACTCCTAAATATTCGGGTGTGACCGATCCTACCGAGCATGTCGCGCAGTATAAGCAGCTCATGTGGACGATCTCGATTCCACACATGTACCAGGAAGTATGCATGTGCAAGAGTTTTGGGGCGACTCTCACTGGTCCAGCTCTCCAGTGGTTGATCAATCTCAAACCCAAATCTATCGGGTCGTTCGTCGAATTGGTCAACCAATTCTCCCAGCAATTCGCCAACAGTCGTAAGATGGAAAAGCAGACTAGTGATCTGTACTATGTTGTGCAGAAGACCAATGAGTCTATTCGAAGTTATTTCAATAGATTCAATGCTGAAATGATCAGTATCCGCAATTGTGATATCAAAACTGCGATCGAAGCTTATAAGCGTGGTCTAGACAATAGTTCAGGTTTATATATCGATCTGACCAAGTATCCCCCAGAGACTTTCGAAGACGTCCGAGCTCGAACCTTAGCATATATGAGGGTCGAAGACGATGCAGCCTTTCATCGCAAACACACTGACGACAAGAAGTCGTTGGGCGTCAAGAAACCAGCGTTCAAGACAAAAGCCCGTGCGCTAAATTTCAAATGTTCGTTTCAAGACGAAAGCGGAGGCCAAGACCACGACTAAGTTTACTAAGTATCCCAAGATATCCTCTTATGGGTTCAAAGGGTCAGCTAAAGACTTAGTCGAAGCTCTGAAGACCACCCAAGCAACCATCCGGTGGCCGAAGAAGTCTGTTTTGGACGATGCGAAGAAGGATAAATCAAAGTGGTGCGACTTCCACGTCGACCATGGTCATGCGACAGATGATTGTATCACACTCAAGAAGGAATTGGCATATCATGTTCCACAAGGTAATCTCAAAGATATTATTGATAATGTCGTTAACAGCAGCCATCGACCGTCGACTCCCGAGCATGCAAAAGTTGTCAATTAGAATCCCCTATGCCATTGGAACTCCTGAAGATCGAGAATGAGTCGAAAACGTCGCTATGGAGCCCTGTCTCATGACAACATAGTCAACGCAAGACAGTATTTTACAGGATCGCCATGTCGTTCTGTCGTTTAAAACCTATCTTTTCCTGTCAAAAAGAATAAGGTAGTAAACGACAGGGGGCAAATAGAGAGAGTCTGAAATGGTACGTTCTCTAACTCTTTTTCATATGATTTTTTCTCACGAACGACTACTGACTTAAGCATCGGAGGGTCGTTGGCTAGCCAACGACCAATCCTCGACATTGGTTTATCGCAGGATCGCACGACAGTAATCATTTAAGTCTATGATATGACTCTAAATTCGCAAGGTCGCACGACGGTCAGGTCTTTGACTTGATCATCCCTCCACAGGGACACATGATATAAACTCATTCTACGATATTTAAACGACTTTTCCCCTAAGTTTCTTAACTTTTGTACCCTGAATGGATGCTCTAATCGCATGTTTATATTTGTTTTACGTTCTTATCATCGTATTACAAGTAAAGGCCTTAGTCGCATGATTTCTTATGCATCTCACGTTCCATTAATGCGATATTTGTTTACCAAGTATATAAAACACAAGTTCAAACAAAAAGTGCATTTATTAAAGGATCGTCAGGTACACGCTCGACCACCGACGGTCGAGCAGCGAAGCAAACAAAATATAATTCTTAAATTAAAGGAGGAGCCTCCGTCGCATTCATGCCCAAAGTCCCATCCTGAAGGTTTTCGCCTGCCACCTCCTCCTCAACGTCCTTCTCGTCATCCAAGTCGAGATATCTCTCGGTCCCGACTCTCTCATAAAAGAGACGCAGCTCATCTGACACTGAAGCCAGAGGATCCTTGCCCTGCAGGTGACGTCGCATAACTGCCGCACGCGCAGTAAGTCGAGCATAAGAAAAGAAAGACTTATTTTCGTCCTTCAACTCATCAGACTCCTTCTTCAAATTTATCACCTTAGACTTGATTCCCTCGACTTCCTTCCTCTTCGCGGTCACGGATTCCTTCATCCCCTCCAGCTCCTCTCTCTGGTCACGCATCAAAGTCAGAGACTCTTTCAAACGCGAGTTTATCTCGTCTCTTGTATGACTGAGGGCATCCAATTCGTCCAGAGCATGGTCAAGGACTCAAGGTGCACTGACATCGCTTCTTCATACTCCAAAGTAGCTTTCTCTTTAGCTAACGCTGCATCTTCATCTTTGGTAACAGAAGCCGTTGAAACCTCTATATTCGTCGTTTCAGCATGCAATGCCAGGGAAGCTTGGAACGCCTAAAGAATCGTGACATGAGCGACATTAGTAAACAACGACAACGGCAAACGACAAGTCTTGAAAGAAAGACTTACCAAGAATAAGAGTCCAGCTGCATGAAACTCTTTCTTCTCGAAAGAAAACCCGTCAAAACGCTCCCTGAAAGACGGAAGCAAATATTTTCCAAATGGGGGAACAACTTCGTCTCGTCCAAGACATTGTCGTCCAAAAAACCCGATGACAACGTAAAGTTGACCGTCATTTCCCCCACAGGTCCCTTCTGCGTGCCTTTGCCCCTGACGGCCGATGAAGGGCCGGATAGGACGACGGGAGACATCGTCGCCAGTTGCGCAGTATCCACAGATTTTTCGTTGGTCGTGTCAAACGCGACCGACACCTTCGCCTTCCTGGACAAGGCAACCCTCGATGGGTTACCCGTCTTCAAAGACGGTTCCCTCAGAACGGACACCTTTGTCCTCTTTAAGAGGCCCGACCCGGCTATCGGGACCTCTTTTCTCTTCAGGACCCCCGACCCAGTTGTCGAAACGTACTTCTTCCTCGCCTCGCGAGCTATTTCGACTTGAGCCATCTTCCTAGCAATAGGAGATGTCGCTTGCATTTGAGGTTCACCTGTACAGAAAAAGAAAGAAATTAGACGATTCAAAATAGAGAGAGACCAGGTCAAGCGAAAAGAAGGATACTTACCAGTCATCTCTACCTCTGGTTCTTCACTCTTCTCTTCCTCCTCAGTCTTCTCAGAGTCCTCCTCTTCTTTTTTCTCCTCTCGAACCATCCTCACTCTGTCGCTCAAGAAAACGGTGTCATCATCCTCGTCTATCAAATGGCGCGTGACGTACGACAGGTCTTCAATACTAAATTCTAATAACTTTTCGATCTTAGCCCGAGAAGCATCATCCGGCTCTACCTTATCGAAATCAATATCTACGCACAAAAAGAAGACAATCAAGCGGCAGAATAACATGAAAACGTACAATCAAAGGCTCACCCGTCATATTCCAACCCTCCCTAATCCAGTCACTATCAGTGTCCAGCGTTGACACCCGCACAAATACATACCTCTTCTTCCATCCACGGTCGTTGACCGCGGTATTCAACACCATGGTACGATCACCCTTGAACCTTGAAAACAAACTATAGCGACGGTACTGATCACTCTTGACCTTATACGCCGTCAGAAGGTCCCTCACATTCATCGGCGGATTCCAGTTGTAGGTAAGTCATTTGATGATCAAGACAACTCTCCAGGACTGGGGCATCAGTTGCCCCGGCGAAAGATCAAATTCACACATGAACTCTTTGACTAAAGGCGAGTATGGCCAATGGAAGCCTATTTTGAATGGATATTCGTATATAACAACGTACCCCTCGGGGCACATTTCCGGTCGAACCTGGACAACCTTACTTATGGTAATCCCCATGGGAATCCTCGCTAGACTTCTAAAGTCGTTAGATCTTCTTCGTTTTTAATAGTGCTTCTAGGCTCTGTCGACATTCCCAGCCCCGTTAAATTGATTTGCACTTCTGAAAGGCCCCAGATATCCCAGTTTCTTCTAGGCTTTCTAGCAATAGACTTGCGACGCATACACAAACTAAAGGGTCGTATCTTATATGATCTCAGAAAAACTTGAATTAGGTCAAAGATTCTTGCAAGTTTTAATCGAACGAAAATCAACAAGAAAATCCCTAAAGAAATCTTCGCTCACAACCCTCTAAAAACGTAAACAAGAAAAGATCCATCACAATCTTTATTTATGCAGTCGATCATGTCAGGTCGAACCCTTTGATGATCACCGCGTGCTCTCGTCCCTTCGTATGACGGCAGGGATCGTCGACACCTGTCATCGACAGCTGGTAAGCACAATCATGCGTCAGTATGACATCACAACTTTTCAACTTCTCGTTCAGTTAAAGGCGAACCGGTCTAGTTCCACGACAACCAGGTAAGTCCCTCAACCCAGGACACGAGTCTAAGCGTTCGACAAGCAAAATTTAAAACTTAAATTTGACATTCATCTTTCAAATTTTGGGGGCAAACTGTTTGGGCAAAAAATCACGTCGTACGACTACGACCAAAACAGGTAAGACGCGCATTATAATCCAAATCTTGTATTAAGATAAAGTATCGACAAGAACCCAGAAAACATTCGTCGTCTCCCGCAAAAGGTAAGTCGTACGTCCCTCATGACGCTCGACCACAGCGTCGCCCGTCCCGCACGACCATCACGTAAGATTATGTAACCTCAACCAAAGCTAACGTTCACCATGACCGTTTGTTAAGTATTTAATGCAGGAGTCAAATTCATTAAGGAGCAACGGATATAACCGACGCAACCATCAACGATCGATAGCCATAACGGACGAAGATCATCATGGATATTCACTTCGACAACCGTTACAGACCGTTGCAGACGTTGTAGCTGTTAAATGAAGCAATGAATAAGCTAATTAAAGCTCCTGAAAACTATAAAGACCAAGCTAAATCATCCTTCCAAATCATCTGAGAACACACCGACGAATACACCGAACATCGAACACAACATCTGATACCGAGCTCAAGAAAGCGTACACATCTTAGACTGAATTCCAGAATACTATAGCAAACTCAAGAACAACGGAAGTGAAGAACTTAATCTCGAAGAATCGCTCTCGACGCACGACAACAACCTTCGACCAACAGTTCACACTTTGTATTCACACACGACAAACACTTGTTTTACATTTCAAACACTTGTACTTTACATTTCGAAGCATTTCCTTCATTTGTATTGTAATCATTGTACGACCGACGCCAGTACCAAGGATATCGCCCCTGATTGGCGACCATAGTGCAACGACGACATCCCCTGTCGTCCGCAGGTTTTTTCCTCGATTGAGGTTTTTCCTGCGTCATCAAATCCTTTGTCTTATTTATTTTTCCCTCGTCGCACGTCTCGTTGAAAGATCCTTTCTTTAGTTGTTTAAGTCCACATCGACCTTAAGTTGTTCCTTTGGTGCGATTTTTGGCATTAACAGGTCCTGGCTCGGACGTCTTCGAAATTCTCTGGGGGATACTTGGTTAGATCGGTGTATAAGCCCGAACTGTCGTCCATACCACGTTTGTAGGCTTCGATCGCGGTCTTGACGTCATAGTTACGGACACTGATCATTTATGCATTGAACCTGTTGAAATAACTCTGGATGGATTCATCGGTCTTCTGAATGACATAATACAGGTCACTGGTCTGCTTCTCCATCTTGCGACTACTGGCAAATTGCTGAGAGAATTGGTTGACTAACTCGGTGAACGTCCCGATGGATCTGGGTTTGAGGTTAATCATCCACTGGAGGGCATGACATGTGAGGGTCGCTCCGAAGCTCTTGCACATGCAGACTTCTTGATTTATATATGTGGGATCGAGATCGTCCACATTAACTGCTTGTACTGCGCAATGTACTCCGTTGGATCGGTTATCCCTGAATATTTGGGCGTGAAGGCGGGGATGTTATACTTCTTAGGGACATCGACGGTCACTATCGTGTCGACGAAGGGCGACGCCTGAAATCCTAAGCGAGTCTCGACATCGACAGGCACAGCTTCCCCCGGCAGCTTAGCGAGCAAGGACAGGACACGCTCGTTCTGATCTTCCAACATCTTCAGTCGCTGGGCGACGGGGTCGTTAGGATCGGGATTCGCACCGGTTTGTGGATTAACTTCGGAACTGGTGTCATTTCCGTACGACGAGCCATTGGCGTTACCTTTGAAAGGGACGAAATATGGCTGAGATCCATTCTAGAATGGCTGAGACCCATTCTGGAATGGCTGAGACCTATTCTGGAATGGCTGAGACCCATTCTGCATGGGTGTTAATGCCAAAAATCACACAAAAGTACAAATTAAGGTCGATGTGGACATTTAACAACTAAAGAAACGTATCTCAAGCCAAACAACGTAATCGCGAGGAAAAAATAAAAGAGACAAGAGATTTGGTGACGCGGAAAACCCCAAAACGAGGGAAAAAACCGCGGTCGACTCTGTGAGAGTCGACAGTGCACTATAGTTCACCAAACAGGGGCGAAAGTCCTTGTGTTACAGGTGATTTGTGTACAATAGGTTACAAATGAAATAAAAATACACTTAGTCGTGTGTAAAAAGTGTGCGTCGTGTGTTGAACGTGCGAGACAAGTTGCTGTCGTGCGGTTTGAACTGTTGTCGTACGGTTTGAACTGTTGTCGTGCGGTACTTACGTTAGCGACGTGTGCTCGAATGCGAGAGAGAAAATGTAGAAGTAGATGAGAATGCAGTTGTATATCTAGATGAGTTCGTCCCTTGAAATGATGATTCTCCTTGATATTTATAGTCTTCAGGCACTTTAATTGGATCATTAAGGACTTTGGTAACTGCCGTAACGGTCGTCGTCTTTAATGCGGGATTAGATGTTCTTAACTGACTTTGTCGGTTATAGCCGTTGTTCATTAATGGTGTTGACTTCTGCATTAAACATTGAACAAACATAACAGTCGTATAGCGCGTTAGTCGGTCGAGGTCGCATGGTTTTATGCGACGGTCATGTGAACTAGGCGACGTCGAGGTCGAGTGTCGAAATACAAGACCATGTATATGACTGGAAATGTCTTGTAAGACCTTATCTTAGTATAGGAATGGTCTTATGAAAATGTCGTAAGACTAGGTCGTAAAACCACTAAGTCGTTAAACCAGGATGACGATGTCGCAGGACCAGAGCGATATAAGACTAGCGACGTAAGACTAGCGATGTGCGACGTGCGATCATTAGATGTAAGATACTGTCTTGAATGACTATTTACGCAAGATGTCTTTTAATAATCAACTATCGTATGTCGGGGATAAGGCAATAATGGGTATTACCTTCATCGATCGGGGGTATGACTTTTGTAGGCATTAGGGTAATCGAAGTCCATGGGTCATGTTGAAGGAACTCCCCAGGTCGGTCGAGGGTGTGATTTTTTACCCAAACAGTTAGCCCCCCGAGATTTGAATTTCAAAGCCATTTGAATTTCAGATCTCGTACCAAAGTTAAATGTGTTTCTACATAGACGTGTCACTTTTGCTAAGGAAATCGACTTGGTTAGCTAAAATCGTGAGTCTAGTCGATGGTGTTTAAGTAAGTTGCAACGATCGAATGATGACCTTTAATGCGCAAGATACTTGTGGTGTTATTCTGACGGTCGTAAGACGACCTTAAAACGTAAGGAACCGACGGTGATCGTAAGACGATCTTTATCAAAATGAGACGCATGGGTCGGGAGTCAATCGTAAGATGATTGGTCCGAAATAAAGCTTGGCGGCTATCATAAGATGATCGAACCAAGATAAAATTTAAGGATCTTGTGATACAGTCGTTAAAGACTTATGTTCTGGCGTTCCGAGCCGATACGGTCATTATAGACTTTTGATCTGGAGTTTAGAGCCGATATGGTCGTTATAGACCTATGATCTGGCGTTCCGAGCCAATACTGTCGTTATAGACTTTTGATCTGGCGTTTAGAGCCGATATGGTCGTTAAAGACCTATGATCTGGTGTTCGAGCCGATACGATCGTTAGAGACCTATGATCTGGCGTTCTGAGCCGATACGGTCGTTAGAGACCTAGGATCTGGCGCTTACAGCCGATACGGTCGCTAGAGACCTATGATCTGGCATTTACAGCCGATACGGTCGTTAGAGACCTATGTTACGTTGTGTAAGTTTTGATTTAGCGATAATCGGTAAATTTTTTTACCTTTCTATTGAACCTGAGTATTATGTCGACTCATACATGTCATGGACAAATGTAATGTCAACTGTAAAAATTCATTAAGTACAAAAATGAACAAGAAGTCGTGCGACTTGGGCATCCATTGTAATACAACGATTGAAACGTAAGTCATAAGACTTTTTGAATCGTATAAGCAAACATAAGCGCATGCGATCAAAGCATTCATTCAGAACATGAAAATTTTCTAAGTTAAAGAACTTAGCTTGTGGGGTCGCTAGACCTTACGATCGTGTGATTTAATCATACGATGAGCTTGAATCATGTGTTCCTGTAGTTATACAATCGAGCCGTCTAATAAAACCGATTGTTTATATCGTGCGATTTTACTGAAGTCGTATGATAGACTTAGTAACTTATGTCGTGCGATCCTGCGATAAAGCAATGTCAGAGGTTGGTCGTTGGCTAGCCAACGACCCTCTGATGCTTAAGTCAGTAATCGTCGTGATGAATAAAAAATCGTATGAAAGAAGGAAAATGACTTAGAAGAAATACCTTTTCAAATGCGTTGCATTCCAGCTGTGTGGGATATCTCGACCGTCGAGGGTTTGGAGCCGATAGGTACCTTTACCCACGACTTCTGAGATACGATTAGTCAAACTACGACCTCTTGAGTGATTGCCACACTCCCCATCGTGCATTTCTTGAAGGATCTTCTGAACTTGACTCTTGCTTGTGATTATACGGTTAACCTTGCGACTTGCCTTTATTGGCAATCATGAGATTAAAATGTGCGAGTCGCACTTATTGGCGACTTTTGCGTTTTGACATGCGACTTACCATGACTGGTGATTGTAAGATTCAATGTACAAGTCGTCCTTAGTGACGACATATGTCATGACTAGCGATCATGAGATTTCAACATGCGAGTCGCTTTTATTGGCGACCGAGAATTTTAACCTGTGTTTGCCATGACTGGCGATCATAAGGTCAAAAAGGTGAGTCGTCTTTTATCGACGACTATAAATTGCAACCTGCTTTTGCCATAACTAGCGATCATAAGATTTAAAATACGATTCGTCTCTTATCGACGACTATAAATCGTAACCTGCGTTTGCCATGACTGGCGATCATAAGAAAAAATGTGAGTCGTCTTTTATTGACGACTATAAATCGTAGGACCTGCGTTTTTTAAGTCGTAGAGACTTTGGTTTCTCACGATGTAAATCGTAAGACCTGTATTCATATGATCTTGCGAGACTGTAATGTAAATCGGGGGTTCTCGTTGGTTTTGACCAATGATCTTTTGATGCTTGAATCAACGATCATATATTAAATCAAAATAATTAAACGAGGAGAATATACTTAGAGTATATATATAGAGTTGTTCTAAATAGGACGTCACAGTTACCGTAACATAGAGTCGATAAGCGCCTTTTTCCGAGGACTTTTGAAATCAAATGCGTTATTTTTCAGTTTGTGAAGGGTGTTCCGAGCCCCCGAGTCCTTTGGATGATGCGATACATGCGATACTTTGACGGAGCATTTTTTTATCGGGGCTTGAGTCTGGATTCGAGCCGCATTCAATTCCGATTGAAATTGAATCAAGAGATCTTGATAATTTGCCATATACCTGGAAAAAACTTTACAAGATCGTTAGAGCGATGTGTGTTGGCTTGAGCTTTTCTCTAGATGGGGTCCCACAGATGGCGCCAAACTGTTAATGCCAAAAATCGCACAAAAGTACAACTTAAGGTCGATGTGGACATTTAACAACTAAAGAAACGTATCTCAAGCCAAACAACGTAATCGCGAGGAAAAAGTAAAAGAGACAAGAGATTTGGTGACGCGGAAAACCCCAAAACGAGGGAAAAAACCGCGGTCGACTCTGTGAGAGTCGACAGTGCACTATAGTTCGCCAAACAGGGGCGAAAGTCCTTGTGTTACAGGTGATTTGTGTACAATAGGTTACAAATGAAATAAAAATACACTTAGTCGTGTGTAAAAAGTGTGCGTCGTGTGTTGAACGTGCGAGACAAGCTGCTGTCGTGCGGTTTGAACTGTTGTCGTGCGGTTTGAACTATTGTCGTGCGGTACTTGCGTTAGCAACGTGTGCTCGAATGCGAGAGAGAAAATGTAGAAGTAGATGAGAATGCATTTGTATAGCTAGATGAATTCGTCCCTTGAAATGATGTTTCTCCTTGATATTTATAGTCTTCGGGCACTTTAATAGGATCATTAAGGACTTTGGTAACTGCCATAACGGTCGTCGTCTTTAATGCGGGATTAGATGTTCTTAACTGACTTCGTCGGTTATAGCCGTTGTCCATTAATGGTGTTGACTCCTGCATTAAACTTTGAACAAACATAACAGTCGTATAGCGCGTTAGTCGGTCGAGGTCGCATGGTTTTATGCGACGGCCGTGTGAACTAGGCGACGTCGAGGTCGAGTGTCGAAATACAAGACCATGTATATGACTGGAAATGTCTTGTAAGACCTTATCTTAGTATAGGAATGGTCTTATGAAAATGTCGTAAGACTAGGTCGTAAAACCACTAAGTCGTTAAACCAGGATGACGATGTCGCAGGACCAGAGCGATATAAGACTAGCGATGTAAGACTAGCGATGTGCGACGTGCGATCATTAGATGTAAGATACTGTCTTGAATGACTATTGACGCAAGATGTCTTTTAATAATCAACTATCGTATGTCGGGGATAAGGCAATAATGGGTACTGTTAATGCCAAAAATCGCACCAAAGGAACAACTTAAGGTCGATGTGGACTTAAACAACTAAAGAAAGGATCTTTCAACGAGACGTGCGACGAGGGAAAAATAAATAAGACAAAGGATTTGATGACGCAGGAAAAACCTCAATCGAGGAAAAAACCTGCGGACGACAGGGGATGTCGTCGTTGCACTATGGTCGCCAATCAGGGGCGATATCCTTGGTACTGGCGTCGGTCGTACAATGATTACAATACAAATGAAGGAAATGCTTCGAAATGTAAAGTACAAGTGTTTGAAATGTAAAACAAGTGTTTGTCGTGTGTGAATACAAAGTGTGAACTGTTGGTCGAAGGCTGTTGTCGTGCGTCGAGAGCGATTCTTCGAGATTAAGTTCTTCACTTCCGTTGTTCTTGAGTTTGCTATAGTATTCTGGAATTCAGTCTAAGATGTGTACGCTTTCTTGAGCTCGGTATCAGATGTTGTGTTCGATGTTCGGTGTATTCGTCGGTGTGTTCTCAGATGATTTGGAAGGATGATTTAGCTTGGTCTTTATAGTTTTCAGGAGCTTTAATTAGCTTATTCATTGCTTCATTTAACAGCTACAACGTCTGCAACGGTCTGTAACGGTTGTCGGAGTGAATATCCATGATGATCTTCGTTCGTTATGGCTATCGATCGTTGATGGTTGCGTCGGTTATATCCGTTGCTCCTTAATGAATTTGACTCCTGCATTAAATACTTAACAAACGGTCATGGTGAACGTTAGCTTTGGTTGAGGTTACATAATCTTACGTGATGGTCGTGCGGGACGGGCGACGCTGTGGTCGAGCGTCATGAGGGACGTACGACTTACCTTTTGCGGGAGACGACGAATGTTTTCTGGGTTCTTGTCGATACTTTATCTTAATACAAGATTTGGATTATAATGCGCGTCTGTTTTGGTCGTAGTCGTACGACGTGATTTTTTGCCCAAATAGTTTGCCCCCAAAATTTGAAAGATGAATGTCAAATTTAAGTTTTAAATTTTGCTTGTCGAACGCTTAGACTCGTGTCCTGGGTTGAGGGACTTACCTGGTTGTCGTGGAACTAGACCGGTTCGCCTTTAACTGAACGAGAAGTTGAAAAGTTGTGATGTCATACTGACGCATGATTGTGCTTACCAGCTGTCGATGACAGATGTCGACGATCCCTGCCGTCATACGAAGGGACGAGAGCACGCGGTGATCATCAAAGGGTTCGACCTGACATGATCGACTGCATAAATAAAGATTGTGATGGATCTTTTCTTGTTTACGTTTTTAGAGGGTTGTGAGCGAAGACAAAGGATTTGATGACGCAGGAAAAACCTCAAACGAGGAAAAAACCTGCGGACGACAGGGGGTGTCGTCGCTGCACTATGGTCGCCAATCAGGAGCGATGTCCTTCGGTACTGAAGTCGATCGTACAAAGATTACAATACAAATGAAGGAAATGCTTCAAAATGTAAAGTACAAGTGTTTCGAATGTGAGAACAAGTGTTTGTCGTGTGTGAATACAAAGTGTGAACTGTTGGTCGAAGGCTGTTGTCGTGCGTCGAGAGCTGTTCTTCGTGAGGAATCTCTTTGCTTCTGCTGTTCTAGAGTTTGCTATAGTATTCTGGAATTCAGTCTAAGATGTGTACGTTTTCTTGAGCTCGGTATCAGATGTTGTGTTCGATGTTCCACACCCTGAAATGATGATTTGAACTCGGTCTTTATAGTCTCCGGGAGATTTAATTAGCTCATTGATTGCTTCGTTTAACAGTTACAACGCCTGCAACGGTCTGTAACGGTTGTCGGAGTAAATATCCATGTCGATCTTCGTCCGTTACGGCTATCGATCGTTGATGGTTGCGTCGGTTATATCCGTTGCTCCTTAATGACTTTGACTCCTGCATTAAACACTTAACAAACATAAAATCATGGTTAGTGTTAATTAGGTCGAGGTCGCATGGTTCTTATGCGATGGTCGTGCGGGACGGGCGACGCTGTGGTCGAGCGTCGTGAGGGACGTACGACTTACCTTTTACGGGAGACGACATATGTTTTCTTGGTTCGTGCGTTTTACCTGTTTTGGTCGTAGTCGTACGACGTGATTTTTTGCCCAAACAGTTTGCCTCCAAAATTTGAAAATTGAATGTCAATTTTAAGTTTTAAATTTTGTTTGTCGAACGCTTAGACTCGTGACCTGGGTTGAGGGACTTACCTGGTTGTCGTGGAACTAGATCGGTTCGCCTTTAACTGAACGAAAAGTTGAAAAGGAACGAGGTCGTGACGTCATGATGACGCACGATTGTGTTTACTAGCTGTCGAGGACAGGTGTCGAAGATCCGGGTGGGTATACGAAAGGACAGGGACGCGTGGAAGTCATCCATAGATTCGATCCAACCCTATTTTTTGGTCTAATTAGGGATCTTGACGGATCATTTCCTTGTTTCGCCCTCGAAGAGTTTGCGCTGGGATTTCCTTGCCATTCTCTGTCTGATCTCTTCCAAATTTGTGAAATTTTTTGACTTGGTTAAGTTCCTCGAGGTCTAGCGCGCCTATATAAGGTACGATTTCTGTGATTCTTGTAAATTTTGTGCTTAGAAATGTCGAGGTATCCTGAGAGTGTTATTCAAGAGCTATCAGACCTCCGTAACTTTAGAAAGTTAGCAACAATTCTTGCGTGGGTCGAATTGATCCGTCCAGGTCAGATCCGATCAAATGAGTGTCCCGAGGGGTACATCGTAATCTACGAATACCCTTTTAAGATAGGTTTTGAATGGCCTTTCTCTCCTCCAACCAAGGCGTTTATGTTAGAGTTTGATTTAGCACCGACTCAGTTGATGCCCCAGTTCTGGCGAGTCGTACGAGTGCTCGAACGTGCTACTAAGGAATGGGATTCTCCCATGAATGTACATGACCTCCTTTCGGCTTATCAAGCCAAGATGGACGGATGTCATCGCTGTAGCTTACATTCTAGGTTTAAAGGTGACCGTGTTTTAGTCTTAGGGACAGGTGTGAACGATCGTGGGTGGAAGACCCGATATGTATTCGTGCGTAAGTTGTCTCTTGACTCCGAGAGTGAGTGGATTAGGACGGGCCAGAATACGTCGGGTGAGCCTCGTCATTTCATCTAGCGTGCGTTGTAGACGATTTACATATGATTTTTAACTTGTTTTTTGTATGTTGACAGCCATAAAATTCGAGGTCGTGAAGCCAGACGCTAACTCTCAAGCGAAGATTAATTCGTTTTTAGAATTCAGCGTCGTCAAAAGGTCTTTCGTCGTGTGACACTCGGCGGATGACGACGATTTAGAATCTTCAGGAAGGAACCAGGGGGAGAAGTGTGAAGAGAAAGGAAGAGAAGAGGAGGAAGATAAGTCGAGAGGAAGGAAAGGGATGATGGGTAAGCTTTACTTTCCTTTTCTTCCTATGTTACCTCGAGTCTTTTTCCTTTGCATGCTTTATGACATTCCTTTTTTTCCAGGAGAGTCTCAACCTAAAGTGTTGAATGTTTCTGCTAAGAGAGCAGCTGAGCTGGAGCGTGCTCGTCAGGGTAGAGAGAAGAGGCTAAAAGCCATGTCTGCTGGCCCTGAAATTCCAACTAAGACGAGAACGATGATCTCGAGGGAGTCGTTTGCATGGGTTGATGACTCGTCGAGAGTCTCTTCACCCGAGAAGGTAGGGGTCGGATCGCCTAAGAAGGTGATTGCTGCGACACCCATTAATTCTGCGCCTGCGGCGAAAACAGTGAAGTCCCTGTCTGCCGCGTCGAACCCTTTGTCGGCCTACAAGGGCAAGGACCATTCGACGGGAGGGGAAAAGGTCACGACCGTCAACTTTACGTTGCCGTCGGACTTTATGTCAGGTGATGTCCTAGACGGGACAAACCTGTTCCCTCATCTGGATAAATTTCTGCTTCCATCTTTCAGGGAGCGTTTTGAGGGGTTTCCTATCGAGGAGACGGGTGCCCATATAGCCGGCTTGGTATTCATGGTAAGTCTTTCTTTCAAGACTTAGTTTGTCTAGGCCCAGACTTCGTTGTCATTGTCGTTGTCCACTGATGATGTCTGTCTTTTATGATTTCGCAGGCATTTCAAGCTTCCTTAGCCTTGCGAAGTGGAACGGCGAAAGTGAAAGATCTCTTGTCTGCGTCTCGTGAAAGAGAGAAAGCGGCGTTGGACAGAGCGAGTGTCTCTGCAAGTCGTGCTGAGGATTTTTCGAAGCGGCTTGTCGAGGCTTTAAACCATTTGAAGGTTGTCCATCTTGCCAAGGAAGATCTCAGTCATCGCCTGACGCAATCTTTGTCTATGACTACCGAGCAAAAGGAGGAAATGGAAAAGGTTAAGGAATCCTTGGCTGCTGTTTCGAAAGAGACTGAGGATTATAAGTCCAAGGTGGAGAGTCTGTAGAAAGAAGTGTAGGATGCAAAGGACGAGGGTAAGTCTGTTTTTGCCATAGCTCGTCTGACTGCTCGGGCGGCGATCATGCGTCGACATCTGCTGGGAAAAGACCCTCTTGCTTCGGCGAATGAGGAGTTGGACATCTACCTGAACGGTGTTGGGTCCACGAGGGATCTTGACTCGGATGATGAGAAGGATGTTGAGGAGGAGGTGGCAGGCGAAAACCTTCAGGACGGGACTTTGGGCACGAATGCGACGGATGCTCCTCCTTTAATTTAGGAATTATATTTTGTTTGCTTTGCTGCTCGACCGTCGGTGGTCGAGCGTGTACCTGACGATCTTTTTAATAAATGCACTTTTTGAATTTGTGTTTTATATACTTGGTAAACAAATATCGCATTAATGGAACGTGAGATGCATAAGAAATCATGCGACTAAGGCCTTTACTTGTAATACGATGATAAGAACGTAAAACAAATATAAACACGCGATTAAAGCATCCATTCAGGGTACAAAAGTTAAGAAACTTAGGGGAAAAGTTGTTTAAATATCGTAGAATGAGTTTATATCAGGTGTCCCTGTGGAGGGATGATCAAGTCAAAGACCTGACCGTCGTGCGACCTTGCGAATTTAGAGTCATATCATAGACTTAAATGATTGCTGTCGTGCGATCCTGCGATAAAACAATGTCGAGGATTGGTCGTTGGCTAGCCAACGACCCTCCGATGCTTAAGTCAGTAGTCGTTCGTGAGAAAAAATCATATGAAAAAGAGTTAGAGAACGTACCATTTCAGACTCTCTCTATTTGCCCCCTGTCGTTTACTACCTTATTCTTTTTGACAGGAAAAGATAGGTTTTAAATGACAGAATGACATGGCGATCCTGTAAAATACTATCTTGCATTGACTATGTTGTCGTGCGACAGGGCACCATAGCGACGTTTTGACTCATTCTCGATCTTCAGGATTCCCAATGGCGTAGGGGATTTTAATTGACAACTTTTGCATGCTCGGGAGTCGACGGTCGATGGCTGCTAATAACGACATTATCAATAATATCTTTGAGATTACCTTATGGAACATGATATGCCAATTCTTTCTTGAGTGCGATACAATCATCTGTCGCATGACCATGGTCGACGTGGAAGTCGCACCACTTTGATTTATCCTTTTTCGCATCGTCCAAATCAGACTTCTTCGGCCACCGGATGGTTGCTTGGGTGGTCTTCAGAGCTTCGACTAAGTCTTTAGCTGACCCTTTGAACCCATAAGAGGAGATCTTGGGATACACGGGGAATTTAGTCGCGGTTTTGGCTTCAGCCTTCGTCTTGAAACGAACGTTTGAAATCTGACGCGCTGGCTCTATTCTGGATATGGCTTTCGGCTTGAATTCTCGCTTCTTGACACCTAACGGCTTCTTGTCACCAGTGTGTTTGCGACGAAAGGCTGCATCGTCTTCGACCCTCATATATGCTAAGGTTCGACCTCGGACGTCTTCGAAAGTCTCTGGGGGATACTTGGTCAGATCGATATATAAACCTGAACTATCGTCAAGACCACGCTTATAAGCTTCGATCGCAGTTTTGATGTCACAATTGCGGATATTGATCATTTCGGCATTGAATCTATTGAAATAACTTCGAATAGACTCATTGGTCTTCTGCACGACATAGTATAGATCACTAGTCTGCTTTTCCATCTTACGACTGCTGGCGAATTGTCGGGAGAATTGGTTGACCAATTCAGCGAACGACCCGATAGATTTGGGTTTGAGATTGACCAGCCACTGGAGAGCTGGACCAGCCACTGGAGAGCTGGACCAGTGAGAGTTGCCCCGAAACTCTTGCACATGCATACTTCCTGGTACATGTGTGGAATCGAGATTGTCCACATGAGCTGCTTATACTGCGCGACATGCTCGGTTGGATCGGTCACACCCGAATATTTGGGAGTGAAGGCAGGAATGTTATACTTCTTTGGGACCTCGACGGTGGCAATCTCGTCGATGAAGGGCGACGCCTGATACCCCGAGCGAGGCTCGACGTCGACAGGCACGACTGCCCCAGGCAACTTGGCGAGCAAGGACATGACGCGCTCATTTTGGTCTTCTAACATCTTCAAACGCTGGGCGACGGGATCGTTAATATCAGGATTTGCCCCTGTCGAGGGATTGATCCTTGGACTAATGCCATTACCATGCGACGAACCATTGGTGTCCCCGTTGAATGGGACAGAATATGGCTGCGACCCATAGTAGAATTGTTGCGGTCCATTCTGAAACGATTGTGGTCCCTATTGAAATGGCTGTGATCTCTGCTGGAAAGATTGTGGACCACTTTGGAACGGCTGGGAAAATGGTTGGGATCCATTCTGAAACGGCTGGGCGCCACCTTGCAATGGTTGGGATCCATTGTTCAAGGTGGTGGTCAGATGTGCTGAGGGGGAATCTGCCCAGACTGGGGATTCGGCATGAACGGACCGGCTGCTGATTCTGCATGAATGGACCTGAATGCTGATTCTGCGCGGACGGGCCTTGTCCCGGACCTGGATTCTGGATGAATGGTCTAGGACCATTCTGGGGTCCAAAAGGATTCCTTAGCCGCGCGATCTTTTCAGCTGCTCTGCGATTCTGCTCTGCCATTGCATTGAGTTGATTCCTGGCAACCTCGAGCTCCTGATACATCTGAGCAACGGCTTGCTGTGAATTTCCAAGGGCTGCCATTTTCCTGCAACAGAAAATAGAAGAAACTCCAAGAAACTATTAGTAGAATGCACGTTCATCGAGGATTTTCTCTAGATGTAGTCCCACGGATGGCGCCAAACTGTTAATGCCAAAAATCGCACCAAAGGAACAACTTAAGGTCGATGTGTACTTAAACAACTAAAGAAAGGATCTTTCGACGAGACGTGCGACGAGGGAAAAATAAATAAGACAAAGGATTTGATGACGCAGGAAAAACCTCAAACGAGGAAAAAACCTACGGACGACAGGGGGTGTCGTCGCTGCACTATGGTCGCCAATCAGGGGCGATGTCCTTCGGTTCTGATGTCGATCGTACAGAGATTACAATACAAATGAAGGAAATGCTTCAAAATGTAAAGTACAAGTGTTTGTCGTGTGTGAATACAAAGTGTGAACTGTTGGTCGAAGGCTGTTGTCGTGCGTTGAGAGCTGTTCTTCGTGAGGAATCTCTTTGCTTATGCTGTTCTAGAGTTTGCTATAGTATTCTGGAATTCAGTCTAAGATGTGTACGTTTTCTTGAGCTCGGTATCAGATGTTGTGTTCGATGTTCCACACCCTGAAATGATGATTTGAACTCGGTCTTTATAGTCTTCGGGAGCTTTAATTAGCTCATTGATTGCTTCGTTTAACAGTTACAACGCCTGCAACGGTCTATAACGGTTGTCGGAGTAAATATCCATGATGATCTTCGTCCGTTACGGCTATCGATCGTTGATGGTTGCGTCGGTTATATCCGTTGCTCCTTAATTACTTTGACTCGTGCATTAAATACTTAACAAATGGTCATGGTGAACGTTAGCTTTGGTTGAGGTTACGTAATCTTACGCGATGGTCGTGCGGGACGGGCGACGCTGTGGTCGAGCGTCATGAGGGACGTACGACTTACCTTTTACGGGAGACGACGGGTGTTTTCTTGGTTCATGCGTTTTACCTGTTTTGGTCGTAGTCGTACGACGTGATTTTTTGCCCAAACAGGTATTACCTTCATCGATCGGGGGTATGACTTTTGTAGGCATTAGGGTAATCGAAGTCCATGGGTCATGTCGAAGGAACTCCCCAGGTCAGTCGAGGGTGTGATTTTTTACCCAAACAATGGGTGGTGGCCTTATAAGCTGAGGTTGAACCGTCCCGAACTGGGGATTTGGGTTGAATGTCCCCTGCTGCTGGTTCTGCATGAATGGACCTGGTTATTGATTCTGACCGAACGGTCCTGGCCCTGGATTATGAACGAATGGACCTGGACCTGGATTATGGACGAAAGGAGCGGATCCTGGATTCTGACCGAACGGTCCTGGACCCGGGTTCTGAACGAATGGTCTTGGACCGTTCTGCGGTCCGAATGGATTACTTAGCCGCATGATTTCCTCAGCCGCCCTTCAACTTTTCTCAGCGATGGCATTGATTTGATTTCGCGCAACTTCCAACTCCTGATACATCTGGGCAATAAGATGCTCTTGATTTCCATGGGCTGCCATTTGTAAATGCCAAAAATCGCACCAAAGTACAACTTAAGGTCGATGTGGACATTTAACAACTAAAGAAATGCATCTCGAGCCAAATAACATGATCGCGAGGAAAAATTAAAAGGAACAAGGGATTTGGTGACGCAGAAAACCCCAAAACGAGGGAAAAAACCGTGGTCGACTCCGTGAGAGTCGACAGTGCACTATGATCGCCAAACAGGGGTGAAAGTCCTTGTGTTTCGGGTGTCGATCGTACAGAGATTATAATACAAGTGAAGAAAAACTTTGAAATATAAAGTACAAGTGTTTTAAATGTAAAACAAGTGTATGTCGTGTGTGAAAACAATGTGTCAAGTGTGTAGATCGTGCGTTGAGGGCGATCTTCTGTGAATGACTCTTTTGCTTCGAAGGAGTGTTCTTCAGAGTTTGAGTGCTTGAGATTGTTGTTCGATGATACTGTTCTGTATGTGTCTATGTGTGTTCCTCTCTGTGTTATTCGATGTCTCGAACTGAGGATTGAGCTTGGAATTTATACTCCTTGGGCACTTTAATTGGATCATTAAGGTCTTTGATAGCTGTCGTAACGGTCGGTGTCTTTAATGCTGGAATTGATGTTCTTTAATTGATTCTTTTGGTTATAGCCGTTGTCCATCAATGGTGTTTACTCCTGCATTAAACACTGAACAAAACATAACAGTCGTATAGCGCGTTAGTCGGTCGAGGTCACATGGTTTTATGCGACGGTCGTGTGAAACGTACGACGTCGAGGTCGAGTGTCGTGAGGCAAAAGACTTTCGACTTTATCTTTAATCAGGAGATAAAGTACTATGATTTTACCTTAAAATGAGAAAGGTCTTATAGAAATGTCGTAAGATCATTTGGTCGTAAGACCAAGATGACGATGTCATAGGACTAGGTCGTAAGACCAGGATGTCAGGATGATGCTGGCGCAGGACCAGAGCGATATGAGACCGATGATAAGAGACTGTCGATGTAAGACCGACGAGTCGTAACTGGCGGCATAAGACTGGCGACATAAGAATAGTGACGTAAGACTAATGTTGTGAGACTAGCGATGTGTGACGTGCGACGCGTACGATCATTAGATGTAAGATGATTATTGACCCAATATGGCTTTTAATAACCAATTATCGTGTGTCGGGGGTACGGCAATAATGGGTATTACCTTTGTTGGTCGGGGGTATGACCGTCGTAGATTTAGGGTAATCAAGGTCCATGGGTCATGTCGAGGGAGTTTCCCAAGTCGGTCGAGGGTGTGATTTTTTACCCAAACAGTTAGCCCCCCGAGATCTGAATTTCGAAGCCATTTGAATTTTAGATCTCGCATCAAAGTAGAATGATGAGTCGTGTCATTTCTGCTGATTGGATCATTAAAATAAAACCAGCTTGGTCAGCTAAAATTGCGTGACCAGTTGATGATATTAAGTAAGTTGCGGCGATCGAAAGATGATCTTTAATGCGCGAGATACTTGTGACGATTGTAAGACGGTCTTAAAACGTAAGGAACCGACGGTGATCGTAAGACGATCTTTATCATAATGAGACGTATGGGTCGGGAGTCAATCGTAAGACGATTGGTCCGAAATAAAGCTTGGCGGCGATCATAAGATGATTGAACCAAGATAAAAAATGAATCTTGTGATACAGTCGTTAAAGACGTACGTCTTGGCGTTCCGAGCCGATACGGTCGTTATAGACCTATGATCTAGCGTTCCGAGCCAATACGGTCGTTAAAGACCTATGGTCTGGTGTTCCAAGCCGATACGGTCGTTTAGAGACCTAAGATCTGGCGCTTACAGCCGATACGGTCGTTTAAAGACCTATGATCTGGCGTTCGAGCCGATACGGTCGTTAGAGACCAATGATCTGACGCTTACAGCCAATACGGTCTTTTAAAGACCTATGATCTGGCGTTCGAGCCGATACGGTCATTAGAGACCAATGATCTGGCGTTTACAGCCGACACGGTCGTTATAGACCCAAGATCTGGCGCTTACAGCCGATACAGTCGTTAAAGACCTATGATCCATTTTTTGTCAATCGACCGTTGGTGGTCGAGTCGTTTCAGGTAACCGATGATTGATAAATGAAATTTATGAACTTGCATATCATTTCGTGAAATAGACACGATATCAGTTGTGAATTTCATCAAGTAAATACACATCGTGTGAAGAATGAATATAAGACTTGCGACATAGGTATTCATTACAACACATCAACTTTTCAGGGTTAAGATGTAGATTGCGAGATCTTGAGATCTTTGAGTCGTTCTAAGCAAACATAGGTACGTGCGACTTGGGCATTTATCCAAAATGTGAAAGTTCTTCTAAGTTAAAGAACTTAGATCGTGAAGTCGTTTAGACTTTATGATCGCACCAATAAATCATGCGATAAATTCGAGCCATGCGTCCCTGCGATAACATGGTCAAGTCATATAGTAGACTTAGTTTCTTATGTCGTGACTGGCGATCATAAAATATGTGAGTCGTTTCTTATCAATGACTATAAATTGCGCTTCAAGTCGTGGAGATTTTATTTCTCACGATGTAAATCGTAAGACCTGTGTTTAAGTCGTAGAGACTTTATTTTTCGCAACACGAGTTGCAAGATTGATGTTTCTTACGATATGAATCGTATGGAAGGAACTATTTTTTGAAATGACTAGGCGACTGGGCCGAACGTATATTCGAGATAAGTTATACGACATTATCTTCAGAGCTTAGATTTGGATGTACCTGTTGGATCCTGCGATTTATGCATTGACTCGCAAGATCTGTTTCATAACATGTCAGTCATGAGAGGTTGACATGCACAGTCATAACCTAACAATCTTTAGAGATGTCATTTCTTATGACATGAATCGTAAGACTGACGTTCGAGCGTTCCTGCGAGCCTGTAGGTTATTGTCGTGTATAATTTCGGAAGGAATTCCGAATTTTGCATAAAACGTTAGTATGGATAATTTTCTGCTCTAGGGCAGGAGGTAATTTATTAACGATGTCCGTCCTTTCCTTATGAAGGGTCGAGGGATTAAGGACATATGTAAAAGTTTTTACCTAAGTGTCGTCGACGTGCGTTACGTACCTGATGGTGTTTATAGAGAATTACCTCTATCGTGAAGTCCATCTGCCCTCCAGTCGTGAAACCGAGCATTGTATGTGGTATACCATTTTGCCTTTGTAGAGGCTGCGAGATGATACCAAGTCCTGCCTTTTCTGGCGTATGGATTGGTTGGTCGTGTCGTGCGCAATTGCCATAGTATTGTTCTTATTTTTGGGTTTAAAGGTTGCTTTGCAGCAATCATGGGCAGTCTTCTGTTCACTTCTGATATCCTGCAACCCCCAAGGTGTTGGGAATCTGATCGCCAGATGGTAGGTCGAAGGGACTGCCTTCATGTCGTGCATCCAAGGTAGTTCTTTTTGTAAAGCCAAGCAATTGTCTGTAGTACGCAGTTGCCATGCATGATCACTTGGTCTTGTCCCTTTTGTCGTCCATACTTGGCGATCGTAAGGAAAAAACGTAAGTCGTCACCGACACCATGCTTGTATGCTTCGATGGCGGTTTGGATGCCACAATTTCGAACGATGATCATCGAAACGACCACAGATGGACTCTCCGGGTTTTTGGGCGATGCAGCGCAGGTCGCTGGTCTGCTTCTCCATTTCGTGACTATCGTCAAATTGCAATGAAAATTGGTTGATCAACCCTGTGAAGTTGCTGATGGACATGGGCTTGAGGTTGATCAACCGCTGGAGAGCAGGACCTGTAAGAGTCGCGCCAAGGCTTTGTGCGAAGCTTAAATTTGACTTCGAGCTGCATTCCATTCTGCGTGAAGCTGAGCCATGGGATCTTGTTGGTTTGTCATTTACCTGGAAACAACAAAAAACTTTTCCAAATCATTAGAGCGATGTGTGTATTGGCCTGAGACTTTCTCTAGATGGGGTCCCACGGATGGCGCCAAACTGTTAATGCCAAAAATCGCACCAAAGTACAACTTAAGGTCGATGGGGACATTTAACAACTAAAGAAATGCATCTCGAGCCAAATAACACGATCGCGAGGAAAAAGTAAAAGGAACAAGGGATTTGGTGACGCGGAAAACCCCAAAACGAGGGAAAAAACCGCGGTCGACTCCGTGAGAGTCGACAGTGCACTATGATCGCCAAACAGGGGCAAAAGTCCTTGTGTTTCGGGTGTCGACCGTACAGAGATTATAATACAAGTGAAGAAAAACTTCGAAATGTAAAGTACAAGTGTTTTGAATGTAAAACAAGTGTATGTCGTGTGTTAAACAATGTGTCAAGTGTATAGATCGTGCATTGAGGGCGATCTTCTGTGAATGACTCTTTTGCTTCGAAGGAGTGTTCTTCAGAGTTTGAGTGCTTGAGATTGTTGTTCGATAATACTGTTCTGTGTGTGTCTATGTGTGTTCCTCTCTGTGTTATTCGATGTCTCGAACTGAGGATTGAGCTTGGAATTTATAGTCCTTGGGCACTTTAATTGGATCATTAAGGCCTTTGATAGCTGTCGTAACGGTCAGTGTCTTTAATGCTGGAATTGATGTTCTTTAATTGATTCTTTCGGTCATAGCCGTTGTCCATCAATGGTGTTGACTCCTGCATTAAACACTGAACAAAACATAACAGTCGTATAGCGCGTTAGTCGGTCGAGGTCGCATGGTTTTATGCGACGGTCGTGTGAAACGTACGACGTCGAGTGTCGTGAGGCAAAAGACTTTCGACTTTATCTTTAATCAGGAGATAAAGTACTATGATTTTACCTTAAAATAAGAAAGGTCTTATAGAAATGTCGTAAGATCATTTGGTCGTAAGACCAAGATGACGATGTCATATGACTAGGTCGTAAGACCAGGATGTCAGGATGATGCTGGCGCAGGACCAGAGCGATATGAGATCGATGATAAGAGATTGTCGACGTAAGACCGACGAGTCGTAACTGGCGGCATAAGACTGGCGACATAAGATTAGTGACGTAAGACTGATGTTGTGAGACTAGCGATGTGCGACGTGTGCGATCATTAGATGTAAGATGATTATTGACCCAATATGGCTTTTAATAACCAATTATCGTGTGTCGGGGGTACGACAATAATGGGTATTACCTTTGTTGGTCGGGGGTATGACCGTCGTAGATTTAGGGTAATCAAGGTCCATGGGTCATGTCGAGGGAGTTTCCTAAGTCGGTCGAGGGTGTGATTTTTTACCCAAACACCATTTTCCTGAAATAGAATCAAGAAGATACTCCAAGAAACTGTTAGTAAGACGCACATTTGTCGAAGATTTTCTCTAGATGGGGTCCCACAGATGGCGCCAAACTGTTAATGCTAAAATCGTCCAGAAGGATAACTTAAGGTTGATTATGGAGCTTAACAACTAAAGAAAGGAATCTTTCGACAAACCGTACGACAAAGACAGAAAATGCAAATGAGACAAAGATTTTGGTGACGCGGGAAAAACCTCAACGAGGAAAAAACCCGCGGACGACAGGGATGATGTCGTCGCTGCACTATGATCACCAAACAGGGGCGACATCCTTGTGTTTCAGGTGTCGAGAGTACAGTGATTACAATACAAATGAAAGAAAGACTTTAAATGTAAAATAACAAGTGTATCGTGTGTAAAAACTGGTGCGTCGTGTGTAAAAATTGAGTGTCGTGTGTGTAAGTCGTGCGTCGAGAGCGATCTATTGAGAGAGAATTCTTTGCTTCGAGTGAGTGTTCTTGAGAGTTCGGATGTGTTCAGATGCTTCGAGATGATGGAGATGATGCTCAGATGAGGATGGAATTCTTGTACTTATAGTCTTCGAATGCCTTTATTGACTTCATAAAAGCTTCGTGTAACAGTTGTAACGGACGTTGAGTTTAATGCTGTTAATGACCTTTGTCGGTTATATCTGTTGATCATCAATGTCATTGATTCCTGCATTTAAACACTGAAAAAGTAACAGTAATATCGCATGTTAGTCGGTCGAGGTCGCAAGGTTCCATACGACAGACGTGTGTACTAGGCGACGTCGTGGTCGAGTGTCGTGAGGTGGATAACTTTCGATTTCGATCAGGAGAAAAAGGATTATGATTTTACCTTATTATGAGGAAGTGTAATAAATGTTCTCCCTATTTTAGTCGTGGTCGAGACTGGTGAAATTTTACCCAAACAGTGGGATACGCTAAAATCAACCACAACTCAAGAAATGAAGAATACTCATTCCTTAGGATACCACCTCATACATGGTGGTTTCTTCTTTAATGTCACCTCATTTTTATGGGTTTTTCTTTTAGATATATAGATATAGATTTAAAACTTTTGGGTTTGGCCAAAATAAACGAACCTATTAGAATGGAGGGTTAGCCAAAATAAGCCAATAATGTGATTTTTGATTGATTAGGCGGTGTAATAACCGAGATTTTTATTGTGAACAAAATAAGTTTTGGGGAGAAAGTTTAATGGAATTAAAGTCTAGGGGCTAAATTGCAATTTGATAAGAGGGTATAAAAGCTCTCATTGGGCTCAAAACCCTAGAATAAATCTTTGGTGTGTGTGGGCGTCGGCTAGAGAGAAAGAAAAAGTAGGCAAGGAATTTGTTCAAGAGCATTGAAGAGAAGGTATCATTGGTTTACAAATTTGAAGAATAAGTGAGATTGGAATCCATTCTGCAAGGAATCTTACCTGGTAACCTTTCTCCCAAAACTCTAAATCGGATTGATTACTAAGTCTGACTCCTGTGGGGCTTTTGCTTAAAAGTTTTAAGGGTGTTTTAAATGGCGTAAATAATCTTGATAAATGGATGTAGTAGTGTAAAATAAACATTTTGGTTAGAAATGATGAATTTAATAACGGATGGAAATCGGTTCTAATGGCTATTTAATCATATTAGTCAGGATAGTAGCGAGGTTCCAGAATTGTGAGTTTCTAAAGATCCGGAATACATATGTAATAAGAACCGGAATGCACCTTTAATTAAGAACCGGAATTGACTTATTTGAATTGGGATCTGGAATTGGGCCGAGCCCAAGGATCCGAAATTTTTCTTGTGATCCGGAAATGGGGTTAAGGGTCATGGGATCCGAAATGGTTACCAAGATCCGAAACTTGACAAAATATGAGTTCTGGTATTTATTTATATAGACCCGGAATAATAGCGGATCCGGAACATGGGCTTCAATTGCATGTGGACCGGAACTAGTTGCTCATGGAATGATCCGGTATTGGGATATAGGAGATCCGGAATCTTGACTAACATCGGAACTTGGGCCTTAAGAAATGAAAGCCCGAAACTATTCAGTCACGTGATCTGTTTTGTTTTTCTTTTACGGACCAAGCCCACGTGATCAGTTTGATATTTTTGATGGGCCACGTGAGTTGGTCTTGGACGTGAGCCCGACATCATTTCGTGGACCAGAAATTATTAAAGGCCGGTGGGATATTAAAGTATATTCCGATAATTAATTAAATCCGATATTTATTAGTTGGGTGTATTTGAGTTAGAAATGTAATTTATCAAATAAGATAATTGAGGGTACATTCGGAAGTAAGCTCGAATACAAATTATTAGATTTTGATATACATTTCCTAAATAATAGGTGTTCCACCTAGAGATCGGAAGTGTAAGTGAGAAGCTTTGAAGCGAGCAAACCAGGTGAGTTTTCTAACTAAAATACGTGACTTTACGTGTTTTTCCAAAGAAGGTGATTGTGTAGAAATGCCACGTTATTTTACATGATTTTTACTTGAATGAAAGTTAAATGTTTTACTGATTATGGTGTGGTTACAATTATGATTTGCTTACAAGCTTTTACGAACTGCTCCATGAAAAGTATGTTTTGTTTGAAAGATGATTTAGCACAAAAGGAATGACTTATAAAGATTTCACGTTTCGTGATTTATGAAGAGCTATGTGTATGTTATGTGGAGTCGGTCTGCACAGTGTGATCAGAATACCTCGGGATCTGATGATCCCTTGGGCATATGTGACGAGCTTGTAGGATGGAATTCGTTTCCTTCCTACTCGGATAGAGGGGAGTCTGCTTGGGCCCCAGTGTGAGGCGAGGGGGAGTCTGATTGGGCCCCGATCGCGGTTAGCTTATGTGATCCTTAAACACTGTGCAATACCATGATTGATGTTTATGTGGAGAATGTTAAGGAGTTTTATAAAATGATTTTATACTGTTGATATATGTTGTTCATGGAGGGAATTCACTAGACATTTTGGTCTAACCCTCGATTTTCAAAACTAAACCATTTTCAGGTAAGCAAATAGAAGAAGGCTCAAGTAAGTGAGCGAGAGCATGATAGAGTACAGATGCAGATAGAGACAGTACCTGTGCCACTTATAGAAGCTAGTATGTTCTCAGTTGTGTATAGGTTGTTTCCGCCAACCTAAGTTTTGGAGGCTGATGTAATGAAATTTTGGGACCCAATTTTGTAATTCTTTAATTTAAATGCCATGTATGCTTCTTTTAGAATTGGGTCGTTACAGGCGGCAAGTTAATGAAGAGTTTTTTAATCCCTAATTTTAGGAGGGACCAAATATGTTACTAAACCTATAATAGATGAATGGATAGATTTACCCCTTCCTAAATACAAGTCAACTAACGGTGTTACTAACAGGGACTCTACCTGTTATGAAATGGAAAGTTACGGGTCGTTCATCGTTAAATAAATTATTGAGGGACCTTAGCCGTTAATATTTGTAAACCACAGGGACCAAATTCGTATTTAACTCTAAAATTTTCTAACATCTCAATATTTTTTTTAAACATGGCTTCTCGAGATAAGGTAGCTATTTTTTATGATGTTTACAAAAATCACGAAATTTTCACAATTCCATTCAAGTCCTAATTTTATCACATCAATATAGATGTTATTTCATCTTCCCTTAAAGCCTAATATTGAACATAAAAACAACCATTCCCAAATATGTTATAGATTTAACATTAATACGAAGGTTCAACCTAGAAATCGTAAATCTAATTAGTGATTGCTCTTATAAGGAAGGATGTTCTAAAAAACTCACCTAAAAGCTTGACTCTAAGCTAACTTTTGCTTCAGATTCAAGGGGCTATTTAGTATTTACTAAACGCTTATCCAATGAACGCTTATCAGATCATTTACCTTATGGTTTAAACATGGCAAGGGCCAAATATATGGCCTAGTAAGAGCGATGATAAGTACGGAGAAATTTACCCAGTAAATAAGGGTGACGACTCTTACCCGATAAACGCTTACGGGGTAAACTGTTGTATACGATATCATTTTTGATGGACTTCACTCCTACCAATAAACATTTATTGCACTGTTCTCGTAACAAAGTCAAAACATAAACATTTTTGTCCTCGGACCAAAGCCGAAGTCGAACATACCTCTCGACGTCGACCGTCGTGTAGAAACACACGACCTCGATCAACTAACATACGATACTTCTGTTATGTTTTCCTCATTTAATGCAAGTAAAAAAGACATTCACGGCCAACAGATGAAACCGACAGAACTGTTATGAGCATTAAATAACAAAGACCGTTGCGACCATTACTAGAAGAATTCATGGAGTCATTAAATGCAATCGAAGACTATAAATATGAAGACAAAGTCATCATTCAAGAGGACCGAACTCGGAATCATACATTGCGTACTCAAGAACATCTGCAACAAAGAAATCTCTTTCAAGTGATCGCTCTCAACGCACGACTTACACTCTCGACCAACAATCTTAGCACACGACACACTAGTTTTACATTCGACATACTTGTTATTTTTATATTTCAAGTCATTTGTATTGTAATTACTGTATCCCCGGCACCTGAAACTCAAGGATATCGCTCATGTTTGGCGATCATAGTGCAGCGACGACTTCCACAGTCGTCCGCGGGTTTTTTCCTTGTTGAGGTTTTTCCCGCGTCACCAAAATCTCTGTTTCTTTTTCACCTTTGTCGTACGCTTTGTCGAAATATTCTTTTCTTTAGTTGTTAAATTCCACAATCAACCTTAAGTTATCCTTTTGGACGATTTTTGGCATTGACAGTTTGGCGCCATCCGTGGGACCCTATCTAGAGAAAATATTTGACAAACGTGCGTTCTACTAACGATTTCTTGTAGTTTCCTCTGTTTTCTGTTTCAGGAAAATGGCAGCCCCTGGAAATCCAGAGCAGGCCATTGCCCAGATGTACCAAGAGTTGGAAGTTGCACGAAATCAAATCAATGCCATGGCTGAGCAGAGTCGAAGAGCAGCTGAGGAAATCGCTCGGCTGAGGAATCCTTTCGGACCGCAGAACGGTCCAAGACCATTCGTCCAGAATCCAGGTCAAGGATCGTTCGGTCGGAATCCAGGATCTGCTCCATTCGTCCATAACCCTGGTTCGGCTCCGTTTGTCCATAATCCAGGACCATGACCATTCATGCAAAATCAGCAGCCAGGTCCATTCATGCAGAATCAGCAGCCGGGTCCATTCATGCAGAATCAGTAGCCAGGTCCGTTCGCGCAAAACCGTCAGCCAGGATCGTTCAACCCAAATCCCCAGTCTGGGCATATTCCTCCTCAATATATCAGGCCTCCACCCATGTAGAACGGGTCGCAACCGTTCCAAAACGGGTCGCAGCCATATTTCGTCCCTTTCAACGGGGACGCCAATGGATCGTCGTATGGTAATGGCACCAGTTCCAGTGTTGATCCCCTAGCAGGTGATAATCCTGATCCTAATGACCCCATCGCCCAGCGATTAAAGATGCTAGAAGACCAAAATGAGCGTGTCCTGTCCCTACTCGCTAAGCTACCCGGGGCAGCCGTGTCGGTCGATGTCGAGCCTCGTTCAGGGTATCAGGCATCGCCTTTCATCGACAAAATCGCGACCGTCGATGTCCCGAAAAAATTCAACATCCTCGCCTTTGCGCCCAAGTATTTAGGGGTGACCGATCCAACGGGGCACATCGCGCAGTATAAACAGCTCATGTGGACGGTCTCGATCCCACACATGTATCAAGAAGTATGCATGTACAAGAGCTTTGGGGCGACTCTCACTGGTCCTGCCCTCCAATGGTTGATCAATCTCAAACCCAAGTCCATCGGGTCATTCGCTAAGTTGGTCAATCAATTCTCCCAACAGTTCGCCAGCAGTCGCAAGATGGAGAAGCAAACCAGTGACCTGTACTATGTCGTGCAGAAAGCTAATGAGCCTATTCGAAGCTATTTCAATAGATTCAATGCATATATGATAAGCGTTCGCAACTGTGATGTCAAGACCGCGATCGAGGCTTACAAACGTGGTCTGGACGACATTTCAGGTTTACACACTGATCTGACCAAGTATTCTCCAGAAAATTTCGAAGACGTCCGAGCTCGAACCCTAGCGTATATGAGGGTAGAGGACGATGCTGCCTTTCGGCGTAAGCATACCGACAACAAGAGGTCGTTAGGTGTAAAAAAGCCAGAGTTCAAGACAAAGGCAATTTCCAAGATAGAACCCGCGCGCCAAATCTCCAACGTCCGATTCAAGACAAAAGCGGAAGCCAAGACAACGACCAAATTTCCTCAGTACCCTAAGGTATCCTCCTACGGGTTCAAGGGGTCCGCCAAGGACTTGGTTGAAGCTCTGAAGACCGCTCAGGCGACCATCCGGTGGCCAAAGAAATCCGACCAGGACAATGCCAAGAAAGATAAGTCGAAGTGGTGCGACTTCCATATCGACCATGGTCATGCGACAAATGATTGCATAGCTCTCAAAAAGGAGCTAGCATATCATGTCCCGAAAGGAAATCTCAAAGATATTATCGATGACGTCGTTACTCCCGCTAACGACCATCGACCGCCTACCCCCGAGCATGCAAAGGTCGTCAATTGCATAACTGGTGGTTCCGACGTGTGCGGTCTAACCTATTCCGCAGCCAAACGTCACGCCAGCCAAGCACCTGACGATCGACCAATCCCGCGTTCATCAAGACCCAAAAGAGATTTGGAGTTGGAAGCTATGAAGATCGTGTTCGACCAAGACGACCTCAGTGATTCATATCAGAAGCATCATGACGGGTTGATCATTCAACTCACGATTGGTAATTGTTTAACCCATCGAGTCTTGGTCGATGGAGGCAGCTCAACAAACGTCATCTTCCTTGATACCATCAAGGCCATGGGAATCGACCGATCGGAAATCGTCCGACGCTCAACAACCTTGGTCGGTTTCGATGGAGACGCGACGAGCACGTTTGGAGAGATTGTCTTGCCCGTCTTTGCAGGAGGAATCAACAAGCAGACCAAGTTTAGCGTTATCGACTGTGCGTAGGCCTATAACATCATCTTAGGTCGACCGTGGATCCATGAAATGAAAGCCGTTCCCTCGACGTATCATCAGACCATGAAGTTCCCTACGCTGTGGGGAATCCAGGAGATCAAAAGTGAGCCGAAAGTCGCTCGTGACTGCTATAAAACCACACTGAAACCGCGAAGTAGGCCATCTTGCAATGATAGGTCGACGCAGGCATCCCAGATCAAAGCAAGCACGGCCGGAAAGTCTCCTCAGGTTCGTCCCTCGATCTCTACCTTAAAGACAAACTAATATCTTGTTTACAGGAACATGTCGATTGTTTTTGCCTGGTCGCGCAAAGAGTTCAACGTGTCTACTGTGGTGACTCACAACAACGTATCCTAAATTTCGTGTATCGTCTTAAAGTCGCCACAGGGGGACAGTATGACACTCAAAAACCCCAACGCAAATATCAATAATCAAGACATCCCACATAGCTGGGATGTGACACATCAGAAAAGGTATGTCTTCCAAGTCCTTCTCTACTCCTCATACAATTTTTCACCACGACGATTACTGACTTAAGCATCGGAGGGTCGTTGGCTAGCCAACGACCAACCTCTGACATTGTTTCATGACAGGATCGCACGATATTGGCTACTAAGTCTTCTATATGACCGTAGTCGCACATGATCGAACGATATATATTACTAAAGTTATCATACGACTTCAATCTCGCAGAGTTGCATGATATAAGTGCTCAAGTCTATGACTTAACTATTTTACCACAGAGGCATACGACTCAAGTTTCGCCGTACGATCTAGTCGTATGATCGTCTGGTTTAGCAATCTATGATCTAAGTTTCTTAACTTAGACAAACTACATGTTCTAAATGAATGCTTTGATCGCATATACTTATGACTTCTAATATAATCCTAAAGTATGAAAACCCTATGGCCTATGAGTTTGTCTTGGTAATTACAGTGGATGCTTAAGTCGCACGATTCCCTGTTTGTTTCATACTTAACGAGTTTTCACAGCTGATATTATGTCTATCTACGACATGTGTAAATTGACATCGTGCATAAGTTCGATAAAAAAGCAAAATTTCATTCATAAACCAACGATTACACCTAAAAGTGACTCGACCACCAACGGTCGAGCATTCTAAAAAACAAACAAAATTCTCTAAGGATTAGAAGAAGCGTCAACAGCATCCTTGCCCGAGGCTTCGCCCTGGAGGCCCTCGTCCGCAACCTCTTCTTCTTCAGTCTCCTTCTCATCGTCAGAGTCGAGTTCCCTGTCAGTCCCGACCCTAGCCAAGAAAAAAGGCTAGCTCCTCAGCTGCAGACGCGAGGGGATTCTTCCCCGACAGATGTTGCCGCATGATCGCCGCCCGAGCTGTTAGACGAGCAAGGGCAAAGGTAGATGCAACCTCATCTTTAAGCTCCTTCACTTCCTTCTACAGGACCGCCACCTTGGACTTGGACTCCTCGACCTATTTCTCCTTCATGACCAAGGACGCTTGCATCCTGTCCAGCTCCTCTCTCTGATTTGCAATCATAGAAAAGGACTCCTTCAGACGAGAATTCACGTCGTCCCTCGCATGACTGACAACTTCTAGCTGGTCCAAGGCATCGTCGAGTTTTACCAACATTTCCTCGACACGCGCCAGGGCGGACTTCTCCCTCGCCAACGCCACATCCTCTCTCTTAATGGCAGAGGACACTAGACCCTCGATCTTCATCGTCTCTGCCTGCAGGGCCAATGAAGACTGAAACATTTGAAATACATATGAAAACTCGTTAGTAAAAATATATGACAACGACACCGATGATAATAACAACAACATTAAACATAGTCTTGAAAGATAGACTTACCTTAAACGCCATTCTGGCGACATAAGCCCCCGAGCTCTCGATAGAGCACCCGTTGAAATGCTCCCTGAAAGAGGGGAGCTGAAACTTCTCTAAATAGGGGAACAAGCTCGTCCCATCCAGGACGTTGTCCACCATGAAATCCGCCGGTAACGTAAAGTTTACCGTCGTTTCCTCTCTAAAGCCCGTCTGCGTGCCCTTACCCTTGTCGGCCGATGCGGGACCTGACGCGGCAGCTGGAGATCCCGTCAATTTCACCGGATGCGCAGGATCGACGGGTGTCGTGTCGACCGCGTCGGGAGTCTTCTCGACAGATGCGGTCGATACCTTCACCTTCTCAGGCGAAACGACTCTCGATGAGCCATCCGTCTTCAAAGACGGTTCCCTTCTAATGGACGTCCTCGTCCTCTTGAGAACTCCCGACCCAGTTGTTGGAGCCTCTTTTCTCTTAAGAACCCCCGACCCAGCTGTCAAGGTTTCCTTCCTTCTCTACTTCGCCTGGCGAGCCAATTCGGCCTAAGCCGCCCTCTTAGCCATTACAGACGACATTTTTGGCTGCGCCTGTTGGGATTCCTGTTGGGATTTCTGCTGGGATTCCTGTTGGGATTCTTGTTGGGATTCTCCTATGAAACGAAGAAAAAAGGATAATTAGGCGACTGAAACGATGGAAAAGACATGTCGAGCGAAGAAAGGTACACTTACCAGTCATTTCTACCACTATCGACTCTTCCTCCCTCACTCTCTCCTCAGTCTCCTCTTCCTTCTCTTCTTCTTTCTCTTCCTCCTCTCGATCCCTCCGTAGCCTGTCGCTCAGAAAAATCGTGTCGTCGTCCTCATTGATCAAGTGACGTGTGACAAATGATCGTTCGTCAGGACTAATCTCCAAGAACTTCTCGATTTTAGTCCCAGAATCGTCGTTGGGCTCTATAGTATCAAAATTAATATCTGAAAAAGAAAACAGGGAAAGGAGGTCAGTCGAAAAGCAAAGCAATACGCACGATAGATACGCGTGACCAAAACAAAAACTCACCAGCCATATTCCACCCGGTCCTAATCCAGTCGCTATCAGGGTCCAGTGTCGCAACCCGCACGAAGACGTACCTGGTCTTCCATTTACGGTGATTAACCGCAGTATGTAGGACCAGGGTACGATCACCCTTATGCTTGGAAAATAAGCTATAACGACGGTACTGGTCCATCTTGACCTGATAAGCGGTCAAGAGGTCTTTTACATTCATCGGCGACTCCCAGTGCGAAGTAAGTCGCTCGATAACCAGAATTACATGCCAGAAATGGGGCATCAGTTGCCCTGGCGACAGGTCGAACTCACACATAAACGCCTTAGCTAAAGGCGAATACGGCCAGTGGAATCCTATCTTGAAAGGGTATTCGTATATTACGACGTACCCCTCAGGGCACATCTCCGACCGAATCTGACCGACTTTTCTTACTGCGATCCCCGTAGGGATTCTCGCTAGACTCCTAAAACTATCAAGATCATCTTGATCTTGAATGGCGCTCCTAGGCTCCGACGACATTGATAAACCAGTTAACAAAATTTGACACTCTAAGAAGCCCCAGATATCCCAGTTCTTCCTAGGTTTCCTAGCGATTAACTTACGACGCATACAAAGACTGAAAAGTCGTACCTTATATAGGCGCTCTAAACCTCGAATCTCTAACAAGTCAAAGATCTCTCACAAGTTTGGAAAAGATTTGGCGAAGAACAGCAAGCAAATCAGAGAAAATCCCTCTTAAAATCTCTCTGAAATCGTAAAAGGAAAAGATCCGTCGAAGGTCTCTATTTATGCAAATAGTCGTGTCAGGTTGAGCCTCTCGATATTCGACACGTGTCCTCGCCTTTTCGAATACTCGATAGATTGTCGACACCTGGCAAATACAGCTGTTATGCACGATCGCGCGTCAACATGACATCACGATCCTATCCCCTTTTCGACTTCCCATTCAGTTATAATTGGACCAATCCAGTTCCAAGGCAACTAAAAAGGTTTTTTCACACGTGTCACGACACTGGACATCTGACTAAGCAAAATTTAAAAAACTTTTGAAATTTGATTTTGCCACTCCACTTTTTCAAATTTTGGGGGCAAACTGTTTGGGCAAAATTTCACCAGTCTCGACTACGACCATGGCACTAAGAACATTTATTGCACTTTTCTCGTAACAAAGTCAAAACATAAACATTTTTTTCCTCGGACCAAAGCCGAAGTCGAACATACCTCTCGACCTCGACCGTTGTGTAGAAACACACGACCTCGACCAACTAACATACGATACTTCTGTTATGTTTTCCTCATTTAATGTAGGTCAAAAAGACATTCATGGCCAACAGATGAAACCGACAGAACTGTTATGAGCATTAAATAACAAATACCGTTGCGACTGTTACTAGAAGAATTCCCGGAGTCATTAAATGCATTCGAAGACTATAAATATGAAGACAAAGTCATCATTCAAGAGGACCGAACTCGGAATCATACAATGCGTACTCAAGAACATCTGCAACAAAGAAATCTCTTTCAAGTGATCGCTCTCAACGCACGACTTACACTCTCGACCAACAATCTTAGCACACGACACACTAGTTTTACATTCGACATACTTGTTATTTTTATATTTCAAGTCATTTGTATTGTAATTACTGTATCCCCGACACCTGAAACTCAAGGATATCGCTCCTGTTTGGCGATCATAGTGCAGCGACGACTTCCATAGTCGTCCGCGGGTTTTTTCCTCGTTGAGTTTTTTCCCGCGTCACCAAAATCTCTGTTTCGTTTACGTTTTTCACCTTTGTCGTACGCTTTGTCGAAATATTCTTTTCTTTAGTTGTTAAATTCCACAATCAACCTTAAGTTATCCTTTTGGACGATTTTTGGCATTAACAAAACACTTACTGAGTAAGCGTTTGAGTAAACGATCCGTAAAGAGGGATTTAGTTTTCTTTATGCCACTTTGAGTTGCTCAAATTCAAATCCATATCACAAGTAATTTCAATTTACCACACTTACGATCATTTACTTGAATACATATATTTAACTTTTTGCCACTAAAAATGGGTGTTACTAAAGGGGAAATCACGTCTCTAGCACACTTAGGCATACCCCACTTACAAAATAGCACATGTCGGAAGGAAAACCCGAAAATAGCACCCATTTTCACCGACGGTTGGGCATACCCCACCGGCGAAATTTGAAGTAGGTCCCACCAACACGTGGTCCAACCAGCGAGTGACACGTGGCTTTTATGTCTCCTAGAGTGACAACTGAGCCCTACCACTACCACCTTGTCCCCCTGTCCCTCCCTTGTCCTATCAGCGAGAATCCCTCCAATAGGAGGGCGCCATGTGTCACATGCAAAAGCTTCCCCCCTCTTGTCCCATCGGCGAATTCTTTTTGAAAAAAATTCATTGAGGTGATCTATTTGCTCCTTCCCCATGCATTGTTTTCCCCCGTGCATATTTTGAATTTTTTACCCGTTTTTAATGTAACACCCTAAAAATAATGACAATAAAATAGAGGATTTCCGGAAAATGGGCGAAATAAAACTTCATAAAATAAACCAACTAAAACCCTTAATGTAGCGGGGTAGTTTGGACAAAAATCATTTAACGAGTCTCGAGACATAATACACAACAACGTACTAATCTAGAAATACATTAGACTAGATTAACACGGGTGTTACTATATCTCCAAAAAGCTCTCATCTCGAACTTCCCAAAAAGGCCCGACCTCAAAGCTCCTAAACATGGTCAGCCAAGTTAACGCGTCAAGGACGCACCGCTAATGGAACCTGAAATCCACAAATTACACGACCACAAGTGTTAGACTGATAGTCTACCTTTATAAATCAAATAATGATTTAGAGAAGACCCTAGCTTTTTGGTTAATATTACACATACAAGTAAAGCTACATTTCTTTAGCATTAGGAAGTTAAATAAATGCAAATATGTGAATAACAACTCATCTTTGGGTTCTTATAAGAAAACCCTAGAAAAGGTGAGGTACCTGGATCTTGAAGGAAAAAGGGTAGTTTCCCCCCTTTTGAAGTGAGAACCCTAGATCCAAAAGATACAACTCTTTACTATGGTGTTTCTCAAACAAAAGTGTAGTAAGATTGTTAAAATAAAACTTACTTTGAAGAGTTGAAGGTGAGAAACCCTAAATGAAGAAATCCCTAGCTTTTAATGGTTGCTTTCTCCTTGAAGTCTTGAAAAGAGAAGGTAGTTACCTAGGAGTTATGGCAAGATCATCAACTCACAACCACCAACATTAAATGAGAAACCCTAGCTTTTAATGAGGTGAAGAAATGGTAGAAGGAGGGCAAAAATCGCCACTTTAAGGGGAGAAAACGAGTTCAGGTTTCTAATTGAGGAAGTGAGATCGATTGGGATTAAAACATGAAAAGGACCAGCAAATCGTGGCCCGTCCGCAACTTTGCCCTCGCGACTATGCCACGACAATGTCGCCGGGCATAGTCGCTGCCCGACTGCCACCTCCTGTCCAAAAATTCTCAGCCACCGCGACTTTGCCACCACGACCATGCCACTGGTCAATGTCGCCGGCATAGTCGCCGATCCCGACCCCCTTGCTGCCCAAACGCGTTTTCAGCCTAACGAGCTTTCTTTCGAGGTTGCATACGGTCCAAACGAAACACATAATGGGTGATAGGTTTATGCATGGGATCATAGAGCTAAGAAATACAAGTAAACACATATTATGATTCGCTTAACTACGAGTCTTGGAGGAGATGTCTTAATGATGCAAATACGTAAGGTTGTGGAACGGGATAAGGAGCGAGAGCGGGCCGATTCGACTTACTTGAGAAATTAGGGTGTTACAACCCCCCCCTCCTTGGAAAAGGTTTCGTCCTCGAAACCTTGAACTTAGGCAAAAAGGTGAGGGTAGCGCCTCTTCATGTCTTCCTCGGACTCCCACGTCATGTTAGTGCCCCTATGATGCTTCCATTGAACCTTCACCATAATCACCTCTTTATGGCGAAGTCTCTTTGTTTCTCTTTCCAAAATAGCTCCGGGTTCTTCCATGCATCGGTTGTTGTCCACGCGAATTTCCGTTAACGGGATGACGTCCTTTTCTTCCGCCAAACATTTCTGCAAATAGCAAACGTGAAATATTGGTTGAATTCCACTCATCTCGGGTAGTAGCTCTAGCTTGTAGGCTTGAAGTCCCACATATTCAATAATCAGAAAAGGCCCAAGGAAACGGGGACTAAGCTTCCCTCGCTTCCCAAACCTAATGATTCCCTTCCAAGGTGAGACATTGAACATTACACGATCACCCACTTGGAACTCAACCGGTCGTCTTTTCTTATCGGCATAACTCTTTTGATGATCTTGTGCCGCTTTTAAACGCTCTCGAATACTCTTTACCTTATCCGTCGTTTCTTGTACAATTTCCGGCCCGACAAATTGTTTCTCGCCCTCCTCGAGCCAACAAACCGGTGTTCTACATTTATGCCCATATAAGACCTCGAATGGTGCCACACTGAGACTCGAATGGTAATTGTTATTGTAGGCAAACTCCACTATTGGAAGATGAGAGTCCCAATTTCCCCCAAAGTCGATAACACACGACCTCAACATATCTTCCAACGTCTGGATGGTCCGCTCATTTTGTCCGTCGGTTTGGGGGTGATATGTCATACTCAACTTCACCTTCGTTCCCAACTCTCTTTGGAAAGCATTCCAAAAGTGAGAAGTGAAACGGCTATCTCGGTCGGATACGATGGACAATGGCACTCCGTGCTTCGATACCTCTTCGTTGATATACAACCTTGCCAATTTATCCAATGGCAACGTTTCCCTCATTGCCAAAAAGTGAGCACTTTTGGTCATACGATCCACTATTACCCAAATGGTGTCGTGACCCTTCAAAGTCCTCAGTAGTTTCGTCATGAAGTCCATCGTAATGTGATCCATCTTCCATTCTGGTATTACAAGTGACTGCAAGCTACCATAGGGTCGTTGGTGCTCGGCTTTCACTAGCGAACACGTGATGCATTTCTCCACAAAACTGGCCACATCAAGCTTGATGACCAGCCACCAATAGTTCAACTTCAAATCCCTATACATTTTGGTGCTCCCGGGATGTATAGAGTACTTTGACTTGTAGGCTTCTTCCATGAGCAGCTCTCGGCACCCTCCGATTTTAGGCACCCAAATTCGCCCTTGGAAAAGTTTCAGTCCTCTATTATCTTCTGCCAATAGGAGATGATGTTTCACCATAGATTCACCCTCGAGGTTCGCCTCAAGTAGAGCTTCGGTTTGAGCGGTCTTGATCATGTCCATCAAGCTTGAGATAATTTCAATCCTTGCCAACGACGTTTGCACCTTCCCACTATACTCCTTCCGACTCAAAGCGTCCGCTACCACATTCGCCTTGCCCGGATGGTATAGCAGTTCACAGTCATAGTCCTTAAGCAACTCTAGCCACCTTCGTTGATGCATATTCAACTCCTTTTGATAAAATATGTACTTCAAGCTTTTATGATCGGTGTAAAGCGTGCATTTCGTACCATACAAGTAGTGTCGCCATAACTTCAAGGCAAACACGAATGTCGCCAACTCGAGGTCGTGAGTTGGGTAATTCTTTTCGTGCTCTTTCAACTGTCTTGACGCATACGCTATCACCTTGCCTCTTTGCATCAAAACACAACCCAAACCCATCTTGGATGCATCACTATAAACGACGAAGTCTTCCGTTCCTTCGGGTAAGGACAAGATTGGAGCTTCACAAAGTTTCCGTTGTAAAGTCCGAAATGCTTCCTCTTGCGCGCTAGTCCAAACGAATTTCACATTCTTTCGAGTCAATGCCGTAAGTGGCGATGCAATATTGGAGAAATCTTAGATGAATCTTCGGTAGTACCCGACTAGGCCTAAAAAGCTTCGAATTTCCGTAGGACTCTTTGGAGGCTCCCAACTCATCATTGCCTCAACCTTCGTGGGATCCACTTTCACACCTTCTCGAGTCACCACATGCCCCAAGAATTGTACTTCTCGCAACCAAAACTCACACTTAGAGAATTTAACGTACAACTTCTCCATGTTCGATTCTTCATCTAATCGGTGCTATCACGATTGATTTCTTCATCTGATCAGTGGGTTTTAATCAGTGGTGCGATTTGATTCCTTCATCAATCTCTTGATCTTTCCACGTTTTGATTTATCTTCAATGGTGCGCCCACAGTGGGTTGTTCGAAAGGAAGCAGAAGGGGATACTGCATATCTTGTAGTATATGGTATGTGAAAATTTTACTTTTTAAGTTTTTAAGTTTTCTTTTCACATTGAAAATCTCTACTTGAAACCATTATTCATACCATATATTTATCAGATGACTATCCAACATTGCTTAGCTTGAAGATACATCATGGGGGGGGGGGGGGGGGGGGGGTTCACCAATGCTCCTGGCAGAAAATATATAAATGGTAAGATTGATACAATTGACCTAGTAGATACAGATGAGTTTTATGTACATGAGTTGCAGGCAATGTTGCAGGAGATTAGGTATAGGAAACAATTACCAATATCTTATCATTTTAGAGTTCCTAATCTAGACTTGGATTTGGGTCTGAAAGATTTAGAAAATGATGCAGATGTGTTAAATCTTTTGAAATACTTTCCTGGATGTAAAATATTTGATATATATACCGAGCATGATGTTACAAAGTTGAACAAAAACAATGTTCATGAATATGTTAATAAAGTAAGTGAGGGAAAGTATGCTGAAATGTTTACTGATGCTCTTGATCCATTTTTGGGAACCTGCCGACTATAAAAAATAGATACACGTGTTGAAGACGATAAATCAGAGAGTGAAAGCAGTAAGGACAACGACTTATGGTTGAACCCCACAATCTGGTTGATGATATTGAAGTAGACATGAAGACCTTTCGATTAAACATTGATCTTGATATAGAATGGGTTGGGAAGAATGATTTGATGATTGTAAGCTCTAATGTTGATGAGGATGCAAATACAATTAACCTAGAAGATTTTGAGAGCAATTCAGATGAAAATGATTTAGAGAAAGATAGGAAAAAATAATTGAAGAATCTGAGAAGAAATAAGGTAGATAGTGGTGGAAGTGAGAGGTGTTCAACTCCTTTTTTGTTGGTAAATTATTTGGGAGTAAAGATGAAGTAAAAAAATTGATTGACCTCCATGCAATAGAGACTCAAAGACAAATTTATGTAATTAAGAATGACAAGGTGAGGAAGGGCTGTATGTGGAGGAACCCTTATTGACATGAATGAAGCAATTGATGTTGATGTGTCTAGTAAAGGGAAAAAGGTCAAGGCAAGTGGGTCATCTTGTCCATGGGTCTTACTTGTATCTAGGGGTAAATATGATGATACATGGATGGTCAAAACCTATGTGGAGACACATAAACGTCTTCAAACTAGGTATGTGAGAGCTTGTACTGCTAATTTATTGGCCTAACATCTTTCAGAAACCTTACTACCCAACTATCCCCATTAAAGCCATTCGAACAGATATGCAGAGAAAATATTCACATCGAGTTTCACATCAGGAATCATATAGAGCAAAGATTATGGCACAGACTAAGCTTCAAGGAGACTATGCTGAGCAGTACAATGTTTTAAGGGATTACATACTTGAACTCCAGAGGAAAAACACAGACATCACATTCAAGTTAGAAGTTGAAAGTGAGGCAAATCCAACTGTTGACACAAAGATATTCAAAAGAGTCTATGTGTGTTTAGGTGCTTTAAAGAAGGGATTCAAAGCAGGGTTGGGAGATTTTCTTGGCCTTGATGGTTGCTTCATGAAAGGACCATTTCCTGGTCAAATACTTACTGCTGTTGGGATTGATGCTAACAATGGTATATACCCAGTTGTATATGCCATTGTTGAGGCAGAAACCATAAATTATTGGACATGGTTTCTAGAATGTCTTGGAGATGACTTGGATCTCAACACAAATTCCAACTTTACATTCATATCCGATAGGCAAAAGGTTTGTCTAACATTTTATATTACTGCAAAAGGTTTACTTTTTATATTACACTCATACAACATTTTATATTACTCCTAAATCCTAAACCCATATTTTATATTATGCTAAATCTGCTAAAGCCATACATCCTTTTATATTTTGGAGATTACTTGTGTACTTTTGTTACTTTTACATGAAAAGTTCTACAATAAAAAGTACTAGTTCCAAGGAATAGTAGTTTTGTCTTTATGTAAAGTTCTACCATACAAAAGTACTAGTTCCAAGGAATAGTACTAGTTTTGTCTTCACGTCTTTTGTTTTGTTTTGAAGTTAAAGTAGGAATTTAGTTACTTTATTTTAAGTTATTTTAGTCTACACAAAAAGTATAGAGAGTTCTTGCTTTAGTTCATTTATTTTAAGTTCCTTTAACATCTTAGTTATTTTAGTCTACACTTTATTTACTTTTTAGTTCATTTACTATTGTAAGTATTTTGCTATATGGTCTAACCTTTTAGTTTCTTTGTTATGTTTGTGCATCGTAGGGGATAGTTCCTGCAATTTTAAAGGCATTCTCTTGTGTAGAACACCGATTTTGCCTACGACACATCCATGAAAACATGAAACATACTTGGAAGGGGAAGTTGTATAAAGATCACTTATGGATGTGTGCAACTGCAACAACTGTCCCACGATTTGGTTGCTTGTAGGTGTTGTTTGCTACGAGCGTTGGTTGTTTTTCTTTGTGGTGGGGCATCTGCCTTGACCTTGTTTGTATCTCTTTTGCGCTTTTTATATGTTGCCTGGATTTTCCTTTAAAAAAAAACAACAACTGTCCCACAGTTTGACAAGGAGATGGATAAGGTTAAAAAACTGGATCTTGAATTATATGAGTGGTTGAAGAAGATTCCCCCACATCACTAGGCTAGATCTCATTTCACAGGCAAGAGTTGGCATTTTTATTAGATTTGTTTGTAAATTGATATTTATGGTCTTTATAATTTATGTTATATGCATGCTCTATAATTTCTGTTTGTTGTGCATTTATAGGAAGAAGTCACACAGATGTGGTGTTGAACAACATTTATGAAGTATTCAACAGACAACTAGTTGATGGAAGAGACAAACCAATAATTACATGTTTGGAATTTATAAGAGTGTACCTCATGAAGAGAATTGTGAATGTCCAAATGGTGATTGACAAATCTATTGGCTCTCTTACTCCGATAGCAACCAAAGTGTTAGAAGAACTGAAGAAAGATGATGTGAATTACACCGTAATTTGGAATGGGGGCTACAAGTATTAGGTGAATGGTCCTTGGTCGGATCAGTGTGTAGTAGATGTTGGTGAGAAAACTTGTTCTTGCAGAAGATGGGAATTGACTGGAATTCCGTGCAAACATGTTGTGGCTACCATATGGGACATGAGAAATACTGGTGCACAAGTGGACATTCCTGAAAATTGTGTAACACCCCGGATTTCCATTATATTATTTTAATATGAATGGGGTTGATCTGTAATTTAGTCTGAGTTGTGGACTAAATTGTAATTATAAACTCTAGGGTTGAAATTATATTTTGACCAAAGTTTGTAGTTAATATTGAAAATTAACTTGAGGGGATGTTTAGTCATTATTTGAAAGATGAGATTACTTAAGGGTTGGGTATACTGAATTGAGATAATATCTCAATTCTTTTCTGGAAGTCGGTTTTAGGGCAAACAGAGAGAAAGAAGAAAAGAGAAGAGAAAAGAGAACAGTTGAACGATGGTTCTTGTAGCAAGGGATTTTGAAATCTTCTTCTTTGATTTCCACCTCAGTTTGGTAACATCAGTTGAAGCACTTTTCATTAGGATGTGAAGCAGAGGAAGAAAAGATTTGGATTGCTGAGTTCATCTTCATCAAGTGAGTTCATTCTTTTCAATTTAGAAATTAACAATTGAAAGTGAATCAGATTTAGTATATAATTGTCTGAATGAATTGATATATTTGTTTAGAAGCAAAATCGGTTTATAAATTGTATATTAGATGAGGTTGTAAGCAAAATTGAAGTGTTTTCAGAATGTTCGTATCGAGGTTCCGGTATGGAATAGTTCTGGAACTTATGGATTCCGGAATTGGACTCTTGATCCGGAAATGGATGAGTCCCGGAAATTTGGTTCGGGTTCCAGTATGAACTAAAGTTCCGGAAAAAGGGAAATTCCGGTATTAGTTTTAGGTTCCGAAAAATAGAAATTCCGGAAGAGGGTATCCGGATCCGGAATTAAGGAATTCCGGAAGATGGGTTGGAGTCCCGGTATTCGGACTCAGTTTCGGAATTGGGTTGTTTGGTAATTGGATCCGGAAATCATTAAAGTACCGGAATTAGTATTGGTTGGATCCAGAATGATAAACTTCCAGACTTGGGCCGACATTTGGGTTCCGGTATTAACAAACCAGAATGGGCCATAATTTTGGGTTCCGGTAATTAACAAAACCGGAATTGGGCCCGGTAAATGGGGCTTCCGGTATGTGGTTGGTTCCGGAATCAAGTTCCGGTATTGGGCCGGAAGAATTGGGATCCGGACTTAATTCCGGTATTAGACAAATTTAATTGAACTTCCGGTATAGACTTTAATCAACTTCCGGTATGAATTTAATTATTGGATTTTGGAATTTGGGCCTTGGGCTTATTGGATCCAATATTTATTAAATTTCGATATTGAGTTTTATCCCAAAATAAAGAATCCCGGAATAGGCTTTAAGTTCAGTATTAAATGGACCCGAATTAGGTTTAGAATCCAGTTATGGTTTTGGATTTTAAATCAGAATTTGTATTCGGATAAACCTATTAATTGAGTTCGGAATACTTCCTAATTATAATATTCGGAAGGGAAACAATTGAGAATAAAGAAACGATCAATTGTTAGTATTCTTAAGTTAAGAATATGTTGTGGGTTATAGCGTGATATGTTTGATACATATATATTAATATTGTAATGGATCCTTATGAAAGGTTTTTGTTAAACCGTACTACCACATGATATAGGCAAAGGAAGCATATTTAGAATTGAATCATCCATGGCAATACAAACAAACAACTTATAAAGATGCATACGTTCTAGAAGATTAACTACAATAGAAAGAATCAAGAACACTTACTTGTTTCTTGTGATTGTCGAAAACACAAAGTTGAATTAACCTTGTTCTTGCTTCTTAGATGTCAAGGATCAATAGTGTGAATCCCTCTAGTGGCTCACACTTAAGAACACCAAACCAACAATCAAGATTGAAGCTTTAACCCTAAACCCTTGGAAGGGTTTACGATTTTAGGAGGGAGGAGATGGGAGGCTACGGCCTTGTGAGAGAGAGAGAGAGAGATCACACCAAAAAAAAATCATCCTAGGGTTTGATCCCTATCATCTTATTTATAACCTATCTATTTACAAGTAGCCCCCTTGAACAGATAAGCTTGATAAAAACTATTTTAACAAGTTATCATTTAGTCACTATAATTAATCTAATTAATTATATTGTAGCTTGTAATTAATTTATCATCAAATGACAAATTAATAATCTAACTACATTAATTCCCTTTCATTCTTCTGATTGTTTATTTGGGTCTTAAGGGCAACCCAAAAGGACCCTGCTATTATTAGAAATATTACCAATAGTTAATGACTCTGGACACTATATCCAACAGCCTCCCACTTGGACAAGTTATTAACTCTATTTGGTTTAACGCTTTCAAATAATCAGCAGAGAGCAAGCCATCCAACGCAGCTGCAACACTCTGATAAAGATTTGGTCCTAAGATAAGTGATTTAATGCTCCTTTGTTCTACAAGATATCATATGATCCTGAGACATGGATAAACGTCTATCTCGTGGATCAAGGTTATGTTTCCCGATTTCCGATATGTGTTGAATTTATCAGGCTACTCAATTGAACACATCAATTCTAGTCAGGTTTGGCCAAACACTTAGTGTCAACACAAAATCATCGAGGGGCCCATGGATATCGCTTCTCCTGTTTAGGCAGAAGGAACAAATAAACTTTGACTACACAGTTCATTTCCATTCATCATATTATACATGGACATACCCTGTATAACTGCCAGTCAAGGTCAGCGTTGGAGCACACCAAAGCATAACAGAATCCTAGAGCAAAACTCTATGCATCTTTGTTTGAAGAACATAAAATATTATCATCTCAAAATTACTCTGACTTAATCCATGAAGTAAACTTTTGAGTGCGGGTCTTTCCATTACCTAAATCACCATTAGGTACTCATGAGCGTTAGTTGCATTCTCTATGCTTCTAACACTCCATGACAGTCTTGAATCACTACTTACTTCCAGGAGTATGACTGACTGTGGAGGTTTAAGTAAATTAATACTCAGGAAGTTGGTTCTAAACATGCAAAACGAAACAATAATAAATTAAATGTAAATGGACGCAATCCAGCATATATTATAATCTCCATATAATAATCTCCAAATCAAATACAATTTATTACGTTTTTAATACATCAAACTAACAACTAAAACATTCAAGATATATTGATAATTCTAACACCTATGGCTTCAGTCCGTGTCCTGTTTGGAACTTTTCCAAGTCACGGCCCCACCATTCAACAAGAACACCCATCCTGACTGCGAGCGGGAATCATCCCGATCTGTCTGGAAACTCGCATCAGTATAACCTGTTACTCGTAATTCATCTTTTCCACCATAGACTAAGAACATATCTTTAGTCCTCCGAAGATACTTAAGAATGTTCTTTACAGCCGTCCAATGACTTTCGCCTGGGTTCCCTTGATATCTACTCACCATGCTTAAAGCAAATGATACATCAGGTCTAGTACATGTCATGGCATACATGATCGATCCTATAGCAGATGCATATGGAATTTGACTCATTCTGTCCAGTTCTTTGCTAATGCTGGGACATTGATCTTTGCTCAATCTTATGCCATGTTGCATGGGCAAAAACCCTTTCTTGGATTCACTCACATTGAATTTCTTCAATATCTTATCCAAGTATGTACTTTGGCTAAGTCCAATTAAACGCTTGGTTCTATCTCGATAAATTCTTATTCCAAGTATGTATGCTGCATTTCCCAAATCTTTCATAGCGAAACATTTCTCGAGCCAGACCTTTACATCTTGCAACATCGGAATATTGTTTCCTATGAGTAGTATGTCATCAACATACAAGACTAGAAATACAACATTACTCCCACTAGCCTTAACATATACGCAGGACTCATCTTCGCTTCGAGAAAATCCAAACTCCTTGACCTTTTCATGAAAACAAAGATTCCAGCTATGAGACGCTTGTTTAAGTCCATAAATGGATCTTTCAAGCTTACACACTTTATCTGGATACTCGATATGTACAAAACCTTCAGGTTGTGCCATATACACATTCTCATCAAGTTTCCCATTGAGGAAAGCGGTTTTTACATCCATTTGCCATACTTCATAGTCATGAAATGCAGATATGGCAAGCAATATCCTGATAGACTTAATCTTTGCCACTGGTGAGAAGGTTTCATCATAATCAATTCCTTGAGTTTGAGTGTAACCTTTTGCAACCAGTCTAGCCTTGAATGTGTGCACATTCCCATCCATGTCGGTCTTCTTTTTGAAGATCCACTTACACCCAATTGTCTTGCGACCTGGTGTGTGATCAACCAATTTCCAAACTTGGTTATCGTATATAGATTGAATCTCACTTTCCATGGCCTCTTTCCATTTGGCAGCCTCAGGGCCTGTCATCGCTTCCTCGTAGTTGGATGGTTCATCCGCACTATCAAATGTTTTATCATTGACTAGTGTGTCTCCTTCCTTTGTAATATGAAAACCATAATAAAACTCAGGAGGTTGACTAACTCTACTAGTTCTACGAAGAGGTAGTGGAGGTATGTTAGTTTCCTCAACAGGTGGTTCAACCTCATGTTGAGGGCTAGTGTCAACTATAGGTTCATCATTGGGTGTTTCTTGAATTTCTTCAAGATCAATGTTGCTCCCACTATCCCTTTTGGAAATGAGCTCCCTTTCTTGGAAGACTCCCCTTCTAGCTACAAACACTTTGTTCTCCGAAGGTTTGTAAAATATATATCCAAAGAATTTGTAGGAATAACCAATGAACCGACACTTCTCTGCTCTAGGTTCTAGCTTGTCGTTAGTTTCGCGCCGAACGAAGACTTCACAACCCCAGACCTTTATATGTGCCAACGAGGGATGAGTCCCAGTCCACATTTCAGAGGGTGTCTTTGCAACCTTCTTAGTTGGAACGAGGTTTAAGATATGAGCTGCAGTTTCTAAGGCATAGCCCCAGAACGATATTGGAAGTGTAGCACGACTCATCATGGACCGAACCATATCAAGTAGCGTTTGATTTCTTCTCTCAGCAACACCATTGAGTTGTGGTGTTCTGGGAGGAGATAATTACGAAACTATTCCACAATCCCTTAGATAGTCGTAGAATTCATGACTCAAGTATTCTCCACCCCTGTCGGATTGGAGCATCTTGATCTTCTTGCCCAGTTGGTTTTCTACTTCGTTTTTGAATCCTTTGAACACTTCAAAGGTGTCCGATTTGTTTTTCATCAGATAGATAAATCCATATCTACTGAAATCGTCAGTAAAGGTAACAAAGTGTCTTTCACCGTTTCTTGTGGCAGATCTGAATGGTCCACATACATCTGTGTGGATTAAGTCCAACAGATCCTTACCCCTTTCCATTTTTCCTTTGAAAGGTGCTTTCGTCATCTTGCCAAGTAAACAAGACTCGCATTCTTCATTAGACTTTAAGTCAAATGGTTCCAAGACCCCGTCCGATTGGAGCTTGGCGATACGTTTCTTGTTTATGTGGCCAAGACGATGATGCCATAACGATGATTTATCCAATTCACTATTGGAGGAACCAACATTTAGAGTTAAGTTATTATTATTTCTACCAACATAAATCACGCTTTCATACACACCATTACAAGGAGAGGCTTTAAAATAAAAACAACCATGTTTATAAACCAAAATGCAACCATCATTATTATCAAATTGAAATTCAAAACCATCCTTGTACAATGCATGAAAAGAAATAATGTTTCGAGCCATTTCTGGCGAGTAGCAACAATCTAATAACTTTATTGAAAACCCACTACTAAGCACGAGCTCAAAATCTCCAATCTTGGTAACAGCGGCAGTCATCCTGTTTCTCATGATCAAATTCAGCTCCCCATGCTTCAACGTCCTACTTCCCTTTAGTCCCTGAAAATTAGAGCAAATGTGAGTACCATATCCCGTATCAAGGACCCAAGAGTTAGAAATCGAAGTACTATGGAGTTCAATTGTAAAAATACCTGAGGTGCCACACCCTTTGACCTTGTTCATTTTCAAGTCCTCCAGATATTTTAGGCAACTTCTCTTTCAATGGCCCTTTCCTTGACAGTAAAAGCATATGGCCTCTTTAGGGTCACTTATGGGTGGTATGTCAGAAGAATCAGCTTTTCTCTTAAGGCCTTGGTTGCGTGGAACAACTTTAGCCTTTCCCTTCCCTTTGGGATGAGAAACTTTCTTCTTCTTATAGCCACCTTCCCTAATTGCCAGGACGGGAGCAGTTGAGTGAGCACTTTGGGTCTTACCCATACTTGCTTCAGCAGATCTCAACATGCCATGGAGCTCCATCAAGGTCTTGTCCATATTGTTCATATTGAAGTTCACTATGAACTGTTTATATGCCCCACTAAGAGAGTTTAGTACCATGTCAATGGCAAGCTCTCTTGGGAAATCGACACCTAGATTGCCTAACCTGTCAATGTACGCTTTCATCTTTTGCACATGCGCACATACAGGGGCACCATCCTGTTGCTTACATTCCATAAGCGATTTTACGACTTCGAACCTTTCTTGCCTCGCTTGCTCCTGAAACATTTCACGAAGCTGCTCATTTAGTTCAAATGCCCCCATGTTCTTGAAACTCTTTTGAAGTTCCGGGGACATGGACGCCAACATGAGACACGCGACTTTTGTGGATTCTGCGTATTGCTTGTTGTATTCAATTACTGCTTCAGGGCTTGCATCATCATTAAGTATAGGAAGATCCTCGTCGAGCAAATACTCTTTGTCTTCGTACCTCAAGGCAATTCTCAAGGCACGAATCCAATCCAAGTAGTTTGGCCCAGTTAGCTTATCTTTACTTAGGATAGAGAGTAACGTAAGGTTGGATGTTGAGTGACAAGGAGGAGGAGGAGGATTATTTTCAGCCATCTGTAGATGTAGATTTTTCGTTAGTTTGATATTTAACCCTTAAAATAATTTTCCAAAAAATATTTAACAAGGCTAGGATCCATATTTTATCTTATGATGTGAAAAGGGATGCTGTAATCACATCACAAGGTTATTTTAGGTAAACAAACGCTATTTGTTAATTTCATTCACTATGAAACTCCTAGGTCTTTTGAGATTCATTGACTTATGTCAATGACATGTTAATCTCGATTATCCTTATCTTCTTTTTGTGACTGGGATGCCGAGGATCACAAACAAGACAGTGAATCGACCATGGAAAAACACATGGACCCCCCGGCTCAAGTACGCTTGAGAATCACGAGCGCCACATCATTTTCAAGTATAGTTTCACATTAACGTGCCGACAAACCGCACACGCTCCGTTAACAAACTATAAGATTATGTGTGTTCTTCATCATGGGTAGCATACGACTTTCACATTTCTTAGTATATCTAAAACGGGATTTTCGTTTTATACTTCATAGTTAATACTTTTAACTTGTCACATTGACCTATCAAACCTTTTCGGTAATTCCACTAGTCCACACAAGAGGCGGTGAGTTTGGTAACGCATGGCGTTTTAAAAACCCTTGACTCATTTGGCAACCATTATATAGGTAACCTCCTTAAACCCCTTTTGAGTGTTTATAGTGAGTACGCCTAGTCTCGGTTTGACTATCAATGTATTATTTAATTATATATATAATTGAGGTCTAATATATATATATATATATAAAAATTGAATGGAATTTTAAACAATTTAAAATTATGATTATCTTGATTAATTCTAATTAACCATGTGAGCACATATTTAACAATTAATATAATTGTTTCCATATTTGATTCCAATTAAACATGTGAGGACACATGCTAATAATTAATGTGAATATTTGACATATAAATTATATTCACTATATAAATAATGTCAATGTTTATCTTACAATATTTATTCAAACTTGAATATATTTGTTTATTGTAAGAAGGTATTTAAGATTATCTTATTCAATTCAAGATTATCCATTTGATATTTGCCATAGCTTATTATTGATGTGTTTTCTTAGGCAAGTTAGGAAACTAGCCATTCACAATTAGGATTATCTATTCAATTTAAGATTATCCATTCAATATTTTCCAAAGCTTATAATTGATGTGTTTTTCTTAGGCAAGTTAGGAAACTAGCCATACACAATTATGGTATAACATGCATAAAAAAACGACTACTACGCCATACACAATTATGGTATAACATGCATAAAAACGTCTACTACCCTATACCCTTTAGGGATACCGATAAACTTTAATCGCTAAAAATAGAAACTTTTTCATGCAAACAAGAATTTTTTTCAGTTTCCAAAATTATAGCTTTAGAGGTTATGACCATAAAACCCTAATTTAGGGATTAAGCAATCTAATGGTCACAAACTTACTGCACTATGTCGAAAATAAAACAGGGGCCTTCTGGACCTCAAACGATTAATCCAACCGTCCAGAAGGTAAAACAGAATGTCGTGAAACTACTGTCCAAAAAACGCGACGATCCGACGGTCCAAACTCCGGAAATAGATAAAACGGCTCGTTGCGTTTTCCAGAAAATTCAATACGAATTTTATGCTATTGAGCTAAAATCTAAGAACTTTGGCTCTGATACCACTGAAAGATTTTTGTTAAACCATACTACCACATGATATAGGCAACGGAAGCATATTTAGAATTGAATCATCCATGGCAATACAAACAAACAACTTATAAAGATGCATACGTTCTAGAAGATTAACTACAATAGAAAGAATCAAGAACACTTACTTGTTTCTTGTGATTGTCGAAAACACAAAGTTGAATTAACCTTGTTCTTGCTTCTTAGATGTCAAGGATTAATAGTGTGAATCCCTCTAGTGGCTCACACTTAAGAACACCAAACCAACAATCAAGATTGAAGCTTTAACCCTAAACCCTTGGAAGGGTTTACGATTTTGGGAGGGAGGAGAGGGGAGGCTACGGCCTTGTGAGAGAGAGAGAGATCACACCAAAAAAAATCATCCTAGGGTTTGATCCCTAGCATCTTATTTATAACCTCTCTATTTACATGTAGCCCCCTTGAACAAATAAGCTTGATAAAAACTATTTTAACAAGTTATCATTTAGTCCCTATAATTAATCTAATTAATTATATTGTAGCTTGTAATTAATTTATCATCAAATGACAAATTAATAATCTAACTACATTAATTCCCTTTCATTCTTCTGATTGTTTATTTGGGTCTTAAGGGCAACCCAAAAGGACCCTGCTATTATTAGAAATATTACCAATAGTTAATGACTCTGGACACTATATCCAACACCTTAGGCATACAAGTCAATCTTTATTGTATTTAATGGGACGGTTATTATCATGTTATAGCTAGAAATAGGCATCGGGTCATCGGGGGTAACTTGTATACTAGCCATTGGCCACATGATGTAATTTCTAGTGAATGAGTGTACCTTGAATCATCGGGGGCCCCGTCTATGAATCGCGATTTATTGATCCCATTGGGGCCATTGATTCTAAGGTGATTAGAAACGTGGAATAGACCAGGCTCTTAATGGTAATTCTCGTTCGCCTATAATTAATTAGATCCGATATTTATTAGATCCGATAATTAATTAGATCCGATATTCCGATAATTAATTAGATCCGATATTTATTAGATCCGATCATTTCTCGTTCTCCTATAATGTGGATTGTTAATCCCATTTTGGGAGGCGATAGCCTATAATGTGGATTGTTAATCCCATTTCGGGAGGCGATTATTAACGTGGATTATTCCCGTTGATTGAAATGTGGACTAGACCAGGCACGTAATGGTAAATCCCATTTCATTTTGTGAGGTGGAATAGTGGAATAGATAGGGCACTAACCGTAATTCCTGGTTCTGTTGGAAGGTGAAGGGTCGGCCAGACACTTAATGGTAACTCCTACTTCCACTTCAAGAAATAGACATGGCGCCAATTGTAATTTCTTGATAAGAGCAACGATTTAGAATTTGTAATGACTCGTAGTAGGCTCTTGACTTTGGATGATATGACTTTCTGAATGTTAGTCATAGGCATATAATCGGGTATGTTCCCGTTATTATGATACGAGTACGAGTATGGTAAGAATGGTGGCGAACCAGGTTTGTTTATATGCTTGAATATCTGAGTTCAAGGCTGTTAATGTTTTAATTTGAATTTGGATGTTCTCACTAGGCGTAAGCCTAATCGTTCAAATTCAATTTTCTTACCAGGTGCGAGTTCAGGAAGTAATGGGATGTGGGACGAGTGCTTTTGGTATTCAACGTTTGACGATAAGCGGAGAACTTAGACGATGCGAGGAGGCTTTGGATGGATTGCTTAGATAACCCATTTAATCTAATTATTGTTGACATGATTAGATTAATAGGTTATTTAGAGAATTCGATTTGTGTATAAAGGAACTCGCATAGTTAATTCTCTCTTATATATAGAACAGTTTGGATGACATTTTGTTATACCTTGTGATAATTTAAGGTTCAAATTGGCCATGGTTTTTAGGGTGTTACAAATTGGGTTCACCCAATATACCGGTTGGGTACATGGAAGGCCATGTATGGCTTCAAAATTGTTCCAATTAATGGAAGAGAGATGTGGGCTAGGTTTGAATGTCCATCCAGACTCACTCCACCAACACATCACACCCAAGTGGGTAGGCCCAAGAAGAAGAGGGTGAAGTCTGTTGGATAGTTGACTGAATTGGGAAGGAAGCTTAGAAGGGTTGGTATAACCGTAAGGTGTACAAGGTGCAAGAAACAAGGCCACAAATCACGCACATGCAAAGGACATGAACCTTAACTTGTGAAGTTTGATTTTGTTTTGTTCAAAACTTGGCGTAATTGCCCCTTCTTAACTTTTTTGTAGCTAATTGCTCACATTTTGGGATTATTTTTGTAGCAACTATCATTTTGGTTTTGTACCTGCTAATTTGGGGTCATTTTGTAGCAACTTTTAATTTAGAAAAACTTGAATCACCACTTGGTTGTCACCATCCAACGTCTTCTTTTATATTTTATGGTGTGATATTTTTTATTTAGTTTGTCTTTATTAATCATCCTTCTCTCCCCCTAAAAAAATGCTAGTGCTAGGTCTGGAGATTAATGAAATATATTATTTAAAGGATGCTGTTTGGGCAAAATTTCACCAGTCTCGACTACGACCAAGGCACTAAGAACATTTATTGCACTTTTCCCTAACGCAAGTCAAATCATAAGCATTTTGTCCTTTGACCAAAGTCAAAGTCGAACGTACCTCTCGACCTCGACCGTCGTGTGGAAACACACGACTTCGACCAACTAACGTACGGTTCTTCTGTTATGTTTTCCTCATTTAATGCAGGTCAAAAACATTCATGACCAACAGACGAAACCGACAGAGCAGTTATGAGCATTAAACAACAAAGACCGTTGCGACCGTTACTAGAAGAATTCATGGACTTATTAAATGCATTCGAAGACTATAAATATAAAGGCAAAGTCATCATTCGCAAGTACCGAACTTGGAATCACACACTGCGTACTCAAGAACATCTGAAGCAAAGAAATCTCTCTTAAGTGATCGCTCTCGACGCACGACTTACACTCTCGATCAGCAGTCTTAGCACACGACACACTAGTTTTACATTCGATATACTTGTTATTTTTACATTTCAAGTCATTTGCATTGTAATCATCGTATCCCCGACACCTGAAGCAAAGGATATCGCCCATGTTTGGTGATCATAGTGAAGCGACGACTTCTACAGTCGTCCGCGGGTTTTTTCCTTGTTGAGGTTTTTCCCGCGTCACCAAAATCTTTGTCTCTTTTATGATTTATGTCTTTAACGCACTCTTTTGTCGAACGATTCCTTTCTTTAGTTGTTAAACTTCCACAATCAACCTTAAGTTATCCTTTTGGACGATTTTTGGCATTAACAGTTTGGCGCCATCCATGGGACCCCATCTAGAGAAAATCTTCGACAAACGTGCGTTCTACTAACGGTTTCTTGTAGTTTCCTCTTTTCTCTGTTTCAGGAAAATGGCAGGTGATGGAAACCCAGAACAAGCCGCTACCCAAATGCATGAGGAGCTTGAGAATTCACAAGTCTCCCCTACGATAGTTGACGACTATCGCCTGTTTGGGTAAAAAATCACACCCTCGACCGACCTCGGGAATTCCTTCGACATGACCCATGGACTTCGATTACCCTAATGCCTACAAAAGTCATACCCCGATCGATGAAGGTAATACCCATTATTGCCTTATCCCCGACATACGATAGTTGATTATTAAAAGACATCTTATGTCAATAGTTATTCAAGATAGTGTCTTTACATCTCATGATCGCACATCATGTGTCGCATGTTACACGTCGCACGTCGTATGACATACATTGCTAGTCACCTGTTGCCAGTCACCTGTCGTTGTCTTATGTCACTACTCTTATGTCACTAGTCACACGTCACTAGTCTTATGTCGCCAGTTACGACTCGTCGGTCTTACGTCGACAATCTCCTGTCGTCAGTCTTATATCGCTCTGATCCTGCTTAAGCATCGTCCTGACATCCTGGTCCTGCGACCTGGTCTTACGACCTAGTGGTCTTACGACCTAGTGATCTTACTACATTTTTATCCTAGTCTCACGACATTTTTATAAGACCATTCCTATACTAAGATAAGGTCTTACAAGACATTTACAGTCATATACATGGTCTTGTATTTCGACAACGGTCGTATGCTTCATAAGACCGACGTCTAGAACTTAAGAGGGTCTTACGATTACACTAACCATTCATTGTCAACAGCCGTTTCTTTTGTTCATTAATGCAGGTCTACAGGAATTTATGGCACAACGAACAGTAACGGACAAGCTCATCAATGACATTAAAGACTCGACAGCGGTTACAAAGCCAAGTCATCAATTCACATTTAATGCCCGACAGCGGTTACAAGACCAGCCATAAAGCTCATTTATTACCAGTCGAAGCTATATAAAGGCCTTCAGACATCAAGAGAAGGAGGACATCACACAATTCCAGAACCACACGGTGAACTCAAGAACACACGAAGCAAAGAGTTTCTCTCTCAAAGAATCGCTCTCGACGCACGACATTCGCTCTCGGTGCACGACAACCACTCACGACACATTGTTTTCACACACGACAAACACTTGTCTTACATTCCAAACACTTGTACTTTACATTTCAAAGCATTATCTTCATTTGTATTGTAATCATCTGTACGATCCATGCAAGGACATCGCCCCTGATTGGCGACCATAGTACATCGACGGCATCCACTGTCGTCCGCAGGTTTTTTCCCTCGTTCGGGGTTTTTCCTGCGTCATCAAAATCTCTTATCTCGTCTACATTTCCTTTGTATTTTTTCTTGCTTATTTCAATGGTTCAATCTTTAGTTGATAAGGTCCGAAACCGTACCTTAAATCGTATTTTTATATGATTTTCGGCATAAGACAGTTTAATGCAATTTTTGGCATCTTTGGTGCGATTTTTGGCATTAACAGTTTGGCGCCATCCGTGGGACCCAACTAAGGATTTCTTTTGAAATAGACATCGTATTACTAACGTTTCATCTTATGTAGATCTTCGTTTTCTATTTATCGACTTCAAGTCTCGACCACGCGACGAAGATCCAAGCGGAGTTGGAAGATACTAATCAAAAAATGTTCAATGTATCGCATGTATCGCATCATCCGAGGACTCGAGGGCTCGGAACGCCCGTCGCAAAATGGGAAATACCATATCTTTGATTTCAAAAGTCTTTGGAAAATTGCGCTTATCGACTCCAAGTTACGGTAACTGAATATGGTAAAACAACTCTATATATATATACTCTAAGTATATTCTCCTCGTTCTATTATTATGATCTAAATGTTGATTTAAGCATCAAAGGATCATTGGTCAATCCAACGACCACCCCCGATTTTACATTGCAGGCTCGTCTTACGATTTACATCGTGAGAAATAAAAGTCTCTACGACTTATGTACAGGTTTTACGATTTATATCGTGAAAAAATGAGAGTCTCTAAGACTTACATCGCAGGTCTTACGATTTATATCGTGAGAAACAAAGTCTCTAAGACTTACATCGCAGCTCTTACGATTTATAGTCGTCAATAAGAGACGACTCATTTTTTTTTTAATCTTATGATCGCCAGTCATGGCCAGCGCAGGTTGCAATTTGTAGTCGTCAATACCGACGACTCACCTATTTAATTTTATGATCGCCATTCATAGCAAACACAGATTAAAATTCTCGGTCGCCAATAAAGGCGACTCACATGTTGAAATCGCACGATCACTAGTCATGACATATGTCGTCAATAAAGACGATTTATACATTGAATTTCACAATCACCAGTTATGGTAAGACGCATGTCAAAGCGTAAAAGTCGCCAACAAGTGCGACTCGCACATTTTAATCTCATGATTGCCAATAAAGGCAAGTCGCCAGATTAACCATATAATCACAAGCAAAAGTCTCTCAAAAGGCGACTACGTCCTCCGACGAGTGTTTCAAAGCACTCAAAAGCTTAATGCAAGTAAACTTTTCTCTAAGTGGAAAGGTCCTTATCGTATCTTAGAAGTTGTGGGTAAAGGTGCCTATCGGCTCCAAACCCTCGACGGTCGAGATATCCCAAGCAGCTGGAATGCAACGCATCTAAAAAGGTATTTCCTCTAAGTCCTTTTCCTTTTTTCATACGATTTTTTTATCACGACGATTACTGACTTAAGCATCGAAGGGTCGTTGGCTAGCCAACGACCAACCTCTGACATTGTTTTATCGCAGGATCGCACGACATAAGTTACTAAGTCTATCATACGACTTTAGTAAAATCGCACGATATAAACAATCAGTTCTATTAGACGACTCGATTGTATAACTACAGGAACACATGATCCAAGTTCATCGTATGATCAGATCACACGATCGTAAGGTCTAGCGACCCCCCAATCTAAGTTCTTTAACTTAGAAAAAATTCGTGTTCTGAAAGAATGCTTTGATCGCATGCGCTTATGTTTGCTTATACAATTCAGAAATATGAAAATCTTATGACTTACGTTCTAATCGTTGTATTACAATGGATGCCCAAGTCGCACGACTCTTTGTACTTAAAGAATTTTTTACAGTCGACATTACATCTGTCCATGACGTATAGGAGTCGAAATAATACTCAGGGAGGTAAAACTTTTTACCGATTATCGCTAAAGCAAAACTTACACAACGTAACATAGGTCTCTAACGACCATATCGGCTGTAAGCGACAGTCCAAAGGTCTATAACAACCATATCGGCTGGGAACGCCAGAACATATGTCTTTAACGACCATATCGGCTGGGAACGCCATAACATATGTCTTTAACGACCGTATCGGCTCGGAACGCTAGAACATATGTCTCTAACAACCGTATCGGCTATGAACGCCAGATCACAGGACCACGTCGACTAGGAACACCAACCTGACGACATGGACCGCTGTCTCCTCGATAGGAAAACGCTCCCTGAAAGACGGGAGCAAATATTTCCTCAGATGAGGAAACAACGTCGTCCCGTCTAGGACACCAACAATGTCGTCCCGTTTAGGACACCAACAACGTCGTCCCATCTAGGATACCATCGGCCGATAACCCGTCCCCCTTGTCGGCAGACGCTGGGGACAACACCTTGGACACTAGCTTCGTCACTGTCACCGGAAGCGCCGAACTTGCTGGTGTCGCGTCCATCGCACCAGAATGGCTGGATGACGCCCTCGCATCCTTAGGCGTGACAACTCTCGACGAAACGTCAGCCCTCGAAGACGGTTCCTTCAGGACTACCGTCCTTGTCTTCTTCAAGATTCCCGACCCAACTGTCAGGGCATTCTTTCCCGGCCTTGAAGGGCAAGCGCAACTTGCATCGCCTTCTTTGGCTGACCAAGTCAGTTTTACTTCTGATGATCTTAGCAAAGTAACACGTCTCCATAGCAACGCATTAGTACGAGATCTGAAATTCCAATGGATTTGAAATTCAGATTTCGGGGGGCTAACTATTTGGGTAAAAAATCACACCCTCGACCAACTTGGGAAATCCCCTCGACATGACCCATGGACATTGGTTACCCCCGACTGACAATGATAATACCCATTATTATCATATCCCCGACATACTTTAAATAACCACGATAATTGACATCTTGCGTCAATAGTCATCTTATGATCGCACGTCACGTGTCGTACGTCACGTATCGCACCTCGCACATCGTTAATCTTACGCTATTAGTCCTACGTCACTAGTCGTATGTTTCCAGTTACGTGTCGCCAGTTACGACTCGTTGGTCTTACGTCGACAGTCTTCTGTCGTCAGTCGTATACTAACCGTTAACAGTCAAACATCTATTTTTGTTGTTCATTAACGCAGGTCCACAAGCATTATGGCACAACGGTCAATAACGGCCAAGCTCATCAATGACATTAAAGACTCGACAGCGGTTACAAAGCCAAGTCATCAATTCACATTTAATGCCCAACAGCGGTTACAAGACCAGCCATAAAGCCAAGTCATCAATTCACATCGAGTGCTTGTGCCTGTTGTTTGATGTCTGGAACTGATGATTTAGCTTGGAATTTATAGTATTCTGGCGCACTTAATAGCCTCATTAAATATTTCGATAACTGTCGTAACGGCTGCTGTCTTTAATGCTAGAATTGAATCTGTCGGTTATAGCCATTGTCCATTAATGATGTTAACTCCTGCATTAAACATTGAACAAACGTAACAGTAATATCGCGCGTTAGTTGGTCAAGGTCGCATGGTTTTATACGACGGTCGTGCGATATAGACGACACTATGGTCGAGTGTCGTGAGGAACTCTCGACCTACCTTTTAGGAGGGGCGACAGAAGTTTTAAGGGTCTTTGTCGGGACCTTATCTTAATCCAAGATATGATTCAAAATATGTATCTTACCTTTTCTGGTCGTGGTCGAGACTGGTGAATTTTTGCCCAAACAGTTTGCCCCTAAAATTTGAAAGTAGAATGACAAATTCGGATTTTAAATTTTGCTTGTCGGGTGCTCAGAATCGTGAAACGTGTCTTGGTTGCCTTGGAACTGAATTGGTTTAATTCTAACTGAATTAGAAGTTGAAAAGGTAAAGAGATCATGACGTCATACTAACGCACGATTGTGTTTACCAGATGTCATTGCCAGGTGTCGTCGATTCGGGTGGTTATACGAAAATATGGGGACGCGTGTCGATCATCTAAGGGACTCGACTTGTTTGCGATTTCTTGCATAAATAGAGACCTTGACGGATCATTTCCTTGTTTACGCTTTCGAAGAGTTTATAGAGATTTTACTTTGATTTCCTTACCATTCTTCGTCCAATCTTTCCTGAACCCGTGAGAATCTTCTTTAAGTCTGTTTAGAAATGTCAATAGATCCTGAAAGCACTATTCAAGAACAATCGGGCCTCGATGAGCTTAGAAACCCAGCAAAAATCCCTGTGTGGGTTGAACTGATCTGCCCAGGTCAGATTCGATCGAACGAATGTCCCGAGGGATATATTGTGATATACAAATATCCCTTCAAGATAGGTTTCGAATGGCCCTACTCGCCACTCTCTAAGGCTTTTATGCAAGAATTCGATTTAGCACCAGGTCAGCTAATGCCCCAATTCTGGCGAGTCATACAAGTGATCGAGCGTGCTACTAAGAAATGGGATACTCCCATGAATGTACGCGACCTCCTCTTGGCTTATCAAGTCAAGAAGGATGGATGTCATCGCTGTAGTTTGTACTCTAGGTTTAGAGGCGATCGTGCTTTGGTCCTCAATACTGCGGTAAACGATCGTAAATGGAAGACTCGGTATGTTTTCGTGCGTAAGTCGACCCTTGATTCCGAGAGTGATTGGATTAGGACCAGATGGAATACATCGGGTGAGCTTTATAATTTCATTGTCGTATGTCGTGGTTGTGATTCTTACTTGATTTTTATCTTACTGTTTATATCGGCAGCTATCAAGTTCGAGGACGTGAAGCCTTACTCCAACTCTCAAGCAAGGATCAACGCCTTTTTGGAGTTCAGTGTTACTGAACGGTCGTTCATCGTGCGACACTTAGGGGACGACGGCGAAGATTTGGTATTTTTAGGAGAGAATCGAGGGGAAAGACGTGAGGAGGAGGAAGAAGTGGAAGTTGAAAAAAAAGAGATGACTGGTATGTATACTTTCCTTTTTCTTTCTGCCAAATCTTCTTCTTTGATAACATTTCTTCCTTTTTCTGGTTTCCAGGAGAGTCTCGGCCGAAGATGCCGACTGCCTCTGCTAAAAGAGCAGATGAGCTCGAGCTTGCCCGGAAGGGCAAAGAGAGGAGACAAAGAACCTTGTCTGCGGGTCCTGAGGTTCCCAAGAAAGCAAGGACGACGATCCCGAGGGAATCGTCTTCGGGGGTTCACGACTCATCTAGAGTCGTTACGCCTGAGAAGGCGAAGGTTGCATCGCCCAGGAAGACGTCTTCCGATGCGATTTCTGTGACACCTATCAGTTCTGCGCCTCCGGCGGAAACAACGAAGTCCCCGTCAGCCACGTCGGATCCTTTGTCGGCCGTCAAGGGCAAGGATCAACCGACGGGAGGGGTTAAGGTCACGACGGTTAATTTTACATTGCCGTCGGACTTTATGGTCAGTAGTGTCCTAGACGGGACGAACCTATTTCCTCATCTGAGGAAATATCTGCTCCCGTCTTTCAGGGAGCGTTTTTAGGGGTTTCCAATCGAGGAGACGGGGGCCCATGTAGCCGGGTTGGCATTCATGGTAAGTCTTTCTTTCAAGACTTGGTTCGTTTGTCGTTGTCATCGTTCGCTGTCGTTGTCGTTGTTTTACTAATCCTGGGTTATGACTTTGTAGGCATTCCAGGCTTCCCTAGCTTTGCGGGGTGAGACGATGAAGATAAAGGATCTAATGTCTGCCGCGCACGGGAGGGAAAACGCGACGTTGGATAGGGCGAAGGTCGCCGCAGAGCGCGAAGAGGCTCTGTCTAAGCGTCTTGATGACGCTATGAAACATCTAGAGGTCGTTGGTCGTGCAAAGGATGAGGCCAATCATCGTCTGACGCAGTCCCTGTCCATGGTTGCCGACCAGAGGGAAGAGATGGAGAAGGTTAAAGAATCCTTGGGTGCCATCACAAAGGAAGCTGAGGATTCTAGGTCCAGAGTAGAGGGTCTGGAGAAAGAGGTGCAAGCTCTTAAGGATGAGGGTAAGTCCGTTTTTGCCATAGCTCGTCTGACTGCTAGGGCGGCGATTATGAGGCGACACCTGTTGGGGAAGGACCCTCTTGCTTCGTCGTCGGAAGAGCTTGACATTTACTTGAAGGGCGTCGCGTCTGTGAGAGACCTCGATTCAGATGATGAGAAGGATGCCGAGGAGGAGGTGGTAGACGAAGGTCTTCAGGGCGAGGCCTCGGGCAAGGATGCAACTGATGCCCCTCCTTAAATCTAAAAAATTCTCTTTTGTTTTTACCGATCGACTGTTGGTGGTCAGGTTCCTTTTAATGTAATCGACAGTTTTTTCAATGAATGGAACTTTTAGACTTCTGTCGGATTTGCTATTTTATGAATAAATACAATATCAATTGTAAGATTCACTAAGTAAGGAATAACTGTTTGGGTAAAAAATCACACCCTCGACCGACCTGGGGAATTCCTTCGACATGACCCATGGACTTCGATTACCCTAATTCCTACAAAAGTCATACCCCCGATCGATGAAGGTAATACCCATTATTGCCTTATCCCTGACATACGATAGTTGATTATTAAAAGACATCTTATGTCAATAGTCATTCAAGATAGTGTCTTTACATCTCATGATCGCACGTCACGTGTCGCATGTTACACGTCGCATAATTTCACAGGTCTCGACCACGACCAGAAAAGGTAAGACGCATGTCATGAGTTATACATTGTTTAAGATAAGGTCCCGACAAAGACCCAAAGAACCTCCGCCATCCCTCCTAAAAGGTAAGTCGAGAGTTCCTCACGACACTCGACCTCGACGTCGCCCGTTCCGCACGACGTCGCATAAAACCGTACGACCTCGACTGACTGACGCGTTATACAACTGTTATATTTGTTTAAGTGTTTAATGCAGGAGTCAAAGTCATTTATGGACAAACGGCTATAACCGACGAAATCAGTTATGAGCATCTAAACTCACATTGAAGACGACGACCGTTACAACAATCATCAAAGATCTTGATGATTCAATTAAAGTCATCCGAAGACTATAAAATCCCAGCTCAATCATCAGTTCAAGACACCTGATCAACACCGAATAAGACAGAAAGAGAGATAGAACAAGAGCATCGAACAACAGAAGCAAACACTCGAAGAATATTCATTCGAAGCAAAGAGATCATTCATAGAAGATCACTCTCGACGCAAGACTCTCGCTCTCGACTAATAGTTTATTCATAGTTTTCACACACGACACACACTGTTTTTACATTCTAAACACTTGTACTTTACATTTCGAAGTCTTTCCTTCATTTGTATTGTAATCTCTGTACGATCGACACCCGGAACACCAAGGACATCGCCCCTGATTGGCGACCATAGTGCAGCGACGACATTCACTGTCGTCCGCAGTTTTTTTCCTCGTTGAGGTTTTTCCTGCGTCATCAAATCCTTTGTCTCATTTACATTTTTGTCTTTGTCGCGCGCCTTTGTCGAAAGATTCCTTTCTTTAGTTGTTAAAGTCCACATCGACCTTAAGTTGTCCCTTTGGTGCAATTTTTGGCATTAACAGTTTGGCGCCATCCGTGGGACCCCATCTAGAGAAAATCTTCGGCAAACGTGCGTCTTGCTAACGGTTTCTTGGAGTTTTCTTTGTTCTCTTTTGCAGGAAAATGGAAGCCCCTGGAGATCAGCAGCATGTCATTGCTCAGATGTACCAGGAGCTTGAAGTCGCCCGAAATCAAATCAACGCCATGACGGAGCAAAGCCGTAGAGCAGCTGAAGAGATCGCACGGTTAAGGAATCCCTTTGGACCTCAGAGTGGTCCTAGGCCATTCGTTCAGGATCCAGGCCAAGGATCGTTCGGTCAGAATGGTCCTCGACCATTCGCGCATAATCCAGGTCCAGGATCAGGTCCGTTTGCTCAGAATCAGCATCCAGGTCCGACCATGCAAAACCAGCAGGCGGGACCGTTCAATCCAAATCCCTAGTTCGGGACGGTCCCTCCCCAGCAAATAAGGCCACCACCCATGCAGAATGGATCGCAGCCATTTCAGAATGGATCGCAGCCATTTCAGAATGGGTCGCAGCCATTTCAGAACGGGTCGCAACCGTATTTTGTTCCTTTCAACGGAGATGCCAATGGCTCATCACATGTCAATAGCACCAGCTCAGGAATCAATCCGCAAGCAGGGGTAAATCTCAACCCCAATGACCCCGTCGCCCAACGATTGAAAATGCTAGAAGATCAGAACAAGCGCGTCCTATCTTTGCTCGCCAAGCTGCCTGAGGCAGCCGTGCCCGTCGACGTCGAGCCCCGATCAGGATTTCAGGCGTCACCATTCATCGATGAGATCGCGACTGTCGAGGTCCCAAAGAAGTACAATGTCCCCGCCTTCACGCCCAAGTACTCGGGAGTGACCGATCCGACCGAGCACGTCGCACAATATAAGCAGCTCATGTGGACGATCTCAATCCCACACATGTATCAGGAAGTCTGCATGTGCAAAAGCTTCGGTGCAACTCTCACTGGTCCTGCTCTCCAATGGCTAATCAATCTCAAACCCAAGTCCATCGGGTCGTTCGCTGAATTAGTCAATCAATTCTCCCAGCAATTCGCCAACAGTCGCAAGATGGAGAAGCAGACCAGTGTCTTGTATTACGTCGTGCAGAAGACCAATGAGTCTATCCGCAGTTATTTCAATCGATTCAATACAGAGATGATCAGCATTCGCAATTGTGACATCAAGACCGCGATCGAAGCCTATAAGCGTGGTCTGGACGACAATTCAGGTTTATACACTGACCTGACTAAGTATCCTCTGGAGAATTTCGAAGACGTCCGAGCTCGAACCTTAGCATACATGAGAGTAAAGGACGACGCTGCCTTTCATCGCAAGCATACCGACGACAAGAGGTCGTTAGGCGTAAAGAAGCCAGAGTTCAAGACCAAAGCGATTTCCAAAATGGAGCCCGCCCGCTGTTTGGGCAAAAAATCACGTCGTACGACCGCGACCAAAACAGGTAAGACGCGCGTTATAATCCAAATCTTGTATTAAGATAAGGTCTCGACAAGAACCCAGATAACATCCGTCGTCTCCCGTAAAAGGTAAGTCGTACGCCCCTCATGACGCTCGACCACAGCGTCGCCCGTCCCACACGACCATCGCGTAAGATTATGTAACCTCGACCAAAGCTAACGTTCACCATGACCGTTTGTTAAGTATTTAATGCAGGAGTCAAATTCATTAAGGAGCAACGGATATAACCGACGCAACCATCGACGATCGATAGCCGTAACGGACGAAGATCATCATGGATATTCACTCCGACAACCGTTACAGACCGTTGCAGACGTTGTAGCTGTTAATTGAAGCAATCAATGAGCTAATTAAAGCTCCTGAAGACTATAAAGACCAAGCTAAATCATCCTTCCAAATCATCTGAGAACACACCGACGAATACCATCGAACATCGAACACAACATCTGATACCGAGCTCAAGAAAGCGTACACATCTTAGACTGAATTCCAGAATACTATAACAAACTCAAGAACACTCGAAGAACAGCTCAAGTATCGCTCTCGACGCACGACAACAACTCTCGACCAGCTGTTCACACTTTGTATTCACACACGACAAACACTTGTTTTACATTCCAAACACTTGTACTTTACATTTAGAAGTATTTCCTTCATTTGTATTGTAATCATCGTACGACCGATGCCAGTACCAAGGACATCGCCCCTGATTGGCGACCATAGTGCAGCGACGACATCCCCTGTCGTCCACAGGTTTTTTCCTCGATTGAGGTTTTTCCTGCGTCATCAAATCCTTTATTTTAGTTATTTTTCCCTCGTCGCACGTCTCGTCGAAAGATCATTTCTTTAGTTGTTTAAGTCCACATCGACCTTAAGTTGTTCCTTTGGTGCGATTTTTGGCATTAACCATTTTACGCCATCCGTGGGACTACATCTAGAGAAAATCCTCGACGAACGTGCATTCTACTAATAGTTTCTTGGAGTTTCTTCTATTTTCTATTGCAGAAAAATGGCAGCCCCTGGAAATCCACAGCAAGCCGTTGCTCAGATGTATCAGGAGCTCGAGGTTGCCAGGAATCAACTCAATGCAATGGCAGAGCAGAATCGCAGAGCAGCTGAAGAGATCGCGCTGCTAAGGAATCCTTTTGGACCCCAGAATGGTCCTAGACCATTCATCCAGGTCCAGGACCAGGCCCGTCCTCGCAAAATCAGTATTCAGGTCCATCCATGCAGAATCAGCAGTCGGGTCCGTTCATTCCGAATCCCCAGTCTGGGCAGATTCCCCCTCAACACATCCGACCACCAGCATTGAACAATGGGTCCCAACCATTGCAAGGTGGCGCCCAACCATTTCAGAATGGATCCCATCCGTTTTCCCAACCGTTTTCCCAGTCGTTCCAAAGTGGTCTGCAACCTTTCCAGCAAGGATCACAATCTTTCCAGCAGAGATCGCAGCCATTTCAGCATGGACCACAATCGTTTCAGAATGGACCGCAACAATTCCACTATGGGTCGCAGCCATATTCTGTCCCATTCAACGGGGACATCAATGGTTCGTCGCATGGTAATGGCACTAGTCCAGGGACCAATCCCTCAACAGGGGCAAATCCTGATCTTAACGATCCCGTCGCCCAACGTTTGAAGATGTTGGAAGACCAAAATGAGTGCATCTTGTCCTTGCTAGCCAAGTTGCCTGGGGCAGCCGTGCCTATCGACGTCGAACCTCGCTCGGGGTATCAGGCGTCGCCCTTCATCGATGAAATCGCCACCGTTGAGGTCCCAAAGAAGTATAACATTCCTGCCTTCACTCCCAAGTATTCGGGTGTGATCGATCCAACCGAGCATGTCGCGCAGTATAAGCAGCTCATGTGGACGATCTCGATTCCACACATGTACCAGGAAGTATGCATGTGCAAGAGTTTCGGGGCGAATCTCACTGGTCCAGCTCTCCAGTGGTTGATCAATCTCAAACCCAAATCTATCGGGTCGTTCGCCGAATTGGTCAACCAATTCTCCCAGCAATTCACCAGTAGTCGTAAGATGGAAAAGCAAACCAGTGATTTATACTATGTCGTGCAGAAGACCAATGAGTCTATTCGAAGTTATTTCCATAGATTCAATACCGAAATGATCAGTATCCGCAATTATGACATCAAAACTGCGATCGAAGCTTATAAGCGTGGTCTCGACGATAGTTTAGGTCTATATATCGATCTGACCAAGTATCCCCCAGAGACTTTCGAAGACGTACGAGCTCAAACCTTAGCATATATGAGGGTCGAAGACGATGCAGCCTTTCGTCGCAAACACACTGGCGACAAGAAGCCGTTAGGTGTCAAGAAGCCAGAATTCAAGCCGAAAGCCATATCCAGGATAGAGCCAGCGCGTCAGATTTCAAACGTTCGTTTCAAGACGAAGGCAGAAGCTAAAACCGCGACTAAATTCCCCGTGTACCCCAAGATCTCCTCTTATGGGTTCAAAGGGTCAGCTAAAGACTTAGTCGAAGCTCTGAAGACCACCCAAGTAACCATCCGGTGGCCGAAGAAGTCTGACTTAGACGATGCTAAGAAGGATAAATCAAAGTGGTGCGACTTTCACGTCGACCATGGTCATACGATAGATGATTGTATCGCACTCAAGAAGGAATTGGCATATCATGTTCCACAAGGTAATCTCAAAGATATTATTGAGGATGTCGTCCTTCCAGCTAATAGCCACCGATCGTCAGTGCCCAAGCTTGCAAAGATCATCAATTGCATCACTGGTGGTTCGGACGTGTGTGGTCTGACGTACTCCGTAACTAAGCGTCATACCAGTCAAGCGCCCGACGACCGGCCTATTCCTCGTTCATCCAGACCCAAAGGAGATTTGGAACTAGAAGCCATGAAGATTGTGTTCGACCAAGTCGACCTCGGCGACTCGTACCAAAAGCATCACGACGGGTTCATCATTCAACTCACGGTCGGTAACTGTTTGACGCGTCGAGTATTGGTAGACGGGGGCTGTTAATGCCAAAAATCGCACCAAAGGAACAACTTAAGGTCGATGTGGACTTAAACAACTAAAGAAAGGATCTTTCGACGAGACGTGCGACGAGGGAAAAATAAATAAGACAAAGGATTTGATGATGCAGGAAAAACCTCAATCGAGGAAAAAACCTGCGGATGACAGGGGATGTCGTCGCTGTACTATGGTCGCCAATCAGGGGTGATGTCCTTGGTACTGGCGTCGGTCGTACGATGGTTACAATACAAATGAAGGAAATGCTTCGAAATGTAAAGTACAAGTGTTTGAAATGTAAAACGAGTGTTTGTCGTGTGTGAATACAAAGTATGAACTGTTGGTCGAAGGATGTTGTCGTGCGTCGAGAGCGATGTCTGAGCTATTCTTCGAGTGTTCTTGAGTTCACTGTAGGATTCTGGCTTTCGATACTTGATTTCCAGAGTTTGAGGATTCTTAGCTATGAGCTTGAATGTTTTTCTGCTGTTCGATGGTATTCGCCGGTGTGTTCTCAGATGCTCTGGAAGGATGATTTAGCTTGGTCTTTATAGTCTTCGCGTCATTAATTAGCTCCATTAATGCTTTGATCAATGGCTACAACGGTTGGAAACGGTCTATAACGGTTGTCGGAGTGAATATCCATGATGATCTTTGTCCGTTACGGCTATCGATCGTTGATGGTTGCGTCGGTTATATCCGTTGCTCCTTAATGTCTTTGAATCCTGCATTAAACACTTAACAAACGTAACAGTCACAGTTAACGTTAGTTTTGGTCGAAGGTATAATGATCTTACGCGATGGTCGTGCGGGACGGGCGACGCTATGGTCGAGCGTCATGAGGGACGTACGACTTACCTTTTATGGCAGACGACGGATGTCTTCTGGGTTCTTGTCGAGACCTTATCTTAATACAAGATTTGGATTATAACGTGTGTCTTACCTGTTTTGGTCGCGGTCGTACGACGTGATTTTTTGCCCAAACAGTTTGCCCCTAAAATTTGAAATTTGAATGTTAAATTTAAGTTTTAAATTTTGCTTGTCGAACGCTTTAGACTCATGACCTGGGTTGATGGACTTACCTAGTTGTCGTGGAACTGGACCGGTTCGCTTTTAACCGAACGAGAAGTTGAAAAGTTGTGACATCATATTGACGCACGATTGTGCTTACCAACTGTCGAGGACAGGTGTCGAAGATCCGGGCGGGTATACGCAGGGACGAGAGCACGCGGTGATCATCAAAGGGATCGACCTGATATGATCGACTGCATAAATAAAGATTACGATGGATCTTTTCTTGTTTACGTTTTTAGATGGCGGTGAAGATTTCTTTAAGGGTTTTCTTGTTGATTTTCGTTCGATTAAAACTTGCAAGAATCTTTGACCTAATTTAAGTCTTTTTGAAATCATATAAGATACGACCCTTCAGTTTGCGTATGCGTCGCAAGTCTATTGCTAGAAAGCCTAGAAAAAACTGGGATATCTGGGGCCTTTCAGAAGTGCAAATCAACTTACCGGGGCTGGAAATGTCGACAGAGCCTAGAAGCACTATTAAAAACGAGGAAGATCTCGACGATTTAAAAGTCTAGCGAAGATTCCCATGGGGATTACCGTAAGTAAGGTCGGCAATGTTCGACCGGAAATGTGCCCCGAGGGTTATGTTGTTATATACGAATATCCGTTCAAAATAGGCTTTCATTGGCCATATTCTCCTTTGGTCAAAGAGTTCTTGTGCGAATTTGATCTTTTGTCGGGGCAACTGATGCCCAGTTCTGGAGATTTGTCTTGATCATCGAACGACTTACCTCCAACTGGAATCCGCCGATGAACGTGAGGGACCTTCTGACGACGTATAAGGTTAAGAGTGACCAGTACCGTCGCTATAGTTTGTTTTCAAGATTCAAGGGTGATCGTACCCTGGTTCTAAATGCCGCGGTTAACGACCGTGGATGGAAGAAGAGGTATGTATTCGTACGGGTGTCGATGCTGGACACTGATAGTGACTGGATTAGGGAGGGTTGGAATATGACGGGTGAGCCTTTGATTGTATGTTTTCATGTTATTCTGCGGCTCGATAGTTTTTTCGACTGATCTTCTTTTTTATGTGTAGATATTGATTTCGATAAGGTGGAGCCGGATGATGCTTCTCGGGCTAAGATCGAAAAGTTCTTGGAATTTAGTACCGAAGACCGGTCGTACGTCACGCGTCATTTGATAGACGAAGACGATGACATCGTTTTCTTGAGCGACAGAGTGAGGATGGGTCGAGAGGAGAAAGAAGAAGAGGAGGACTCTGAGAAGACTGAGGAGGAAGAGAAGAGTGAAGAACCAGAGGTGGAGATAATTGGTAAATATCCTTTTGTCTTCTTTTCGCCTGACCTGGTCTTTCTCTGTTCTGAATCGTCTAATTTCTTTCTTTTTCCGTACAGGTGAATCTCAAGCGCATGCGACATCTTCTGTTGCTAGGAAGACGGCCCCAGTCGAAGTAGCTCGCGAGGCGAGGGAGAACGACGCTCCGACAACTGGGTCGGGGGTCCTGAAGACAAAAGAGGTCCCGATAGTCGGGTCGGGCCTCTTAAAGAGGACAAAGGTGTCCATTCTGAGGGAACCGTCTTTGAAGACGGGTAACCCATCGAGGGTTGCCTTGTCCAGGAAGGCGAAGGCGTCGGTCGCGTTCGACACAATCGGCGCAGAATCTGTGGATACTGCCCAACTGGCGACGATGTCTCCCGTCGTCCTATCCGGCCCTTCATCGGCCGACAGGGGCAAAGGCGCACAGAAGGGATCTGTGGGGGAAACGACGGTCAATTTTACGTTTCCGTCGAATTTTCTGAACGATAATGTCTTGGACGAGACGAAGTTGTTCCCCCATTTGGCCAAATATTTGCTTCCGTCTTTCAGGGAGCGTTTTGACGGGTTTTCTTTCGAGAAGAAAGAGTTCCATACAGCTGGAATCTTATTCTTGGTAAGCCTTTCTTTCAAGACTTGTCGTTTGCCGTTGTCGTTGTTTACTAATGTCGCTCATGATTCTTCAGGCGTTCCAAGCTTCCCTGGCATTGCAGGCTGAAACGACGAGTATAGAGTTTTCAACGGCTTCTGCTACTAAAGATGAAGATGCCGCATTAGCTAAGGAGAAAGCTGCTTTGGAGTATGAAGAAGTGATGTCAGTGCGCCTTGACCATGCTCTGGACGAATTGGATGCCCTCAGTCATACAAGAGACGAGATAAACTCGCGTTTGAAAGAGTCCCTGGTTTTGATGCGCGACCAGAGAGAGGAGCTAGAGGGGATGAAGGAATCCGTAACCGCGAAGAGGAAGGAAGTCGAGGGAATCAAGGCTAAGGTAATGAATTTGAAGAAGGAGTCTGATGAGTTGAAGGACGAAAATAAGTCTTTCTTCTCTTATGCTCGACTTACTGCACGTGCGGCAGTTATGCGACGTCACCTGCAGGGCAAGGATCCTTTGGCTTCAGCGTCAGACGAGTTGCGTCTCTTTTATGAGAGAGTCGGGACCGAGAGAGATCTCGACTTGGATGATAAGAAGGACGTCGAGGAAGAGATGGTAGTCGAAGGTCTTCAAGATGAGACTTCAGGCAAGGATGCAGCGGGTGCTCCTTCTTTAGTTTAAGAGTTTTCTCTTTTTCTCTTTTGTTTTATTGCTCGACCGTTGGGGGTCGAATATGTATATAATGGTTTGCTTAATGGATATGTCTTTTGCTTATGCTTTGTTCGAGTCACATTTGATACTAAGAGAAGAAATCATGCGACTAAGGCACTCATTGTAATACGATAATAAGAACATAAAACAATAAAAACACGCGATTAAAGCATCCATTCGAGGTATGAAAGCTAAAAAACTTAAAGATAAGTTGTTTTAGGCTTCGCGATTGTACGACGAGATCGTACGATGAATTTGTATCGTATGCCCCTGTGTAAGGGATGATCTAGGGAGAAAAAACTTGATCATTCATGTCGTGCGATTCTGCGATAAGCTGTCGTGCGATTCTGCGATGAAACGATGTCGGGGGTTGGTCGTCGGCTAGCCAACGACCCTCCGATGCTTAAGTCAGTATTCGTTTTGTGAGAAAAAATCGTGTGAAAAAGAGTTAGAGAACGTACCATTTCAGACTCTCTCTATTTGCCCCCTGTCGTTTACTACCTTATTCTTTTTGACAGGAAAAGATAGGTTTTAAACGACAGAACGACATGGCGATCCTGTAAAATACTGTCTTGCGTCGACTATGTTGTCGTGCGACAAGGCACCATAGTAAATTTATCCCTGTGGAAAAGATATTAATTTAGGGACAGAAGAACGAACCTGTTGAGAGTTTGATCTTGCGACTTCAGTTTATTTTCTCGGCTTCAAGGTAGACTTGTAGCATTCACGAGCGACTTTTGGCTCACTCTTGATCTCCTGGATTCCCCATGGTGTCGGGAATTTTAATTGACAACTTTTGCATGCTCGGGAGTCGACGGTCGATGGCTGTTAATAACGACATTATCAATAATATCTTTGAGATTACCTTGTGGAACATGATATGCCAATTCTTTTTTGAGTGCGATACAATCATCTGTCGCATGACCATGGTCGACGTGGAAGTCGCACCACTTTGACTTGTCTTTCTTAGCATCATCCAAGTCAGACTTCTTCGGCCATCGGATGATCTATTGGGTGGTCTTCAGAGCTTCGATTAAGTCTTTAGCTGACCCTTTGAACCCATAAGAGGAGATCTTGGGGTACACGAGGAATTTAGTTGTTGTCTTAGCTTCTGCCTTCGTCTTGAAACGAACGTTTGAAATTTGACGCGCTGGCTCTGCTCTAGATATGGCTTTTGTCTTGAACTCTGGCTTCTTGACACCTAACGGATTCTTGTCGCCAGTGTGTTTACGACGGAAAGCTGCATCGTCTTTGACCCTCATATATGCTAAGGTTCGAGCTTGGACGTCTTCGAAAGTCTCTGTAAATCCCATTAATTGAAGCAACAATCAAGAACACTCCATAAAGATTGAATAGAAAATAGGCAAGAAGTACAATTTGTTGAATGATCTCTATTCATATGCTTTACAATACAATGGAGGAGAATTGAAAGTATACGACTCTCTCAAAGTATACTGATCTATCAAATAACTTTCAAAGTCTCTTATGACAATGTAAGCCCAATGACACCTATTTATAGTGTCTAATTACATGACATGGACCCAAGCACATTTAACTCCCATTAAACTCCCAAAGCCCAAAAGACTAATAAAGCTAATTACAATACATTTGACTTTTATTGACTTTACATGGACTTTATAAAACTTTCTATATAATTGGGGCTTTCTAGACCCAACAATCTCCCCCTAAAGTTTTATAAAGAAAGCATCTTCAAATGATCTCCCCCTTGATTTCTTTGAAAACTTTAGTGTTGCATATCTTCACGCCTTGCAAATCTATCCAAGCTCCCCCTCAGAATTTACTCTTCTTCTTCACAAATTACAACTTTAAAATCGAATCCAATGTGCAATAAGCTTGACTGAAACAACCTCAGTTTATAATAAAGAATTCGTCCTTGAAATTCGAGTTGTATGATCATTAAGCTCAAGATCGTAATCCATTTAAGATCATAGGAGGGAGTGTCACAACAAATTTCACTAACTCAGCTTGGATCCACAAAAAATAGAAGATAGAACACCTTTCTGAAAATTGGGAGAAATATCGTGAAAAATGTTGCTTCGGTCCAGCAGCTATACACTGACTTTGACACAGAATCTGACCAATAAGCACATCGATTCAGAACAAACTCAAAACATGAAAAATGTTCATCTGTGTCTTAGGAATCCAGCGCATCTGAAATCGTCAAATTTGGAGCTTCGAGGAGGGAGTTCTGGGCAAAATATGACAGGTGTGCAAAGCTGTTAAACATTTCTGAAATTGCACCTTTACTCCGAAATAAACTAAGTAAAAGTTCTGAGTAGACCAATCAGAATTCTGAGTAAGTCAATCAGAATTCTGAACATGAAGAACTTCTGAAAAAATTCTAACTCTGAAATTCTGATTCCACACGATAAAGTTCTGACTATTGGGGTCAGAGTTCTGATAAAGCTTCGAAGACTTAGTTCTGAACCATCATTTGAACATTGATTTCTGATTAACTTTTGACATTCCACAATCTGACTTCTGAATTCTGAATAGCCTCAATAAACATGATCATATTTCTAAACTTGAACACTTCTGAATGGCTTTGAATAAAATCTGAGCAAACTCCTCTTGAACAAGTCTGCATCAATATAAAGTCAAGAATTCTGGACAACTTTGGATCAGAGTTCTGATTAGCCTTTGAACATCTCACGATCTGACTCCTGAGTTCACTTACTTAAACTTCTGAGGAGTCATTCAAAACTGATTGCACTTGATCAGAATTCTGAATAAACTGGATCAGTTTCCTTTTCCTATTCTCCCCCTTAAAAATAACATTTCTCTCTTTTGTTGATTCTGTACAAATCATTTTCTATTTTCTTCTCCCCCTTTTGATTATCATAACCATGATCATCAAAATGACAATGATTGTACATTAAATGAACATTCTCCCCCTCTCATTTATGATTTGAGATCATCATGATCATTGAAAAACTTCTTCAATTTCAGTCGCGTTTCTGAGTATCACTAACAATCTCCTTCTTAATGAATAACCTTGCTCCCCCTCAAAATAAGAATTCTGGAGCAATTTGTTTTCTCCCCCTGAAAGTATGCATATATTTCATTAAAATTATTCATTTCAAAATAAGATTCATACACTTGATAACTACTAACATTTGATCATTTGAAAACTTTACAAAAGAAATCCAACTTAATGAAATTTAACAAATTTTTCAATCAAATGAAATCAAATGTATGTGTTTGGATTTAAATACAAGTCATCATTGCATATCAAGTTAAAAATGTTCAGTTTCAATCCCTTTATTAAATCTATTTGGTGTGCATAGCATGCGAAATATGATTAGCTTCAAGCATATGCAATTCTAAAAACATATATGAATATTTTTCTCTACTCACACTATTTGTCCAAAATCAGGATTTTCACAAATCTACAGGTTTATTGCGACTTTGTTATTTTCCCAAAGTTTCAAGAGATGTGTGCTCATTGCATCTTTTATTTTGTGCACATTAGCATCTTTTAATTTTGTGCACATTGGCATCTTTTAATCAAAAAAATTAGTAAGAATAAGATACATCGTTAAACATGGCTTTCTATCTGGTTCTATAGCAGGATTTGGGTCAGCCGATCCCAGACCAGTTGGTCTTAGGTGCTAGGTGTTGAACACCCCTTAGAAATTACTTTCCCAAACCAGAAAGGTCACATCGATATATTTTAAACCCATTTGCACCAGTAGAACATGACTTTCTATCTGATTCTATAGCAGGATTTGGGTCAGCCGATCCCAGACCAGTTGGTCTTAGGGACTAGGTGACTAGCACCCCTTAGGACTTACTCTCCCAAACCAGAAAGGCCACAGGTACAAACTTTCAAACTAAATGATTTTGTATATATATATATATTGCATCTCAATCACTTGGTTCTAAAACGTAGTACTTCCCCCATATTTTCGTTTCCATCCAACATTCTGACAAATTATGCTTTTTGAGCATTATATTCTATATAAGTCTAAATTTCATAACATTGAGCATTCAACATAATTTCATTCATGTTTTGCTAACCTTTCGATTTATTTCAGAAGTGAAAGTTGAAACAAATATAGCTCAGATAATACAAAAATACTTGTAAAATCACCCTTGACACACATTTTATTCATTGAACGAAAAATAAAAAAAAATTCATATCGTTGAATTAAATTTGTTAAGATTCAAACATTCAAAACAATAGAAATAAAACATAATGCAATGTTACCTTTCACCACTTGTTCCTTGAAACAAAAAAATATGACAGTTAAGGATATCACCTGAGAAGTATGAGTTCTAAACTGATTTGTTTAGAAGTCTTAGTCTCTGAAGTACGGGAATTATTCAGAAGCCATAGTCATTTAAGTACGGGTTTTGAACTGATATGTTCAAAAACATAAAACGTCGAAGCACTGGTTTTGAACTTTATTTTGAAACAATCCGATCAAATTTTGAGACAATACTCCCTCTCAAATCAAGATAATCCTGCAAAATCAAGAGATTTTGGTAATCATCTACGATGATTCCTCATTAGATATCAAAAATCCAAATTCTGAGTAGTTGAGTCAGAATTCTGAGTAGAAAAGTCAGAATTCTGAGTAACTTGTTCAAAATTCTAAGTATCAGAGTCAGAATTCTGATTAGTTGAGTCAAAATTCTGAGTAGTATAGTCAGAACTTCTGAGTAAGAGAGTCAGAATTCTGATAAAACTATCCAGAGGAAATTCCTTAGAAAAATGTTTGGATTTTGTGATTTTTGAACATTCTGAACTTCAAATCACCATAACTTGCTCAAAAATCAGAATTTTTCAACCAAAATTTGCAGGGTTGCTCAAAATGTGATTCTGAACACATTCTCTTGAAATGTTTTCTACTAAAAACACCCACAGCTATGAGTTCGATTACACCACAGTAAACTGAACTTTTTTAAAAAAAAATGCTTCAAAATCAACAAATTGATCTGTATGAATCAGAAATCCATAATCACATTCATACCGAGTTTTGGACTGAAGTATCCAAAAGTCAATTTTCAATTAAGCACAACATCTGTTTTCAGTCATGTGTCGGTATGGATCATTCATTCAGCTCTACACATGAATAACCTACAAAACAGATTATGTTGACTTTGGTACCCATATGAACTTGGGTCCAGGTTTGTTAGGTGCAGTAGCATATGCAGATATTCTATAAGAACCAAACCAATGCTGAATGTTCCTTTTGTTTACAAAGTCATCAGTCCCACAATATGAACAACAAAGTTTCTTTTGTGCAATTCTGACTAATTGATTTACAGAATAAATCACATCAGGTTTAACAAAAGATTTTCTTTGAAATGTATTGTTCTTCTTGACATTTGAATTAGGAACCTTTGATTTTCGCACTTCTTTCTTGGAAGTAGTTCATTTAACTCTCCATTCCATTTTTATCTTTTTAAAAGAACAATTATAAGATTTATCAATAGGAGAATTATAAAACAGATTAGAAGAACGAATATGATCTTTTGAACTATGATTTGATTTGTCAACAACTTTCGTTTCAAATTCTTTAAACTTTTTAACATACAAATCAAACCTTGACTGCAAATCAGATTTGGACTTCCTCTCTATCATGATTTTAGTTGATAAATCAGATAATTTCTTAATAAGTCTCCTTATCTCCAAATGAAAAACTTTCTTTTCCTTCTTAAACTCATCTTTTAAGCATTTTTCTTTAAAGCCATTTACCTTCTTCTTTTCAGTCTCTTTCCTTCCATCTTCTAACTCTTTCTCCAACTCATTGATTTTTACAGAAAACTCATTTAACATTCCTATTTTCTTTTTCTCATAACCATTCTTTTCTTTTTGAAAAACATTTTTCTTACATTCAAACTCTTTTCTTTCTTTTGCAAGAATTTTCTCCAAATCAGAATTTTTCAGAGATAATTCAACAGACTTTGTTTCAAAACCTTTCCTCTCAGTTTGAAAGTCTCTTCTCTCTTTCTCAAATTTCTCTCTTTCAAGTATAAGAACTTGTTCAAAATCATAGATTTGTTTCAAGAGTTGACAATTTTTCATTTCACATGATTTGATTCTATTTTTAGAATCTGTCAACATCTTTCTTTCAAAATTGATTTTCTCTTTCAAATCAACATTCTCTTTTTCTAACAACTTTGTGTTCTCTTGAGCCTTTTCGAAATCTTTTAGAAGATCGAATTTATCTTTTTGCAAATTTACAACAACTTTTGCACTTTCCTAAAATTTGGCTTCAAGATTAGCAATCTTGCTTTCAAAATGAACAATCTCAGTTTTTGGTTTAGAAATTGTTTCTTTTGCTTTTACAGGACTTAATTTTTGTAAATTGTCTGAACTGGTTATAGAACTTGCAGGTCTCACAAAAACTTCAACAATCTCAGGCATGATGAAATGACAAATTCAAATATCAACTATGAATTATGATAAAAAATGAGAATCCACACAGATCTAGAACATGCAAGAATTGATCAAATCTGTCACATGCATTTCATCAAACAGTTAGAGTACATGAATTAATGAAATCTTCTTTTCAACAAAAAAATTTGAATACTAATCAACATGCAGCAGATAGAATCACTTTGATCAAGAAACCAATCAAGAATTTCGAAAACATACCTGTGATCTCTGTTTAATTTCGAAAATTAATCAGCATAGAGAGAAATTCTTTGGATGACTTGATTGTAAAATTAAATTGAATCGATTCAACAGAAAGACAAATCGAATTTCTTAAACAAATGTATAATGAATTCAAGAATTACTAAGAATTCAAGAATTACTAGTAGCAGCGGAATCAATTGACGAATTGATCAAGAAATCTTCAAGAACACGAACATGATCTTGAATGAATTTGTTTGTTGATTGGCTCTGATACCAATTGTAAGTCCCATTAATTGAAGAAACAATCAAGAACACTCCATAAAGATTGAATAGAAAATAGGCAAGAAGAACAATTTGTTGAACGATCTCTATTCATATGCTTTACAATACAATGGAGGAGAATTGAAAGTATACGACTCTCTCAAAGTATACTGATCTATCAAATAACTCTCAAAGTCTCTTATGACAATGTAAGCCCAAGACACCTATTTATAGTGTCTAATTACATGACATGGACCCAAGCCCATTTAACTCCCATTAAACTCCCAAAGCCCAAAAGACTAATAAAGCTAATTACAATGCATTTGACTTTCATTGACTTTACATGGACTTTATAAAACTTTCTATATAATTGGGGCTTTCTAGACCCAACAGTCTCTGGGGGGTACTTGGTCAGATCGATATATAAACCTGAACTATCGTCCAGACCACGCTTATAAGCTTCGATCGCAGTTTTGATGTCACAATTGCGGATACTGATCATTTCGGCATTGAATCTATTGAAATAACTTCGAATAGACTCATTAGTCTTCTGCACGACGTAGTACAGATCACTAGTCTGCTTTTCCATCTTACGACTGCTGGCGAATTGCCGGGAGAATTGGTTGACCAATTCGGCGAATGACCCGATAGATTTGGGTTTGAGATTGATCAGCCACTGGAGAGAGCTGGACCAGTGAGAGTCGCTCCGAAACTCTTGCACATGCATACTTCCTGGTACATGTGCGGAATTGAGATTGTCCACATGAGCTGCTTATACTGCGCGACATGCTCGGTTGGATCGGTCACACCCGAATACTTGGGAGTGAAGGCAGGAATGTTATACTTCTTTGGGACCTCGACGGTGGCGATCTCATTGATGAAGGGCGGCGCCTGATACCCCGATCGAGGCTCGACGTCGACAGGCACAGCTGCCCCAGGCAACTTGGCAAGCAAGGATATGACGCGTTCGTTTTGATCTTCTAACATCTTCAAACGCTGGGCGACGGGATCGTTAAGATCAGGGTTTTCCCCTGTCGAGGGATTGGTCCCTGGACTAATGCCATTACCATGCGACGAACCATGACAGAATATGGCTGCGACCCATAGTGGAACTGCTGCGGTCCACTCTGAAACGACTGTGGTCCATGCTGAAATGGCTGCGATCTCTGCTGGAAAAATTGCGATCCTTGCTGGAAAGGTTGCGGACCACTTTGGAACGGCTGGGAAAATGGCTGGGATCCATTCTGAAACGGCTGGGCGCCACCTTGCAATGGTTGGGATCCATTGTTTAAGGGTGGTGGTCGGATGTGCTGAGGGGGAATGAGCGGACCCGGCTGCTGATTCCGCATGAATGGACCTGAATACTGATTCTGCGCGGACGGATCTGGTCCTGGACCTGGATTTTGGATGAATGGTCTAGGACCATTCTGGGGTCCAAAAGGATTCCTTAGTCGCGCGATCTCTTCAGCTGCTCTACGATTCTGCTCTACCATTGCATTGAGTTGATTCCTCAGGACTGTCCTCCTGGTTCTCTTTTGGCTCGACCCAGCTGTCGAGACATCTCCACTCCGAAGGGCACGCATGATTTGCTTCCCTCTCGCCATAGAGAATGATTTCCTCTCAGACGGCACTGACCAAGAAATACATGAAACGTCAGACAGGAAAATATAAATGGTAAAAGTTAAAAACCATAATACACTTACCAGTCACTTCCTGTCGTTCGCTTTCCTCCTCTTCTTCTTTTTCCACAGTGTCCACTACCACGTCCTCATCTTCGGCCGCCAGTTGCCACGTGGCAAAATATCGATCATCGATACTATGACTTAGGAATCTGTCGATCTTGGCTCGAGAACCTTCATTCAGATGTAAAGCGTCGAACCAGATCTCTGAAGACGACAAAGGATGGAGAGTAAATAGAAGATCAGAAAACTGCGCTATGACATATATCTAAAAACATACCTCCCATATTCCAATCTGGACGAATCCATTTGCTGTCGACGTCCAGCAAATCAACACGTACGTACACATACCTGGACCTCCACCCACGATCATTAACCCCAGTGTTCAAAACCAGGACGCGATCGCCCTTGTATTTGGAATACGGGCTATAACGCCAATTCTTATCTTTTTTGACTTGGTACGCTGCCAAGAAATCGTTCGAGGTCATAGGGTCCCAATCTGCAGACAATCGTTCAATAACCAGAAAAACTCGCCAGAGTTGAGGCATCAACTGCCCTGGTGACAGACCAAAACATCGCATGAAATTCTTGGTTAAAATCGAATACGGCCATTCAAATCCTATTTTGAAAGGATATTCGTATATTACGAAGTATCCCTCGGGGCAATTCTCAGGACGAATATCCCCTGGACTGATTAATTCTACTCCTACAGGAATCTTCGCTAGACGCCTAAAAGCATTTAAATCCTCCTGACTCACGATGGAACTCTCTGGTTCAACAGACATTGTTTATCAGAAAAAACAGAAGGAGCAATGAAAAACAAAATGAATGCGTTATATAAACACCCTAAACCCCGAGCAATCTCTGCTAAATCTAATATTCTCAAAGATTTGGAAGAGTTTTTGACGAAGAATGGCAAGAAGATCAAAGCGAAATCTCTCTCCAAAATAAACCCAATGAAAGCATAAGAAAAGAAAGGATTCGTCGCAACCCTTATTTATGTATCGGATCATATTAGATCGGATCCTTTGATAATCAACACGCGTTCCCGTCCTTTCGCATACCCATACGGATCTTCGACACTTGTCCTCGACAGCTGGTAAGCAACATCGTGCATCAGCATGACGTCACGACTCGTTCAACCTTTCAACTTCTCGTTCGGTTAAAGATGAACCGGTCTAGTTCCACGGCAACCAGGTAAGTCCCTCAACCCAGGACACGAGTCTAAGCGTTCGACAAGCAAAATTTAAAACTCGAATTTGACATTCAATTTTCAAATTTTGGGGGCAAACTGTTTGGGCAAAAAATCACGTCGTACGACCGCGACCAAAACAGGTAAGACGCGCGTTATAATCCAAATCTTGTATTAAGATAAGGTCTCGACAAGAACCCAGAAAACATCCGTCGTCTCCCGTAAAAGGTAAGTCGTACGCCCCTCATGACGCTCGACCACAACGTCGCCCGTACCACACGACCATCGCGTAAGATTATGTAACCTCGACCAAAGCTAACGTTCACCATGACCGTTTGTTAAGTATTTAATGCAGGAGTCAAATTCATTAAGGAGCAATGGATATAACCGACACAACCATCAACGATCGATAGTCGTAACGGACGAAGATCATCATGGATATTCACTCCGACAACCGTTACAGACCGTTGCAGACGTTGTAGCTGTTAAATGAAGCAATCAATGAGCTAATTAAAGCTCCCGAAGACTATAAAGACCAAGCTAAATCATCCTTCCAAATCATCTGAGAACACACCGACGAATACCATCGAACATCGAACACAACATCTGATACCGAGCTCAAGAAAGTGTACACATCTTAGACTGAATTCCAGAATACTATAGCAAACTCAAGAACACTCGAAGAATAGCTAAAGTATCGCTCTCGACGCACGACAACAACTCTCGACCAGCTGTTCACACTTTGTATTCACACACGACAAACACTTGTTTTACATTCCAAACACTTGTACTTTACATTTCTAAGCATTTCCTTCATTTGTGTTGTAATCATCGTACGACCGACGCCAGTACCAAGGACATCGCCCTTGATTGGCGACCATAGTGCAGCGACGACATCCCCTGTCGTCCGCAGGTTTTTTCCTCGATTGAGGTTTTTCCTGCGTCATCAAATCATGTTTTTATTTATTTTTCCCTCGTCGCACGTCTCGTCGAAAGATCCTTTCTTTAGTTGTTTAAGTCCACATCGACCTTAAGTTGTTCCTTTGGTGCGATTTTTGGCATTAACACCCGCCAGATCTCGAACGTCGGATTCAAGACAAAAGCAGAGGCTAAGACCGCGGCCAAATTTCCTCAATACCCCAAGATATCCTCTTACGGATTCAAAGGGTCCACTAAAGATTTGGTCGAAGCTCTGAAGACCGCCCAAGCGACTATTTGATGGCCAACAAAGTCCGGTCAGGACGACGTTTGTTTGGGCAAAATTTCACAGATCTCGACCACGACCAGAAAAGGTAAGACGCATGTCATAAGTTATACCTTGTATTAAGATAAGGTCCCGACAAAGACCCAAAGAACCTCCACCATCCCTCCTAAAAGGTAAGTCGAGAGTTCCTCACGACACTCGACCTCGACGTCGCTCGTTCCGCAGGACCGTCGCATAAAACCGTACAACCTCGACTGACTGACGCGTTATACAACTGTTATATTTGTTTAAGTGTTTAATGCAGGAGTCAAAGTCATTTATGGACAAACGGCTATAACCGAAGAAATCAGTTATGAGCATCTAAACTCACATTGAAGACGACGACCGTTACAACAATCATCAAAGATCTTGATGATTCAATTAAAGTCATCCGAAGACTATAAAATCCCAGCTCAATCATCAGTTCAAGACACCTGATCAACACCGAATAACACAGAAAGAGAGATAGAACAAGAGCATCGAACAACAGAAGCAAACACAAACACAAACACTCGAAGAATATTCATTCGAAGCAAAGATATCATTCATAGAAGATCACTCTCGACGCAAGACTCTCGCTCTCGACCAACAGTTTATACATAGTTTTCACACACGACGCACACTGTTTTTACATTCTAAACACTTGTACTTTACATTTCGAAGTCTTTCCTTCATTTGTATTGTAATCTCTGTACGATCGACACCCGGAACACCAAGGACATCGCCCCTGATTGGCGACGATAGTTCAGCGACGACATCCACTGTCGTTCGCAGGTTTTTTCCTCATTGAGGTTTTTCCTACGTCATCAAATCCTTTGTCTCATTTACATTTTTGTCTTTGTCGAACGCCTTTGTCGAAAGATTCCTTTCTTTAGTTGTTAAAGTCCACATCGACCTTAAGTTGTCCCTTTGGTGCGATTTTTGGCATTAACAGTTTGGCGCCATCCGTGGAACCCCATCTAGAGAAAATATTCGACAAACGTGCGTCTTGCTAACGGTTTCTTGAAGTTTTCTTTGTTCTCTGTTGCAGGAAAATGGCGGCCCCTGGAGATCAGCAGCATGTCATTGCTCAGATGTACCAGGAGCTTAAAGTCGCCCGAAATCAAATCAACGCCATGACGGAGCAAAGCCGTAGAGCAGCTGAATAGATCGCACGGTTAAGGAATCCCTTTGGACCTCAGAGTGGTCCTAGGCCATTCGTTCAGAATCCAGGCCAAGGATCGTTCGGTCAGAATGGTCCTCGACCATTCGAGCATAATCCAGGTCCAGGATCAGGTCCGTTCGCTCAGAATCAGCATCCAGGTCCAACCATGAAAAACCAGCAGCCGGTACCATTCAATCTAAATCCCCAGTTATAGACGGTCCCTCCTCAGCATATAAGGCCACCACCCATGCAGAATGGATCGCAGCCATTTCAGAATGGGTCGCAGCCATTTCAGAACGGGTCGCAACCGTATTTTGTTCCTTTCAACGGAGATGCCAATGGCTCGTCGCATGTCAATGACACCAGCTCAGGAATCAATCCGCAAACAGGGGCAAATCTCAACCCCAATGACCCCGTCTCCCAACGATTGAAAATGCTAGAAGATCAGAACGAGCGCGTCCTATCTTTGCTCGCCAAGCTGCCTGGGCAGCCGTGCCCGTCGACGTCGAGCCCCGATCAGGATTTTAGGCATCACCATTCATCGATGAGATCGCGACTGTCGATGTCCCAAAGAAGTACAATGTCCCCGCCTTCACGCCCAAGTACTCGGGAGTGACCGATCCGACAGAGCACGTCGCACAGTATAAGCAACTCATGTGGACGATCTCAATCCCACACATGTATCAGGAAGTCTGTATGTGCAAAAGATTCGGTGCAACTCTCACTGGTCCTGCTCTCCAATGACTGATCAATGTCAAACCCAAGTCCATCGGGTCGTTCACTGAATTAGTCATTCAATTCTCCCAGCAATTCGCCAGCAGTCGCAAGATGGAGAAGCAGACCAGTGACTTGTATTACGTCGTGCAGAAGACCAATGAGTCTATCCGCAGTTATTTCAATCGATTCAATGCAGAGATGATCAGCATTCGCAATTGTGACATCAAGACCGCGATCGAAGCCTATAAGCGTGGTCTGGACGACAGTTCAGGTTTATACACTGACCTGACTAAGTATCCTCCGGAGAATTTTGAAGACGTCCGAGCTCGAACCTTAGCATATATGAGAGTAGAGGACGACACTGCCTTTCGTCGCAAGCATACTGACGACAAGAGGTCGTTAGGCGTAAAGAAGCCAGAGTTCAAGACGAAAGCGATTTCCAAAATGGAGCCCGCCCGCCAGATCTCGAACGTCCGATTCAAGACAAAAGCAGAGGTTAAGACCGCGACCAAATTTCCTCAATACCCCAAGATATCCTCTTACGGATTCAAAGGGTCCACTAAAGATTTGGTCGAAGCTCTGAAGACCGCCCAGGCGACTATTCGATGGCCAACGAAGTCTGGTTAAGACGACGTTATAAAAGATAAATCTAAGTGGTGTGACTTTCACGTCGACCATGGTCACGCGACAGATGATCGCATAGCTCTCAAAAAGGAGCTGGCGTATCACGTCCCAAAGGGCAATCTCAAAGACATCATCGACGACGTCGTTACCCCAGCTAACGATGTTCGACCGTCAACCCCTAAGCATGCAAAGGTCGTCAATTGCATCACCAGTGGTTCAGACATGTGTGGTCTGACATATTCTGCAGCCAAACGTCACGCAGTCAGGCACCAGACAATCGGCCTATTCCGCGTTCATCAAGGCATAAAAGAGATTTGGAATTGGAAGCCATGAAAATCGTATTCGACCAAGACGACCTCGGCGACTCGTACCAGAAACACCACGACGGGTTGATCATTCAACTCACGGTTGGTAATTGTTTAACTCGACGAGTATTGGTCGATGGGGGCAGTTCAGCGAACGTCATCTTCCTTAACACCATCAAAGCCATGGGAATCGATCGCTCGGTAATCACCCGACGTTCGATAACTTTGGTCGGTTTCAATGGAGAAGCGACGAGTACTTTTGGAGATATCGTTCTGCCTGTCTATGCCGGAGGAGTCAACAAGCAGACCAAGTTTAGCGTCATCGACTGTGCGTCGGCCTATAACATCATTCTAGGTCGACCATGAATCCATGAAATGAAAGTCGTTCCCTCGGCATATCATCAGACCCTGAAGTTCCCTACGCCGTGGGGCATCCAAGAAATCAAGAGTGAGCCGAAAGTCGCTCGTGACTGCTATAAATCAACTCTGAAACCGCGAAAGTAAATCGCTTAGCAGATGCGGCACGACAGGTTCGTCCTTCTATCCTAAGAAACAAACTTATGCCTTGTCTACAGGAATAAAATGACCATATGGCCCTGTCGCGCGAAAACACAGTCAATGCACACCTAGATGGCATTTCCCAAGATCTCTGTGTCGATCCGTCATTTAAAACCTATCCTCTCCTAGAAAGAATAGGATATTAAATGACAGCGGGCAAATACTCCGTTAATTAAAGAGGAATCTAAGAAGGTACGTTTCCTAATTTCTTTTTCTTCTTTCATACGATTTTTTCATGACGACGATTACTGACTTAAGCATCGGAGGGTCGTTGGTTAGCCAACGACCAACCTCTGACATTGTTTGTTCCGCAGAATCGCACGACAATAATCAAACGACTCTAGTTTCGCCAGATCGCATGACATAAAAGACCAAGTCTATGACTTGATCATCCTTTACAGGGATACACGATTTGAATTCATCGCACGACTCAGTCGTACGATTGCAAAGTCTAAACGATCTCATGATCTAAGTCTCTTAACTTAGAAAAATTGTATACTCTGAATGTATGCTTCAGTCGCATGTGCTTATGTTTATATACATGATTTAAAAGTCTTATGGCTTACGTTTCAGTTATTGTGTTACAATGAATGCCTTAGTCGCATGATTTCCAGATTCAATTTCATAATTGATATGGTATTTGTTTACCAAATATATAAAACGCAAGTTCAAACAAAAGTTTAAAGTTTCATTGACAAACTGTCGATTACATAACGACAAAAACAAAGAAACAGAAATAAACGAAGATATCTTTCTAAGGTTGGGGAGGAACGTCGGTCGCATCTTTGCCCAACACGCCGCCCTGGAAATCCTCCTCCTCCTCTTCGACCTCCTTCTCATCATCCGAGTCGAGCTCTCTCTGAGTCCCGACCTCCTTGAAGAACATATCTAACTCGTCCGACGCTGAGGCCACATGATTCTTGCCTAGCAAGTGATTTCGAATGATAGCCGCTCGAGCAGTGAGTCGAGCGAAAGAAAAGATGGACTTATTCTCGTCCCTCAACTCCTCTAACTTCTTTTCTAAACTTACCTCCTTAGATTTGGATTCCTCGACTTCCTTTTTCTTCACGGCCAAGGATTACCCCATCCCATCCAACGTCTCCCTTTGGTCATGCATCAAAGATAGGGACTCCTTTAAACGTGAGTTCGCATCGTCCCTCGCGTGTCCAAGGGACTCCAGCTCATTCAAGACGTCGTCGAGTCTCACTGATGCCGCCTCTTCGCGTACTAAAGCAGACTTTTCCCTTTTTAACGCTGCATCTTCTTTCTCGACGGCAGAAGCTACTAAGCCTTCTACCTTTGTCGATTTAGCGTACAACGCCAAAGATGACTGAAACATCTGAAAACGTATGAAAACAGTTTAGCAAAGAATACGACATCGACAACAGATAAACAAAAGTCTTGAAGGATAGACTTACCATGAACGCTAGTCCAGCAACATGGGCCTCAGTATCCTCGAGAGAAACTCCGTCAAAACACTCTCTGAAAGAAGGGAGCTGATACTTTCCCAAATGAGGGAACAGTTTCGTCCCGTCTAGGACATTATCATTCAAAAAATCCGACGACAACGTAAAGTTCACCGTCGTTTCAGAGCCCGTTTTCGCGCCCTTGCCCTTGTCGGCGAAAGAAGGGCCTGGCGCGGCAAGAGAAGACATCGTCGCCGGTTGCGCCGTATCAACGAACCTTGTGTCAGAAACCTTCTCGATAAACACGATCGATACCTTAGCCCTCTCAGGCGGGACGACTCTCGACGAACCACCCGTCCTTGATGGTGGTTCACTCAAAACGGACATTCTCGTCCTCTTGTGGAGACCCGATCCAAATATCGGGACTTCTTTTCTCTTTAAGACCCCCGACCCAGCTATCTAGGTATACTTTCCCCTGTTTACACTCGCCTTGCGATTTAGCTCGACTTGAGCCATTTTCTCAACGGCTGCAGGCGCCCAAGATTCTCCTGTATGGTAAAAGAAAGAAATTAGACGATTCAGAACAGAGAAAGACCAGGTCAAGCGAAAAGAAGACAGAAGGATACTTACCAGTTATCTCTACCTCTGGTTCTTCACTCTTCTCTTCCTCCTCAGTCTTCTCAGAGTCCTCTTCTTCTTCTTTCTCTTCTCGACCCATCCTCACTCCGTCGCTCAAGAAAACGGTGTCAGCATCCTCGTCTATCAAATGACGTGTGACGTACAACCGGTCTTCAGTACTAAATTCCAGGAACTTTTCGACCTTTGCCCGGGAAGCATCGTCCGGCTCTACCTTATCGAAATCAATATCTACGCATAAAAAAGAAGATCAGTTGAAAAAACAACCGAGCAACAGAATAACATAAAAACGTAATATCAAAGGCTCACCCGTCATATTCCAACCCTCCCTAATCCAGTCACTATCAATGTCCAGCGTCGACACCCGCACGAATACATACCTCTTCTTCCATGCACGATCGTTGACCGCAGTATTTAAAACCAGGGTACGATCACCCTTGTACCTTGAAAACAAACTATAGCGACGGTACCGGTCACTTTTGACCTTAAACGCCGTCAGAAGATCCCTCACATTCATCGGTGGATTCCAGTTAGAGGTAAGTCGTTCGATAATCAAGATAACTCGCCAGAACTGGGGTATCAGTTGCCCCGGCGAAAGATCAAATTCACACATGAACTCTTTGACCAAAGGCGAATATGGCCAATGAAAGCCTATCTTGAACGGGTATTCGTATATAACGATGTACCCCTTGGGGCATATTTTCGGTCGAACCTTGCCAACCTTGCTTACGGTAATCCCCATGGGAATCTGTTAGCTTCAATCTTCCTAATCATAGAAGTATTTAGAAGTAGTGAAAAATAGGCTAAGTGAAGAAAGCCTCTAACAGAGGCTCTGCCGACATTACCGAGAAATCAAGGTCAAGAAGCTACAGAAGCAGCAGAGGCTTCCTACAGAAGCTCTGTCATACGCACAAAGAAGACCAAAGACTCGGAATCCGGCGAAGACTGCTCCACAGAGGACCAGACCGCAGAACCTCTGTAATTAATTACAGAGCCTCTGTGGTCCTCTATGAAGACTTGGAAGATATTACTGGATACGTTCATCAACTTGCATGGAAAAGTACTGTCAAAACACGTGTCAAGCTCTGAGTGGACTCAATAGGGCATGGTACAAAATAGACGTCTGTGCCATTTAATGCATTTACCAATAGTACATCTGCTCCATTAAATGCGCATGGCTCAAACAACTGCTCACACCATCCAATCCACTGTTCACACCATCCAGTTTACTATTCATGCCGTAAAAGGAACAGTGACCAACTTCATAGTCTTCTAAGAGTAGTATAAAAGGAAGTCTCATGTTGAGATCTTCCTAACGACGAATACACAAGGAATCACTAATACTCTCAAACGTTATTGTCAAATATCTGAGTGTTATATTCTCACACACACCAACAGTTCTTAATCTGTTCTTCGTGTTCTTATTATATATTGAATAACAGTAACTGTTCAACAAATCCTTTTCATTCTTTACTGTTTTCTTTATATATGTGCGTTCTAATATCTATCAAACATATCTGTTAGTTTAATACGCTTCCGCATCAAACTCTAAACTCAACTAATAGACTGTTAATCTTGATTAAGCGTATCTGGGTTCCAACAATTGGTATCAGAGCCTCTCTTGATTTTCAATATCAAGTGATCCACTTATCAAGATTCGTGATAGATATTATTGTGTCTGGAAACTGCTTAAACTCAGAAAATCTTCAAGTTCATAGAAGTAACTCTTTAGTCATACCTTCTTTCTAAAATCTTCAAAAATGACAAATACAAATAATTTCTTTACTACTGGTTCTCTCACTAAACCTCCTAGTCTCCTTCGAGATGAGTATCCTCAGTGGAAAATAAGAATGGTCCATTTTTTTGAGGGCACTGAAAAAAATCAAGTACAATATCTGTACAATCCTCCTCCTATTCCCATGACAGTAGTACCTCGTATACCTGCTACTGCTGAATCTGCCGAAATCCCCGAACATCAAAAACCAAAGCCAAAAGGGGAGTGGTCAACCGAAGATAAAGCAGAAGATGAAGTTGCTCAGAAAACCAAGAGGACATTGATTATGGCAATACCCAACGAACTCTTTCAATCCTTGGATTCATGTGAAACAGCGCATGATCTGTGGAAAGAACTGGAAAGACAGTTGGAAGGAGGTGCTAAAACACAAAAAAACCGAAGAGCACAGTACATCAATGAATATCATGCATTCAGAGCCTCTTCAACAGAATCTCTGCAAACAACATACGACAGATTCAACTCTCTAATCAACAAGTGCAGAAAATCAGGCATTGACAGAACTTCTGAAGAAAACAATGTCATGTTTTTAAAAAGTCTAAATGAAGAATGGCTCCAACTGTCTATGTCCCTACAGACAAATCAGGATCTAGACACCTGGACTCTCTTTGATCTTTACGGAACATTAGCCGCACAAGAACCTCAGATAGCACAGGCTAAAACACTAACCATTGTACCATATGCATTGGTTAGTAAAACTAAAGAAGATGCACAGAGACCAAGAAATGAAAAAGCCACAGAGGAGAAGAAGAAGGAGAAGAAGAAGATGGTGATAATAGACAGTGAAGAAGAAGAGCAAGCAGAAAAAGAAATAACTCTTGCGTCACTAGCTAAATCTTTAGCTCTATTGACAAAAGAGTTCAGAGGAAACAGAAGAGGTTCCGGAAATGAAAGATATGATAGAGAAAACAGAAGAGATGACAGAAGAGAAGAAGAATCGAGTGGCCGACAGAGGTCAAGCGAAAGACATTACAGAGGAAATGACCGACAGAGGTCAGATGACTCGGTAAGCCACACGCAGCAAGAATGCTACAAATGCGGCAAACCTGGTCACTATGCAAATGAATGTAGATCAGAGAAAGGCGGAGACCTACAGAAGTCCAATGATCGAACAGGAAACACTCCTCAAGGATGTTTTAACTGCGGCAAACCAGGCCATTTTGCGAATGAATGCAGAAGCAGATCAAATCGCCCACAGAGGGACTCTGCTTTCTACAAAAAGAAAGCCGAGTATTATGCTAAAAAATCCTTAATGGCAAAAGGACATTCTGAGGAGAACACAGAAGACTTCCAGTCAGACTCTACTTCTGACGATGAACATACCGCCAATGCCCTCTTCTGTGGCATGGCAGAAGTCGACTCCTGCACTGACTCTGAGGTATCTACTTCAAATTCCAACTCTTGTATTACCTCTGTAGATGATAATACACTTAGAATTAACATTGAATTAATTGAACTGAAAGAGATAAATCAAATTATTCAGAAAAGACTCACCTTCAATGAGAGAGAAGTACGGCTTCTCACTCAAGAAAAAGCAAAGATTTTTGAGGAAAAAGAGAGAATAGAAAAGAATTGGAACAAAACTCTAGATCCTTTAAAAAAACAAATTTCTGAATTAACCAATACTTTAAAAGATAAAACAAAAGAACTTTCAGTTTCAAGGAGCGAAACTACTGACATAAGAGCTCTTAAAGAATACTTTCAAAGAGAAAGAGAGGTATTATGGCAAGATTTACTCAGAAGAGAAGTTTTGATTAAAAACTATAAAGATGCACAGAAAGTTTATGAAAAAGTAAACTCACAAATAGGAAGACGAGGTATAGGGTATGATGATATCACCCTAGGTGTTGAAGGCAAAAGAAACAAACCTCTGTCCTCTTTATTTGTGATTGGAAAAACGAACAAACCAGATTTTCCAAATCTAATCTCTGTAAGCAAAAGGGAGAAAATCTTTGTGGATCCTTACTTGAAGAAACATAAGAAGATGATTAACGTGTGGTTTGAAAACACAGACTCATCATCTTCAACCTCTGTCAATAGAGGTATCAAACCAAAGAAATATCTGAAAACACAAGATCAGATTGGTATCTTCAAGTTTGGTAAACCAGAGACCCAAACACAGGTTGCTTTTGTCTGTTTGATAAACGTTGAAAAGAAATTATCAGCAGAAGCTCCTGAGTTTAAACCCATTTTTTCAGAAGAAAACTTTAAAAATTTAATTGAAAAAGAAATTTTGGAAATATGGAAATCAAGCGTTTTAGAAAATTTCTGTACATCTTCTATAGATAAAACTCTCACTGAAGAAATCTTATTAGAAACCTCTGCAATCTATGAAAACTATTCTACAGAGGAAGAAAGCTCGTACGATACATGCTCAGAAAATCCAGCCTTTATTGAAAGAATTGACTCAACCTCTGTATACGAGGACGATTCATCCTCTGACAACTCAGAGACTGATTTCAAATCAGGGATAATTCACTGTGACACAGAGGATGTCAAATTCTCCTCTGAAGTTCCTCACAGAACTATTTCACCAAAAGAGAAACTCACAGAGATTCCAATCTGCCAAGATTTTCTAAAAATGAATCTACATATCAAAACCTCTGCTGAGCTTAAAATGTTACAGAAGACCTCTATTGATCCTATAAGTTCTAGATTTTCAAAACCCAAGGTTAATAAATCTTTTTCTTCTGTGACAGTGATGAAAGAAGTTCACCACATAAGCAACCCACAGAAGGCAGGTCCTAAACAGAGCTTTTGCAAACAACATTCGAGTATTCATAGATCTTCTAGTAATAGGAAATCTAATGTAAAGAAAGAATGTAATGCCTCTGTGGCTGAGTTTAAAAAGTTCAATGAAAAGTTCAAGCAAATTACATCTCATATTCAATATTGTCATTGCTTTGATCTTATGTCTAAACTTAAAAATCATTTTTCAAGTCAAGTCTGTTTACTCTCTACGACAATTCAAAAGTCAAATCCCACAAAGAAACAATCTGACTCTTCTGCAGAGAACAAAATGTATTTCAAGAATGCCAAGGCAAACTTGAAAAACTCTAACAATATTGGACCCATATGGATATGGGTACCTAAATCTCTGTGATTGTCCTACAGAAGAAGTATGTGCCAATCTGGTATCTAGACTCCGGATGCTCAAGGCACATGACTGGTGACAGAAGTGCACTATCCACGTACAAAGAAACACAAGATGGTGGATCTGTGACTTTTGGAGACAACAAGAAAGGACACATAAAAGGCTATGGAGTCATAAGGAAAGAAGACGTTTCTGTATACAAAGTTGCATATGTGGATGGCCTTAAGCACAACCTACTCAGTGTAAGTCAACTTTGTGATACAGGATTCAATGTGTTGTTCAAAAGAACTTTCTGCTCTCTACAAAGTGAAGAAACAAGTATGGAACTTCTGCGAGCTGAAAGAATAGGTGATCTATATCTAATGAACTTCAACTCAAAGAACAAAGACAAAGTTTGCCTTGTTGCCTGCAAAAGTGAAGAAGCCTGGTTATGGCACAACAGGTTCTGTCACTTGAATTTTCACACATTGGAAAAACTGGTCAAACTTGATCTAGTTAAAGGTTTGCCAAATGTTAAATTCAATAAGGATCATTTATGTTCTGCCTGTGAGATGGGAAAACTCAAAAGAGCTTCCCACAAAGGCAAAACAGATGTATCTTGCACTAGACCTCTGTACATGCTTCATGTCGACCTCTGCGGTCCCATTGCCATACAGAGCCTAGGTGGCAAGAAATACATACTTGTCCTAATTGATGAGTATTCGCGTTTCACATGGGTTGAATTCGTTAGAAAGAAATCAGATGTTCCAAATATATTGATAAATCTAATGAAAAGAATCCAAGTTCTTTATAATTGCAGAATACAGAAGTTAAGAAGTGACAATGGCACAGAATTTAAAAACTCTGTCATTGAAGCCTATCTTTCAACAGAAGGAATATCACAGAACTTCTCTGCAGCTCGCACTCCACAACAGAACGGTGTTGTCGAAAGAAAGAATCGAACACTTGTGGAAGCCGCAAGAACTATGATGTCAGCATGCGGATTATCAATGAACTTTTGGGCAGAAGCAATTTCTACTGCGTGTTATACTCAAAATCGATCAACCATTGTGAAAAGACACCTCAAGACGCCTTACGAATTGCTTAACAAAAGGCGGCCAAATATCAAATTTTTCCATGTATTCGGATGCAAATGCTTTGTCTTAAACGACAGAGATTCAAGAGGAAAGTTTGATGTAAAAGCAGATGAAGGCAAATTCATTGGATACTCTGCCACTTCCAAAGCTTACAGAACATTCCTTACAAAGTCTCACAAGATTGTAGAAAGCATCAATGTTTCTTTTGATGATTCATTCCAAATGACTTCTGAACAAATCAGTTCAGAACTCGGAATTAAAGGGAAATCCTCTGTCATCTCACGAGCAAAAGAAGACTTGGATCTTCTATTTTTAGAGATGCTCAACGAAAACATTGATCCTTTTGTTGGAACAATCAGGGTTTCTGAAGAACCATCCTCTGTCGGACAAAATCCTACAGGTTTGTCTCTAACTGGTCCTAATAATGCTTCATCTTCTTCTGTAAATACTACAGATGCAATTGCCGAAGCAGAAGAAAGTGCAGAAGATGAAACATCAAGGAAAACGACCACAGAAGCTGCACAAACCACAGAAGAACCAATTACAGAGGAAATCGAGGACCAAGACTATACGTCCTCAGAGGAACAAACTCCACCACCACTCATACCAATCATTCCACAAACGGTAGAATCAACTACCAAGGCACGAAGAACAACAGAGGCTACACAAGAAGAAACACAAGAAGTCTCTAAAGAAAGTCTGAATGACATTGATGATCATCTTCCACGCACAACTCAATGGACAAAAAGCCATCCTCCAAGCCAAATAATCGGAGAACCTTCTGACGCAGTAAAAACAAGGTCTGCCACTGCTAACTTTTGTTTCTTTACAAATTTTATTAGTGTGATAGAACCAAAGAAGATTTCTGAAGCCCTAGATGACCCAAACTGGGTAGACGCCATGCAAGAAGAACTTTTGCAATTTGAGCGTAACAGAGTATGGACTCTAGTACCTCTGCCAAGAGGAAAACAGGCCATTGGGACTAAATGGGTCTACAGAAACAAGAAGGATGAAGATGGAGTGGTCATCAGAAACAAAGCAAGATTAGTAGCAAAGGGATATAGACAAGAAGAAGGCATAGACTACGATGAAACTTTTGCCCCTGTCGCACGGTTCGAAGCAATAAGAATATTCTTAGCCTTCGCAGCCCACAGAGGTTTTAAAGTCTATCAGATGGACGTAAAATCAGCCTTTCTCAACGGTGAAATCCAAGAAGAGGTCTACGTTAATCAGCCACCAGGATTTGAAAGCTCAAAGTTTCCAAGGCATGTATACTACCTTGAAAAGGCTCTATATAGACTGAAACAGGCTCCACGAGCATGGTATGAACGACTTTCTACCTTTCTTCTAGTCAATGGTTACAACAGAGGTACAACAGATACTACCTTATTCTATAAACGCAAAAGTAGTGAGATAATGCTTGTACAAATATACGTAGATGCCATAATTTTTGGGTCTACTAATTCAGAAGAGTGTAAAAGATTTGAAAAACTCATGCAGAGTGAGTTTGAAATGAGTATGATGGGAGAATTAACTTTCTTCCTCGGACTCCAAGTCAAACAATCATCAGAGGGAATTTTTATAAATCAAGCTAAATATGTCTCTGACATTCTTTCCAAGTATAGCTTCTCTGATGCCTCTGCAATGAAAACTCCAATGGCCACTGGAAACAAGTTATTCTTAGATTCAGATGGCATCTCTGTAGAATGCACTCTCTACAGAGGCATGATTGGATCTCTGTTATACTTAACAGCAAGCAGACCTGACATTATGCATGCCACATGTCTCTGTGCACGCTATCAAGCTAATCCAAAGAAATCACATTATGATGCCGTAAAGAGAATCTTTAGATACCTAAAAGGGACCAAAAATCTTGGTCTCTGGTATCCACAGAACTCTGGTTTTGGTCTTAAAGCTTATACAGATTCAGACTATGGAGGATGCATGCTCGACAGAAAGAGTACCTCTGGGAGTTGTCAATTCCTAGGTGGTAAACTAGTCAGTTGGACCTCCAAGAAGCAGAATTGTGTTTCCACATCCACTGCAGAAGCTGAATATGTTGCTGCCGCTAGCTGTTGTTCTCAGGTTCTATGGATGAAGACTCAGCTAAAAGACTACGGCCACATTTTGTTCAAAATACCCATCTTCTGCGATTCCAAAAGTGCTATTGCTATCTCTGCCAACCCTGTGCAACACTCAAAAACCAAGCATATCGATATAAGGTATCACTTCTTGAAACATCATGTTGAATACGGTACAATCGAAATGCATTTTGTGCCCACAGAATATCAACTCGCTGACTTATTCACCAAAGCACTAGACGAGAAAAGATTCAACTTCTTGGTGGGTAAGATAGGAATGATTAACATGGTGTGAAAATCCTCAGTAAGTATAGTTTTATCTTCTGTAAATAATAAGTAAATACATTGCTTAAATTATTGTCTTGAAAGATTCTACTTCTGTATGTAAATTCTTAAAACCTTAAATAGTTCTTAAAATCACAGAGCTTCTGTAAGTCAACTCAGAACCTCTGACGACCCCTACAGAACCTCTGAAAGACCATGACCTATGTTCTATGCAAAACTTATCATTCTTTGATCCAAGTATAGGTCAAGGGGGAGCAAAAGGAAATTACTTGATCTACAGAGGTGATTAGGTCAAGGGGGAGCAAAAGGAAATTACTTGATCTACAGAGGTGATTAGATCAAGGGGGAGCAAAAGGAAATTACTTGATCTACAGAGGTGATTAGATCAAGGGGGAGCAAAAGGAAAATTCTTGATCTACAGAAGTGATTAGATCAAGGGGGAGCAAAAGGGGCCCTGAGATGATCTACAGAGGTAAATCTCTCAAAGGAAAGCCGAAGAAGAATGTCGATAATTCTCCATCGACAGAAGAAAGACAAAACTGCCGAGAACAGAAGAACCAAAAGGTATGACTCTCGCATGAAAGGTTTTTAGAAAACAGTTTTCTAGGACAAGAATTGTCAAATATGTCCTAAATATACTGTGAATAACATTTCAAAAATCAAAAGTTCAAAAGATTTAACAAAATTCGAAATAGGAGAAATTTAAGGTCATAGAGCTCCTGCTGAGCTCAACAGAGCTTCTGCAGGAAATATGCTCTGTGATCACAAATTAACCCTCTGTCGATCTTTTGGAATGTTATCTCGAAAACCGACAACACACACCATGACCTTCTCGAACAAAACGTTTATCAAAATAGTTTTATCGGACACCAACCTTCAAAAATGTGCGAAAAACATCTCTTAACACAGATCAAAAATTGGATGATCAGAAAATTAATAGAATTCAAGTTATAAGATTTTTTCTCTCATAGAGCTTCTGCTGGCTCTCACAGAGCTTCTGCAAGTTCCATCAGAGCTACAAAACCTCTGTGAGTAAAATTTCTTGACAAAATCCTATTAATCCTCTCCAATATCTTTACAAACGTTTTCGTTCAAAGAAGAATCTTCAAAGTCATGATAACAATGAGATATATGAGAAGGTTAAAACTCTAAGATTTTCAAAATCACAGAGCTTCTGTAAAACACAAAAGTTCTGCCATTTTGTTATCTGTGGTAATAACGGTTACTTTTACTGAGAGTGAAACTCATATGGCTAAGAACAACTCCACACGCCTAGCATTAATGGGCCGCGCACGACGTCCTGTCATCTTCTGACATGGCCTACGTGTCCCATTTTCATTGAGCAAACATGGAACGTTTTTTTGGTAAGTTGAACCCGCCGCTCAAACTCGAGTGCGGATTCCAAACTTTAATCCATTGCCATATATTTTACCCTTTCGAAGTCTACCGTTTTACCATCCTATAAAAACAAACCTTACCCTCTCATAAAACTTTTTACAAACTCTCATCTTCTTCTCCGGCGATACCCTGCAAAACACTTGCAAATGGCTTCATCTTCTCGAGCTACATCCTCTGAACTCTCTCCGGCGAACTCAACGGAAAACTCCCCTGCTCATTCAGAACATTCTGAAAACCCCAGCCTTGCAAGAGATATTGAACAACAAGATTCCGGGGACTCCGCAGACTTTGCTCCGACGACACACTTGCAAAACTTCATAGCTAAGGATCATTTCGAAGCCACTCTTCCTATCAAATCCAACAACTGCTATTTGGTCCCCTCACCCACTACTTTCGGCGAAGCCCATGCCATACTTCTGAACATCATGGAAAACCATGTCCTCTTCCCTCTACTATCAAGAACCCCTAACAAAATTCCAGTCCGTTATTTGAACCAATTTTGGCAAAGCTGCCGATTTGATAAAGACGATTCTCTTATCAAAGGGTACATTTCAAGACCTGATAAATCTGAGCATCTTGAAATCAAGTTCAACAGAACAATGTTCTCACTTGAATTCAACCTACCAACAAGGGGTCTTCTGGGATTGAAAAGTTATGCAGAGCAACCAACAGACGAAGAGCTCTGTCGATTCGTGGAAATGCTTGGGTACAACACCCAACTAAGGAAGAGAAATGACTTCCGCAGAGGCCGATTACCACCTCTGTGGAACACTTTGTTCTCTATTCTTAACAGATGCCTGACAGGAAAGATAGGGAGTATTGACCAGAGCTCACATCAAATCTTGAGCATCATGTATGAGGTTTACTATGATCTTCCACTAGATTATGCGACCATAATGATGCAAGAGATCATAAACACCATCGACAGAAAGAACAACTCGAAAAGGGTCAAAGAGAACGATCCCAACTTTCTACCACCTCTGCAATTCCAAAGAATATTGGGAGTACTGTTCGAACCTCTGCTGCTAATCCAAAATTGGCCAATGGAAGGGCCAACTCCCAAACAGTTCCCGATGAACAAAAATACCCCCACTGATCATGCTGATGGCTACTCACACTGCAAACCTCTGTCAACGAAACTTTTGCGCTACGCATCGAACAAATCCCTTCAGAAAGAGTATATACGCGATCATAGAACTCCAAAACCGAGTCCTATGACACCCCCGCGTTTAGGTGTCCCCCTAGGAACAATGATAGCAAAACCTCTTTCCACTCAAGAAGAAAAGGATCAGAAGTTAGCAAAACACATGGCTATTCAACTCAGCTTTATAGCCAAACGTGCAGAACTTATGGGAAAGAAGTCTTCATCAAGAACCTCTGCATCTACTCCAAAAGCAAAGAAGAGAAAAACTGCAGAAGGCACCTCAACAAGCACTACAGAAGATCGATCTTCACCTCCCCATGCCACAGAGATTGGCTCCTCTGCTCCTCCCCTTTTCACAAAACAGAAAAAGAAAAGATCCAAATCAACAGAGGAAGGGGCACCAAAACCAAAAAGGAGGAAAACCAAAAAGAAGCATGGTAAAACACTTAAAACGTTGTTTACCATTGCAGAAGAGGAAATCATAGAGGGAGAAACTGCAGAAGAAGATACAGAAGTAGGAATGACAGAAGAAGGATATCAATCACCCTATCAATCTCCAGATAGATTTGCTCACCAAGGAGACCTGAATGATTTCCTACAGAACCCCGAAATTGCAAACACCCTTAATACAGCAGGGTGGACGGCACAACCTCTCGACCACCACACTCCAGAAGAACAAGATTTCTTCATTTCTGGCATTGACACACATCTACAAGAAGATGACACAACACCCAGAAATCAACCAGCCGAAACCCCTGTGATTTTACAAAACCCTTTCATTCAAGGATTGGACGTCCACAAAAGAAGTCCAAACCAAGCTTCAGAAGAAACAGAACAAATCGAAGCTGAGTGGAATACAACTGAAGTTACAGAGGCAACGGTTGTAGAAGAAACCACAGAAACAGGGATAGAAATCTCAGAGGTAGATTCAGATGAAGAAGAGGGTGTCTGGATACGAAAAGGTCTCTATCATCCTCATGTCATGAGATTATACGGATCTCATCACATGTATGACCTTTTACGACCAGAGCAAGGAACTTCCACAGAACCAGAGGAAGAAACAAGAAAAGATGCCGAAGTTGAAGAAGGCACACAACCAAACCCAACTCCCAGTGCAACCCACATTTATAACTCCGCAGGTCTAGCTGCAGAAGGAGTTATTGAAAAAGAGCAGCACAGCTCGATCCTAACCCAACCCATCCAGCCAGAGGTTACTCTTTCAACCTCTGTGCCCACAGAAACCGGGGAATCCATTCCTAGGGAGTCTCCTCAAAGAGACTCGCCTAATGTTCGTGATCAATCGCCCCAGATCACACAAGAACACCCTACAGAGGAATTCGTTTCCTCTGTCACGCACACATTAAGGCCAAACCTTCTTTCAGAGAGAAGTAGTAAGCACAGAGACGAAGAGACTCTAGACAAGTCTCCTAGTCAACAGAAGGACATTCCAATACCCACCTCTGGAGTGGATTTGGACTCTGTTCTTCACAGAACTTCTGTAGAGAACGAAACTCAGGTTTCCTCTCGAGGATCAGAAGGAAATCCTTCCACCCCCATCGTACAAACAAGGGTGAACGAAGGTGTCCCAGGAACAGGGACTCACTCTGGAGACGAATGTGTTCCTCTAGAGGTTACACAAGGAACACAAGTATCAAGGGATGAGTTCCAAAACCTTGTCACCTCTGTGAACCAAACAATGAAAGAGTTGCAAAGCTCTTTCAAATCCTTGACAGAGACAACATCTACAGCTCTCTTGAATCTGAACACCAAAATGGACGATCTGTCCACAGAGGTGAAAACCGCCATCTCAGAGATGAAGTCTTCTGCAACAACCACTGCCAAAGAAACAGCCACTTCTGCCGCTCATCAATTCGAAACAACTGCAACTTCTGCGTTCAGGGACTCGGTCAAAGATTTCCTTGAAAAATTGAATACGCAATCCAACAGAGCAGAGGGCATTACTCCTGCAGACTTACAGAATGCGTTATCACAAGTTCAAGCAGAGGCAATACGAACCACGACAATGATGCAGCCAAAAGACTATATGACCAGAGCACAGCTAACAGAGCTAGGACAAAACGTCATAAACCAGGTCACATAAGTCATTGTCTCCTTCACAACTGCAAATGCCAACTATGTGAAGGACTTCAAGAAAAGTGTCGGCAAAATGCGTTTCAAGACAGAAGCAGAGCTTGCGACATTTATTGGTCTCTGCGATGATATATGTGAAAAATTGAAGGCAGCAGGAGCTGAATTGCCAAAGAAGCCCAACACTTCTTGCAGAGCAGAGGGTACTTCGGATAAGAGTCAGGATGACTCTGATGATGATGACCATCCTGGTCCATCAGATCATCCTGAGGGGGAGAATTTAAGGGAGAAAGCTACGAGCAGAGGAATTCAATCTCCACCAATCGCAGCAGAACCAATCAGCCAAGCCCCTCAAGAACAAACCCAACAACAAACTCAAAGAACCACAGAGAATACACCCATCTCTGTGGATTCAACCTCTGAAGAACCCAACACTACAGAAACAGAAGTGCAAACCTCAGAGGCAACTACCACCCCTGAGGTAATTACTTTGGAAGAAACAGATGAACCAACCACAGAGAAAACACCCACCTCTGTGGAAACACCCCAAACCATACCCAGAAGAAAGTCGATTGCCACCAAACCAAAAAGAGCAACGACCTCTGCTTCTGACATTCTGAAAAGGATGCACACTACAATGAGTGATCGTATGGTGAAGAGAGAAGAAGAAAGGCACAGGTTCACTTTAGCTTTCAGAATGGCAAGAAGATTCAATGACAACACTTCATCAACAGAAACTGAGCTCACAGAAGAAGTCACCAAACAACCTCCAACAGAGGTTACAGAGCAAGTCAAGCCAACAGAACCATCGCCACAAAAGTCCTCTAAGTCACAATCGTCAAAATCCACAGAGGCAACCTCCATCAAACCTACAGAAGTGCAAACCTCAAATCCCACAGAAGCAACAGGTTTTGCCACGACAACAAAAGATAAAGGCAAAGGGATACTGACAGAAGAGCCTAAGAAGAAGAAAACATTGTCAAAGCCAACAGAGAAACTGATGAAGAGTGCGTTTGACGCCTTTCAAACCCCAAAACCCGAAGAAGTTGACTGGGCACATGGATTGAAGCCTCTGTCAGAAATTCCTTTAACTGGTAGAGCTGAAGAAGTTGTTCAACAGATGGAGAGTCTCAGAAGACAAATTCCACGACCTGGTCCAACACATGAAGAAATGGAAGAAGTGGTATACAAATACCTCTACAAACAATCCTTTCAGACAAACTATCCAACAGATCATGTGACAGATCCAAGGATCAGAGAAGAATTTGAGAACATCTTCACGAGAACAAAGCCAAGAGCCAAAGCAGATGTCTTCTCAATTCACAAAATCAAAAAGGTGATCTTCTGCAGATTCTCCTTCACTAGAACCTATCCAAGGGTCAGGTACAATCTTTACAGAGTCAGAAGAGAGAACAATTCATAATCTACCTTCGCTGATGCTGACTTAAGAAACATCAATCCATACGATCTACCTGACCTTCTGCAATGGACAAAAGACAACTACAACACAGAGGCAAACACCAGAGCCTATCAAGTATTGAGAAAAGCGATGAGGGAAAAGCTTCTGCTCTACAACATGATAGATTTCCAGCTGGGAAAGGATCTCGGTCTCAAACATCTGGATCTACGACCACCAGAGGATCGCTGCCCACCAGACGCCATACCAAACTCAATCATCAGAGAACCAAGATTTGGGTTAGTATTTCAAAACCCACAACACCAGGTTAAACTTTTTGTACTCATGGATTGTCAGAAGTACGCAACCAGTACTCTGAGCAAATTCAGAGCAAGCCTTGTAAAATACAGAGGTACAGAGAAAATGGATAGAGATGATGCAGATACTTTCATCAGAGAAATAGACTCAACAATCCGCCTAAGAGAACTCTGCATCAGATTCTACAAAGAGATCAGAAAAGTCGGCAGAGACAACAGAAGCTACAACGATTTCAATGATGCCAAAATCTGATTCTCAGACCTCCAATCTCTACAAACAAAGTTTTATCTTTCATTGTACTCAAATGTAAAATGCCTCTGGCATATTTCTAAATGAAAGAAATTTCGAGGTATTGTTTAACCTCTGTCTTATCTAACTTAGCCAAACTTAACTCAAGTTCAAATTTTTTATTTTTCACTACTTAGGGGGAGATTGTTAGCTTCAATCTTCCTAATCATAGAAGTATTTAGAAGTAGTGAAAAATAGGCTAAGTGAAGAAAGCCTCTAACAGAGGCTCTTCCGACATTACCGAGAAATCAAGGTCAAGAAGCTACAGAAGCAGCAGAGGCTTCCTACAGAAGCTCTGTCATACGCACAAAGAAGACCAAAGACTCGGAATCCGGCGAAGACTGCTCCACAGAGGACCAGACCGCAGAACCTCTGTAATTAATTACAGAGCCTCTGTGGTCCTCTATGAAGACTTGGAAGATATTACTGGATACGTTCATCAACTTGCATGGAAAAGTACTGTCAAAACACGTGTCAAGCTCTGAGTGGACTCAATAGGGCATGGTACAAAATAGACGTCTGTGCCATTTAATGCATTTACCAATAGTACATCTGCTCCATTAAATGCGCATGGCTCAAACAACTGCTCACACCATCCAGTCCACTGTTCACACCATCCAGTTTACTATTCATGCCGTAAAAGGAACAGTGACCAACTTCATAGTCTTCTAAGAGTAGTATAAAAGGAAGTCTCATGTTGAGATCTTCCTAACGACGAATACACAAGGAATCACTAATACTCTCAAACGTTATTGTCAAATATCTGAGTGTTATATTCTCACACACACCAACAGTTCTTAATCTGTTCTTCGTGTTCTTATTATATATTGAATAACAGTAACTGTTCAACAAATCCTTTTCATTCTTTACTGTTTTCTTTATATATGTGCGTTCTAATATCTATCAAACATATCTGTTAGTTTAATACGCTTCCGCATCAAACTCTAAACTCAACTAATAGACTGTTAATCTTGATTAAGCGTATCTGGGTTCCAACAGAATCCTCGCTAGACTTCTAAAGTCGTCGAGATCTTCTTCGTTTTTAATAGTACTTCTAGGCTCTGTCGACATTGCCAGCCTCGTTAAATTGATTTGCACTTCTGAAAGGCCCCAGATATCCCAGTTTTTTTAGGCTTTCTAGCAACAGACTTGCGACGCATACGCAAACTGGAGGGTCGTATCTTATATGATCTCAAAAAATCCTAAATTATGTCAAAGATTCTTGCAAGTTTAGAAATAATCGAACGAAAATCGATAAGAAAACCTCTAAAGAAATCTTTGCTCAAAACCCTCTAAAATCGTAAACAAGAAAAGATCCATCGTAATCTTTATTTATGCAGTCGATCATGTCAGGTCGAACCCTTTGATGATCACCGCGTGCCTCCGTCTTCTCGTATGACCACACGGATCATCGACACCTGTCAAAGACAGCTGGTAAGCACAATCGTACGTCAATATGACGTCACGACCTCGTTTTCTCTTCGAATTCTCGTTCGATTAGAATTAAACCAATTCGGTTCCGAAACAATCAAGGTATTTTTAACGCAGAACCCTGAACAACCGACGAGCAAAATTTAAAATTCGAATTTGCCATCCTACTTTCAAATTTTGGGGGCAAACTGTTTGGGCAAAATTTCACAGGTCTCGACCACGACCAGAAAAGGTAAGACGCATGTCATAAGTTATACCTTGTATTAAGATAAGGTCCGGACAAAGACCCAAAGAACCTCCGCCATCCCTCCTAAAAGGTAAGTCGAGAGTTCCTCACGACACTCGACCTCGACGTCGCCCGTTCCGTACGACCGTCGCAAAAAACCGTACGACCTCGACTGACTGACGCGTTATACAACTGTTATATTTGTTTAAGTGTTTAATGCATGAGTCAAAGTCATTTATGGACAAACGGCTATAACCGACGAAATCAGTTATGAGCATCTAAACTCACATTGAAGACGACGACCGTTACAACAATCATCAAAGATCTTGATGATTCAATTAAAGTCATCCGAAGACTATAAAATCCCAGCTCAATCATCAGTTCAAGACACCTGATCAACACCGAATAACACAGAAAGAGAGATAGAACAAGAGCATCGAACAACATAAATAAACACAAACACTCGAAGAATATTCATTCGAAGCAAAGAGATCATTCATAGAAGATCACTCTCGACGCAAGACTCTCGCTCTCGACCAACAGTTTATACATAGTTTTCACACACGACGCACACTGTTTTTACATTCTAAACACTTGTACTTTACATTTCGAAGTCTTTCCTTCATCTGTATTGTAATCACTGTACTCTCGACACCCGGAACACCAAGGACATCGCCCCTGATTGGCGACGATAGTGCAGCGACGACATCCACTGTCGTCCACAGGTTTTTTCCTCGTTGAGGTTTTTCCTGCGTCTTCAAATCCTTTGTCTCATTTACATTTTTGTCTTTGTCGCACGCCTTTGTCGAAAGATTCCTTTATTTAGTTGTTGAAGTCCACATCGACCTTAAGTTGTCCCTTTGGTGCGATTTTTGGCATTAACAACGTTAAGAAAGATAAATCTAAGTGGTGCGATTTTCACGTCGACCATGGTCACGCGACAGATGATTGCATAGCTCTCAAAAAAGAGCTGGCGTATCACGTCCCAAAGGGCAATCTCAAAGACATCATCGACGACGTCATTACCCCAGCTAACGATGTTCGACCGTCAACCCCTGAGCATGCAAAGGTCGTCAATTGCATCACCGGTGGTTCAGACGTGTGTGGTCTGACGTATTCTGCAGCCAAACGTCATGCCAGTCAGGCACCAGACGATCGCCCTATTCCGCATTCATCAAGGCCCATAGGAGATTTGGAGTTGGAAGCTATGAAGATCGTATTCGACCAAGTCGACCTCAGCGACTCGTATCAGAAGCATCATGACGGGTTGATCATTCAACTCACGGTTGGTAACTGTCTAACTCGTCGAGTCTTGGTCGATGGGGGCAGTTCAGCAAACGTCATTTTTCTTAACACCATCAAAGCCATGGGAATCGATCGCTCAGAAATCACCCGACGTTCGACAACTTTGGTCGGTTTCAATGGAGAAGCGACGAGTACTTTTGGAGATATCGTTCTGCCTGTCTGTGCCGGAGGAGTCAACAAGCAGACCAAGTTTAGCGTCATCGACTGTGCATCGGCCTATAACATCATTCTAGGTCGACCATGGATCCATGAAATGAAAGCTGTTCCCTCGACATATCATCAGACCCTGAAGTTCCCTACGCCGTGGGGCATCCAGGAAATCAAGAGTGAGCCGAAAGTCGCTCGTGACTGCTATAAATCAACTCTGAAACCGCGAAAGTAAATCGCTTAGCAGATGCGGCACGACAGTCAATGCACACCTAGATGGCATTTCCCAAGATCTCTGTGTCGATCCGTCATTTAAAACCTATCCTCTCCTAGAAAGAATAGGATACTAAATGACAGGGGGCAAATACTCCGTTAATTAAAAAGGAATCTAAGAAGGTACGTTTCCTAATTTCTTTTTCTTCTTTCATACTATTTTTTCATGACGACGATTACTGACTTAAGCATCGGAGGGTCGTTGGTTAGCCAACGACCAACCTCTGACATTGTTTATTCCGCAGAATCGCACGACAATAATCAAACGACTCTAGTTTCGCCAGGTCGCACGACATAAATGATCAAGTCTATGACTTGATCATCCTTTACAGGGACACGCGATTTAAATTCATCGCACGACTTAGTCGTACGATTGCAAAGTCTAAACGATCTCATGATCTAAGTCTCTTAACTTAGAAAAATTTTATACTCTGAATGTATGCTTCAGTCGCATGTGCTTATGTTTATGATTTAAAAGTCTTATGGCTTACGTTCCAATTATTGTTTTACAATAGATGCCTAAGTCGCATGATCCCTTGTACTTTATGAATTTAACAGTCGATGTGATGTTTGTTTGCCAAATATATAAATCGCAAATTCAAAAGAAACCCAAATTTCATTCACCAAATAAACCGTCAATTACATCTCGACCACCAACGGTCGATCGATAAAAACAAAAGTAAAGAATTTTTGCGGTTAGATCTGAGGAGGAGCATCAGTCGCATCCTTGCCTGAGGTCTCGCCCTGAAGACCTTCGTCTACCACCTCCTCTTCGACGTCCTTCTCGTCATCCGAATCAAGGTCTCTCATCGTCCCGACGCCGTTCAAGTAAATATCAAGCTATTCCGACGCCGAAGCAAGAGGATCCTTCCCCAACAGATGTCGCCTCATGATCGCTGCCCTAGCAGTCAGACAAGTTATGGCCAAAACAGACTTACCCTCGTCCTTAGCATCTTGTACATCTCTCTCCAGACCCTCTACCTTGGATTTGGAATCCTCAACTTCCTTTGTAGCTGCAGCCAAAGATCCTTTAATCCTCTCTATCTCCTCCCTCTGGTCGGAAATCATGGATAAGGACTGCGCTAAACGATGACTGACATCATCCTTTGCACGACCGACGACCCCTAAATGGTTTCGAGCGTCATCCAGACGTTTTAACAGAGCCTCTTCACGTTCTGCGGCGACCTTCGCCCTATCCAACGCCGCGTTCTCCCTCTCCTGCGCAGCAGACGTTAGATCCTTTATCTTCATCGTCTCACCCCGCAAAGCCAGGGAAGCCTGGAACGCCTATAAAAACATAAAATAAACATTATTAGTATTCAACGGCAACGACAACGAACAACGAACAACGACAACGACAACGAAACAACGACAAAACTAAGTCTTGAAAGAGAGACTTACCACGAATGCCAGCCCGGCGACATGAGCCCCCGTCTCCCCGATAGGAAATCCCACGAAACGCTCCCTGAAAGAAGGGAGCAGATATTTCCCCAGGTGAGGAAATAAGTTCGTCCCGTCTAGGACACTGCTGGCCATAAAGTCCGACGGCAATGTAAAATTAATCGTCGTGACCTTAGCCCCTCCGTTCGACTGATCCTTGCCCTTGCCGGCCGACAAAGGATCCGACGTGACTGACGGGGACTTCACTGTTTCCGCCGGAGGCGTAGAACTAATAGGTTTTGCAGCGATCGCATCAGAAGACGACTTCTTGGGCGATGCGACCTTTGTCTTCTCAGGCGTAATGACTCTAGACGAGTCGGGAACTCCCGAAGACGGTTCCCTCGGAATTGTCGTCTGTGTCTTCTTTGGAACATCTGGACCAGCAGACATAAGCTTCTGCCTCTGCTCCTTGCCCTTACGAGCAAGCTCGAGCTCAGCTGCTCTTTTAGCAGAGACACGCGGTATCCGTGGTTGAGACTCCCCTGGAAATCACAGAAGAATAAAAATTATGAAAATCAAGGGAAGAAGAATCGAATTAACACAGAAAGAAATAAGAAGGTACGCTTACCAGTCATCTCCCTTTCTTCTTTCGACTCCCCTCCTTCCTCACGTTTCTCCCCCTGATTTTCTCTTAAGTATACTAAATCCTCGTCGTCGTCCACCAATTGTCGTACCGCAAATGACCGTTCCCCAGTGCTGAACTCTAAGAACGCGTCGATCTTTGCTTGAGAATTAGCATAAGGCTTAACGTCCTCGAACTTTATGGCTGTCGACATATAAAAAACAAGTTAAAAACCAAAAAACGCAGACGACAGACAACAAAAAGTACAAAGCTCACCCGATGTATTCCAGCTGGCCCTAATCCAATCACTCTCAGAGTCAAGGGTCGACTTACGCACAAATGCGTATCGAGTCTTCCACCCGCGATCGTTTACAGCGGTCTTGAGGACCAGAGCACGATCACCTTTAAATCTAGAGTATAGACCACAACGATGACATCCGTCCTTCTTGGCTTGATAATCCAAAAGGAGGTCGCGCACATTCATGGGAGACTCCCAACCTTTAGTGACACGCTCGATCACTTGCACCACTCGCCAAAACTGGGGCATTAATTGACCCGGTGCTATGTCAAATTCTAGCATAAAAGCCTTAGCTATAGGTGAGTAGGGCCATTTAAAACCTATCTTAAAAGGATATTCGTACATCACGATATACCCCTCAGGACATTCGTTCGATCGAATTTGACCTGGGCTGATCAATTCAACCCACGCAGGGAGCTTAGATAACCTCCTAAAGTCATCAAGATCCGACTGATCTTGAATATTGCTCTCAGGGTCCGTCGACATCTCTAAACAGATTGGAGGGATCAAAGAAGTCGTACCTTATATATAAGCACTCAAAGACCTCGAAAAACCTAACTGAGTCACAGATTCTCGCAGGATTTGTGAATAAACAGGTAAAGAGCAGCAAGAAGATCAAAGGGAAATCTTTGCTCAGAGACGCTTCGAAATCGTAAACCAGAATAGACCCATTGAGGTCTCTATTTAAGCAAACGATCGGATCCCTTAGATGATCGCCACGTGCCCTCGTCCCTTCGTATGACCGCAGGGATCGTCGACACCTGTCAAAGACAGCTGGTAAGCACAATCGTACGTCAGTATGACGTCACGACCTCGTTTTCTCTTCGACTTCTCGTTCGGTTAGAATTAAACCAATTAGGTTCCGAAACAACCAAGGTATTTTTAACGCAGAACCCTAAGCACCCAACGAGCAAAATTTAAAATTCGAATATGCTATCCTACTTTCAAATTTTGGGGGCAAACTGTTTGGGCAAAATTTCACAGGTCTCGACCACGACCAGAAAAGGTAAGACACATGTCATGAGTTATACCTTGTATTAAGATAAGGTCCCGACAAAGACCCAAAGAACCTTCGCCATCCCTCCTAAAAGGTAAGTCCAGAGTTCCTCATGACACTCGACCTCGACGTCGCCCGTTCCGCACGATCGTCGCATAAAACCGTACGACCTCGACTGTCTGACGCGTTATACAACTATTATATTTGTTTAAGTGTTTAATGCAGGAGTCAAAGTCATTTATGGACAAACGGCTATAACCGACGAAATCAGTTATGAGCATCTAAACTCACATTGAAGACGACGACCGTTACAACAATCATCAAAGATCTTGATGATTCAATTAAAGTCATCCGAAGACTATAAAATCCCAGCTCAATCATCAGTTCAAGACACCTGATCAACACCGAATAACACAGAAAGAGAGATATAACAAGAGCATTGAACAACAGAAGCTAACACAAACACTCGAAGAATATTCATTCGAAGCAAAGAGATCATTCATAGAAGATCACTCTCGACGCAAGACTCTCTCTCTCTCGACCAACAGTTTATACATAGTTTTCACACACGACGCACACTGTTTTTACATTCTAAACACTTGTACTTTACATTTCGAAGTCTTTCCTTCATTTGTATTGTAATCTCTGTACGAAAGACACCCGGAACACCAAGGATATCGCCCCTGATTGGCGACGATAGTGCAGCGACGACATCCACTGTCGTCCGCAGGTTTTTTCCTCGTTGAGGTTTTTCATGCGTCATCAAATCCTTTGTCTCATTTACATTTTTGTCTTTGTCGCACGCCTTTGTCGTAAGATTCCTTTCTTTAGTTGTTAAAGTCCACATCGACCTAAAAGTTGTCCCTTTGGTGCGATTTTTGGCATTAACATCGCACGACATACATCGTTAGCGACATGTCGCCAGTCACCCGTCGCCAGTCACCCGTCGCCAGTCATACGTCACTAGTCTTACGTTATTAGTCTTACGTCACTAGTCTTATGTCGCCAGTTACGTGTCGCCAGTTACGACTCGTTGGTCTTACGTCGACAGTCTCCTGTCGTCGGTCTTATATCGCTCTGGTCCTACGACATCATCATCTTGGTCTCACGACATTTTTATAAGACCATTCCTATACTATGATAAGGTCTTACAAGACATTTACAGTCATATACATGGTCTTGTATTTCGACAACAGCCGTATACTCCATAAGACCGACGTCCTAAACTTAAGATGGTCTTACGATTACACTAACCATTCATGGTCAACAGCCGTTTCTTTTGTTCATTAATGCAGGTCTACAGGCATTTATGGAACAACGACCAGTAACAGACGAATCATCAATGCCATTTAGAGCCCGACAGCAGTTACAAAGACAATCATCAAAGCGCATTTAATATCGACAGCGGTTACAAGACCAACAATTAAAGCACATTCAGTACCGACCGAAGCTATATAAAGACTGCTCCACCTTCGAGCAAAGGGAGAAGAGACAGAGCTACTTATACTCACTTCTATATTTTTCTCTCAATACAACGAGGCATTCGATAACGCAAGTATCGCACGACGACAGTTCGAACCACTTGACGACGACAGTTCAGACCACACGACGACAAGTTATTTCGCACGATTTACGCACGACCCACGTCGTTTGCACACGATTAAGTTTATATTTACATTTATTTGTAACTTATTGTACACAAATCACCTGTAACACAAGGACTTTCGCCCCTGTTTGGCGACTATAGTGCACTGTCGACTCCCACAGAGTCGACCGCGGTTTTTTCCCTCGTTTGGGGTTTTCCGCGTCACCAAATCTCTTGTCTCTTTTACTTTTTCCTCGTAATTGTGTTATTTGGCTTGAGATACGTTTCTTTAGTTGTTAAATGTCCACATCGACCTTAAGTTGTACTTTTGTGCGATTTTTGGCATTAACAGTTTGGCGCCATCCGTGGGACCCCATCTAGAGAAAATCTCAAGCCAATACATACATCGCTCTAACGATCTTGTAAGGTTTTTTCAGGTACATGGCAAATTATCCAGATCCCCTGATTCAACTTCGATCGGAATTGAATGCGGCTCGAAGCCAGATTCAAGCCCTGATAAAAAAAATGCTCCGTCAAAGTATCGCATGTATCGCATCATCCAAAGGACTCGGGGGCTCGGAACACCCTTCACAAACTGGAAAAAAATACCACATTCGATTTCAAAAGTCCTCGGAAAAAGGCCCATATCGACTACATGTTACGGTAACTGTAACATCCCACTTAGAACAAATATATGATCGATGATTCAAGCATCAAAAGATCATTGGTCAAAACCAACGACCGCCCCCGATTTTTTATTGCAGACTCGCAAGATCATATAAATACAAGTGTTACGATTTATATCGTGAGAAACAAAAGTCTCTAGGACTTACATTGCAGGTTGAGATTTATAGTCGTCAATAAAGGACGACTCGCATTTTTTCTTATGATCGCAGTGATGGCAAGCGCAAGTTGCAAATTATAGTCGTCAATAAAAGATGACTCGCATTTTTTCTCATGATCGCCAGTGATGGCAAACACAGGTTGCGATTTATAGTCGTCAATAAAAGACGGCCCACATTTTTTGTGATAACCCGTCACGACAAACACAGGTAAAAATTCTCGGTCGCCAATAAAAGCGACTCGCATATTGAAATCTCATGATCGCTAGTCATGACATATGTCGTCAATAAATATGACTTGTACATTGAATTTCACAATCATCTGTCATGGTAAGACGCATGTCAAAACGCAACGGTCACCAATAAGTGCGACTCGCATATTTTAATCTCATGTGTTGGTCCCGAAGGGCTATACAAGTTTGTAGAAGGGGGGGTTGAATACAAACACACAAATTTTACTTTTCTAAATTGTTTATTGATAAATCATTAACAATTTACAGCTTGTTGCGGAAACAAGATTAAGGATAAACCTAAATCTAAACAAGTTGGAACACTAAGTTTCTTGCACTAAGAAAGATAAGGAAATTACTAATAATAACCTATCTTGAGATAAGAAGATGAACTTGTCTAGAGTTAGCAAGTTACTTCAAAATGAAGTGGGTTCATCTCTTTATATACTGCATGCATTTAATGCATGTCAGTTTACACTTTACACGTGGCAGCAGTTCATTGGTTGCATGTCATTGACCTTTGTAGACAAACTTAGTAGCCGTATGAATGAACAGTGTAGTATCAGAGTGGTTGTACGATTTCAGACAATAAGGAGGTTCTTTTCTGACATATCGTACGGAGTCGTGCAAGGGTGGTTAAGACAAAAGTACTTTGTACGGAGGACTTCATGATCAGCTTTCGTTGATTCAGAGCATTATCATTTTATCTCAGCGAATGATAAAGTTCAGCGATAGCTGAAGTCTTGTACTTGATACTTCACGTTGAGTGGACAAATCTGAGTCTTCGCTGATCCGCATCAGTTCATTAGGAGACTTGTCGCTGGTTCTTGAGCTTGATCTTCGACTTCAGCGTAGAACCTATGTTGACGTGAAACTTGTCTTCAGAGATCATAAGTAAACAACTAACTTATCAGCGATCATCATAAGGACTGAACAGGCTCAGAGCATTATGGTGAACAGTGTTCGCTGAATGTTTAATCTAAAGAGCAAGAGTTCCTATCAGCGGTACTGTAAGATCTTAGTACTTATCAGCGATAGTGAAACTCTGATACATATTGTTTACTTACAATTTTCACTAAGTATTAAGAGAGGGTCATTATCAAATCACTAAGGGTTTGGATCAACAATCCCCCCTATTTGATTATGACATAGCAACAGAGGAAATTGCTATTTAATGAAAGCATAAGGATAAAAAGAACTCATAAAATATGTCCCTTTTACTGTTTTCTGGGATCTTTTCTGTACTGATGGAGTAAGGTACTTTCGTTGAAATCTTTCATTAAACTTCGTATCAGATTACAAAGGGAAGTGGAAATATAATAAGTACAAGCGAAATAAATTACAAGTACAGAAGAATAACTGATACAATAGAAGAATATAGGCGATCCTATCAGCTTATAGATGTTCTTCCTTTATGAGAAGTTCATCAAGGGTCAGAGATGTGGGAATCATCCAATCAGGAACTGTTACACCTTGATTTCTTTTGTTCAGCGCTTCTTCAAAGATCAAGGGTTTCAGATGTCGTGCCTGAATGTCATTCTTGAAGTCACACCAGTAGATAAGATCTTTCAGTTGTTCGATGGGAGTGATGGGAAGTTCAGAGATGCGTTGAAAACGCTTTCTTCCATCATAGTCAATGAAGAATATCCCATAGGGTTTGGTTATGACTTTCCCAGGGATGAAAGTCTCACCTTCAGGAAGAGATGTGTCAAGTCTGGAGAGATCAGGGTCAGGACCAAGGACTTCAGCACGAGAAAAACCAATACCAGTTTCGTTTCGAATGCAAGGACCATCATTGGAAGATTTAGACTTCTTCTTCGCTGAGGCCTTTCTTTTCTGACTTTCGAGAGGAGGAGGAAGAGGAATATCCACACAAGAATAGACTAAGTCGATCTGCTTGTTTATCAGCTTTTCGAAATGTTCTTTGTACTTAGACTGAGACTTCTGTATGGCTAATCTGATCTCCAACCATTCAGAGAGACCGTACTGCGTGATAGCTTCAGCATAGAATTTTTCGTACTGATCATTCTCTCTGAATATCTCGATTTCAGCGATTGAAACTTTGAGAGTTGATCTTCCAGTGATGAGTACCTTGATTATTCTGGAAGCTCGATATCTGAAATTAACATTTTCTCTGCACCAGATCAAAGTAGACTTGGACATAGTTCTCTTTTCTTCCACGATCTTCTTGGCGTCTTCCCATAGCTGACGTTGAACTTCTTGGAGCTCTTTTCAGCTTGGGGTCTTTCACTGATTGTCGAGAAAGCTGGATGGCGAGTTCTCTGTCTTTTTCTTCAACTCTTCTTCTTTCAGCGATTAGACGTTCAGCTCTGAGGTGATCCTTGTATTCCTTTTTAGAAATTCTGAACTTTTTAGGAATGGAAGGAAGTTGATCACGCTTCAGAATGATTCGCTGAGCCTCAAACCTCTTTATTATTTCTTCTCTTATTTTCTGATCATCTTCACTTGGTTTTTGAGGAACCAAGGAAGGTCTGCTTGTATGAGCGAGCGTCTGTTCTTCAGGTTCATCAGTCTCAGAGATCAAATCCAAGACTGGGATTATATCTTCAGCAACAGCTGGGATTATTGTTGGTGATGTCGCAGTTGTGGAAACTTCAGCGATATCCTCAAACAGAGGAGAGGACTAGCTGAAACACAGCGATCTTACGAGTAAGAACTTGGGTAGAATCAGAGAAAGGAAATTGGTTTAAGTGTATAGGCTTGTGGATAGTAGAACTGACAGTGTATAGTGGAGGGATGAAGTAAGGAAGATTTAGTGTACCTGACAAACCGACTTTTCAAGCAAGATCGCCAGATTGTCTTCGTCTTCAGCGACACCTTTTCCTTTGCCTTTGTCAGCTTCAGACGCTGAAGGCTTTGATTTGGTCCGCTCCCCTGTGGATTGTTTTATCACGATCCATTTAAGAGCTTTGATCCTCTGAGCAGGCTTGACGATAAAAGAGTCTTCATCATCATCATCGTCATCATCACCCTTATTACTGGATGATGGTTCATCTTCAGAGATGTCGACGACTTCATCGTCTTCAGCTTCAGATTCTTCAGCTTCTTCTTCGAGTTGCTCCCCCTCAGATAGAGAGGTAAGCTTCTCGGTTCCCTCAGGGTTTTCATCTCCTTGAGGTCCAGCGGTGGTTTCTTCAGCTGTCTTCTCACTCTCTTCAGCGAGGGTGAGGTCTTGAGTCTTCTCCTCCTCGATAGATTCATCGTGGAGAAGGTCTTCAGAGTTCTTCTTCTCCCCCCCCCCCCCTTCTTCATGATGAATGGGGGAGGAATGGGTTGACTCAGCAGCTGTTGTAGGTTCCCTGTCTTCTTGTCCAGGGATCCCCACACAAACTTCAATCGCTGCTAATCTGTCTTCTAGGTCAGAAATAGCAGGTTTGATCTTCAAGAGCTCAGTACGATCCGCTGCAGTAAAATTTGCAGGTGCAGGGACAGGGGCGGTCGATTTGTTCAGTAGCTGCTCCATCATAGTTTTCATCGAACCAACGTCAGTCTTTACAGAGCTTACGTTAGTCTTTAAAGAGCCAACGTCAGTCTTTACAACGGACATGTCTCCCTCGAGTTTTCCAATCGATGTCTTCAGCGTTGTGACTTTGCTGGACATGGATGAAACTGAAGTCTTGATAGAGAGATAGTCTGTGTAGATGTCAGCGAGCACCTTGGCGAAGTCGCTGAGGCTTTTATCAACCTTTTTCAAGTCATCTTTGGAGGCTTTGTCTTCCACCACCTTTGTCAACTTGTTCAGATTCTCTCCAGCGTTTGTTACAGCTGTAGAGTTGTCAGAGAGTGTAGTGGTGAGACCTGTCAGCTTCGTCTCCAAGTTCTTCAGAGAGACGTTGATGTCTCCCAAATTAGGACCTGTAACAAATAAGTACTTGTGAACAGAGGAAAGCTCAGAAGTTTGGGGTTCAGTTACAGTGTTTATGGGTTGGTGTATACCTGCAGGAGGATTTGTGAATTCATCAAAATCATGATGTCCTGAAAAGAGTTCCATGTCGTCTTCGAGAGTGCGTGTACGCATGGTCAGTTCTGCAGGTCCTGTGTCCATCATTCCTTGATTATCAGTTTTAGCTTCAGGAGGAATGACAGTCGTTCCAGTGATAACTAGATTTGAGACCAATGGAGTAGAGAGAGAAGCGAAGGTTGAGAATGTTGGTTGTGTGCGGAGTTCAGCGTTGGATCCGCTGAGAAGTACTTCTTCAGTCTTTTGAGAGACTGAAGGAGGTTGGGTAGATTCCAAGTTTGTAACCTCAGCGTTTAGAGACACTGAAGTTGGGATGGAATGGGTGGCTTGTTCAGGTGTGGCAGAGCATACCACTGAACGTTCCTTCAGCTCTTCAGAATGAGCTGAGGAGTCTTCAGCATGAGATTACTGGGGTTGCTCCTTGGTTACCTTAGTCCTTTTGGAACTAAGTTGGGTAGTTGAGTGTTTCCTTTTAAGCGAAGGAATGGGGGTTGCAGCCTGGGTATCAGCGATGGGTGCGATCGCTGAAGGAGCTGCAGAAGTAGAAGAAGTAGGGTTGAGAATAGTTAAAAGTGTAGAAAGACGTACCTCGTTTTCCACCGGTTTGAAGTCGAGAACTTTTGGACCAACCTGAGAGAGTTTCAGGTCTCCATCGATTGGGTAGGTGTCCTTCAGGCCAAATTGGAAAATGGCGCTGATGAATCGAGGATAAGGAACCCATGATGGTCGGTCAGCGGCGGATTCCACTCTTAGCACAAGGTCATCGTAGATTATCGATGCCTAGTCTATGTGTAGACCTTTCAGCAGTGCATATCCCATTGCTTGCTGAGGTTGAGCGGCTTGGTCAGAGGAGCCAGTCTTTGCAGTCATGCAGCTGATTAAATGAGCGAAGATGAAATTCATCTCGCTGGGCATTTTTGATTTCTTGATCAGGGTCAGCTTCTTCTCGGGCTTCTTGTCCCTTCCAGTTTCCCATATGTAGCCCATTGCATCGAAGAATGCAATGATGGCTTCCCTGTCTGAATGTTTCTTGTGGTCAGGGATAGGAACAAAAGGTTTCTCTTTTGAGGCAGAGGGAAGGTTCAGGGCTTTGCATATGATGGCAGGGGTGATCTTCATCGTGCCATATTCAGTATCACAGAGGATACATTCGATTGTCTTTGAGGGATCTTTGGCTGATGGTAGCTGAGAGTGTCTGGCAGAGTACCAGAACTGAGCAAGTATTAGCTGATGTGCAGGAGGTGTTATGGTCAGGGCTGTTGAGAGGCAGCAATTCTTTAGGAAATTCACAGCATCTTTCAGATGTGTGACTTGATTATTTCCACTTCCTCAGTGGCAGCAACAATGTTCTCAGCGGTAGGAATGTCAGCAGATGCCATTTTTTGTATTATCAGTTCAACCAAAGATGTTAACAAATAAGAATTATCTTAATGTGGAAAGAATTTCCAATAAGATGGTTCGAATTTTGTCCATTTCATTCAGACAAAAATGTCTTAATGAAGATTAGGGTTTTTCTTGATTTTGAAAAAGAAATGCAAACCCATTAAAAGTCTTGTTTTCCAGTTTCTGGAAACGAATATATGAAGAACAAGTTTAAGATTTTACGTTTAAACTTGAAGAACAACCATGAAAGGTTGTGTTCATAAAACCATGAAAGAAATGATTTCATTTGAAAAAGTTCTTTTGTTTGATCTTTTAAAAACAATGAGAAGATCATTAACAAGTTATAACAACAGGTAAATAATAAGAACATATTAACCTTTGATGTTTGAAGAAGAAGATGAACAGTTGTTCTGGAAAAATTCGAGAGCAAAATGCAACAGTGAATTCTTTTCTTTGCTTGGAGGAGAAGTTCGCGTAAAAGGAAAATATAAACCAAGAATTTGTTTATATAGAGAGATTAGAGAGAGAAAATCTTGAGCAGGAAAAGATTTTCATCATGACACGGACACGTGTTTGCATTTGATTGGAAGTTTGAATGAAACGTGCAAACGTGTGTCAGAAAAAGAACGTGCTGGGGTTTATCCGTTGCGATGACGTCACAACTGTCCTTTCATTTTCTTTTAGGATGTCTCTGAGGTTTTGAAAGCTCAGGGACTCTTTTGAAAACATGAAGCACTTAATAGAAATATCAGTGATGGTTTTAGAAATTTCAAAATATCACTGATTAAGAAAGAGATTCAGCGATGCAATTTGTTTTGAAATCTTGCATTCACATGCGATTGTCAGAGAGAAAAACATACCTTGATATCAGCGAATCAAGTTTATTCAGAGAGAAGATGATGGAATAGGTTATACAAGTTGATTTTATCCTGAGAGCTATACAAGTTTGTATAATAGTATCGCTGATCAAATGTGAACCGCTGAAGATTTTATTCTTCAAAGTTCAGCATTCCAAGTTCGCTGATGAGAAAGTTGAATCTTGTCTCATCAAGAGGTTTGGTGAATAAATCAGCTAACTGATAATCAGTTGGGATAAAATGAAGTTCTATATCACCATTCATCACATGATCTCTGATAAAATGATATCTGGTTTCAATGTGTTTTGTCTTTGAGTGTAGCACTGGATTGTTGGCTATAGCGATGGCACTTGTGTTGTCGCAATAGATTGGAATTTTTGAGAACTGAAGGTCATAGTCTAGTAGTTGATTTCTCATCCACAAGACCTGAGAACAACAGCTTCCAGCGGCTACATACTCAGCTTCAGCTGTGGAGGTGGACACTAAGTTTTGCTTTTTACTTGTCCAACTCACCAGCTTTCCACCCAGGAGCTGACATCCTCCTGTGGTGCTTTTCCTATCCAATTTGCAACCTGCAAAATCACTATCTGAATAGGCGATTAGATCGAATCCTGAGTCTTTGGGATACCAAAGACCTAGGTTCGTTGTACCCTTAAGGTATCGAAAAATTCGCTTTACAGCGGTCATATGAGATTCCATAGGTTCAGCTTGATATCGTGCACACAAACATGTTGCATACATAATATCGGGTCGGCTAGCTGTAAGATACAAGAGAGAGCCGATCATCCCACGGTACAGCGTGACATTAACAGGTATTCCCTTTGAATCCTTATCTAGTGTCAGTGGTGGTGCCATAGGGGTTTTCATAGCTGAACTATGAGTTAAATCGAATTTCTTCAACATATCTTTAACATACTTTCCCTGATTAATGAAAGTTCATTTTTCATTTTGCTTTATCTGAAGACCAAGGAAATATGTTAGCTCACCCATCATGCTCATTTTATACTCATCTTTCATTCTATCAGCGAAACGATTACAAAGATCAGGGTTAGTAGAACCGAATATAATGTCATCAACATATATCTGAACTAGAATGATATGACCTTTCACTATTCTAAAAAATAGAGTTTTGTCAATTTTACCTCGCTCAAATTGTTCAATATGGAGATAAGTAGAGAGAGTGTCATACCATGCACGAGGAGCTTGCTTCAAGCCAAAAAGTGCCTTATCCAGTTTATAAACATAACCTGGACGCTTAGGATCTGAGAATCCTGGAGGTTGTTCCACGTAGACTTCTTCATTCAGCTTTCCATTTAGAAACGCTGACTTAACATCCATCTGAAATACTTTGAAGTCTTTGTATACAGCATATGCTAAGAATAGATGAATAGATTCTAATCTTGCTACTGGAGCAAATGTTTCGTCATAATCTATGCCTTCCTCTTGTCTGTATCCCTGAGCAACAAGACGATCCTTGTTGCGGGTTACAGTTCCATGTTCATCCAACTTGTTTCGATAGACCCATTTAGAGCCTATCACCGTTTTGTCAGTTGGTCTTCGAACAAGTTTCCAAACTTTGTTTCTTTCGAATTCAGTCAGCTCTTCTTGCATGGCGCTGACCCAGTTTGGATCTTTGAGGGCATCATCTATTTTCTTTGGTTCAGTTAGAGAAATAAAGTTAACAAATAAACAAATATTACCTGCACTTTGTCGAGTCTGAACACCAGCGTTTGGATCACCAAGAATTTGATCAATTGGGTGATTTACAGTCCATCGCTGAGCCGGAGCATAATTCGCTGACTCATCCTGAACTGGAGGAGCTGAAGATGAAGCTTCAGCAACTTCTGGAGTATCAGCCAAGAGAGGAGTAGGTGCAGATGTCATTTCATTCATTGATTGCTGAGAAATAGATGGAATGTCTGAGACATTTGGTTCAGGAGTAGGTATAGTGTTTAAAGGAATAGCTGAGACCCATGATGTTTCAGCTTTACTATTCTGCATATTTGGAATGATAGTAGGACTATCATCTTCAACTGTATGAGTATGAGGAGTGGGAACATCTTCTGAATCACCAAGATGAGAAAACATCCATTGATTCTGTTCTTCAGTATCAGCGGACGGTTTAGAGTTCGCTGAACGGGATTCGTCAAACGTGACGTGAATAGTTTCTTCAACAGTTTGTCTTCTACGATTGAAGACTCTGAAGGCTTTGGATATTGAAGAATATCCAAGAAAGATTCCATCATCAGCCTTAGGATCAAACTTTCCAAGGGCATCTCTGTTGTTCAGTTTGAAACACTGACATCCAAAGATGTGAAGAAAGCTGATTGAAGGCTTTCTCCCATGAAAAAGTTCATAGGCCGTCTTATTGAATCTTTTGACTATGAGCGACCTGTTTTGCGTAAAACAAGCAGTGTTGACAGCTTCTGCCCAAAACTGAGTAGGCAGGTGAGAATCGCTGAGCATTGAACGTGCAGCTTCAATAATTGTTCTATTTCTTCTTTCAGAGACTCCATTTTGTTGCGGTGTTCTCACTGAAGAAAAGTTGTGAGAAATACCCTTACTCTCAAAGAAGGAATCAAGAGAACTGTTTTTGAATTCAGTCCCATGATCACTCCTTATTGATCGAACGGTCAAGTTGTTCAGGGTTTCCATCTTCCGAACAAAGGTGATGAGTTCTTCAACTCTTAGAACGGAGAAACATAACCCATGTATATCGAGAGAATTCATCAACTATGACCAGCGTATATTTCTTTCCAGCGATGGATTATTTGTTAACAGGGCCAAACAAATCCATATGGAGAAGTTGTAGAGGAGATGACACTAAGGAGACTTGCTTTGACTTAAAGCTTTCTTTGGTCTGCTTCCTTTTTTCACACGCTGAACATAAAGACTCTTTGGCGTATGAGTGTTGAGGCAGACCAGTGACTAACTCTTTTGAAGAAAGAGTATTCAGTGTCTTGAAATTCAGATGAGAGAGCCTCTTATGCTATAGCCAGTTGACATCAGATGAGGCCTTTGAGAAGAAACAGGAGTTCTCAGTGGTTGTTGAGTCCATGTTTATTACATAAACATTTTCCAAACGATAACCGCTGAGAGCTATCTTCTCCTTTTTGTCAGTGACAAAGCAGGATTCCTTAGTAAAGATTACTTTGTTATCCTTGTCGCAAAGTTGACTGATGCTTAGAAGATTATGCTTCATCCCTTCAACATATGTGACTCTTCTGAAGGTGGTTGTACCATTTGAAAGTACACCAAACCCTCAGGTTTGTCCTTTTCCATTTCCACCAAAAGTCACAGAGGGACCCTTCTCTTCCTTGTATTCAGCGAGCAGGCTTTTCTTTCCAGTCATGTGTCTAGAGCATCCGCTATCGAGATACCAGATACCCTTCTTAACCTGCATTTAGAAAGGAGGATTAGTTTTTCTTGGGTACCCACTTAACCATGTATACACATTTGTCAGTGGAAGTAGTTGGAATGGAAGGTTCAGCAGTCTTCGCAGCATTTGAAGATTTAGCTTTGTCATTCTTCACTTTGGTTAATTTCTTAACCTCAGTGGTCTTCTTTGCCTTGGGGGCAGAGATCTTCACCTTAGCTAACTTTTCAGCTTTGGTGGCCGTGGGGCACTTACTAGCAATATGATCAGTGAATCCACAGTGATAACATTTCCTATAACTAAAGGTAGTTCTAGGACTATTTGAATGCTGAGCTTTAGATTTTGAAATAGAAGGACCAGCACCAAATAAACTATTTGCTTTTGAAATAGGAGGAACATTCAGTTCTTCAGATTTCTTACCAAGGACATTCACTCTGAGTCTAGGAGTAGATCGCTGAATAGATCCACGATGAGTAGATCCAGAGATCTGATTCCTTGATCCAGAGGGATAGGTCACTGAAGCTTTAGAAGCATTCAACTTTGGTACTAAGGTACCCTTCTGAGGATTTTGGTTAAAAACAATTCCTTTACCTTTATCTTTAAAGACAGAGGTAGGTTTTGGATAAACCATTTTCTCTTTACCTTTTGAAGAGGTAGGAGTTTCCTCAGGGATAGTCGGTCTGGACGAGGAACACTGAGAGGATAAAGTATCAGCGACTGAGGATATGAAAGTTCCAAATAAGAGCATGGAACGATCAGTGGTTGGTTCTTGAGAATCAGCTTTGTAACCAAGACCACGTTTATCACTCAAGGGAATCTGAGACTTAATTATCTCAGTGATCTTTGTTGAGGAATTATACCATCCATCAATAGTAGCTTTTTCAGCTCTTAATGCAGCGATAGCTTCTTCGCGCTCGATTTTGACTAGCTGATTTAAGTGAACTTGATCTTTAAATTTTTCTTCAATTTTAGAAAGATCTTCTATTTGAAGGTGACAGTTTTTAAGTTGTTCAGCGAGATCAAGGTTTTGATTTTCAACTATTGTTTTGCCATTCATGGCTTCATATAAACTTCTAGTCAAGAGATCGATCTTATGAAGACTATCAGCTTCATCGATATTTGCAATATTTGTAAAGAAGGAAGGTGATACCTGAATTGCAGAAGTTGAAGTGGAGGGAATGTCTGAACTTTCTTCCTCATCTTCAATCTTGGCCATAAGACAGAGATTGGCTTCATCATCTTCAGAGTCAGATGATGATACTTCTTCATCAGAAGCAGCCCAATCATAGTTATCCATCAGGCCTTTGCCTTTCTTCTTAAAGCTTTTCAGCTTCGCATACTTTTCTTTCAGCTTTGCATATTTGTCATCTTTATTCCTGGGAATAAAAGATTTCTTTGGAAAAGCTGAGGGTCTAGAAACTTTCTTTGACCTGCACTCGTTAGCGAAATGTCCTATCTTTTCGCTGTTAAAACAAGTAGTAGTAGCCTTATCAACAAGAGCTGGTGATCTTCGCTTGTCAGTTATGGAAAGAGGTTTGTTCTTTCTAAAAAAAATTTGGCGAATCTCCTGAACTTTTTAGTTAGGAGAGCCAAAGATTCATCATCATCTGAAGAATCAAAATCTGATGACCTTTCAGAGTTACTCTCCAACTCAGTGATAGTGACAGAGGGTCGCTGAGTGGAAGGTTCCTCTGAGATTAAAGCAACAGGGGTGCTTTTGGAATCTTTTACAAGATTCTTCTTAAGATGACTCGATTGCTCATGATTCAGCATCGGGCCATATAAGGTTGAAAGGGTCATTGATTTTAGATCCTTTGACAGCTTGAGACACATAGAATAATTGTCCCAGCTTTCAGGTAAACATTCTAAAAACTTTGTCAACACTTCAAAGTTAGAATATTCCTTACCAACAGTTTTCAGATCTATAATTAAACAGTTGAAACGTTGGTGAACTTCAGAGAGAGTTTCATTCTTACCAGAAATGAAGCTTTCATACTGTCTTACCAGGTTGATCTTTCTCGAGTCCTGGACTTCAGACGTACCTTCATACTGAACACATATTGTGTCCCACATAGCTTTTGAGGTTTTCAGGTTCATGAAGGAATGGTAAACTTCGTCAGGAAGAGCCATGGATAGTATGGATCTGGCTTTTGTGTCGATAGCCACTTTCTTCTTATCTTCGTTGGTCCACATATGTATTTCTTTAGGAATCAGCCTTTCTGGAATAGCAGGTCTATTCTCAGCGGCTGGAACTGCAACATCAATTCTTACAGGGATATATGGGTCATTTTCAAGATAGTAAGGCATAGTAGGGTCTACACCTTCTAAGAAGAGTATCATCCTATCTTTCCATAGATTAAAGTTATCTCTGGAAAATCTAGGGGGTTTAGCAAGAGAACCATTGTCTATATAGTTTGTGTTTGTGTTGGTAGCGATTTTCAGAAATAGCAAGGAAGAGAAATCTTAGTATAGATTAGATCTTGTTTATGAGATTAAACAAATCTGCTCTGATACCACTTGTTGGTCCCGAAGGGCTATACAAGTTTGTAGAAGGGGGGGGGGGGGGGGGTTGAATACAAACACACAGATTTTACTTTTCTAAATTGTTTATTGATAAATCATTAACAATTTACAGCTTGTTGCGGAAACAAGATTAAGGATAAACCTAAATCTAAACAAGTTGGAACACTAAGTTTCTTGCACTAAGAAAGATAAGGAAATTACTAATAATAACCTATCTTGAGATAAGAAGATGAACTTGTCCAGAGTTAGCAAGTTACTTCAAAATGAAGTGGGTTCATCTCTTTATATACTGCATGCATTTAATGCATGTCAGTTTACACTTTACACGTGGCAGCAGTTCATTGGTTGCATGTCATTGACCTTTGTAGACAACCTTAGTAGCCGCATGAATGAACAGTGTAGTATCAGAGTGGTTGTACGATTTCAGACAATAAGGAGGTTCTTTTCTGACATAACGTACGGAGTCGTGCAAGGGTGGTTAAGAAAAAAGTACTTTGTACAGAGGACTTCATGATCAGCTTTCGTTGATTCAGAGCATTATCATTTTATCTCAGCGAATGATAAAGTTCAGCGATAGCTGAAGTCTTGTACTTGATACTTCATGTTAAGTGGACAAATCTGAGTCTTCGGTGATCCGCATCAGTTCATTAGGAGACTTGTCGCTGGTTCTTGAGCTTGATCTTCGACTTCAGCGTAGAACCTATGTTGACGTGAAACTTGTCTTCAGAGATCATAAGTAAACAACTAACTTATCAGCGATCATCATAAGGACTGAACAGGCTCAGAGCATTATGGTGAACAGTGCTCGCTGAATGTTTAATCTAAAGAGCGAGAGTTCCTATCAGCGGTACTGTAAGATCTTAGTACTTATCAGCGAGAGTGAAACTCTGATACATATTGTTTACTTACAATTTTCACTAAGTATTAAGAGAGGGTCATTATTAAATCACTGAGGGTTTGGATCAACATCATGATTGCCAATAAAGTCCAGTCATAAGATTAACCGTATAATCACAAGCAAGAGTCTTTCAAGAAGGCGACTACGTCCTCCGACGGATGTTCCAAAGCACTCAAGAGCTTAATGCAAGTAAACTTTCCACCAAGTGGGAAGGTCCTTATCGTATCTCAGAAATCGTGGGTAAAGGTGCCTATCGGCTCCAAACCCTCGACGGTCGAAATATCCCACGCAGCTGGAATGCGACGCATTTGAAAAGGTATTTCTTCTAAATCCTTTTCCTTCTTGCATACGATTTTTTATTCATCACGACGATTACTGACTTAAGTATCGGAGGGTCGTTGGCTAGCCAACGACCAACCTCTGACATTGCTTTATCGTAGGGTCGCACGACATAAGTTACTAAGTCTATCATACGACTTCAGTAAAATCGTACTGTATAAACAATCAGTTTTATTAGACAACTCGATTGAATAACTACAGGAACACATGATTCAAACTCATCGTATGATCAAATCACACGATCGTAAGGTGTAGCGACCCCACAAGCTAAGTTCTTGAAACTTAGAAAAATTTCATGTTCTGAATGAATGCTTTGATCGCATGCGCTTATGTTTGCTTATACGATTCAAAAAGTCTTATGACTTACGTTCTAATCGTGGTATTACAATGGATGCCCAAGTCGCACGACTTCTTGTTCATTTTTGTACTTAATGAATTTTTTGACATTACATTTGTCCATGACATGTATGAGTCGAAATAATACTCAGGTTGAATAGAAAGGTAATTTTTTTTACCGATTATCGCTAAAGCAAAACTTACACAACGTAACATAGGTCTCTAACGACCGTATCGGCTGTAAGCGCCAGATCTTAGGTCTCTAACGACCGTATCGGCTCAGAACGCCAGATCATAGGTCTCTAACGACCATATCGGCTCGGAACGTCAGATCATTAGTCTATAACGACCATATCGGATCGAACGCCACATCATAGGTCTTTAACGACCATATCGGCTCTAAACGCCAGATCATAAGTCTATAACGACAGTATCGGCTCAGAACGCCAGATCATTGGTCTATAACGACCATATCGGCTCTAAACGCCAGCTCAAAAGTCTATAACGACCGTATCGGCTCGGAACGCTAGAACACAAGTCTTTAAAGACTGTATCACAAGATCCTTAAATTTTATCTTGGTTCGATCATCTTATGATCGCCGCCAAGCTTCAGACCAATCGTCTTGCGATTGACTCCTGACCCATACGTCTCATTTTGATAAAGATCGTCTTACGATCACCGTCGGTTCCTTACGTTTTAAGGTCGTTTTACGACCGTCAGATGAACACCACAAGTATCTTGCGCATTAAAGGTCATCATTCGATCATCGCAACTTACTTAAACACCATCGACTGGACTCACGATTTTAGCTAACCAAGTCGATTTTCTTAGCAAAAGTGACACATCTCCGTATAAACACATTTTACTTTGGTACGAGATATGAAATTCAAATGGCTTTGAAATTCAAATCTCGGGGGGCTAACTGTTTGGGTAAAAAATCACACCCTCGACCGACCTGGGGAATTCCTTCGACATGACCCATGGAATTCGATTACCCTAATGCCTACAAAAGTCATACCCCGATCGATGAAGGTAATACCCATTATTGCCTTATCCCCGACATACGATAGTTGATTATAAAAAGACATCTTATGTCAATAGTCATTCAAGATAGTGTCTTTACATCTCATGATCGCACGTCACGTGTCGCATGTTACACGTCGCACGACATACATCGTTAGCGACATGTCGCCAGTCACCCGTCGCCAGTCACCCGTCGCCAGTCACACGTCACTAGTCTTACGTTATTAGTCTTTCGTCACTAGTCTTATGTCGCCAGTTACGTGTCACTAGTTACGACTCGTTGGTCTTACGTCGACAGTCTCCTGTCGTCGGTCTTATATCGCTCTGGTCCTACGACATCATCATCTTGGTCTTACGACCTAGTGGTCTTACGACATTTTTATCCTAGTCTCACGACATTTTTATAAGACCATTCCTATACTAAGATAAGGTCTTACAAGACATTTATAGTCATATACATGGTATTGTATTTCGACAACAGTCGTATGCTCCATAAGACCGACGTCCTGAACTTAAGATGGTCTTACGATTAAACTAACCATTCATGGTCAACATCCGTTTATTTTGTTTATTAATGCAGGTCTACAGGCATTTATGGAACAACGACCAGTAACAGACGAATCATCAATGCCATTTAGAGCCCGACAGCAGTTACAAAGACAATCATCAAAGCGCATTTAATATCGACAGCGGTTACAAGACCAACAATTAAAGCACATTCAGTACCGAACGAAGCTATATAAAGACTGCTCCACCTTCGAGCAAAGGGAGAAGAGACAGAGCTACTTATACTCACTTCTATATTTTTCTCTCAATACAACGAGGCATTCGAACACGCAAGTATCGCACGACGACAGTTCGAACCACCTGACGACGACAGTTCAGACCACACGACGACAAGTTATTTCGCACGATTTACGCACGACCCACGTCGTTTGCACACGACTAAGTTTATATTTACATTTATTTGTAACTTATTGTACACAAATCACCTGTAACACAAGGACTTTCGCCCCTGTTTGGCGACTATAGTGCACTGTCGACTCCCACAGAGTCGACCGTGGTTTTTTCCCTCGTTTTGGGGTTTTTCGCGTCACCAAATCTCTTGTCTCTTTTACTTTTTCCTCGCAATTGTGTTATTTGGCTTGAGATACGTTTCTTTAGTTGTTAAATGTCAACATCGACCTTAAGTTGTACTTTTGTGCGATTTTTGGCATTAACAATAACCAAGAAATCATGCGACTTAGGCATTATTGCAACACAACAACTAGAACGCAAGCCATAAGACTTTTAAATCGTGTATACAAACATAGAAACGAGCGATCAAAGCATACATTCAGAGGGTGAATTTTTTTTAAGTCAAGAAACTTAGAATATAAGGTCGTTTAGACTTTGCGATTATCATACGACTAAGTCGTGTGACAGACTAGAATCGTGTGTCCCTGTAGAAAGATGATCAAGTTCTAGGCCTGATCGTTTACGTCGTGCGATACGACGAAACTAGAGTCGTATAGTAGACTTAGTGATTATTGGCATGCGATTCTGCGAAAAAACAATATCAGAGGTTGGTCGTTGGCTAACCAACGACCCTCCGATGCTTAAGTCAGTAGTCGTTCGCGATGAGAGATCGTATGAAAGAAAAAATGAGAAAGGATTTAGAATATGTACCTTTCTATATTCTTTTCTCTTCTATGTCTATTTTCCCCCCGTCATTTATTATCTTATTTCTTTCAGGGAAAAATAGATTATGAATGGCGGATTGACGCCGAGAAATAGCGGCTGTGTTTTTGTGCGACAGGGCAAGATAGTCGTTTTATTCCTGTAGAAAAGGCATAAGTTTGTCTTTAAGGATAGAAGGACGAACCTGTCGAGACCTTATGGCCATGCCGCGACTGCTAGACGATTTACTTTCGCGGCTTCAGAGTGGTCTTATAGCAGTCACGGGCGACTTTTGGCTCACTTTTGATTTCTTGGACTCCCCACGGCGTAGGGAATTTCAGGGTCTGATGATACGTCGAGGGAACGACTTTCATTTCATGGATCCACGGTCGACCTAAAATGATGTTATAGGCCGACGCACAATCGATGATGCTGAACTTGGTTTGCTTGTTGATCCCTCCGGCGTAGACTGGCAAGATGATATCTCCATAGGTGCTCGTCGCTTCTCCATTGAAACCGACCAAAGTCGTCGAACGTCGGTGATTTCTGAACGATCAATTCCCATGGCCTTGATGGTGTCAAGGAAAATGACGTTCGCTGAACTGCCTCCATCGATCAAGACTCGTCAGGTTAAGTAATTACCAACCGTGAGTTGAATGATCAACCCGTCATGATGTTTCTGATATGAGTCGCCGAGGTCGTCCTGATCGAACACAATCTTCATGGCTTCTAAATCCAAATCTCCTTTGGGTCTCGATGAACGAGGGATAGGTCGATCGTCAGGTGCTTGACTGGCATGACGCTTGGCTGCAGAGTACGTCAGACCACATACGTCGGAACCACCAGTGATGCAATTGACGACCTTCGCATGCTCGGGGGTCGGCGGTCGATTAGCTGAAGTAACGACGTCATCGATGATATCTTTAAGGTTGCCCTTCGAGACATGATATGCTAGCTCCTTTTTAAGAGCTATGCAATCATCTGTCGCATGACCGTGGTCGACATGAAAGTCGCACCATTTAGATTTATCTTTCTTAGCGTCGTCCTGATCGGACTTCTTTGGCCATCGAATGGTCGCATGGGCGGTCTTCAAGGCTTCGACCAAATCCTTAGTGGACCCTTTGAATCCGTAAGAGGATATCTTAGGGTACTGAGAAAACCTGTTCGCGGTCTTAGCCTCTGCTTTCGTCTTGAATCGGACGTTTGAGATTTGGCGTGCTGGCTCTATTTTGGAAATTGCCTTCATCTTGAATTTTGGCATCCTTACACCTAACGACCTCTTGTCGTCGGTATGCTTGCGACGAAAGGCAGCGTCGTCCTCTACCCTCATATATGCTAGGGTTCGAGCTCGGACGTCCTCGAAATTTTCGGGAGGATACTTGGTTATATAAGTGTTAATGCCAAAAATCGCACCAAAGGGATAACTTAAGGTCGATGTGGACTTAATCAACTAAAGAAAGGATCTTTCGACGAGACGTGCGACGAGGTAAAAATAAATAAGACAAAGGATTTGATGACGCAGGAAAAACCTCAATCGAGGAAAAAACCTGCGGACGACAGTGGGTGTCGTCGCTGCACTATGGTCGCCAATCAGGGGCGATGTCCTTCGGTACTGGCGTCGGTCGTATAAGGGTTAAAATACAGATGAAGGAAATGCTTCGAAATGTAAAGTACAAGTGTTTGAATGTAAAAAACAGTGTTTGTCGTGTGTGAGTACAAGGTGTAAACTGTTGGTCGAAGGCTGATGTCGTACGTCGGGAGCGATAACTTGAGCTTTTCTTCGACTGTTCTTGAGTTCGTAGTGTGGTTCTTGAGCTGGAATGATTGTAGTAGATTACTCTGTAGATGTCCTTCAGATGATCTCCAGATGTTCTCTCCTTAAATGTTCGATGTTCGGTCCCCCTGAAATGAGGATTCGGCTCTAGCTTTATAGTCTTTGGGAGCTTTGATTAGCTCATTGATTGCTTCATTAACAGCTTTAATTGTCGCAACGGTCTGTAACGGCTGCCGGCATGATCATCCATAATGGTCTTTGTCTGTTACGAGTAACAGCTTGCGTCGGATAACGGCTTGCATCGGATATAGCCGTTGCTCCTTTAATAGCTTTGACTCTTTCATTAAACACTTGACAAAACATAACAGTCATGGTTAACGTTAGTTTTGGTCGAAGACGTATGGCTCGATGCGACAGTTATGCAGGGCGGGCGTCGCTATGGTCGTACGTCCTAGGAAACTCTCGACTTACCTTTTACGACGGACGACGGACGTTCTACGGGTCTTGGTCGGGACCTTATATTAATCCAAGATGTCTTTCATGACATACGTCTTACCTTTTCTGGTCGTGGTCGTACGACGTGAATTTTTGTCCAAACAGTTTGCCCCCAAAATTTGAAAGAAGGATGGCAAATTCGAGTTTAAATTTTGTCAATCATACGTGTAGAAAGTAAAGTAAGGGTCAGAAAGATTTACCTTGATTGCCTTGGAACTGGACTGGTTCGTATTTATCTGAACGAGAAGTCGGGGTTGTGATGTCATGCTGTCGTATGATTATGCTTACCAGCTGTTATTTTAGGAATGTCGACGGAGCCCAGAGGTGCTATTAGAAATGAAAAAGATCTCGACGACTTTAGAAGTCTAGCGAGGATTCCCATGTGGATTACCATAAGCAAGGTTGGCAAGGTTCGACCGGAAATGTGCCCCGAGAGGTACGTCGTTATATACGAATACCTGTTTTAAGATGGGCTTCTACTAGCCGTATTTGCCTCTGGCCAAGGCAATTATGTGTGAGTTTGACCTACCGTCAGGGCAACTGATGCCCCAGTTTTGGCGAGTCATTCTAGTCACCAAGCGAATTACTTCGCACTGGAGTGGCGTATAAAGTCATGAGCGACCAATATCGTCGTTATAGTTTACTTTCAAAGCTTAAAGGTGATCGTACCTTAGTTTTGAACACTGCTGTCAATGATCGTAAATGGAGGACGAAGTATGTACTTGTGCGTACAATTATTGGATTATATCCGTAGATACTGCACAACTGGCGACGATGTCTCATACTGCGCAACTGGCGACGATGTCTCATACTGCGCAACTGGCGACGATGTTTTCTGCTGCCACGTCGACCCTTTTGTCAGCCGACAAGGGCGAGGGTGTAAAGATGGGAGAGAATGAGGGAGAGTTTATGGCGACGAACAACTTTGCGTTGTCGTCAACCCTCCTAATTGACTATGTCCTCGTCATGGCAAAGTCATTTCCGCATCTGGGGAAATATCAGCTCTTATCTTTCAAGGAGCGTTTTCGAAGAATCTCTGTTGAAGAGATTGGACTGTGTTTAACCGAACTGGCGTTCTTTGTAAGTTTTTCTTTCAAAACTTGTGTTATTGATGTTCTTTCGCTGAGCACTTAGTATGTTTCTTTTGTAATTTGCAGATGCTTCTGTTTCCTCTCATTGAATATGTGAAGGCAGAGGAAATATTGGAGTGGAGGCCGATCGTTGAGAAGGATATATTCCTTCCTCCAACCTTAGCATTAATCTTAAGAGCCACATTCTCAGAAGGTCGAGGCGTAAGGAGTTGGAAGACCACTCCTAATATACTCGTTTGATCCTTGCATCAGTTCTTCGGGATTGGCAGGGCTTCGAAGGTCGAGACTTTTGGGCAGAGCTTGCCATCAACGCTCCTCTCTAGATTTAGGATATGCTATGTCTTTTCATGTCTCGATCGTTGGTGGTCAAACCGTCGGTAGTCGAGTTCTTTTGAATGTAATCGACAATTCTGTAAATGAAACTTTGAACTTTTGTTTGAACTTACGTTTTATATATTTGGTAAACAAATACCATATCAATTATGAAATTGAATCTGGAAATCATGCGACTAAGGCATTCATTGTAACACAATAACTGGTACGTAATCCATAAGACTTTTAAATCGTGTGTATAAACATAAGCACATGCGACTAAAGCATACTTTTGGAGTATGAAATTTCTCTAAGTTGAGAGGCTTAGATCATGAGATCGTTAGACTTCGCAATCGTACGACTAAGTCGTGCGATTAATTTGAATCGTATGTCCCTGTAAAGGATGATCAAGTCATAGACTAGGTCGTTTATGTCGTGCGGCCTTGTGAATTTAAAGTCATATAGTAGACTTAATGACTACTGTCGTGCGATCCTGCGATAAGCTGTCGTGCGATTCTGTGATAAACTGTCGTGCGATTCTGCGATAAAACGATGTCAAGGGTTGGTCGTTGGCTAACCAACGACCCTCCGATGCTTAAGTCAGTAGTCGCTTTGTGAAAAGATGAGAAAAATCATATGAAAAAGAGTTAGGAACATACCGTTAGATTCTCTTTTTAGTGGGATATTGCCCCCCTGTTGTTTATTATCCTATTCTTTTCGGATGAAAATATAGGTTTTAAATGACAAGATGACACGGCGATCCGGTGAAATACTGTCTTGCGTTGACTATGTTGTCATGCGACAAGGCACTGTTAATGCCAAAAATCGCACCAAAGGAACAACTTAAGGTCGATGTGGACTTAAACAACTAAAGAAAGAATCTTTCGACGAGACGTGCGACGAGGGAAAAATAAATAAGACAAAGGATTTGATGACGCAGGAAAAACCTCAATCGAGGAAAAAACCTGCGGACGACAGGGGATGTCGTCGCTGCACTATGCTCGCCAATCAGGGGCGATGTCCTTGGTACTGGCGTCGTTCGTACGATGATTACAATACAAATGAAGGAAATGCTTCGAAATGTAAAGTACAAGTGTTTGGAATGTAAAACAAGTGTTTGTCGTGTGTGAATACAAAGTGTGAACTACTAGTCGAAGGCTGTTGTCGTGCGTCGAGAGCGATACTTGAGCTGTTCTTCGAGTGTTCTTGAGTTTGCTATAGTATTCTGGAATCCAGTCTTAAGATGTGTATGCTTTCTTGAGCTCGGTATCAGATGATGTGTTCGATGTTCAGTGGTATTCGCCGGTGTGTTCTCAGATCCTCTAAAAGGATGATTTAGCTTGATCTTTATAGTCTTCGGGAGCTTTAATTAGCTCATTGATTGCTTCATTTAACAGCTACAACGTCTGCAACGGTCTGTAACGGTTGTCGGAGTGAATATCCATGATGATCTTCGTCCGTTACGGCTATCGATCGTTGATGGTTGCGTCGGTTATATCCGTTGCTCCTTAATGACTTTTATTCCTGCATTAAACACTTAACAAACGGTCATGGTGAACGTTAGCTTTGGTCGAGGTTACATAATCTTAAGCGATGGTCGTGTGGGACGGGCGACGCTATGGTCGAGCGTCATGAGGGACGTACGACTTACCTTTTATGGGAGACAACGGATGTTTTCTGGGTTGTTGTCGAGACTTTATCTTAATACAAGATTTAGATTATAACGTGCGTCTTACCTGTTTTGGTCGTAGTCGTACGACGTGGTTTTTTGCCAAACAGGCACCATAGTAGATTTATCCCTGTGGAAAAGATATAAATTTAGGGATAGAAGAACGAACCTGTCAAGGGCTTGATCTTGCGACTTTAGTTCATTTTCGCTGCTTTAAGGTAAACTTGTAGCACTCACGAGCAACTTTTGGCTCGCTCTTGATCTCCTGGATCCCCCATGGCGTAGGGAACTTCAACATCTGATGGTATGTCGAATGGACGGCTTTCATGTCATGGATCCATGGTCGACCTAAGATGATGTTATAGGATAACGCACAGTCGATGACGCTGAACTTGGTCTGCTTGTTAACTCCTTCGGCATAGACGGGCAAGGTTATCTCTCCGAAGGTGCTCGTTAATGCCAAAAATCGCACCAAAGGGACAACGTACGGTCGATGTGGACTTAATCAACTAAAAAAAGGATCTTTCGACGAGACATGCGACGAGGTAAATATAAACAAGACAAAGAATTTGATGACGCAGGAAAAACCTCAATCGAGGAAAAAACCTGCGGACGACAGTGGGTGTCGTCGCTGCACTATGGTCGCCAATCAGGGGCGATGTCCTTAGGTACTGGCGTCGGTCGTATAAGGGTTACAATACAGATGAAGGAAATGCTTCGAAATATAAAGTACAAGTGTTTGAATGTAAAAAACAGTGTTTGTCGTGTGTGAATACAAAGTGTAAACTATTGGTCGAAGGCTGATGTCGTACGTCGGGAGCGATAACTTGAGCTTTTCTTCGAGTGTTCTTGAGTTGGTAGTGTGGTTCTTGAGCTGGAATGATTGTAGTAGATTACTCTGCAGATGTCCTTCAGATGATCTCCAGATGTTCTCCCCTTAGATGTTCGATGTTCGGTCCCCTGAAATGAGGATTCGGCTCTAGCTTTATAGTTTTTGGGAGCTTTGATTAGCTCATTGATTGCTTCATTAACAGCTTTAATTGTCGCAACGGTCTGTAACGGCTGCCGGCGTGATCATCCATAATGGTCTTCGTCCGTTACGAGTAACAGCTTGCGTCGGATAACGGCTTGCGTCGGATATAGTCGTTGCTCCTTTAATAGCTTTGACTCCTACATTAAACACTTGACAAAACGTAACAGTCATGGTTAACGTTAGTTTTGGTCGAAGACGTATGGCTCGATGCGACAGTTATGCAGGACGGGCGTCGCTATGGTCGTACGTCCTAGGAAACTCTCGACTTACCTTTTACGATGGACGACGGACGTTCTGCGGGTCATGGTCGGGACCTTATATTAATCCAAGATGTCTTTCATGACGTGCGTCTTACCTTTTCTGGTCATGGTCGTACGACGTGAATTTTTGCCCAAACAATAAGCCTGAACTGTCGTCCAGACCACGCTTATAAGCTTCGATTGCGGTCTTGATGTCACAATTGTGGATACTGATCATCTCTACATTGAATCTATTGAAATAACTTCGAATAGACTCATTGGTCTTCTGCACGACATAATACAGGTCACTGGTCTGCTTCTCCATCTTGCGACTGCTGGCGAACTGCTGGGAGAATTGATTGACCAACTCAGCGAACGACCCGATGGATTTGGGTTTGAGATTGATCAACCATTGGAGGGCAGGACCAGTGAGAGTCGCTCCGAAGCTCTTGCACATGCATACTTCCTGGTACATGTATGGGATCGAGACCGTCCACATTAGTTGCTTATACAGCGCGACGTGCTCGGTTGGATCGGTCACACCTGAATACTTGGGCGTGAAAGCGGGGATATTATATTTCTTTGGGACCTAGACGGTCGCGATCTCGTCGATAAAAGGTGACACCTGAAAGCCTGATCGAGGCTCGATGTCTACGGGTACGGCTGCCCTAGGTAGCTTGGCGAGCAAAGATAGGACGCGCTCGTTCTGATCTTCTAGCATTTTCAATCGCTGGGCGACAGGGTCATTGGGGTCGGGATTTTCCCCTGTCTGAGGATTGACTCCTGAACTGATGTCATTGCCATACGACGAGCCATTGGCATCTCCGCTGAAAGGAACAAAATATGGTTGCGATCCTTTCTGAAATGGCTGCGACCCATTCTGAAATGGTTGCGATCCATTATGCATGGGTGGTGGCCTTATATGCTGAGGAGGAACCATCCCGAACTGGGGATTTGGGTTAAACGGTCCCGGTTGCTGGTTCTACATGAACGGACCTGGATGTTGATTCTGAGCGAACGGACCTGGATGCTGATTCTGAGCAAACGGACCTGATCCTGGACCTGAATTATGCGCAAATGGTCTAGGACCATTTTGACCGAATGATCCTTGGCCTGGATTCTGAGCGAACGGCCTAGGACCATGCTAAGGTCCAAAGGGATTTCTCAGCCGTGCGATCTCCTCGGCTGCTCTACGACTCTGCTCGGCCATGGCATTGATTTGATTCCGAGCAACTTCTAGCTCTTGATACATATGAGCGATGACATGTTGCTGATTTCCAGGGGCTGCCATTTTCCTGAAACAGAGAACAAAGAAAACTCCAAGAAACTGTTAGTACGTCGCACGTTTGTCGAAGATTTTCTCTAGATGGGGTCCCACGGATGGCGCCAAACTGTTAATGCCAAAAATCGCACCAAGTACAACTTAAGGTCGATGTGGACTTTAACAACTAAAGAAAGGAATCGTTCGACAAAAGCGTGCGATAAAGACAGAAATGTAAATGAGACGGAGAATTTGGTGACGCGGGAAAAACCTCAACGAGGAAAAAACCCGCAGACGACAGGGGATGTCGTCGCTACACTATGGTCGCCAAGCAGGGGCGATGTCCTTGTGTTTCTGGTGTCGATCGTACAGAGATTACAATACAAATGAAAGAAAGACTTCGAAATGTAAAGTAACAAGTGTTTTTTATGTGAAAACAGTGTGCGTCGTGTGTAAAAATGATGTGTCATGCGTGATTGTCTTGCATCGAGAGCGATCTTCTATGAGTGATTTCTTTGTCTTGAGCGTTCTTCAGAGTTCGAGTGCTTGTGCCTGTTGTTCGATGTCTGGAACTGATGATTTAGCTTGGAATTTATAGTCTTCGGGCGCTCTTAATAGGCCCATTAAATATTTCGATAACTGTCGTAACGGCTGCTGTTTGGGCAAAAAATCACCAGTCTCAACCACGACCAAGGTAAGGAAAACACTTATTCCCCTTTTTCCATAAACGAAGGTAAAATCATAGTACTTTCTCTCACGATTAAAGATAAAATCGAAAATCTTTTACCTCACGACACTCGACCTCGATGTCGCCTAGTTCAAATGACCGTCGCATAAAACCATGCGACCTCGACCGACTAACGCGCTATACGACTGTTATGTTTGTTCAGTGTTTAATGCAGGAGTCAACACTATTAATGGACAACGGCTATAACCGACGAAGTCAGTTAAGAACGTCTAATCCCGCATTAAAGACAGCGACCGTTACGGCAGTTATCAAAGTCCTTAATGATCCAATTAAAGTGCCTGAAGACTATAAATATCAAGGGGAATTGTTGATCCAAACCCTCAGTGATTTGATAATGACCCTCTCTTAAACAGTTAGTAAAAATTGTAAGTAAACAATATGTATTATCATCTTATAGCTCTGAGCCTGTTCAGTCTATGAGATGATCGCTGATAAGTTAGTTGTTTACTTATGATCCCTGAAGACAAGTTTCACGTCAATATATGTTCTACGCTGAAGTCGAAGATCAATCTCAAGAAACAGCGACATGTCTACTCATGAACTGATGCGGATATCAGCGAAGCAAGACCTGTCCATTCAACGTGAAGTATCAAGTAGAAGACTTCAGCAATCGTTGAACTTTATCATTCGCTGATAAAGATCTGACTCAACGAAAGCTGATCATGAAGTCTCCCGAAATGTTACTATTGTCTTACCTCCCTTGCACGTCTCCGTACGAACTGTCAGAACGGACATCCCTTTTGTCTGTAATCGTACAACAACTCTGATTCTACACTGTGCACCATGCGGCTACTAAGGTTGTCTACAAAGGTCAATGACATGCAACCACTCAGCTGCTACCACGTGTAAAGCCATACTGCCTTGCATTAAATGCATGCAGTATATAAGAAGAACCTTACTTTAGTTTTGAAGTGTGCTCGGACCATCTTCTTATTTCTCTCTTATTGTTAAGTTATTATTCGTAATCTCTTTTAACTCTTTCTAGTACAAGAAACTTAGTGTTTCTCAAGACTTGTTAAGATTAGGTTTATCCTTAATCTTGTTCCGCAACAAGTTGTAAATTGTCTTGATTTATCAATAAACAATTTAGAAAAGTAAAAACGTGTGTTTGTATTCAACCCCCCCTCCTTCTACAAACTTGTATAGCCCTTCGGGACCAACAAGTGGTATCAGAGCAGATTTGTTTAATCTCATAAACAAGATCTGATCTATTCTCTTCCTAGCTATTTCTTAAAATGGCTACCAACAAAAACACAAACTATATTGACAACGGTTCTCTTGCAAAACCCCCTAGATTCTCCAGAGATAATTTTAATCTATGTAAAAATAGGATGTCTCTCTTCTTAGAAGGTGTAGACCCTACTATGCCTTACTATCTTGAAAATGGCCCATATATTCCTATAAGAATTGATGCTGCAGTTCCAGCCACTGAGAATAGACCTGCTATTCCAGAAAGACTGATTCCCAAAGAAATTCATATGTGGACTGATGACGATAAGAAGAAAGTGGCTATCGACACCAAAGCCAGATCCATACTCTCCATGGCTCTTCCTGACGAAGTCTACCATTCCGTCATGAACCTGAAAACCTCAAAAGCTATGTGGGACACAATCTGTGTTCAGTATGAAGGTACTTCTGAAGTCCAGGACTCTCGAAAGATCAACCTGGTAAGACAGTATGAAAGCTTCATTTGTGGTAAGAATGAAACTCTCTCTGAAGTGCACCAACGTTTTAACTGCTTAATAATAGATCTGAAAACTGTTGGTAAGGAATATTCTAACTTTGAAGTACTGACAAAGTTCTTAGAATGTTTACCTGAAAGCTGGGACAGTTATTCTATGTGTCTCAAGCTGTCAAAGGATCTAAAATCAATGACCCTTTCTACCTTATATGGCACGATGCTGAATCATGAGCAATCGAGTCATCTTAAGAAGAATCTTGTAAAAGATTCCAAAAGAACCCCTGTTGCTTTAATCCTAGAGTCACCTTCCACTCAGCGATCGACTATCACTGTCACTGAGTTGGAAACTAACTCTGAAAGATCATCAGACTCTGACGTTTCAGATAATGATGAAACTCTGGCATTCCTGGCTAATAAGTTCAGGAGATTTGCTAGAAAGAGTAATTTCAAGAAGAACAAACCTCTTGCTATTACTGACAAGCCAAGATCATCAACCCCTGTTGATAAGGCTACTGCTATTTGCTATAACTGTGAAAAGATAGGACATTTTGCTAGCGAGTGCAGGTCAAAGAAAGTCTCTAGACCCTCAGCTTTTCCCAAGAAAAACTTTACTCACAGGACTAGAGATGAAAATTACAAAAAGCTGAAAGAAAGGTATTCAAAGCTGAAAACCTTTAAGAAGAAAGGCAAAGGCCTTATGGCTGACTATGATTGGGCTGCCTCTGACGAAGAAGAATCATCTGACTCTAAAGATGATGATGAAGCCAATCTATGTTTCATGGCCAAACTTGAAGATGAGGAAGAAAATTCTGACATTCCCTCTACTTCAACCTCTGCTACTAAGGTATCACCTTCCTTCTTTACCAATATTTTAAATATTGATGAAGCTGATAGTCTTCAAAAGATCGATCTCTTGACTAGAAGTTTATATGAAGCCATGAATGGCAAAACTGTGGTTGAAAATCAAAACCTTGATCTCGCTGAACAGCTTAAAAACTGTCACCTTCAAATAGAAAATCTTTCTAAAATTGAAGAAGATTTTAAAGATCAAGTTCAGTTAAATCAGTTAGTCAAAATCGAGCGCGAAGAAGTTATCGCTGCATTAAAAGCTGAAAAGGCTACTGTTGATGGATGGTATAATTCCTCAACAAAGATCACTGAGATAATTAAGTCTCAGATTCCCCTGAGTGATAAACGTGGTCTTGGTTACAAAGCTGATACTTAAGAACCAACCACTGACCGTTCCATGCTTAAGTTTGGAATGTTCGTATCCTCTATCCCTGACACTTTCTCATCTCAGTGTTCCTCTTCTAAACCGCCTATCCCTGAGGAAATCTCTACCTTAACTTCTAAAGGTAAAGAAAAAGTTGTTTATCCAAAACCTACCTCAGTCTTTAAAAACAAAGGTAAAGGAATTGCTTTTAACCAAAATCCTCAGAAGGGTACCTCTGTACCAAAGCTGAACGCTTCTAAAGCTTCAGTGACTTATCCATCTGATTCAAAGAATAAGATCCCTGGATTTATTCAGCGATCTACTCCTAGAATCAAAGTGGAAATTATTGGTAAGAAATCCGAAGAACTGAATGTTCCTCTCATTTCAAAAGCCAATAGCTTACTTGGTGCTGGTCCTTCTAATTCAAAATCAAAAGCTCAGCATGCAAATGGTCCTAGAACTACTTTTAGTTATAGGAAATGTTATCAGTGTGGACTTACCAATCATATTGCTAGTAAGTGCCCCACAGCCACCCAAGCTGAAAAGATAGCTAAGGTGAAGATCAATGCCCCCAAGGCAAAGAAGACCACTGAGGTTAAGAAATTAACCAAAGTGAAGACTGACAAAGCTGAATCTTCAAATGCTGCGAAGACTGCTGAACCTTCCACCTCCTCTTCTACCCCTACTGACAAATGTGTACACATGGTTAAGTGGGTACCCAAGAAAAACTAATCTTCTTTTGTAATGCAGGTTAAGAAGGGTATCTGGTATCTCGATAGCGGATGCTCTAGACACATGACTGGTATGAAGAACCTGTTCTCTGAGTACAAAGAAGAGAAGGGTCCCTCTGTAACTTTCGGTGGAAATGGAAAAGGACATACCCGAGGGTTTGGTGTACTCTCTAATGGTACAACAACCTTCAGAAGAGTCGCATATGTTGAAGGGCTAAAGCAAAATCTTCTAAGCATCAGTCAGCTTTGCGACAAGGATAACAAAGTAATCTTTACTAAGGAATCCTGCTTTGTCGCTGACAAAAAGGAGAAGATAGCTCTTAGCGGTTATCGTTTAGAAAATGTTTATGTAATAAACATGGACTCAACAACCACTGAGAACTCCTGTTTCTTCTCAAAAGCCTCATCTGATATCAACTGGCTATGGCATAAGAGGCTCTCTCATCTCAACTTCAAGACACTGAACACTCTTTCTTCAAAAGAGTTAGTCACTGATCTACCTCAGCACTCATACGCCAAAGAGTCCTTATGTTCAGCGTGTGAGAAAGGCAAGCAGACCAAAGCAAGCTTTAAGTCAAAGCAAGTTTCCTCAGTATCATCTCCTCTACAACTTCTCCATATGGATTTGTTTGGCCACGTTAACAAACAATCCATCGCTGGAAAGAAACAATCACTGGTCATAGTTGATGAATTCTCTCGATATACATGGGTTATGTTTCTCCGTTCTAAGAGTGACACCCCTGAAGAACTCATCACCTTTGTTCGGAAGATGAAAACCCTGAACAACTTGACCGTTCGCTCAATAAGGAGTGATCATGGGACTGAATTCAAAAACAGTTCTCTTGATTCCTTCTTTGAGAGTAAGGGTATTTCTCACAACTTTTCTTCAGTGAGAACACCGCAACAAAACGGAGTCGCTGTAAGAAGAAATAGAACTATTATTGAAGCTGCACGTTCAATGCTCAGCGATTCTCACCTGCCTACTCAGTTTTGGGCAGAAGCTGTCAACACTGCTTTTTTTTACTTAAAACAGGTCGCTGATAGTCAAAAGATTTAATAAAACAGCCTGTGAACTTTTTCATGGGAGAAAGCATTCAATTAGCTTTCTTCACATCTTTGGATGTCAGTGTTTCATACTGAACAACAGAGATGCCCTTGGAAAGTTTGATCCTAAGGCTGATGATGGAATCTTTCTTGGATATTCTTCAATATCCAAAGCCTTCAGAGTCTTCAATCGTAGAAGACAAACTGTTGAAGAAACTATTCACGTCACGTTTGACGAATCCCGTTCAGCGAACTCTAAACCGTCCGCTGATACTGAAGAACAGAATCAATGGATGTTTTCTCATCTTGGTGATTCAGAAGATGTTCCCACTCCTCATACTCATACAGTTGAAGATGATAGTCCTACTATCATTCCAAATATGCAGAATAGTAAAGCTGAAACATCATGGGTCTCAGCTATTCCTTTAAACACTATACCTACTCCTGAACCAAATGTCTCAGACATTCCATCTATTTCTCAGCAATCAATGAATGAAATGACATCTGCACCTACTCCTCTCTTGGCTGATACTCCAGAAGTTGCTGAAGCTTCATCTTCAGCTCCTCCAGTTCAGGATGAGTCAGCGAATTATGCTCCGGCTCAGCGATGGACTGTAAATCACCCAATTGATCAAATTCTTGGTGATCCAAACGCTGGTGTTCAGACTCGACAAAGTGCAGGTAATATTTGTTTATTTGTTAACTTTATTTCTCTAACTGAACCAAAGAAAATAGATGATGCCCTCAAAGATCCAAACTGGGTCAGCGCCATGCAAGAAGAGCTGACTGAATTCGAAAGAAACAAAGTTTGGAAACTTGTTCGAAGACCAACTGACAAAACGGTGATAGGCTCTAAATGGGTCTATCGAAACAAGTTGGATGAACATGGAACTGTAACCCGCAACAAGGATCGTCTTGTTGCTCAGGGATACAGACAAGAGGAAGGCATAGATTATGACAAAACATTTGCTCCAGTAGCAAGATTAGAATCTATTCATCTATTCTTAGCATATGCTGTATACAAAGACTTCAAAGTATTTCAGATGGATGTTAAGTCAGCGTTTCTAAATGGAAAGCTGAATGAAGAAGTCTACGTGGAACAACCTCCAGGATTCTCAGATCCTAAGCGTCCAGGTTATGTTTATAAACTGGATAAGGCACTTTTTGGCTTGAAGCAAGCTCCTCGTGCATGGTATGACACTCTCTCTACTTATCTCCATATTGAACAATTTGAGCGAGGTAAAATTGACAAAACTCTATTTTTTAGAATAGTGAAAGGTCATATCATTCTAGTTCAGATATATGTTGATGACATTATATTCGGTTCTACTAACCCTGATCTTTGTAATCGTTTCGCTGATAGAATGAAAGATGAGTATAAAATGAGCATGATGGGTGAGCTAACATATTTCCTTGGTCTTCAGATAAAGCAAAATGAAAAATGAACTTTCATTAATCAGGGAAAGTATGTTAAAGATATGTTGAAGAAATTCGATTTAACTCATAGTTCAGCTATGAAAACCCCTATGGCACCACCGCTGACACTAAACAAGGATTCAAATGGAAAACCTGTTAATGTCACGATGTACCGTGGGATGATCGGCTCTCTATTGTATCTTACAGCTAGCCGACCTGATATTATGTACGCAACCTGTTTGTGTGCACGATATCAAGTTGAACCTATGGAATCTCATATGACCGCTGTAAAGCGAATTTTTCGATACCTTAAGGGTACAACGAACCTAGGTCTTTGGTATCCCAAAGACTCAGGATTCGATCTAATCGCCTATTCAGATAGTGATTTTGCAGGTTGCAAATTGGATAGGAAAAGCACCACAGGAGGCTGTCAGCTCCTGGGTGGAAAGCTGGTGAGTTGGACAAGTAAAAAGCAAAACTCAGTGTCCACCTCAACTGCTGAAGCTGAGTATGTAGCCGCTGGAAGCTGTTGTTCTCAGGTCTTGTGGATGAGAAATCAACTACTAGACTATGACCTTCAGCTCTCGAAAATTCCAATCTATTGCGACAGCACAAGTGCCATCGCTATAGCCAACAATCCAGTACTACACTCAAAGACCAAACATATCGAAATCAGGTATCATTTTATAAGAGATCGTGTGATGAATGGTGATATAGAACTTCATTTTATCCCAACTGACTATCAGTTAGCTGATCTGTTCACCAAACCTCTTGATGAGACAAGATTCAACTTTCTCATCAGCGAGCTTGGAATGTTGAACTTTGAAGAGTATGATCTTCAGTGCTTCACATTTGATCAACGATAGGATAAAACAATTATATAACCCATTCTATCATTCTCTCTCTTAACATAATTGATTCACTGATATCAAGGTATGTTTTCTCTCTTGCTCGCTGACGTTCGCATGTGAATGTAAGATTTCAAAACAAATTGCATCGCTGAATATCTCTTCCTTAACAGCGATACTTTGAAATTTCTTAAACTAACACTGATATTTCTATTCAGTGCTTCATGTTTTCTTTCAAAATAGTCCCTGAGCTTTCAAAACCTCAGAGACATCCTAAAATATGAAAGGACGTTTGTGACATCATCACAACGGATAAACCCTGGCACGTTCTTTTTCCTGACACACGATTGCACGTTTCGTTTACCTTCCAATCAAATGCAAACACGTGTCCGTGTCATGATGAAAAACTTTCCCGCTCGAGTTTTTCTCTCTCCCAAATCTCTCTATATAAACTATTTCAAGTTTATATTTTCTCTTTACACGAACTTCTTCTCCAAGCAAGAAAAGATTTACTGTTGCTTATTTTCCAGAAATCTGTTCATCTCCTTCTTCGATTACCAGATTAATATTCTTATTATTTACCTGCATAACTTGTTTTTGATCTTCTTATTGCTATTAACAGATCAAACAAAAGAAACCTTTTCTAAAATGAAATCATTTCTTTCATGGTTTTATGAACACAACCTTTTCATGGTTGTTCTTCAAGTTTAAAACTCAAAATCTTAAACTTGTTCTTCATTCGTTTTTCCAGAATCCTTATCTAAAGGAAAATGGAAAACAAGACTTTTACTGGGTTTGTTTTTCTTTTTCAAAACAAGAAAACCCTAATCTTCATTAAGACATTTCTGTCTGAATGAAATGGACAAAAATCGGAAAACATCTTATTGGAAATCTTTCACATTAAGACTATTCTTTATCTATGTTCATGGTTGATATGTTAAACAAAAATGGCATCTTCTACTCCTGCTCCTACCGCTGAGAAATCCACGGCTGCAAAGAAACGGACTCTCGTCAAAGCTCCTTAGGTTAAGTTCAAGCTTGAGGAAATCAATTTTTCAAAATCGAACAACCTTCATGCGCTTCTCGAGTTTCCTCCTCGAAAGCAAGTCACACATCTGGATGATGCTGTGAACAATCTCAAAACATGTTGCTTATCCACAGCCCTGACCATTACACCCCCTGCTCATCAATTCCTACTTTCTCAGTTCTGGTATACTGCCAGAAGAGCTCAGGTACCCCATGCCAAAGACCCAACGAAGATCGTTGACTCTATTCTGTGTGACACAAAGTTTGGCACAACCAAAATCAACCCTGCCATAATTAGGAAAGCACTGAGCCTTCCTACCTCTACCAAAGAAAACCGCTTTGTCCCTCTCCCAAACCACAAAAACCATAATGATAGGGAAGCCATCATTGCATTCTTCGATGCAATGGGTTATGCATGGGACACTGGAAGGGACAAGAAGCCTGAGAAGAAACTGACCTTGATCAAGAAGTCCAAAATGCCCAGCGAGATGAACTTCATCTTCGCATATCTGATAAGCTGCATGACAGCGAAGAGTGGCTCCTCTGATCAAGCTGCTCAACCTCAGAAAGCAATGGGCTATGCATTGCTGAAAGGTCTAAATGTTGACTGGGCCTCAATCATCTACGACGACCTTGCGTTCAGAGTAGATGTGGCTGAAAGGTCTGCATGGGTTCCTTATCCTAGATTCATCAGCGCCGTCTTTCAACTTGGACTTGGCGAAAGGTACCCAACAGAGGGTGATCTGAGACTCTCTCAGGTTGGCCCTAAGGTACTCGACTTCAAACCGCTGGAAAACGAGGTACGTCTTTCTACTCTCTTATCTCTTCTCAATCCTCCTTCTTCTACTTCTGCATCTCATTCAGTGGAAATACCCACCGCCGATACCCACGCTGCACCCTTCACTCCTTCTAGAAAAAGGAAACAATCTACTTCCAAACTTGGTTCCAAAAGAATCAAGAAAACCAAGGAGCAACCCCCCCCCCAGCATTTACATGCTGAAGACTCCTCAGCTCATCTTGAAGAGCTGATGGAAAGTTCAGTGGTACGCTCTGCCACAGCTGATCAAGCCACACCTTCCATCCCAGCTTCAGCGTCTCTAAACGCTGAAGTTATAAACTTGGAAATGAACCCACCTCCTTCAGCCTCTCTACAGACTGAAGTGATTGACAGCGGATCCAACGCTGAACCCCGCACCTAACCATCATTCTCATCCCTCATTCCTCCTACTCAATCTTTGGTCTCTCCATCAATTTTCCCAACCTTCTCAGGGACACCCTTCATCGTACATAACTCAGCTGCAGACACTCTAAATACGATGATGGATGCAAACTTAGGATCTGCAGGCACCTCCATGCGCCAAGGTACTCTTGAAGGAGACATGGAATATAATTCAGGACACAAAGGGTTCGACAACTTCGCCAACCCGCCTGCAGGTATACACATTATCCCAAACACTCTCTCTACCCCAAACTTCTGAGCTTTCCTCTGTTCATAAGTTAATAACTGTTTCAGGTCCTAATTTGGGGGATATCAACACCTCCCTGAAGGCCCTGGAAACAAAGGTGGAAAATTACAACACCACTCTCTCCACAAACTCTTCAGCGGTTATAGACGCTGGAGAGAAACTCAAAAAGCTGACCGAGATCGTTGATACAAAAGCCTCCAAAACTGATCTGGAGAAGGTGGATGGTAGCATTGCTCAATTTGCTACCACCCTCGCTGACAACTCAACCGCCGCCACCTCTCTCTCAACAAACTTCACCTCTCTATCCAATGAAGTCACATCATTGAAGACAGAGGTTGGTTCTCTTAAGGGTGAAGTTTCCACGATCAAGGTTGACGTCTCAACTTCAAACTTTACTTTACTCAAGTCGATCGCGAAGCTCTTGAAAAGATCGGTCGATCTGCCGTTAAAGAAATTGTTCAGAAAGTGCTCGATCGCCTGAACGCCTCAACTTCAAACTTTACTCAGGTCGATCGCGAAGCTCTTGAAAAGATCAATCCAGCTATAACTGGCGTGGAAGTCAGATTAGCAAAGATTGAGAACTGTATTGGGATCTATGTCCTGGAAGACAGAGACCAAGTACACACTGCCACTGCTGAACAATCTGTTACCTCCCCCAACCATGATGTGGAAGAGGGGGAGAAGTATAAAGAAGACCTTCCCCATAATGCTGAGGGGGAGGATATTGAAACTGCTGCTGGTACTTCTACCTCACGACCTCAGGGAGTTGAAAACCCTGAGGAAACCGAGAAACCTTCCTCTGTATCTGAGGGGGAGCAACTCGATGAGCAACACAAGGAAGTTGCTGCTGACGTGACCGAACCTTATGCTGAAGAGGTCGAGTCTGAAGAACAAACTGAAGATGATGAACCTGTCGACATCTCTGATGAAGAACCATCATCATCCCCCAAATATGATGATGATGACGATGATGATGACGACTTCTTCTACGTCCAGCCTGTTGCAAAAGCCCCTGCTCAAAAAGGGATCAAGATAAATGAACCTTTAGGGGAGCGGACCAAGACAAAGCCTGCAGCGTCTGAAGCTGACAAAGGTAAAAACAAAGGCCTCGTTGAAGAAGACAATCTGACGATCTTGCTTCAAAAGCCAGTTTGTCAGGTACACTACCTTCTATTCCCTTACACTGCATCCCTCCTCTATCCCTTCTCAATCTCAATCCTTCTATCCTTAAAACCTCTATACACTTAACCACATTCTTTTCTCTATCTCATTCTTCCCAACTTTTCTTACTTAAACAATCGCTGTGTTTCAGCTAGTCCTCTCCCCTGTTTGAGGATCCTGCTAAAGCTCCTTCGACTACACCAGGAATAATCCCAGCCACAAGAGCTGAAGAAATAATCCCAGTCTTGGATTTAACCACTGAGACTGATGAACCTGAAGACAGATTCTCTCTCAAAAAAACAGACCTTCCTTGGCTCCTCAAAAGCTAAGTGAAGAGGGTCAAGAAAAGAGAGATGCAATGATCAAACAGCTTGAAGATCAGCGAATCATTCTTCCTCGTGATCAAATCCCTGCTCCCACAAAGTTCAGGATCTCAAGGAAAGAATACGAGGATCATCTAAGAGCTGAAAGATTACTCGCCGAAAAGAAGAAAGCTGAAGAAAAAGATAAGGCTCTCGCCATCCAGCTTGTCCAACAATCGGTGAAAGACCCCGCGTTGAAAAGAACTCCCATTGATGTCCAACGTCAACTATGGGATGATGCCCAAAGGATCGTTCAAGAAAAGACGAAGGTATCTGATACGACTTTGAAATGGTGTAAAGAAATGCTGAATTATCGATCTCGACCATCCAAAATCATCAAAGTAAACATCAGAGGAAGACTGTTCGTAGACGTTCCTGTTGTTGAAGTTGTTGTATTCAGAGAAGACAAAACCAAGCAAACCTTCTATGCTGCTACTTTAGAGAAGTTTGGTTTCTCTGAATGGTTGGAAGTGAAATTAGCCATTCAGGGATCGCGCTCAAAGTTTAAGAGCCATGTCGAGAAAATTTTAAATACTCGGATCGACTTGGTTTCTTCTGCTGTAGATATTCCTCCTTCCACTCTTCTTCCTCCTCAACAAAGAAGATTCTCTACAAAGGAAAAGAAAGTCTCAGACTCAGGTCCTCCTATACGGAATGAAACAGGTATTGGTTTCTTTCATGCTGAAGTTCTTGGCCCTGATGCTGATCTCTCAGCGCTTGACACCTCCCTACCACCTGGTGAAACTTTCATTCCTGGCAAAGTTGTAAGTGATCCCTACGCTTCATTCTTTCTAGACTACCATGGAAATCAACACTTTCAACGCATCTCTGAGCTTCCAATCACTCCCATCGAACAGCTCAGAGATCTCATATAGTGGTGTGAAGTCAGACGCGACATTAAAGCTAGACACCTGAAGCCCTTGATTTTTGAGGAAGCTCTGAACAAAAAGAATCAAGGAGTAACTGTCCCTGACTGGATGATTCCCACATCAAAGACCCTCGATGAACTTCTCATCAAGGAAGAACCTTTTGACGGATACGATCTCCTTGTAATTCTTTCTATCCTTATCTGTCTACATCTTTTGTACTTGTAATTTTATTTGCTGTACTTTTAATTTTTCCACTTCCCTCTGTAATCTTTACGAAGTTTAAAGAAAAATTTCAGCGAATGTACTTTACTCCATCAGTACTGAAAAGATCCCAAAAAACAGTAAAAGGGACAAATATTTTATGTGTTCTTTTTATCCTTATGTTTTCATTAAATAGCAATTTTCTCTGTTGCTATGTCATAATTAAATAGGGGGAGATTGTTGATCCAAACCCTCAGTGATTTGATAATGACCATCTCTTAAACACTTAGTGAAAATTGTAAGTAAACAATATGTATTAGAGTTTCACTATCGCTGATAAGTACTAAGACTTTACAGTACCGCTGATAGGAACTCTCACTCTTTAGATTAGATATTCAGCGAACAATGTTCATCATCTTATAGCTCTGAGCCTGTTATGTCTATAAGATGATCGCTGATAAGTTAGTTGTTTACTTATGATCCCTGAAGACAAGTTTCACGTCAATATATGTTCTACGCTGAAGTCGAAGATCAATCTCAAGAAACAGCGACATGTCTACTCATGAACTAATGCGGATATCAGTGAAGCAAGACATGTCCATTCAACGTGAAGTATCAAGTAGAAGACTTCAGCAATCGCTGAACTTTATCATTCGCTGATAAAGATCTGACTCAACGAAAGCTGATCATGAAGTCTCCCTACATGTTACTATTGTCTTACCTCCCTTGCACGTCTCCGTACGAACTGTCAGAACGGACATCCCTTTTGTCTGTAATCGTACAACAACTCTGATTCTACACTGTGCATCATGCGTCTACTAAGGTTGTCTACAAAGGTCAATGACATGCAACCACTCAACTACTGCCACGTGTAAAGCCATACTGCCTTGCATTAAATGCATGCAGTATATAAGTAGAACCTTACTTCAGTTTTGAAGTGTGCTCGGACCATCTTCTTATTTCTCTCTTATTGTTAAGTTATTATTTGTAATCGCTTTAACTCTTTCTAGTGCAAGAAACTTAGTGTTTCTCAAGACTTGTTAAGAGTAGGTTTATCCTTAATCTTGTTTCGCAACAAGTTGTAAATTGTCTTGATTTATCAATAAACAATTTAGAAAAGTAAAAACGTGTGTTTGTATTCAACCCCCCCCCCCTCTACAAACTTGTATAGGCCTTCGGGACCAACATGAATCATCATTTCAGGGGACGGAACACAGATACAACACAGAATACAGACACAAGCACTCGAACTCCGAAGAACACTTAAAGCGCAGAAATCGCTCACAGAAGAATCGCTCTCGACGCACATTGTTTTACATTAGAAAACATTTGTTACTTTACATTTTCGAAGTCTTTCCTTCATTTGTATTGTAATCTCTGTACGATCGACACCAGAAACACAAGGATATCGCCCCTGTTTGGCAACCATAGTGCAGCGATGACTTCCACAGTCGTCCGCGGGTTTTTTCCTCGTTGAGATTTTTCCCGTGTCACCAAAATCTCTGTCTCATTTATATTTATGTCTTAAATGCACGCTTTTGTCGAACGATTCCTTTCTTTAGTTGTTAAAGTCCACATCGACCTTAAGTTGTACTTTGGTGCGATTTTTGGCATTAACAGTTTGGCGCCATCCGTGGGACGTCATCTAGAAAAAAAATCCTCTACGAACGTGCGTCTTACTAACGGTTTCTTGGAGTTTCCTTTGTTCTCTGTTTCACGAAAATGGCAGCCCCTGGAAATCAGCAGCATGTCATTGCCCAGATGTACCAGGAGCTTGAAGTCGCTCGAAATCAAATCAACGTCATGGCAGAGCAGAGTCGCAGAGCAGCTGAGGAGATCGCACGGCTAAAGAATTCCTCTAGACCTCAGAATGGTCCTAGGCCGTTCGTGCAAAATCCAGGCCATGGATCGTTCGGTCAGACTGGTCCTAGGCCATTCGCACATAATCCAGTTCCAGGATCAGGTCCGTTCGCTCAGAATCAGCATCCAGGTCCGTTCATGCAGAACCAGCAGCCGGGACCGTTCAACCCAAATCCTCAGTTTGGGACGGTTCCTCCATAGCATATAAGGCCACCACCCATGCAGAATGGATCGCATCCATTTCAGAATGGGTCGCAGCCGTTTCAGAATGGGTCGCAGCCGTATTTTGTTCCTTTCAACGGGAACGCCAATGGATCGACGCATGGCAATGGCACCAGTTCAGGAGTCAATCCGCAAACAGGGGCGAATCTCAACCCCAATGACCCCGTCGCCCAGCGATTGAAAATGCTAGAAGATCAGAACAAGCGCGTCCTATCTTTGCTCGCCAAGCTACCTGGGGCAGCCGTGCCCGTCGATGTCGAGCCTCGATCAGGATTTCAGGCGTCGCCCTTCATCGATGAGATCGCGACCGTCGAGGTCCCGAAGAAGTACAACGTCCCTGCCTTCACGCCCAAGTATTCGGGAGTGACTGATACGACAGAGCACGTCGCGCAATACAAGCAGCTCATGTGGACGATCTCGATCCCACACATATATCAGGAGGTCTGTATGTGCAAGAGCTTCGGTGCAACTCTTACTGGTCCTGCTCTCCAATGGTTGATCAATCTCAAACCCAAGTCCATCGGTCGTTCGCTGAATTGGTCAACCAATTCTCTCAGCAGTTCGCCATCAGTCGCAAGATGGAGAAGCAGACCAGTGACCTGTATTATGTCGTGCAGAAGACCAATGAGTCTATTCGGAGTTATTTCAATAGATTCGATGCGGAGATGATCAGTATTCGCAATTGTGACGTCAAGACCGCAATCGAAGCTTATAAGCGTGGTCTGGACGACAGCTCAGGTTTGTATACTGATCTAACCAAATATCCTCCGGAGAATTTTGAAGACGTCCGAGCTCGAACCCTAGCATATATGAGGGTAGAGGACGACGCTGCCTTTCGTCGCAAGCATACCGACGACAAGAGGTCGTTAGGTGTAAGGAAGCCAGAGTTCAAAACGAAAGCAATTTCCAAAATAGAGCCCGCGCGCCTGATCTCGAACGTCCGATTCAAGACGAAAGCAGAGGCTAAGACCGCAACCAAATTTCCTCAGTACCCCAAGATATCCTCTTACGGGTTCAAAGGGTCCACTAAGGATTTGGTCGAAGCTCTAAAGACCGCCCAGGCGACCATCCGGTGGCCCAAGAAGTCCGGTCAGGACGACGCTAAGAAAGATAAATCTAAGTGGTGCAACTTTCATGTCGACCATGGTCATACGACGGATGATTGCATAGCTCTCAAAAAGGAACTAGCATATCACGTCCCAAAGGGCAATCTCAAAGATATCATCGATGACGTCGTTACTTCAACTAGCAACCATCGACCGTCAACCCCCGAGTATGCAAAGGTCGTCAATTGCATCACAGGCGGTTCAGACGTCTGTGGTCTAACATATTCCGCAGCCAAGCGTCATGCTAGTCAAGCACCTGACGATCGGCCTATTCCGCGTTCATCGAGGCCCAAAATAAATCTGGAGTTGGAAGCTATGAAGATCGTATTCGACCAAGACGACCTTGGCGACTCATATCAGAAACATCACGACGGGTTGATCATTCAACTCACGATTGGTAATTGTTTAACCCGATGAGTCTTGATCGATGGGGGTATCTCAGCGAACGTCATTTTCCTTGACACCATCAAGGCCATGGGAATCGATCGTTCAGAAATCACCGGACGTTCGACAACCTTGGTTGGTTTCAATGGAGAAACGACGAGCACATTTGGAGATATTATCTTGCCCGTCTATGCCGGAGGAGTCAACAAGCACACCAAGTTCAGTGTCATCGATTGTGCGTCAGCCTATAACATCATCTTAGGTCGACCATGGATCCATGAAATGAAAGTCGTTCCCTCGACGTATCATCAGACCCTAAAATTCCCTACACCATGGGGAATCCAAGAAATCAAAAGTGAGCCGAAAGTCGCCCGTGACTGCTATAAGACCACTCTGAAGCCGCGAAAGTAAGCCGTCTAGCAGTCACGACCCGACCATAAGGTCTCGACAGGTTCGTCCTTCTATTCCTAACCTTAAAGATAAACTCATGCCTTTCTTACAAGAATAAAACGGCTATCTTGCCATGTCGCGCGAAAACACGGTCGACGCAGACATAGATGGTATTTCCCAAGATCTATGTGTCGATTCGTCATTTAAAACCTATTTTCTCTTGAAAGGAATAGGATAATAAATGACGGGGGGTAAATACCCCATAAAAAAAAACTGAGAAGGTACGTTCCCTAATTTCTTTTCCCTCATTTCATACGATCTCTCATCACGAACGATTACTGACTTAAGCATCGGAGGGTCGTTGGTTAGCCAACGACCAACCTCTAACATCGTTTTTTCGCAGAATCGCACGACATTAATCTTACGGCTCTAGTTTCTCAAGGTCGCACGACATAAACGATCAGGTCTATGACTAGATCATCCTTCTGCAGGGACACACGATTCAAGTTCATCGCATGACTTAGTCGTACGATCGCAAAGTCAAGCGATCTCATGATCTAAGTTTCTTGACTTAGAAAAATTTCATACTCTGAATGTATGCTTTAGTCGCGTGTGCTTATGTTTATATACACGATTTAAAAGTCTTATGGCTTACGTTCCAGTTATTGTGTTGCAATGATACCTAAGTCGCGCGAATTTTTGCTTCGATCATACAATTCAAGTTTTATTTTAAACAAGTATTACATTATTTTGCCTTTGTCGCAAGTCTTACATTTATTCGGCTATTATTCATTGGACATATGAACAAAAGACAGGATGGAGCCAAAAGTATTTTTTTTTCATTAAAGAAAGCGAGTTACAATCAAAAGGAAAGTGGTTCGACCACTAACAGTCAACAAAAGCAAAGAAAGATTAAAAGTTTCCTACGGCTTAGGAGAATCGCCCGCCTCCTTCGCGCAACTTACGACCTTTAGCTCGTGCAAAGCGTCATAAAGCTGAATGGCCAACTCGTCGGCGCGCGCCAAGGCCGATTTCTCCCTGTCCAAAGCCGCCCTCTCCCTTTCTAGCGCCGCATCTTCTCTTTCAAGAGCAGACGCCACCAGATCTTCGACTCTCGACATCTCGGCGTATAACGCCAGGGAAGACTGGAATGTCTGTAAAATGTATGAAGTTTATTAGAAAATATTCAACAAAATTCGAAAAACAAACAAGTCATGAAAGATTGACACTCACTGTGAACGCCATACCGGCAACCTGAGATCCCGTCTCTCTGGCCGGAACTCTGTGAAAACACTCCCTGAAAGACGGGAGCAAATATTTCCCCAAGTGAGGAAACAACGACGTCCCGTCTAGGACACCATCCTCCATAAAGTCAGACGGCAACGTAAAGTTAACCGTCGTGACTTCGGCCGATGACCCCTCGCCCTTGTCGGCAGACGTTGGGGTCAACACCTTCGACACCGGTTTCGTCACTGTCGCCGGAGGCGCTGAACTTGCCGGTGTCGCGTCCATCGCGCCATGATGGGTGGATGACGCCCTCGCCTCCTTAGGCGTGACAACTTTCGACGAATCGTCAGCCCTCGAAGACGGTTGGTTGCCACACGACGAAAGATCGATCATCGATGCTATGACTCAGGAATTTGTCGATCTTGGCTTGGGAATCTTCGTTCGGCTTCACGGCGTCGAACTGGATCTCTGAAGACGACAAAAGAAGAGGAATAAATAAAAAGTAAAACTAAACAATGGCATATATTCAAAACAAAGAACATACACGTCGTATTCCAATCAGAACGAATCCAGTCGCTATTGAAATCAAGCAAATCAATACGTACGAATACGTACCTAGACTTCCACCCACGATCGTTGACCCCGGTTTTCAAAACCAGGGTGCGGTCACCCTTGTACTTGGAATAAGGGCTATAACGCCAGTTCTTGTCTCTCTTGACTTGATAAGACAACAAGAAATCATTCATGATCATAGGCGACTCCCACTTTGCAGACAATCGCTCAATAACTAGGAAAACTCGCCAGAGTTGGGGCATTAACTGCCCTGGCGACAGACCGAAATCTCGCATGAAAGCCTTGGATAAGGCCGAATACGGCCACTCAAACCCTATTTTGAAGGGATACTCGTACATTACAAAGTATCCTTCAGGACAACTCCCAGGACGTGTACTCCCTGGATATATCAGCTCTATCCCTGCAGGGATTTTCGCTAAACACCTAAAGGTATTTAAGTCTTCCGGACTCATGATAGAACTCTCTGGTTCGGTCGACATTGTTTATCAGAGAAAAGAGAGGAGCAATGAAGACGAAGGTGGGAAGGCAATGCCTTATATAGGCACTCTAAGACTCGGATCGCTATAATCTCTCGCAAATTTGGAAGGAATTCGAAGAAGAACGGCAAGTGAATCACGAAACTTCTCTCGAAAAAACTTTCAGAAAAACTTAAAAATGAAATATCCACCGAAGTTTTTCATTTATGCAAAAGATCGTGTCAGGTCGAGCCCCTTTGATGACCGCCACGTGCCCTCGTCCCTTCGTATGACCACATAGATCGTCGACACCTGGCAGCGACAGCTGGTAAGCACCATCGTGCGTCAGTATGACGTCACGATCCCGTTTCCTTTTCATCTTCTCGTTTAGTTAGAATTGGGCTAATCCAATTCCAAGATAACTCTCAACACGTGTCACGATCCTGGGCACCCGACAAGCAAAATTTAAAAAACTTTTTGATCTTGCCGCTCAACTTTTTCAAAATTTGGGGGCAAACTATTTGGGCAAAAAATCACCAGTCTCGACCACGACCAAGGTAAGGAAAACACTTATTCCCTTTTTCCATAAACGAAGGTAAAATCATAGTACTTTCTCTCACGATTAAAGATAAAATCAAAAATCTTTTACCTCACGACACTCGACCTCGACGTCGCCTAGTTCACACGACCGTCGCATAAAACCATGCGACCTCGACCGACTAACGCGCTATACGACTGTTATGTTTGTTCAGTGTTTAATGCAGGAGTCAACACTATTAATGGACAATGGCTATAACCGACGAAGTCGGTTAAGAACATCTAATCCCACATTAAAGACAACGACCGTTACGGCAGTTATCAAAGTCCTTAATGATCCAATTAAAGTGCCCGAAGACTATAAATATCAAGGGGAATCATCATTTCAGGGGACGGAACAAAGATACAACACAGAATATAGACGCAAACACTCGAACTCCGAAGAACACTTAAAGTGCAGAAATCGCTCACAGAAGAATCGCTCTCGATGCACGACAATCACGCACGACGCACATTGTTTTACATTAGAAAACATTTGTTACTTTACATTTTCGAAGTCTTTCCTTCATTTGTATTGTAATCTCTGTACGATCGACACCAGAAACACAAGGATATCGCCCCTGTTTAGCGACCATAGTGCAGCGACGACTTCCACAGTCGTCCGCGGGTTTTTTCCTCGTTGAGGTTTTTCCCGCGTCACCAAAATCTCTGTCTCATTTATATTTCTGTCTTAAACGCACGCTTTTGTTGAAAGATTCCTTTCTTTAGTTGTTAAAGTCCACATCGACCTTAAGTTGTACTTTGGTGCGATTTTTGGCATTAACAGCTGTTGTCTTTAATGCTAGAATTGACTCTGTTGGTTATAGCCGTTGTCCATTAATGATGTTAACTCCTGCATTAAACATTGAACAAACGTAACAGTAATATCGCACGTTAGTTGGTCGAGGTCGCATGGTTTTATACGACGGTCGTGCGATATAGACGACACTATGGTCGAGTGTCGTGAGGAACTCTCGACCTACCTTTTAGGAGGGGCGACGGAAGTTTAAAGAGTCTTTGTCGGGACCTTATCTTAATCCAATATATGATTCAAAATATGTATCTTACCTTTTCTGGTCGTGGTCGATGTTAATGCCAAAAATTGCACCAAAGTACAACTTAAGGTCGATGTGGACATTTAACAACTAAAGAAATGCATCTCGAGCCAAATAACACGATCGCGAGGAAAAAGTAAAAGGAACAAGGGATTTGGTGATGCGGAAAACCCCAAAACGAGGGAAAAAACCGCGGCCGACTCTGTGGGAGTCGACAGTGCACTATGATCGCCAAACAGAGGCGATGTCCTTGTGTTTCGGGTGTCGATCGTACAGAGATTACAATACAAGTGAAGAAAAACTTCGAAATGTAAAGTACAAGTGTTTTGAATGTAAAACAAGTGTATGTCGTGTGTGAAAACAATGTGTCAAGTGTGTAGATCGTGCGTCGAGGGCGATCTTCTGTGAATGACTCTTTTGCTTCGAAGGAGTGTTCTTCAGAGTTTGAGTGCTTGAGATTGTTGTTCGATGATATTGTTCTGTGTGTGTCTATGTGTGTTCCTCTCTATGTTATTCGATGTCTCGAACTGAGGATTGAGCTTGGAATTTATAGTCCTTGGCCACTTTAATTGGATCATTAAGGCCTTTGATAGCTGTCGTAACGGTCGGTGTCTTTAATGCTGGAATTGATGTTATTTAATTGATTCTTTCGATTATAGTCGTTGTCCATCAATGGTGTTGACTCCTGCATTAAACACTGAATAAAACATAACAGTCGTATAGCGCGTTAGTCGGTCGAGGTCGCATGGTTTTATGCGATGGTCGTGTGAAACGTACGACGTCGAGGTCGAGTGTCGTGAGTCAAAAGACTTTCGACTTTATCTTTAATCAGGAGATAAAGTACTATGATTTTACCTTAAAATTAGAAAGGTCTTATAGAAATGTCGTAAGATCATTTGGTCGTAAGACCAAGATGACGATGTCATAGGACTAGGTCGTAAGACCAGGATGTCAGGATGATGCTGGCGCTGGACCAGAGCGATATAAGATTAGTGACGTAAGACTAATGTTGTGAGACTAGCGATGTGTGACATGCGACGCGTACGATCATTAGATGTAAGATGATTATTGACCCAATATGGCTTTTAATAACCAATTATCGTGTGTCGGGGGTATGGAAATAATGGGTATTACCTTTGTTGGTCGGGGGTATGACCGTCGTAGATTTAGGGTAATCAAGGTCCATGGGTCATGTCGAGGGAGTTTCCCAAGTCGGTCGAGGGTGTGATTTTTTACCCAAACAGTTAGCCCCCCGAGATCTGAATTTCGAAGCCATTTGAATTTTAGATCTCGCATCAAAGTAGAATGATGAGTCGTGTCGTTTCTGCTGATTGGATCATTAAAATAAAACCAGCTTGGTCAGCTAAAATTGCGTGACCAGTCGATGATATTAAGTAAGTTGCGGCGATCGAAAGATGATCTTTAATGCGCTAGATACTTGTGACGATTGTAAGACGGTCTTAAAACATAAGGAACCGACGGTGATCGTAGGACGATCTTTATCAAAATGAGACGTATGGGTCAGGAGTCAATCGTAAGACGATTGGTCCGAAATAAAGCTTGGCGGCGATCATAAGATGATCGAACCAAGATAAAATTTAAGGATCTTGTGATACAGTCGTTAAAGACTTATGTTTTGGCGTTCCGAGCCGATACGGTCGTTATAGACTTTTGATCTGGCGTTTTAGAGCCGATATGGTCGTTATAGACCAATGATCTGGCGTTCCGAGCCGATACTGTCGTTATAGACTTATGATCTGGCGTTTAGAGCCGATATGGTCGTTAGAGACCTATGATCTGGCGTTCGAGTCGATACGGTCGTTAGAGACCTATGATCTGGCGTTCGAGCCGATACGGTCGTTAGAGACCTATGATCTGGTGCTTACAGCCGATACGGTCGTTAAAGACCTATGATCCGTTTTTGTCAATCGACCATTGGTGGTCGAGTCGTTTTAGGTAACCGATGATTGATAAATGAAATTTATGAACTTGCATATCATTTCGTGAAATAGATACGATATCAGTTGTGAATTTCATCAAGTAATTACACATCGTGTGAAAAATGAATATAAGACTTGTGACATAGGTATTCATTACAACACTACAACTTTTCAGGGTTAAGATGTAGACTGCGAGATCTTTGAGTCGTGCTAAGCAAACATAGGTACGTGCGACTTTGGCATTTATCCAAAATGTGAAAGTTCTTCTAAGTTAAAGAACTTAAATCGTGAAGTCGTTTAGACTTTATGATCGCACCAATAAATCATGCGATAAATTCGAGCCATGCGTCCCTGCGATAACATGGTCAAGTCATATAGTAGACTTAGTTCCTTATGTCATGACTGGCGATCATAAAATATGTGAGTCATTTCTTATCAACGACTATAAATTGCGCTTCAAGTCGTGGAGATTTTATTTCTCACGATGTAAATCGTAAGACATGTGTTTAAGTCGTAGAGACTTTATTTTTCGCAACACGAGTTGCAAGATTGATGTTTCTTACGATATGAATCGTAAGGAAGGAACTATTTTTTGAAATGACCAGGCGACTGGGCCGAACGTATATTCGAGATAAGTCATACGACATTATCTTCAGAGCTTAGATTTGGATGTACCTGTTGGATCCTGCGATTTATGCATTGACTCGCAAGATCTGTTTCATAACATGTCAGTCATGAGAGGTTGACATGCACAGTCATAACCTAACAATCTTTAGAGATGTCATTTCTTATGACATGAATCGTAAGACTGACGTTCGAGCGTTCCTGCGAGCCTGTAGGTTGTTGTAGTGTATAATTTCGGAAGGAATTCCGAATTTTGCATAGAACGTTAGTATGGATAATTTTCTGCTCTAGGGCAGGAGGTAATTTATTAACGATGTCCGTCCTTTCCTTATGAAGGGTCGAGGGATTAAGGACATATATAAAAGTTTTTACCTGAGTGTCGTCGACGTGCGTTATGTACTTGGTGGTGTTTATACAGAATTACCTCTATCGTGAAGTCCATCTGCCCTTCAGTCGTGAAACCGAGTGTTGTATGGGGTATACCATTTTGCCCTTATGGAGACTGCGAGACGATACCAAGTCCTGCCTTTTCTGGCGTATGGATTGGTTGGTCGTGTCGTGCGCAGTTGCCATAGTATTGTTCTTATTTTTGGGTTTAAAAGTTGCTTTGCAGCAATCATCGGCGGTCTTCTGTTCACTTTTGATTTCCTGCAGCCCCCAAGGTGTTGGGAATCTGATCGCCAGATGGTAGGTCGAAGGGACTACCATCATGTCGTGCATCCAAGGTAGTTCTTTTTGTAAAGCCAAGCAATTGTCTGTCGTGCGCAGTTGCCATGCATGATCACTTGGTCTTGTCCCTTTTGTCGTCCATACTTGGCGATCGTAAGGAAAAATGTAAGCCGTCGCCGACACCATGCTTGTATGCTTCGATGGCGGTTTGGATGCCACAATTTCGAACGATGATCATCGAAATGACCACGGATGGACTCTCCGGGTTTTTGGGCGATGCAGCGCAGGTCGCTAGTCTGCTTCTCCATTTCGTGACTATCGTCGAATTGCAATGAAAATTGGTTGATCAACCCTGTGAAGTTGCTGATGGACTTGGGCTTGAGGTTGATCAACCGCTGGAGAGCGGGACCTGTAAGAGTCGCGCCAAGGCTTTGTGCGAAGCTTAAATTTGACTTCGAGCTGCATTCCATTCTGCGTGAAGCTGAGCCATGGGATCTTGTTGGTTTGTCATTTACCTGGAAACAACAAAAAACTTTTCCAAATCGTTAGAGCGATGTGTGTATTGGCCTGAGCTTTCTCTAGATGGGGTCCCACGAATGGCGCCAAACTGTTAATGCCAAAAATCACACCAAAGTACAACTTAAGGTCGATGTGGACATTTAACACCTAAGAAATGCATCTCGAGCCAAATAACACGATCGCGAGGAAAAAGTAAAAGGAACAAGGGATTTGGTGACGCGGAAATCCCCAAAACGAGGGAAAAAACCGCGGCCGACTCTGTGGGAGTCGACGGTGCACTATGATCGCCAAACAGGGGCGATGTCCTTGTGTTTCGGGTGTCGATCGTACAGAGATTACAATACAAGTGAAGAAAAACTTCGAAATGTAAAGTACAAGTGTTTTGAATGTAAAACAAGTGTATGTCGTGTGTGAAAACAATGTGTCAAGTGTGTAGATCGAGCGTCGAGGGCGATCTTCTGTGAATGACTCTTTTGCTTTGAAGGAGTGTTCTTCAGAGTTTGAGTGCTTGAGATTGTTGTTCGATTATACTGTTATGTGTGTGTCTATGTGTGTTCCTCTCTATGTTATTCGATGTCTCGAACTGAGGATTGAGCTTGGAATTTATAGTCCTTGGCCACTTTAATTGGATCATTAAGGCCTTTGATAGTTGTCGTAACGGTCGATGTCTTTAATGCTGGAATTGATGTTCTTTAATTGATTCTTTCGATTATAGCCGTTGTCCATCAATGGTGTTGACTCCTGCATTAAACACTGAATAAAACATAACAGTCGTATAGCGCGTTAGTCGGTCGAGGTCGCATGGTTTTATGCGATGGTCGTGTGAAATGTACGACGTCGAGGTCGAGTGTCGTGAGGCAAAAGACTTTCGAATTTTTCTTTAATCAGGAGATAAAGTACTATGATTTTACCTTAAAATGAGAAAGGTCTTATAGAAATGTCGTAAGATCATTTGGTCGTAAGATCATTTGGTCGTAAGACCAAGATGACGATGTCATAGGACTAGGTCGTAAGACCAGGATGTCAGGATGATGCTGGCGCAGGACCAGAGCGATACAAGATTAGTGACGTAAGACTAATGTTGTGAGACTAGCGATGTGCGACGTGTGACGCGTGCGATCATTAGATGTAAGATGATTATTGACCCAATATGGCTTTTAATAACCAATTATTGTGTGTCGGGGGTATGGCAATAATGGGTATTACCTTTGTTGGTCAGGGGTATGACCGTCGTAGATTTAGGGTAATCAAGGTCCATGGGTCATGTCGAGGGAGTTTCCCAAGTCGGTCGAGGGTGTGATTTTTTACCCAAACAGTCGAGACTGGTGAATTTTTGCCCAAACAGCGACTACGTCCTCCGACGAGTGTTCCAAAACACTCAGGAGCTTAATGCCGGTAAACTTTCCACTAAATGGGAAGGTTCTTATCGTATCTCAGAAGTCGTGGGTAAAGGCGCCTATCGGCTCCGAACCCTCGACAATCAAGATATCCCACGTAGCTGGATTGCGATACATTTGAAAAGGTATTTCTTCTAAATCTTTTCCTTTTATTTTCATTCAATCACGACGGTTACTGACTTAAACATCGGAGGGTCGTTGGTTAGCCAACGACCAAACCTATGACATTGTTTTATCGCAGATCGCATGAAATAAGATCGACAAGTCTATTGCATGACTTTAATCTCGCAAGGTCGCATGGTATAAATGTTCAGGACTACGGCACGATCATTCTATCACAGGGGTATACGATTTAAGTATCATCGTACGATATAGATATACGATTATCCAGGTCTAGCGATCCCATGATCTGAGCTTTTTAACTTAAAAAAAAAAGGTTCCGCGTTCTGAATGAATATCTTGGTCGCATGTGTTCATGTCTAACGACACGATTTAAACGTACATCTTATGTTTTGTTTGTTTTGCAATGGATGCCTAAGTCGCACGGCCCCCTGTTTGATTCTTAACAAAGTTTCATAACTAATATTGTATCTATTTGCAACAATCAAGATAGTACGTTCGACAAGAGAATAGATTCCATTCACGAAATATACAATTACATCTAAATAACTTGACCTCCAGAGGTCGAACAAAAAATACAACAAGAAGAAAATCTTTTTTAAATCGAGGTCCCTATCGGTCTCGACGTCCAAACATCAAAAATGATTCTTACGCGACAGATGTCAGACAGTGACAGTTTCTCAGTACTTCACAACGCGTCATGAAGATGAGTCCGCAGTATTTTGAGAATGTGGCTCTTAAGATTAATGTTAAGGTTGGGAGGAGCATCGGTCGCATCTTTACCCGAGGTCTCGACATTGGAACTTTCATCCACCCCTTCCTCTTTGGCTTCCTTCTCGTCATCGGAGTCGAGATCTCTTGCAGATCCGACCTCTTACAAGAAGTAAGCAAGCTCGACCGACGTCAGGGCCAGAGGATCTTCCCCGACAAGTGTTGCCTCATTATGGCAGCACGAGCGGTCAATCGAGCCAGGGCAAAGGTAGACGCAGCTTCGTCTTTTAGCTTTCCCACCTCCGTCTCCAGACTGACAACCTTGGCCTTAGAATCTTCAACTTCCCTCTCCTTCGCGACCAAGGACTCCCTCATCTGGTTCAGCTCCTCCATTTGACCGTCGATCATCGACAATGACTGCTTTAGACGACGGTTCGCATCGTCATTCGCATGACCGACGACCCCCAACTCTTTTTTGGCCTCGTCGAGCTGTTTGGACATAGCCTCTTCGCGCTCTAAAGCGATCTTCTCCCGCACCAACGTTGCGTTCCCCCTCTCATGAGCAGCAGACACCAAACCTTTGATCTTTTCTGTTTCCGCACGCAGAGCAAGAGAAGATTGAAACGCCTGTAAAACACGAAAGAAACTATTGATAAACATTCGATAAAAGCTAAGAAAACGTCGAAACACAAAGTTTTGAAAGAAAAACTTACAAGGAACGCCAGACCGGCAACATGGGATCCCATCTCCTCGATTGGGGATCCCTCAAAACGCTCTCTGAAAGAAGGGAGCAAATACTTCCCCAGATGAGGAAACAAATCCGTCCCGGACAGGACGTCATCGACCATAAAGTCCGAAGGAAACGTAAAGTTAACCTCTGTGACTTTAGCCCCTCCCGTCGCATGCTCCTTGCCCTGGTCGGTCGACGAAGGGATCGACGTGGTAGTGGGGGACTTCGCCGACTTTGCCTTTTTCGCCGGTGGCGCAGAACTAACGGGTGTCGCAGCAATCGCACTAGAAGATGTCTTCATCTTCATAGGCGATGCGACCTTCGCCTTCTCAGGCGTATTAACTCTCGATGACTCATCGACTCTCGTAGACGGTTCCCTTGGGATCGTCATCCCCGTCTTTTGCAAAACCCCGACTCAGTGGTCGAGGTCTTCAGTCTCCTTTCCTTGCCTTAGCGGGCAAGCTCAAGTTATGCCACTCTTTTAGCCGAGATCGTCGGCACCTTCATCTGAGATTCGCCTAGAAGCAGATAAGAGAGAAATGTTACACGACGAACATAAAAGGATCATAGTCGAGCAATTAGAAGGTACACTTACCAGTCATCTCTTCTACTCCCCTCGACTCTTCCTCCTCTGTCTCCTCTTCTTCCTCCGCTTTCTCTCCCAGATTCTCTCCTAGGTATACCAGATATTCGTCGTCGTCCACCAGTGGTCGCGTGACAAATGATCGCTCGACAGTACTAAACTCTAGAAACTCGTCAACCTTCCTTTGAGAGTCAGCATAAGGCTTCACGTCTTCGAATTTTATAGTTGTTGGCACATAAAAGCAGATTAGAAATCAGTCGAAAAAATTACAAACGACGTACGACAATGAAACTATAGAATCTCACCCGACGTATTCCAACCTGTCCTAATCCAGTTACTCTCATAATCGAGAGTCGATTTGCGCACGAACGCATATCTAGTTTTCCACTTACGATCGTTCACAACGATCTGTAAGACTAACGTACGATCACCCTTATATCTAGAGAACATGCTATAGCGGTGACACTTATCCTTCTTGACTTGATAAGCCAAGAGAGGATCACGCACGTTCATAGGAGGATCCCATTTTTCAGTAAGGCACTCGATCACCTGTATTACCCTCCAGAATTGGGGCATTAACTGGGCTGGTGATAAATCGAACTCAGTCATGAAGGCCTTGGCCAAAGGTGAGTAAGGCCATTCGAATCCTATCTTAAAAGGGTATTCGTGGATAACCACAAACCTATCGGGACACGAATCAGGTCGGATTTGACCTGCTTTAACCAATGTAATCCCCGCAGGGATTTTTGCCAAACTTCTAAGATCGTCGAGATCTTCAATAGAACTAGCAGGCTCTATCGACATTACCAGACCTAAAAGTTTTTTCAAAGTTTTCTAAGTAATCGACTTATGAAGAACCAAGAGATCGTACCTTATATAGGCGCTCTAAACCTGGAATCTCTAACAAGTCGAAGATCTCTCACAAGTTTGGAAAAGATTCGGTGAAGAACAGCAAGCAAATCAAATAAAAGCTTTCTTAAAATCTCTCTGAAATCGTAAAAGGAAAAGATCCGTCGAAGGTCTCTATTTATGCAAATAGTCGTGTCAGGTTGAGCCTCTCGATATTCGACACGTGTCCTCGCCTTTTCGAATGCTCGACAGATTGTCGACATCTGGAAAATACAGCTGTTATGCACGATCGCGCGTCAGCATGACGTCACGACCCTATCCCCTTTTCGACTTCCCATTCAGTTATAATTGGACCAATCCAGTTCCAAGACAACTGAAAAAGTTTTTCACACGTGTCACGACCCTGGACGTCCGACTAAGCAAAATTTAAAAAACTTTTGAAATTTGAATTTGCTACTCCACTTTTTCAAATTTTGGGGGCAAACTGTTTGGGCAAAATTTCACCAGTCTCGACTACGACCAAGGCACTAAGAACATTTATTGCACTTTTCCCTAACGCAAGTCAAATCATAAGCATTTTGTCCTTTGACCAAAGTCAAAGTCGAACGTACCTCTCGACCTCGACCGTCGTGTGGAAACACACGACTTCGACCAACTAACGTACGATTCTTCTGTTATGTTTTCCTCATTTAATGCAGGTCAAAAGACATTCATGGCCAACGGACGAAACCGACAAAGCAGTTATGAGCATTAAACAACAAAGATCGTTGCGACCGTTACTAGAAGAATTCATGGACTCATTAAATGCATTCGAAGACTATAAATATAAAGGCAAAGTCATCATTCGCAAGGACCGAACTTGGAATCACACATTGCGTACTCAAGAACATCTGAAGCAAAGAAATCTCTCTCAAGTGATCGCTCTCGACGCACGACTTACACTCTCGATCAGCAGTCTTAGCACACGACACACTAGTTTTACATTCGATATACTTGTTATTTTTATATTTCAAGTCATTTGCATTGTAATCATTGTATCCCCGACACCTGAAGCAAAGGATATCGCCCTTGTTTGGCGATCATAGTGCAGCGACGACTTCCACAGTCGTCCGCGGGTTTTTTCCTCGTTGAGGTTTTTCCCGCGTCACCAAAATCTTGGTCTCTTTTACGATTTATGCCTTTAACGCACTGTTTTGTCGAACGATTCCTTTCTTTAGTTGTTAAACTTCCACAATCAACCTTAAGTTATCATTTTGGATGATTTTTGGCATTAACAGATGCTACTTATTATTTTTTGTAAACAATATGGATCAGTTTTGCATTTAACTTCTTATTTAAATTCAAGAGGGACCAAATATGTTATAAACTGTGTTTTTTAATCCCTAATTTTAGGAGGGACCAAATATGTTACTAAACCTATAATAGATGAATGGACAGATTTACCCCTTCCTAAATACAAGTTAACTAACGGTGTTACTAACAGGGACTCTACCTGTTATGAAATGGAAAGTTAACGAACGTTCATCGTTAAATAAATCTTTGAGGGACCTTAGCCGTTAATAGTTGAAAACGACAGGGACCAAAATCGTATTTAACTCAAAATTTTATAACATAAAAATAAACAATATAAAAAATTCATAAATTGACTTGTAGATTTATAGCAATTCCTCGCCCAAATTCTTTGTGCAATAGAATGGTAACCGACAGGAGAAGGAATGGGTGGCATTAGTTGGCAAGAGGCTGATGCAATTTATGCAGCCAATTTACTTAACTTGAAATCAGTTGACATTTGCAGCCATGTAAAACTTGAACCATAAATGATGGGTAGCATTAGTTGATAACAAGCCAATACGGCACTACTTGGGGTGGTTTGTTATATGTGAGGTAGATCAATTATTGGATACTGATAAGGTTATTTTATTAACCCTATTTTAAGCGTTTAATTCCAATCTTGAGCTAGTTTTTGTTCCCGATTGAGTCATTTACGTAAGATTTTCTATAATTATAAGCATAAAATAAAATTTACTGTTTTTATATAAAAATGAGAAAATTGCAATAAAAAGCTAATTTATTTATGTGCACATTTCAGGTTTGATGTTTAGGCCGTGTGGAATCCAATTTTTGACGGGATGCAGTTAATGACGGATCAAGCTGCGGATTTGGACTTTATGGATGGATTCCTATTTTGGGTCGTGTGCATAGTCGGATTTATAAACAAGCAATTTTTGGGCTCGGTTTTTAACCGATTGGGCCGGCCGAACCTTGGGCCGGTTCCACTTTGTACTTGTTACATCATTTGGGCTTTTTGTTTACCACTTCCAAAGGCCCCCATGGCTTAAAGCCCATAGCCAATTCCATTAAGCACTATAAATAAGTTCTTAGTGTGCTTGTTACATCTCTCAAACAACACTTTGATTGATCAAGTAGAATAGATTTTATAGTGAACTATCAAGCTTTCAGTCCACAAACCGAAGCCATAGTTCACGGCTTGAACCTTTTCGGTTCGGTCTTGTTTGGTTCCAGTTTATCTTATCAAGTTTCGTTACGTTTCCGTTTTATCGTTTATTATTTGCTCATTTCTTTTCCGCACTTTATCTTACGTTGTTTATCATTCAAAGTTACCGTCGCATGCTTTATTTTTTCTTACGGTTTTCAAGTTTTCGAAGGTAAGTTACGATTTCTTCCATATTAATCCCAATTCCAATTCCGTTACTATCATTCACCGGAAGTCCGACTAATACTTTCGGGTCCCCAACTTGATTGGTTCACGGTTGAATATAGTTTATAGAATTGTAAGAAGTTTTAATATAAAGAAATTCGTTACTTGCTCGTCAAGTTTTCTTTTATAATTCATCTCACGATCTTTGGGTTCTATATTATTAATTCTAATCCAATTCCATTATTATCTTTCACCGGAAGTCCGACTAATATTTTCGGGTCCCCAACTTGATTGGTTCATGGTTGAATATAATTATTGGAGTTGTAGAGGTTTTAATACATAGAAATCGATTACTTGCATGACAAGTTTCGTTCTATAACTCATCAACTTTCGTTTGTATAATAAGTTCTTTGTCGTTAATTGATTTTCGGGCTTTTTAAGTAACCAAATCCATAGCTTAACGATTGGAATTATATTCTAATCGTGACCGGTGGTGGTTCACTTAAGGATTCCGTATGTGTTGAGTTCACATTTGAAACAAGATTTTCCTTGCAATCTACAGCTGTCGTTAACTTCTCAGTCTTTAATTCCTGTTTTTATTATTATGTCAATTTAATTTCTGCAATTTACTTTTATCGCTCTTTAATTTACGCACTTTATTTCCTGTGATTTACATTTCTGTATTTTAATTATCGTCATTTATATTTTCTGCAATTTAATATTCGCTTTATTTTCGGAGTTGATTACTTGCATAACAAGTTACGTAATCTCTATTATTGTAAGTTGGTTATTGCATTGTCCATCTCCATTATTTGCTTTTTAGTTCAAACGTCCTTTATAATTAGAAGTCGAATGATGATGGGCTAAGCGTCCTAGTCCGGGGTATAAAGTGAAGTTGGGACTTAGACCGATAATAAAATAAAGAGGTGTATCGTACTGCATGATTGTCTAAAGTTATTTAAATCAAGGTTATATTTTATGATGGATCACAATTGACCAATTGACACCCGGTACGTTGTATCATAAAATAGTGGACTCTTGAGATAATCGAGGAATGTTGTCTCATCTTTTTATTGAGTTATTAATTTCAACCCAACGGAACTTTATACCATGTGCTTCTCCTTATAATTGATTTTAGTTTAATTGTTAACCAAACCTCTAACAACAAAATAATGTTTTCGAATTCGCCATCTGAAACTCGTTTTTACGAACTGGACTTTTAAAGAGAAACTTTTCCACGCTTCCCTGTGAGATCGATATTCGGTACTTTTATACCATTATTACTTGTTTAAAGACGATAATAGGCCAAGATGTATTCTTGCGTCAAGATTTATTTATTATAAACAAAACACTTTTTACAGGGTGTGGGTATATGTATCAACATATACATAGGTTAGAAAAAAGACTTTTACTACTGATTGGTCATTAGGTGTAGTAGAAAACTATAATTAGAGTTGGTCTTAGATACAAACGCATGATAATATGCTATCATATCATAAATTTTTTAGGGTGTTAATCAATTATAATTTCTATTGAGGTTTCGCTTAAAACTTGGTGGTGGTGGTGGTGGTGCAATCATAAATTCATAATTGATTGAATTTTTTGGGGGGTTAGTCAATTATAAGACGAATTTCTAGGTATGTGGGAGTCCATTAGGGGAAATTACAGAATAAGTTTATTTTAGTTATATCCAAGAACATAATGGGACACCTAGTGTAGCAACATTTAATTTTTGAGACAGGTGACTGAGGTTCGACGCAAGTTTCAAAATTCATACTGTTAAGCTCTTCTTTAAGCCTTATCATTACAAGGTATCAAGAACCCAGTGTTTCTCTCTAATGACATTAGGATTGCAATATTATATAGTCTCATTGGTGTTCCACAAAAAGTAATAAGGATAGTGGCATTTGTATCAGATGCTACAACAAAAGGCATTCATATGATCCAAGATTGTAATGAAAAAAGTATCAGCTCAGGATGAGCAATATAAGGTGTTGTAGTTATTCAGTAAGAGAATCTCCAACACATACTAAAAATGGAAGGATCAAGTTCATACCTCATTCTTTCTTTCTAGTTTGTTGACCAAGGTGGAAACTGCATGAGGATTCAAATGAAACTGAATAGTGAAATGAAACAAACTTGTTGCACCATGTTCGGGTGATAAAGCTCATACCTCAATCTTTGATACAACTTCTTGGCAATTACACAAGAATTTGAGTTGTTTTGCTAAATTGTACTTTCATGTAGTCATGTATGAAATCATTTTTAAGAACACGTCAATATAGGGAACTTCATGTTATAAACAGTTAAGAGTTTAAATGAAATTGACAAATGAACTTACAACCATAGGTGTTTTGCTACCAACTTTGAGCTCTAGTACCTGCAATGAATTAAAGAATAATTGAATTGCCAACCATAGATGTTTCGTTAATCGTTTCAGCTTGACCCTGCAACCTTTGGAAAACGAAATGAGAATGGAAACAAATTAATATTTAGTCTACACCAACACAACAGTATCTAGATTGCCTCCTGTTACTTCATGTTTTAGTTTAAAAAATGTAACAAAATAATCAAACCTCATGCACTGATGGACATAACCATGGATTTTACAGGTAGATGCATTTTTGGAAAAAAAGAAAAAGAAAGAAAGAAAGCACACTCTCTTTACCTGTACAATAAGGATCACATTTGTTCTCTGCTCAACTTCAATTACGGTCTCTCATGCAAGTCATCATTTTCCTTTTCGGAGCAAATGGTTCCAGAAACTTCTACTTCCTCCTACATCATCCATAAAATGAGAATGAGAATAAATAAATAAACAAATACATCATGCCCACTAATGGGACACATAAAACTTTTATACAGCCTTAATGAACCTAAGAGACTAAGGGGAGCTTTACCTGTGCAACACGAGTCGATTAGTCATCTTCAGTCACATCTTTCTCAATGCCACCTGAACCATATTCACCCCCACATCGGTATTGTTCACTTCCGTTTCTCCGATGAATTAAAGAATCAATGGATTAAGTATTTGGGGCCACCAAGTCCAGAACACCTAAAACAGCGAAATGCAAAATCGCCCACCTTTGCAAAGTCGACTTGGAGTTGGTATTTTTCATCATCATCATAAATAGTCCATTGAGCTCGATTCACTTCAACCACCCAACTTTGCAAATAACAAATGCAAAAACACCATAATTGACAAACGAAATTTCAAAATTTAATTTTGGAACATCTAAATTTCTGGAAACCCTAAATTTAGATGAAGAAGCAGATGAAAGGACAAAGAAGAAATCAAATAAAAAGAGAACGAAACATACCTGATAATAAGAAATCCATGGTCTTCTTATACCAAATTAAAATCTGCTTTGTGTTTTGAGAAGAGCAGAGAACCGAGAATATAGAAGAATCACAATAGGGAAGAAGGTTGCCGAGTGGAATCAAACATAGCATGAATTTGGTGAGGTTATATTTTTAGAAAACCGACTGAGGAGAGGGGTTGAAACGTGGGAAATAAGGCGGGGGTGTGGTGACACGAATCAGAAAATGTGCTTTCAAGGTTGTACATTGTACAAAACAATGCATACCTCTTAATTTTCAAACAAATAACTGTTATTCATGCTTTGGAGGAACATGGGTGGAATGCAGTTTTGGGGGAACGTGGGTGGAGGGGGAAGTGGAATGATGCTTTACACATTGTACAGTAAGCATAATAAATAATACGTCTTAATTTTCAAAAAAACTGCTTCTTCGTGCTTATATATATAGTATATATATAGATATAGATATAGATAAGGATAAGGATGTAAAATGAAAATGAATAATGTAAGGGATATAAAATAAATTAATTTGTACATGTTCATGATATTTAATAATATGATTAAATCCAAAAATATTCAATATTGAGCCCATTTCGAAGGTATTGACGAGACGATTACAATGGTGTAATTTGTAAAAAAAGAAATGTATTTTTTATTGCATTCTCGTTCATATACGATTATTTATGTTAATATGATAAGGGTGTAAAATAAAAAATAAAAAAGTAAGGGATTAAAAGTAAATTGAATAACTAATTCTAAGGGTATAAAGTGTAACTTAGAAATTGAAAATTCTATTTAATGACGTGGGTTGTGAGACTTGTACATATAGCATCAAAAGTCATACAACTTAAATTTCAACATTAACTGCTATTTCATGCTTATATATATATATAGGTACGGGAGTTACAAGTTTGTGATCGGAGGGGTTAAGAGAAAGAAATGGCAAAAGAGTGGACACTTGTCATCGTTAATTAAACGGTGTCTTAAAATTGTTTTTAATTAATAGATAAATCGATCAAAATGCCCCTAGTTAATCGAATGGATATAACGATGTTAGTGTTTATGCTCGATTGTAGAAAGTAGAACTCTCAGCGAGTAACGTGAGACTTCTTGCTATCAACTGGATTATACTGCTACCTTCTTTTTTAGTATATGGTGCTTACTCCACTTTAGTAGAAGGTCTACCTCCATATCTCTTATTGTCCATGCCCTAGCCGTTGCTTCTGGTAGATCAATGGGATCCCAATCTCGATTTCCTAGGTATACTTGACCTCTGAAGCTACTTGTTCTCTTTCACTACACCAAGAGGTTCGAGACACTATTGGTACTTCACTCTGAGATCACACTCTCAGTGTTTTCGAGTATCATTTATGTAATTTCTAGTTTTAGAAACTAATTGAGTAGTAATTTCTATATTGTAGCTAGTCTGACAACAACCTGAGGTTGAGCTTACTTAACTAAACAAGAACAGTGAACTACAACACGACATTTCTAACCAAAGGGAAATAAATGAAATAAAGGTTGACCTTCTTATATCCAACTAGCCAATAACAACCCTACAATTTTGGCCGAAGGGAAATTAGTGTCACAAGGACATTTAGTGTACTTATTTTTGAAAAAGAGACCTAACATGAAATAAAATGCAAACCACATTGATGTCAAATGTATTTATTTTGGAAGAGGGACCCACCCGGTATGAAACGAAATGCAAATCACAAGGATGTCCAATGTAATCATTTTTTAAAGATGGTTCCAGTTTGGAACAAAATACAAACCACAAGTATTTATTAAACCTACGACTCTTAAGCATAAAGTTTGTTCTTTAAAATTGAATAATGAAATAAAAAATGTGTTCATTTTTATGTAAATTAATTGTCCTTTATAACACAATAATCAATGACACATAAACATTTAAAATAACTTTATCAACCATACTTTTCAAAAAACTTAATATGTTGATTTTGTATAATATTATTTAATTACTTTAATTTAAATTTATTTTAACTAGAGCTTGTTATAATTTAGGTTAATTATCATTATCAATTATAATTAATCTTCATCTATAAACAATTCGATTAGTATGAAGTTTATTGCTTTTCTTTGGAAAGGCATAATATTTTAACAAGCAATAAAACTAGCGAGAAGCTAGGGATACAAATTCGAGGCAAAAATTATGCTCCGGTTACAACGTCAATCTGTCCAATTAATGAAGTTTTTTACTATTAATTTTTGTTTTTTATTAGGTTATATATGTCATGTAGTTTCGAATTTTTATATTTTGAATTTTATTCTTAATGATTCTCAAAATCAAGTGCAACTTTTCTATTAAATGTTTATAATATAATTTATATACGTATATAATTTATATATTTTAAATACAACTTATATAACTCTTTTCAGTAATTAACCATCGTTTTTAAAATACTTTTATAAATTAAATAATTTGTTCATGCATTCATTGTTACAAAAAAATTTCCTGGTAAACCATTAATATAACTTTTAAAGCCTACTTACTTTTTATGTTGACAATGTTTTTCTAATAAAAATAATATTTTAACAAGTTGTTTGAGGATTTTTAAAAACAAACAATTATATTATTATGGTTGATATGTATTTGAAGAGATTTATCGAGTTATACATATACTTAATTATAAGTTGTAAATTTGAATTTTAATAACATAAAATGTAATATTCTATCAAATATATAATTTAATAAAATGAAAAAACCACTATTTGCTAAATGTTTAAAAATATAGTTGATAAATACAAACAAGACTAATTTATGGATAGAACTTATTACCTATACTATGGACCCAAATAAGTCTAACTGATTTTAGATGAATCTGGGCCCTTTAAACTCATCCCAGTTTTAAATCTTGGCAGTTCAAACTCATTAAGCCAGTCATTAAGTCACTGCTCCTTAAATTTAAGCCACGGTTACTACCTACTCTTCCCTCTCCACCTTCTGCAAACCGCCCTAACTCTCTCCTTCTCCCCCACGTTCTGCAAATCGCCACAAAAATCGATCACCACCACCATTCACTCGGTTGTGACTTGTGAGCCCTGATTTCTTTTCACGCCTGCGCTTCAACCTCCAGTCCTCCTCATGGTTCTCTCACACGAACTCTCCCATCCCATGTTGCAGGTTTCTCTCCCCCTCTGTTTCGCACCCTCTTCTTCAACCTCCTCCCACGTTTTGAGTCTCCCACTAATCCCACTATCCCCTTTTGAGTAAAGCTTTTACCTATAAATATCAACCTGGACAATAATTTCATTTCCGCTGTTTATTTTTGGAGTGCATCGATTTTTGTAACTCTCTTTGGAGCTGTTACGAGAAGAGAGGGAAGAAGAGATGGAGGGCGATAGTATCAGAAACCCTAAGGGAATGAAGGAAGTCTTGGAATTGCAAATGTTGGGCAAAGGATGAACCTAAGTCTTTGATCAAATTGACATCTCAATTGCAAAGGAAGAGGTACTCATTTTTTCCCTCTATTTGGTTTCTGGGTTCTAAAGATTACTCATTTTTCCTGTTTTGGTGTAATGTTATTCTGTATTTTTCTCTTCATATTTAATTTATTTTGGTCAAATTCTTTCTTTGGGTTCTCAAGATTATTCTGTCCTATTTTTAGTTTCTTTCTTTCTCCGATTCTGTTGTTTCTCTAATATTACTGTTTCTTTCCTCTAATATCACGTTTGTTGGCAGTCGTTGTTGGAGGTTGTCATTTCTGCAAGAATATTATTAATTACTTGAAGAGTTCATGTCTACTGTCAAGCAGAACTGTGGTGAGAAAGTCCTTGTGTAGGTAAATTATTTGTGGCTTGTAAAAAACTATATTTAAATGTAAATTTTGGAATTATTGATTTTGCAAACCATAATGCATTTGAGTTGCTGGTAAATATGAAACCACTGATTTGGTGTTTAAAGATGACATACAGGTAGGTTGTTCAATGATCTAAAATCCTTCGTCTTCTCTCTCTAACTGCCCCTCTGTCCCCTTTCTTCTCAAAAGGCGAAATGTTTGGGGGCCAGAGCTTAGCGCCCCTGCCCCTGGTGGCGCGCCTCCAAACACGCAGCCAGGCGCGCAGAGCACTGGTGTGCCCCCTTCACGAGATTTCTTCCCAAAACCAAGGGTTTCTCACCCCCAAACTTTCCCAAACCAGTTCTAAGTCTCCCAAATCGATATTTTAGCTACCATAAACATTAAGAATCAATAACCAACACTTTAAACAATATAAAACCCATCAATTTCATCTAATGATTCATGAATTCAATCCTCAAAACCCAAAAACTCAATCCATAGAAAATGGAGATTACCAAGCAAACATGATGAAGTTTCTTACTAATAGATCAAAACTCATAGGGAATCAATCCCAATATCATTTGCCTTCTATCTTATGGATTAAAACTCAACCAATAATTGGATTATCAAATCCCCAAACCATATGCTAGTCTAGCCAAACATAAAGAAGAAAAAGAAAAAGAAATCAAACCTTGGAGAAGATGACTCAAACCATGCTGCAACTCTTCCCCTACACTTCCAATTGGATTCTCCTTCTCTCTCAATTCTCCTCTCAAAATGCATCCACCAAATGAGAATGAAGAGAGTAGGGTTTTTCATCTATTTAAACTCTTGATTTCACCTCCCTTGAGCACTAAGGTTTCAATCTTCTCACTTTGACCACCAAACATCCCATTTTATTCCAAAATACTACAAAAGAAAATATGGGATGTTACATCACCTCCCCCTTATTAGAATTCCGTCCTCGGAATTCCATTGCCGGACACATGCTGAAAGTTGGAGTTAACTTCTGGTTTCCAATTCTTACCTTGCCCAGAGATTGTTTCCAATGACACAACAAATCCCACTCTTCATCCATTTGCGCTACTCATAAAGGTAACATCGTACCAAGATTTCGACCCACGCTCCCCAAAATAGGGACGTGAAACACACCACGAGTGTTCCATAACTTCACCGTGTACCTTCAATTCATTCAATATTTCCCCCAATCCTTTCGATAACTGTCACTACTGAAACACACTACTCCAAACCATGGGAATGTTTCCCCATCCAACTGTTCTCCCGACTTGAGATTGAAAATGCTCAAACCTTCTAATCCAGTCATCTTAGTTCCATTCACTTATCCATCTACTCCTGATCGGCACCGACAACATACAGTATTCTTTGACATCGCTCCCAGGCCAACTACCACATTCTTAGATCGGTAGCATGCCCAACCCTACACACTTGCAATCTCTTCGCTCGAACATACTACTCACACCAAAATACTCTTTTTAAAAGAAAACGACCCTACTCGAGTCAATGTTGCAACAACTCGAATCTCTAAACGGACACTGACCACTCCCTTCATCGACATTACACAATATCGCCCTCATATCGTTACCGCATTCTCACCACTGTATAACATTCATATCAAAAGGAAGAACGTCATCCCACCAATATAGCTTTCGCCTGGCACAATTTGCGTTTCCCCAACACCACATTGATCACACGTGCCACAACAGTTACCAATCAACGGTCCAAACTCACAACAATCATTAGGCCATAACTCATTTCTATACACAATTATATTCCTCACCAAAACCACTGAATGGTTCCACTAATTAGGAACTACCGCCAAAATTCACTTGCCCTACCATAAGAAGGAGTGACCAAGCTCACTCAACTATCTCAATTAATCGAATACTGAACGACACGCTCACGTGAAACATCCTCCCCGACAATACCGAATCTAATCCAAAGGTCTCTCAACCAAGGCACCACATCCGACCACTTGTTTCCATTCTAACTTGATACACTAAAGATATCTCAAAAGAATGACTCGCTAACATGAGCCAGCTTTTAGACCGATCGCACGAACTTAGCTTCCTCTACTCTTTAACCATGACATACACATCAATCCCTTATCTTATGCCCTTCAAATAACAGTTCCTTAATTACAATCCGCCTTACTAGTGTCTCCTGACATTTTCTCACCGCAAGCCTGTCTATGCTTGATCTACCATACCGTCATCACTTTCTCTCGTGCCTACTCGGAACGCCCAACACACACCGCTACAGTCCAAATGAACGGTTTCTCCAAAATCATTAGTCGAGACCTTTAGCCCAGTCCTCATAAAGTACTTAGGATCGAGAACTACCACGAGCTCCTAACTTTCCAACACAGTCGACCCACTCATTGCATTTCTTTACATCCACGAAATACTCCAACGCTCCTGACTAAACTTCTTAACGAAGCACCATTGCTTACAGTATCCTCCTCGCCAATCAAGTGAAGTATGAAAACTCACTTAAAATCCAATGGGTTTGAGAAGAACAAGGGTTCTCCTTTCATCCCGTCACCAACCACAACTCAACCTCCAGCTCTCAAAATAGCATTAACGTTCACTGCCTGAAAATCCACACACTTCGATCGAGCATGCTCACCACCTTTGAATACTTCAACATTACGGAAAACCCTCATTACATCTATGACTTGCACGTTTCTTCGGTACCCAGTGCTACCATTTCCTCACGCCACTATCGCACCACGCGACCACATTGCGACAAGCTAACATGATGCCTTTTCACACACAAAAGATATTACTTCCTTCATGTCACCCATAACACAATTTCATTTGCAGCAAAAACGTTTCCCGACTTTGCCTTTCCCGGGTCTCGACGAATCACACGTCAAGATCATCTAATCAAAGCACACCCGCTTCGATTACACTAATCATTTCGTTCTTATATGGCTCAACAAACCCCAAAGGAAATCACTTATGTAATACTTACACAAGGTGGTCCACCGTCATGCTGGTTACACGCCTTTCTCCGAACAACTTCTTACATCCTTGCAAGAAAACTCACAAGATAACCACACCATAGTTACTTTTCCAATACCAGCCTCCTGACAACCATCCAACAGAACGGTCATTGATTTCAACGTCGACAATCGACATACTAAAGTCCAGCCGCCTCACGACAGACAAGGATTCCCGAAGGAATCTACTTCTCCTAACTCCTCGAACAAGTTCTCGTTCTCGTCACTCCTCGCGATCCATCTCTATGATGCTAAACACCTTACGCATAAGCGAATCATCAAAACCTCAAAGGGCATCACATCCACATTGGTGATCTTCCGTTTCCCCCCAATGCCCTCACAAGATGTTCCTATACCATATCATTTACACATTCTCGGACGACCTCATTCGTTCACACACAACTGTTCATTTCTCACGTTCAATTTCCTGATACAACTTCCAACTTGAGACAAGTTAAACAGTCGCAAGCCTCCGTATTAATAGGCTACATGCTGATTCCATTCCTTCCTGACAATCTAGGATTCCTAACAGAACCCACATCGTCCAACACATCATAACCAACTTATGCCCCACTGTTCTCACTTGAGGAAAACACAAGACCTTTCTTAGTGCAAAATCTAATTATCAACCTGTCTCAGTACCCAGACTCACAGCCGATAACATTACATCAAGTAACGTAACGCTGCATATTACCATTCCCCCAACAGAATCACTCTAACCATTTCCAATTTCACCGCAATTAAAGCTACTATAACATACTAAGCAATAGATCAAACTACAATCATACCGACATTCCGAATTTACTGCTCGAGGCTCCCGATATTCACCTCTAACGGAAACAATAAGGTCATAACTCGACCACATCTTATTCAACTGACAATTCCACTCCCAAAGCCTTTCCTCAACCTCAATCGTAATACCCTTCCCGACCTAGCGAGTTCATAGCCTTCAAGCACAATGACACAACGATTGAAATCATTTTACACTCTTTAAAAAAACACAATAGATACAAAATCATAAAACAAGCTTGAGTATGCATGAAACAACACCACTCAAGATGAATAGTAAAACACAACGATCGCAAGGATCGCTCACATGCACTCTTACGAAAATTTGTAACCTTGTCCATCCAAATCGATGCCGACACTACGGTTGTCTCCATTGGAACCCTTTCGCTTACGACTGGGAAATTTTCGAACGAAATCACTTACCCAAAGTGGATCTGTCAACTCCAACACTCGTTCATATAATAATAACGAGTCAATACTCATTTTGTTTGTAAAACAAAACTTCACAATAAAACGTTTTCAATATTTTCGTAACGAAGGTTCTCTTCCACAAATAAAAGCGTGAAATAATTCGTAGATTACTAAGTTCAAAGCTTTATCGTATAATGAAAACAAGTTTGTCTTTTACTTTAAAGAAGACACACGCTCGCACGCGTCAACTTATTTCCCAAAACAAGAAAACATGTCATGCACGTACATGCTTTTAACATGAAAGGGCTCGTGTAATACGTTTAATGACATAGTACATGAACTCAACATGCAATTGAAGGCTATTCGCTCTAACCAGGTCAACTGTTGTACTCATCTCAACTCATCATTGACACCATACTATGACCAACAACCGCTTTCTTATCCTAGCTACAACTTGTAGTACAAGTGCTTCACAATCCACCTGATCGACCGCTCAACATGGTTTACCCAAACTGACCAGTTATCTCACTTCCTACTCTTATGCATACCTCAAAACAACACCAATAACTTTCATTCATTAACCTTGCCACTAAACCGATTGACTAAGGAATTCCAAGACTAGATTCCCTCACTCGATCTTGAATAAAAGGTTTTCAAGATGCCAACATAATTCTCACTTCCTATCCCCGAGAGTTTACCTCTAGACAACTCATTAACATTCCAGACAACACTTCTTCTAGAAGCTACAAACATAACATCACAAGGGATCTCCCATGACACATCAACTCTTTGATATCAAACACAAGGTTAGAACCTTCTACATACTGCCACACTCACCACTCATCCTGACAATAGTGATTGATTACACCCATGCACCTGTAGATCCATAATAGCATTGGCCAGATGCTATTTGAATTTACCTTACATGAGGGTTCTCACTACCATTGTCAAGATATCCTATGATTAAGGTCTTTCCTAATGGCTTCCTATATCTCAGTTGTGTCCCACTCTACCCCACAGTTTAAGTTTAGGCCCATCCGGTCACCTAAATCCCTTAAACTATGGCTCTGATACCATTTGTAACAACCCAAATTTAAATAAAATATAAATTGACGACATTACAACCAAAAACGGTCCCAAAATATACAATTCACCAGTTCTACTCTAAACTCGCAGCGGAAAAACACCTTCACAACTGAGATGCTACGGGAAGCCCGACGGTAATCTACAAGTCTTCACTAGACTCTAGTTCTTCTACAACGCCCCGACCTTCCATCATCACCAGATGAAACCCCAAACACGACCATCACCTGAAAATGGTTTTAGTTTTTGAAAAGCAAGGGTTAGACCATGAGGTCTAGTGAATTCCCTCCCGATAACAGTTTAACAAAGCATTTAAAATATAAATGCAAACCGCCATAAAGGCCCATCAAAATATTTCGACCAAACCATGTCACATATGGGCATTTGCACAGTGTTCGTAGACATTTTCCACCACACGGTAATTTCCACGATCGGGGCCCAAGCAGACTCCCCATCTCCACATACACCGGAAACGGATTCCAAATGTACGGGTAACTAATCAACTCCCAAGGGATATGATATCCCAAGGTACCCTACTCCCACTGTGCACCCGACTCCACACATCAAACCACATAATGGATAATATCACGTAAGCCAAACATGCGTATTTATAAACATTTTCATAACATGCGTGTATTTATAAACAGTTCCACATTGTGAAATAGCAAATATTTTCATAGTATAAAATCATGCCATCATGCTCAAACCAAATTCAGATACGAAAACTTTAGCAAAACATTTCATTTGCACCAAAAGAGTTAAGGGAACTCACCTTAGCCTTAGCACATCGACACACGCTCCGGGACACACTTTAGCTCAAACCGAACACCTGAATTGGCGCCACAAGAATGGTGTTAAACCATCTAATTACATCCCAAAACATCCTTAACAAACCCCCAAAACAACCCTCCAATCGACGCCTCGATCCTAGACCCGAACGAACAACAAAACGGAAAGAAGGTTTGGGGGCCAGAGCTTGGCGCCCCTGGTGGCGCGCCTCCAAACACGCAGCCAGGCGCGCAGAGCACTGGTCTGCCCCCTTCACGAGATCTCTTCCCAAAACCAAGGGTTTCTCACCCCCCAAACTTTCCCAAACCAGTTCTAAGTCTCCCAAATCGATATTTTAGCTACCATAAACATTAAGAATCAATAATTCAATCCTCAAAACCCAAAAACTTAATCCATAGAAAATGGAGATTACCAAGCAAACATGATGAAGTTTCTTACTGATAGATCAAAACTCATAGGGAATCAATCCCAAAATCATTTGCCTTCTATCTTATGGATTAAAACTCAACCAATAATTGGATTATCAAATCCCCAAACCATATACTAGTTTAGCCAAACATAAAGAAGAAGAAGAAGAAGAAGAAATCAAACCTTGGAGAAGATGACTCAAACCATGTTGCAACTCTTCCCCTACACTTCCAATTGGATTCTCCTTCTCTCTCAATTCTCCTCTCAAAACGCATCCACCAAATGAGAATGAAGAGAGTAGGGTTTTTCATCTATTTAAACTCTTGATTTCACCTCCCTTTAGCACTAAGGTTTCAATCTTCTCACTTTGACCACCAAACATCCCATTTTATTCCAAAATACTACAAAAGAAAATATGGGATGTTACACCCTAGGTGATTCACATCTTTACACTTTCTATTGGCTTACATTTTAAGCCCACCCTTAATTCAATATGGGATAAGAGACATGTTGTTGATGATGTGAAGTGAATGATGGCTTCTCAGCTTCAAATCAGGTGTTTCTATGTAACAAATGCGCTTTCTTTGATATTCCAGTTATCAAGTAGAAGCGAATGTAATTGGGTAACTGATAGCCAATAGTCAACAAATGGAGCATGCTCACCATTGTCATTGTACATAAAACAGAAAAACAAACAAATCAAATACAAGTTGCCAAGGATGTAGTCTAGGCAAAGCCTAGATGAACCTTATCCAAAAAAACAAATCAAATACAAAAAGTTGCAATTTAATGGTATATGGTCAAACTTATGCTTACCTTAAACCTGGACATCCGTAAAACCTTCTTTCAGGATTTGATTTGTGTAATTATGTTTATGATGACAAAATTTGAGCTAATTTACTTGGCTTGAACTGGACCAGGCATATAGTTTGGGTGCTTCCATATCTCATCATATTGCCCATTTGATTGCCATCCATGTCCTATTCAATCTCTTTCTTTGCTGCACAGGCCGTTCAGCAAATAGGCTTTCAAGAAGCAGAAAACATTAATAGTTTGTATTGTTATATTAGAAAATGACACTACCTTTATCATCTCATTTGTTTACAACGTTGTACAAAGATACTTTTGTTGTTGTAGTGTTTTTAGTCGTTTGTAGGTCTTGCTGCATCAGGAGCTATTACCTCCGGTTTGAGATTGATTACGAAAGCAATGATTGATAATTCGCAAAACAGATTGCAGAAGGGAGCCAGTAGGTTCCTTCACATTTGTCCCTTTAATTTTGTGTTAATTTATTCTCCTACAATGGAACGTAGACTAGGAAATAACTTGGTTTTGCATTTTTATTCTTCGTGTTATGCACAATCTTTGAGCTGCTTTGCTTTCTTCTTTACGCCTTTGTTTTCCCAAAGCTTCCGATAGTGAAATACTACCCTCAAAATCAGCTTCCGAAGGGTCTAAGGTGTTCTCTTCTTATTTGCCCACCTAGCAACTGCAGATCCACAAATATGGATATAAGATTTTAATTCTAAATTTTTATTTGAAATAACAGTATTAAGTCGACAAACAATAAAACAACAATATTAATAATGGAGTATTATTTAATCAAATCGACCGATCGAATTTCACGAGGAGGAGACGAGGTGTTATTTTATAATGGGATTTTAATTATATACAATCATGTTGTATACCCGACCACCGGACGGGTATAATACTAGTTATTATATATTATTAATACCTTGAGATGATTATCAATATTATTTATCAATATACTGGGATAATTATCAAAGTGTAAACTATTAGTATCCATTTTATCATATTTATTTTCAAACAACATAAATATATATATTTAATTATTTGATATGAAAATAACTAAAGTAGTGATGATGATGAATAGAATTTTCTATTAAATTCAAATATAAAATATGGTATATATTTAAATTTAACTTAAAATCTATACATTAAATGATATATATTTTAAGAAAGGAAGTTTCAATAATTACAAATATATTTCAAATTTTGGAAAATTTTGCATGCATGAGGGTCGATATGTTCTCACACCTCCCCCTCTCTCTCTCTCTCTCTCTACACATATATATAGCATTATATATGTATAACATGCAATCTCTCTCTATTCCTTATTTAAATCTCCTTTAATATCTTTCCTACAACACCTTTCTTGATTCTCTTCTCTCTTCTAATTTCAGTTACATATTGTATCCTATTCCCATGGAGATCGGCCCAAGATCAATGAGAGAAGAAGAGTTTGACTGGCTGTTCATCAGTCAAAACCCTACCAATTTTCCGCCGTCATCATCCTCCATCAACGGCGGATCCGCCATCCACGACCACCGTTACAACCACCAACAGCCACCGTCCATGGGTTCTTCCTCCATGCGGTCAGTAAACGCCAATGGTGGGTTTCTTGGTGATCATAACAGCGTTTTCGCTTTCCAGAACAAACAACAACAACAACAGCTGCCGGCGATGGGAAACCACTTTGTAGCAGCCAATCCCGTCCGTTCAATTTTCGATCATCAAGATCGGTATCCGCCGTTGGATTTCACCACTGAATTCAATCCCTATGACTACTGTTGCAACTCTTGCAACCCTGATCAGTTGTACTGCTTTGATAATTTTCATCCAAGTTTCGATCACCGATCATCACCCCTCAATGGTTTCCCGGAAACCCCATGTGACGGCGGCCGGAATCTTGAAATAGATTTCAATCGCCTTAATATATCATCACCAAACCACCATCTGCTGCCGTTACACAATGACTCATCTTTCAATGTGGGTAACATCTATCCTCAAGGGAGGGTTACGGCACCGGTTAACCGGAATGTGGCGTTCCATGAACCATGCTGCAATCTTCATAGCCGGAGTGATAGTTTCGAATTAAACCCTAGGGGTTTATTATGTAATTTTCTTGATCAAAACCCGACCCGATCTAGAGATTGGGTTAGGGGATCCGGATACGAAAACCCTATTAGCAACTCTCTCACTCAATCAAGGCAGCAGCCGAAACGGACTAAGTTTCCGGCGTCTTTGAAGGATATAAGAGGGTTGATATGTTTGGTGGCTAAGGATCAAGAAGGGTGTCAATTCTTGCAGACAAAGTGTGAAGAGGGAAAACCAGAAGATATCGAGATGATTTTCGCGGAGATTAAGGATCATATTCGGGAATTTATGGTGGATCCATCGATGAATTATCTTGCTCAGAAATTGTTCAAAGTGTGCAATGAGAGACAAATGACACACATTGTTGTTTCTTTGATTACTGATGATGCTAAGCTCACTTCTATTTGCCTCAGTTCTCATGGGTATTAATTAAATATATAATTTATCAGATTTCTTACAGATCTTTATATATATATATATATGAAGAATAAAGATTTAGCAATGTGTTTTTGTTTCAGGACTAGAGCGATGCAGAAGTTGATTGAACTTCTCTCAACGGCAGAACAGCGATCTCTGATTGTATCAGCACTTAGGAGGATCACAGTTACCTTGACGAAAAATACCAATGGCTATCATGTCATTCAGCATTGCTTGAAATCCTTCCATGTTGACGAAGTCCAGGTATACCATATATATATATATATATATATATATATATATATATATATATATAAATATATCTCCGTATTCTTTTAGGGTTTGTCTCTACTCTTGATCTTTATCAATGATTATAATTCTTTGATTCTTGTAACTGTTTTTAAGGTAAAACTTAACTCATTTGATTTGATCAACATAAACTTCTATAGTCTCATGTTTTGGGATCATGGTTTGCTTGGTAATTAATTTGATTGATTTGAAACCTAATGAATGTATATATTGTTTCAGCCAATTCTGAATGTGGTAGCTGATAATTGTCTAGACATAGCTACTGATAAATGTGGATGCTGTGTGTTACAACAATGTGTATTGCACGCCAACGGCAAATCTAAAGATCGACTCCTGACTGAAATCATAGCTAACACACGCCGTCTAGTGGAACACCCTTATGGGTTTGTCCCTCTTCTTTTATAAGTGATTATATATATATATATATATATATATAGCTTAATTAATTTGTCAAGATATATCATACTGTAATCATATCTTTTTTAAATAAACTTTTTCAGGAATTATGTTGTTCAACACATACTGGGAATGCAGATACCAGGTGTTACTGGTGATATAGTGCAGAGGCTTGCTGGGAATTTTGTTACTCTTGCAATGAACAAGTATGCAAGTAATGTTGTGGAGAAGTGTTTGAAGGATGCTCCAGATGATCAGTCTATCCTAATCATTAGGGAGATTATCAACAGTCAAAACTTCTTATCGCTTATTCAGCATCCTTATGGAAACTATGTTGCACAATCAGCATTACAAACTGCAAAGGTTAATTTGGTCATAAGTCATAACAACCCAACTCCTAGACTACTTAATTTAATTAGAGTTTAAATAAACATGCCTATTCATATATAACCTATATATATTGGATTATAATAATGCAGGGGTCTCTTAAGGAGATGATGATCAACAAAGTTCAGAAAGAGTATGCATTTCTACACAGTCATCCACATGGGAAGAGGGTTCTAGCATTGGCAAGAAACAGCAAACCACGTGGGTCGCCTCAAGCATGAAAAGAAACTCTTGTGTTGTGCCACTGATTATGATCACCAGCTGTTCATTTATGTTGTGGAGTAGCAAGTATGGACCAAGGAAGCTATGTTATATATATGATATATGTCGTATTATAGTTATTATCTAGGTTAATTGTATTAGGTTATTTTGTCGTAATCTGCGCTTTGCTTTGTCTAGTTAATTGAGAATGTTGGTGCAATATAACGTTCAGGCAGGTAGGGCAGATGGATATATAAACGTTAAATAAGTGGTGCATGTTGATGTTTGAGTTTGAGGGTCTAGGATATATGTGGTATTGTTGAAGTGTTATTATATAGTTTCAATTTGTGTGCTAATATAGATCTTTATATATGCCTGTGGTTTGATTTGATTATGATTTTTTTTTCAGTCTGGCTAGCTCTTAATTACCGGTAAATGCTTACCGGGTAAGATTGTTGCATATATGATGCCATTTTGATAGCCAAAAATTTTAGTGGGTAAAATTAGTGTGAGAGTGGTGACTATTACCAATTAGCATTTTGGTAAAAGACGCACCATATCAGTAAATGCTCATGTGAATCACGAAGCCGTTGTGGTAAACTATCTCTAAATTCATCATATACCTAACTGAACAAACATTGATAATACGGTAAACATTTAAGGTAGTAAACTTAACATCTCTAAATTCCAGTAACAAATTGACTTTTGAATTTTATTCGCTATCTTAAATGCCAACTAAATATTTAATCTCACTTGTAGTCTTTACTATATATATATATATTACAAAGCATTCGAGAAATATTTTTAAAAACAAATTTGAATTCATAACTAACTAGCTAATGGATAAACATAATCAAATAAAAGATAAACATCTTATTTTAAATATAAATAATCTAAAATATGATTAAGATAATCATTAAATTTTAACAAAATACCTAATTAGTTTATTCATAAAAACATTATGTTATCAAACATAAAATCAATTACATTAATTAAACCTAAAATAAATTTTATAAGAAAAACATACAAAAATGTATAATAAAATTGAAACATTAATATCTAGTATATATAAATGCAATTGTGCCCATGGGCGATGTTCCATGTTAGGCAAAACATACCTACACTGGGAAATTAATTTTTGAAATAATTGACCACTAACCCTCGTAACATTAACAAAGGATGGATTTTTGTCCTTTTATTTCCAAATGCTAAATGATACACTTTGTATCAACATGCTATTTATACATCAATATGCATGCCATATTTAAAAGAGCAATATATCAAGAAGTTAGATGGTAATCGGCATCAAGGAATGATACGACACATTGTAATTAAGGTTGTCTAGTAGGAAGGGAATCATTAAATTTCCATACCAATCAGGAAATTACGATCCTATAAAGCTAAATCAGAATTCCAAAGAAGAAAAACAAGTATATGGAAAAGAAAAAAGAGGAAGACTATACATGGAGCAAGAAAAATGTAACGCCTCAGGTCAACCGTACCAAATATTGTCCGTTTTGTCCACACACCTGGACTCATGGTTTTAAAACGCGTCTGATAGGGAAGGTATCAAGTCCCTCTTATAAGGCAACATTTGTTCCCTTACCCAACCAATGTGAGATCTTACAAAAAAAATGTCACCTCTAAAAATGAAAAAAATAAAATTGTCCAAAACTTTAAATCGTCTTGGTTAATCTATGATCTCATTCATAAATCTTCTCTTTGTGGAGATAAAGAAAGATCATTCATACTAATAGCAGTCAGAATCATGACATGTTGGTGAAGTCGAAGTGAACCTTTACTTAATTATTACAATTCTTTTGTATTCCCAAACGAAACCAATATATCACATATAGAGTTGGGGTTTAAGGAATGTAGCATGTAAAAAGACACTACGGAGATTCAATTAACGCTCTCGATGATCAAACCCAAATTAGCACTTAAATCATAGCAAATATTCCGATATTCCTTAATTCGTCAACATAAATTTGTTACCATCAAGGTATATTTCTTTCTTGTTACTTTCTAGTATAAACGGTTTACAGCATTTTGGGAATCACAACCCCATAATTTCCGATTTGAATCCGTGCAAATTATAAGTTTAAAATGACTTTTGCAATTCCATACCTCTAATTCCACCTTCTACTTGCAAAATTCATCAAGCGAAATTCATTCAGATTATCATCTACTGTGGCAGAAATTCATTCCATAAGTGCAAAATGCTTATCATCTATGTTTATTTCATATAATTTACCTTACGCATCCAAAAAAACCCTACTCATATGCATCATCTAAACCTTGGATTGATAGAATATGAGTTTAGCACGAAGAAATATGGGGAATAAGTTCACCTTTCAAGGCCAATTCTCGAGGAGAAGTTCGTAATTTCCATGGCAGATCTAGGGCTGTGCAAGGGCTCCTCTTCTCCTCCATCTTCTTCATCATTGCAATCTGTACTCTCGCTCAAGACCTCGATATCCATCTCATCCAAGCAACCTTAAATTACATGATCACAGATCGATCTTGTCCTCTACGAATTTCACAACCGCTAGCACTTGCTTCTTCCAGATCTGTAACGATTAACATCAGGTACACATGACGAAAATTAGAAATTTGTATGTGATATTGAACCTTGTTCTCCATGGATTAGAAATCTCTCAGTTGAACACTGCGATTCTGTCACAAACTTCTGAAATGGTTACACACAAACAGATATTTGCGGGAGAAGAGGGGGGAACATGGGTGTTCGAAATGGTTACAATATAATTTTATCTAAACCAGTAACGACGTCGTTTGTCCTTGCCAATGAAAAATTTAGAGTAAACTACAATTTTGGTCCCTGGTGTATACCAAAATCACCGAAAGTGGTCCCATATCTTCAATAAGTGCAAGAATAGTCTCTGGTCTCCTTATTTTGCTCTGAAAGTGGTCCAAAGCTCTAACGCCGTCTAACAAATGGCCGTTTAAGGCCTCATGTGCTTCTCACGTGATGCCTAATATACTCCAAACATGAAATTATTGGCTTATCCCTACCCTCAATAAGCTGCCTGTTGAAGACTTCACACATATTGTTGAGAAGTACATCAGAATGACACCTACCTGAATTGCACAAAATAATATTGAAAGTTAAAGTGACCTGTGAAATGAGACAGTTTGTTGAGGTAACTAAAGGTAACACAGACTGAGTGAAAGTAAGTTCAACTAACCTGTGAAATGGGACCTAGACCATGATTGAGGTGAGATGAGCTTCAACCAATCATAACAAGCTTGATTGAACATTCTAAGTTGTTCCATTGCATGTTCAAATTGGGGAACAGTTGTTGCAGTTGCACATTGCCAAAGATGGTCCTTGTATGCTTTCCCCTTCCAAGTAAGCTTCATGTTGTCATGTATATGTCTAAGGCAGAATCTATGTTCTGCACATGGAAAAACCTTTGCAATGGCTGGAAGTAGTCCCTGTCATAAACATCAATTAGTATACACATCAATTGGAAAACTAACCTTTTGTCTATATGTTATGAATGTGAAGTTTGATCTTGTACACAGATTAAGATCCTCTCCAAGATACTCTAAGAACCAGGTTCATGATGCCATTGTCTCAGCTTCTACAATCCCATATGCTAGTGGGTATATGCCACCGTTTGAGTCAATACCCACAACTGTCAACACCTGTCCTGGAAAAGGACCCTTCAAAAAAGTACCATCAAGACCTAATATCTCTCTCTTCCCAGCCTTAAACCCCTGTTTCAATGGCCCCAAACAAACATAGATCCGTCTGAACTTCCTTGTACTCACACTTGGGAACGGTTCATCCTCAACATCTAACTTGACAGTAGTTCCTGGATTACATCTTTTCAACTCTTGTATGTAATCTCTAAGATTACTGAACTGTGCTTCAAAATCTCCCCAAATCTTCTGAGATGCCATGGTTTTTGCCCTCATACTTCTGCTGCAACTGTTTTTGAAGAGCCTGTATTCGAATGGTGGGATTAGAAACTATGTTCTCTGTAATCTTCTTAGAGAGAAAACTTGCTGTGGCTAGAGAGATGTCCCTGCATTGGAGGCAGTTTTGTGTGGGAACATAGGTTTTCACTGTCCAAGTCTGTATGCCTCTATCTGTTGAGATGAGCAAAGCCCATGGACATCTTGGACCACTGCCCTTTGTAATCTTTGGTTTTCTTCCTTTAAGTGTCCCACTTGGCCCACCAAAATCGTTGAATTGTGGTAACACTCCCCTGCATATGGCCCTCACCCTTATGAGATCATTTTTCACCAACACTAAATCTCTTCTACTCTCAACAGAATGGTCCTTAATCTTCTGAATGACCTCTGTTTTGCTGCCAAATGTTTGCCCCAAATAAAATAAGCTGTTTTTGTCATGTTTTTTGTTCAACTTGGGCCCAACATATCCTTCATCTCCACTTGAAAATTGATCATCATTAAGCACTAGTGCCCAATCAAACATATCATCATCTGTTTCACTATCCTCAACTGTTTTATCAACTCCTCCAATCCACTCTACATTGCCATCAACAAAGTCATCCATGTCAATATCATAGTCTTCTATCTTATTATCATCATCAACATAATCCTAATCTACACTATCATCATCTCCTTCACTATCAGCTTGTATGCCACTGCACTCCACATGTATGCCACTGCCCATATCAGGTTGCATGTCACTGCCCTTTGCCATCTCAGGTTGTGACAAACAATCCATGACAAAATATGGATCAAATTCATCAAATACTTCAAATGGATCAACCCCCTTTCCCTTGTCAATTGCATCTCCCTTCTCAACCCCCTTTCCCTTGTCAATTCCATTCACCCCAGGTTCATTAAACAATAAGTTAAGGTCAAATGGCATATCCAAATCATTCCCTTGTTCATACAACATGTCACTCACATCAAGTGGCATATCCATATCAACCTGTTTATTTAAGTCAAAGCCTCTGTTTTTATCCACAACTCTCTCTTTATCTATATTAGATGTCTCACCTTTATTGTCAATCCACTCAAGAAACAGTTTTTCTTGCATGTCTTCTTAACAAGTTTTTTCTTTGATACATATTGATTTCCAGGTTTATCAAGTTCCTGTATCTCCATTTTTCTAGCATGTGGTGGTGAGTTGTATGTATCAACTAGTGTTTTCCAATGCTCTATAAATACATCTACAAATTTTACCTTAGGAACAAATTTCATAAGCCTCAGCACATCACTATCATTCCCTAAGGCTTCTAACCCAAAATCCATGTCACTTCCTGGAGTCAAGAAATGGTAATACATTTTCTCATCTACTTGGTACCCTAACTCTAACATCATAGCATCAATCTCATGGACTGATAACAAATCAGTGTCAATCAAGTCCACAAATGAAATCTTACCATGGATGTATCTTCTACCAGGGGACTTTGTGAAAACACCTCCATGGTTTATCCTCATTGTTATTAGAGTAGGATAGTGATCTGTAGAAGGAATAAAAATCGATCAGAAAGTAGTTTACAACTTAAATGTTTGACTTAAATAAACAGGTCGATCATTAACATAGGTAAAAAACTCAAAGGAAGGATTTTATGAAAAACAGAGACATACCATAAACCAGTTCGGGATAAAGGTCATCCCCTTGCTCCTTTCTGATCACCCACGTATGAGAAGACATGGAAGTAACGTTGCATTAACAAGATGAAGCTCTGATTGAAGGTCATATTGAAGCTCAGTGTGTGTTAATGGAGATATGTGTTAAGGACCAAAATGGAGGGTTTCTTGAAACAAGTATAGGTAAACGAAAGGGCATTTAAATGAGAGGGAAATAGTGAAATGACCAAATTGCCCATCACGTGAGAAGCACATGAGGCCTTAAACGGCCATTTGTTAGACGGCGTTAGAGCTTTGGACCACTTTCAGAGCAAAATAAGGAGACCAGGGACTATTCTTGCACTTATTGAAGATATGGGACCACTTTCGATGATTTTGGTATACACCAGGGACCAAAATTGTAGTTTACTCAAAAATTTATTTTATTTTCCATTTTTCCCACACTAAACTACACATTTTTCTGCATATTTTATAAACCTTCTACCTTTAATCATAAAATGTTCCATAACTTAAGAAGTAAGAACAAAGTTCTGATTATTTTCTATCATCCAATTTGATCTGTCTTACCGTTTTGATGAAAAATCGGTTTATGTTCATGAAATGTTGGCACGTATTAATTCCTAGCAATGGTACAAAACTTTATGAACCGGTCCATTGGAGATGCTCTCAATGCCTTTTATGGAATAAAAGACAATGTTGTTTACTAAAACTAACCGTGTTTTAACGAGAAAATTATATATAAGGTATTATTCGATTAGCATCAATGTCACATCTGATTTTATCAATACATCATATGGTCTTTTATTCATTCAACATTTATATACAAAATTGGTAAACTTCAAATTTACTCATTATGTTCGAACATAATTATCAAATAATTATTTTAACACTATGTGTTATCATAAATTATCATCAACCATGTTGAACATGTTGTTTTGGGAGACTAAGAGACCGTTTACAAAACGCTATCTGGGTAAGTGCTTACCAAGTCACATTAGCTTACCGGATGAATATGGCAAGGACTAAGAATCTTACCCGGTAAGAGCAGAAGCAAGGACCGAGAGTCGAAAGCAAGGACCGGGAGTCTTACCCGGTAAGTGAGCGTGATGACTCTTACCACGGTTAGCGCTTACCGGCTAAATTGTTGCATACGAAGCCATTTTGGTGGACTAAAATCTTACCCGAGAAGTAAGTGATGGTGTTGAATTTTACCGGTAAGCACTTACTCGGGTAAATGATTAGGTAAACGGCCCCTAAGCTTCTTTTTAGAGGATATGTCACTATGTGTCTCAAAACGAGATAAAAAACATATACATACATATATGACGATAAATATGAGAAGTATGATACTAAAGGGTTGTCTTTTTAAAGTTTAATGATTTAATAGATAAGTAATATGTGCTTGTTGTTTACGGCTTAATGATTTTCTATTAATCCTATTTGACTTATTTCGGTCACTCCTCACCACTGAAACCCCCTAAATTGTCATCAGACTTCATTTGATGCTCCTTTCCTAGTCGATGTAGAGTAGATGAAGGGGTCATGGATCCACCAAATTTTCATTATTTTGGTTTTGTTTGTGTTTATATTCAAGGAAAAAAAGCCTTGAGCTAGTCTACTTCCAAAAATGATCTAATTAAATCTTCATATGTTTTTTTTCTTCTTTCTTTCACATAACAACTTAATTAACGGAGAAAAATTAAGATATAATTATATCACAGAACATCACTACTTTTTTTTGTTTTTTTTTGGGAATGGTGTCCTAGGCTATGCCTAGACTAATACCTTGGCAAATTATGACTTTAAACTTCAGCGGCCGCAATTGTTGTGTACGCCTGGATTAGAACCCTGGACAGATGGGATATTCCACCACATCTCTCAGGGCCTTAACCAGTACGCCACAACCCTTGCGGTTAATATCACTACTTTATAATCATGATTGAATGATCAATCAGTAAATCTCACATAATTCCTTTTTATCGAAATATATAATATTTTTGAGTTCTTTTAACATGTAAAACAAAATTTCTACCTTCAAAATCTTTTAGTAGTCTTTGGTAATATAAGATCTTCTCTAATGGTAGTGCATAGTCACAAATTTTTATAATCATAGTGCATACGAGCATTGATTTAGGTTCTTGCATAAATAATATTGAAATGGACCAACATTCAGATCTATCATTTTCTTGAATTTTTTTTATTGAGCAAAATGAGCCATAGAAAATTACAAGTATAACCTTGTACTAGAAAATGGTATCCATTTATTTCATACTCATAACTAAAGAGACACACTAAACACCCATTACATAAAAAGACCATACCCTATGATGGTAGGGAAGTAATAAAATTGAAGCTTAATTAAGGGCATTTCGGTTTGCCTTTGATGTTCTTCTTGTCTTTGTAACAAGGGCATTCATGCTTGTTTCCGTACATATTCAACGGCACACATTTGCATTCTTCGCAACATATCTCACAGTACTTCATACACTTGTCAGAGAACCCTGTTTTCGCGCACCTTCCTTTGCACTTGCTCTTACAATACACTTTTCTCGTTCATAGTCCCACCAAATTAAGAAAACAGTCTTAGTACGTACTATAAAGATATAAATAAACATTTCACACAAGTTATATAACAAACACCTCAAATGCATATCTAAAGCACAGATAAAATATCTGATGACACAATGTAAAACACAATTTTGAAGGAAAAATATATGAACTTTTACCATATAAATATTATGGAGGAAACCTAAGATTGATGATTTTAAAGAAAAAGAAATAAAAATCTTAAAAGGACATGTTTTAAAATATTATTTAAATGATTAATATACATTAATTGATGACAAACAGAGATACCTTGTTGACTGGCAAAGGAGGGTTGAAGGGTAAAAGTGGCAAGGAGAATGGAAAGGAGAATTCCAAGCAACAAAATTTTCCTCATTTAGGGATTGAAATTAAAACTCAACAAAATGACTAAAAAGCTAAAGAAAAGTTGATGGAGGGCTTTTTAGCAAGTCTATAAAGAATAAATGGACGTAATCTGTAAATATAGAAGTGAAGGGGTAGTAATTGGTTATTGGTTGTTGAGAATGAGAGTATTTTATAGGGGTATTGGGGGGTGACAAAAGAAATGAATAAAGAGTAGGTGAGTATTGCAGATTGGGTGAGTTGGGTATGTTAAGGTTAAGGTTGCACATGAGGTTTTTGCAGCTACACTACATCCAATAGGGTAATTTTTTCAGGTTTTAAACCTAACTGGTTTATAAGTTTAAACTGATAAATTGTAAAATTTGATCTACTCAAGTTTATAGATTAACAGTTAAATGAATATTTGTTAAAGTTGTTGGAATGCAACCATTTGATACATCATGTGAAATGATTGACATGTTTTTATTGATACTTCAATAATTCCTAAAGTGTAAGACCTTCCGCATCGGGACCTTGGGTTCGCCCGGGTTGGGGCTGGTTGGATTTAAACACCATCGCACCCCTTGGGGTTGGCGTGGGATGGAACCCTCCCGGGTTGGGCAACCAGCTCGGGTTGGGTCTCCCATCTAATTTTTTTTTTATTTTATGAAATATAGCCGTTGAATATGGACGTTGGAGTGAATTTTTTTTTTTTAATTATTTCTATCCTATAAATACTAATATTAACCTACTTATTTTTTCACACAAACAAATTTACTCTCAATCTCTCCCATCTTCCCCACTTCATTCTACTCTCTCAATATTATTTCTTTCTTCAAAAAAATCATAATGGATAAAGAAACACAAGGGTTCACAACACCACGACGAGGTTCCAAATCGCGAGGCACGAGCTCGCAACCGTCCCCGACGGAAAATATTTTCAATCTTACACCACCACCATCAACCTACCATGGAAGCATACAACAATACCCTATGTATTCACCCAACACCCTCTCGGTTGGGTTCCAACAATTTAATTCGGGTGGATTCCAACAATTTAATTCGGGTGGATTCCAACAAGTTAATCAAGGCGGGCTTTCAACCATTTATGCAATGTGGCTTTCCACAATATAATCAAGGTGGACAATTCCACCAACTACTACAACAAGAAACATATTCGGAGGACGTTGAGGTCGAAGAAACGGTTCCCGAAACCCCACCCGATTTGGTTCCCGAAACACAACTCGATGCGGGAACCACGACACAAGGGAAAAAGAAATTTGCAAATAGAACGAAAGCGGTTTCGTGGACTTCCGAAAAAGAGGTTTTGTTGGCACGTGCATGGCTTCACGTCTCCGAATATAGCATCGTTGGAAACGCACAAAAATCGGGTATATATATTTATTAATGTATTTATCTTTATTATATATACGTATTCATATATATATTTATTAATGTGTTTATCTTTATTATATATACTGTTAGTCCCAGATGGCTATAACAAGTATTGTAGAAGGGGGGGTTGAATACAATACTCAAAATTTTCACAATTTTAATTCTTTTTATTGAAAATCTTTCAACAAGAATTACACATAGAAAACTTAAGACTGTTGCGGAAAAGAACAGATAAACTATTCTAACAATCTTACACAAAGTATACAACAAAATAACTAAGAACACTTAGAACAAAGCTATAAAGTTTTTCAAGCAAACTGGAAATTCTTGCACTTAGAGAATTCTTCCAGTTTGCGTAGAATATCAAGAGCTCACAGTAATCTTCAAAGTCTCTCAAGATGTGTGTGTTTTCTGTATGGAGAGCTCTTCCTTTTATAGTGACAAGGAGTGTGCAAGCATTGAATGCTTGGGACACTTGTCATCTTCACACTTGCTGAGGATGTTGACTTCTGGAAAGTTGTGAAGTCCTTGTCACCTTTTACAAGGTACAGTCAGAAGAGCCCATGCATGAGAAAAGAGCTTTGCATGGAAATGGATAATAAGACAAAATGTCACTTTATCCATGTAGAAAATATCTTCTCAATTTGTCTTCTAAATATTGCACCACCGAAGGAAGCTTGGGATATGTGACACATCTTTGGAGAAAACATCTTTGAAGCTTCTTTGAGGTCCCACCGAAATGTCATTTGGGATATGTGACACATCTTTGAGATATGTGACATCATCTTTGGGATATGTGACATCATCTTTGGAGAAAGCTTCTTTGAGATTTCTTTGAGATCCCACCGATGATAGCCTTGTGATATGTGACACATCTTTGAGATATGTGACATCATCTTTGGGATATGTGACATCATCTTTGGAGAAAACTTCTTTGAGACTTCTTGGCCGAAATAAAGAGAAGTTTCGGTGGAGATATGTCCACCGAAATTGTGAGAACAATTTCGGTGAACAATGACTTGTATGTTTGAGAAAAGATCTTTCACTTCCACAATGAGAGAATCTTTAATCTTGACTTTGGTTGATCTTTGAATTCACCAAACATTTGATATCTTGTACAAGCCATTACAAAGAACCATGCATCCAAAATTTCTCTAAATTTCTCTAAGTATAAAATGTTTTTCAAAGTATAAAAGGAGATCATGAGGTCATCTTCAAATCTTGATGACCCAACAATCTCCCCCTATTTGATGATGACATCCATACTTAGAAAAACATGAGTAAGACAGTGAATAATGCATGTTGACCCTTCTTTACTTTTTTTTGGGTTCTTTTTCACACAGTCCATTTTTTTTGTGTATGTATATATGATATTTACATATGAGAAAAAATAAAAAGGTATAGTTGTACAAATAATTGAAAGGAAAAGGAAAGAAGTATAAACAGTATAAACAATATGAACAGAATGAATATTACTTGCATCTTTGGAGGGGCGAGTTGAAACTTGTGTCTGGCTTGAGGATTCTTCATTTTGATCAGCAGCCTGTTGATGTGTTGAAGAACTTTATCTTTCAGGCACTTTTGCTTTTCTTCAGATGTTTCAAATCTTCAAGTCATTCACTTACTCCAAAAGATTTCAGCCAAAAGAATCTGTGGGTTTTGATAGGAGACAACCCATTATAGTGACAAACTTTGAGGAGGGTTGAGTTTGAGTGAATCAGCCTCAGGATGCATCTGCCCATCTGTTGCATCTTGACATCTTTTCCTGTTTAGCATCATCAACTTGTCTTTTATTTGCTCCCCCTCAGTTAGATCCGCCCGGACTGAAGTGCTCCCCCTTGACCGGTCCGTCGATTTCCTCATTTTTTCAAGTTGGTCGCTGTATATGAGTACTGAGGGTTTATGTTGCTCCCCCTCAGATGAATTCTCCCCCTCAGCGGCCAACGTAGGAAAAACACCAAGAGAAAATGAAAAGATCGGCCAGAACCAAGACTATTTTTTTTTTTTTTTTGCATTCCCACCGAAAATTAAGGAGATCCCACCGAAAATTGGCAATTTTCGGTAGGATTTTCTGTTGAAAATCAGTAAAAAAAATTTTTTTTTTTTTTTTAACTTTCCCACCGAAAATTAAGGAGATCCCACCGAAAATTGGCAATTTTCGGTGGAAAATCAGTAGATTTTTTTTTTTTTAACTTTCCCACCGAAAATTGGCAATTTTCGGTAGGATTTTCGGTGGAAAATGAGTAGAATTTTTTTTTTTTTTTTTTAAACTTTCCCACCGAAAATTAAGGAGATCCCACCGAAAATTGGCAATTTTCGGTAGGATTTTCGGTGGAAAATCAGTAGAATTTTTTTTTTTTTTTTTTTTTGCCTTTCCACCGAAAATTAAGGAGAATCCACCGAAAATTGGCTATTTTCGGTAGGATTTTCGGTGGAAAATCAGTAGTAATTTTTTTTTTTTTGATCATTCCCACCGAAAATTTGCAAGAGATAGACAAAAATTCGGTGTAATTTCTTGAAGAGGTTGAAGGAAAACTTCTAAGACATCTTCAGCAGAGTGTGGAGAAAGTCTTCTAAGGCATTATGGAGAGAACCTTCAAAGTGAAGAAAAGATTGGAATTTCATCTTCCAATTTTGATGACCTAAAAGATTGAGTTTGAGGATTTGGGGTGACATAAGAGTTTGTAGTGGGTGGATTTTATGAAAGGAGAAATGGGTTGCAAACCAAGAGTGAAAAAAGATGGAAAAAGAGATGGGATGAGGAGATGACACATAGGAAGTTGGGTTAGGTGAGAGGAAGAGTATGAGAAGCTAGATAAAATTGGTGGGGAGAGAATCGGTAGAGGAAATCTATCGGTGGAAGGTTTAGAAGGAGTCCACCGATTTTAGACTTCGGTGGAAGATGCAGAACGATTCCACCGAATTAAATTTCGGTGGAAAGTTAGATAAATTCCACCGAATGGGCATTTCGGTAGAAGAGTTAGATGAGAGAGAGATGCCACCGAATTTAGATTTTGGTGAAGGAAATGAAATTGGTGGAAGAAAAATATAGAAAAGAAGAGGTGGTGTTTGCATGGTTTGGGATTTCGGTGTAGGTGGGTGTCATCACAAAAAGATGGATTGTTATAGTCTTGGAGTTGATTGATGGAGGAGAGAGAAAAGGTGGTACTAAGATGACATCATATTGATGAGGTCATCAACACTTGGTTTACACATTCCACCGATGTATTATTATTATGATTATTATATATATAATTAGTACAACTATGAAATATATAAGAATAATAATAATACCAAATTGAGAATGTGCAACTTTCAAGTGTAGTAGAAAAGGGGTCGGTGGTGGTCTTGTGATGTGGGTGTTGGGGTTCTTCGGTGGAGATAACAGCCAATGGTTATTTGGCGTGTATTTTGGTAAGAAAGAAAAATATGAGGGATCGGTGGAACGATTTTGTCAACTTTCTCACTTGTCCACATAGATTCATCTGTCCAGCTCAAAATCTGCAATCACAAAGAATTCATTTTCTAGGTACCCATTTGGTAGTGGGTCCTTTTGGGTTAGAAGAAAAAGAATTGGTGTCACTTAGATCAAATCTTTCTTTCGGTCAGTCTTTGGCAAAATGAGAAGTATCACCACAAATATAGCAGTTTCTATAAAGAAGGATCTTTTTAGAATTGTGATATTTTTCTTTATTTTTGCTTTAAATATGTCCTCAAAGAATTTGATGAGGAATCAAGGATTTGAGGTGCAGCACCTAAAATTCATTTTTTCAAATTTTGGGAGGACCAAAAACTTTTCCTTTGAAAAGGACATTTTGAGACACACAGATCTGTGAATAAAATCGGTAGAAGAAGACACATAGGTATTTTTAGAAAAAGTGAAGGATTTCTTTTTAATAAAAAATGGCACCCAGATACTTTCCTTTTTCAGAGATAGAAAATATTTTGCATGAGTTAGAAGAGAAGGATGCATCATCTAAAGACAATAGATAAAAAATTAAATGCTTCAATCTTTTCAGCATCAGAGAGAGATAGAGATGGATGTACCTGTGATGAGGAGAGGAGACACTTAGCTGATACAAGAGCAGTTGAGGAGTCATTCGCTTTCAGATGTGGGTTCATCTGCCAAATCATAAGATTTAGCAGGCAGACCCTTTCCTCTTCTGATAAGTCTTTCATTTCTTTCCTTTTCTCTCTTGTATTTTTCCTTGTATCTTTCAGCCCGGTCAAAATTTGCAGAAGAGAGGTGTTGGCTGAACTTTTGGGAATCATATTTGGATCTTTCCGATTTTGAGGAAAATCGGCCTGAGGAAGCAGTTCTGGGTCTTTCAAACTGTTTACTCTTACACTCAGAAGCAAAATGACCCTTTTTACCACAGTTAAAACATTCCTCATTAGATTTATCCAAAGGAGAGTGTTTGGAGAGAGAAGAGGATGAATTTCTATCAAACTTAGATTTTCCAGAAGAGAGATGAGATTTGGATTTAGAGTGCCCATCCAACATGACCATTTCATCAGATAATTTATCAACAGAAGTTTCCTCACATTCTTCCTTAGCATCACTAAGATATGCCTCTGAATGATCATTGGGATCTTCTTGACTATCATGGTCAGAGTCAGATGGGTAGGTGATTTTTGGAAAACACTTAGTCTTTTTGGAAGAGTCACTTAGGAGAGCTAGAGAAGAGTTCTTTAAAAACCTTTGCAGTTTCGTCTGCTCATAGTTGAAAAGAGTACCATAAAGAACAGTAAGAGGCATATGATCAAGATCCTTGGTTGTCTTTATACAAGTACAGATATTTTCCCAAAAATCGGGAAGACAGTCCATAAATTTGCACAGGACTTCCTCATTGTCATACACTCTACCTAACAGCTTTAAGTCATTAAGAAGACTGTTAAAGCGATTATAGTAGTTGGAGAGAGATTCTCCTTTCTCATAAGAAAAGAGTTCATATTTTCTAACAAAACCAATTTTTCTGCTTTTTTTAACTTCATTTGTACCTTCGTACAAAACACACAGAGTGGACCACATCTCTTTGGCAGTAGAGAGATTTACCAGAGAGTGGTACACTTCATCAGGAAGAGAGAGAGCAATGATAGTTCTAACTTTAGAATCAAGAGACACAAGTCGTTTTTCCTCATCAGTATATTTCTTAGGATTTTTAAGAATGTAACGACCAGTAGCAGCAGATTTTTCTTCATCAGACGAATCATCAGAATCATCTTTTTCCATGGTTTCTTTACCCGGCCTCTGCGTTTCATAGCGAGCCCAAACTCTGGGGATAATGGGTCCCTCTTGGAGAATGGTTGGATATCTAGTATCCACTCCTTCCATGAACAACATCATGCGGCTTTTCCACAAAGAGAAGTTGTTGGGATTGAACTTAGGAGGTTTTGAAATGGAGCCATTTTCAGAAAAGTTATTTTGAAAAGAGTTTTCAACAGTAGAAGAAGAAGAGGCAGCCATCGCAGATCAAGTTTATGGAATTAAACTTTCTGCTCTGATACCACTTGTTAGTCCCAGATGGCTATAACAAGTATTGTAGAAGGGGGGGTTGAATACAATACTCAAAATTTTCACAATTTTAATTCTTTTTATTGAAAATCTTTCAACAAGAATTACACATAGAAAACTTAAGACTGTTGCGGAAAAGAACAGATAAACTATTCTAACAATCTTACACAAAGTATACAACAAAATAACTAAGAACACTTAGAACAAAGCTATAAAGTTTTTCAAGCAAACTGGAAATTCTTGCACTTAGAGAATTCTTCCAGTTTGCGTAGAATATCAAGAGCTCACAGTAATCTTCAAAGTCTCTCAAGATGTGTGTGTTTTCTGTATGGAGAGCTCTTCCTTTTATAGTGACAAGGAGTGTGCAAGCATTGAATGCTTGGGACACTTGTCATCTTCACACTTGCTGAGGATGTTGACTTCTGGAAAGTTGTGAAGTCATTGTCACCTTTTACAAGGTACAGTCAGAAGAGCCCATGCATGAGAAAAGAGCTTTGCATGGAAATGGATAATAAGACAAAATGTCACTTTATCCATGTAGAAAATATCTTCTCAATTTGTCTTCTAAATATTGCACCACCGAAGGAAGCTTGGGATATGTGACACATCTTTGGAGAAAACATCTTTGAAGCTTCTTTGAGGTCCCACCGAAATGTCATTTGGGATATGTGACACATCTTTGAGATATGTGACATCATCTTTGGGATATGTGACATCATCTTTGGAGAAAGCTTCTTTGAGATTTCTTTGAGATCCCACCGATGATAGCCTTGTGATATGTGACACATCTTTGAGATATGTGACATCATCTTTGGGATATGTGACATCATCTTTGGAGAAAACTTCTTTGAGACTTCTTGGCCGAAATAAAGAGAAGTTTCGGTGGAGATATGTCCACCGAAATTGTGAGAACAATTTCGGTGAACAATGACTTGTATGTTTGAGAAAAGATCTTTCACTTCCACAATGAGAGAATCTTTAATCTTGACTTTGGTTGATCTTTGACTTCACCAAACATTTGATATCTTGTACAAGCCATTACAAAGAACCATGCATCCAAAATTTCTCTAAATTTCTCTAAGTATAAAATGTTTTTCAAAGTATAAAAGGAGATCATGAGGTCATCTTCAAATCTTGATGACCCAACATATACGTATTCATATATATATTTATTAATGTGTTTATCTTTATTATATATACGTATTCATATGTATATATATTTTTGTAGGACAATTTTGGGGGGGAAATACTCGATTATTTCAACTCAAGTCGCCAACATCAACGCAATAAAGACCAAGTACAATCCAAATGGGGTGACATGAACAAAAAAATGATGAAGTTTAACGGGATCTACAATAATCTAAGAGCCCAATATAAATCCGGATGGGGTGACGCGGACTTCATGGAGAGGGCACACACGATGTATCGGGCATATAATAACCAAAAGCCTTTCTCCCACGAGACGGCTTGGAGAATTGTGAAAGACCACTACATTCCATGGACGATAACCCGAGGCCCTCAAAACGGAGCAAGTCCACGTCGGATTCAAACCCAAACACGACGTCTTCTGACGCACGTGTTCGGTTCAACCTTAATGAAGAAAGCCATGAGGAGGAGGATGTCTTCGTACAAGAACCGACACGACCGACGGGGAGAGATAAAGGTAAACGTGCCGCGTCATCCTCCACAAAGACGGCGGAAAAGGACGAGGCGTTGAAAAATCTTATGGCGTATGTCGAGAATATAAACGTTGCAAATAAAAAAATACTAACCGTGGAGGAGGAAATGTTGAAAACCGCGAGGGACAAAGCCGAGGCGACAAAGACAAAAGCGGAAGCGGCAAAGACAAAAGCGGAAGCTTTGAAACAAAGAGAAATGCGGAAAGATCTCAAGTTTTACATCAAACCACATGATCATCTCACGGGTAACGAGTTAAATGCGGTTTTAGCCCACAAAGAGTTGCTTCGACAACTATATGGTTGGTGAAATTTGTAGTTTTTTAATTTGAAATTATGTATTTTTTATGTTTTTAATTTGGTTATGTAAGGTTAAAATTGTAGTTTCAATTTATGAAATATTTTATTAATTGTTTTATCTTATATTAAATTATAAATTATTTATAAAATTTAAATTATTTAAATTAATATACTTGTAACAAAAATAAAAATAAAAATAAATAAAAGATGGGATGGTGGTGTGGGATGGATGTGGGGGTTTGTGGGTTAGAATGGGTTGGAAGGGAAAAATGATGTGGCGCTGATGTGGCAGTGAAAAAGTGTGGGTTAGAATGGGATGGATGCGGATGGTCTAATAACATAAATCAAATGGTTGAGATATGCTGACAAAACTAATAAGACTGATGACGATTGATGTATAAATAGATTGCTTACTAGGAGCATCGTTCGTAGTTCATGATGTGTGTCACACTATAAAGTCGTCGTAAGATAACACAATCAAATAGTGACTCAATCAATCTTAGTGTTGTTTTAACAGTTTAACTGCTACGATTGATCATTTCAACTTTGAATATGTTGGATCGATGATGATAAATCTTGCAACTTATAGCAAATCCTTAATCCACTTGATACAAAACGATTACAAAGAGATACGAGTCCTTTAATTTGTCTTGTGAATGAGAATTAATATCGGCCAAAAAAATCATCCTTACAAGAAGGGGTCAATTCTTTTAAACATATGTAGTTGTAAAACGAAAAATCAAACAACGTGCTTATTAAATGATTTGAACATACGACGTTTCTTTTTCAATTGTAATCGTATCTTTTTGGAAAAGGTATCTCAGGCACAACCCAGACTAATCTCTGACAATTTTGAAACTTAAAGATGTCTTATCAATGTTGAGGACGCCTGGAATCGAACCCTGGATAGATGGGATATTCCACCACATCACCCAAGACGATCAACCACTGCGTTACAACCTGATTGACTTGTAATCGTATCTTGCCATATAGACGTTTTTTAATTTAAACGGCTGATGAATCACAATTAGTTTTACCAATATTTTGTAATGTTTATCAATAAATAAATTGATCAAACCAGAAAACCAATTAGAAAATTGGTATTGGATTTAGATGCGATTTTAAGAGATTTGCTATTTATAAAGCACAAGCTGAAACAGGTGAAATCAAAGGGCATTACTTGAATGCTACCGCGTGTACATGCAAAGAAATGATTTTCACCCCAAAATATAGTAAAATTTTCGCAACAAGATCTCAGGTTCAAATCCCTCCCTCCCTTGTTTTAAGACACCGCAATTTACGCTCTATAGGGTAGAACAAAACCCTTGTTTCCACAACTATAAAAGACTTGTATGGTACAAGTCTATATAGCACCCAAATTCTCATATAATCATGATGAATACAAGTAGAAGAAGATGACTTAAAGAAAGTAGCATAAATGAAAACAATATATATAATAGTAGTGGTAAATAGCAACAATGAAGTCAACAATATCACAACAAAAAATTACAAGAAACATCATCTCCCCAAAAGAATGTATATAGCTACTCCAAATACAATGCAAAAGCTCTCATCCATCAACAGCGAACGAGACTATATAGAACCTGGTACCACAAAAATATCCATCCATCCGTCCATCTCTCTAGAGTAGTAGCGAGTAAGCGAGAGCCATTCCAAAAACCATGCTCCCGGCCATCGATCCCATCTTCTCTACACCGCTCTGCAATGTAAATGCCAAAAAAGTAAGATCAAAAAAGCTCATCAACGATATCTAGGGATCCCAAACACGAGCAAAATAAGCAGCAAAGTAATCCAATGCCCAATGTTTATCACTAATTAAGCCACACTTATGGTTAAGCGAAGGTGTAGACCATCAACAACTATCCGAAATTTGATGTAATTGTACTTATATGAGCAAGTGTATTGTAAGACCTTTGATTTTAGGGGAAGATGTCCAAAAATGATCAAGAATTCAAGATCCAAAAGAGTCCTAAAAACTAGCTCATAAAATGACCTTGCTATTTAATTAAATGACCTCTTATACGAGTTACAAACTAACCAATCTAGTGTTTTTTCAAGATTTTATAGGCAACACGTGGGGTTAGCTCAACTGACAATAAGATACTGGCTCCCACTCAGAGGTCGTTAGTTATTTTTCTGGTTGTTCTACAGAGTCCCTGTGATTAGTTGAGGCGTGTGAAGAGAAAAGGGCCAAATGGACAATTAGATCCTTCCAATTTCCATTCGAATGAGAATTTTCAAAAATTCCCAACTTCATGATTCTCGCTCCCTCGTGTAGGATGGTCCAACAAGTCGATTGGAACGCTTTATGTCTCGATCAAATGTGGTAGATCAATCATTTCTAACAACAAAATCACACTTAATATACAATTATGACCAACAAATAAGTATTTCACTTGCACTACTTCTAGTACATTGAGAAAAATCTTTAGATCTAGAGAAATTGTGCCTGAAATGCATCAACTATATATATATGTAATTAACTACAATATATTATTAATTATATAGATTAAATATTATGTTAATGCAAAATGCAATGTGCAAGTGGAAAATGCAGGGGTCATTAATGTCATTTCCAAAGGATCCTTGGATGCCTAAAGAAACAAGACGACACACGTGATTGCAACCCAAAAAAAAAGACAAAGCACGGAACACGAGAGAGCAACAGAGGCTCATGTTAGCAAAACACACACATACATTCGATACATCGCTATAGTGCGCATGTCACTTCCTGATATGGAAGTGATTCTTTAAACATATTATGATAAGAATGCTCAGATCTGATACCAAAGTGGGGAGCATATATCAGAGCACCCATGGTATCCAGGCGCACGATAGCTACTAGCCATGTATCGACCAGATCAGGCTACTGATCTCGATGAGCCAGTACAACACGTGAAAGGTACAATCGGGTTGTAAGTTAGATAACAACTACCATTTTAACTAACATACGCCTATGTTTTAATGGTGAGCCAGTATTAACATCTATGTGTTTTGAGTATTAGACATCAGATCTTTTTTAAGTTCGTTGTGGTCATAATTGTTGTGTATGTCCGGATTTGAACACCGATTAGATAGTCTAATATATGATTAAAGTCAGTGGTCATAATTGTTGCGTATCACTGGATTCGAACCTGAGTAGATGTAATATTCCATCATATTCCCAGGGTTTTAACCACTACGCCACAACCCTTGTGGTTTGTAGAGATCAGATCTAGTAAGTAAAAGTATAAGAATGTACGTACCACGTCGGTAGCAGACGGTGCCGGAGATAGATCGGTGGAGAGCGACGGAGAAGGAGCTCCGGTGGGTGGTGCTGGTGGGCTCAAAGTTAAAGGAGATGGCGCAGCTGTTGGAGTCACAGCTGGAGATGAGACTGGGACTAGAGCAGGTGGTGAAGCGACGGGAGGAGGAGTGGCCGGTGGTGGTGATGCGACGGGAGGAGGAGTGGCTGGTGGTGGTGAAGCGACAGGAGGAGGGGTGGCTGGTGGTGGTGATGCGACGGGAGGGGGGGTTGCTGGTGGTGGTGAAGCGACGGGCGGAGGAGTGGCTGGTGGTGGTGAAGCGACGGGAGGAGGGGTGGCGACTGGTGGTGGTGAACTGACTGGCGGAGGAGTGGACGTAACTTGGGGAGGGGAAGCGGTGGGAGGAGGGGTGGTGGTGGTGGTTGGTGGAGCAGGGGTGGCAGTGGGGGAGGAAGAGGGAGATTGACCGCCAACGCAGGAGAAGACAATGCAGATGAATGCGGTGAGGAAGATGGCGTTGCGATCCATGGTTGTGAGTTAAGGATAAGAGTGGAGGCTTAACGTGCGCCTCAGATGGTAGTAAATGTTAACCTAAACCTTGGTAGAGATTGAGAGTGGGAAGCAAGTCTGAAGTGTGAGAGGAAGAGGAACAAGGGGTGATATTTTTATATAGGAAAGAAGAGGTCTTGATCTGGTTCTGGTGTGGTGGGCCTCGTGATATCATATGTTACAACAGCAGTTTGTTGAGGCCGGAAATTTTATTAGACCATGTTGGAGAAATATTCTTTTATCATTATATTAATTCATCAAAATAACAATTTACAAAGTTTCACAATACTAGTTCTTGTGAGAATTTAACTATTTTTTCAATTTTATTTATAACAAAATATTTAATTGTAAAGTCAAAAAATAATAAAAAAACTAACAAATATATCATTTTTACGAACTAATGTTCTTATTTAAAAACTCAAAAAAGATGGGTTTTTTACAAGAACTTTTCACAATCATAGTTTTTGTAAGACCATCTTTAACTCATCATTAAAAACAATAAAATTAATAAAATTAAGGTGTTTTCATCTCCAACTCACCACTAAAACACACACACAAAAAAAAACAATAAAGTATGTTTTATATTTGAAGGCCAATAAATTAGTTCACTAAAAATATATATTAATACGCATTATTTATTATTATCGATGTTTTTAGTGTTTTATTTTTAGTGTTGATTTGGAGTTGGTTTTGTTTTAGTGTTTAAAGATCCCACCATTTTTAGTGTTTTAATGTTGTTCTTTTAGACCATCTCCAATGAACTCTCTATTTTACTCTTTATCTCTATTTTACTATTTATATTCTCTCCAATGAACTTTCTATTTTACTCTCTAAACTAGATAAATGAATAGTAACTCTCTATATATAGAGAGTTACTATTCACTACTCTCTATTTTTTTCTATTTTTGATAATTACAAAATGACCTTTCTATTTTTTAGATTCTTGTATTTTTATTTTATTTGTTGTCTAATACCTTTTTTCATAAACTAGAATTATATTTATATTTAAGTTTTAAATTAATTTAAATTTATCCAACTAATTTTAAAAACTAATAAACTTTAACAATTTACAACATAACATATTTAAGTAAAACACGCCATTAACACATATTTTAACATAAAAGCATTACAAACGTGATCTCAATGCGCCGATTGAAGTTATGAGAGAAGTACCACCAATAAAGGTCAAAGTGATGACAAATGATAATGATGCATCCCAACAATATATTGCTCGATAGAGAGTAAAATAGAGAAATACATTGGAGATGCACTAAGGTCTTGTAAGATGACGTGACATGCCATGTGGATTTGCAAGTTTAGCAAAACCTTTCAACTTTAGGAAGACCTTTCACAATGAAATATATATAAAACAATTACATTTTGTTTAATTTAAGTTATTTATTAGTTTGTTTAAACATTAATTATTAATATGTTTATAAAATTTAATTCATTTATTAATTTATTTAAATATTGTTTTTTATTATTTTTATTAAAAAATTTACCCACAATTTATTTTGAATAAATGATATTTTTATTATTTTTTATAAAAACATCAATTGCAAACCGATTTAGTTGAAGAGATTTGGAGTCCATTTGGAGAAGAAGAAAATAATTAGTAATGTAATATTTATTGTGTATTTTGTGTAATATTTGTATTGTAATAAATGTTGCATGCTTTCAATATATCTATGTGTTTTATTTGTTAATTAAATTATATTTACACAAAATATAGTAAAAGAAAACAAAAAGTAAAATTTTAGTTATCTATATTTTACAATTAATTTATTATTTATATTATAATTATCTATATTATTTATATTATAATTTATTACTTTAGAAATGAGTTTGGTCTTGCATGGATGTGGAAGGTGTTATTGCAAAGTTGATGTTTTAGAAAGAAGTTTGATCTTGCAGGGATGCGGATGGTATAAGAATCTTGTACTGAAGATGCTCTTAACTTCCAATGCTTTATATTTTGTTCAATTTTATTATGTTAGATTGTTAGAATGTCTTCGACAACTACAATAAAATTGAGATTTTAAAGTTTATTTGGTTCAACATTTACTTCGTTAATGATTTTATTGCTCGAAAAAATATGAATTAAAGGTAAACATAGTACAACAACATGATTCCTTTAATACTTATGTAGAATAGCCATGTTCTACCATACTCATGTCTTAGATAGTTTCATTAGGGGTTTGAAGCTTGCGATTAATTAAGGCAATTATGGGAACATATATGTGTAATTTGATACTAAGAGCTATAGAATTTGCAAGATTGGATAAAGAGTTTTTGAGTTTTATTAAGTCACATAACCGAACAAAGCCATTTTTTCACCAAAACCCCTGTAAACAATACCTATGACAGTTACCACCTAGCAAGGTTCTAAAACACGCGTCTTGGCGCCGCCATGACACCGAGGTGTGACCATACTGCCACGTTTTACCCCTTGGCATCGAGATAATGCGTGGAGCTCGTTATGCCGTGCCATGACACGTTACGGCCCGCCATGGCGCGTTATGACGTTACCAATATGTGTACTTTCGATTATTCACATCTTTGTTTTTCGAAATTCGATTCGAATTTGTCCATTGGTATTGATTAGAATTTATAATTATTTTGTTTATTGATTTATATGAATTTAAATTGTTAACAACTTAACCATTATTGTTTAAGACACTGACATAGACACACACGCATATATACATATATATTATACACGTATTTGTTGCGTTAAGTCACGCTTTGAAAACGCCATGGTCTTGCCGTAACTTGTAAGGCTTGAGGCTTAATCTCACCACCACGCCACACCTTACGCCATTTAAAACCTTGCCACCAAGTCAATTCTATTATCAACCCCGCGGTTAAGACAATTCCATTTATGTTGGTAAGGTTTACCCTAAAACGCACTAAGAATATTTAGGCACATGTGAGGGCCAATGAAATTGCAAATGAATGTGATAGTCCTATGAGAGACAAGCATATCAAGGAGCTACAACAGTTTACAACTGAAATTCCAAGAGGGGAAGGGGAATATTGTAGTATGGAAAATATGGGACAAGATGATTCGGATCAACTACACTCTTGTAACAAGAACTTCCACACCATGTGATCCGAAAGATTGTATAACAACCCAACCAAAATTGTCATGCAAATATCAATTTCATAACATCCCAAAATCACGGTCTCAAAATTTCGTTACAATTATTCAAAGAGGTTTGCGGAAACAACCTACACAACTGAGAAAACTAATAACTAGAGTGTCACTATACTTCTTGACTCTTCTTGCTAAGCTCAGCCTACTTGCCCGAGCTCCTGGAAACCTGCTTACCTGAAAAGGTTTTAATTTGAAAATGCGAGGGTTAGACCATGAGGTCTAGTGAGTCCCTCCTAACAGTTATCAAAGCATTTAAAAACAGTTTATCATTTCAGCTTTAAACATTCACACTCCACACGTCAAAATCGTATACGGACTAAAGCCCGCCTCCTCGTAATCTGACACCCTGAAGCCACCCGAAGGTGACAACGAGTCAGCCTCATGCTGCCTTGCGGAGCCTCGCTCCTGGCATATAGGGACCTCCCTTCCCGCACGAGAGCTGGCGGAACGACTCTCCCGTCTTTGCCAGTTTACGTCTCCTTGATGTATGCATACATTCTACATAAAACTTTAAACATCTTTCATGCAAATAAAGCATAATAATACAGCATGGGAATTCTCATCATTCAAACACATTTTGAAAAACACTTTAAAAGCCACACATTTTAGTTTAGAAAACTCACCTCTGGCTCTTTCTTCTCGTCCCTACACAGTTCCCAAACTTCCAAATCGACTTCCCTGAATAAACGGGCATAAAACAACAACTCAGCAAAAGTATCCGGACAACTCAGTTTCCCGGACAACCCTACTTTTCCGGACGCTAAAGAGTCCGGACACCCATCTAACCGGACAACAACCTAGTCCGGACAACACCCTTATCCAGGTAACTACTACTCTCCGGACAATACCCCTTTCCGGGTACCGAACTTACCGGACACAACTCTTACCCGGAAAACCCAACCTATCCGGAAAACTTCCTCGTCCGGGGACCTTCTCCCAAGCAAGGAGTCCGGACGCCCAAGAAGGTTTCCGGACGTCCAGGGCGGTTTCCGGACGACGACCTGGACCCTTTTTAAGGCTGAAATCTACTGGTTAGCTCGATTCTCTCGATGTAAAGATTAGCAATAGCCACAACATCACTAAACTTAACAATTACTGAGTTCTTAGCAATCGAAACACACTATAAGACCCGATTTCTCTCATTTTAGCTTCAAACTTCACTTTTGAACAAAAACCCCAAGACTAACCATTCTGCTCCCTAATCAAAGATAAATCGATGAAACAAGAGGGTGTTACCTGGTTGATTGCTTGCGATAAACGAAATCCAAATGCTATTTCTCCTTCAAATCCCAAGGTTTGATGGCTCCTTTCTCCCAAATGCACCAAAAACCTTCTAGAACTCCTCCTTTTCTTTCCCCTCATAAATCCAGCCGACACACACACACTAAAATCAGTAATAAGGACATTCTCCTAGGGTTTTAGGCCCTTATATACCTCTTTACATATTTGCAAAATGACCCCTCAACTTCCACATATTAAGCACCAACACAAAAAGGCTTAAAATCCTACTATTTTGGTTCGGGTTGTTACAACACTCCCCCTCAAAAGAATTCTGTCCCCGGAATTCCGTTTACAAAAAGATGAGGGTATCAGGTCTGCATAACTGATCCGACTTCCACGATGCCTCTCGTCTCTTAAGATACCTCCACTGAAACTTCACTCAGCGGACCACTTTGTGTCTCGACTTTCGTACTTTACTACTCACAGCTTCAATCGGTCCTCCTACGTAAGTCAAACTCTCATCAATACTAATGTCCCCTCTAAGAATCAACCACATCGACTTTTGACAAACACTACTTTAGATTCGAGGCATGAAATGTCGGATGGACACCCATTCACTACTCTAGCCAGTCTTACACGTATACCGCTCCTCTAACTCGTTCACTAATGGCGAAGGTCAACTTCTTATCGCCTGTATTTCTTGCAAGATCGCTATCAACTCACTTCCCACCTCGGCTCTTCCACTAAAGAGACGTATAACACACTAAAGATTTCTTCTCAAAATCTCACCGAGTACCTCAAGATCGCGCACCATTTATTCAACTTTCATAACTTCGACGGCTCCACAGACTTAGTCCATCTTACCTATCTCTCAAACTTCAAGACTCAAAGCCTTATGTTCCTCAATCCAACCAGCTCAATCCTGCTCAATCCCCCAAACCGTTCTGATGGGGAACATAACCGCACCCCATACTCAGAAAACCGCCCTCGGCGAGTCACCACTTTGCTAAAACGTGACATCTTGCATTATTTACTTGCAACCTCTCCGAATACTATACTCGCTTAAACACCACTAGAAGAATCCAAGGCCACCCGCGCCCCCATTTGCTCACTTCCGTCTCCACGTCGGAACTCACGGTTATTCAACACGTCTACTTACGGTCTCTCATACTAACCTTTACTTCCTTAAAAGAAGGAACTTGGCGGAGATTCCCCGCCAATACAACGAGACTCTAAGACCAGGAATCATCACTCTCCTGATCACTTGGCGCAAGGCCACCCTTGCACCTCTTGATGAACTCACACCTAAGAGTTCTCTCCTCGAGTTACCTGTAATTCTAGTCCACTTCTTCCAACCGATATGCGCCTAAGCAGACCGTATTCCCTTCCCGAATCACATCGGCTACTAACTAACTCGCACGTTCTCGCACGTTCTCATCACATCATCATTTCACATTTAATCGTGGCCAAAAATGGGAAACTCTAAAATTCCTTATTGTAGTGCTCACCTGTTCGAATTGAACTTATCCCGAAGGCTCATCAACTTCTTACTGACTGCCACAAACGTCTAGTCTCAAAACATAACTTCGGTTATCCTCGCTCAACTTGGAAGAGTAACCTAGGTCGCACTCTACTATTCTCAATAGCTTACACTGAACGATCAGTTCGTTTGACCGCATCTCACAATATCGCCAACTCGACTCGAATCATTCGATTATCTTATCCGCTTCTTTCCTACACCAGACGTACAAAATCCCCTTCCTCAAAACTCTCTCTAGAAGTTCACACACTTACCGGCAAGCTATTCACGCTACTCCACCTCTTGGTGTTACTGACCACCTTACTACCTCTAACCTTCTCTTCTATCCCAACGTACTATCTTCACCTCCCCACAATAACTTGAAGCATCACCTCTCAAACATTACCTGCCTCTTTCTTCCAACCTTTTCACTTGCTGAAACGTTTACTCGTTTCTAAACATACCCAAACGGTGGCATCAAAGTTCTAACTTAAGGTACTTAAACAAGTCATCTCGAAATGACATATGTGTTCGAAGTCATTGCACATCTTTGGATCTCTCACTAATACATCCTCTAATCCTTCCTCCATACATAAGAAACAACTCACATTCTTCAAAGATTTCGCATCTACTACCCCACATCTTTGACCAACCCATCCATCGCCTTCTCTAAAATTTCCAAAGGTTTCCACCACATACTTACTTATCGACTCACACAAACAAAAACACTTGGTTTCTTATTTGGGTAATCACTCACTCCCGCTCCGACATTTCCCTCCGAACATAATCATATCACAACGTCACTTACACCTACGTGCTCCAACAATTTGGTGGACAAATCGTATATCTCGTACGAAACCCCCAAAAGGCTTCTATCTGAAGCTTCCTTTCTTTCTAACACCACATCACTATGATACTAGCTGGTACATTTAACTCGGAAATTAATGCCATTACCTATCTGTACATTCCCCACTCATCACATCATACTGCAGACCAAATCTCTCATGGCCATTCTTACACCATTTATTCTTGCCTTCACATCTTCACGCAAACACAACCGAGTCTATCTCGCTACTTAGTCCTCTCCCGGCTTGTCGAACTATAACTCACGAGTTCTCGATTAACTCAAACACAAACATTCTAGCTAGCTCTTCACGATCTGAGCCCTTATATAAGCTGGGCACAGTCCCTTACTGAACAATAAAATCTACATACTAACTTCGCTCGGGTTCATACCTCGTCATTCTACGATCTCTCCATACTTCATAAATAAAACGCTTAGTCAAAATCATAACTTCTCATCCTCTTAGCACCCCTACAAGGTGTTCTATCAACTTTCACCCTTCTGGTTTAGGTCGTCGGCCCCGGCCATCATACACAACTGTCGACTTTTACATCGATTGACAACCTGAAACTACTTTCTTAACTTAGTCTTTAACAAGGGTTCCTCACGGAACTTAACTCTTCCAACATATCATAAACAGCTTCATGATCTGTCTCCCTCTTTTCGAAACCTACTCATGTAACATCAACATTACAAGCTCACCTCGAAACTCATACTTCTATGCCATAGGCATTTCGTTCTTCCTTACTACACTACCCATAACGAGTTGCAAAACCAACACCTTGAAGGCTTCAAATCCTTCCTCCGGACACAACCGTCCCTTGACAACCGTACTTCTAGTTTCCGAACAAGGGTGCAAACCCTCATACAACCGACACTATAATCCACTTCCGACTCTACCGCTAATCACCTTTCCTCTTGAACACAAATATTAAGGCTACAACATTCTTTCCTGATTTGTCCGACACTTCCCCACGCTTGAAGTTCTTCCTTAGCTTAACATACAACATCCTACGACCTAGTGAGTTCATAACCTTCATGCATGACAACGCAATAGATAAATCATTTCGTACCTTTTTATCATTTCCAATGGACAACACTTGAAAGCATATTAGGTACACATGCCCCCCATCACTCTTAAAATTCAATGCCCTACACAACGATCTCGAGAATCGTTCGCATGCAACTATCCATAAACTAAATCTTACTCCACCAAAATATGTCGTGACGACATAAATATATATTGAGTGAAAATCTTTTCATACGACCCCATCCTGAAAGAAATTACCGACACGAAGTAAACCAGTCTGTTAGACAACCTAGGGGGGGTAAGGTTGTATTTTAAAACTTTTACTTTCAAAAATTCTTTTTACAAATAAATACAGAATAAATAAAGCAGAGTATAAATAAATAAGTATACAACAATTATATAAACAGATATAATTTAAATGCACAGAGATTATATAAATAAATATAAATGCAAAGCAGTTTATATAAATAAATATAATATAGCACAGCGGAATAAATAAAGAGATAAGGGATAGAGATACTTGACACAGAGATTTACTGATTTACCACCAACTGTGATAAACCAGCAGCCGAGACACTTCCCGACACGATCCAATAAATGTATTCTTTACGGTAGAAATACAAACCAAGTACAAAGGTAACGTAATTGATTCTCAAGCTTCTGCTATGAGATGTACAGGATCACACACCCGTTATTCAAATACTTACAAGAGGAGTATAACTCACAATGGGTAATCACTCTTGTATAATATCTCACACTTGGATATTTTATAAAAAAATGTTTTATAAAATATATATATATAAAAGAGAGAGCTGAGAGTGTGGTTGCTGCTTATTGTTACTGTTGTTGTGTTCTGAGGTCTACTATTCTTCATCACCAACAGCTTCTTTATATATCAGCATCTCCAACGGCATTGTGCATCCGCGGTATACCGCCAAAAGCATGCGGTATACCGCCGTCAGAAAAGGTGACTGACACACCAACGGCTACATGCAAAGTTGACAGGAATTACGTACCCGCGGTATACCGGCTTGTTCTCGCGGTATACCGCCGTCAGGAAAAGGTTCTTTCAACCAATCAGAAAAGCACACGACCTGCCGCGGTATACCGGCTGAACACCCGCGGTATACCGCCAAAAGTGTATCCGCGGTATACCGGGTATTCTCCACGGTATACCGCCGTCAGAAAAGACAGCTTCCAGGACTGCAACCAAATCTTGCTGAATCTTCTCAAAACCTTATTAAAAATAATTGTTGGGTTTTTAGAAATATCCAAGTGGTATATTATTTTAGGGTGTTTATCATTATTAGTTATAAACAATAATGACGACGTAAACACTTCCGTCTTGAACCCTTCAGATTAAATCTTCGTGTTCTTCAACAACTGCATACTTGGATTAAATTGTTAGACAAACAATAATGCGGTGTGTTTGTAATCATCAAAATAAATATATATAAATATATAGAGATGTGGTACACTTGCACCAACAATCTCCCCCTTTTTGATGATGACAAACACAACCGCTAAGCAAGAGCATATGCGGTTTCTCTCCCCCGTTTGTCGAAGCAAAAAGGGTTAAGAAAGACGGTATGCTCCCCCTCGAGAGATGCTCCCCCTCAAAATATGCATATAATTGAGAGAGCATAAACTCATGGGTAAAAGAGCTAAAACGCTCCCCCTCAAATTAATAACGATATCAATTTGATTTTATAAAATTTGAGGGATAAAATAAAATGCAAAAAAACAATAGAGACAAAGATATACAAACCAATACGAAACACTTGCACCAAAACGGATCTTAAGGCTTCAATATTCGGTTAATTTTATGTGAGCAAAAGAAAACACCACGTATTATGACCTCGTCAGGTAACCACGTATTATAACCTCGGCAGGTAACCACGTATTATAACCTCGGCAGGTAACCACGTATTATAACCTCGGCAGGTAACCACGTATTATAACCTCGTCAGGAAACACGTATTATATCCTCGCCAGGAAACACGTATTATATCCTCGCCAGGAAACCACGTATTATAACCTCGCCAGGAAGCACCTACAAAAGGCAAAGAAAATATTTCGTGGTACCCTTTTCTTATGGGTCCTTTTAACAGTTAGTATAAAACATAAACTGCAAAAAATATGTTGTCGACATAAAACAAACACGACAAACATACAAAGCCATATAAATGGTTTAAAACCACAAACGCATCCCACCGGGATTATCAACATTAAACATTCCTTTCGGAATCCATTTTCTAACCATTTTTATTTTATGATCGTATTCATCATAGACGTAAAAAGAAGTATGCGGATTAACATTTTTCTTAGGATTCGCAAACTTATTATTATACATAAACGCATGTGATTTTCTCGACATATAATTCACATAATTCATTTTAGGAACATACGGAGGTTTTTGCGTTTTATTTTTAACAACAAATTTAGGTTTTTCAAAAACCTTTTTAATTGGCATACAATCACATTTTTCAATACACGTATTTGAACCAATGCCTTTTCGGCAATTTATACGATTTGATATATTAAGCATTTTAAGCACTTTATCATTGCTACTATTAAAAGCATTAGCTAACAGATTATTTTTCTCATGCGATTTACATTTAGCATTTAAATATGCAACTTCATTTTCAAGAGACTCGCATTTTGTACATGCAACACTTTCTTTTTTATTTTCACTTAAGCATGCAATTTTATCATTTAAAACAATGCAAGATTTGCAAATATCTTTTTCACTTAATTTATTTTCTAATTTAGTGATAACATCTAAATCATGAGCAGATTTTTGTTTACCGTCATCTATTTCCTTTTTATATGTGGATACGGTTTCTTTTAAATTAGAGATTTCATCTTTATACTTATTTGCAAGAGCGGCCATATCATGAAATGATTTATATAATTCGTCAAGATTATTTTCATCGTCACTATAATAATTATCACAATTATTTTTAGAGGAATATGATGAAGATACCTCATTATCATGGTCGGCCATGAAACAAAAATTTTTGGCCTCATTTATGCTTGCGCTCAACGCGCCTCCAATTAAAGCTTTTGGTGTGTTGATTTGTTTTGCTCGTTTCGGACAAACACTCGCATAGTGATCCTTGTCGCCACACACATAGCAAAAGCCTTTCTTTTTATTTGCTTTTTCATCGTCGCTAGATTCGTCATATTTGTCTTCACTTTTATGGACGTTGCGACTTTGGTTTTTACCACCACGACGGTAGTCTCCATTTTCTTGAAACCTATCATTTTTGGCAAACTTTTTGTTAGATAAAAGTTTAGAAAGTTTTCTTACCAACTTGACTAAATCGTCAAGATTTTCGGGTTCGTCATCCGAGGAACTTGCATCTTCCTCCTCTTCTTTTTCTTTCTCATCTTTAGAGGCAACGGCTTCTAAAGCTATGGATTTCTTTTTGACTTGCTCCCGGACTTGATTTCTTTTTAGTGCGATTTCGTGCACTTTAAGATTGCCGATGAGATCATCGAGCTTCATCGTTGCGAGATCTCGGGAGTCTTCTAAAGATGTAATTTTTGCCATCCACTCCGAAGGAAGTGCTCGAAGAATTTTCCTTACATAATCCTCATTAGGATAAGTACGACCTAATCCCTTCAAAGTAGTCATAATGAGGTTAAAACGTTTAAACATTGAGTCGATTGACTCATCTTTTGACATTTCAAATAATTCATAATCATGAACAAGAATATTTATTTTAGAGCTTTTAACTTGAGTATTTCCACGATGAGTGTCGCTCAAGCTTTGCCAGATTAGATTAGCAGTTTTATAAGTATAAACTCTTTCTATTTCATCAGAGGTTAAAGCAGCATATAATATATTTTTAGCTTCAAAATTTAAACAATAATGAGATTCTTCAGCGGGAGTCCAATCTTTTATGGGTTTATCAACAATAAGATCATTTTCAACTTTGGTTGGTCTAAAATTCCCATTTTCTATAATATCCCAAATTTTTTGACTTTTGCCACGAACGTGACATTCAAATAGCTCGGCCCAAATGCCAAACTTTTCAGTATCTATAATAGGAGGTTTTGAAAACAAAACAGTTTGTTGAGCCATTATATAAAAGATATAACTTTAAAAATTTAAACAGAAAAAAAATTTTGAAAGCCCCGCTCTGATACCAAATGTTAGACAACCTAGGGGGGGTAAGGTTGTATTTTAAAACTTTTACTTTCAAAAATTCTTTTTACAAATAAATACAGAATAAATAAAGCAGAGTATAAATAAATAAGTATACAACAATTATATAAACAGATATAATTTAAATGCACAGAGATTATATAAATAAATATAAATGCAAAGCAGTTTATATAAATAAATATAATATAGCACAGCGGAATAAATAAAGAGATAAGGGATAGAGATACTTGACACAGAGATTTACTGATTTACCACCAACTGTGATAAACCAGCAGCCGAGACACTTCCCGACACGATCCAATAAATGTATTCTTTACGGTAGAAATACAAACCAAGTACAAAGGTAACGTAATTGATTCTCAAGCTTCTGCTATGAGATGTACAGGATCACACACCCGTTATTCAAATACTTACAAGAGGAGTATAACTCACAATGGGTAATCACTCTTGTATAATATCTCACACTTGGATATTTTATAAAAAAATGTTTTATAAAATATATATATATAAAAGAGAGAGCTGAGAGTGTGGTTGCTGCTTATTGTTACTGTTGTTGTGTTCTGAGGTCTACTATTCTTCATCACCAACAGCTTCTTTATATATCAGCATCTCCAACGGCATTGTGCATCCGCGGTATACCGCCAAAAGCATGCGGTATACCGCCGTCAGAAAAGGTGACTGACACACCAACGGCTACATGCAAAGTTGACAGGAATTACGTACCCGCGGTATACCGGCTTGTTCTCGCGGTATACCGCCGTCAGGAAAAGGTTCTTTCAACCAATCAGAAAAGCACACGACCTGCCGCGGTATACCGGCTGAACACCCGCGGTATACCGCCAAAAGTGTATCCGCGGTATACCGGGTATTCTCCACGGTATACCGCCGTCAGAAAAGACAGCTTCCAGGACTGCAACCAAATCTTGCTGAATCTTCTCAAAACCTTATTAAAAATAATTGTTGGGTTTTTAGAAATATCCAAGTGGTATATTATTTTAGGGTGTTTATCATTATTAGTTATAAACAATAATGACGACGTAAACACTTCCGTCTTGAACCCTTCAGATTAAATCTTCGTGTTCTTCAACAACTGCATACTTGGATTAAATTGTTAGACAAACAATAATGCGGTGTGTTTGTAATCATCAAAATAAATATATATAAATATATAGAGATGTGGTACACTTGCACCAACACAGTCGGTTTTCATACTCATTTATGTATCTTCAACATGTCAATACTTATTTTGGTTATAAAAGTTTTGCATTCAATCGTTTCCTTGGCTTTTTGCAAATATTTAACTCGTCATGAAAAGAGTGAAATACTTTGCAAATTATAAAACTCGAAACTTCATTGTGCCATGTGAATGAAATCATCTTTTTCTTTAAACATACGCGTGCACATCCTGACTCATTTTCGATCAAAAATTTATCTTTACACGTTTAACTTAAATCGTGAAAATTTCATGTTACATAAAAGGACACCATGCATGAGACTCTACTTTCATTTGAAGGCTACTCACTCTAACAAGGTCAACTACTTTACTCGCTGAGTTTATCCTTGACATTCTACCTACGACCAACGATCGCCCTCTCGGTCATGCAATAACTTGCTGAACACGCTTTCCACATCTCACTTACTCAACCATACCATACTATTCTCATCTTGAACAATTTCCTCACATTCTACCACTACACGCTTTTAATTCTCTACTGATATCTCCTTTCAACGTTCCTGCTACTGAAAAGCTCGACTAAAGAGTCAATGCCCCAATCTTGCACTTGCTATAGAACTTACGCTTTCAAGATCTCGTCATTGTCCTTTCTCATCATCCCAACTGATCTCCCCCAAAACTTCTAGAATCGGGACTCTCCTGAACCAGGAGTCTTACTCACAAGTAATCGCTCATTCTCTTTGAACCCACGAAGTTCTAACTCTAGACGACTCAGTGCATTCCAAACAACTTTCTTCTCTACGATGTACACATACGTCACAACATAAATGATCTATCAAGATACTTCCCCAACAAGGGTCTCAGTCTACCCCTCAGGGATCTTGCTGATACTCTAGATTACTGGAAAACGACATATAAGCTAGCATAAGGCTACCACTTCAGGATAATAAGGCAGGTTAAGCACATACATGTACCTGTAAGTTCGCAATTACACTGGCCAGGTGGAATTTCAAACTTACCTTACATGACAGTCCTCAGTACCCTATTAGTCATATCTCTATAATAGTGTCCTCCTAACGCGTTTCATGTATCTACATTAGTGCCCTCCTAACGCATTTCCTGATTCTCAGTTGTGATTTCTACTCCCAAGTTTAAGTTTAGGCCCGTCCGGTCACCTAAATCCCTTAAACTACGGCTCTGATACCAACTATAACAACCCAACCAAAATTGTCATGCAAATATCAATTTCATAACATCCCAAAATCACGGTCTCAAAATTTCGTTACAATTATTCAAAGAGGTTTGCGGAAACAACCTACACAACTGAGAAAACTAATAACTAGAGTGTCACTATACTTCTTGACTCTTCTTGCTAAGCTCAGCCTACTTGCCCGAGCTCCTGGAAACCTGCTTACCTGAAAAGGTTTTAATTTGAAAATGCGAGGGTTAGACCATGAGGTCTAGTGAGTCCCTCCTAACAGTTATCAAAGCATTTAAAAACATTTTATCATTTCAGCTTTAAACATTCACACTCCACACGTCAAAATCGTATACGGACTAAAGCCCGCCTCCTCGTAATCTGACACCCTGAAGCCACCCGAAGGTGACAACGAGTCAGCCTCATGCTGCCTTGCGGAGCCTCGCTCCTGGCATATAGGGACCTCCCTTCCCGCACGAGAGCTGGCGGAACGACTCTCCCGTCTTTGCCAGTTTACGTCTCCTTGATGTATGCATACATTCTACATAAAACTTTAAACATCTTTCAGGCAAATAAAGCATAATAATACAGCATGGCAATTCTCATCATTCAAACACATTTTGAAAAACACTTTAAAAGCCACACATTTTAGTTTAGAAAACTCACCTCAGGCTCTTTCTTCTCGTCCCTACACAGTTCCCAAACTTCCAAATCGACTTCCCTGAATAAACGGGCATAAAACAACAACTCAGCAAAAGTATCTGGACAACTCAGTTTCCCGGACAACCCTACTTTTCCGGACGCTAAAGAGTCCGGACACCCATCTAACCGGACAACAACCTAGTCCGGACAACACCCTTATCCGGGTAACTACTACTCTCCGGACAATACCCATTTCCGGGTACCGAACTTACCAGACACAACTCTTACCCGGAAAACCCAACCTATCCGGAAAACTTCCTCGTCCGGGGACCTTCTCCCAAGCAAGGAGTCCGGACGCCCAAGAAGGTTTCCGGACGTCCAGGGCGGTTTCCGGACGACGACCTGGACCCTTTTTAAGGCTGAAATCTACTGGTTAGCTCGATTCTCTCGATGTAAAGATTAGCAATAGCCACAACATCACTAAACTTAACAATTACTGAGTTCTTAGCAATCGAAACACACTATAAGACCCGATTTCTCTCATTTTAGCTTCAAACTTCACTTTTGAACAAAAACCCCAAGACTAACCATTCTGCTCCCTAATCAAAGATAAATCGATGAAACAAGAGGGTGTTACCTGGTTGATTGCTTGCGATAAACGAAATCCAAATGCTATTTCTCCTTCAAATCCCAAGGTTTGATGGCTCCTTTCTCCCAAATGCACCAAAAACCATCAAGAACTCCTCCTCTTCTTTCCCCTCATAAATCCAGCCGACACACACACACTAAAATCAGTAATAAGGACATTCTCCTAGGGTTTTAGGCCCTTATATACCTCTTTACATATTTGCAAAATGACCCCTCAACTTCCACATATTAAGCACCAACACAAAAAGGCTTAAAATCCTACTATTTTGGTCCGGGTTGTTACAGATTGACATTGTCTTGTCCTCGAATCTTTTGGAAGGGGGAAGTATGCTACAAGAGGTTTGTTGAAAAAACAATTGTAGGTAGTTATAACTAGTTCAGGGTGTATAAATAGGAAGTGATAGATTTCTATTCAAACGTCAAATAAGTAAGAATGAATTATCCTTGTATCTTATTCTCTATATTGTCTTCTTAATTATTTTGTCCCCTGTTTATGCCATTAAAGGAGAAGTTCCAACATCTTTTAACAAAAATCCACTAGAGGTGCTAATCACCATTAACTTCTCTAGGTTCCGACATTAAGATCTCCTCAAAGAGCTTAAAACCCAAATCCTGACATTAGGGTTTTGTCTTGTTATAAGGTTTTTTTCTTGTATTTTGTTTATATCAGATGTTTTTTTATTTAGATAAAAGGTATTTGATTGTTGTTGAACAAGTTTGTTGTAATTTGGTATTAAGTCTTTTTATTTAAGTTTAAGTTTTTTAAGAAGATGAAAATGATGAGAAAGAGGAGGGACGATGGAATTATAAGAAAATCACGACATGAATTTTAAAAAAATGTTAAAATAGAGAACATAATAAAATGGTCATTTTGCCTTGGACCTAACGAAGATATGGATGCTTGTTAGGGTTAGGGACTAATTCCAACATGCAAACGATGTTATGCCAACTTCATAATTTTCGCCAAACCATAGGGACCAAATTCATAGTTGACACAAAAGTAAATATATTACGTTCTCTTATGATGTCATTTTCATTATAAACCGAGTATGCTTATATATTCCTTCTGTTAGAACATAAACTTTAATCACGATCACAATCACAACCATGCCACCATAATGTTATCAAATCAATTATAACGATTAATTAACGAGTTTAAATGTCATATCAAACCAGGACATAAGAAAAGAAGTGGAATGTAGAATCATGATGTGATGAGGTAGACCATAAGAAAGCGATATAAATCAAATATTAATTTTAAAAATTCATATCTATTTACTATTATATAACCAATGAAACTTGAACATCAATCATTTTGTATATACTTAGGATGATTTGACATTACTAGGTTTTCGTGAGATCGCAAAACCACTTTGGAATCCTTGGATGAGTTAATCTCGTCGAATCTTTTTAAAGAAACATTGAATCATCACTACAAAATATTGAACCTTCAAAAGAAAAGAAAAAAATTAAATATTTACGTGAAAAATGATCTTTAATATGTAAACACAATGAACCTTCCTAAAAAAAACACATCAAACTATCACATAAAACATACATCAAACTTTGACATATAGATTTTAAGAATAATGATACACAATATGTTAATATTTTACTTATTTATTCGTCAATCTTTAAATCGTATTTTCTATTTCATTTTTAAACAAATAATTAAATATGACTTGATTGAATAAATCATTATTTATTTTTTGTTGGAAAAAATGGGTTTATCCATTTTAAAAAAATGGGGTTTGCCCATTTTGGAAAACGGATTACGGAAAATTTATAATCTCACATTACATAGATTATTATAGATATGTATTCTCTTCCATGATAGCTTCGTATTGGTATATTCAACGTCCAAATCGAACGCCGTATGAATGAGAAATTAATTACCAAAGTAAGATACATGAAGGACATTGTGTTTAAAGAACCGTTCTTGCTGTTATATTTTGGGAAACAAACGTTCAATAGTGGGACGAAATTGTTTTAAGGACATCGTTTCGTTTATTTTTTGTTTGACTACTCCTACATATTTTATATATATTCAACATTTTATTTCATACAAATCTTAATAAAAATAATGATAAGGCAAAGATACCCATTTGGAGGGTGTGAAACAAATATATTATAATGATATTATTTTCATAAATAAATAAAAAATAAAGGGAAAGTGAAAGACACTCAATTAGATGATGAGCAAAGAATGTACATTGAAAGCAAAGAAAAATGAAATGAAACAGAAACCATGAATTGTGACCAACCAACCAATCTTTATTTGTTGTGAAGGTGGGTAGGATAAAGTAAAAGCTTTTTAGCTTTTTAAATGATAAAAAACTATCATTAATAATAATACAATAAAGGAAAATGTTACATTTTATATAAAACCTATTTTTTAGTAGGTGTCAAAAATAACCGAAAAATAATAACCCGTTTGAATCAAATGAAATTTGGTTTAAAAGGTTTTGAGTTATTTGGTTTACGGGTTAAACGGTTCAGTTATCGAATAATGATTTATATTCGGTTCGATTTTCGGTTAATTTTTCCCTAATCTATATCTATATAAAAACAAAAACCAAGGTCATGACGTGGCACCCTCTCAAGCCAGCAACACCCTTTTTCTTTTTTCTCCTTGCTTCTACTTTTCCTCTACTTTTTCCTCCCATCTGTCTTTTCCACTTCCGATTCCTGGTAACTGATTACCTTTTTATCTCCTCTTCTCTATTGATTTCCAATTCTATAATAGCCTTCTCACAGTCACAGAGCAAGTGGTGGTGATGAGGAATCCGTGGTGGTGATCGAGGGTGTCGGTATCATCGATTGCGAGTACGTCAAAGTTTGAAGCGACCATTGAGAGACCAACAACTGCAATGTTAGGGTTTAAGGTATGTGAGATGATATTAACCTTGGTTTCGTTTTCTATGATGTCTTCTGATAAAACTCAACGATGGAATCATCATCACTCTTTCAGGACTAGGGTTTCTTTTTCATCAACCGAAAGGTCTTCGTCTTAATAGGTAGGTGGTGTTGATTTGGGCACCGAATCATATAACTTTACTAACTCGAGCATGATATCAGGTCTGTATTTCTTTCTATCTCCCAAATCTTCAAGCATTGTCTCTTACCATCTCTGTCTCACACTCTGCTCTTAGTTCATAATAGCATTCAGAAAAGGAAAAGAACGGCTTGAAGATTGACACTAGGTATAATTTCTAAATGAATTTTTATATGTTGAGTTTCTTCAAACCTTTTCTCATATGGTAACTTTCATGGAGAGTTGCATTTGTAAACCATGAAAATTATCTCATGGAAGATTGTTTCTTTATATTTCTTTATGCATTTATATGCATCATAACAATTGCACCATGTTATGTCATGTTAAAGCTTTCAATATCTTTACCTCCCTTCTCACATCTTCAATTGCTATTGTTGTCGTAATCTACATATACATATAAAATATTTTCAAGATTCTTTCAGATTACAAACAAATATAAACTAAATAGATTCTGTTAATTGGAATTTTTAAATGTTGCAATTTATTTTGGGTGACAATGGGTTTTTGGGCCAACTTACCTGAACAAACTAATCTATGGTTAACTACAAATGGACTGGAGCTATTGTAGAGTTATTGTAGGTGGACCACAAGGGAATGAGATTTTCCAGGCCTTAACCGGTGTGCCACAACCCAAACGGTTAAATGCTTCAAATTTTATAGACAACCGGGTCTAAAAGAGTGCCAATAGAAGTTGATCATATGAAAGAACTTAAAACAATATTTATTGATTTCAACTACTGGGATTAATTAGTTCAATTCCCCAAAGAAGAAATTGAATCAAGAAATCTTGAAAATCAGTAAGTGGGATTAGAAAAACCATACTTTGCTATTCATGATCATGGTGGATCCACATTGGTTCATCAAATTCATTTGTGAAGATCTTTAGTTTTAGAAATCGTAGTGGATTGCCACGAGGTTCATCAAGTTGACCCAACAATTCATCTCCCTCCTTAATGTTACTCAACCCCAATGCCCTATGGAAATTGAACCAGACACTAACATAGGAAGGCATGTTAATTGTCTTAGAAAACATCCATCAAACTAAACGTATTCTTTTCTTGACAAAAGAAACCCTTTGGGTTAAGGCCATAAAAGGAGTCAAAACTCTTAACTATTGGCACAAACAATTCAGGGGGAACTACTCACAGAGACTTTTATACGAGCCCAAGAAAAGGCTCATTATTAATAAACAACGGTCATACTTAGAAATGTACAAATCTGATTTTTCAATGGTAACTTGGCATGCTCTCAAAGGTCTTCCATATTGAGTTGTAAGCTTTTGGCTCTAAATTTTTGGGCGCTTGCAATTGGGGATTCGCCTCCGGTGTAAAATGTACCAAGGAGTTCCCAAGTTGGTAATCACCAAGGTAGAGCATAATATAACTCACATTGGTGATTTTTTGAAAATTCACCATGATGATGATTTTAAATATTTTTAGCTTGGGTATGATTTTATATATAATGATCGATTAGGTGTATAAGGAAATGTAATAATGGTCTTCCATATTATATTTAGCCTGGAGATTTTCTTAATGGAGGATGAAGGATTTTGCCGATGGTCTAAACCCATGTGGTATTCAGTTGGTTAAGGTATGTATTAAACTCTTATCTCATATGATGGAGTTGTTTTACAATAGCTTAATTAGTTTAATTAATTATTGTATAGAAACACCATACTTACCTTTTGAAACTTAGTGGTTATGATATAATAACTTTTACTGTTTATCATATGGTGATGAGTGGTGACAACTTCATTAATCAGATTGCAAGAACCGTTTACCATATATACCAAATTGCTTTCACTGTTATGGAATGCTTAAGAATTACCTTTGAAAACCAAACTTGAGCCTAAGAAGTGTATAGGTTCTATACTTCTAGCGATAGTACTATGGCGTAATAGTGATGTTTTTTACTCTTTTGATCAGTCTAATAATGGGTGGCTAGCAAACCCGTCGGGACTGCAGTAGGCGGGTAGCGCTTTGCTGCAGTTTTTCTGTGAGTAGGCGTTTTGGCAGCAGTAAGCTGTTTGGCTGCAGCAGTAAGCTGTTTGGATGCAGCAAACTGTTGTTTGGCTGCAGCAGTATGCTGTTTGGCAGCAGCTTTTGCTACTGTTTGGCAGCAGCAGTAAGCTGTTTGGCTGCAGCAGTATGCTGTTTGGCAGCAGCTTTTGCTGCTGTTTGGCTGCAACAGTATGTTGTTTGGCAGCAGCTTTTGCTGCTGTTTGGCTGCACCAGTATGTTGTTTGGCAGCAGCTTTTGCTGCTGTTTGGCTGCAGCAGTATGCTAAGCTGCCACACGCAGCTGCTGCTTTGTTTTTAGATGCAGTGGCACTCGATTTGTGTTTTGCTGCTGCTTCTTGTTAGGACAACCTTAGGGGGGGTAAAGGTTGTATTTAAAAATATTTCACAAATAAAAATTCTCTTATCAAAATCAACAATAAATATTGCATGCACAACAAATATATAAATAAAATTAAGTGCACAACGGGAATATAAAGAGATAAGGGTAGAGAATGTTGATACCGACACCGAGATTTAAAGTGGTTCACCACCAACTGACTGGCTAGTCCACTTGCCGAGACACTTCTCGACACACTGATTCACTATAAGTGTTCTTTATGGTAGAACACAAACCTTGATACAATGATAATAAAATCTCTTGCTTTTGCTCGAGAACGTGAATCACTCACACTATTCAAATACTTACAAGAGAATATATCTCACAATATTAATCACTCTTGTATAAGTATAACACTTGGATTTGTGAGAGGTTGATCACTCAAAAATTATAACTTGAATAAGTTATTAAATGAGATGAGGAGCTGAGTAATCCTTTTGGAAGCTGGGTGTTCAATGTCTGCTTATCTCTTTTCGTAAATGCTGAGAAGCTGCATGTATTTAAGCTGGACGTGGCAACGGTCAAAAGCTCACCGCGGTATACCGCCTATATGGGCGCGGTATACCGCCCAGAAAAAGTAGCTGACCAAAAGTAAGTCAACCTGCAAAAGCCTGCAACTCGTACCAGCAGAGCCGCGGTATACCGCCATACACCACGCGGTATACCGCCTGACAAAGGTGGCTGACAGCAGGAAGGTCAACCTGCAAGATCCTGCCATACGTAACAGAGCCGCGGTATACCGCCGAGCATCACGCGGTATACCGCCTGAAAAAGGTGTCTGCGTCAGGAGCGACCATAGCTTAAAAAGGCAACTGAATTCTTTTTGTTTTATTCCAAAAAGGTCAACATTCTTAAATTAATTTAAATCAAAGATTTAAAAATAGTGTTGGGTTAGGTTTTTTAAAATATCCAAGTGGTATATTATTTTAGGGTGTTTATTATTATGAGATATATGATGACGTAAACACCAGTCTTGGACTCTTCAGATAAAATCTTCATGTTGTCCAATTAACTGCACACTTGGATAAAATTGTTAGAAAAACAATAATACGGTGTGTTTGTAATCATCAAAATAAATATATAAAATATATAGAGATGTGGTACACTTGCACCAACAATCTCCCCCTTTTTGATGATGACAAACACAACCGCTAAACACGAGAGCATACTCGGTTTCTCTCCCCCTTTTGTCGAAGCAAAAAGGGTTAAGAAAGACGCTATGCTCCCCCTCGAGAGATGCTCCCCCTCAAAATATGCATATAATTGAGAGTAGCATTATCTCATGGGTTATACTCAAGCATGCCTAAACCAAGTCTTAATTTAAAGAACGATTTTTTGTTTAGGGCTTTAGTAAAAATATCGGCCAAATTGTCTTCGGAATCAACTTTTTCAAGCACGATGTGGCCTTTTTGAACATTATCTCGTAGAAAATGATGTCGCAACTCAATATGTTTTGTACGAGAGTGTAAAACAGGATTTTTACTTAGATTTATGGCACTTGAGTTATCACACATAATTGGAATTTTGGTTAGGTGTACCTCAAAATCGGTAAGTGTGTGTTTCATCCAAAGGACTTGAGCACACGCTCTTGCGGCGGCTACATATTCCGCTTCGGTTGTAGACAAAGCTACGGATTGTTGTTTCTTAGAGAACCAAGACACAAGTGAGAGACCTATAAAGGCACATACCCCACTAGTACTTTTTCGGTCAACAATAGATCCACCAAGATCGGAATCGGCGAAACACGTTACTTCTAACTCGGGTTTCTTTGCGTACCATAAGCCAAGATTAGTAGTACCTCGTAAATATCGAAAAATACGCTTGACAGCTTCATAGTGAGATTGTTTAGGTGAAGATTGAAAACGAGCACATAAACATACACTAAACATAATATCAGGTCTACTAGCAGTTAAATATAATAAACTACCAATCATACCACGATAAATCTTTTCATTAAAATCGTTTCCCTCCTCGTCACGAGATAATTGTAAGTTTGTGGTCATTGGAGTTTCAACGGGTTTGACATTTTCAAAGTTAAACTTTTTCAACATATCTTTACAATATTTTGATTGACTTATAAAAGTACCATTTTCACTTTGTTTTATTTGCAATCCTAAGAAGAATTTTAATTCTCCCATCATGCTCATTTCAAATTCATTAGTCATTTTTGTAGCAAATTCATTACAAAGATTTTCATTTGTAGAACCAAAGATAATATCATCAACATACACTTGCACAACCACAATATCATTTTGAGCATATTTGACAAACAAAGTATTATCTATTTTACCCATAATATAACCACTTGTAATTAAAAAAGATTTTAATCTATCATACCACGCACGCGGAGCTTGCTTTAAACCATAAAGCGCCTTTTTTAATTTATAAACATGCGTCGGATTTTCAAAATTTTCAAACCCGGGAGGTTGGGAAACATATACCTCCTCATTTATAAAACCATTTAGGAAAGCACTTTTGACATCCATTTGATATAATTTAAAATTTTTAGCATTTGCAAAAGCGAGAAGCATTCGAATAGACTCTAACCTTGCAACTGGTGCAAAGGTTTCATCATAATCGATACCTTCTTGTTGATTGTATCCCTTGGCAACTAAACGTGCCTTGTTTCGGGTGACTTCACCGTTTTCGTCTACCTTGTTACGAAAGACCCATCGTGTGCCAATAATGGTTTGACCGCTAGGGCAAGGAACTAAGTCCCACACATCATTCCTAGTAAACTGGTTTAACTCTTCTTGCATGGCCATTATCCAATCCTCATCACCTAAAGCTTCTTCTATGTTTTTAGGTTCTATGGCTGAGATAAAGGCGTGAAAGGCACAAAGGGTATGGATTTGTGATCTAGTCGTTCTTTGGTTTAGGTCACCTATGATTTGATCTACGGGATGGCCTCTAGATGTTCTAAGGTTAGGATCATCTACTCCTTGTGGAACATAACATGGAGGGGCATCACTAGATTCTACATAGTTTGTAAGAGATTGGGTTCCTAAGTCCAAGGTTCTAAGATGTTGGGCTAATGCATCTCCTTCACAACCATTATCATTTACTAAGGGTGCACTAGGTTTAGGAGGACTTTCATCAAAGCTTACATTTAGGGATTCTTCTACAACCATGGTCTCTTTATTAAGGACTCTATAGGCTTTGCTATTCCAAGAATAACCAAGGAATACTCCCTCATAGGCTTTTGGGTCAAATTTGGTCAAATAAGATTTGGTATCTAAAATAAAACATTTACAACCAAATACCTTGAGATGGGCTAAGGAAGGCTTTCTACCACGTAGGATCTCATAAGGGGTCTTATTTAGGATACTCCTAATTAGCACACGATTGAGGACATAGGTCGCGGTAGCTACGGCATCACACCAAAACTTTTGGGGAACTTGATGTTCATTGAGCATAGTCCTACTCATTTCTTGTAGGGTTCTATTTTTCCTCTCCACAACCCCATTAGATTGAGGAGTGCGAGGAGCAGAAAAATTGTGCGTTATACCATATTTGTCGCAAAACGCACCAAATTGAGTTTCATTATCGAATTCGCGTCCATGGTCCGTACGAATCGAAACAATCGTGCAACCTTGTTGGTTTTGAATTCGTTTTCCCAAAATCTTAAATTTTTCAAAAGCTTCATTTTTATGTTTTAAAAATAAAGTCCACGTATATCGGGAAAAATCATCTACAATTACTAGAGTGTAATAATTTCCTCCAAAACTTTGAATGGCCATAGGGCCAAAAAGATCCATGTGTAAAAGTTCTAAAACTCTTTTAGTTGAAATCACATTTTTTGATTTATGAGAAACATGAGTTTGTTTGCCGACACGACATGCATCACAAAAATGATTATCAAATTTTAATTTTGGAAGGTTACTCACAAGCTCCTTATTTTTCAAATTTTGAATTAATCTAAGGTTAGCGTGACCTAAACGTCTATGCCACAAGGTCGAATTATCATATACGGAAGATAAACAAACATTTTCATTTACATCAGTTTTACAAACATAAAGATTTCCTTTTATAACCCCATTCAAAAGAACTTTACCATTTTTCAGAATTTTGCAAGAGTCTTCTTCAAAAACAACAATTATACCATTTTTGCACAGTTGACGAACACTTAGCAAGTTGAATTTCAAATTATCAACATGCGTAACATCTAAAAATGTAACATTGTTGCAAGAAATTGTACCTTTCCCAATTACCTTTCCTTTGGAGTTTCCTCCAAAAATTACTAGTCCACCATCACATGACTCATATGATGAAAAAAGATTATGGTTTCCGGTCATGTGACGTGTGCATCCACTATCAAGAATCCAATCCATATCAAGATTTATCTACAACATTTAAAGTACAACTTTTATGGTCCCCACATCTTATGGGTCCTTTGATATAATAATACATATATTTTCACAAAAATATACAGACAAGAAAATTATTTACTCAACCCTTTTCGGTAGCTCTACTTGGAAGCGACCAGGAAAGACGGTGAGGGTGGTAAGCGCGAAGGCACTTTAAAAACCGACCTCATTAGAATTCGAAGAATTCGCCTTTATCTTTCCTAGACACCGTATCCAAATAGGTGAGCCTATTCGGAGTTGATTCATAATTTTCAAACACAGAATATATATATATATATGTATATAATATATATATACAAAAAAAAATTTAAAACCATAAACGCATGCCACCGGGATTATCAACACTAAAGGAGCCTTTAGGAATCCACTCTGGTACCATTTTAATTTTACGATCATATTTATCAAAGACGTAAAAAGGAGCATGCATATTCACACTATTTTTTGGTCTAGAAAATTTACTATTATACATGCATGCATAAGATTTCCTAGACTTATAATTCACATTATTTATGTTGGACATATATGAGGATTTTTGCACATACGGTTTTCTCATTTCAACATTTTTAGGTGGTTCAAAATATATTTTGATAGGCATGCATAAGCACTTATCTTTACACATATCGGAACCAACGCCTTTTCTACAATTAGTGCTATTTGACATATTTAACATTTTAAGCACTTTCTCATTGCTACTTTGAAAGGCATGTGCTAACAAATTATCTTTTTCATGTTTATCACATTTTTCTTTTAAACATGCATTTTCCTTTTTAAGCACATCACAATTAGCACATAAATCATTTTCAACTATTCTTTTCTCAAGGCATGCAATTTCTTTATTTAAAATGTCACAAGAATTGCAAACATATTTTTCACTTAATTTATTTTCTAAATTTATGATTTTTTCATTATCGCATGCAATTTTTTGTTTGCTATCATGAATTTCCTTTTTACTTAATAATAATTCTTCCTTTAGTTTTGCGTTCTCATCTTTATAATTATTTGTAAGCATAACCATTTTTTGAAAGGCATCATTTAACATATCAAGATCATCATCATCATTACATTCATCATCGCTAGAGTAATTTGAGTAACACGAGTTTACCTCATCGTCGCCTTCCGCCATGAGACAAGTGGCTTCATACTCATTTTCATCTTCACTTGCGCTCCACGCGCCTCCAACGAAGGCTTTCTCCTTCTTGATTTTAGGTTTATTTCTTTTTGGACACTCGTTGGCATAGTGATCCTTGTCTCCACATGAGTAGCAAAAGCCCTTCTTTTTCTTGGCTTCTTCATCATCGCTTGATTCGCCATTTTTATTTATTTTGTCGTTCCGTTTATGGAACTTTCGGCTTCGGTTTTCTCCACCACGGCGATAATCTCCTTTTCTTTGAAACCTATCATTTCTTGAAAACCTTTTGTTAGCTAAAAATTTAGAAAAATTTCTTACCAACATAGCTACATCGTCAAGATGTTCGGGTTGATCCTTTGAGGAGTTAGCTTTCTCCTTCTTTTTCTTCTTCTCCTTCTCGTCACTTGAAGTTGAAGCTTTAAGCGCCAAGGATTTCTTTTTATCATGCTCCCGATCTTTGTTCCTTTTTAGTGCAATTTCATGCACTTTGAGATTTCCAATGAGATCATCTAATTTCATCATTGAGAGGTCACGAGAGTCTTCCAACGATGTGATTTTCGGCATCCACTCCGGAGGAAGCGCTCGAAGAATTTTTCGCACGTAATCTTCGTTTGGATAAGTTCTACCAAGACCTTTCAAGCTCACCATGATAAGGTTAAAACGTTTAAACATTGAGTCGATTGACTCATCTTTTAACATCTCAAACATTTCATAATCATGTACAAGAATATTTATTTTTGAGCTTTTGACTTGAGAATTTCCTCTATGAGTGTTATTTAGATTTTCCCAAATATCGTGAGCAGTTTCACAAGAATAAACACGCTCAATCTCATCTTTAGTAAGTGCCGAAAAAAGAATATTTTTAGCTTCAAAATTTAAGCAAACCCAAGCATCCTCAGCGGCGGACCATTCCGCTACTGGTTTTTCACTAATTACTCCATCTTTGGTTTTGGTGGGTTTATAATCTCCATTTTTAATAATGTCCCAAATTTTTCGACTTTTGCCACGAACGTAGCATTCAAAAAGATTTGCCCAAAGACCAAAATTTTCGGTGTCAATTTGCGGAATTTTTGTAGAAATAATTCCCTCAGAGGTTGCCATTTAAAATAGGAACAAGTTTTAAGAATACAACGATTTTTAAAAAAAAAACTTGCAACCTGCTCTGATACCAATTGTTAGGACAACCTTAGGGGGGGTAAAGGTTGTATTTAAAAATATTTCACAAATAAAAATTCTCTTATCAAAATCAACAATAAATATTGCATGCACAACAAATATATAAATAAAATTAAGTGCACAACGGGAATATAAAGAGATAAGGGTAGAGAATGTTGATACCGACACCGAGATTTAAAGTGGTTCACCACCAACTGGCTGGCTAGTCCACTTGCCGAGACACTTCTCGACACACTGATTCACTATAAGTGTTCTTTATGGTAGAACACAAACCTTGATACAATGATAATAAAATCTCTTGCTTTTGCTCGAGAACGTGAATCACTCACACTATTCAAATACTTACAAGAGAATATATCTCACAATATTAATCACTCTTGTATAAGTATAACACTTGGATTTGTGAGAGGTTGATCACTCAAAAATTATAACTTGAATAAGTTATTAAATGAGATGAGGAGCTGAGTAATCCTTTTGGAAGCTGGGTGTTCAATGTCTGCTTATCTCTTTTCGTAAATGCTGAGAAGCTGCATGTATTTAAGCTGGACGTGGCAACGGTCAAAAGCTCACCGCGGTATACCGCCTATATGGGCGCGGTATACCGCCCAGAAAAAGTAGCTGACCAAAAGTAAGTCAACCTGCAAAAGCCTGCAACTCGTACCAGCAGAGCCGCGGTATACCGCCATACACCACGCGGTATACCGCCTGACAAAGGTGGCTGACAGCAGGAAGGTCAACCTGCAAGATCCTGCCATACGTAACAGAGCCGCGGTATACCGCCGAGCATCACGCGGTATACCGCCTGAAAAAGGTGTCTGCGTCAGGAGCGACCATAGCTTAAAAAGGCAACTGAATTCTTTTTGTTTTATTCCAAAAAGGTCAACATTCTTAAATTAATTTAAATCAAAGATTTAAAAATAGTGTTGGGTTAGGTTTTTTAAAATATCCAAGTGGTATATTATTTTAGGGTGTTTATTATTATGAGATATATGATGACGTAAACACCAGTCTTGGACTCTTCAGATAAAATCTTCATGTTGTCCAATTAACTGCACACTTGGATAAAATTGTTAGAAAAACAATAATACGGTGTGTTTGTAATCATCAAAATAAATATATAAAATATATAGAGATGTGGTACACTTGCACCAACACTTCTGTTTCGTTTTCTGTTTTTGCGGTTCCCTCTGTTTGGTTTGGTAGGCTGTTGGTTTTGTTGCTTGGGTTTTGTCCTTGCAAACCTTTGCTGTTTCAGTTATGTTTGGCACTTTGCCTGTACCCGTAACTGTGTTTTGGTTCTTTTGGTGTACTGGTATTAGTTTATTTGCCTTTCAAAATAATAATAATAATAATAATAATAATAATAATAATAATAGGAATAATAATAATAATAAAGTGAGTTGCTGTCGTGTTTGCTTTATGCTCACAGATTTTCCAGTGAATCAATGGGGTTTAAGTAATGCGAAATCTATATTTTAATTGAATTCTAAGGTTGGTACTTTATTGGTTCATGTGCTAGCGCCACATTCTGTCAATGATTTCAAGCCGACACCCAACTGTTCGTGTTAACAAATTAACATCAACAACCAATGAAGTTATTTGTATAAAAATAGGAATTTGTTTATTTTTTGGTTTTTGTCACTCATGTCTCTCATAAATTAGTTTTTTGTTTTTTTATGGTATTTGTCTTCATTTATTGTTATGTATTTCTTTATTCCTCAATTGTAGATTTGTTCTTAAGTCAGTTTTATTTGCTTTATTTATTATAGAAAACGAAAAGATTTAGTTGATGAATCAGTTGGGTCGAACCATAGTGACCTTGCACCAACTACTCTTACCAGGTAATACACCTTTTGTTTTACATTTGCTTTGTTGGACCTAACTTATTAAATGGTTTTCACGTGCAACAGATAGAAACTGACTAAAGTATGATTGACTATTTGGATGATGTTGGGAGCAGTCTAAACGAGTATACACAAGAGAGTATGTTGTCGAGAACGATGAGACCATCACATCTTTGAGAACAAATTGTTAGTTTTCTATAGTAAAATAATTGGTACATGATATTTAATATACCAAACTATGATGTGTAGTCTATATATAATTGGATGAGGATTTAATATCACGTTTAATTGTTTGTATCGTGAGCTTAGTTTTGCTTGGATAAAGTCAAGGTCAACGTATGTAGAAGCAATCAAGCAAGGATGGTACCCATTGTCTTCCAAGTTGTACAAAAAATTGCAATTTATTTACTTCATTTGTTGCATGTGTTGTGGAAAACATTTAACAAGTTGCATTTGTTTTGTGGTATTAGATATTAAAGCATAAAATTAATTATTGGCTTCTATTTTGCATCACTACCATAAACGCAAACCTCTCACTGATACGGTCGGTAGATGGAATTTCTTTTTTGTAAATTATGGCCATGTTTTTTAAATTTTAATTGATGATGATACATTAATGTACTAAATTTTTCATTACATTTTTTGATGTCTAATTGTCAAGCCAATTTTATATTATTTTTCAAGAGCTAAAATTAACATATATACCGTCTTTACAAATGAAAAGAACTACATACAAGGTATTCACTTATACAAATTATGTATAAATTATACATGGTCATTTTATCCATTCATTTTCTGTTAATAAAATTATACTATTTTTTACAAGTAATTTTAATACGATTTACTGATTGTTATGTTTAACATGTAACATTTATTTATATGTACAATCTGCATATTAATACTCAAATATATATAATTGTCTATTTTATCCCTAAAGGGAAAGTGAAAGACACTCAATTAGATGATGAGCAAAGAATGTACATTGAAAGCAAAGAAAAATGAAATGAAACAGAAACCATGAATTGTGACCAACCAACCAATCTTTATTTGTTGTGAAGGTGGGTAGGATAAAGTAAAAGCTTTTTAGCTTTTTAAATGATAAAAACTATCATTAATAATAATACAATAAAGGAAAATGTTACATTTTATATAAAACCTATTTTTTAGTAGGTGTCAAAAATAACCGAAAAATAATAACCCATTTGAATCAAATGAAATTTGGTTTAAAAGGTTTTGGGTTATTTGGTTTACGGGTTAAACGGTTCAGTTATCGAATAATGATTTATATTCGGTTCGATTTTCGGTTAATTTTTCCCTAATCTATATCTATATAAAAACAAAAACCAAGGTCATGACGTGGCACCCTCTCAAGTCAGCAACACCCTTTTTCTTTTTTCTCCTTGCTTCTACTTTTCCTCTACTTTTTCCTCCCATCTGTCTTTTCCACTTCCGATTCCTGGTAACTGATTACCTTTTTATCTCCTCTTCTCTATTGATTTCCAATTCTATAATAGCCTTCTCACAGTCACAGAGCAAGTGGTGGTGATGAGGAATCCGTGGTGGTGATCGAGGGTGCCGGTATCATCGATTGCGAGTACGTCAAAGTTTGAAGCGACCATTGAGAGACCAACAACTGCAATGTTAGGGTTTAAGGTATGTGAGATGATATTAACCTTGGTTTCGTTTTCTATGATGTCTTCTGATAAAACTCAACGATGGAATCATCATCACTCTTTCAGGACTAGGGTTTCTTTTTCATCAACCGAAAGGTCTTCGTCTTAATAGGTAGGTGGTGTTGATTTGGGCACCGAATCATATAACTTTACTAACTCGAGCATGATATCAGGTCTGTATTTCTTTCTATCTCCCAAATCTTCAAGCATTGTCTCTTACCATCTCTGTCTCACACTCTGCTCTTAGTTCATAATAGCATTCAGAAAAGGAAAAGAACGGCTTGAAGATTGACACTAGGTATAATTTCTAAATGAATTTTTATATGTTGAGTTTCTTCAAACCTTTTCTCATATGGTAACTTTCATGGAGAGTTGCATTTGTAAACCATGAAAATTATCTCATGGAAGATTGTTTCTTTATATTTCTTTATGCATTTATATGCATCATAACAATTGCACCATGTTATGTCATGTTAAAGCTTTCAATATCTTTACCTCCCTTCTCACATCTTCAATTGCTATTGTTGTCGTAATCTACATATACATATAAAATATTTTCAAGATTCTTTCAGATTGCAAACAAATATAAACTAAATAGATTCTGTTAATTGGAATTTTTAAATGTTGCAATTTATTTTGGGTGACAATGGGTTTTTGGGCCAACTTACTTGAACAAACTAATCTATGGATAACTACAAATGGACTGGAGTTATTGTAGAGTTATTGTAGGTGGACCACAAGGGAATGAGATTTTCCAGGCCTTAACCGGTGTGCCACAACTCAAACGGTTAAATGCTTCAAATTTTATAGACAACCGGGTCTAAAAGAGTGCCAATAGAAGTTGATCATATGAAAGAACTTAAAACAATATTTATTGATTTCAACTACTGGGATTAATTAGTTCAATTCCCCAAAGAAGAAATTGAATCAAGAAATCTTGAAAATCAGTAAGTGGGATTAGAAAAACCATACTTTGCTATTCATGATCATGGTGGATCCACATTGGTTCATCAAATTCATTTGTGAAGATCTTTAGTTTTAGAAATCGTAGTGGATTGCCACGAGGTTCATCAAGTTGACCCAACAATTCATCTCCCTCCTTAATGTTACGCAACCCCAATGCCCTATGGAAATTGAACCAGACACTAACATAGGAAGGCATGTTAATTGTCTTAGAAAACATCCATCAAACTAAACGTATTCTTTTCTTGACAAAAGAAACCCTTTGGGTTAAGGCCATAAAAGGAGTCAAAACTCTTAACTATTGGCACAAACAATTCAGGGGGAACTACTCACAGAGACTTTCATACGAGCCCAAGAAAAGACTCATTATTAATAAACAACTGTCATACTTAGAAATGTACAAATCTGATTTTTCAATGGTAACTTGGCATGCTCTCAAAGGTCTTCCATATTGAGTTGTAAGCTTTTGGCTCTAAATTTTTGGGTGCTTGCAATTGGGGATTCGCCTCCGGTGTAAAATGTACCAAGGAGTTCCCAAGTTGGTAATCACCAAGGTAGAGCATAATATAACTCACATTGGTGATTTTTTGAAAATTCACCATGATGATGATTTTAAATATTTTTAGCTTGGGTATGATTTTATATATAATGATCGATTAGGTGTATAAGGAAATGTAATAATGGTCTTCCATATTATATTTAGCCTGGAGATTTTCTTAATGGAGGATGAAGGATTTTGCCGATGGTCTAAACCCATGTGGTATTCAGTTGGTGAAGGTATGTATTAACCTCTTATCTCATATGATGGAGTTGTTTTACAATAGCTTAATTAGTTTAATTAATTATTGTATAGAAACACCATACTTACCTTTTGAAACTTAGTGGTTATGATATAATAACTTTTACTGTTTATCATATGGTGATGAGTGGTGACAACTTCATTAATCAGATTGCAAGAACCGTTTACCATATATACCAAATTGCTTTCACTGTTATGGAATGCTTAAGAATTACCTTTGAAAACCAAACTTGAGCCTAAGAAGTGTATAGGTTATATACTTCTAGCGATAGTACTATGGCGTAATAGTGATGTTTTTTACTCTTTTGATCAGTCTAATAATGGGTGGCTAGCAAACCCGTCGGGACTGCAGTAGGCGGGTAGCGCTTTGCTGCAGTTTTTCTGTGAGTAGGCGTTTTGGCAGCAGTAAGCTGTTTGGCTGCAGCAGTAAGCTGTTTGGATGCAGCAGTATGCTGTTTGGCAGCAGCTTTTGCTGCTGTTTGGCAGCAGCAGTAAGATGTTTGGCAGCAACTTTTGCTTCTGTTTGGATGCAGCAGTATGTTGTTTGGCAGCAGCTTTTGCTGCTGTTTGGCTGCAGCAGTATGCTAAGCTGCCACACGCAGCTGCTGCTTTGTTTTTAGATGCAGTGGCACTCGATTTGTGTTTTGCTGCTGCTTCGGTTTCGTTTTCTGTTTTTGCGGTTCCCTCTGTTTGGTTTGGTAGGCTGTTGGTTTTGTTGCTTGGGTTTTGTCCTTGCAAACCTTTGCTGTTTCGGTTATGTTTGGCACTTTGCCTGTACCCGTAACTGTGTTTTGGTTCTTTTGGTGTACTGGTATTAGTTTATTTGTCTTTCAAAATAATAATAATAATAGGAATAAAATTATACTATTTTTTACAAGTAATTTTAATACGATTTACTGATTGTTATGTTTAACATGTAACATTTATTTATATGTACAATCTGCATATTAATACTCAAATTACTTACACTACCACGCAACGCGCGGTTCTCATACTAGTTTAGTTAAAGCGAATAACCCGAATCACATTCTACTAATATTTTATATATTTCATGTTGTGTGATGTTATCTTGTTATTAAAAATAGATATAACAATTCAGGTCCATTTATGTAAAACTAAATTGTTTGGATTATATTTTTATTGCTGACTAGACATATTAGTAAAATAAAAAATTGTTTGGATTATATTTTTATTGCTGACTAATATTAGTAAAATAAAACAAGTAAGAGTAATTATGGATTTGGCCACTTAACTTTATTCATTACCAAACCCCCTCAAGGTTTATATTTTGTTTTGGATTCGGTCACTTGCCATAACAGTCGTCCACCATCTCCATTAACTACGAAGACATTTCGGTCTTTTATCATTTTTTCTCAAGTTTAACATTTGTTTATTTTCTTCTTCTTCTTCTTCTTCTTGTATTATTATTTTCTTCACCTTAACAATCAACAACATAAGAACAAACCTAACTCAAAATCCGGAACAAAAAACCTTAAATCAACGAAATAAATGTGTAAAACGCTTGTTTTAATATTGGATCAGTAGCATAAGATGTAGCAACATTTGGGAGGATATAATAAAGTTGAATGTGAGGGTTTAAAATGATAGATTGATGAAAAGCTACTCATGTAATAACTGGGATTCCAATTATAAAAAAGTGGGATCTTTAGTGAACACATTTAAAATAATCATAATTTTAAAATCTCTAGCTAAATAATTTCAAACTCAAGATCGAGAACCATATAGATTTAATTAGAGTAATGGAGTTGCATGGTGGATCCTGGATTAGAAAGTGGAGTGGACCAAATAAACAAATACATAAGTGGAATGCGATCACCTGGTTGGAAAGTAAAACTCCAACGGCTAAGTAATTTTGTTTTGTTTTGTTTTGTTTTTAACACCAATCAATCACATGACTCTTACTAAGCACAAAAAAAAAAAAAAAACACAGTGGCCATGGGCCCAAAAGGCCCTTATATGCTTTTGCCACTGTCGGAGATGTTGAAACCAAGAAGAGTAGTACAGATCAACATCACTATTTGATCCAAAATTCACAATTATATCAAAGCCAATCCTCTTACAAGTTTCACTCTAATTTACCTGTTAATCAACAAAAAAAATACCAAGAATGTATTTATACAACATCAAGAACCCCCCGACACAATCCAAAGCTAAAATTAAGAAAAAACATATTCATCAAACGACACGATCATGCTCCTTTGTGCAACACGATCGTCTTATTTTTCAAAATGTTTATGTTGGATGCATGGAACGGGAGCAGACGTCAAGACGAAGTTTGAAAGTTCTGGACGTCCACTGATGGCTCCCTGCGGACGTTTGTGATTAGTTGATAGTTCGGTCCCTCAATTAGTTATTTCGTAACACACTTTCTAACATTTATTAATGAAAATTATGTGGGATAAAAGAATAATTTCAAAGCTTGTTATCATTTAAAAGAAATAAATGAGTAGTTAGTGGTTAGTTGGTTACTATGCATGAATTCAAAAGGGTTATTTGCTTTATAAAACGGGAAGGGGCACCAAAATAAGAAGCATGTGTAGGTGGGCCTCAAAGACAGCTGTTATCTGTTGATTGGGTAGCTGTAACTTTAGTTTCCGTGACTGGAATTTTGTCAAGTATTTTGGTCGTTAGGTCATCCGCAGTGCAAGTCCTCAGCGACACATAAGCTAAGCCCTCAAGCCCTAAACACCCCCAGCGCATAACTAAAAGCCTTCAAGCCCTCAATGCCACATCAGCGACACATCATTTTTTTAATTCTTTTATTTATACATTTAATTATTTAACAAAATAAAAATATTTATATATTTTTGAATTAATAAAAATAAGATAAATAATAAAAATAAAAATTCATATCATTCATTAAAAATAAAAATTACAAAATACAAAACACTACCAATTATGAAATTTTTTAATTTGCTCTTTTCTCTTTAAAGTAACCCTCAAAACGTCTCCCGTAAGGTGATCATGCGAGGTCATGAAAAACTCGAAGTCTTTCTCAAATCGTTTTGAGCGTTCGATTTCGAGTTCTTGTTCCAACCTATCTCGTTCGAGTTTTGAGCGTTCGATTTCGAGATCGAGTTTTTTCATTTTGTATTTCATTGTATCATCAATCTTGTCGTTGAACGTCGTCAACAACTGAGTAACACTTTCGTTCGTATTCGACCTGGACGTATTACTCGTTGATGTTTTTTTTTGCCTTGTTTCTCCCGATGGGTCGTTGAAGTTGCTCGATGGAGTTGTCGTCATCGTCATCATTGGAAGGGTTGGTACGTTTTGAACCCCGCGATGAAGTTGTCGTCATCGTTGGAACGGCTCCCCATTTTGGACATTTTTTGAGGACTTCCCAAGCTTGTTCTTTAGAGAAAGCAAACCCTTGTTGTGCTTGGTACCGTTCGTGTGCCACTCGTGAAATGTCGGCATCACTCATTCCGCTTGATCTATTATTGACCAAGTTGTTGTAGATGCCGCCAAAAAGAGCAATTTTTTTATTCAGGTCGTTGAACTTGGTGTTGAGTTGATGAGTTGTTCTATAATTGGCGCGACCCATCAAACTATAGAACACTTCCCCGATTCGGGTCCAAAAACCTTCTACATTTATGTAAATTCAAGTATAAGAATATTAACAAGAATAATAATAATAATAATAATAATAATAATAACAATAATAATAATAATAATAACAATAAAAATATTACCATGGGTTTGTGCGTTACCGATAACGGGGACCTCCGAAACGTCAACCCACGCCGACACTAACGCGAGTTCCTCCTCGTTAGTCCACATCTGTTTGGGGGCTCTATTTTCATATTGTTTGCTTTCTCCTTTTCTCGATGGTCTCGGGTTTGATGGTTCCGGGTTTGATGGTTGTGTGTAGATGGATTGTGGTGTGTGCGGGCTAGTATGTTGGGTTTCCGGAACAATGTCGTCGGCGAGATTGATTGCGGGTGAAGGAATATTGTAGTTGGCCGGAGTAAAACCTTGTTCAATCAAACCGGGACGTGTAAATTGGTAAGGAAATTGTTGGTGAAATTGTTGGGGAAATTGTTGCGGATATTGTGGCGGATTTTGTTGCGACCATTGTGGCGGAATTTGTTGCGACCATTGCGGACGATAACCTTGTTGTGTAAACGCTTGGAAACCAAGCTCCGGGTCTTCTTGCGGTTGTGGTGTATCCGGTCGGTTACGACGGGATGTAGGTGTTTTGTTTGGATTCATGATGAAATTTGAGAGAGTTTGAGAGAATTTGAGAGAGTTTGAGAGATTGTTGGTGTGAAAAAATAAGAGGTTGATGGTTAACATATATAGTGTGATTAAATTGAAAAAAAAATTAAATAAAAAGTAGCCGTTGAAAGAGAGCCGTTTGAATAAAAAATTTAAAAAAATAAATAAATAAACAAAATATGCTTCGGGTTCCTCGGGTTTTCAAACCCGCACCCCAAGCCCGAGCCCCAAGCCCGCAACCCCCGCAGCGCTGCCCGCAGGAGCCCGCAGCCGAGTCCGAGCTCGAGCCCAAGGCGGTGCGGATGGCCTTACATTATTGAGGATTAGAGGTGTATGATAACACAAATCATATATGTATCCACGATACTAAACCACAATTATTTATCCCTTCCGACAAATTAATTCAACCCATCATCTTACTAATCCTTTTAACTATTTATTATTAAAAAACAAAAAAAAAATCATATGAGAGTTAGAGGTTGTTTGGCAGTTGCTGAATGGTTTTGGTGCAGAATGATTAAGAGACTTTTATGATATTGTGCAAAATGAAATATAGTTGTTTGTAATATCTTAAAATGAAATTAGAGTGCTGAATGGTTAAGAGAGGCTCAAGATGCTAAATCATTCAAAGGATTTTAGAACCATTAAGAGGTAGTTTTTTTTCCAAATAAGATTCACCTATCTTGATAGAACTATTAAGAGGTAAACAAACAGACCATCAGTTATTAATTTATGTGCATCCCAATTAATTCTGAAGACCTTGACAAAGAATCAAAAAAAAATTAATGATCATTTAGAATTCAAACGGGGTGACCTTTAACAAGATCCCAAAAAACCCAAGAAATAAGAATAATAAAACTTTGCTCACACATATATTCGAGCATGTTTTAGAATTCAATGTATATATTTTACTCAAGGTTTTAAATGGCGTGAGGCGTGACGTGGTGGCAAGGCCAAGCCTCAAGCCTTAGGAGCCACGGCGAGGTCATGGCGTTTATCAATGCGCGACTTATGGCGACAAATTTCTATATCATATATAATATTATATATAAAAACATATGTTTTGTACTATTAATTGACGAGTCAATGATAATAAACAAGTTAAATTAGGCTATATATATTAAAAACTAGCAAATAAGACATTAAAACGTAAAGAAAAATAAAATATCGCGTCATAAAAGACCACACGTTAGGTCATGGCGTGCCACATACATAACGTGGCGTGAGACACAAACCTTGAACCACGACGCGCCATGACAGATGTTGCAGCGAGCATTATTCTATGATTATTTTTTTAGTTCATTGTAGAATTTCCAACTTTCATTTTTCTTGTACATTCACATTTTTCTTCTAATATTATTGTTTTGTCTTTCCAAAAACAATAAATATAAAACAATCCAAAACGATAATACCTAGAATGATTATTCTATTATTTTAGTTTTCTCTCGTTTTCTTGATTGAAGAAGAAGCACTTCATAGTCCATGGAGAAGCACTTTCGATATATGGAGCTGTTCGTGGAAGAAAAATAGGCTCTCGCCATATTTATACCACTTATTTTATTTTCTTTCATCTGTTTTTACATATAAAAATGGTATATAATAATATAAAATAAGAAATTAGTTATGATTATTTTTTTTCATTTATAAAACATTTTTATGTTTAGATTATCATTGTTGGTTTTTATGTTTTATCTAAGATTTGTCTTTTGTATTTTATCTAAAGTGTGTTAGTATTATTCTAGGGAATTTAATTAAAATACTCAAAGTTTGACTTTGAATTGCCAAAATACTCATTTCTCTTTCGAATTTGCCAAAATACCCATAAATCCCGCAATGGATCCAGCGATCGCGGGATAGGGCCACGTGTCCCGCTATTTTGGCCAAAATTTCCCGCGGCACCCCCCAACTATGCCCGCGGTGACAATTTTGGTCCCTCCCCGCGACTGATCCTGCGATGGTCCCGCGACCAGACAAAAAAAATGCAATTTTGGTCCTTTTGCACGAATCCTTGCATACTTTTACTGTTTTTTTCCACAATTATTGTACTTTGAAAACCAATTTGTGGTTGAAATTCATTGGCATGTTTGAGATTTCATCCATAAATATCAGTAATATGCAATTCATAATTCACACCCATTCCATCCATCTTTCTTGCTTTATTTGACTTGCTTTCTTTCTTCAGTAAACAAATGACATCGTCATCTAACCCATCGTCTACGCCTGAAAGAATGCCACCTAAACTCCAAATCGCGATAGCAGAAAGGGAAAAGGAGATAGACCAACTGACAAAAGAGTGGAAACAGATGATGGCCAGGAAGGAAGTCCACTTGATAAGGATCGAAGTGGAAGAAAAGGAGATCAAAAGGATGAAAGGGGATATAAAAGATAGGGAGGCTCGTATTCGTCGAGAAAAAGAAGAAATTCACCACATTTTGCAAGACTTCGCAATTCTTCAAGCTAAGGTAAGCGAGAAGCAAAGTTGGATTGATCAAACTAAAGCAATTTTTCAGTAGGTGGTGGTACGGGTGTTGCTTTAGTACTTTGTTGTTTATGTATTGTTGTTTTGTACTTTTCCAGTTCGACATTGTTGGTTCGTTCCTTTCCTGTTTGTATGTTGTTGTTTCCTTCCTGGAGTTTTTATGTTGATGTTTCATGTTGAAGTTTGCTCATGAATAAAGGTCTTTAATTTGTCTGAAAAGTAGTGTTTAAGTAGTCTGAAAAGTGGTTCATATTAAAAATACAACTCATAGATGTTATAAAAGATTATTTCATAACAAACACATACTAATCAATATAGTACAAAATTATCCAAATTTGAGGCTACGGCTAGACGATGGTTTGGTTTTTGACAATCCGGGTCGACTTCTTACATGCTCTGGCGAGACGAGTCTCAAAGTGTTAAGCTCCACTTTCTCGATGTACACTTCAATCACAGTATGGCCGTCAACATACTGGAGTATGTTGGCTACATCTTCGTCGGTACTCAATTCTACCAGTCCAGTCAAGAAGTCTGCATTCGGCCTGTTAAAATACAACCTATTATATTTTGGTTCTTCATAGTCCAGCTCTTTCATGATCTGTTCAAGCAGTTGCATAGAAAGATCCTCCACATCTAACATGTCAACATAAATTTCTAGACCACGGTAATAATGTCTTTTGGGTGGTTCCGTGAAGTACCCACCATGGTGGACTTTCATGGTGAACAACTGTGGATATGCATCTGTTGATGAACATTAATTAATATAGTTAGTTCGTAGAACAACGGTAGTAACAAGCAAAACTCAATGAAACATGCACACTAACCATATAACTCTTTGCCAGTGTCTGAAAGCGATTCATATAAACGCCTAAAGCACCAAACATGAGGGTTTGGGGATGCCATGTAAGAATACGTTAACGAATAATATGTTCTCGTATATGTGTTTTACGACTAATCTAGCGTGGGTTATTTATAGGCAAATGTGGATGCTTTTACTGCACTTAGGTCCTGTCTTTGCTCTAACACAACTTAGGTCTCTGTCTTTCTATATAACCATTACTATTCTCTTCATTTAGACTACTACCATTACTATTCTCTCCATTTAGACTACTACCATTATGATCATCATCCCATGTTCTGTTTCAAGTACCTTTCAAAAGATAACTGGTCCCAATCAAGGGAAATCAATGTTCAGATCAACGTACATAAGTTATGTTTGATAAATTACAACGGGCCGATAAAGTAGATAAAATCATGTTATATATATATATATATATATATATATATATATATATATATATATATATATCAAAACAAGCGCACTAAACATACAATATTTATCGTCCCAATCAAGGGAAATCAACGTCTAGATCAACGATATCATATGATATAGTTTCATGTGGCTCAAACTCCGATGGGCCCTGCGTGTTACTTACTTGGCTGACTGAACGTCTACTCCTTGGCACGGTTGAAGGGGCGGGATTTGGACACTCTCCACGAGTATGTCCTACGCATTGGCACCGAGTACATTTTCGCTGTATCGAACCTTCACCACGTGATGGACGTCGGTTGTTCTTTCTCGGTCTCCCGGCTCTGTTCTTATTGTTTAACGGTGGATAGCATGGCGGAAGGGGGTCGGGTGGATACACCCATACTTCATGGGGTCCAACTGGATTTATTACCTCTGCGTATGTTGCCCGGTAAGTTTCGGTCGTGAAGAACCTTACAGCCAAGTCGCTGCAATCTCTACGACCCATATATCTTGCCGCAACGATGGCATGGTCGCACGGTAACCCATATTTTTGCCATTGGAAACATGAATAAACATGGCTGGTCATATTGACAGTCGCGTGAAGCTGGTTATCCCGAACCTCGTACCCCCATACCCGATTTCGTGTACCCTCAATGTCGACGCGCCCTGGAGAGAACTATCTCCTCCGCTGCTGGTGTGAGTCTATTTTGCAGCTCAGCTCCTTTTCGGCGTCGAAGTTGGTACCACTCTTGTTGAAAGCTCCGAAAGTAGTCCATAAGAGTAACAATCGGACATCTACGCGCAAAACGGGAGAATGCATTCACCGACTCTGCACTATTGGAGGTCAGAATGTCATATCGTTGTGCAGGAAAATGGGTCGCGGACCACCTCTCCGGTCCAACATCGTCCATAACTTTGGCTGCTTTCTTGGCACTAACTCGTAGAAGATTCATGTACCGGTCAAACTCCCGAGTCGTATATGCTCTGCATGCTTTCCAGTAGACATCCTTGTAGATGGTAATACGTTTGTCCTGGGTTTTGGCGTTCATCTCTAAATGTCGACAACATAAGGCGTGAGGGGCGTTTGGGTACATGGCAGAGATTGCGGCGCTTATGGAAGGAGCCCTGTCGGACATAAACACCAACCCTTGCGGGTCTCCGATAGCTTGTCTCAACATGGACAGAAACCAAGTCCACTCGTCCCCGGTTTTGGACTTGCCTACTCCGAAAGCTACGGGAACGATGGAGTTATCCCCGTCCATGGCAACCGCCAGGAACATCATACCCAAGTAAGGGCCCTTTAAATGGGCAGCGTCTATTACCAGGACACGACGCAAATTTGCCACAAATGTGCGGATCTGCAAAAACATAGGTGGTTTCCCTTTGTAAATGTTATAGTTTATAATGTGTAAACATATGACATGTTAAAATACGTACCGCGGGTCCAAGGGCAGCGAAGCACATCTCAAACCGTCCATGTGAATCGGTCCTTATCTGGGTGACAGTACCTGGATTCTGCAGCTGCAAATTATATAAATATGTTGGGAGTTGTTCATACGACTCCTCGAACGTGCCTCTCACCAATAGCAGTGCCCTGCATCGCGCACGCCAAGCTTGGTGGTAACCAATCGTGACGCTGAACTGCTGTTGTACATCATCCATGATGTCCTTTGGACGCAATGACCTGCTAGCATCAAGAAATTTGCCTTTCAGTATCGCACCCAAAGTCCTTTTGGTGGCTTGTTTATGGTTGGGATTTAGTTGTGTCCTCGTACAAGTGTGTACGTTGTCCAACTTTCTAATAAGTAACGCCCCTTCTTTCTCTCCCGCGGACCTCACGTACATCCTCCAATTACAGTTTTCTCTCGCACATTCAACTACGTATCTGCCTTTGTCGGATCTCGGCGTGTGACTTTCGAAACCCTCTTCCATGAATTTAAATCCGACCTGACTTGCCAAGTGATCCTTCGAATCAAATATCTGACCTACTTCTAACCTTAAACTGCAATTATAAGGTGCATGTTCGTAGGTTTGTGTATGGGTATTCTGGTCTGGAAGAATAGAGGGCATATCAAAATAGTCATTTAACGGACTAAATGATTTATTAATAGGGGTATATTCTTCGTGATCATCACTATCGGTATCTGATCTGTCTATATCAGCATTACCCGTTTTGAAAACATAGGTTTCGTCATCAGCAACTCCAGCACATCGTCCTTCTTGTGGTTGTTGTTGTTGCGTCTCCGGAACATAATCATGATCCAAATGAACTGTTGGGCCGTAGGAAGGCTGAAATTGAGAATCACGCTCCTCCATTTGGAGGTCTTCGTCATCAGCGTCGTCATCAGCGTCGTCATCACCGTCGTCGTCACCTTCGTCATCGTCTTCGTTGCACACCGAGGATTCAGCATACACATAAAGTAATGGAGGTCTTTCTGATTCGGCTGCAAAGTGCATAAAACCAGAGATATCCCCATCGTTGCATAACTCCACAAATGACCCATCATCATTCTTGAACACTGTAACACTCCGAAAATTTCATTATGTTAATAGTAGATAAATTGTATTTTGGTACAATTTATTTTTGGAGAAAATTAACTTGGAGGGTTGAATTGTCCTTATTTGAAAGTTTGGGGTTTATGTGGAAAATGGGTTAATGAATCATGTTATAACATGAGGTGTCACCTTAGGAATTAATCAGTATTTGATAATACTGATTTTTGTTTTGTATTCTAAAAAGAAAAGAAAACAGAGATATAGCGAGAAAGAGAGAGAACGAGTCAGAGAGATAGATATCGAGAAGGAGAAGAAGCAGGTAAGCTTTTGGTTTGAATTTGTGGTAAGAAACTTGAATCTTCCTACTGATTCTTGTAAGAAGGTTAATTAATTTCATAATTACTTGTTTAGAACTGTTTTGGGAGGATTGAATTGAGGCTGTGAAGATTTCGATCAAGAGCTCAGTTCCATTAAGGTGAGTTATTCAACTTTCTTTAAAATTAAGCAATGAGAATGTTAATAGATGTGTGTATTTGTATTTAAATCACTTAGAATGCTTAATGGTTAAGAAAAATCGAGACTGGCTTAACAGGTGAAAGTGACGATGAACAGTAAAGTTTTCGCAACAGTGGTTTGCGAAAAGTGAGGTTTTCGCAACCAAGGGTTGCGAGTTCTAGACTTTTCGCAAAAGAGGGTTGCGAAAAGTAGAGGTTTTTGTAATAGTGGGTTGCGAAAAGTGGAGGTTTTCGCAGCTTTGGCTTGTGAAAAGTGTAGCTTTTCGCTACAGTGACTTGCGAATTTTGTGGTCTTTCAGTAGTAGTTTGAGGCTTTTATGTGGAATGCAATCTGATATGTATATGCTATTTGTTATATGTTTATAACTCTGTTGTTGATGTAAAAACCATGATATGTTAAGGACTTATTTATGAGTCCAGAGCTGTGGTTAATTGTTGAGATGTTAATCCCCGATGCTAAATGGCAAAGTAGAGATAATCGTTGAAATTAATATTCTGTACATAGAGATATAGAATATATGTTGAATTGTATAGCCTTAGTATACAATAGAAAGAGTGATGATACACAATTATTGTGTGGCGTTGGCTAGAAATATACATCTGGTCTAGTGGGCATAAAGTACGGTATAATGAGAACCATTTACTAGCCAGGGACCGTTGGGATGTATTTCTAGTTGTTGGAGTGAATCTTGAATCATCCGTGAGGGTCTCTGGTGGTTGTTGATCGCGATAAAATAAAATCTCATTTGAGAGACCAGTGATTCAAGGTGGGGAGGAAATGAAATGAGGAATGACAGACTTAGAGTTGTAATTCCCATTTCAATCGAAAGATGAGATATCTTCATTGTTGAGAAATTGTAATCTTAATTCAGAAAGAAGCAGGTTTGGAAACTGTAATTTATGTGAGTTAGAGTTATTTATAAGTCCGGTGGGATTTATAGTAATTCTTGTTGGTAGTATGATGACTAGATGAATTAGTCATAAGTAAAGGAATAGGTGGTTTCCAATGGTTGATAAGAGCTTGGTATGGTGAGATGGCTGGAAACATGTTTGATATATCTGTTAATATTTTAGTTGTTAAATTTTAATTTGATTTGGATAATCTCACTAGGCGAAAGCCTAATGTTTCAAATTAAACTGTCTTACCAGGTACTGGCTCTGGGGAAATAGTTTGGGAAGTGAGATTTCAGTTGAAGGAAATCAGACTTGGCGATAACGAAGGATCGGGATATTCTTTTGATGACTTTTGGGACAATCCTTAGATAATCAAGTTGATCTTACTGTGATGTATAATTGGATTGATCAGTTTATTTAAGTTAATCTACCTGGTGTATATATAGAAACTTACTTATGATCCTTTGGTTTATAAAAGTCTGATATTTTGATGATCATAACGCGTGTATTTTGAGGTTTAAATTAGCCTTGAATTTTAGGGTGTTACAGTATGGTATCAGAGCACTAGTTTAAGCGAACTAAGTATGCTGATGAGATACTTAGACTTAAGCTGAGATGTAGTAGGTTATGATATGTGAGATATGGGTAGAAGTGTTAAGACGGGATAGTCTTAGAGTTAACGGAAATACGTGAAATTAGTGTTATGACAATGATAACGGGGATTCTCCTGTATGATATGTTCACAATTTCAATTAGCTACTGTTATTATGAATATATTGTTACACGAGCATGTCTATTTCTGAATTGTTACAGTGACTAACGATCGGTAAAGTACGTTTTGTATGTATGTAAGTGCATAACCATTTCTCGTGGTTATCCCTGTAAGTTATAGTAGAGTGATGGTGAATACGCCACCAAGGTCCTTTAGAGGACATAGCAGTAAATGATTGGGGGTTGGAAGGACAACCTGGAATTAGTGGGACTCATGAAAGTCCGCCAAGGCAACATCTAATAGGTGATTTGATATGTGCAGAGATAGAGTATGAGATGATTGATTAAGACGGAATTAGTATGACATGGTTGAGTATGGGGGCCATGGAATGCATGTATAGCAATTGTTATAAGGCCGAGAGGGCGACCTCTGGTCGGAAGTAGAGTGTCAATGATAAGTTACGTAATTAAAACGATTGACCTTGTTTGAGTAAGTAGCCTTCATTGCAAGTAAGTTTTATGCATGGTGTTTTAGTGTATGTTACATGAATTTTCTTGATTTCAAACCAAATGCATAAATAACAATTTTTATTCAAGGACGAATTAGTATGTGCAAGTATGTATTTAAAGAAAAAGGGCAATTTCAATTACGCTGCCTAACGAAATTTTGGAGCTTAGCAACTTGCAAAATACTTCATACTTTACATAAAAAGTTGTATGATAGCAAATAGGTCAAGAAAGTGTTGATCAGTAAACCTTTTATAACCAACAAAGGTATTGATTTGATGATATCATATAAATGAGTGTGAGAAACGACTAGTTTACTTTGTGGCAGTAAATTTTAAACTTTTGTTGTATGAAAAGATCTTCATTTAAGATATTACTGTTGTAACAACATCTTTTGGTTGAGAAGGATTGAGTTTTACGAAAATTTATATACAAACGATTTTTGAGATCGTTGTGTAATACATGGGAGTTATGAAAATGATTGGGGTCGTGTGTGCCCACGTTGTTCCGAATGTTGTTTATTTAAATGAGAAAAAGGTGGATTGAGTTATTTATTATATTGTCATGCATGAAGGCTATGAACTCGCTAGGTCGTAGAGTATTAAAATATAAGCTAAGAAAGAACTCCAAGAGTGGAGAGATGTTGGATAAATAATGGGAGAATGTTTGTAGTTTTGGTATTTGTGTTCAAAAGAAGAGGTGAACAATGGGAGAGTCGAAAGGAGACTTTAGTATCGGTTGTAAGAAGGTCGGTATTCTTGTTTGGTACTTAAAAAAATACAGTTGCCAATGGGACGGTCGTGTCCGGAGGAAGGATTAGTAGTCATCAAAGTGACAGAATTAGCAATTCGCTATGAGTAGTCTTGCGATATTAATGTTGCACGAATAAATTAAGAGGAAGACGATGGGATGTGAAATGGATTAGGATGTGTTCTAAGGATTAGGTTCAGTTAAGGACCCTTGTTAAAGAATAGGTTAAGAAAGTATCGACAGACGACTATTGACGTTGAAGTCGACAGTTGCTTAAATGTATGAGGCCCTTTTTCTTGTCATTGGGTGCGGTCTGGGTGCATCCCGCGTATGCCTATGCGGGCGGGAATAAAACCGTGAGCGGTACCGGTATGTTGTTATGCAGAGGGTACGCGCAAAGCAGCTATATATATATATATATATATATATATATATATATATATCTTGGGAAACACCCATATTTGGGGGATTTTGAGTGTTTGATAAATAAATCACGAGTAAAAGAAGTTTTGGTTAATTATTGCATAAGTGGAAGCTATGTGGTCAAAATACGCTTTTTAGAGTTTATTGTGGTTGTGCAACAATTATGATGTGTTATGTGCTTAAGTGCCGGTTTAAGTATTGGCCTTATGTGTGAAGACCGTGTGATGATCCTGTATTTTAGTACCTTTGGGACTAATAAACCTTGGTGAATTATATACATTGTTGAGTATAGAAGAGTTGCGTATACGTATACATATAGATACAAATATGAATTGGCTTCATTGGGAAGGTAGCAATGAAGGGGTCGTGAGATTATCACACCTCGGAGCATGTGTTGTGTGATGAGGGTTAGATGCATTTTAATTGCATTAGTTGATATTGATAAATGATCATTAGATCCTTTGAACAGATGGTTCGGCTTTGGACATGGTTGAGTCTTGAGGGCTTTTGCTCAGTTTAATAAGCTCAACGTAGGCTTGGGGTTGGAATTGCAGGAATAGAATTATAATTGAAGTTTACATGATGTGAGTGCATTGGTTATTCATTTGAGGTCATGTATGAATGTTAAGTCTTGAATCAGAAGTTTTAAAATTTGAAGGGATACCTTTAAGGGGTGTTAGAATAGAGAAGGACTGTTGTATTAGATAAGCGTTTTACTTACGAGGTGGATGGTTTATAAAAAGATAAAGTATTAGACACGAACAAAGTGGGTGTTCAGACTATATCAATCCGTGGGGGATTGTGTCCTGTCTATGTAATAGTTTGGAATCACAAAAGAGCTAGCAAGAAATGAGTAAATTTAAGTTAATTAAGAAGCTTGTGAGTTATAGTTCAACTAAAGTTGGGGAGGAATATAATAGTGAAATAGACTCAATTAATCATGCGGGAGAACATGAAAGTATGTTTGAATTGTGTACGAATGACCATGAGAGATCTGGTCTGATGTGAGATGTAATGGGTGGAAAAGGTGCGAATGAGTAGTGGCATCAATTGCCGAGATAAATGTGTCAACTAGTACGTAATGTGAAGTTCGAAAGAGGAAACATCCGATGGAAGTCTTTTCGGGGATTCCAGATGAAGAGTACTATTTGTCAATAAAGTTGTTGGAATATGTGATTTGTAAGATGGTGTAGTGGTATGGCTAATATCGGAATAGAATGTCGGGACAGCAGTAAATGTTTATCCAAAGTAATTTTGGTTGTGTGAGTCGCTAAACAAGTTTATGTTTTCGAATCTTTGGAAATTTAACAAAGATGATGGATGTGTTAGTCAAAATGGGGTGAAGTAAATGCAAAATCTTTAAGGAATGTGAGCTGCTTCTTATGTCCGAAAGAATTGTCCGAAAAGTATAAGTCGAAGATCAAAGAATGGGTAGTAACTTCGAACGGTGATGTCGTTTCAAGATAACTTGGTTGAATACTTTAAGTTAGAATTTTGGTGAAATTGTTTGGTTATGTATAGTAATGAGAAAATGTTATCGGTATGTGGAAAGTTGGAAGAAAGAGACAAGTAATATGTGAAAATAGTATTCCATACTAACGTGGGGAAGCAAGGATAGAAAGATTGGACTTAAGAATGTAGACATACTACAAGTTCAATGGAGTTATCACCTTTGATATACAACCCCTTAGTGCTTGGTTGCAGCGTGTTTGTGTGGTGCGATAGTAATGTGAGAAGGTGATAACATTTTGTATCAAAGAAACGTGTAAGTCATGGATGCAATGATGGATTGTCATAGTTATTGAAGCATAATTGATGAGAAAAATTGTTATGTGAAGGAGCGAGAATCGATCTTAGAGAAATATTTGATAAATTACAATCTAAGAGAGTGATTATAGGTATAATGGTATTATATCTTTGAGTTGTTAATGTGGCTTTAGAGTCGGAGGAAGAAATGAAGAAACGATACCCTTAATTGTTTGCTTAGTTTGATTTCGGGGACGAAATCATTTTCAAGTTGGGGAGTATTGTAACACTCCGAAAATTTCATTATGTTAATAGTAGATAAATTGTATTTTGGTACAATTTATTTTTGGAGAAAATTAACTTGGAGGGTTGAATTGTCCTTATTTGAAAGTTTGGGGTTAATGTGGAAAATGGGTTAATGACTCATGTTATAACATGAGGTGTCACCTTAGGAATTAATCAGTATTTGATAATACTGATTTTTGTTTTGTATTCTAAAAAGAAAAGAAAACAGAGATATAGCGAGAAAGAGAGAGAACGAGTCAGAGAGATAGATATCGAGAAGGAGAAGAAGCAGGTAAGATTTTGGTTTGAATTTGTGGTAAGAAACTTGAATCTTCCTACTGATTCTTGTAAGAAGGTTAATTAATTTCATAATTATTTGTTTAGAACTGTTTTGGGAGGATTGAATTGAGGTTGTGAAGATTTCGATCAAGAGCTCAGTTCCATTAAGGTGAGTTATTCAACTTTCTTTAAAATTAAGCAATGAGAATGTTAATAGATGTGTGTATTTGTATTTAAATCACTTAGAATGCTTAATGGTTAAGAAAAATCGAGACTGGCTTAACAAGTGAAAGTGACGAAGAACAGTAAAGTTTTCGCAACAGTGGTTTGCGAAAAGTGAGGTTTTCGCAACCAAGGGTTGCGAGTTCTAGACTTTTCGCAAAAGAGGGTTGCGAAAAGTAGAGGTTTTCGTAACAGTGGGTTGCGAAAAGTGGAGGTTTTCGCAGCTTTGGCTTGCGAAAAGTGTAGCTTTTCGGTACAGTGACTTGCGAATTTTGTGGTCTTTCAGTAGTAGTTTGAGGCTTTTATGTGGAATGCAATCTGATATGTATATGCTATTTGTTATATGTTTATAACTCTGTTGTTGATGTAAAAACCATGATATGTTAAGGACTTATTTATGAGTCCAGAGCTGTGGTTAATTGTTGAGATGTTAATCCCCGATGCTAAATGGCAAAGTAGAGATAATCGTTGAAATTAATATTCTGTACATAGAGATATAGAATATATGTTGAATTGTATAGCCTTAGTATACAATAGAAAGAGTGATGATACACAATTATTGTGTGGCGTTGGCTAGAAATATACATCTGGTCTAGTGGGCATAAAGTACGGTATAATGAGAACCATTTACTAGCCAGGGACCGTTGGGATGTATTTCTAGTTGTTGGAGTGAATCTTGAATCATCCGTGAGGGTCTCTGGTGGTTGTTGATCGCGATAAAATAAAATCTCATTTGAGAGACCAGTGATTCAAGGTGGGGAGGAAATGAAATGAGGAATGGCAGACTTAGAGTTGTAATTCCCATTTCAATCGAAAGATGAGATATCTTCATTGTTGAGAAATTGTAATCTTAATTCAGAAAGAAACAGGTTTGGAAACTGTAATTTATGTGAGTTAGAGTTATTTATAAGTCCGGTGGGATTTATAGTAATTCTTGTTGGTAGTATGATGACTAGATGAATTAGTCATAAGTAAAGGAATAGGTGGTTTCCAATGGTTGATAAGAGCTTGGTATGGTGAGATGGCTGGAAACAGGTTTGATATATCTGTTAATATTTTAGTTGTTAAATTTTAATTTGATTTGGATAATCTCACTAGGCGAAAGCCTAATGTTTCAAATTAAACTGTCTTACCAGGTACTGGCTCTGGGGAAATAGTTTGGGAAGTGAGATTTCAGTTGAAGGAAATCAGACTTGGCGATAACGAAGGATCAGGATATTCTTTTGATGACTTTTGGGACAATCCTTAGATAATCAAGTTGATCTTATTGTGATGTATAATTAGATTGATCAGATTATTTAAGTTAATCTACCTGGTGTATATATAGAAACTTACTTATGATCCTTTGGTTTATAAAAGTCTGATATTTTGATGATCATAACGCGTGTATTTTGAGGTTTAAATTAGCCCTGAATTTTAGGGTGTTACAAACACTAACTTGCAAACAGCCGAAGGGTCGATTCCACATTTGTTGATCCAAACCCTCAGTGATTTGATAATGACCCTTTAAACACTTAGTGAAAATTGTAAGTAGACAATATGTATTAGAGTTTCACTATCGCTGATAAGTACTATGTCTCTATAGTACCGCTGATAGTAACTCTCGCTCTTTAAACTTAATTGTTCAGCGTAACTGTTCACCATAAAGCTCTGAGTCTGTTCAGTACTTTTGGTGATCGCTGATAGTATAGTTGTTTACTTATGATCTCTGAAGACAAGTTTCACGTCAACATAGGTTCTACGCTGAAGTCGAAGATCAAGCCCATGAACCAGCGACAAGTCTACTAATGAACTGATGCGGATATCAGCGAAGTCACAGAATTGTCCACTCAACGTGAAGTTTCAAGTAGAAGACTTCAGCGATCGCTGAGCTTTGTCACTTGCTGATAAAGTACTGTTCATTAATCGCTGATCATGAAGTTTCCTCTACAAGTTACTATTGTCTTACCTCCTTTGCACGCCTCCGTACGAACTGTCAGAACGGACATCCCTTTTGTCTATGATCGTACTACCAACTCTGATTCTACACGGTGCATCATGCGGCTACTAAGGTTGTCTACAAAGGTCAAAACATGCAACCACTCAGCTGCTGCCACGTGTAAAGTAATACTGCCATGCATTAAATGCATGCAGTATATAAGAAGAACCCTACTTCAGAAATGAAGTGTGTGCGGCCATCTTCTTCTTTCTCTCTTAGTGTTAGAATATTATTCGTAATATTCTTATCTCCTTTCTGTCTTATTTCTAGTGCAAGAAACTTAGTGTTCTTAACTTGTTTAGATTAGGTTAATCCTTAATCTTGTTCCGCAACAAGTTGTAAATTGTTTTGAGATTTATCAATAAACAATTTAGAAAAGTAAAAATAGTGTGTTTGTATTCAACCCCCCCCCCCCCCCCCCTTCTACAAACTTGTATAACCCTTCGGGACCAACAACATTTTTGCATGGCGTATGCAACAAACTTCTGATAAGAAAAGTTTACTGACAATTTTACACCATGCTTAGATTTATAAGCAAAATTCCACTCATTGTTTTCTTCCACCCATTCACCATCGTAACATAAATATAGCCTAGCTTTTGCAACAGATGAACTCATTTTTTCAGTGGTATCTCAAAAACAAAATACTGAAGAAAGCAAGAAAGAAGGATGGAATGGGTGTGAGTTATGGATTGCATTCTACTGATATTTATGGATGAAATCTCAATGAGGAAGATGAATTGCAACCACAAATTGGTCTTCAAAGTACAATGATTCAACATTGATGAAACATGCCAGTGAATTTCAACCACAATTTGGTCTTCCAGGTACAATAATTGTGGAAAAAAGCAGTAAAAACATGCAAAAATTCGTGCAAAAAAGACCAAAATTGCAATTTTTTGACTGGTCGCGGGGAGGGACCAAAATTGTCACCGCGGGCATAGTTGGGGGGTGTCGCGGGACGTTTTGGCCAAAATAGCAAGACACGTGTGCCCTATCCCGCGATCGCAGGATCCATCGCGGGATTTATGGGTATTTTGACAAATTCGAGAGAGAAATGGGTATTTGGCAAGTCAAAATCAAACTTTGGGTATTTTAATTAAATTCCCATTATTCTATATGATATTCACATATTATTAGTTTTTATTTAATAACAAATAGTGAAATTAAGTTAGTTACATAAAATAAATTGTCAAGATTGTGAAGTTGATTTTTAGTTATCATAATTTTTAATTGCTATTACTTTTAATATCGGATTTTTTATTTTTTTATTTATTATAACTTTTAACTTTTATTAGTGTAGCATTTATTTTCATAATTTTTAAGTATTATGATTTTTATTATTGATAAATTTTTAGTTATTGTCTTTAATTATAATATAAAATTATTATTGTAGTTTTTTATTACATAGATTATGTACTAGTTCATAATTAAAGATGAAATATTTACAAAATGTACAAGAAAAAGAAAGCAGATGTAGTGAAATCAAGATTCTAAATGACGTGAGGCGTGACATGGTGGCGAGGCCAAGCTTCAAGCCTTACGAGCCACGACGAAGCTATGGCGTTTACAGTGCGTGACTTATGGCGTCAAAGTTCTAATTCATATATAATATTATATATAAAACATATGTTTTGTACGAAAACTGCGCATTAGGCCATGACGTGCCACGAGCTTAACGTGGTGTGAGACACAGCCATGGCCCATGGCAGCTGTGCAACAAGTTTTTTAGAACAGTGAGTGAAATCATGAACCTTTAAACAAGTTCATGACAATAGATGCTCAAACTTAGAAGGATTTGTCTATTTGCAATAACTATTTTTTAGATCTAAAAACTGGAGCTGAACATACATTTATTATCCTTTTAAAGGGAATTGCTTTATTAAAAGAAAAGAATATGGTAGATATTAGGAATTTTTTTGCCATTCTTAAAAAAACAAATATACTTTGATTCAAAGTGGTGTATTTTTACAAGTAATGATAAGATGACATAAATGTAAATTAAACTACGTTTTTTAAATTACAGAATTTAAAAACATATTTTCTTAATAGACATTGAATTAAATAAGTTTATGTTTTATGTAAATTTCCCAAAACAAGCCATTTAATATAAGAGGTGAAGGTTGATTAAAGCAAAACCAAAGTTGGATACATTGATGGGTATTGAAGAAAAATGATTAGGGGAGTTTTGTTTGCATCTAAAGCAACATACTTTCCATTCAAAACCTAAGATCACATACACCTCATCTCTACCATACATTTAAAGAAATCATTTCATTGCCCTACATACTTGAAGATTTCCCATAATTCTCATATATAATCAACATAAATAAAAACTAAATTTTAATTTACAAATTATTCAATTGGGTTTTCAAAAGAATCATTTTATAAAATCATATCTTCTTCTTATTAGAAAAAAATGAACGCATGAAAAGAAATAAAACATCACAAAAGCTAAAAGAACAAAAGGCAATAAATCTTAAAAAACATTTAGGTGACGTTTGGCTTTTAAGATGTGTTGATATATGAAGTCTGATTTTATTTCTGATTTTTTAAAAATGTTGCTCAAGTCTGAAATCTGAATCAATAAGATGGTTTGTTTTTGTAAATTGACAAACGTTTAAATATGTATAATTGTCTATTTTATCCCTAAAAAATCAACTTAAATACGTCAATTGAAATGAACATCGATGATTGAAAGACAGGACGGGAAAAAGAAGAAGGGTGTTGGCAGTTTTGCAAGGCTGTGGAGTTTTAACATATCTCTCAAACCGAATCCCCGATTTAAGCGATTCAATGTGTTTTGGAAACTGTAACACCCTCAAAATTGGAACGAGCAACTAACTGTGATTTCAACAAAATAACCAAAAGAGGAATAAATCATTTCTACAGATCATCCCTGAAAATACCTCAGAATTTAAACATCATAATCTCCACAATAAATAACTTAAGACGGACGTTACTTAACACAACACAAGTTGCTAATCCCAAAAAAATGTAGAAGACTTCACTAATCAAAATCACCTCTCGTGCACTCGCCACTTCACAGTGTAGCTAAAGCTACTCCCAACCTGAGCCTGTTGCATATGCCGACAAATAAAAAGGGTTAGGCTAACGCCTAGTGAGTTCAAGAGTTTTATCATGACCATATAAATTCATAAATAGAGAGATACAGTTTAAGTCATGAGTTAAAAAGAATTTACTTTAGATTCAAATCACCAATTTTCCAACTCACACAAATCTCGTGCTGAAAGCTTTAATATAAAATGATTTCCAAAATAGACTCATTCCCAAAACCAACATGAAAGGTGAAATAGCATTTGATTCTCAAAACGATTGAATTCATAAATAAATCACCAATATTCCAAACATCCTCAAACATGGATGAAGCATAACCCATAACTCATATAACGTGGAAAACAATTCATATAAATAAGATACGTCACCGAAAACATGGATAAACACAAATACCCAAAACAACACATTTCGGTGACGGTGGAGGCCCGTTTACATTGCACGTGACGGAACACAAAAGTGGGTCACCTACTATGCAATAAAACAACACGTGGACTACTCTCGTAAACTGAGCTCAATCACTCCAGATCTATTGCCCGCGAGACTAGGGAGCCCCCAACTTCAACCACTCCAGGTCTATACATTGGGTCACTCCAAATCCACAACAGCACATTTGGGATTACACCTTACTGCCCATGAGACGACGCCCGACCATATAGGCCCACGCCTTACTTATCATGGAACCCGGTGCCTATTCTGTGCTACAAAAGAGAAACTAATGTCTCATAAACTGAGCTCAATCAATCCCGATCTCTTGCCCGCGAGACTTGGGAAACTCATATGCCTATAGATCCATAGCTAACAAGGTCTAAAACATTACACGACCCCAAAAGAATAAACCAGTGCATTCAAAATATGCAATTCCCCAATAACGTAAACCATGATCAAAACTCGACTTTGAGCTATCAAAACTGGACAATTGTCCTCAAGACTTAACAAAATCCAATACCGAGCCATAAACTCAACTGACTCAAAAGATAATTCATGAAAAGTCATAACATGAGATTAAACGTAGCACCACACATTTTTGCCAATAATATTTCAAATCCATGAAAACCCGAAAATAGAACCTTGGGTTGGGGACAACCCTCTTTTCCAAAGGACTCACATCGTACATTTCCAAATCGTCCCATAATGTACTAAATGAATGTTTCCAAATATACACAAAATGCATTTTCATAACAAGTAGACTCCATCTATAACATAAATCAACAACCCATTTTCATGTATGATTTATCTACCACATTTTCCCAAAACTCCAAATGTAAGTGCTTTACAATATTTACTACAATAAATACCTCAAAAATTAAAACCCACCAAATAACTCAACATTGATAATTTTTCATGTAAAACACATAAGTACTTGGAAAAATAACATTTTTGGCATGTACAAAGTTTTCATAAAGTAACTTGAACTCACCTTGCTAGATTAGGCTAAATCTAGATTTTTTCCAACATAAGCTCCTTTGAAGAAATACGAATCTTCAAGTCCAAATCTTCCAAAACCTAGATCCATAAGTTTCCAACCATGAATATTCATATTCAACCACTTTAAACCATTCCCCAAACATCTTATATAAAAATATCCATTTTGACCAAAACCCCAATATTAACCTAACTTCCCCAAAATCATCCAAACCAAGATTTGATAAGCATACAAACTAGGAAGCCATCAATGGAGCATTCATAACTCATATGAAAGTATAGAAGCTAGGAGGATGAACTCACCACTTAGGTTTTGATGAAAACTTAGAAAACCCCAAAAATCTCTAGTGTCGTGGATGAAACTTGCTCTTGCATCAATAAATGAAACCACTAGCATAAAATGGAGAAGGAACACATTAATCTCCAAAAAAAGCCCCAAAATCAGGTAGGGTTTGTGAGGGAAGAAGAGGAAACGATTTGGGAGAGAAGAGATGGAGTTTGGGAGTGAGAAATGAGAAGCTTACCACCACCAAATGCTCTTAAATCTTCCAATAAACTTCCAAACTCTTTATATATCCTGGAAGATCTCTCAAAAACGGAACCATAGCAACTTGAATCACCAAAATCGGAGTTGAAATGAGAGAGATATGAAGAAATGAAGTTTAAGGGGTGAAATTTGTGTTTTATGCTCATCAGACGCGATGCGGACGTCCGCGTGGAGTATGCGGACGTCCACGAGCACCCACCCAACTTTCTGCTGCTTCCGCGGAAGCATACACGGACTTCCACACCATGCGGACGTCCACGAGCACCATGCGGACGTCCACGAGACCCTGGTTTCCTGATTTATTTCCCGATCACTGTTTTGGTCATAACTTCTTCGTTTTAGCTCCGTTTTCGCTCCGGAAAGGCTCGTTGGATTCGTATTTGAATTCCCCATCTAACAAGACCATAAAAACTAGGATTCAATCCAAAATCCTATTTTTATTATCTATCATGAAAGACCGATATCTTCCAAAAATCGGGGTGTTACAATCCTCCCAACCTTAAAGAGATTTCGTCCTCGAAATCTTGTTCTCACACAACTAATGGCCAGCGCGCCCAACACATTCTAAGTTCCCTCGGTTTCATCCAGGTTCAATTTTATTTCCCACAGAATTGCCCACAACGGCTTCTTGGTGTTACTCACAACAAATCTCCGCTTAGGCATAAAACACTTACATCCAATTGAAGGCCTAATTTACTAGAGTGGATTCCGACCACCAGAATTAAGTTGTCTCCCAACCTTAAGTGATCCATACTTTCCCAATGACAGATTCGAACTCCCTCATCGCTCCACATTCACATGTTCTTAAATTTTCTCTTCAAACTAGCCCAAAGTTTAATCACCACCGAAATCAACCAAAACCTCTGAATCCCAAATATCCCCGTCATTGGACTAGCATTCACTCCTAACGGATTCCATTAACTCCAACACCGACGGTCATCACTGACCCATCAATTACATAACTCCAAAGATAAGTCTAATTATCAATTATCTAACTGACATATTTTCTTACCACACAAGGAAGGTCATCTCACTAATTCCACTTATCACAATTGAACATCGTAAGATTACTACCACCATTACCATCATTCCTTTAAAATCGGACTACAATCCTCCGATTACACTAACGGTGACTGGCCTCAAGCCCAAAAGTTGACACCTAGTTATACCACCAAACTTTGAATCACAACAGACTCAACACCCGAGTTTCTCTCGTCGAACATTCTTACAGAGCCAATGTTATCAATATGGTGTCCACAAGGTGCTACACGCCCCTTTACGTGAAAATCGTCCAAGACCCAAAACAAGGTTGCCAACAAGACGGTTACCACCAATACTAACGGAAAATGCTACGAGTCTAACCTTCCAGTTACAAAATAGGTCGACTCTACAAACAGCACTACTTGGCCTACAGTACCAACACGCGTTAAAATACCCAGCCTTCCACTGACGAAGTTCTACTCACATTTAATTTTAACCGGGGTTACTTGACCTTTCCAGGGTCCTAATGAGTTCAAGTCTCTCAAGTGTATTATTTAACAAATATGCCAATCGAAAACTTTTTATAGAAATTTTCAACACAAAGATTTTCATATCAAGTTAACCGCACGCATAAAAACTACTACTATCAGTTAGATAGTTGCGTAAAAATGGACACACTCGTCCCACATATGAAAATCATCTTGAAAACCATTTCACCAAAATTCAAGTTATCGACAAGGCGTAAAAGTATGCTCAACAATCTCATGAAATGGACCGCCACGGTCTTAGCATAGATTTATTTAGGTCATGCACGTAAAGAAATTCTCATACTTTAAATAGTGTGCAACAAAAGATTTGTATGCATTTCAAAAGGAGTTTAAACATCCTCCGACTCCCTAAAATCCGTTTTTAACCATAAAATGACATGGAATCAAATTCACCAACAAGGTTCGCACACATACCCGTTTATTTCACAAAACGGTGAAACGATCCATAAATATGCTTTGGTTAAAACACAAAAATGATTTGCGTTAGTTCCAAGTTCAAAGATAAAAGTCAACACGTTTTCACCATTCGAAAATATTGACTAAAACATCATGAATAAATTTCAAATTGGAGTACGCATGCAAACTTGTAACACTTCCCTAGTGGTTTTCCGGAAATAAAATTACATGCATTAGATAGTTCGTAATAAAATCTCAACAGATGAAATTCTCTAAATCAAATTTCAAAATTTTCTCACTTAGTCATATAATGACATAAGAGTAAAACATTTTTGACAAGGCTCACACGTTAATTTGTTTTTTTCCAAGACCGAGGAGAAAATAAGTGCTTGTAAACGGTTGACAGCAAAAAGGGTTTAAATCGACTTCGAATGTCGGATCGTACAAACAAAGTGCATTAGTGTTCCAAAACATCAATAGTTTCACGCACTCTAGATTTAGACAAATAAATTTTCCACAATCCCCATCACGGAGCATTTACACCAAAAGTTTCACACTCGCAATATAAAACGTTAAAAATGTTGACGCTTAAAATTTACCCATTAAATACTCAAATTACACATTTTCTCTCCAAAACCAAAAGGTTTACCATTTTCCAAAATTTCCATTAAGCCCAAAATTGACCAAAGTTCAACGACTCACACATTCGTGTTTTCAAAATGTATCGTATCGTAAACCATGCATAAACCCCAAAATCTTAAAACGTATTTTTCACCACATGATCCTCACTTATGCAATAACTCATTAAAACACATCGTTTATTTATCAAAGTGTCAAGGGTTAGTGGCTACCAAATTATGCATATCCCTAGATCAATACCATGTATTTGCGTGAAATGATAATAAAATAATCATTTAATCGAAAGTGTACAAAGCAAATCGTTAAGAAATACAATCAGTATGTTCTTTCATACACTACTCACGCCACGTATAAATCAACCCGTACAATTGAATAAATCGCAACAAAATGTGCTAACACAATTCTTTGAAAGAGAAATTACTCGACACCAAAGTTCCAAAACATTCCATTTGGCTGTCTTACGACTTAAAATAATATTTCTCCACAAGACTCACGCAAAACAAAATGCCCAATGTAATCCAAAATTAACACATGCGATAACTAAAGTGTGCACCTTACAAAATTGCACTCACACGACACAAAACGTCGTAAAACAAAACTCTGTAAAACTCTATGAGCTCAACGACCTCAAACCAACCAAATGGTGCCAAACCTTTCGCTTCCATACATCAAATTTCATATCGCAAAACCATGACTAAAATGCCAAACTTCCAAAATTCCCCTTTTGTTGTAATACAATCTAAACAACACTTTTCGACAAAACTTGCATCAAATAAAATTTTCCAATAAAACTCGACATAGACACAATGGAAGATAACTTTTCGTCCAAACCTTAACATATGTGGAGGAGATCCAATGTTAAAGCCATAAGTCGTAGTTACTTGCCCAACATCTTAAACAACATCAGTAATATGGATAACACTGTATTCGAAAGTAATGTTGGACAATCAACGAAATAAAACAAGTTCTGACGGAGTTTGCAACTCTCGCAATAAAACAATTTTCATGCATGTTCAAAACCGCGATTTAAAATATTGTGTGTGTTAACCATTTTCTGAGATTTTGTAACTCAATCCACTAGAGGATTTGAAACACAAGAAATAACTGATACAATTTATTTTAAAATAAATTCTGTGCATGAATTTAGTCGGCACTCAACGTCTCAACCCATACTCCTTCAAATCTCTCCGGTCACACTACCGTCATCCGGATTCTCGATCATCTTAAGGCAAAGTTGGGAATTACATCGATCCACTTTACGATTCCTCCTGGGATTTAAGTCGATTCAATAAATCTATGGTTCTAATCCAACCATCAACTTCGACCTGAAACGGTCCACTTAAAGCAATTATCATGCTTATTGTCACCCTAAGTGACTATTACTAAATTCGTCAATCTTTTCCGACGTCTATCCTCTTAGAAACTTCTTCACTACCCCAACGGTCATCACATTAAAGTAGTTTAAGTATGCACATGTAACTAGCAGGTTCACCATGACACTGGCCAGGTGTCATTATGAACGCACCGTACATGATTATCCTTGCTACTCTCGACGTGATTCTCGTTTCTAGCAACTCCATCGACCTAAAAACATCATATCTTAAGGTGCCTAGTGGTGAACTTCACTTTCATTTACTTAAAAGAACGCTAGTTTGAGTCTAGGTATTCAAAATCAACACCTAATTCTCTCAAACTTATGCTCTGATACCAACTTGTAACACCCTCAAAATTGGAACGAGCAACTGATATGCATTATTTATTTAATGCATATTGTATCTTTTTCTTATCTTTTTAATTAGATTCTGCTATTTTATCCCAACTTTTTACTCTAATCTCTGTGGGAACGATATCTGGTATTTTACCAATTTATTACTTGAAAGACGATATTAGATCTCATCGTATACTTGCATTGAGGTTTAAGTAGCACACGTCTATAGGTGTATTCTAAGCACTGTCAAGTTTTTGGCGCCGTTGCCGGGGATTCACACGCTAAAAGTTTTTAAAAGTATTTTAAAAGACTTAGTTTTTCTAGCACCGTCCGAATCATACTTAGTGTGGTGTATGCCACGGATCCAATGTGGGGAACTTTTTGAGTTAGATCCTGACATAGAAAGAGCCTTTCACCATAGACGGAGGTTACACAGAGCTTCAAGTTCTATGAATCCTCCCGATATGGATGCAACACCCGGATTTGAACATAGACCACCACGACCAGCCATCTTAGAAATAAGACCACCACCGCAAGTGAACCAAATGAGACCACCAGACTTAGAAAATCCTAGAGGACGACCAAATTTTGGAAACCTTCCAGTTTTTGGTAACCCTCCAGTTTTTGGTAACCCACCAGTTTTCGGTAATCCTCCCGATTTTAGACATCCACCCGGTCATGTTTGGCAAGAGCAACCAAATAATAATGAAGAAGAGGATGATGAAGAATCTCATGGTAACAATGACCAAAATGAACCATTAAATATCATTGATCTTGCAAACTCGAAAAATGGGAGAATCATGGACTATGCAATTCCTAACTTTGAGCAATTAAATTCAGGAATTGTAAAGCCTCACATGGATACAACGCATTTTGAACCAAAACCCATTATGTTTCACATGTTGCAATCCAATGGTCAATTTGCCGGATTCCCATCGGAAGATCCACACTCACATTTAAAATCTTTTAAAGAGATCACCGATGTTTTTCTGATTCCTGGAGTATCTTCTGATGCTCTAAGACTCACATTGTTTCCTTTTTCGTTAAGGGATCGGGCAAAAGTTTGGTTTAATTCATTGACACCAGGTTCTATACCATCATGGGCTGACATGGCTGAAAAAATTTTAAGAAAAAATTTTCCACCTACCTGGAATGCTATGTCCCGAAATGAAATTTGTATGTTCAAACAAATGGACGATGAAGCAATTCCCGACGCATGGGAAAGGTTTAAGGAATTATTAAGGAAATGCCCTCACCATGGCATTCCCTACTGTATTCAACTCGAGACGTTTTACACTGGACTTGATTCCAATGCAAAACAAATGCTCGATGCGACATCAGGAGGGGCCTTTACTTCCAACACCTATAACACCGGGTATGAAATTCTTGAAAAGATTTCCACAAACAATGGGCATTGGGCTGATCCAAGGGCACCAACTACAAAGAAGACTGCTGGAATGCATGATTTAGATGCTTACACTGCATTGACATCTCAGCTTGCTTCTATGACCAATATGCTTAAAAACATAACTACCGGTCAGGGAACACAGCCGACTGCCACTACACCCACTCCAGATGTCCTCTCAGTGCAATGTGTTTGTTGCAGTGGAGATCATTCTTATGAACACTGTCCTCAAAATTCTGAATCAGTTAACTATGTTCATAATAGGAATGGTCCTTACTCTAACAATTACAATGCCAGTTGGAAACAACATCCGAATTTTTCATGGAACAGTCCAAGTTTAAACCCACCTGAACATAAGCAACAAGGAAATTCCAATTTTCAAAATCAGCACCATGCCAGCAGTTCTCAAAACTACCAAAACAATCAAACTTATCAGAATCAGATTTTTCAAAACAATAAACCATATTTTCAAAACAAACCCCCTTCTCAAGCAGAACCTTCATTGGAGGCAATGTTAAAAAGTTTTATTCACCAAACCAACACTTCCATAAGAAACCTTGAAACACAGGTCAGTCAAATTGCTCTTAACCAAAACACCCGACCCAATGGGACCTTGCCAAGTAACACAGAAATCCCAAGACCACCAGGAAAAGAGCATGTGAAAGCTGTGACACTTAGGAGTGGGAAAGACTTAGATAAAACCATAGAAAAAGAGTTTGGACCAAAAACCCAAGTTGTAATAGAAAAGAATCCAAAGTCCAAGTCTAATGCTACAGCATTGCCCACCATCCTAGAAGAACCACTTCCTAAGAACTTAGAGCCAAAACCCCCAACCCCAAAGGAAAACACAGTAGAAATTGAAGTCAACAAACCCAAAGATGCTGTCAAAGACAATATAACAAAAGGTATCAAAGATTCAAATTTGAGGGTGGAGGAAGTCCACCCTGCAAGCTCAACACAAACAAAGAAAGCCGTTATTGAACCAATTCCTCCTTATGTTCCTTTTCCCCAAAGGTTAAAGAATAATAAGGAAGAATTGCAATTCAAGAAATTTTTGGATGTGTTTAAACAGTTGCATATCAACATACCCCTTGTTGAAGCAATTGAGCAGATGCCTAGTTATGCCAAATTTCTTAAAGACATTTTAAGCAAGAAAAAGAAGTTGACTGAATATAAAACTGTGGCCATGACTGAAGGGTGCAGTGCTCTCTTGACCAACAAAATTCCACCTAAACTCAAAGATCCAGGGAGTTTTACCATTCCTTGTTCCATAGGTGGGAAAGAAGTTGGAAAAGCCTTATGTGATTTGGGAGCAAGTGTCAACCTTATGCCTTTGTCTATTTTCAATAGCTTGGGTATAGGAGAAGCTAGACCAACCACTGGCACACTCATCTTAGCTGACAAAACCATTGCCTATCCTAAGGGTAAAATTGAAGATGTCTTAGTTCAAGTTGACAAATTCATCTTTCCTGCTGACTTTATCATCTTAGATTTTGAGGCTGACCAAGATATCCCTATTCTTTTAGGAAGACCATTCTTAGCCACTGGGAGAACCTTGATAGATGTCCAAAAGGGAGAGTTGACCATGAGACTCCAAGACCAGAAAGTTACCTTTAATGTCTTCAATTCCATGAAATACCCTGATGATATGGAAGAATGTTCTGGCTTAAGTGTGATTGAAAACCTGTGTAAGGAAGAGGGAGTTAGGGAGATTTGTAGGTTGGAAGAAGAGGATGATGAGGAATATGATGATGATGATGATGAGGAGAGTATAGATGAGACTGTTGCTAGGTTTGAACCTTTGGAACCTAGTGAGCAAAAGACTGTCACACCATCAATCATTTCACCACCTGACCTGGAGTTGAAACAACTCCCATCCCATTTAAAATATGCTTTTTTAAAAGATGAGAATAAACTGCCTGTCATCATTTCATCTTCTTTAGAATTGCACCAGGAAAAGAAGTTAGTGGACTTGTTGAAGTTACATTCAAAAGCCATAGGATGGACCATTGCTGACCTTAGAGGAATTAGTTCCTCCATTTGTCAACATAAGATCATCTTAGAAGACAAGAACTTCACATCCATTGAACCACAAAGAAGGATAAACCCGGTCATGAAAGAAGTAGTGAAAAAGGAAGTGCTAAAATGGTTAGATGCAGGAATCATTTTTCCTATCGCCAGTAGCTCTTGGGTTAGTCCTGTCCAATGTGTCCCTAAGAAGGGAGGTTTTACTGTAGTAGCCAATGAAAAGAATGAACTCATCCCAACTAGAGTAGTTTCAGGATGGAGAATTTGCATGGACTACCGTAAACTTAACACAGCTACACAAAAGGACCATTTTCCACTACCATTTGTTGACCAAATGTTAGACAGGTTAGCCGGAAAAGAATACTATTGCTTTTTGGATGGATACTCCGGTTACAATCAAATAGCCATTTCACCTGAGGATCAAGAAAAGACCACCTTCACTTGTCCCTATGGAACTTTTGCCTTTAGGAGAATGCCCTTTGGTCTCTGTAATGCTCCTGCAACTTTTCAAAGATGTATGATGTCCATATTTTCTGATATGCTTGAAGATTCCATTGAAATATTTATGGATGATTTTTCTGTATATGGCTCATCTTTTGATAATTGTTTGGAAAACTTGAAAAAGAGTCTTGAAAGGTGTGAAAAAACTGATTTAGTCCTAAACTGGGAAAAGTGTAATTTCATGGTCAAAGAAGGAATAGTTCTTGATTTCAAAAAGGGGAGTTGAGGTAGACAAAGCCAAATTGGAAGTTATTGAAAAACTACCTGAACCAACCACTGTAAAAGGAATTAGAAGCTTTCTTGGTCACGCTGGATTTTACAGAAGGTTTATCAAAGACTTTTCAAAAATCTCAAAACCTTTGTGTTTGCTTTTACAGAATGACCACAAATTTGAATTTAATGATGAATGTAGAAATGCATTCATTACTTTAAAGAAAGCTTTGATAACTGCTCCAGTGGTTGTGGCCCCAGATTGGGAAAAACCTTTTGAAATCATGTGTGATGCAAGTGACTGGGCTATAGGAGCTGTCTTAGGTCAAAGAAAGGAAAAAGTGTTTCATTTAATTTATTATGCAAGTAAGACTTTGAATGAGGCACAAATCAATTACACAACAACAGAAAAAGAACTCTTGGCTGTAGTATTTGCTTTTGAGAGATTTAGGTCATATTTAGTGGGAACAAAAGTTATTGTACATACAGATCATGCTGCCATTAAATACTTAATCTCTAAAAAAGATGCCAAACCTAGGTTGATTAGGTGGGTTTTGTTGTTGAAAGAGTTTGACCTAGAGATTGTGGATAGAAAGGGAGTAAACAACCAAGTAGCAGACCATTTGTCTAGGTTAGAGAACCTAGTGGAAAAGAAAGGGGAAGGAGATATCATTGAAACCTTCCCAGATGAGAAAATCTTGATGCTACAGCATTCATCCAGCATCCATTGGTATGCTGATTTTGCCAACTATTTATCATGTGGCATCAAACCTCCTGATTGTACTGGCCATAAGCTTAAAAAGTTTTTCCATGATGCTAAGTTTTATCTTTGGGATGACCCTTTTCTGTTTAGACTTTGTGCAGATCAAATCTTGAGAATGTGTGTTTCAGAAAATGATGTGGCAGAAATCTTACACCATTGCCACACCTCAGCATATGGAGGTCATTTTGGGAGTCAAAGGACAACAGCCAAAGTTTTGCAATCTGGTTTCTATTGGCCAACTCTCTTCCAAGATTCCCACAATTTTTCCAAAAGATGCAATGAATGTCAAAGGACTGGTTCTATTTCTCAAAGAAATGAAATGCCTCTAAATGGAATCTTGGAAGTAGAATTGTTTGATGTGTGGGGGGTTGACTTTATGGGACCTTTCCCACCATCCAACAATTGCCAAATACTTCTAGTGGTTGTTGATTATGTCTCAAAGTGGGTGGAGGCAATAGCTTATGCTAACAATGATGCAAAAACTGTAATTAAATTTCTTCAAAAACATATTTTTACAAGGTTTGGTACCCCCAGAGCACTCATTAGTGATGAGGGTACCCATTTTGTAAATAAATTGTTGCAAGGAGTTCTTGAAAAGTACAATGTTAGGCACAGAATAGCTACTGCATACCATCCACAGACTAATAGACTGGCTGAACTGTCAAACAGGGAAATCAAGATCATTTTAGAAAAAGTGGTAAAACCAACTAGGAAAGACTGGGCTTTTAAACTGGATGATGCTTTATGGGCATACAGAACTGCTTTCAAAACACCAATTGGTATGTCTCCATATAAGCTAGTCTTTGGAAAAGCCTGTCACTTGCCTCTGGAACTTGAGTATAAAGCATATTGGGCTATCAAAGAGCTAAATATGTCTTTAGATGAGGCTGGAAACAAAAGAAAATTGCAACTCTGTGAAATGGAAGAGCATAGAAACATGTCCTATGAGAATGCCGAACTCTATAAAGAGAAGACCAAAAAATGGCATGACAAAAGAATCCAACCCAGAGAATTCAAAGAAGGACAACAGGTCCTTTTGTTCAATTCAAGACTGAAACTGTTTCCAGGAAAACTCAAGATTAGATGGTATGGTCCTTTTACCATCCACAAAGTCTATCCCTATGGGGCTATTGACTTGGTAAACCCTGAGGATAACAGCATTTTCAAAGTGAACGGCCAAAGAGTGAAAGCATATCACACTGCCGTAGAAGTCCCAGAGCATTGCTCTGTGGATTTGGCAACACTCTGATAAAACTTCATAAAAAGCCATGGACTCTTTCTAGTCCATACATGTTTGTAAATATTCTTTAGTTCTAATTTTCTAGTGTAAATTTACTGCTTTATAGGAAGTTATCTCTTTAGGCACAAAAGACAAGTATTGGATATTGTAGCATCATTTCAGCATCCAGCCCCTGGTTTGCGAAAGAAAAAAAAAGTTTTGAAGAAAAATCAGAAAGTGGGCCCTGTCACTTTTGCTGGAAAGGTGTCTAAAAATAGGAGGATTTTGATTTCAAAAGCAATCCAAGCAAAGACCCATATCTTTTTGGACAACTTACTAGTTTTTCTAAAGCTAGTACATTGCATAGTGAGAGTTGGTAACACCTTTTTCAAAAACAAAACAACCTGGTGGTACTTTGCTCCCCAACAACTCCAGACCCTATTTTTAGACATCTCCATATTTTTTCCAGCAAAATAGTGGCAAGAGTACAAGAGGTATGGCATTTGCATATATTTTTCACCCATGCTTGTACTATGGGCAAACTAAAAGTGTGACTTCCTTTCCATTTTCAACTAGAATGGTCCATTTATGAGGATAAAACCAAAAATCAGTTTGCCTTTTCCAAAGCCCCATAAAAGCAACCCTTTAACTTCTATTTTTTTTTAAAACCCATCTTTGTCTCTCTCTCTCTCTCTCTTCTAAAAACCGTCTTCTTCCTCCTCTATCTTCTTCCCTCGATTTTTCAAACCATCTTCCCAATATTCTTCCAGAAATCAATCACCATGGCAAGGTTGAAAATACCTGCTGTTCGAGACGATACCGTGCGAAGAAGCGCTCGACGAAGGGAAGGGACGCAACCCGATGCGAACCCCGTTTGAGAAACCGAAAGGGTCGACTCTGTGGTCGAACCCTCACCACCGAACACCACCGTGGTCGTCTCCTCATCTACGGTGGTCGAACCCCAACCAAATACCCTTATTTCCATTGTATCCGAAAACCCTAACCAAAACCCCATTGAAGTTACTGTAGAAAAACCAACCCAAGGAACCCCCTTGACGGAATCAGTCCAAACCACCACTGTGGAGACGGACACACGATCAGAAACCCTAGTTTCTTCTATCCCCATTCTCGAAACTTTGGTGCCTAAACCGAGAATCACCAAAGCAATGGTGATGGGGAACTCTTCGAAGAAAGGGGCTGAGGCTGCTCAAACAACTCCCATTCAAAGTAACACAGAGACAACCAACTCCATTCCTGACTTAAACCAACTTGCAGATGAGGTATCTTCTAATTTTACAATAAAATTTGAAGATTATTTCACCACTAAGGAAGATAGTGAGTATATTTTTAACTGCACACAAGAATTCACACACACACCATCCATTTTGTACCTAACTTGGCCATTTGTTGATGCACACGGGATTCCACTTAGTCAACCAAACCCAGTTTTGGATGACCAAAGTTTGGAAGGATTAAATATTATGGTGAGTGTGACTGAAAGTTTGAATAGAATGAGTGCAAGTGTTGGACTGCTCACTAATGCTGTAGCATCTTCACAGCATCAGGAAACTGGAGTTGAGGCCCAATCCATGGAAATTTCTGACCACTCTGGTGGAAGAGATGATCCCATTCAACGAAAACGAAAGGCCTCTGAAAATGTGCAAGAAACTAACTGTAACAACCCGGTTTCCCAAACATACAACAAATAACATAACATGCATACATATCATTGATTTACAACAAAAGTTACATAACAAACCAAGTACGGTCCCTTCGGTCTCATAAATTACAAAATATATATAAAAGCCTCCTAATCAACATCCATCAAAAGCTTCCTACACTTCATCCTCTCCTGCCGATCCTTAACCTGGAAAACATATTTTTTGAAAACAAAATGAGGGTTAGACCAAACGGGTCTAGTGAGTTAATCCCGGTCCTTTCCAAAATCATTATAAAACCTTTTATGTAAATCCTTTGTATCAAAATAGTTTAGATAAACCTTTGGTAATTCTTTCGTAAAATATAAACATACCACACGTATTTAAATACCAATCCAGACTCGTGCATCGTGTACATCTCATTCACCTTATTCCTCCACAAATGGCCATATTAGTTGGTAGCAAGCCAACTAATAAATCAACAACCGGTCCGCTCACCGGAACCCGGCTACCCGTCGGTCCGCACACCGGAACCCGACTACTCACCGGTCCGCACATCGGAACCCGGCTACACACCGGTCCGCACACCGGAACCCGGCAACAAGTGCACTCGTGTAGTGCAAAGCTTATATAAATACAATATATATCTCATTACATCATATTGTCATTTATATACACACAATCATATTCCTACCACATAATCATCGCATATATATATATACACACATATATATGTATCCCAGTTCAAAAACGTTTTAAAGCAAAACTCACCTCGATCGCTTATCCATAAACACTTCCAAGCTTTTCTCCAAAAGATTCAGTCTTTCAATCCAAATCCACAGAATCTGAAACAGATTAAATACAAATATCCCCTTACCATTTGAACACGTGAACTCTAGATAAATCTACCTAACTCTCGCCATCAAAACAACCAAACAGCTATAGTTTCCGAACAGCCCAAAGCCACCCGGACAACCCAACTTTTCCGGACAGCATAAAGAATCCGGACAACACAATTTATCCGGACAACACAAGGAATCCGGATGCCATCCGGATCTAAATCATCCGGAAACCATCAAACGAATCGTCCGAACACTATCAACAAAACTACCCGGACACCACCCAAGAATCTACCCGGATACCTTCATATCAGCCGGACACCTCTGTCGGTTTGGTACTTTTTACCCAGAAAACCGACTGAATTAATACCAGAAGTGTTTGTGATGTTTCTACTCCGATAAGAACTACTTACTAGAAATTATAGACATAAAATGTAAAGCAACATACCTCAATTTCTCTTCCAAGTACACCAAATGAAGTCTTAACCACAAGAACCCTTCTTTCTTCCTTTGCTTCTTTTGCTCTCCAAAAACACACACACACCCCTACTGAATTTCTGCTTTTGTAAAATATCTGGACTTCTAAAGGCTAATATCTAAATATATTTACCACTTAGACCTTGTACTCCTTATAAATAACCAAAACACCTTTAAACCATTAATTTAACCAAACTTACCCTAAACCTTAAACTTTAAAGTTAACTAAATTTAACGGAAATGAGATTTTAACTAACGAACTTATCCGGGGTATTACATTATCTCCCCCTTAAAAGAATTCCGTCCCGGAATTCAAACGAGGTTAACTACTTTCACGTCCTATCCAATGGTCCTTCACTCTGATCATTACATTCGACTACTTTCTCCCACTCTCTTCTCAACATAAAACATGTTTTCTCCAAGGATAGCACACTAGGAGGTACTCACTCTTAACGGATCCTATGAGCTAGCTTTTTTTCACCTCCAAACCAATTGCACGTACCCAATTTCAACAACTACTATACTTTACTAACAATTTCACCATACCTCATATCAGGAACTTAATCGAGTCAATCTGAAATCACACTCAATGCTCGAAACAACTACACATTTTCCATTTCTCAAACGGTAATACTCCATTCTTTAGCTAACCATCTACTGCCACTCCATTATCTTATTCTTGAATAACACTACTACACACCGCCTAGACATCCATACCTCTCCCCACATACTTTTGGCACCTCTACACAACTTACAAACAAAATTCCGAGCAGAGGTTTCCACTTATACTCACCCCATATCATCACAAATCCACCACTTAATCTCACGAAATTCATTACTACTACACCTCGCACATTCACTAATTATAAACTGCCACCATCTTATCCACATCACCCCACACATTTAAACAATACCTTTCTTGATAGCGTCAACAATCACATTAAGTATAATCTTCACAACATACTAAACCGTCGCCTTCATGACAAGGTCAAGACTTCACACATTACCGTTACTCTCTACACATAATCGTTACGTTCTACATACTGCTATTATTCTTTACACTCAAGCCATCACACTCCACACACTAACAAATTAAAACAATAATAATTAAACACACCCTTCTATATCTCTAACACAATTATCACATATTTTTCTAACACAAATAATAAAATTGAAAACACAAAAAAAATCGGTTTGCACCGAAGTCAGATAACACCTTAGCACGTATAGAGTTTATAGAAATATACCTGTCTTCATATCTATCCATACGTCGAGTCCGATCTGCCACTCTATTGATTTTTATAGAGTTAATATACACATAAGCACATACCCCATATAATAAGGTATTCCAGTCTAAACATGCACCTGTAAGATCACAATTACACTGGCCAGGTGTAGTCTGAAATTACCTTACATGATGTTCCTTCTACCTTTTATACTTAGCATCCCAAGGTTCTAATATATCAAGGACATCCTACTTCACATGCAGTTTAAGTCTAGGTACGGGTACAAATACCTAAATCCCTTAAACTAGGGCTCTGATACCATTTGTAAAAACCCGGTTTCCCAAACATACAACAAATAACATAACATGCATACATATCATTGATTTACAACAAAAGTTACATAACAAACCAAGCACGGTCCCTTCGGTCTCATAAATTACAAAATATATATAAAAGCCTCCTAATCAACATCCATCAAAAGCTTCCTACACTTCATCCTCTCCTGCCGATCCTTAACCTAGAAAACATATTTTTTGAAAACAAAATGAGGGTTAGACCAAACGGGTCTAGTGAGTTAATCCCGGTCCTTTCCAAAATCATTATAAAACCTTTTATGTAAATTCATTGTATCAAAATAGTTTAGATAAACCTTTGGTAATTCTTTCGTAAAATATAAACATACCACACGTATTTAAATACCAATCCAGACTCGTGCATCGTGTACATCTCATTCACCTTATTCCTCCACAAATGGCCATATTAGTTGGTAGCAAGCCAACTAATAAATCAACAACCGGTCCGCTCACCGGAACCCGGCTACCCGTCGGTCCGCACACCGGAACCCGACTACTCACCGGTCCGCACACCGGAACCCGGCTACACACCGGTCCGCACACCGGAACCCGGCAACAAGTGCACTCGTGTAGTGCAAAGCTTATATAAATACAATATATATCTCATTACATCATATTGTCATTTATATACACATAATCATATTCCTACCACATAATCATCGCATATATATATATATATATACACATATATATGTATCCCAGTTCAAAAACGTTTTAAAGCAAAACTCACCTCGATCGCTTATCCATAAACACTTCCAAGCTTTTCTCCAAAAGATTCAGTCTTTCAATCCAAATCCACAGAATCTGAAACAAATTAAATACAAATATCCCCTTACCATTTGAACACGTGAACTCTAGATAAATCTACCTAACTCTCGCCATCAAAACAACCAAACAGCTATAGTTTCCGGACAGCCCAAAGCCACCCGGACAACCCAACTTTTCCGGACAGCATAAAGAATCCGGACAACACAATTTATCCGGACAACACAAGGAATCCGGATGCCATCCGGATCTAAATCATCCGGAAACCATCAAACGAATCGTCCGGATACTATCAACAAAACTACCCGGACACCACCCAAGAATCTACCCGGATACCTTCATATCAGCCGAACACCTCTGTCGGTTTGGTACTTTTTACCCAGAAAACCGACTGAATTAATACCAGAAGTGTTTGTGATGTTTCTACTCCGATAATAACTACTTACTAGAAATTATAGACATAAAATGTAAAGCAACATACCTCAATTTCTCTTCCAAGTACACCAAATGAAGTCTTAACCACAAGAACCCTTCTTTCTTCCTTTGCTTCTTTTGCTCTCCAAAAACACACACACACCCCTACTGAATTTCTGCTTTTGTAAAATATCTGGACTTCTAAAGGCTAATATTTAAATATATTTACCACTTAGACCTTGTACTCCTTATAAATAACCAAAACACCTTTAAACCATTAATTTAACCAAACTTACCCTAAACCTTAAACTTTAAAGTTAACTAAATTTAACGGAAAGGAGATTTTAACTAACGAACTTATCCGGGGTATTACATTATCTCCCCCTTAAAAGAATTCCGTCCCGGAATTCAAACGAGGGTAACTACTTTCACGTCCTATCCAATGGTCCTTCACTCTGATCATTACATTCGACTACTTTCTCCCACTCTCTTCTCAACATAAAACACGTTTTCTCCAAGGATAGCACACTAGGAGGTACTCACTCTTAACGGATCCTATGAGCTAGCTTTCTTTCACCTCCAAACCAATTGCACGTACCCAATTTCAACAACTACTATACTTTACTAACAATTTCACCATACCTCATATCAGGAACTTAATCGAGTCAATCTGAAATCACACTCAATGCTCGAAACAACTACACATTTTCCATTTCTCAAACGGTAATACTCCATTCTTTAGCTAACCATCTACTGCCACTCCATTCTCTTATTCTTGAATAACACTACTACACACCGCCTAGACATCCATACCTCTCCCCACATACTTTTGGCACCTCTACACAACTTACAAACAAAATTCCGAGCAGAGGTTTCCACTTATACTCACCCCATATCATCACAAATCCACCACTTAATCTCACGAAATTCATTACTACTACACCTCGCACATTCACTAATTATAAACTGCCACCATCTTATCCACATCACCCCACACATTTAAACAATACCTTTCTTGATAGCGTCAACAATCACATTAAGTATAATCTTCACAACATACTAAACCGTCGCCTTCATGACAAGGTCAAGACTTCACACATTACCGTTACTCTCTACACATAATCGTTACGTTCTACATACTGCTATTATTCTTTACACTCAAGCCATCACACTCCACACACTAACAAATTAAAACAATAATAATTAAACACACCCTTCTATATCTCTAACACAATTATCACATATTTTTCTAACACAAATAATAAAATTGAAAACACAAAAAAAATCGGTTTGCACCGAAGTCAGATAACACCTTAGCACGTATAGAGTTTATAGAAATATACCTGTCTTCATATCTATCCATACGTCGAGTCCGATCTGCCACTCTATTGATTTTTATAGAGTTAATATACACATAAGCACATACCCCATATAATAAGGTATTCCAGTCCAAACATGCACCTGTAAGATCACAATTACACTGGCCAGGTGTAGTCTGAAATTACCTTACATGATGTTCCTTCTACCTTTTATACTTAGCATCCCAAGGTTCTAATATATCAAGGACATCCTACTTCACATGCAGTTTAAGTCTAGGTACGGGTACAAATACCTAAATCCCTTAAACTAGGGCTCTGATACCATTTGTAAAAACCCGGTTTCCCAAACATACAACAAATAACATAACATGCATGCATATCATTGATTTACAACAAAAGTTACATAACAAACCAAGTACGGTCCCTTCGGTCTCATAAATTACAAAATATATATATAAAAGCCTCCTAATCAACATCCATCAAAAGCTTCCTACACTTCATCCTCTCCTGCCGATCCTTAACCTGGAAAACATATTTTTTGAAAACAAAATGAGGGTTAGACCAAACGGGTCTAGTGAGTTAATCCCGGTCCTTTCCAAAATCATTATAAAACCATTTATGTAAATCCTTTGTATCAAAATAGTTTAGATAAACCTTTGGTAATTCTTTCGTAAAATATAAACATACCACACGTATTTAAATACCAATCCAGACTCGTGCATCGTGTACATCTCATTCACCTTATTCCTCCACAAATGGCCATATTAGTTGGTAGCAAGCCAACTAATAAATCAACAACCAGTCCGCTCACCGGAACCCGGCTACCCGTCGGTCCGCACACCGGAACCCGACTACTCACCGGTCCGCACACCGGAACCCGGCTACACACCGGTCCGCACACCGGAACCCGGCAACAAGTGCACTCGTGTAGTGCAAAGCTTATATAAATACAATATATATCTCATTACATCATATTGTCATTTATATACACATAATCATATTCCTACCACATAATCATCGCATATATATATACACATATATATGTATCCCAGTTCAAAAACGTTTTAAAGCAAAACTCACCTCGATCGCTTATCCATAAACGCTTCCAAGCTTTTCTCCAAAAGATTCAGTCTTTCAATCCAAATCCACAGAATCTGAAACAGATTAAATACAAATATCCCCTTACCATTTGAACACGTGAACTCTAGATAAATCTACCTAACTCTCGCCATCAAAACAACCAAACAGCTATAGTTTCCGGACAGCCCAAAGCCACCCGGACAACCCAACTTTCCGGACAGCATAAAGAATCCGGACAACACAATTTATCCGGACAACACAAGGAATCTGGATGCCATCCGGATCTAAATCATCCGGAAACCATCAAACGAATCGTCCGGACACTATCAACAAAACTACCCGGACACCACCCAAGGATCTACCCGGATACCTTCATATCATCCGGACACCTCTGTCGGTTTGGTACTTTTTACCCAGAAAACCGACTGAATTAATACCAGAAGTGTTTGTGATGTTTCTACTCCGATAGGAACTACTTACTAGCAATTATAGACATAAAATGTAAAGCAACATACCTCAATTTCTCTTCCAAGTACACCAAATGAAGTCTTAACCACAAGAACCCTTCTTTCTTCCTTTGCTTCTTTTGCTCTCCAAAAACACACACACACACCCCTACAGAATTTCTGCTTTTGTAAAATATCTGGACTTCTAAAGGCTAATATCTAAATATATTTACCACTTAGACCTTGTACTCCTTATAAATAACCAAAACACCTTTAAACCATTAATTTAACCAAACTTACCCTAAACCTTAAACTTTAAAGTTAACTAAATTTAACGGAAATGAGATTTTAACTAACGAACTTATCCGGGGTATTACACTAACCCTGCATGTACTGAGCGGCCTAAGAAACAGCGCAAACAGACGAAAAAGAAGGTTGTTACTCCAAAGAAATCAAAGAAAAAGAAGGGTGATGCTGAAACATCCAAAAAGCATTCAAATGCTGGAACTTCGCAACCACACATCATTCCTCGACCTAAAAGAGCACTGAATGGGTTTAGTAAAAAGAAAGCTAAGGATTTGTTTGAGGCACAGAGTAAGAAAACAAGGCTGATCGACAAAGGGTTTGACAAAGCAAGTTTGGAGGAATTCGAGTTCATAAGAAGCATTGTTGACAACCGAGGATGGGCAAAGTTATGCGAGGTAAAGGAGTCTTATAACTTGACTCTTGTTCGGGAGTTTTATGCTGAATTTCAATATTGTGCACCACCTTTGATCATTGTGAGAAGTGTGGGTATTCATATTACTTCCGAGGCCATAAATACATTTTTGGGCCTCACTGCACCATCATCCACAGAATATGATACCCTTGTTAAGACTGCAACACAAGCAGAGTTAGATAACATGATTAAGGTGGTAGGCAGACCTGGTACTGCATGGGAACCGCATGCAAATTTTAAACTCAGGACTTTTAAAGTTGTTAACCTCTTGCCCGATGCAAATGTATGGATGAATTTCATCCGAAGCTCATTATGGCCAACCACTCACGATAGCTCAATTAACTGTGAAAGAATGATTCTGTTGTATTGTATCATGAGTGGTAAACTATCAATGTGGGGGACGTTGTTTTTAATGGGATTAAGTATTGTGGAAAAAGGAACCAAGGCAATTTTTTCTACCCTGGTTTGCTTTCGAAATTTCTGACTGCTGCTGGTATTCCTCAATATGAGGAAGACATCATTCAAACCGAGGGTGAGGATAAATGGGCATTGGATATGAAGAGTGTGATCCGTTTGAGGCAAGGGAAGTCGAGCAAGGACGACATTGTTGGTATGATGCAGGATATCCTATCACAGAACAGCCATATCCTAGACACTATAATGAAGCAGGATAGTACACTTGAGAAAAAGTTTGAGGACCTGGTGAAAGATGTGAAAGCTGGGCTTAAAGTAGTGAGGACAGATGGTGGATCAGAAAATGGGGGAAAGATTAAGAAGATCTTGGCCAGAATGAAGAAGGTGAGGACTGAGAATAGGAAGCTGGTTAAAGAGAATGCAGAGTTGAAGGTGGAACGAAACAGGTTGTTGATGGAAAGAAGGCTGTGGATATATGCTGGAGCATTGGAAGTCACTGCAGCAGAAAAGCAAGCAATGGATGCTGCAGCATTGGCAGGGGCATCCACAGAATCACAACCTACTCTTAAGGAGTAGGGCAGGTCCATATCATTTTCCTTAGCCTCCATTTTTATTTTTATTTTGAGTCTGGGATAATGTTATTTTAATTTTTAGGTTTATTTTCTCTTGATAGATAAATGCATTGAGTACATCACGTGTCTTTGATTTCATAGCCCTAATAATTCTTTAAAGTCATAAGTTTGCCTAAAAGTTGTGTGTTCATGTTAGAACTAGCCACTCTCTTCTTGGGACTGAATTTGACTCACACATCCTCAACACATTTAGAGGATGATTTAGGCATTCTTCTCACATGTAAAAAGCCACTTGTAGCCTTTATACACCTATACACTTCAATCTTACAATAAGGACATTGTAAAGCAAATTTGAGGGTGGGAAGGTTACATCTTATAAAGCATGAAAAGATCAATCAAAAGAGCAAAGCTCTAACCTGATATGCATGAGGAAAAGATACCAAAAATGCCCCATAGGGGCAAGGTACAAAAATCCAACAAGAAAAGAGCACAAAGTGCCAAATTTTTAAAATTTTTGTTGAGAGAAAAGGTTGGGTGAGAAAAGATATGCCAAAGAGAAACCCTAAAAAGCCCTATTGACTTTAAATGTAGGGTGTGTTTGAGTCTAACAAAGGGAAGATTGGTGCTAGCCTATGACACACACACACACACACACACACACACACACACACACTTTGGGTTAAAATGAATGATAGAGGATTTATGAAAGGCTATCTAGTTCATGAGATATGATGTACATGATGTGGGCACTTAATGCCATATTCTAGCAAGAAATTTCAAAATTGAGTCATTTTCTTTTTAGGTCTTTTAGTTGTTTGGGGACAAACAACACTTTAAATTTGAGGGTGTGATATGCATTATTTATTTAATGCATATTATATCTTTTTCTTATCTTTTTAATTAGATTCTGCTATTTTATCCCAACTTTGAGTCCTTTTTTCTTACTTATTTTCACCCTTTGTTTAATGGAGCTAAGATTATGATTTACCTGTCATTTACTGCTTTAAGAAGGCTTATTGTGTTTATTTATATAGTGCAGCCCTGCCCAATGCTACAGCATTGAAGACTGGACGATTGGAATGAAGAATCAACATCTAGAAGACTTTTTGTTGCTGATTTTTGGGACTATGACTCAGCCAACTTCTAGAAGAACTTAAATCAATGCCTGGTGAATTTTTGTGAACTCTAAGAAAGATCAACATTGGAGGCATGGGATGCTATAGTCTTTTGTACTTAATGAATAGTGTTAAAATAGTAAAGTTAGTACGTCACCTTCTCTTCTATTAGTATAAATAGGAGAGTTGGGTTTTAATTTCTTTAGACAACTTGGAAAATCAGTTCTCACAGATGAATTCCAGAATCCCTTTACTTTTATGCAATTCTAGTTATAATCTTCATCTTGTTCTTGATATTCATACAATTTATGAGTTGCTGCAGCATTGTTCAAGCATTGCTGCATTAATTCATAATCCTTTATATTCTTGCACTTTACATTTAAGTCATTTACATTTAAGTCTTTACTTTATGTCTTTCATTTCTGTAATTTACATTTCCTGTCATTTACATTTCAGTATGAGTAGCTAAATTTAAATAGCTTGGGTGTGAGATTAAAGGGTGAGGTTTTAAACACAATGAAAAGTAGGGCATCGTCTCTCAATAATGATGTTCACCATTTCATGTTAAGTTTTATAAAATATCAAATTACTTCTGGACGGTTGATCACTTTGAAAGTGTTAAAGTGCCATGGTGTCAGAGATGATCCATTGATATGCACGTCAATCCGAATGACAAAGAAAGTAAGCTTGAGAGAGCTACTGACAAAGAGATTTGTCACCTCTGTTCTTTCTGGTTGATTTTTCCCGATAAGTTGATCATTAGTTTTGATGGTAATAATGTAGAGTGCGAGTCAGAGATGACCCACTTAGAACATGTCAACTTAACTGATATGGGAATCGGCTCGAGAGAGTGATTTATTTACAAAGAGATTTGTTTATCCATATACTTGGAAGGACTCCTTTCGCTATCGATAGTTCTGACACATGACACCAGAGATGGGTCGAGTGGCTGCTAGATCAGTAGTGAATGGTAGAAAACCCGAGAGGGCAACCTGAAAAGTAGATGGTGAACTTAAGTGTTGAAAGACACAATGCTGTAGCATTGCCACAACATTGGTCTGCTGGAAGTTTTGTTTAAATCTCACCCCAACATCTTACACCCTTGCTATCTTTTATTATCTGTTTTATATAATCTGTGATAATCCAACTCCAAACGAAAAATATTAATCTTCGAACTGATCCTTGGAAACCATTTATTCTATTAGACTTTTAATACGCTTTTACTCCAATCTCTGTGGGAACGATACATGGTACTTACCGTATTATTACTTGAAAGACGACATTAGATTTTAATGTATACTTGCATTAGGATTTAATTATCACACGTCTATCGGTGTATTCAAAGCACTGTCAGCAACTAACTGTGATTTCAACAAAATAACCAAAAGAGGAATAAATCATTTCTACAGATCATCCCTGAAAATACCTCAGAATTTAAACATCATAATCTCCACAATAAATAACTTAAGACAGACGTTACTTAACACAACACAAGTTGCTAATCCCAAATAAATGCGGAAGACTTCACTAATCAAAATCACCTCTCGTGCACTCTACTAGCACTCGCCACTTCACAGTGTAGCTAAAGCTACTCCCAACCTGAGCCTGTTGCACATGCCGACAAATAAAAAGGGTTAGGCTAACGCCTAGTGAGTTCAAGAGTTTTATCATGACCATATAAATTCATAAATAGAGAGATACAGTTTAAGTCATGAGTTCAAAAGAATTTACTTTAGATGCAAATCACCAATTTTCCAACTCACACAAATCTCGTGCTGAAAGCTTTAATATAAAATGATTTCCAAAATGGGCCCATTCCCAAAACCAACGTGAAAGGTGAAATAGCATTTGATTCTCAAAACGATTGAATTCATAAATAAATCACCAATATTCCAAACATCCTCAAACATGGATGAAGCATAACCCATAACTTATATAACGTGGAAAACAATTCATATAAATATGATACGTCACCGAAAACATGGATAAACACAAATACCCAAAGCAACACCTTTCGATGACGGGGGAGGCCCGTATACATTGCACGTGACGGAACACAAAAGTGAGTCACCTACTATGCACTAAAACAACACGTGGACTACTCTCGTAAACTGAGCTCAACCACTCCAGATCTATTGCCAGCAAGACTAGGGAGCCCCCAACTTCAACCACTCCAGGTCTATACATTGGGTCACTCCAAATCCACAACAACACATTTGGGATTACACCTTACTGCCCATGAGACGACGCCCGACCATATAGGCCCACACCTTACTTTTCATGGAACCCGATGCTTATCCCGTGCCAAGCACATTTGGGATTACACCTTACTGCCCATGAGACGACGCCCGACCATATAGGCCCACGCCTTACTTATCATGGAACCCGATGCCTATTCTGTGCTACAAAAGAGAAACTAATGTCTCGTAAACTGAGCTCAATCAATCCCGATCTCTTGCCCGCGAGACTTGGGAAACTCATATGCCTATGAATCCATAGCTAACAAAGTCTAAAACATTACACGACCCCAAAAGAATAAACCAGTGCATTCAAAACATGCAATTCCCCAATAACGTAAACCATGATCAAAACTCGACTTTGAGCTATCAAAACTGGACAATTGTCCTCAAGACTTAACAAAATCCAATACCGAGCCATAAACTCAACTGACTCAAAAGATAATTCATGAAAAGTCATAACATGAGATTAAACGTAGCAACACACATTTTTGCCAATAATATTTCAAATCCATGAAAACCCGAAAATAAAACCTTGGGTTGGGGACAACCCTCTTTTCCAAAGGACTCACATCGTACATTTCCAAATCGTCCAATAATGTACTAAATGCATGTTTCCAAATATACACAAAATAAATTTTCATAACAAGTAAACTCCATCTATAACATAAATCAACAACCCATTTTCATGTATGATTTATCTACCACATTTTCCCAAAACTCCAAATGTAAGTGCTTTACAATATTTACCACAATAAATACCTCAAAAGTTAAAACCCACCAAATAACTCAACATTGATAATTTTTCATGTAAAACACATAAGTACTTGGAAAAATAACATTTTTGGCATGTACAAAGTTTTCACAAAGTAACTTGAACTCACCTTGCTAGATTAGGCTAAATCTAGATTTTTCCCAACGTAAGCTCCTTTGAAGAAATACGAATCTTCAAGTCCAAATCTTACAAAACCTAGATCCATAAGTTTCCAACCATGAATATTCATATTCAACCACTTTAAACCATTCCCCAAGCATCTTATATAAAAATCTCCATTTTGACCAAAACCCCAATATTAACCTAACTTCCCCAAAATCATCCAAACCAAGATTTGATAAGCATACAAACTAGGAAGCCATCAATAGAGCATTCATAACTCATATGAAAGTATAGAATATACGAGGATGAACTCACCACTTAGGTTTTGATGAAAACTTAGAAAACCCCAAAAATCTCTAGTGTCGTGGATGAAACTTGCTCTTGCATCAATAAATGAAACCACTAGCATAAAATGGAGAAAGAACACATTGATCTCCAAGAAAAGCCCCAAAACCAGGTAGGGTTTGTGAGGGAAGAAGAGGAAATGATTTGGGAGAGAAGAGATGGAGTTTGGGAGTGATAAATGAGAAGCTTACCACCGCCAAATGCTCTTAAATCTTCCAATAAACTTCCAAACTCTTTCTAGATCCTGGAAGATCTCTAAAAAACGGAACCATAGCAACTTGAATCACCAAAATCGGAGTTGAAATGAGAGAGATATGAAGAAATGAAGTTTAGGGGGTGAAATTCGTGTTTTATGCTCATCAGACGCGATGCAGACGTCCGCGTGGAGTATGCAGACGTCCACGAGCACCCACCCAACTTTCTGTTGCTTCCGCGGAAGCATACGCGGACTTCCACACCATGCGGACGTCCACGAGACCCTGGTTTCCCGATTTATTTCCCGATCACTGTTTTGGTCATAACTTCTTCGTTTTAGCTCCGTTTTCGCTCCGGAAAGGCTCGTTGGATTCGTATTTGAATTCTCCATCCAACAAGACCATAAAACCTAGGATTCAATCCAAAATCCTATTTTTCTTATCTATCATGAAAGACCGATATCTTCCAAAAATCGGGGTGTTACAAAAACCAACACACAGATCTACAATCTTCGCGTTTTGCGCTTTTGCAAATTCGAAGGTGCATTTGGGTCAAAACTGACATTGAAATCGAAAAATGGTGTTGGACGGAAATAAAAGGAGATTTAAGATATATGATTACCACTTTTTTGGCCATACCATATTAAGAGATAAGACACTCTAAAATTAAAAAAACGGTATGGATTATAAAACGCTTGACGATATCAGATACAAGTGGTGATTAAGAGTTTAAAATGAGAAAAACAAACAAGACCTTAGTCTAGAATTACGGTTAATTGTTGCAACTGTGAATATAGATGGGATTTGCACGTTAGTTAACCAACTCAAAAAATAAATTGCACGAAAGCTTTTAAATTTAACATGTATTTTTCTATTACAATAATCAAGGGTTTAAATGGTGTGAGGAATGATCGCGAGATCAAACTTCAAGACTTTGGGGACACGACGAGGTAAGGCGTTTTTCAAGATGTGGTTTATAGTGGCAAATATTTATTCATATATATATATATATATATATATATATATATATATAAACATATGTTTTTTTACAATTCATTAATGTGTCAATGATAATAAAAAAAAGTCAAATTAGTTTTTATATATATAAAGTAACAAATAAGACAGTTAAAAGGTAAAGAAGATTCAAAGATCGTGTTACAAAAACCTCACATTAGGTCATGACGTTCGACAGACTTAACGAGGCCCAAGACATAAGGCTTGAGCCATTACGCGATATGACAGCTGCTGCAGCGAACCATTTAGAACAATGATTAATATATATACAGGGAGAACTAGTTCATTTGTGATAACTGTGAGATCCGATCTCAAGCTCTCATTATTAATAATCAATGGCTAATACTAATAATGTTAGTTTTAGTAATTATCCATTAATTTTCAAAATAAATAAATTTATAGATAATATTTAAGGGTGAATTGGTCTTTTTTAAATTCATGGATAATACTTCGATAATTATCATTTTTAATGTATAATATATTGGTAATTATCCTCTTTTCTCTTTTCTCTCTCCATCGAACGTTTCCAATTTCAAACTCATATATCTTGTGATACATGTTGTGATACATTGTCATTTTATATACGTTACCATTGTAATACCCACAAAGAACTCTAGAAACAATGTGAGCATTACAACATGATACACTCTATGAAAATTGTAACTGTGATACAAGTTGTGATACCCTCTGTGATACATACCACATTTATATATGATACCATTGTGATACCCTAAAAAATTCTATAAATATTGTGAACATTACCACTATGATATATTCTATGAATATTTCCACTTTGATACAAGTTGTGATATAGTGTGGTTTCATGAATTTTGGATTAGTGGTACATTCTTTTGCATATTATGATACATCGTGATCCATTTTAATGGTATTGGGAGAGACCCAATTTTTGTTACGGGAATCAAGAAGATTAATATTTAAAAATTTTAATTGCATGAGATAATAATGAAATTTTCTATAATAATGGTAATTAATTCATTTCGTTGTTATCCAAATCCTAAAATTACTAATTCAATCTTTTATAAATAAATAATAAATATACATAGATGTCTCAAATGAATGGCTGAAATTAGATCTCGCAGTTATCACAAACTAACTAGTTCTCATTTAATTAGACTCCTATATATATATATATAAGGGAGAACTAGTCATTTGTGATAACTATGAGATCCAATCCCAATCTCTCATTATTAATAATCAATGACTAATATTGATAAAGCTAGTTTTAGTATTTATCTATTAATTTTCAAAATAAATAAATTTATGGATAGTATTTAAGGGTAAAGTAGTCTTTGTAAATTCATGGATAATATTTCGATAATTATCATTTTAATGGATAATATATTGGTAATTATCCTCTTTTTCTCTCTTCTCTCCATCTAACGTTTCCAATTTCAAACTCGTATATCTTGTGATACATGTTGTGATACATTGCCACTTTATATACACTACCATTGTGATACCCACAAAAGACTCTATGAACAATGAGCTAAACATTACAACTATGATACACTATGAACATTGTCACTGTGATACAAGTTGTGATACCCTTTGTGATACATACAACTTTATATACGATACCATTGTGATACTCTAAAAAACTCTATGAATACTGTGAACATTACCATTATGATACATTCTATGGAACATTACCACTTTGATTCAAGCTGTGATACAATGTAGTTTCATAATTTTTGGATTTAATGGTACATTCTTTTCCATATTATAATACACCGTGATCCCTTTTTTTGATGGTGTTGGGAGAGTCCCAAATTTTGTTACGGGAATCAAGAAGATTAATATTTAAAATTTTTAATTGCATGAGATAATAATGAAACTTTCTATAATATTGGTAATTAATTTATTTTGGTGTTATCCAAATCCCAAAATTACTAATTCAGCCTTTTATAAATAACTAATAAATATACATAATTATCTCAAATGAGTGGCTGAAATTGGATCTCACAGTTACCACAAACTAACTAGTTCTCATTTAATTAGACCTCTATATATACTATATAGGGTGAATATCATTTGCAAACCAATCAGATTGTACAAACTTTGTAAACAAATCTTGATATTTTGGAAGTGCAAAAAATTAAAAACCCTTGATCTTTGTAGTGATACTAGTTATTTTGATGATTATTTTTACATTCTGACTTCTATTTGATAATAAAATCGAGCAATACTTCTATTTGACTTTGAACAACTGGTCAGTTTTTTTTCCTTTAATTACTTTTAAAATATGTGATTTAAAGTTCTAGTTTGAGACATCATATTTCATGTAGAACCAATCGATCATTATTGATAACCAAATAAAAACATATCAACAATAACAACTTATTTATCCATCGTCATAAAAAAAACACTAACATTAAAAATTAAAGAAAACATCTTAGGGCTTGTTTGTTTTCCTGATTTCAGCCCTTATTTTGCACTTTTGTCAAAATCGGTCAGACATCTTGGAATTCAGAGTGTTTTTTTTTATTTTCAGATGGTCAGAAGTCAAAATAACATCTAAATGAAAAAGTGAAGCCCTAGCCTCTGATTCGCTTAGAGGTACGCCTCCTTCTTCAGATTATTGCATCCGTGGCTCCATCCTCACAGATTGTCGCATTGAGGCTTCTCCATCGAATTCATCCTCTCCATTGACTTCATCAAGGTTGCTTCCAATCGATCAGGTACTCCCTGTTTTCTCTGTTTCTCGACTTCATCCTCTCCATGTGCTTGTTTTCTTTGTTTAGATATCTTACATCTTGCATATCTATACATCCAACTATCAAAAACATTGAGGCATACATTTTTGTAGAAAAGATCATTTGCAAAAACTAGTCTCACTAAAAATGTATGTAATTACTCACATTTCGAAACTCCCCATATAAAAATCCACGTGATTATTATTTTTAAAACCTGATTAATTTTTATAACAATAAAATATGTAAAACATTATTATTTTATGTGACATTTTTTTTAAGAGAAATTAATTAAAATACCCTAAGTTTGACCCCTTCTTACCAAAATACCCTAAATCTCTACCGGTTTACCAAAATACCCTAAATTTCCGCGGTGGGCCCCGCGATCGCGGGCCCAGCCCACGTGTCACCCAGGTTTGGGCAAAATGTCCCGCGGAGCCCCCCAACTATGGCCGCGGTGACAAGTTTGGTCCCTGCCCGCGGTGACGATTTTGGCCTATCGCGGGCCCATCGCAGGGAACCACTGCGGGCCAGGCCGAAACTTTGTGACACGTGGGTGTGTGTAACAACCCAATCTAAAAAAAACATACTTAGCATTTAATTTAAATAATTACAAAACTGGGTCCACAAAAGTTTCATTTCATCTGTCTAAACAACTTAGGTTGGCGGAAACAACCTATACACAACTGAGAAAAACTAATAACTAGAGTGCCACTATGCTTCTTGACTCTTCTTGCTAAGCTCAGCCTATTTGCCCGAGCTCCTGGAAACCTGCTTACCTGAAAAGGTTTTAATTTGAAAATGCGAGGGTTAGACCATGAGGTCTAGTGAGTCCCTCCTAACAGTTATCAAAGCATTTAAAAACAGTTTATCTCTTCAGCTTTAAACATTCATACTCAACATGTCAAAATCATATACGGACTAAAGCCCGCCTCCTCGTAATCTGACACCCTGAAGCCACCCGAAGGTGACAACGAGTCAGCCTCATGCTGCCTTGCGGAGCCTCGCTCCTGACATATAGGGACCTCCCTTCCCGCACGAGAGCTGGCGGAACTACTCTCCCGTCTTTGCCAGTTTACGTCTCCTCGATGTATGCATACATTCTACATAAAACTTTAAACAACTTTCATGCAATTAAAGCATAATAATAAAGCATGGCAATTCTCAACATTCATAACACATTTTGAAAACACTTTAAAAGCCACACATTTTAGTTTAGAAAACTCACCTGAGGCTCTTACTTCTCGTTCCTAAACCGTTCCAAACTTCCAAATCGACTTCCCTGAATAAACGGGCATAAAACAACAATTCAGCAAAAGTATCCGGACAACTCAGGTTTTCCGGACAACCCTACTTTTCCGGACGCTAAAGAGTCCGGACACCCATCTAACCGGACAACAACCTAGTCCGGACAACACCCTTATCCGGGTAACTACTACATTGCGGACGATACCCCTTTCTGGATATCTAACTTACCGGACACAACTCATACCCGGAAAACCCAACCTATTCGGACAACTTCCTCGTCCGGGGACCTTCTCCCAAGCAAGGAGTCCGGACGCCCAAGAAGGTTTCCGGACGTCCAGGGCGGTTTCCGGACGACGACCTGGACCCTTTTTGAGGCTGAAATCTACTGGCTAGCTCGATTCTCTCGAAGTAAAGATTAGCAATAGCAACAACATTACTAAACTTAACAATTACTGAGTTCTTAGCAATCGAAACACACTATAAGACCCGATTTCTCTCATTTTAGCTTCAACTTCAATTTTGAACAAAAACCCCAAGACTAACCATTCTGCTCCCTAATCAAAGATAAATCGATGAAACAGGAGAGTGTTACCTGGTTGATTGCTTGCGATAGACGAAATCCAAATGCTATTTCTTCTTCAAATCCCAAGGTTTGATGGCTCCTTTCTTCCAAATGCACCACAACCTTCAAGAACCTCTCCTCTTCTTTCCCCTCCCAAATTCAGCCACCACACACACTATAATCAGTGAAATGAGAATGTTTCTAGGGTTTTGAGCCCTTTTTATACCCCAATCCCAAAATACCAACTAGCCCCTCAACTTTCACTTATTAACAACACTTGACGAAAAACGTAAAATTTTCCCAAATTGGTCCGGGTCGTTACAACACTCCCCCCTCAAAAGAATTCCGTCCCCGGAATTCCATTCTCGAAAAGATGAGGGTACCTGGACATCATATCTGATTCCACTTCCCACGTAGCCTCTCGTCCCTTATGATATCTCCACTGGGCTTTAACCAGCCTGACCTCCCTATTCCTTGTTTTCCGAACTTTACTGTCTACGATCTCAATCGGCTCTTCCTCAAACATCAATTTCTCATCCATGCTGACATCTTCTAACGGAATGGCTACATCGGTCCCGACCAACATTTTCTTCAGATTGACACATGAAGTGTTGGATGAACTCCTCTTACTTCTTCCAGCAAGTCCTACTTGTATGCCGCTGCTCTAACTTGCTCATTAAAGACGAAAGTCAACTCCTTATCGCCTGTAATTCTTGCAAGGTCGATCTCACTACAGCTACCCTCATCTGTTCCTCATAACAGAGACGCACATCACCCTACGAATTCTTCCAAAATTTCATCTAGTACCTCAAGATCACGCGCTAACTATTCAACTTTCATGACTCCGACGGACCCACAGACGTAGTCCACTTTACACATCCCTCAATTCTTCGAGGTTCCACAGTCTTATGTTTTCAATCCATCCACTCAGTTCTAATCGGCTGCCCCAAATCGTTCAGATGGGGAAATTTAACTGCACTCCATGCGTGGAACCGCCTTCGGTGAGTCATCACTTGCTAAAACGTGCCATCCTGCACTATTTACTTGTACCCTCTTCGATCACTACACTTGCTTAAAACTATCTGATAAAACCAAGGCCAACCGCGCCTCCATCCACACCTCGGGACTCACGGTTTTAAACACGTCTAATTAAAGTCTCTCATACATTTATACTTCCTTAAGAAAAAGAACTTGGCAGAAATTTCCCGCCACAACAACGAGAATCTTCTGCCAGGAAAACTCGCTCACTGACAACTTGGCACCAGGCCAACCTTGTACATCCCGACAAGCTCACACCCTTGAGCCTCTCCTTGTCATGCCTGAAATTCTAGATTACTTCTCCCAACCGACATTCGTCTATGCAGATCATACTCCTTTCCCGAATCCCATTGGCTACAACTTGTCAACTAATTCGTACGTTCTCACCACTTCATCATTTCACACTTAACGTGTCTAATAGAAGGAAACCTCTATAATTCCTTATTGGGGTACTCACCTATCCGAAATGAACTTATCCTGAAGGCTCATCAATTTCTCACTGTTTGCTACAAGCGTCCAGTCCTATAACACAACTTCGGTTACTCCCACTCAACTAGGTGGGGTAACAACGATCACACCCTACTGTTCTCAATAGCTTACACTGAACGATCAGTTTGCTTGAACGTTTCTCACAAAATCACTAACTTAACTCATTCAGTTGTCTTATCCACTTCTTTCCTGCACAAGCTCATACACAATTTACTTCCTCAATACTTCCTCCAAAAGTTAGCACACTTATCAAGGACAATCTACACAACACTGCGCCTATCGGCATTACTGTCAAGTTTACTACTTCCGATTTACTTACTTATTCCGACACACTGTCTTCACCTCCCCACGCTAGTGTGGAGTACTGCCCACCAACATTACTCGCCCCTCTCTTCCGACAATTCTTAAGCTGCAAATGTTGTCTCATTACTATACATAACCAAATGGTTGCACTAAAATTCTAACTTAAGGCTTTCGACTAAATCACCTCGAACGTCACCAGAGTTCGACGTCACTGTACATTCTTTAAACTCCAACTTTTACTTTCTCAGACAATTCGTTCACACATAAGCAACACTCACATTCTTTAAGGATTTCACATCTATTCCACCACATTTTGACTAATACATCCATCATCTTCTTTAAACTTCCAATGAAATATGCTTACTTAGCGACTCTTACAACTACAACACTTGGTTTCTCCTTTGGGTAACTACCCACCACCACTCCGTGATGCTATCCAGAACATAAACATATCACCACGTCAACTTACACCCCACGTGCTCCAACAACCCGGTTAACACTCGAACACCTCATCCGAAACTCCCAAAAAGGCTTCTATCTGATGCTTCATTTTTCTCTAACATCACATCACTACGACGCTAGCTGGCACTTTTAACTTGGCAATTATTGCCACTACATAACTATACATTCCTCACTCATAACATTACACTGCAGACCAAAACTCTCATGGCCATTCATACACAACTCGAACTTATCTTCAAGACCTCACACATAAATAACCAAGTCTATCTCGCTACATTGTCTCTCCCCAGCTCTAGTTGAACCACAACACCCGAGTTTCTGATTAATTCTAACATACTCGTTTCTTGCTAGCTCTTTGCAATACCAAACCATCATATCGACAGGGTATATTTCCTCACCGATCGACATAATCTATACCCTCACTTCGTTTGTGCTAAATACTTCATTCTTTACGAACCATCCATCTCGCTAGTGAAACGCTTATCTAAAACAGCAACCTTTCCCTATCTTAACACCCCTACAAAGTGGTCCTCCAACTTTCAACCTTCTGATTCAAGTCTTCGGTCTCATGCAGCTTACACAACTACCGACTTTAACGTCAATAGTTGACCTGTTGATACTTCCTTAGCCTATTATTCAACAAGGGTCCCTTACTGAACCTAATCCTTCCAACATATCATAATCAAATTCACATCCCGTCGTCCTCATTTCAAACTCACTCGCGTAACTACAACATTACAAGCTCACCTCGAAGCTCATATTCCCACGCCATAGACATTTCATTCTTCCTCCCACACTCCTCATAACGAGTTGCTAAAACCGTCACCTTGAAGGCTTCAAGTCCTTCCTCCAGACACATCTGTCTCTTAACAACCGTACTTCCCGTTACCGTACAAGGGTGTAAACCCTCATACAACCCACACTATAATCCACTTTCGACTCTACCACTGTTCACCTTTCCTCTTGAGCACAAATACTAAGGCTACAACATTCCTTCCTGATTTGCCCGACACTTTTCCACTCCTGAAGTTCTTCCTTAGCTTAACATACTATATCCTATGACCTAGTGAGTTCATAGCCTTCATGCATGACAACGCAATAGATAAAATCATTTACACATTTTATCGTTTTAAATAAACAACATTTGAAACTATCTTGGGTGTACTCGACCCCATCACTCTTATAACTTCAATGCCCTGCACGACGATTCGAGAATCGCTTGCATGCATTTCGACCTTACTCTTACTCAATCAGAACGATGCTATTACGACAGTGATGTATTGAATGAAAATCCTTTCATATGACATAATTCTGCAAGAACTACCGACACAAGGTAAACCAGTATAAAGCGTTTTTAAAAGATTCATCGTAAATCCTAACATAACCTCCAGCATGGTACTGCACTGTGCTTTGGATCACATAAGCATTCCGCGGTCGGGGCCCAAGCAGACTCCCCTCTCGCCTCTTTCGAAGCCTACGCAAACTCCCTTCTACTCGAAATAGGAGGAAACGAGTTCCAACCTACCAGTCCGTCATACATATCCAAGGGATCATCAGGTCCCGAGGATCACTCTCTGATCCCACAGTGCAGACCGACTCCACAAAGCACATCATTCATTTCATAAAATATGCACTTTTAAATCCTTCAAATCATCATTCTCATTTCATCATACATAACAGGCTTTCTTAAGTAAAACACGTAGTTCGTGGAAAACATGCATGACAGTTACAAACAGTTTATGCTCGGGAATGAAATCATAATTAATTTAAAACATTTAACACTCTGTGTTGTAAAAGGTGTTGGGAACTCATACTCAATTATATAACTTCATCATGTCAACTCTCATTTGGTTATAAAAGTTTTGCATTCAAACGTTTTCTTGACTTATCATGGAAAGAGTGGAATATTTTGCAATCGCAAACCTCAAGACTTCATTGTACGATCTAGATGGATTTGTATTTTTCTTTAAACATACGCTTGCACACGCCGACTCATATCCGATCAAATTTGATATTTACACATTTACTTTACTTATGAAAAATCTCATGTACACATACACGAACTCAATACATGAAACTCTACTTGCAATTGAAGGCTACTCACTCAAACAAGGTCGATCGCTTTACTCACACGACTTATCCTTGACACTCTACCTTCGACCAGTGGTCGCCCTCTCGGCTTTGCAACAACTTGCTATACATACATTCAACGGTCCACTTACTCAACCATTTCATACTACCTTCGTCTCGATCAAATCATCTCATATTATACCTCTACACGTTTTCAGTCCTCTACAGAAATCTCTCTTCACAGATCCTGCCACGGAACAACTCGACTAAAGGGTCAGAGCTCTAATCCTCTGCTCGCTCTTGAATTGACACCTCCAAGATCTCGACGCTGTCCTTCTTTATCCTTACAACGGATCTACCCCACGATCTCTAGAACTGGGACTCTTCAGAAACAGGAGTCTTACTCAAAATCAGTCATTCATCCTCTTCGAATCCACGAAGATCTACCTCTAGACGACTCATAACATTCTATACATTATTTCTTCTCTATGACGTATACATACATCACCTCATAAATGATTTCTCACGATACTTCCCCTGCAATGGGTCTCACCCTACCCCTCAGGGATCTTACTGATATTCTAAAGTACTGGAACACGACATAAACACTAACTTCTAACTACCACTTCGGAATAATAAGGCAGGTTAAGCACATACATGTACCTGTAAGTTCGCAATTACACTGGCCAGGTGGAATCTCAAACTTACCTTACATGACAGTCCTCAGTACCCTATTAGTCATACCTCTATCATAGTGTCCTCCTAACGCATTTCCTGATTCTCAGTTGTGATTTATACTCCCAAGTTTAAGTTTAGGCCCGTCCGGTCACCTAAATCCCTTAAACTATGGCTCTGATACCAATTGTAACAACCCAATCTAAAAAAAACATACTTAGCATTTAATTTAAATAATTACAAAACTGGGTCCACAAAAGTTTCATTTCATCTGTCTAAACAACTTAGGTTGGCGGAAACAACCTATACACAACTTAGAAAAACTAATAACTAGAGTGCCACTATGCTTCTTGACTCTTCTTGCTAAGCTCAGCCTATTTGCCCGAGCTCCTGGAAACCTGCTTACCTGAAAAGGTTTTAATTTGAAAATGCGAGGGTTAGACCATGAGGTCTAGTGAGTCCCTCCTAACAGTTATCAAAGCATTTAAAAACAGTTTATCTCTTCAGCTTTAAACATTCATACTCAACATGTCAAAATCATATACGGACTAAAGTCCGCCTCCTCGTAATCTGACACCCTGAAGCCACCCGAAGGTGACAACGAGTCAGCCTCTTGCTGCCTTGCGGAGCCTCGCTCCTGGCATATAGGGACCTCCCTTCCCGCACGAGAGCTGGCGGAACTACTCTCCCGTCTTTGCCAGTTTACGTCTCCTCGATGTATGCATACATTCTACATAAAACTTTAAACAACTTTCATGCAATTAAAGCATAATAATAAAGCATGGCAATTCTCAACATTCATAACACATTTTGAAAACACTTTAAAAGCCACACATTTTAGTTTAGAAAACTCACCCGAGGCTCTTACTTCTCGTTCCTAAACCGTTCCAAACTTCCAAATCGACTTCCCTGAATAAACGGGCATAAAACAACAATTCAGCAAAAGTATCCGGACAACTCAGGTTTTCCGGACAACCCTACTTTTCCGGACGCTAAAGAGTCCGGACACCCATCTAACCGGACAACAACCTAGTCCGGACAACACCCTTATCCGGGTAACTACTACATTCCGGACGATACCCCTTTCCGGATATCTAACTTACCGGACACAACTCATACCCGGAAAACCCAACCTATTCGGACAACTTCCTCGTCCGGGGACCTTCTCCCAAGCAAGGAGTCCGGACGCCCAAGAAGGTTTCCGGACGTCCAGGGCGGTTTCCGGACGACGACCTGGACCCTTTTTGAGGCTGAAATCTACTGGCTAGCTCGATTCTCTCGAAGTAAAGATTAGCAATAGCAACAACATTACTAAACTTAACAATTACTGAGTTCTTAGCAATCGAAACACACTATAAGACCCGATTTCTCTCATTTTAGCTTCAACTTCACTTTTGAACAAAAACCCCAAGACTAACCATTCTGCTCCCTAATCAAAGATAAATCGATGAAACAGGAGAGTGTTACCTGGTTGATTGCTTGCGATAGACGAAATCCAAATGCTATTTCTTCTTCAAATCCCAAGGTTTGATGGCTCCTTTCTTCCAAATGCACCACAACCTTCAAGAACCTCTCCTCTTCTTTCCCCTCCCAAATTCAGCCACCACACACACTATAATCAGTGAAATGAGAATGTTTCTAGGGTTTTGAGCCCTTTTTATACCCCAATCCCAAAATACCAACTAGCCCCTCAACTTTCACTTATTAACAACACTTGACGAAAAACGTAAAATTTTCCCAAATTGGTCCGGGTCGTTACAGTGTGGGCCCGCGATCGCAGGGCCCACCGCGGAAAATTAGGGTATTTTGGTAAACTCTCCGAGATTTAGGGTATTTTGGTAAGAAATGGTCAAACTTAGGGTATTTTAATTAATTTCCCTTTTTTTAATATTGTTATGAAATTTTCTTATGAAGTTATTTGAATATTTTTATGAGAGAAGTGCATTTAAATGAAATCAACTTTGGACTGATTTTTATTTTAGGAACGAACTTAAAAAAATGGAAGGTTTAAGATGGAGGCAGATTTGTGCCCATGAAACTGTGAAAGGTGAATAAGTGGGAGGAGAAAGGTGGCAGGCAAATGGTAGTAGGGGTTGGTTTTATTTAATAAACAGTGAATTGTGGATTTAGTCTTTGTGATTTTGGGTTTTCTTTAATTATGGTCTTCATTATATATTTATTATGGATATAGTTCTTGTGATATGTAATATATTGCACACGATGAGTATAATTGTCAATTTACTTTTCACTTTCAATTAACAAAGAATACTGAAATTGTGGATTTGATTCATATGCATCATTCATAATCTTTAAAACTCATCTATCATCTCTTTTAATTATCTTAACAAAATTTTCCATAGCTTTAATATAAAATGATAACACATTCAATTTCATTAAATCTTATATAAAATAATAATACATTCAACTTCATTATTATTTTAATTAAAAATAATACATTTAAATTGTATTAATAGAATTCTATTTATTCGATATTTTACTCATAAATGAGCCGTTCAAATTTATAGGTTTTCATTCATTCTTCTATACTTTAACCTTCTTTATGTAAAGAATATACTAAACTTCAAAACCTTTATTTTTTATAAGATGCTCTAAAAAGGATAAACATTAAACAAAATCTAAATTAAAAATGTCATGCAAACATTTATTCTAGACATAATTCTTTTAGTGATACCAAAAACTATTTTTAAATATTTCAGATTTAACATTATCATAATTTCGCTAACCATATTGTAGATGATTAATCCTTTGTTGATGCTACCATGGGACTGAGCTCCAAGTTGCAATAGTAACGACTCATTTTTGACTAAAATATCGAAGAAGTAGAAAATTTTCTAACAAAATTAAATATATTATCATTTTATATTAAAAAAATAATGAAATTGAATGCATTATTATTTTATATAAGGTTTTAATGTAATTGAATGTATTATCATTTTATATTAAAGTTATGGAAAAATTTGTTAGGATAATTAAGAGAGATGATAGATGGGTTTTAAAGATGATGTGTGATGCATATGGACCAAATTCACAATTTAGTATTCTTTGTTTTAATAACGTATAAGTTAATTGAAAGGGAAAAGTAAATTGAAAACTATACTTATCACGTGTAAGGCACATGATGCCTCTAACCTTTCAAACTTAACGGTGTTAGAGGTTGTTTGACAGTTGCTGAATGGTTTGGTGCAGAATGATTAAATGGTCAAAATGATTAAGAGACTTTTATTATATAGTGTAAAATGAAATATGTTTATTTGGTAACTGTTTAAAATTAAAAGTTTGTTCCTCGAAATAAAAATCAATCCAATGTTAGTTTTATTTTAATGCAATTTCCGTTGTTCTTATCATAAAAGTCAAAGGGTTTTCATTCTAATTTAACTTTTAAGAGAAAATTAAATTAAATTAAGTTCCAGGTTTAGTGAAACTATAAAAATAGGCTAAACATTTGATAAGTCTATAAAACATCTTTCTAGTTTACATTTTTCTCCAAATATAGTCCTTGACATTAAGCATTAAAAGATTTTGCCTAAATGAAGGGTGAAAATACCTCTACTTAACGGATATTTTTGTAGGGAAATTAGTACCAATGATTGTTTATAAACAAAATGCACACCATAAGGGTTCTTATTAAATAGAGTAAATTACACTTTTGGCACATCCGGTTACTCCTCACTATCAAGTCTAGTTCCTACTTTAAAGTAATTATATTTTTTATTGCTATGGTTGCCGCTTTGTTTCACTTTTGGTCCATGTGGCTAACGGTGTTAACAAGGTCCGTTAACTCTACGACATTTTGCTATTTTTCTAAATTTAACCAAATTATTATTATATTACGTATAGCCACCCCACCCTCTTTTCTTCTCCAACCGTAAACCCCATCGACCACCATTGGTTCCCCGGTTTCGTCACTTGCTCATTCCCTTCTCCGCCTACAACTCCAACATCCTCCCTAAGTTTAGGTTTTTAATAGTAAAAAAGCATTTACTGTGCTACTTTCAGTGCCCATTCATGTTGCATGCACATCATTTCCGGCGCCTCTTCTCTTATACGCATCATAACTATTGTAGCCTTTATTCAACCCAACACTGAGATAACTCCCTCCCCCACCCTCCAGTGAACCGCAACAACGGCGGAACCATTGCCTTCTACCTGTATGTATGTGTGTAAGAGTAGCCATTTCCATCAACGAAACACATATAATCATGTTAACAAAAATACATCAAAAAATACGTAAGAAGAGCAAACCCCATCAACCAAAATGCTTATTTATTATATTAACACACATAATCATGTTAACTAAAATACATCAGGAAAATTAGTAAGAATAGCCAATCCTATCAACCAAAATGCTTATTTGTTATATTAACACACATAATTATATTAACTAAAATGCATAAAAAATAGTTACTTTTTTACAAAGCATATTGTTATAATTGTCTCGTCAGTACGTTCAAAATGAGTCTAATATCAATTGTTTTTGGATTTAATCTTATATTATTAAATATTATAAATACGTAAGACTTATTTCTAATACATTACACTTTCTATCTTGTAAGGCTATTTATTTAATACTATACGATTAATCTATAACTATAAGGCTATAGAGTGTAATTATTTAAATTAATTCTTAATTTGAAAGCTATCTATCAGGATTAGGCTTTTGTTAAAGTTTTGTTCATCTGGGACCACAATTTGTTAAAGTTTTGTTTTTGTTCATCGATCAGAAACCACAGGGATGCAAATTTGTTCATCGATTTTGTTTTTGCTTTACTTCATCCATCTATCTCAATCTGAAATCTATCGATTAGAATTAGGATTTTGATTTAAATGAGGCTTGTGTAACAATGCCTTTGAATAAATATGCATAACTTTTACGTTCATGAAGTTGGTCCATTTTTCTAAAGTTGCTAGTTTAAATGTTGTTGATGTTGAACTCAATTCGATCTTCATATTTATGGGGTTTAGGTTTTTGATTTTGATTTTGGTTTTATTTGTTTGTGGGCGTTTTCTAGTATTTGCTTTCTGATGTGGTGACCGGAGGAGAAGTTATTCACCGGAGAAGGCGACTAGGGAGTGGTCGGAGATGGGGTACAACGGTATGGATGTTTTTTTGGGTATGAAATGCTTTAAAATGCTTGTACAAAATAAATCTAAAGCTGTACAACTAAAAAAATATCAAAGGAAACAACTAAAATACCCATTTAACAAAACCTTTTAACACATATTAGGGCAAGAGACCGGATCATAATGAAAATTAAACAACAAGGAACTTAATCATGAATCTTAGGATTGATCACCTTCTTTGTAATGAAGATGAAACCACAATCAATGGGAAATTGACTCTACTAGCCATTTTAAACTAACAAATTGATATCCTAGCAATTTCTTTGCTGAGCGAAATATCACTGCATCTATAAAAACTATTGTAAACCTAGCTAAAAGACAAAAAACGAATCTGATCAATTTTTCTTAACTTTTTTTTTCCGCAAACATGTACCTAAAAATTGCGATTACAGACCTGAGCCTAAAAATTAGAGATGTATTTACATATTAATGAATGGAAAATGAATGATTAAAAATTAAAATACCCATTTAAAAACATAAAATGACAATTAGAACACAAACACAAGTGTAGACTCGCGGGTACCAGATCACAATCTTCACAGATAGGAGAAAAACCCTTTCCGTATTATTTCTCACTCTTATCCACCCACAGTAAGAAACACGTTACAGAAATGGCTATGCCTTTAGGAGCTTTCCCGACGTTCGTAGCCGGCGAAACGGCGTCTCCGGCAAAGTATTCAACGTCTTCCTTGAGGCTTCTTACCTCTACGGCAAATCTGCGTACAACACGCACATTTGTAACATACGCCACTGTGTCCAACCCTGCGACGGAGCCTAAGAAGCGTGCTACTGGATTCACCAAGATTTATCGAGTGTCGCCGGAATTGAAGGATTTCCTCGGCGGTAAGCCGGAAATTTCCCGTTCCGTAGCGCTCAAGGAGATTTGGGCTTATATCAAGGAAAAAGAGCTTCAGGTATTACTTTGTACATTTATCTACTTGATTTCCCCTTCCATTTAATTTGTTCTAAAACAATTCAACGAATTCGGGGGTGTTTGGGATTGCTTAACTAAAACAACTTGGGGGTGTTTGGGATTGCATATTTTTTTTGACTTATTTGCTTATTGCTTTTTCTAACCGTAAATAAGTTATTTTTATTGTTTGGACCGTAAATAAGTTATTTTTATTGTTTGGACCGTAAATAAGTTATTTTTAGTGTTTGGATTGAAAAAAAAGCAAAGTGCTGACTTTTCCATACCACAAATGTGTTGTTTTTGATAAGTTGATCCATTTTTACTTATTTGAATGTGCTTATAATTGTTTCATGACATAAGTTGATAAGCACTTTTGAAAATAAGCAGAAGGCGTTTTAAATAAGCAATCCCAAATTAGACCATATTCAATGAACCCTTTATTATAACACTGGAGATGCCCTTATGTTTTTTTTTAAAGTGTTTGGATTAGCTTATTGTGGTACCAAAACCACAATAAGTTCGTAAGTTGTTATTTAGGGGTGTTTGAGATTGCTTATTAATGTAAAATAACCAAAAAAGTCGTAATTTGTTTCAAGTTGATAAGTTAGTAAGCACTAACTTATTAAAAACAGACAAAATAAAATAAGCAGATAAGTCATTTAAATAAGAAACCCCAAACACCCCCAAACCCTAGGCTTGCTTCCTATGCTAAATACTGGTTTTTCTGCTCGAGAAAGAGAGACAGCATTGCTAAAGTTTAATGTAAAACATCATATTAAGTTAAGAAGTGATGCTTTCAGAAATGATTTTGGAATTGAGCATGGACATTTGTCAGTACGATTTTTTCGGCCAAATTTTCAGATATTCGTTTCTCAGATTAGGATTTAGTCAGAGAGGAGATGGACGATTGAATAGAATAGATTAGGTCGAGTGGGACACCATAGAAATGTTTTTATACCAGCTACATGTATATCAATTCTACTGCGATCGTTTTGGCATGTCTTTATTGTTAATGTTCCATAAACTCATGCTTGAGTAAGTGTATTTTTATTTATCATGTATTGTTTGGTTGATGTATTTTTGTGATCTTAATCCATGAGAGATAGCTATTGTTGCTAACTTAAACTGCCAGCATTATGAGATTTTACTAATAATATCATCATGCTTATAATATTTGCAAACACAAGTTTGTTATTGACCCTTTCGCAGCTTTTGAATCTTTCATGCTATTTATGTTATGCAAATTTCTTATGTTTTTCATGGTTGTACTACCACATCAAAAAACATTTAGTAGAATTTCTGTTAGGGTTAGGCACTTCTCATTTGAGAGGTTGAGGTTAAAGGGCTCGATTGTGTGCTTAAACCAACAGAAATGCTGTTAATCCCTAATTACTTGTTAAGCAGGTGGATTGGATTGGATTGGAATGATGATGGGTTTGTTTGTTTATTTAGGAGCCAACGAACAGGAAGGTTATCGTTTGTGATGAGAAGCTGAAGACGATATTTGGAGATAAGGAGCGTGTTGGGTTTCTTCAAGTATCAGGGCTAATTTCTCATCATTTCCTCAAGTAAAGTTCCTCTGCTGCCTGATAGTTGCATTTGCTTTGTTTTCTAGTTTCTTAGGAAACAATTTTGGTAGTTTGTTATGGTTTATGTTGAAGGGTCTTAGTGGTGGTGCTACTATATGTATTGGAGTTCTATACTCGTTTGTTTGGTTCGGTTCTATATGTATTGGAGTTCAATTTCATGAACTTCAGAATGGATTCATATGCTAAGCAACTCAAAGCAGGCTACTTGACACTTGACTGTGGATGGTTTGTTTATTTCCTTTTTGGTGTGAAAGTTTAGGTGCATGGGCTCTACCTAGTTGGTTTTGGTCTTTGAGGGTGCATTTGGTACACGGGACAGGACAGAACAGAACAGGGTCCACTGTCCCACGTTTGGCAAGACTTTTATGTGGAACAAACCTGTTCCACCCCCACCCCATGGAACAAGCTGGAACAGACTTATGTTTTACCAGTATAACCTCAAAATAAAATCTAATTTTCTTCTAAAACATCAAATAAACCTTCTATTTCATATTTTATTCATTCTTTAAATTTACTAAGGGTAAATTGGTCAATGTTATTTGTTCTGTTCTGTCCAGTTCTGTCTTACCAAACGTGGAACAACTGTCCTGTCCCACCTTGTTCTGTCCTATCCTGTCTGCGTACCAAACGCACCCTGACCGTTCTCAAACCGTCCTGCCTGCCTATGGTTCGATCACCTTTTCCCCTGATAGGTTAATTGGTTATGGACAGGCTAAAACCCAATGGCCAAATTTCCATACTGATTTCACTTTTTATAGCCAAAATTTAAACCTAATTCTACATATAGCCAAAGTTATGCAGAAAGTCTATGTAGAAGACTTTTCTGCATATACCTTGATTTTTTCCTAAAAAAAAGAAAAACTTACGCATAAAACCCTTGCGTGCATCTCGACTAGTTTCATGGGAATTATAGGTGGCCCCGTGGAGAGTCTTACAGAGAGGGTGTTTGGGAGTGCTTTTTTAGTCCAAAAGTGCTTTTGGCCAAAAGTGCTTATTGACTTATTGCTTTTGGAAAATGAGTTTTTAAAAAAGTGTTTGGATTAGCTTTTGAGATTATAAAAGTCAATAAGTTAATAAGTTATTTTTTAAAAAGTGTTTGGCTTAGCTTATACATGTAAAATGACCAAAAAGGACATGCCTTGTTATTTAACCATTTTTCCTTATTTTTAAAATATCTATACAAAAAAAATATTTGTTAAAAAAATATTGTCTAAAAATACGATTTTGCTATCAAAAAGTCAATTGAGAAAAAAAAAACTAATCCAAAGTCAATTGAGAAAAAAAAACTAATCCATTAGGATGAGGGGCATTTCTGTAATTTTACTATCCAAAAGTCATTTTCTAATCCAAAAGTCAGGATTATGTGACTTATGAAAAATCACGTTTGTAGGCAAATCCAAAAGCTGTTTCAAAAGCACTTTTGCATTTCCCAAACACCCTTTTTAACTTATTGGCTTCTTGAGAAGCCAATAAGTCAATAAGCCCTTTTAAAACATACTCCCAAACACCCTCAGAGTCGTAGTCAATGTTTACAAAATGAAACTCTATATATGCCATTAAAAAAATTACATTTATATTTATTAGGAAAATGATGTGATCTGTATGATATATTATTTCCCTTGTACTTCCATTATTGCAGATCAGTCAATTTCTTTCACCTAGGGGTGTAAACGAGTTTTGTCCATTCGAGTAGTAGGTTATTCGAGATCGACTCAAAAAAATAATACCTGGCTCGAGCTCAATTAAATTTTCAAAGTCGGGCTCGAGCTCGAATATTTTTTCAATGTTTGAGCTCAAGTTCGATGCTTGTTTATGAACTCGAATTCGAGATCGATAAACTCGTTTATGTACTTAATCTCGATGATTTTTATATTTTTTTGATTATATAATTTGTAAACATATAAATATGTTTGACTCGAAAAGGTATATGCTCGAATGACTCGGCTCGCTCGTACTGCTTAATCGAGCTTCCGAACGAGTCAACATTGTGTTGTGGAGCTCGACTCGTTTACACCCCTACTTTCACGCCTCATGGGTGAACCTAGAAGGCCCAACAGGTGTCATATTTCACCGATTTTCACAAGTAGAATATCTTTTAGAATTGAAAACTTTTAGGGGTGCTTCAGTATATTGGAAAATACAAGTGACATCAAGTAAAAAACCGGGAAAGTTCTTTGAAATCAAACAAAAAATCGAAAGAGTTCCTCAAAATTAATCAAAAAACTAAAAAATTTACTGTGAAGGATGGAATTTGGCTAAACAAACATCTGAACACTTCACAATTACAGATTTTTGATCCACTTAAAGATACAGGTGTTCGGAAAAATTATTGGTCCGCTGCTAAACTCCATTACATTTGTGAATCTTTGATGAGTCGTCAAAGCAAAATGTGTTTGATATCTAACTAGGCTTGGGAATAAAACTGATCAACGATTAAACGATTTTACATTTAAATTATAGTTTAGAGTCGATATATATTGTTTAAAAGAAAAGTAAGTTCAGTTTTGGTCCTTAACATTTATCCATTCTCAATGGATTTTGTCCTTCTTGTTAACTTTTTTCATTAAATTAATTTAAATAAGGGACATTGTGGTTATTTTCCTATTAATTTGAATTTTTCAATAAAAAAGTTATTATATTATGTTAGTTATATTGAAAAATATATAGACACCCAACCCCCCTAGGCATAGACCATTAAGAAGAAAGGGTTTTTCCAAACCACTTCTTTAAATGGCTTTTTCCAACCCACTTCTTCCTTAGGGAATCATCAAAGAACCCCCAAGTCTTATAACACTTAGGGTTCATTTATCAAATACTTACTCGGGTAAACGCTTACCAAGTCACATTACCTACCGGATTGATATGGCAAGGATCAAAAATCTTACCAAGAGAGCGAATGAAAGGACCGAGAGTCTTACCTAGTAAGCGATGTCGACAACTCTTACCACGGTTAGCGCTTACCGAGTGAATTGTTGCATACGAAACCGATTTGGCGGACTAAAATCTTACCCAGTAAGTAAGTGACAGTGTTAAATTTGACTGGTAAGCGCTTATCCCGGTAAGCATTTGTAAACGACCCCTTATTTTAAAATAAACATCAATAAAAGTGTAGGTATTTATTTTGGGACCGTGAAAGTACTAAATAGTCAGATATATAAGCAATTCAATTCATTCAGTCCCGAACAAACACACTTTGAATATTATTTAAAATAAAATACACAAGTATTGAGTTTGGAGTCCAAGATGTTTTAAAAAAAATACTTTGCATCTGGAATTTCTTTGTTATTCATCCAAAGAAAGGGTGTTGTGAAAAAGGGTTTTTAAGACTTTTCAAGATCTTATACCAAAAATCAATGATGGAAGGAAAAATGAATGAAAAGATGGTGATCATGTGTTGTGAACTGAAAGGGGTTGTTTATCTTTCTTACAGGAGAAGATGTCGACAGGGGCGATGGTGCAGCCGAGCTTGGTATCATTGGCCGAGGCCGACCACCCTTTTTGTTGATCAAGATAGAAGACTATGACGGTGATGTCGTCATGGAAACGCCGTCTGATTCCCTTTTCGAGTTTCTTGATGTCCTTGTATCTAAGTTCCCTCTTCTTTGTAGCCCTCTCAAGAGCTGCTCCCACTAATCTTTTAGCTATTCCCTGGATCAAAACCAAACAATTCAACAACCAATGCAAACACAGTTTCCATTAATGATGGCACTAATTTTTTTCTTTCTTTTTTGGTAACTGCAAATTTCCATGCCAGTTTGTGTGTACCTCGGCAACTACAGATATTTTGGTATATAACTTTAAACAAGATTCTAATCAAGTCCATGACTTTTTTAACGAAAAAGAAAAGATACAAAATCAATATCGCTAAAAGAAAATGGGTATAAAAACTTATTAGTCAATGGTATCTAATAAATATGAAGTCATTTTTATTTTAATATGTCAAAAGGTCATGAATTTAATTAAAATCTCATTTAAGGATATATACCTAAATGACTCATCTCGACTAATTTTATGGAGCCCTAAGAACTTGTAACACCATGTCACAAGCTTTGTCCACGAGACAAACTGCTTAGAGTTACATATTGGCTCCAACACGTTTACTCAATTTATTCCCTCCTCTCAAAATAAATGTCCACAATGAAAAAGACACTTAGTTCCAGAAATGTGTAATTATTACTTAATAACAATTTTAGCCTTAATAACATATAAAGTAATGCATTTATCTCTTATTAAGGTTATAATTAGAAAATAAATACTTACTTTTAAAAATTAACACTTATTTAGGAAGAAAATAAATTAGAAATAAAAATATTTATTTTGGGACGGAAGAAATAACTTTTTTTGAGTTTCCGGGTGCATTTTATAGGAAGTTAGGAAAATGCAAGAAATGAAGTTGATTGGGTTGGAAAACTAAGGCCCAAGATGAAAAGCAGGCTAAAGACCTCGATCCGACCTTGATCCGACATTGACCCAAGAAGGTCACTAAAAATGGGGCAGACCCAAAGCAACTTTAAGAGTTTAGGGTATGAAATTAAGGGCTACATTGCCAATTAAAACATGCAAAGTTCATATGGCCATTTCTACCTAACCAAACCCCCACGAACCATTAAGTTATAATGTTGTTAAGAAGTTAACTAACCGGTCTTGGATATTTGTGCACAATATCTACTGCTTCTTGATCACTCAACTGCTCCCAAAGTCCATCTGAAGCAAATATCAGAAACAAATCTTGAGGCCTAAGCTTTCTGGAGATTATGGAAGGCTCTGCTGTCAATACAGGTCTTTTTAGAGGAACAGGATTTCCAAATTGCATAAAGTATGGATCCCTATTGAATTCAGGCTTTTTCAGATAGAAATCACCTATGGATCTTGAAACCTGAAAAGAAAAAGGTGTTCCAGATATTATCACAATGTCAGTTTAAAGTGGATGGAAAGGAAGAAACGTAAGAAATATTTGAAGCATCTAATGGGCATATACTCAATTTGTTGCAGATCACAAAACTATGCAAAAAGTTAGAAGAATGGATGTCATATAAGCCATATTGATAAACAAGAGGAAAAGGTAGAAGAACATATCATCTCTGGAGCCACGACATGTTGAAAGTTGAGATCTTCGTGTACTTTCTCATGCGCAAGAGACTTGCTACCATTAGACCATGGCCCAGAGTAAAACATGTGATTCCTGGGAAAAGTGGGAAGTATAACCCCTTTTAGAAGATTGCTAAAGGTGTGATCATGTGATGCTTCTTCTAATATAAGTAAAAGGACAAAGATTGAAGCAATGCAGAACAAGATACCACCCTTAAAGTCTTTTGCTAGCAAGCAATTCATGTGTGTTCAGAATAACTTTCTTTCAGGAAAGCAAAGGGCAAAAAGGAAAGGTGAGAGTAGCTGAAGAGAAATTAAGCAATCCAAGAGGCTGTTTCCCGAGAAATGATTTAGGACCCTTCGCTAATCTCTTAAGGAACCATAAACATATCCAAAAGACAAAATATGCACCTATAATGTAACGCTAACGGGCAACCATGATCTTAAATAGAACAAACAAATGCAATGGAGTTATAAACACTCGAGGCTAATAGGATTTATACAATCATTATACCAAATGTTAATGATCAAGATAAAGACAATTTGGTTTACCTGAATTATGCCCTTGATTCTCCAAACACCATGACAATAAACCACAATATGTGAATCACCAGGATGCTGTGCTTCAACCTCCTTCCTCACCTCTACGAAAGAGACATTATGATCTCTCGACAAACGCTCTGCGACCACTGTTGCCTTGCCCCTGTCCAGAAATTTCTGGCCAAGGACCACTCTCGAGTCCCCGAGATTTGCAACATATAATTCATCATTCGTAATAAGACCAACAAGACAACATGATCCAACAGAGGCAATCTGTGGTCTAATTGGCATTGAAAGCTTCACTAATCGAAGGAATCCTTCCTCTGTTGCGTTGAACGCCTTTTTTATAACATCTGCAGATATACCTCCTTCCTCTGTCGCAAATTCTACAAAAATGATATACCAGAACATGAATACACAATCATCTGCACAAGCCTCAACAAATTCGATAGTCAATTGTCATACAAATATAAAATCACTTCGACATGAATACACAATCATCTCCACAAGCCTCAGCAGATTCAATAGTCAATTGTAATACAAATATAAAATCACTTCATTTGATTAACAAATTGTGAATCACGCCATATTATTTGAACAAAAACAGACAGCATTCGCTCATATTCTACGAGAAAAATCAACGAACAGGAAAACTTTTGTGAACTTACTTTCGACGGAAAGGAGAATTTACGAACTTACTGTCAATGAATACACAATCATCTGTACAAGCCTCAGCAGATTCGATAGTCAATCGTCATACAAATATGAAATCACTTCATCTGATTAACAAATTGTGAATCACGCCATATTATTTGAACAAAAATAGACAACATTCGCTCATATTCTACGAGAAAAATCAACGAAAACTTTTGTGAACTTACTGTCAATGAAAGGGAAAAGGTGGCGATTAACGAAACGAGAAGCTTCTGGACCACCGTGACCGTCGTAGACGCCGATATAGGTGGCAGACGGAGACGTGAAGACCTGGCTTTGGTCTTCGAGGCTAGAATTGGCTTGAACGACAGCGATTGAGAAATCACCGGAGGCGTGAGGCTTCAAATCCGTATGCCATAACAGTTCATCGCCACTCCGTTGTGGTAAACATCTGTCGAACGGCTTAACACATTTCCGTAACATCTTTGGGCGTTAATTTGTATCATAAATGAAGGAGAATTGTGAATATGGAATGGAGGTATAATGTGTGGCAATAATCAATGGCGAATACTGGTATTAATTAAGGAAGAATTGTGAAGAAAGAGGTTTTGTTGCATGAATTTTGGGGGAGGAAAGGTGTTGTTATAGAGGTGTGGGGAAGGAAAGGACCGGAGAAAAACTCGGAGGAACGCCGCGTGATGAGGACGACGACCAACACGGTGGCGCGTCGTCTTTGTACGGGAAATTTTGTGTTCCTTCTAAACCGTTTAACCAAAACTTTATAAACTTCAAATTTCCACTTTAAGGGCATCCACAATAGCAAAGTCTTTCCAAAGACTTGATAAAAAAATTTTATATTAAAAAATTAATGGGACCCACAATGACTTGAAGGACTTTGAAATGCCCTCTCACAAACAAACTTCAAATGACTTGGTCTGCACCAAGTCATTAGCAACAAAACTCAAGTCATTGTATTAAAAAAATCAAAAAAATTGTGGGATCCACAACTTCAAGTCATTCTTCAAGTCATTCTTCAAGCTATTGGGTGTTACCATTGGAGATGCTCTAAGAAGGTTCAAATCTTTAACACATTTATCTATAAAACATTTTTTTTTCTCAAGATTACCATTTATTAAGCATAATGTACAACCTTTTAAGCTGACCTCTCCCACGTCTCTCAAAAAATCAAACAAATTCAATTTCTAAGTTACACTTTATACCCTTAGAATTAGTTTTTCAATTTACTTTTTAATCCTTTTCTTTTTCATTTTTTATTTTACATCTTTATCGTTTTAACATAAATAATCGTATATGAATTAGAATGCATTAAAAAATACATTTCTTTTTTACAAATTACACCATTGTAATCGTCTCGTCAATACCTTCGAAATGAGCCCAATATTGAATAATTTTGGATTTAATCATGTTATTAAATATCATGAACATGTTCGAATTAATTTGTTTTATATCCCTTACATTATTCAATTTCATTTTACACCCTTATAATATTAAGTTACACTTTATACCCTTAGAATTAGTTATCCAATTTACTTTTAATCTCTTATTTTTTCATTTTTTATTTTACAACTTTATCATATTAACATAAATAATCGTATATGAACAACAATGAATTAAAAAAATACATTTCTTTTTTTACAAATTATATCATTGTAATCGTCTCGTCAATACCTTCGAAATGAGCTCAATATTGAATATTTCGGGATTTAATCATAATATTAAATAACATGAACATGTACGAATTAATTTGTTTTATATCCCTTACATTATTCATTTTCATTTTACACTCTTATAATATTAAAAATACATAATCATAGTTTAACTAAAACATATTAATAAATGCATTTTTTTACAAATTATATTATTACAATATTCTCGTCAGTAACTTCAAAATAAGTTTATTATTAAATATTTTTTTAACTTAATAATATTGTGAAATATCATAAATACGTATCAAGATTTTTCAAGAATAACGTACCGATTTTTTTTAAACTTGTACATTTTACGCTCTTATCTATATCTACCTATTATACTTCTTTAAAAATAATTCCATTTACGGTTATTCTTGAATTTTTAAGAAGTACAAACATCAATACATCATGTACAAGTTTAAAAAATTTAAAACCTTCAACGTTCAACATGATAATTAAAAATAAAATTATTTTTTATTGTTAAATTACATTTTATACCATTATAATTAGTTATTTAATTTACTTTATATCCCTTCTTCTTTCATTTTTCATTTTACATCTTTATCATATCAACATACATAAACTAAAATACATTAAAAAATATGTTTTTTTATTTATAAGTTATACCATTATTACCGTTCATCAAAACCTTCAAAATGAACACAAATGTTATGCGTTTGAAGATCCCCACTATCGAACTGTAACAACCCAAAAATTAACATACGAGCTAGAAGCTACCTCTTTAGTTCATAACACCAAAAACGGCTCAACATGATCCCACTAACAAGATTTACAATACAGGGTTCGCGGAAATAACCCTAAATACAGCTGAGAAAATCTAACTAAACATTTCAAAGGAGGTTCTTCTAATTCCTTCTAGCGCAAGCTCCGATCCACGTCTTGCCAAAACTCTAAACGTGCCCTCGAATATAGCTTACCTGAAAAAGGTTTTAATTTTGAAAAAAAAGCGAGGGTTAGACCATGAGGTCTAGTGAGTTCCCTCCACACCAAGTCACACCAAAATATTTCAGTTTATAAAATCAGTTATGAAAGCATTGTATAAATCATAACTAGCACACAAAGTGGATATGCACACATTGACACATGCTACTGGCACGCGCTAAAGTCACACACACCGTGACAGCGCATTCGGGCACACACCGCCCATGTCACACACACCGTGACAGCATAATCGGGCACACACCGCCCATGTCACACACACCGTGACAGCATAATCGGGCACACACCGCCCATGTCACACACACCGTGACAGCATAATCGGGCACACACCGCCCATATCACACAAAAGCCAGAGCATGGTCACACACTTTTAAATCACACATATAAGCCACACTTATGATTCGCACATTCATACCTTGCCTTGAAATAAAAGCAGTTGAAAAGCACACTGTTAAATAATAATCTTCAAACACACTGTTCCTTCATTTGAAACACCTACTGTCACACAATTAATCATCACTTGAAACAGCAGCAGTTGTATAACACACCGTTAGATAAAAATCCACACCACACACTTTTCATCGTTTTGCCATAAAAGTAATTGAAAAGTACACAGTTAAATAATAACCATGCCATACACTAAACCTTCAGTTTGTAATAAAAGCATTTGGAAGAACCACCATTAGACAATAATTGTCAACCACACACATGTATAAAATTTAAGTTTAGAAAGACTCACCTGTCGTCCTGTTTAATCCTCTTACTAGATGGATTCTCCCTTCAACTGCACCTATAAGGATACACACTACCAAAATAAGTCACCTGATTGAACTTCACACTCACACGGTTAACCCTTCGGACTAACAGACTGCACTACAGTGCCACACCACAACTTTTCGGACACTTTACCCGGACAACCAAGACTATCCGGACAACCAGAGCTATCCGGACGTTCTACCCGGACAACCAAAACTATCCGGACATTCTATCCGGATTCTCAAGGGTTTCCGGTTAAACTACCGGAAACTACTACCACAACTCTACCCGGACAACACTCACCCGGACACCACTCTCATCCGGACACTACTCTCATCCGGACAACCACGCTATCCGGACACCATCAAAAACGTCCGGACACTACCCTGCGCTGAAGGTTTCCGGACACGACGGGAAAACCCAAAACGCAGAAAAATCGCAAAACCACTTGTCCTAATCTTCTCAACACCTCCAGCTTAAGAATATGGGTCGATGTTTACACAATAACCCATTCCTAAGCCCTTTCTAGCAATTGGATTAGGAAAAACACACTAAAACCCACAAACTAAGATCCTTCCCCAAAATCCACCAAAACACAAAAACTTAAGGAGGATTAGGATTTGGATTTTACCTGAATGATTTCTACAGATCAACAAAACGTCCAACTGCTAATTCTTCAAATTTGGAAATGCCCCCTTTCTCCTTCCTTTCTTCCCAGCCGAAACACACACAAAAACACACACACTAATGCAATATGAGAGGGTTTAGGGTTTTCCTCCTCCTTATATACTTTCCTCAATAAACACCAAACTTTCAATTCTTTACATTCGGACCACGTAACTCTTCTTAAATTTCGAATTTCTTCCAAGATTCCCCAATTATTGACTAACAGAAAACTCGGTTATTACAACATCCACCCCTCAAAAGAATTCCGTCCCCGGAATTCCATCTTCGAACAATTCTACTATCACCTCCCCACACAAAATACGACTTAGGCAGATAACACTTTCTCACATTAATTATACTGGCCACATTCCAAGGATAACGATCAATCACACGCTCTCATCACAATATCACCCTCTACTACTACCATACCAAACCAACGGTCCTTCACCCCGAGCACTACATTCGTCTACCTTCTTCTACTTCCTTCTCAAACAATATAACATGTCTCCAATGAACGGCGCACTAGAATATTTACACTTGTGACCACTCACACAAGCTAGCTTTCCTCGACACTTATACCAACACATACACACCAATCCTCTTTCTCACACTTCCACTAGGAGTTCATGCACCCATCGGCGACGTTCTGAAAAACATTGCTTCCCACTTTCCATAACACATGCCACGCTTTCTCCTTCCCATTTTATCACTCCATCCAACCTACCGTCCCAATTACATCCAGCTAGAATGGAACGTTCCCCATCCAACATTGACCACTCTAAACACGAAATTTCAACGGTTACTATGCCTAACCAACAGTTCCACCAAAAACAGTAAAAGGGACAAATATTTTATGAGTTCTTTTTATCCTTATGTTTTCATTAGATAGCAATTTTCTCTGTTGCTATGTCATAATCAAATAGGGGGAGATTGTTGATCCAAACCCTCAGTGGTTTGATAATGACCCTCTCTTATACACTTAGTGAAAATTGTAAGTAAATAATATGTATTAGAGTTTCACTATCGCTGATAAGTACTAAGACTTTACAGTACCGCTGATAGGAACTCTCACTCTTTAGATTAGATATTCAGCGAACACTATTCATCATCTTATAGCTCTGAGCCTGTTCAGTCTATGAGATGATCGCTGATAAGTTAGTTGTTTACTTATGATCCCTGAAGACAAGTTTCACGTCAACCAAAGTTCTACGCTGAAGTCGAAGATCAAGCTCAAGAACCAGCGACAAGTCTACTCATGAACTGATGCGGATATCAGCGAAGCAAGACCTGTCCATTCAACGTGAAGTATCAAGTAGAAGACTTCAGCAATCGTTGAACTTTATCATTCGCTGATAAAGATCTGACTCAACGAAAGCTGGTCATGAAGTCTCCCTGCATGTTACTATTGTCTTACCTCCCTTGCACGTCTCCGTACGAACTGTCAGAACGGACATCCCTTTTGTCTGTAATCGTACAACAACTCTGATTCTACATTGTGCACCATGCGGCTACTAAGGTTGTCTACAAAGGTCAATGACATGCAACCACTCAGCTGCTGCCACGTGTAAAGCCATACTGCCATGCATTAAATGCATGCAGTATATAAGAAGAACCTTACTTCAGTTTTGAAGTGTGCTCGGACCATCTTCTTATCTCTCTCGCTTATAGTTAAGTTATTATTCGTAATTTCTTTAACTCTTTCTAGTGCAAGAAACTTAGTGTTTCTCAAAACTTGTTTAGATTAGGTTTATCCTTAATCTTGTTCCGCAACAAGTTGTAAATTGTCTTGATTTATCAATAAACAATTTAGAAAAGTAAAAATGTGTGTTTGTATTCAACCCCCCCCCCCCCCTTCTACAAACTTGTATAGCCCTTCGGGACCAACAAGAAGAAATCGAATGTGAAAGGGTTTGGGTTTTGTCGCTGTTCGTCGGACACCGGGAATCGCCCCGTATCGGGACTCGGTTGAGTACCGGGATTTGGGAAGTCGTACCGGGAGTGAAACACCGGGACTAGGAGGTCCCGTAACCCAAACCGAATACCGGGACTTGCGAGTCCCGCAGTAAGAGAGTACCGGGACTAATAGTCCCGCAGTGTGCTATTACCGGGACTAAAATGTGTTGGGCCGAGTAGTCTGTTGGGCCGAGGAGTTTCTTAAATCTCTTTTGGGCTTTAGAGTAAGTGGGCTTATTTTATTTTGATCCAAACCATGAATTAAGATTCCAGAATGTAGTTAGAATGCTAACCATTTTAAGATCAGATTAAGAGGAGAACTTAGAGTCAGAAATCGAGATTTGCATCTAATTAATCGATAAATTAATTATTAGGTGTACGAACGGAACGAGGCACGAGGTTAGGTAGAAAGTTGCAATCAGGTGAGTTCCCTAAACCCTTTTTACGACGTAAAGTGTTAAATGTTTTAACTGATTATGGTTTCAATTACGAGCATGCACTGTTTGTAACTATCACGAATGTTTTTACATGAACTACACGTTTTACTTGAGAAAGCTTACTTGACATGATGAAATGGAAATGATGATTTTACAAAGATGTAAAGTGCATGTTTTATGAAATGAATTATGTGCTATGTGGAGTCGGTCTGCACTGTGGGATCAGAGAGAGATCCTCGGGGTCGGAAGATCCCTTGGATATGCATGACAGACCGGTAGGTTGGAATTCGTTTCCTCCTACTCGGGTAGAGGGGAGTCTGCGTAGGCTCCAATAAGGGAAGTTTGCGTAGGCTCCGGAAGAGGCGAGAGGGGTTCTACTGGGGCCCCGATCGCGGAATGTTTATGTGATCCATTACACAGTGTAATACCATACTTGATGATGTGTAACAGAATCTTTATAAATCTTTCATAAGTGTTCTCCAAACTGTTTACATGTTGATTTTGGAGGGAATTCACTAGACCTTTTGGTCTAACCCTCGCTTTTCAAAACTAAACCATTTTCAGGTAAGCGCACTATGGGTTCTTCTAGTAAGAATTAGGAGTGACTGAAAGAAGGACTTGGAGACCAGAGCGACTCCAGAGTTTTGATTTTAATGACTATAGATGTAGCTCTCGGCTGTGGAATAGAGACTTCCGCTGTCAATTTTGTTTATATTAGTGAAAAGAATGTTTATGAACAAGTTATTTATGTAATTCGAATGCTTAATCTATGTTATTGCTTGATGATGAAATTGGGACGTTACACACCATCATAATATGCCCTCTCTAAAACCTAGAACTTTTATACCCTGATTCTTAGCCAAAACAGGAATGAGACCATCCTAAAGCTAAGGCCATAATATAAAAATATTTCATTCTTACAACGAATACAAGGTGATATTTATGGACATAAACATCCAGAATGTGGGCCATTAAAGTACTTTATGGTTCTGGTTTTGACACGATGAACACGTGTCGTATTATAGTCCACATGAAATGTTGCACTCCTACATTAATTATACGATTAAGGACTCACTACCCTGATTTTTCTCATCAAGTCTACATGACTTAGAATGCTGAAGAATTTACATCATAAGGATTTGATGATTATTGCATTTGTACCGCATGTGTATATATAAATTGGTCTCGTAAAATGATAAAAGTTGTCATCAAAAGAATATAGATGGTAGCTAGGGCATTGGTTATGCACACCAATTTATCCACATCTGCATGGGGTAATGCAATATTACATGCAACTTTACTTATTCGTGTTTAGACCCACAACCAGCCAACCAATCTTGTGCGTACCAGTTGGTAACTGGATATAAGCCTGATGTTTTACATTTGCGTATGTTTGGTTGTGTTGAGTATGTGCCAATTACGCCCCCACAGCGTACCAAAATGGGTTTTAAAGACGAGTCATCAAATGTTGGATATGAACCCCCAACAATTATCCGCTAATTAGAACCCTTGACGAGTGATCCCTTTACCGCTAGATTTGCGGGTTGTCACTTTGATGAGACAACCTTCCTGTCGTTAGGGGGGATAGGAAAAAGGATTTTCCATGGGAACGACAGGAAGTGCCATTGAATATTTCAATTGTCTCATTTTGATCCCCAAAAACTTCAAAATGTAAAGTTGAAGTCAAACGAATCAGACTCGATACCTGATACGTTTAATATTATCTAGATTGACAAGATCACATATACGAGCTGCAAATATACTCGCAAGGTCAAAAGTCCCCAAACAAGGGCACAACGTCGCTGGAAGTACGTTGCAATCACACATGGTGGAGGTGTGGTTGAGGTCGTAGCTCCCAAAAGGAAATGGGGGAAGCTACTTGGTTCGATAGATACTCATCTAAAGGAAGAGAAGAGTAAGACACAACTATATATCATCAATACATGAGATTATCTCTGATTAAATCTATGTCTATGAATCATTACTGGAGGACGCTCCGAAGTTAATACTGATTCCAGAGATCAAAGAAATCTCAAATGAATATGAGTCGATGGACAGATCATACATACTCAATGATGATATATTGCATATACCGTTGCTTATGAGATAACAGAGCACGATGTCATCGAACCATGCTCAGTTGAAGAATGTCAACAAAGAGCAAATTGACCTAAATGAAAAGAAGCAATCCAGGATAATTATTTGACAAATGAACAGGTATTTGGTTCGGTAGTGCTAACCGACCAAGTGTAAAGCCTGTAGGACATAGATAAATCATTTGTCAGGGAAGCGTAGTGAGAATAATTAAGTCATAATATATAAGGCTCTCCTTTGGCGCAAAGTTTCTCACAACGCACTGGATTGACCACAATAAGACTTACTCTCTCGTGATGGAGAACGTTTTGCTAATTAATTAGCCAAGTAGTTTCCGAAGGACTGGAAATTGCAGCTCAACGATGTAGTTACTACATATCTCTATGGGGATCTAAATTCAGAGATATAAAAGTGTTTGATGGCATTATACCAATATCAAGTAACTCTAAAACCATGAAATGCGTTTACAATAAAATTGAAACACTCACTTTATAGATTAAAGCAATCTATGCGGATGTGGTATACCCGCCTGAGTGAATACTTGATTGGGAAATGATATATACGAACGATGAATCGTGCCATTGCGTATTTATATAAGAAAACAAGTCCCAGATTTTCATAGTAGCTCTATATGTCGATGTTATGAACATAATAGGCACTCTTGATGAAATAAGAGAAAACACAAGCTACTTGAAATCTGAATTTGAGATGAAAGATCGTGGGAAAACTTGGTTTTGTCTAGATACTTGAGCTACGACACCAAGTTTGTGGAATATTAATCCACCGATCCGCATATGTCTAGAAAATGACCAGGCGGCCTAATATGGACAAAGCGCATCCGATTAGCACTCCCATGATCGGTCAAAGTGTTGGATATAAGGAAAGATCCATTTCGTCTAAAGGATGAGGACGTTCCATACCTAAGTACAATAGGCGCATTATTGTACTCAGCATAATACACTTGACCGTATATTGTACCTCTCACTGAACTTGTCAGCTAGATTTAGCTCAACGCCAACGCAACGTCATTAGAATGATTTCAAATTAATCTTTTGGCACCATTGACGTGGGCTTATAATTTCCCTACGAAGATAAATGGATTGATAATGAAACTTCAATACCTACTTAGATTGTGAGCGGCAAAAGTACTGACTCTTATAGAAAAACACCAAACAATGCCTTGGTATATATTTACTGATATTAGGTATATGTTTGATTCATATAAAGATTGTTCCCAAACTGGATAAGGAATTATCATATGGAACATGTCAATTGCTTAGAAGTAAACTAAGCAAACCATTAATAGCTATCTTCTTATATTATCAACAATCTTACTCTCCATGAGACTATTCAAGAGTGTATATGGTTAATGACTATCATTACACATATAAGAGGAGCTAGTAATTTCAAGTTTAACCACTATACAACTTGCATGTATGGAAATAGTGCATCATGTATCGAAGAAATGAAAGTAAAATATATCAAGGGTTATAACACAAAACATGTTTTTCTTAAGTTTTTATATAATCAATTCTCCTCAAGATTCAAGTGAACTGAATAAGATGCGAGGAAAATGTGACATGTTTGTTTACCAAATCAATACGTAAAACCATATTTGGGAAACATGTAGAAAGTATTAAAACGGAAATGTTTTAAACCTCCTTTGATTAATGCACGAATCAGGGGGAGTGGTAGACAAAAGGGGGAGTCTACTATATATGTAATATTGGTATGTTGTGCTCTTTCCTTCAACCAATGTTTTATTTTTCCCATTGGGTTTTGTTCCTTGGTGTAAGGTTTTAGTGAGGCAACATTTTATATACCATCATGTTTTCTTAACTATCATGATTAATGTACGAATCTAAGAGAAAACTAGACTAAAGGAAAAGTCTATGTATTGCAAAGAAGCTAGTGCGTTGCACCCTTTCGTTCGTCATATTTTATTAGGTTTTAACGAGACAACAATTGTGCACCTTCACTCATTTGACTCGGCACAAGGGGGAGTGTTGTAGGATAAATGTGTCATCGTCTAAAGGATATGACGATAGAGATAGGGATAGAGATAGATTAGAATTGAAATGTCTTGTAGTTATCTACTTGTAACTCATCCCTATATAAAGGGCTTATGATTAATGAGAATTACGATTCATTCTGTTCATTTTATTGTGTTCTATTTAGCTTTCCCTTTAACAATAACGTCTTTTTATTTATTTATGCCGGTGAAGATCATTCCATCCCCCTTAAAATCCCCAAAACGTTCTATGATCCCCGTCCCGTCCCCGTTAAGATGTCTCCGAACGCAACCCGATAAATTTGGTTTTCGGTTTTCATCATCGATTTCGGGTTTTCTTTTTTGCCATTCCAGCACCAAGACAGGCTTAGCAATTAGCCGAAAAACTCTAGACAGTCGATAAATGGATGGTTAAACCCTGAAACTGGGACTTGTTAAAACCTGGTTTGGGACTTGTCAAAGAACCGACTAAATAAACCAATTATTAACATGGTTAAACCCTGAAACTGGGACTTGTCAAAGAAAAACAAGAAGTTCCATGTTGAAACGACACGTGAAAAAATCATGCATGAATGTGAAGGACTTTTTGGAATTGGGACACGTGAACATCTGCCGAGGCGGCCAAAGCTGGAGTTAGTTATGATGCAGGGTTTTGTGAACGAAGTTGGTGATCCGAGAAAGTTGCCTTTCAACAAATTCAATTGCAAACATGTGACGACATACATTTAAACCCAGATATAAACTGACAAGTTATTTTAGTCGCCCACACTCAGATAATAAGTGATAACCGGGTAAGAGTCATGTCCTTCACTTACTTGGAAGAACCTCGTTATTACCATGCCCTCTTACCGGGTCAGATTCTCGATCATAACCGTACTCATCCGATAAGGTAAGGGGTCGTTTACAAAACGCTTACCCGGGTAAGTGCTTACCAAGTCACATTAGCTTACAGGATGAATATGGCAAGGACTAAGAATCTTACCCGGTAAGAGCGGAAGCAAGGACCGAGAGTCTTACCTGGTAAGTGAGTGCGACGGCTTTTACCACAGTTAGCGCTTACCGGCTAAATTGTTGTATACGATGCCATTTGGTGGACTAAAATCTTACTCGGGAAGTAAGTGATAGTGTTGAATTTTACTGGTAAGCACTTACCCGGGTAAGTGATTAAGTAAACGGCCCCTAAGTGAACCAGTAAGTGTTTGATCATGGCCCTTTTACTCGTGCAAGTAGGTTTAAGGAATAAGGAGTGTTGAAACACCCTTATCACAATCTATAAATGTGTTGAATTTAGTCCCCCAAATAGTCCACAAGAAGCCATGACAATAGTTTAAAGTGATTTATGACACAGAATATTAGCATACTTTTAAGTAACCACAGAAGTCAAGAACATGGTACACATATATTGATTGGCATTTTGAGTTCAATAATTAAGGATGATAAATGTTGAGAAATAAATAACTATTACACATTACCTAGTTGAAGGATGATTCTCAGACAGATAACTCCGTTTTCGAGATCAAAATCCCATCCGTGTCTGCGTAAAGGTATTCCCCGTCCCAGATTCTAGTCCCAGCAAACGCAACAGGAACATGTTTCTCCCCAACTCCCTTCTTATTAGCTTTCACCGGATGAGAAGCAAGCGCTCTCACCCCGATATCACAACTGTTGATTTCATCAACGTCTCTTACGCAACCATTGACCACAATACCAGCCCATCCGTTATTCTGCGCTTGCACCACCGGATTGCCGCCCAATATTGCGCACCTCAAGCTTCCACCACCATCAACCACCAGGACTCGCCCGTTACCTTTCTCCTCAAGGAATCCACGAATCAAAACATTGTCTTCAAAAACTTTGAGGGTGACAACTGGACCAGAGAATACTTGGCGCCTGCCGTATACCTGGAAAACTGGTTGGAGTGCACGAAGTTCACCACTTACAATGAGTTGTGGGTTTGCATCACAAACTTCAGCAGTTGTAACCAAGGCCATCTCCTATAATCTGCGAAGAATGTCATTTTGTTCTCAGATTGCTAACGTGAGATCAGAATATATCACAAAGTAACTCAGGGCCGTTTACCAAACGTTTACCCGGGTAAGCATTTACCAAGTCACATTACCTTACTGGATGAATATGACAAGGACCAAGAATCTTACCCGGTAAGAGCTAAGACAATGACCGTTTTGGTGGACTAAAATTTTACCCGGTAAGTAAGTAATAGTATTGAATTTTACCGGTAAGCGCTTGGTAAACGGACCCTCAGATTTCCTTTAGAAGACCAAAACCTATGTGCATAACTTCATGGACTCGATGGACGCAAATGTCACGGAGTGCCCAAATTACTCATACATTAGTTTGGCCAACTATATATTTAATAAGATTGTCCTACTTGTTTCGGTCATTAAGATGTTCATTTTGTGGTTCATCATATTGCGTGAGAATTAATGAAAATGCTGCTACGGGTCCTATTTATTGGTTGTGAGAAGAAAGGAAGATAAACCATAAGACCAAAAATGGAACACGTCCAATTTTGAATTACAATCATGGCCGGATTATAATTGATTCAGGGGGTGTTCAGGATTGCTTATTCAAAACAACTTATGTTTTTTTGTAAAAGTGCTTATCAACTTATCTGGTGTCAAACCGGAGTTTAAAAAAAAGTGGTTGGATTAACTTATGGCGGTACCAAAACGTAATAAGTTGATAAGTTGTTTTTAGGAGGTGTTTGGGATTGCTTATACATGTAAAATGACTAAAAAGTTGATAAGTTGTTTCAGATAAGATAACAAGTTAGAAAGGAGTAACTTATAAAAACTCATTATTACCGGTACCATACTGTGGTATAAGCACTTCCCTTTTTTTCCATCCAAACACTAAAAACTTCTTATTACCGGTACCACACGAGAATAAGTTAATAAGCACCTTAAATACGCAATCCCAAACACCCCCTCAATTATCTTCTATGCAGGATGTGGGAAACAGAGTGACAAGAGAATGCCAAAAGAAACTGATCAGAAGCATAGCAAGCTATTGGCATTATAAAAATAACAAAAGCAGGTTCATGTACTTCACCCATCTAAGTTATGTGTGTCAAGCCAAAACTTTGAATGAAGTTTCCGTGAAGCTTGCCACAGGGGCCCTTTAAAGGTGAACAGGGTTTGGACTTTCTATAAATAGAACTAGAAATTGGATCCAACTTTCACATGTAGATTGTGAAATTTAATTGCTGATGTTGACTTTAAGCTGTCAGTTAGTGAAAGTGAAAATGATCAGAATGATAAATCGGTATTTATTGCACAAAATGTTTACAATCCAAAATGAGTGCATCATCCTGGTCCTCCCTCAACCAAACAAGTTTTAATTATGATGATTTACTAATATTGGGATGCTCACAATCACATCCCCTTTTAGATGTTTATATATAGATTTTAGGGTTTTCAACAAACATTTACATTGAAACTAACGTTAGTTAAAAATAGAATAGAATGATGTTGATGTTATATATACAACAAAATCCGATAGAATTTGCCTTAAAAAACTATTAAGTTCAGAATTCAAAGTTAAATTTGTAGGTTTTGTTTTTGGAACAAAGGAGAGTAACTTGAAATCCTTTTCCAAGAGGAGTTGACCAAGCTTAAGTCAATTCCAGAAGATCTGGCGAAAACCAATATGAAGATGCAAATGGGAGTGATTTCCTTCACAAATCTGCTGGTGATCACCACACACACCTAACAGATTCATTCAGAAAATATCTAAACCATCGTCTCCCTCTTTCACTCTCGAAAACAATCTCCGATTCCTTCTCTAAATTCATCCAAAAAGTTTCAAATTCCTTAAACTCACTCATAAATCTGACCGCGTAGGATTTCGTTATTTTGTGAAATTGTTTATTCCTAATTCATAATAATACTGCTACCAAATGATCGAATGAAAATATTTCGAGATCGGAAGAAGGCAAGGTAGACAAAAATCAACTAACTGAGATCGCGTAACGTGTATAATCATCAATAATTACACGAACATGATTCAAACATAGTCAAGGGATGAATCAGTGATTCGTATGAACGAAATCAATTGAAGATGGTGAGATATGACGTACCTTAGATTCAATATCCAGAGCAGCAGATCGTAGCTTCAGATCACAGATCTTTCCCAATGGTAGCAAAACGAAATCCAGTCACAAGGAATCACTCAACACAGTTATTAATGGTTCATAGGATTTGGGACCGACAGTGAGGCCTGTCGACATCATCATCATTATTCTTGTAGAATTAGTGAATTACATAAATCGTCCATCCGCCATTTGTTCATTTACACCTTTTGTCCCTGTATCAATTTATTTTTACAAATACGTCATTTTAAAAATCTTGTTGAACTCTTCAAAACGAGTTAATCATTTAATATAGTTGTGTACTTGTCTGATTTATTGAGATGTAAAGTTTTATTGTAAATTGAAAAGGTAATATTAATGCAATTGTTAATAAATAAATAAATAAAAAATCTCAATTTCAAAAATATTTTGTTGTATTAGTAGGGTTCAATGTTTATTATGTATTTGAATATGTTTGTTAATAGGGAGTGAAGATGTAATTTACTCTTGTTATTTAACTATTTTTAAAAGTCAATTACATTTTTTCGTTCATGACGTCTTGTTCATGACGTTTGATCACTTCTTTATGTCCCTCAACTTGGTTTTATTAGAGCATCTCCAACAGCTTTTCCAAAAAAAAAATTCAAAATGGGGAAGCAAAAGTCAAAATCCTCCAAAAAAATTACATTCATCTCCAACAGATTCCTCATATTTGGAAAAACACTTGGTAATCATATTTGGAGTATTCTTCATATTTGGAGAAAATTTTGGGGAAAATCCTATTATCCCCATTTTGGGGAAACTTTTGGGGAAGCTGTTGGAGCTTATTTGTGTTCCAAAATCCTCATTTTCCCCATTTTCTCCAAAATGGGGAAGCTGTTGGAGATGCTCTTATAAGCTACTTCTCGACGTGTGTAGTTTTTTTGGATTTGGACACTCCTACAATTATTGTTATCTTTTCCTGTTATCCCACTTAAAGTATCGTGGAATCCATGAAAATAGACACAATTACATTCCAAAAATACTGAATCCCTAGAGTCATTCGTCATCTTTTGATATATTATCATACCTTCAAACTAGATCTAAAAAAATTCAAGTTGGAGGCATGTTAATGCCGAAAATCGTCCAAAAATACAATTTAAGGTTGATGTGGAGCTTAAAACTAAAGAATAGAAATCGTTCGACAAACTATGCGACAAAGACAAAAAAGTAAAGGAGACGAAATGAATTTGGTGACACGGGAAAAACCTCAACGAGGAAAAAACCCGCGGACGACTTGATAGGCGGGTTTACACCCCCCCTAAATTTTACCGCAAGTGTACGGGTCGAAATCAAGTAATAGTACAAAAGTACGAGTATCGAACACAGGGAACTAGGAACTAAGTATCACAATGACTATAAGATCTATTAACTGAACGGTCGCAATTTTGAGTTGTTGGTTTTAACTAATTAATTTCAAGCAAAATAAATCACAAACGGGACAACAAACAACTTAGGAAACTCTGATAGAGAAAACAGTCGAGGGTTGGAAATCCTAAGGTTTTCACGTACAAACAATTGACTCAAAACAATTACCAGTTATTGCGTATAATGAATACCCAATCTCTAAAAATCACCGTTGTTCTTTCTCAAGCAACAACGGATTTTATCTTGAAAAACACAAGTTTTATCTCTCGATCTCAACCTATGGACTTCAAAACACATTCGACTCAAGATTTTAACGGGGCTAAGGTTTACTTGGTATATCTCTATCCAATTTCTCACCTTAGGCATGCAATTTCTAGTTCTAATTAACAATTAATTCTCTCGAACTTAATTGAAAAACAAATACAACAATTGAAAGTTGGTCAAACTCACAAAAGCATTAAAATCCAAATCACATGCTTCATTAGAATAGGAAAAACTGATAAAAGGTTCAAATCACATGTTCATAAGCTTAAACCAAATTCATTCCAACCCCCAACATCTAAAGATTAGTTCATGTTGGTGGTGGAATCAAGCATAAAAAAGGGGGATGAAAAAGCATGTGTAAACATCGTGACTCTAAATGTAAAGAAAATACTGTTGACTCCCTTCTCTCGGCTCTAATCCGATTCTCCTCGTGAATTCCTCCTCAATCGATCCTCTATCGTGGCTCAAAAGTCTCCGAAAAGCCTCTGAAAATCGCCCCTAAGCTGTTGGTCGTCGTCGTGTGCGCATTCTGACCTAAATCCGCAAAACACCAACATATAGAAAACGAACAGTGGGTTGCGTGACCTGGCCCGCGGCTTCAGGCCGCGCAACAAGTCGCGCGTGTTTCTGAAGGCTTCGGGTCAGGTTCGGGTCCTGGTTTGGGCGCGGGTCTCGGGCTTGGATCTTGGGCTTCCGTTGGGCTTCGTTTTGGGCTCTTTTTCGCTTCTTTTCTCGATGCTTGCCGCCTTTTAGATTACCTGCACATTTCACTTGATAAAACATAAAATTCCGCCTTTTTGCTAGAACACAAGCCAATCTCATTGGTTTGAAGACCGAAAATAACGCCAAATAGTGGCGTTATCACCCGAGGTTAGGGCTGTAAACGAACCGAACGAACACGAATAAGGGTTTGTTCATGTTCGTTCGTTTAACTTAGTCGAACAAACGAACGAACACGAACAATAAACGAACACAAACTTTGATGTTCGTGTTCGTTCGTTTAAAAAATGCCTATGTTCGTGTTCGTTCATTTATGTTCGTTAAGATATTAAACAAACACAATCAAACACTTATCAATGATCATAATGAACCCAAACAGAAGGAACACAAGGTGAACCCACTATCTTGGGGTGCTCCAGTTAAAACTTTGCAATAGGTTCAAGCCAATAAGGCTCAAACCATCGGGTTCAAGCTGCAAGACTCAAACCACAAGGAACCCAAACAGAAAAGTCAATATGAACCCACAGCCATAAGGCAAGGCTCAAGCCAATGGGCTTGAACCACCATTGTTGGCTCAAGGGTTGATGTGCTAGAAAATGAAAGGGTGAGGATCCTATTTATAATAGGGGATTGAGCATAATGTTGTTGTTTACCACCGATGTGGGATAGGAGAATATCTCACTTTCAATTTTCTAGAAGTATGAAAACTGGAGGAAAAATACTCACTCTCTCTGATATGCATCCCAGTTCCCACATCGACATTATAGTGCAAAAATAGGTGTATAAGTGTTGTATATAAGAGTTGGAATCAACACTAATTCTTTTTAAATTTTTTCTTTCAAAACTTAATGCTATTTGTTTTTATCATCATATAAAATTATAATTACAGTTACTAAATAGATTACATATATATAATAGTTCAAATATTGAATTTTTAAATATTTAATTGTTAAACGAACATAAATAAACGAACGTTAACGAACATAAATGAACGAACGTTCACGAACATAAATGAACGAACGAGACCTTTGTTCATGTTCGTTCGTTTAACTAAACGAACAAAAAAATTTGTTCATGTTCGTTCATTTATTAAATAAACGAACATAAACGAACTTCCCGCCGAACGGTTCATGAACGGTTCGCTGAACGTTCGGTTCGTTTACAGCCCTACCCAGGGGCAGGTGGTAACTTGCCGACAATATCCATCCCCCATCTCATGAAGGGCCATGGGATTAGTGTCGAATGTAAAGGTTCAGAAGGTTTGTGGGACGTACCTGAATGTCGTTGACAAGGATCACAATTCTGGACATACCTTACGGCGTCTTGTCGCAGTGTCGGCTAAAAGTAGCCTTGTCGAGAGATACGATTGGCCAGACTGCGACCTCTTGAGTGGTTGCCACACTCTCCGTCGTGCATTTCTTGAAGGATTCTTTGAACTTGACTTTTACTGATGACACATCTCAGGTTCAAGCCTGTCGATGATCGTCGATAGAGTCTATCTCCGATCATGACATACTTGGACGCCTTGAATCTGATCTTCCGGGCTTCCATCTTGTCTTCTGGGAGTTGGTCGTGCATAAGGAAATTTCTGATGTCTCACGACCAATCATCTTCTTGGTCTTTGATCTTGACGACGTTGTCATTTTCGATGGATGGCGTCACCAGGTGGATCATAGGAATGTTGTCGAACAATGGTTCGCTGAGTGCATATCCAAGGTTTGCTAAAGCGTCGGCTTGAGTATTCTGGTCCCTTGGAATCCGTTCGATGGAGAATGGTTTAAAAACTTTTGATTTTTCTTTTGCTACCTTTAGGTACGCTGTCATCTTTGAATCTTTGGCCGCGAATTCTCCATTCATCTGGTTTACGACCAGGAGATAATCGCTTTTGACATGTAGCGCGGTTGCCCCCAAGTCGTGGGCCATACTCATTCCCACGATCAGGGCTTCGTACTCGGCTTCATTGTTGGTAGTTTTGAAATCGCATTGTACGGAATATACCATCTTGCCCCCTGTGGCGACTTTAAGACGATGCCTAGTCCTGAACCCCTAATGTTGGATGACCCGTCGACATGTAGAGTCCAGGGCACGTCGTCGTGAGTTGCCACAGTGAGCACCTCGAGCTCTGCTTCTTTTTCCAGTTCAGGACTGAAATCAGCGATGAAATCTGCCAAAGCTTGCGATTTGATCGCTGTCCTGGGCTTGAAGTCGATGTCGTAACTACTGAGATATATGCTCCATTTCGCCAATCGACCTGTCAACTCAGGTTTCCTCAAGACAGACTTAAGAGGAAAGTTAGTCACGACAGTAATAGGGTGTGATTCGAAATAATGTCGTAATTTCTTTGCAGCTGTAACTAGCGACAAAAGTAATTTTCCATAGAGGAATACCTGGTTTCGGCGTCCAAAAGAGATTTACTTACATAGCAGATCGGCAGTTGCTGCTTTTCGTCTTCTCGTATCAGGACGACACTTACTGCATTAGGACTGACAGCCAAATATAGCTGCAAGACCTCATTATCGTGAGGCTTTGACAGCAGAGGTGGCCACGTCATGTACTCCTTCAGTTTCTGCAGTGCTTGCTCATGATCGTCTGTCCAGTTGAAGCCTTTATTTTTCCGGAGGACATTGTAGAATAGATGGCATCTATCCGATGATCGAGAGATAAATATGTTCAGGGCTGCTACTCGACCAGTGAGCCTTTGGACTTCTTTAAAATTCCTTGGGGACTTGATCTCGATAATGGCCTTAATCTGATCTGGATTGGCCTCGATCCCCCATCGTGTGACCATATAGCCCAGGAATTTCCCGGCGCTGACGCTAAAGGAGCACTTCGTCGGGTTCAGCTTCATGCTATACTTTCGAAGGATGTCGAACGACTGCCTCAAATGCTCGACGTGGTCGACTGCTTGCTTCGACTTGACGAGCATGTCGTCGATATATACCTCCATCGTGTCGCCAAGATGATATTTGAACATCTTGTTCACCAGACGTTGGTAGGTAGAACCTGCATTTTTTAAACCAAAGGGCATAACTTTATAGCAATAAATACCTCGATCTGTCATGAAGGCAGTTTTTCTTGGTCCTCGACATGCATAAGGATCTGATTGTATCAAGAATAAGCATCCATGAACGTCAATAGTTCATGTCCTGCTGTCGCGTCGACCATGACGTCGATATGTGGTAATGGAAAAGGATCATTCGGACAAGCTTTGTTGAGATCTGTGAAGTCGATACAGACCCTCCATTTGCCATTCTTCTTTTGCACGACCACGACATTTTCAAGCCAGTCGGGGTACTTTACTTCTCGAATCTTCCCTGTCTTGAGGAGATTGTCGACCTCGTCATTGATTACCTTATTCCGCTCAGGATCAAATTTTCGTCGCTTTTGCTTGACAGGTTTGAATGACGGGTCGACGTTGAGCTTATGAGAAATAACGTTGGGGTCTATGCCGACCATGTCTTCGTGCGACCATGCAAAGCAGTCGGCATGTTCCTGCAAAAAAAATATTAGCTTTTCCTTAAGACACGGGTCGAGGGATGAACCTATAAAGACGATCTGGTCAGGCTTGCTCTGGTCCAGGACGACTTCCTCCAAGCGATAGTCGTCGGCTGTCCCAGGAGCATCCTGGACCTGTAATTGCTAAATGGCTTGCTTTTGCGGTTTCAGGGTCGTCTTGTAGCAGTCGCGGGCGACCTTCGACTCACTTTTGATCTCTTGGACTCCCCATGGCGTAGGGAACTTCATGGTCTGATGATATGTCGAGGGAACGGCTTTCATGTCATGGATCCACGGTCGACCTAAGATGATGTTATAGGCCGACGAGCAATCGATGACGTTGAACTTTGTCGGCTTGTTGATTCCTCGGGCGTAGACAGGCAGGGTAATTTCTCCAATGGAGGCACAATTGGCCTTGGATTTTCTAGTGGTATTTAAGCGAGTATAGGATTCGGAGAGGTTGCAAGTAAATAGTACAAGATGGCACGATATAGCAAGGTGGTGACTCGCCGAGGGCGGTTCCAAGGTATGGTGTACGGTTATGTTTCCTATCAGAACGGTTTGGGGTGACCGAGTAGAACTGAGTTGGTTGGATTGAAAAACATAAGACTTTTGAACCTTGAAGTTTGAGAGATAGGTAAGGTGGACTAAGTCTGTGGATCCGACGAAGTTATGAAAGTTGGATAGATAGTGCGCGATCTTGAGGTACTCGATGAAATTTTTGGAGGAATTCATAGTGTGATGCACGTCTCTTTTATGGAGAGCCGATGTGGGAAGTGAGATGATGGCGACCTTGCAAGAAATACAGACGATAAGAAGTTGACTTTTGTCATTAGTGAGCGAGTTAGAGCAGCGGCATACAAGTTAGACTTGCAGGAGGAATTTAAGGGTGTTCATCCGACATTTTATGTCTCGGACTCAAAGAAGTGTTTGTCAGAAGCCGAGGTGGCTGTTCCTTTGGGGGACATCTGTATAGATGAGAGGTTGACTTATGTAGAAGAACCGTTAGATAGCGTGAGCAGTAAAGTTTGCAAAACGAGGAACAAAGAGGAGTCCAGCTAGTGAAGGTTCAGTGGAGGTATCATAAAGGGCGAGAGGCAACTTAGGAAGTGGAAGCGGACATGAGGTCCAGATACCCTCATCTTTTCGAGAATGGAATTCCGGGGACGAAATTCTTTTGAGGGGGGAGTATTGTAATAACCGTGAGCTTGGTGGAAAGAATTAAAGTTTGAGGGAAATTGTTTTAAAGTTATAAAGTTAGGGGACCAATTTGTAAATAAAAGATAGGGTATAAGAACCCAATGATTGGCTCAAAAACCCTAATTTGCAATCATTTGGTGGTGGGTGGCGCCTAAGCAAAGAATAGAGAGAAGAGAAAGGGTTTTGGTGATTCAAGTGCAATTGAAGAAGAGGAGTGTTATTCATCACAAATTGGAAGATAAAGTGGATTGGGTTTTCATCCTACATTCCTATCAGGTAATCCCCACTCTCAGATTTCTACATTATTCTAGATTGTTGGATTAATTGAGGGTTTTGATGAAAAGTTAAAATGATGCCTTAAGGGAAGTTTAATCACCCATAAATCGTTTTTGTGTAGCTAAGAGTTGGGAGGTTTGAACCTATAGTGTTTATTGCTATTTACCTCTTTTAATAATTGGATTAAGGGACTGTTAGCGGTGTATTGATTCCCGAAGTCGTCACAGCCGAATACCCGGTAAGTTTCCCTATGTTGAATGTTACCGGGAGAGAACCCGGTTAGTACCTGGTAGTGTCCGGGTGAATCGGTTTCCGGATGGTTATCGGTAAGTTGGTGAGATACCCGGTAAGTATACATTACCCGGTAAGTATGAGCTACCCGGTAAGTTGAATTATGCGGTAAGTAGTAGACCCGGTAAGTAGTAAACCCGGTAAGTAGTCATACCCGGTAAGTAGAGTACCCGGTAAGTGATAGTCCCGGTAAGTGGTGTATCCGGTAAGCTGAGTCCGGATAGTGTCCGGAAAGTTGGTATTAGGGCCTGAGCAGTTTATATTTCATCCATTTCTCAGGTAACCCGATTGTAAGTCAGAAGCAGAGTAAGAAAGGAAGTTAAACGCATCAGGCGAGTTTTTCTAACTAAAATACGTGTTTTTGAACATGTTTTCAGAAGGAAGTGAATGAGTAAAATTGCTATGTTTATTTGCATGATTTTACTTGTTTGAAAGTTTTTATGAGATGTATGCATACATTGTGTTAGACGTAAATTGGCTAAGACGGGAGGTAGACCCGCCAGTGCTCATGCCGGGAAGGTGACCCGTTTATGCCATGGAAGGGAGTATCCAGTAACGCAGTGTGAGACTGACTCGTTGTCACTTTCGGGTGACTTCAGGGTGCTATTTACGAGTGCGGATTTATCCGTGAAAGTGTTTATGAAAAGTTATGTGAAAGTGTTTATGAAAAGTTATGTGAAAGTTTTATGAAATGCTATGAGAAAGTTATAAAGTGTTTTAAATGATTTTTAAGAACTGTCAGGAGGGAGCTCACTAGACCTCATGGTCTAACCCTCGCATTTTCCAAACTAAACCTTTTCAGGTAAGCAGATAGTAGGAGGCTCAGGTATTTGAGCAAGAGCAGAATAGAGAACAGATGCGGTGAGAGACAGTGCCACTCATACCTGTAGTAGTTAATTATTCTCAGTTGTGTATAGGTTGTTTCCGCCAACCTAAGTTATGAGACAGATGTACGAAATTTCTGGGACCCAGTATTGTAATTCTTTAAATTTAAAATGCTATGTATGCTTTATTTAGACTGGGTTGTTACAAAACTCATACCTACTTTCATAGGATACAAATATTGGAAAAGAAGCATTTTGATAAAAACAAATATTTTCTCGGCCTACGTCCCTAACTATTTTCATGTTAGAACCGTAGTCATTAATCAATTCGGTCTAAGTCAAAAATCAAACTTTCGTCCATATTTCCAACTAAACAAATTAAACAAACACTAGATAAAATCAATTAATCACAATAACGCTCGTTGTTTGAAATCAATCGATTAAAATCTAGTATTCTTTTTTAATAGCAATTGATTAATCCCAACACCATTAATCCAAGCCAACAAAACCCAATCAAAAACTAGAGTAGGAACAAAACATAAAACTAACGAAAGCAGTAAAATTAATCTAAGAAAACAGTAAAGATCGATCCAAGGAGTATCACTCTCCATTAATCGATTCTAACCTAAGAAAGCAATAACGTGAATTTAAAAACGATGCAATAAATTAAATACGAAAAAATAAAATAACAACTAAAAGTAAAATACAATTAAACTTCAAGCATGAACAATAAAGAAGTAAACTAAACTAAACTAAACTAAAGCATAAAGTTAAAAAGATAAAGGGAAAGATCACAATACAATGGATGAGAATCCGTAAAGCTTGAACTTCATCGTCGATCCACCATATTATATCTTCATCACATCTCAATCTCCATATGGTTAAGGAAGCAAAAGACTACAAACAAAATGGCAAAAAAAGCTAGCTTATTTTTGAGGTACATGTTTGGATGACCATAAGCTAGCTTATTTTTGGGGTACATGTTTGGATGACCATAAGCTAGCTTATAAGCTAGCTTTTTGAAAAGCTAATTGGAGTAGCTTATGAGTAGCTTTTTGTAAATATTCCAATTATGCCCTCATTAATATTATTTATTATTTATTAACTATTTTTTTAATATGTCTTTTTTGGTCATTTAAACGTTTATAAGATGCTTTTTGCCAAACGTGACTTTTTCATCAGATAGCTTATCAGCTACCATCTAGCTTATCAGTCAACAACTAGCTTATCAGCTACCAGCTAGCTTATAAGTCATAAGCTAGCTTATCATCTAGTTTGCCAAACATAGCCTAAAAACTAAAAGAAAACAAATTTAGAGGGCTCTCTAGAAATGGCAGAAAAGAGAAGTTACAAAAAAACCTAATAAACAAATTTATATAAAATGTATTTTCAAATTAGTCCTCCATCTTTGCAACTTCTTCAAATATGACCTTCTAATTTCATTTATTTTTTAAATCTTCCATTATGAATTGTTTTCTTTCAAAGTACTCCAACTTGGTCTCATGCTTCTTGAATTGGTCCACCACATAAACATTGATCAAGCACTTCAAATCCATCGTCATTCATGTTCACATTTCAGCATAACATACCTATCAAAACCCGACAAAACCACAAAATACCAATGTAATATCCCCAACGATGATTAAACGAAAATTAATTAAAAAACAAATAAAACCTATGTGCAAACGATATTATTAAATGTAAAATGCAATTATAGACTAATATGAATGCATGCATAAAATGTACTTAACATGGTACCTAAATTATAAAATATCAAACTTTTAAGTAGATCAACTTAAGTGATATATAATTTCTTTTAATAATGGCGTGGAAATAAAAAAATTGACATGGAATTTATGATATAGAAACTTGAAAACTAATCAACTTATTTCTAACCCCCCCCCCCCCAAAAAAAAATCCACAGTAAATGGAAACGTCGCTAAGCCTCGGCTGCCCCTGTTCTCATCTCCTTCAATCGCGGGTTTGTTTCCGTCGCCATCAATCCTGAGCCATATTCCGTTGACTTCGTGAGCGTGTTGCAAGGTTCTTCTCCTCTCATCGCCAAATGAGTACAAGGTTATCCTCTCGTCGCACTTCGAATATTGCGATTTCTAGAATTCTAGGGTTTTGTTATTTCGGGTGTTTGTGATTTTTGTGTTTCTTGCGATTTCTAGGGTTATTTGTCCTTTTTCTTTGCGATTTCTAGGGTTTTATGATTTTTGGTGTTTCTTGATTGAACTTGCACTCTAGACGTCTCGATTTGCATCAGACTTGAATGATTTTTGGTGTTTCTTTGTTTAGTAGTGATTGTAACACCCTAAATTTTACCACAAGGTGCCACGTCATTTCCCTTAATAAGACATTAGTTTACTCGAAACTTAAAGACTAATAAAGTCATATTAAAGCGGAAGTATTATAATAAATGATCCCAAAACTAACCCGTCCCATACCGGGTTACAATACATAACATTTCAAATAATAAAAATCTAGACATTTTATCACAAGAATCTTGATGCATTTATCTCCTATTCCAGTCCTTTGCCTTTGTCCATCTGTGAACTTCCGGGCCCTGAGATGCATACTAATAGTCAGCTTGATAAAGCTCAGTGAGTTCATGGTTTTCGTGCATAAACATACATATCCCATCACGTAAATAAAAATAATAATAACATGCACATATATTCGAAAACCCTTCAAATAACAACGAGATCTCTTAAATCGAATCGTCGGGTTAGGGTCTTACCGTCGTCGGCGTTTCCCCGGGTTATACGGCTCTCCCTTGTCCAGTCACCCATCCCTAGGAGATGCCATCCCTTACGACACATGGACCCATTCCCATACCCGACTAAAAATAATAATCCATTTCATACATGCTAAATTAATGTTTAAAAAAACATATAAACAATTAGCATGCAACCCATAATAACAATTCATGCATTATACCCATATTCACGTACTTATAAAGTAACATAATGCTCAAATAGTTTGACGTAAGCATGCATCCCAGTTTAAAGTCTCATGAAAACTCACCTGACTGCATAGTTTTCCTGTAATCGTCCCTGACTGATAACCTACAATTATTAAATCATAATAATCAAGTAAAGACTAGGTTTCTCCATGAATCAACCCAAAAGTTAACCCTGTGTCAATAAGGCCAAACCAAGTGACTTTAGTCAACAAATTCATCCCCTTGGTGAATTCGATCAACCTCCATCGAATATTTTAAAGCTTTATAACGCCCTATAACGTCAATTTCACATTTTATAACATTATATGCTTAAAGTGCTCCAATAATTATTAACTCCAATTACAACACTTTACTCCCATTATAAAATTTCATTAAAGTATGTTTACCCTTTATAACCATATAAACTCCTAATTTGATTTAAACCGTCTCTATGGCCATCAATCCCTTTGACGACACTTTAACGTATTTGATAAATTATTTAATTTAAATTAAATAACTTATTGAAACCGTCTTTTTTTAAATCAAATAAAAAGTAGAAGAATTAATAAATTATAAACTTTAAATTCTATTATGTATTTTTTTTCCCTTTGAAGCACCATCCAACATTTTTTTTGATTAAATCTGCACGTGCATGAAGAATGGATGTCATGCAGTACATACACATTATATGTGGACATATAATCTGTGCATACATATGAAGATTTTCAAAGATTTTAGCCATGAACTTACCGTCCATGGCCGTTTCCCCCTCTACCCAAAGTCATCGCATTTGTAACATCCCAGTACCAGATATTGTCCGCTTTGTCCATACACTTGGACTCACGGTTTTAAAACGCGTCTGATAGGAAGGTATCAAGTTCTTCTTATAAGGCAACCTTTTTTCCCTTCTTCAACCAATGTGGGATCTTACAATCCACCCCCATTGGGAGTCCAGCGTCCTCGCTGGCACACCAGTCCGGTTCCCGGCTCTGATACCATATGTAACATCTCAGGCCAACCGTACCAGATATTATCCGCTTTGTCCACACACATGGACACACGGTTTTAAAACGCGTCTGATAGGGAATGTATCAAGTTCTTCTTATAAGGCAACATTTGTTCCCCTCCCCAACCAATGTGGGATGTTACAACATTCAGCTTGAGTTTTGTTCATAACAACAACATGGCTATACCCTTTTCAAAATCAATACTCTACACAACCATTTAACCCTTCGACCAAACCCGTACACGATTGTGTCCGAACAACGTACAATCCCTTGCTTCCTTTTTTTTCGAATTATTACGACTCCGAATATTATTGTTTTTAATTGTAGCATACGGTCTCCATTTCGAATCGAAAGATTATCCATTATCCGATCAACTAACCGACTCAATAAACACAGTATAACATTCTTAAATCACTAGTATTGAATCAGTATTTATGTGATTCTTACCTCAAGGTTGTTGTGCTCGATCCTCCATCTCAAACCGTCTCCTTGATTTTCTTTTATTGTTCCTTCGCTATCGTCTCATCGGGTTGTGTAGATGGAACTATAATGATTATAGTCATCTTTTTGATAATGAATTTGACAATGCCGAACTATTTCGGCTGGAGTGGTTTTATACCCATCTTGATTACTTTGTCCATCACTTAACCCTTGGTCCTTACTTTTCTCCCCACTTGTCATTCTTGGTCCTTTTATTTACAAACTCTACAAATAACTCCCATACTTGGGTGTTCTACAAGGAAATGTGCAATATGTTTTAAATACCTCATAATGGTGATGGACAACAATTAAAGTGTCGTTATCTCCCTTCCTTAACTATTGCAAATCACTTGATCATTTCCTTCTAAAAATTACATCTTCCTTGGTTATGAAGATTTCATTATATTTATTTATTTATAATAATAATCATCTCAATAAATAAATTCTCATACCTTTAGTCCAATTAAGATATAATTTTCACCCTCAAAATATCCCCTCTTAGTTTATTTATATAAAATAAATAAATACATCATTGGATTAAAATTAAATACTCTCCATCGTTTATTTTACGATTTTTGGGTCCGATATATATATAAAAAACTCTATTTATTTATTTCTTTTAACTAGGAGATTAATTTTCATACCCATTTGCTTACCCCATTTTATGGTGTTACAGTGATGATGACCTTGGAGGTGCAATAGACTTGAATGAATATTGGTCAAATGATGGGTTTTCCGATGTTGATCTAGATGATGTTGCTATTTTAGATCATCTATCGAACGAAGATGATGAAATTAGGAAGCCCGAATGAAGATGATGAACCTTGATAGTAAACAAAAGAACAAAAATGTAGAAGATTTTGAAGATGGTAACGAAGATGTTTCGATGGGAGTTGATGACAGTATGGAAGTAGACAAGTAGTGGAAGATGTACATACACAAGCTTATCAATAATACGAGTTTTTGACCGAGACGTGCAAGGGCTATGATAGAGGAGTGGTAATATATATATATATATATATATATATATATATATATATATATATAGGGAAGAGTTCAAAAGAGAAGTGCAAATATTTAGAGAAATAAAGAAGTGATCTTGGCCATTTATTCGGTCAAGATCGACGGCTTTGACCGAGAAGCAGCGGATAATTTCTCGCGTGGTCTGCGCGTGGGCTGCACAAGATAGAAGGGTAGTTTCGTAAAAAATACACGGGACGAGTTCATGTATGAATCTGTGTGATTCATATATGAACTGTGTTCATATATGAATCTTTGTAATTCACATATAATTTTTTTTAACTAATTCATATATGAACATTTGTAATTCATATATGAATCAGTTTAATTTGTTCATATGAGAAGTAGTTAAAAAAATTTCATATATGAATAACAAAGATTCATATATGAACACAAAGGTTCATATATGAATTAGTTAAAAAAAATCATATATGAATCACAAAGATTCATATATGAACACAAGGATTCATATATGAATCAGTTAATTGGTTCAACTGATTCATATATGAACCTACAGTTAATTACTTTCATATATGAAACATAAAGGTTCATATATGAATTAGTTATAAAGAGTTTATGTGTGAATTACAAAGGTTCATATATGAACGTATAGTTCATATGTGAATCACACAGATTCATATATGAACCCAACCCGTGTTTTTTGTAAAAGTTACGAAATTGCCCTTCTATTTTTGGAACAGCCGCAACTTTTGACCGGTCAAAGCCGCAACTTTTGACCAATTTTAACCGATCTTGACCGAATAAATGGCCAAGATCACTTCTCTATTTCTCTAAATATTTGCACTTCTCTATTGAACCTAAGACTATATATATATATGCCATTATTTCTCTTTCCATATTTGTCTTGTGTTTGTGTGTGTGTAAATTGGTTTTGGCTTAATTCTTGCAATTACCATATCTTAGTAGCATTCATTTAATTGGGCAAATGAATCATTGACCCTTTATTAACGAAACTAAGAATGGGGGTTGCTTTTTATGATGCAAGAGCACTTTGCATTCGCACGCTCGCATCGGAGTTGAGGAGCCTCGCCCCAAGCTCTCGAGTTTCTTTTTATAGCAAGTTTTAAAAGAGCTTATTGATTAATTATAACGAGTTAATTAATCAGTTTTATTAAAAGAGCAGATAAGTTTAAAATTGATTTTAAACACGTTTTAATATCATTCAGCAATCAGTTGGAGACTTAGTCTCCAACTCCATCTTCATGGCCGATTTTATGGGAGAGAATGAGGGGATATGGGTTAACTCACTTAGGGTTTTCCCATTATATATAGCAGCTTTCTTCTCCAATTAAAACACACAGAAAACGAAATCAGTTTCTGCTCTTTCTCTCAAAAACCATCTCTGCCTACTGCTATCGTTTTCTACTTCTTTTTCTTGTCTCAAGGTTTGCATTATAAGTAGATACTATCGATGTTAGTATTTACCTTAACCTGCATCAAATCATGGGGCTAAGTGATTGAAGACTCACAGCATACAAGAGAGTATCGCCAAAACCTTTAAGGACAGGAAATCATTCCGTGCAGTTTCGTTCGTGATCACTACTCTGTCTCGGGTTGGTTTTATTTCTCGCAATCGTTATTTACATTCGTTCACTAGAGTGAACACTCTGATTCTACTCCTTTCTTTAACAATTCTATCGCGAAGGATAAAATTGTTCTAGGAAAAATTACGCTTAATGTGTTGGTTTACTAATTGGTTGTTAATAATTCAATCTGTTTGGTTTCTATATTACACTCGTAATTTACATGTGTTAATTAAAGAAAACAAAAGACTTTACATCACAACTTTATTGGTGTTGCTGTTTGATTTTAATAATCAAAGGTCATTGATTTTAATAATATTAATATTCTGTTTACACTAATATATATACATATATACGTCCGTACACACACACACACACACATATATATATATATATATATATATATATATATAGAGAGAGAGAGAGAGAGAGAGAGAATGGTTCAAGCGAGGAGCGTAACAATTTAAGAAAACGTGAGGAGCACCTCCCATGTACAAAATCACATGTGATTCACAACACAAGGACTAAAATCATATGTGATTACACGCGCGGTTTGTTACGCGGCTTGCGAAAGCGCGCGGCTTGTCCCGCGGTTTGTGTTGTGAATCACATATGATTTTGTACATGGACGGTGCTCCTCACGTTTTCTTAAATAGGTACGCTCCTCGTATGAACCCGCCTATATATATATATATATATATATATATATATTTCACTTTGACCAACTCAAACCAATTATAAAAGTCTGAATTGATTTTATAGTCAAAAGGTTTGGAATTTAGAATAATTTTCTAATATTAAAATTATTCAACAATCTTAAAGGTTTTGTATCAAGACATGGACTCCGGTAACTATCGCTTGATGCCACAAGAACTGGTGAAACTGGACAGTTTTGATGGGTCCAATTTCACCCGCTGGGCTGAGAAAGTCAAGTTCATGCTGATGGTTCTCAAACTCTGGTTTGTGGTGGACCCAAATGTGCAATTGCAACCCATACCCGATAACCCAATTCCCGCTGAGGGGAAAGAACCGGACAGAGCTAAGATAGCCGAACTCGAGAAGGAGCGGCTATTCCGTAAGGAATGTGAAACCTTGGCGTGCGGGCATATAAAAAATGCCATGTCCGATCGGCTCTATGACCTATATGCCCCTATTAAGTGTCCTCGAGAACTTTGGACCACATTGGAATTCAAGTACAAGGCACAAGAGGAAGGTACCAATAGGTACCTTGTGTCTCGCTACTTGAGATTCAGTATGGTTGATGACAAACCAATACTTGAACAACTTCACTAACTTCAAGTATTGGTTAACAAGATGAAAGTTCTCAACATTACTCTTCCTCATATTTTCCAAGTAGGGGCAATTGTTGATAAATTGCCCCCATCTTGGAAAGATTTCCAAAAACGTATGATGCACAAATACGAAGATTATTCTTTGGATGATTTGATAAAACATATCAGGATAGAGGAAGAGGCACGAAATAGGGACAAGAGGGGCAAGACTATCTTGAGTGCCAACAGCGTGCAGGCTGGCGGTAAAGGAAAGTTTAAAACTAGTGGACCCACAAAAAAGTGGAATTTGGGTCCCCAGAAGAAAAACTTCAAGAAGTCTAGGCAGTCCTCTAGTCAAGGGCCGAAGAGAACAGGTAAGTACCATGTCTGCAGAGAGGCAGGGCACTATGCTAGGGAATGTAAGCAAAGAAAGTCCGGACCACCTGGGGCAACACGGTTGAAGAAATTCAGCATCTTGTTGCAAGCTTTCAAATGGAAGAGATTGATATGATCTCTGAAGCAGCTACCAGAATCACTGCTAGTAGAGGAGGTTGGTACTTGGACACTGGAGCCACTGTTCATGTTTGTGACTCCAGGTCCAAGTTTATGGAGTATGGACCTGTTCAAGAAGGAAGACAGGTGATAGTGGCCAACAATGGCACGGCTGATGTGGTGGGCATAGGGACCGTACTACTCACTTTCGCCTCCGGCAAGATTGTCACTCTTAGAGATGTCTTACATGTTCCCTCCATCAACAAGTGCCTTGTGTCTGCGGCCAGACTTGACAAAAACGGGTTTGGCCTCAACATCGAGGCATTGAAGCTTGTGATCTACAAACGGAAGACCTTCATTGGAAAGGGATATCATCAGCTGGGGATGTACCCTTTGAACCTGAGTGACGATGTTTATGGGGTCGGCCCGAGTGAACCTATGGGTAGTAATCAATTTCTGATGATGTAGTTTTTGACAATTCCGTTTCTGATATAGTTCCCTTTGGTATCAATAAAATTAATTATTTCGATTATTTTGTTTGTTCAATTTCTTTATGGCATAAACGTTTAGCACACACTAATGTGAAAAATATTGAAAAAATGCAAAATAAAGGATTAATTAAAATTGATAATACAGATTTTGGAAAATGTGAAACTTGTGTAAAATCAAAATTTACTAAGAAACCATTTCCATCAGTCAAAAAAGACACTACTATTTTAGAGTTGATTCATTCCGATATCTGTGAATTAAATGGAATACTTACACGTGGTGGTAAAAGGTATTTCATTACATTCTGTGATGACTTCAGCCGTTTTTTACACGTTTATTTATTACATTCAAAAGACGAAGCTTTTGATGATTTAAACCTTTCAAAGCTGAAGTGGAAAATCAACTTGAAAAACGGATCAAAATACTTCGATCAGATAGAGGTGGCGAATATTTTAATAGAGAATTTGATACGTTCTGCGAAGAGAATGGTATCAAACATGAACGCACCTCCCCATTCACGCCTCAACAGAATGGTTTGGCGGAAAGAAAGAATCGGACCCTTGTTGAGATGGTCAATTGTATGTTGAACCAATCGGGGCTACCAAACAATCTGTGGGGAGAAGCTCTATTGACCGCTTGCCATATTCACAATCGAATCACTAGTCGTGTGATTCCAACCAGCCCATACGAGCTTTGGAAAGGAAGAAAACCTAACTTAAACTATTTTAGAGTCTGGGTTGTATTGCTTACTATCGTACTCCTGATCCAAAAAGATCTAAACTAGGAGCTCGAGCTATTAAAAGCATATTTGTAGGATATGCTAGAAATAGCAAGGCTTATAGGTTACTAGATAAAGAATCAGGAGTAATAGTGGAATCCAGAGATGTGGAATTCTTTGAAGACAAATTTTCAGAAGATGCTGAAAATTCGGAAAGAACATTGGCTTCAAATCTTCCTGGTACATCTCGTGATAGTTCGAAAGCCTCAAACAAGGTTGACGAACCACGTAGAAGTACTAGAGCAAGAAAAGAGAAAAATGTAGAGGATGATTTCTTCTGATACTTGGTCGAAGGGACACAAAAGAAAGTGACAAGAGAGGTAATTTTCTCGATTAACATCGAAGATGATCCTAAGACTTATAAAGAGGCCATGTCTTCAAGGGATGCTCCTTTATGGAAAGAAGCAGAAAATGATGAAATGGACTGCATCATGGGTAATGGAACTTGGGAATTAGCTGACTTACCCAAGGGAGCAAAACCCATAGGCTCTAAATGGGTATTCAAAAGGAAGCTGCATCCGGATGGTTCAATCTCGGCATTTAAAGCTAGATTGGTAGCTAAAGGATATAGACAGAGAGAAGGTGTCGACTACTTCGACACTTACACTCCAGTTGCTAGAATTAGTTCTATCCGAACTCTTATAGCAATCTCAGCCATAAAATGTATGTACATTCATCAAATGGATGTAAAAACAGCCTTTTTAAATGTTTATTTAAACGAGGAGGTTTATATGGAGCAACCAGAAGGGTTTGTGGTACCCGGACAAGAGAACAAGGTGTGTAGACTCATTAAGTCTCTATACGGGTTAAAGCAAGCCCCCAAACAGTGGCACGAAAGATTTGATACTACTATCACCTCTTTCGGGTTCCGGCATAATGGAGCCGATCGGTGCATTTACTCAAAATGTACAAAAGAATCCACTGTGATAATCTGTCTTTATGTCGATGATATGTTGATCATCGGAACCAATCTAGAAGGCATCAATAAGACGAAAAACTACTTATCCTCGAACTTTAAGATGAAAGATCTTGGAGAAGTAGATACAATTCTTGGAATTAAAATCAAGAGGTCAGGATCTCAAGTTTCTCTCAGTCAATCCCACTATATAGAGAAGATACTGACTAAGTTTCAACATTTGAATATAAATGAGTTCAATACTCCATTTGATTCAAGTGTGAAACTTGACAAAAACTCTGGTAGAGCAGTGGCTCAACTAGAGTATGCTAGTGCAATAGGATACATGATGTATGCCATGCATGACTAGATCGGATATTGCTTTTGCTGTGAGTAGACTAAGTCAATATACAAGCAATCCGGGCCCAGATCACTGGAAAGCAATCCGTAGAGTATTGGGATACCTGAAAAGAACCAGTGATCTAGAGTTGACATACACGACGCATCCAGGAATCTTGGAAGGATATTCTGATGCTAGTTGGATAGATCATTCAAGTGATTCTAAATCCACAAGTGGATGGATTTATACACTTGGTGGTGGAGCGATTTCTTGGGCGAGCAAGAAACAAACATGCATCGCTCATTCGACTATGGAAGCTGAATTCATTGCCCTAGCCGCTGCGGGCAAAGAAGCCGAATGGATGAGAGATCTACTCTCAGATATCCATTTATGGCCTAGTCCAACTCCTTCGATTCCCATGTATTGTGACAGTGAGGCCACACTGTCAAAAGTATACAACGCCGTGTATAATGGGAAGTCGCGACACATAGGTCTCCGACATAATTATGTGAGACAACTGATAGATAATGGTACCATAAGCATTGTGTATGTCAAGTCGTGTGGAAACTTGGCAGATCCATTGACTAAGCCTCTGACGAGAGACTTAGTAGGATCAACTACCAGAGACATGGGTCTAAAACCACGCAGAATCGGTTAGTGATGGAAACACAACTTAGATTTAGTGCTCTTATCTCCTAAGTTTAATGGGTAATAACAAGTCACTCAACCGATAGAAGGTACTATCAATAAAGATAGACTCATGTAAGGTATTTGATAGTACGTCGTTGCCGAGAACGAGGATGAGTTGATCCCTTAACAAAGTTTGAAGGCATCTTAGCAACGAAGATGATATAGAACTTTGCCTACATGAATTAGAGGCGGTGCCGCCTCAAATGGAGAGTAGTGGTTTCTCTCCTAGATAGTCATGAAACAGGATTTAGCGCATGGCCATATACGCGCTCAGTGAGAATGCAAAGACAAAGGGTGATGTGTGTGAATAAGCCGAAGAGATCACAAAATTCAAGGTTTAAATCCTAAGGATACTATTGAATTGATCTCTTCTTGCCAGTTTACATCTAACAGGGTTTAATCTTAGTGACACCGCTGTAACATCATCTTTCTTGAAAGTCAGGAAACTTTCCAACCTGGTGGGGGATTGTTGGAAATTAGAGGTGAGGTTGGAAGTTTCCATCCCACATTGGTAGAAACAATAAAAGAACTCATCTTTATAAGCCAATTCTACCAAGTAAGGTTCGAATGAATTAATGGCTTATGGTGGGGGTTTCAAAGAAGTGCAACGCACACGCGCGCGCGCATGGAGGCGCACTTTGCACTTCGCTCGCATCGGAGCTGAGGAGCCTCGCCCCGAGCTCCCGAGTTTCTTTTTATAGCAAGTTTTAAAAGAGATTATTGATTAATTATAACGAGTTAATTAATCAGTTTTATTAAAAGAACAGATAAGTTTAAAATTGATTTTAAACACGTTTTAATATCATTCAGCAATCAGTTGGAGACTTAGTCTCCAACTCCATCTTCATGGCCGATTTTATGGGAGAGAATGAGGGGATATGGGTTAACTCACTTAGGGTTTTCCCATTATATATAGCAGCTTTCTTCTCCAATTAAAACACACAGAAAACGAAATCAGTTTCTGCTCTTTCTCTCAAAAACCATCTCTGCCTACTGCTATCGTTTTCTACTTCTTTTTCTTGTCTCAAGGTTTGCATTATAAGTAGATACTATCGCTGTTAGTATTTTACCTTAACCTGCATCAAATCCTGGGGCTAAGCGATTGAAGACTCACAGCATACAAGAGAGTATCGCCAAAACCTTTAAGGACAGGAAATCATTCTGTGCAGTTTCGTTCGTGATCACTACTCTGTCTCAGGTTGGTTTTAATTTCTCGCAATCGTTATTTATATTCGTTCACTAGAGTGAACACTCTGATTCTACTCCTTTCTTTAACAATTCTATCGCGAAGGATAAAATTGTTCTAGGAAAAATTACGCTTAATGTGTTGGTTTACTAATTGGTTGTTAATAATTCAATCTATCTGGTTTCTATATTACACTCGTAATTTACATGTGTTAATTAAAGAAAACAAAAGACTTCACATCACAACTTTATTGGTGTTGCTGTTTGATTCTAATAATCAAAGGTCATTGATTTTAATAATTTTAATATTATGTTTACACTAATATATATACATATATACGTCCGTGTATATATATATATATATATTTCACTTTGACCAACTCAAACCAATTATAAAAGTCAGAATTGATTTTATAGTCAAAAGGTTTGGAATTTAGAATAATTTTCTAATATTAAAATTATTCAACAGAATTCATCGACGTTAAACGAGACTCTGGTTTCATCCATGTGAACCCAAGATTGACAGATCTAGTTTTAAAAGGAGCCCTGAACCCTGAAGGTGTCAGTGTGTGTATATATATATATATATATATATATATAAATTTTTTTATTATTTTTAAAGAAAAACTAAAAAGACAATATTACCCATTACTTAATGGAGTAAACGGTTAGTGGAGTTAGGGAAGGGACCCAATCCAAAACAAAAGTGAAACCACACAATGATCATGACTGTAATTAATTCGTTTGAGGGACCCACTCCAAAATTTTCAATAAACACAGGGACGAAATTCGTAATTTACTCAATAAATAAATAATGAGACATCAATAAAAACCTGATCCTAGTCATCATTTGAAAATCTTTAGGTAACGTAAGTACTTAAAAGTTTGATATTTTATAATTAAGATATCAAATAAAGGTTTTAAAAGTACGTTACCCAAAATAAGAATCTGATAAAAGTACGTTGATTTTTAACTATCGTAGTTGTTTTGAATTAATTTTTTTTTTATAATTATCGTAGGAAGTAAATTATAATTTAAATTTTATGTAAGCGATTTTGACTATTATTACTAGTTATCAATATTTTATAACTGTCATTAGCAAATTAAGAAGTAAATTTAAAGTAGAACTTTATAAAATATGGTGATAATTTATACATTCTGTTTTAATATATACATTAATTTTATCTTCGATCATTCTAAAATAAAAAACAGTTTTTGTAATATTATCTACTTTCTAATAATCATTTATTAAATAAAATAATATTGATTTTATTTTAAAATAAATGTTTATATTACTATATTTTATTTTATTTCAAAATAAATATTTACTTTAAAAGTTAAAGAGTAAATTACCTGTTTGGTTCTTGTGGTTTACACCTTTTACCCGCACTGGTCCAAAATATGAAATAAGTACGCGAATGGGCCACGTGGTAACCAAAAGCGCTAGGTTTTGGTCCCTTCCTCTAACAAACTTAGTTAACCTTGTTAACTCAAAAGAGTAATTTGCTCATTTAAACCATTTTCTTGTCTTTATCCTATTTTGTCTTTTAGGTTTTTTGTTAATTTATTATTAGAAAATTAAAACAATTATATTTTAATATATTATATATACACATATTTTATATATATATATATATATATATATATATATATATATATATATATATATATATATATATATATATATATATATATATATATATTGAGTGTCTTTCTTTTGTTAACCGCCCATTTAGTATTAACCGTGTTAACCAATCGGGACCATTAATCCTAAAAATCAATGGCTAAGATTAAACTGATTTTTAATCATTAAATAAATAAAAAGCACGGTTTATTAGTATAAATGCATATATGCACACGGTTATTTTTGTCAATTGCCAAACAATTGTAATTAATAGATAAGGGAAAGCCCTTATCTCGTGGGACTTCCAAAACCGAAATAAGGGCATAAAATCTTCAAAAAAATCAGTTCAGATTCCAATGAGATTGGCAATCACAATCGAGACAAAATCTTCAAAAAATCAGCCTAATTCGTATATCTTCATCATTTATGCACACGAAATCGAAGAAATCGGTGGCTGAAGTCGGAGGCAGGAACAATTTATTGCTCTACGACGTCATCGTTGGCGGTATGTTCCTGTTCCTGTTCATGCACACGAAATCGAAGAAATCAGTGGCTGAATCCCCCACGTTTTGATCAGGTGGCGGCAAAGGTGCGGGATGCGACAGCAGCGACAACGAGCACTCACCGGAGGCGATGATGGATTTGTCTGATTTGGTTAACTCGTTCAACGAGAATGGTAATGGCTTGTAGAATGTAGATCATGACTTTGATTCGAGAACTGCAGATGAAAATTGTACTTTTGATGGAATTGATGAGGATTTAGAGGAGATGAATGAATCATTGAAGAGATTGTTTCGATTCGAAAATGGTGACGATGTGAGAAAAAAATTGGTTTTAGATGTTGAGAAAGCATGGCACGCCATGACGGAAGATAGCTCATCGCCACCATCGTCAATTGAACTGCATATATGCAATTGTTCTGTTGGTGGGTTTCATATATGCAATTGTAGTGCATATGTAACTGAAGTGCATATATGCAATTGTCCTGTTGATGGGTTTCACATATGTAATTGTAGTGAATATGCAATTGAAGTATATGCAATTGTCCTATCGGTGGGTTTCATATATGCATATATGCATGTTTGATATGTAATATGAAATTTGATTTTAAATGCATATATGCACTTTTTTATCTTCATATATTCAACTGATGTGCATATATGCAATTTTAAGGTATGCATATATGCAATATTAATATGTGCATATATGCAATTCTATGATGTGCATATATGTAGTTTTAAATCGTGCATCTATGCAAAAAAAACGCGAAAAGAATCTCTGTAACGTGAAGATGAAGATTATGTTTGAAAATGGGTTTTAGATGATTAAGATTATCATTAATAATTACCAAAAATGAAAATGGGTTTTAGAAGATTAAGATTATCATTAATAACTACCAAAAATATCTTGTGCATGAAATTAGGAAAGTAAATAACCATTAAATAATTAAAATTCTGAAATTCCTAAACTACCCCTACCAAACCAGTAACTTATCTTAATTCCTATTGATCCAAAAAAGTTAACACGGTTAATACAAAATAGACGGTTAACAAAAGAAGGGGACCCTATATATATATATAGAGAGAGAGAGAGAGAGAGAGAATGGTTCAAACGAGGAGCGTAACAATTTACGAGAAACGCGAGGAGCACCGCCCATGTACAAAATCACATGTGATTCAGACACAAAATCATATGTGATTAAAATTCGGACCCACGCGGTTTGTCCCGCGGTTTGTACTGTGAATCACATGTGATTTTGTACATGGGCTGTGCTCCTCGCGTTTTCTTAAATTGTTACGCTGCTCGTTTGAACCCGCCTCTATATATATATATATATATATATATATATATATATATATATATATAGAGAGAGAGAGAGAGAGAGAGAGAGAGAGAGGGAGAGGGAGTTTCAAATGTAAACTTTTTTTTTCGTGTAAACCGTGTAAACTCTCGATTATATAGGTTTTTTTGATGACATTTTTTATGGAATTGTTTATTTTGATGAAATTGTTTCATATCATTCATTTCTTGATGAAATGTTTTTGCGAAATTTGTAGTTTCATAGGTGAAAACGAAAAATGTATGAAACAGTTCATAAAAATGAAAAAAACCTATGAAACTACAAATTCCATGAAAAAAGTTCGTCAAGAAATGAATAATATGAAACAATTTCATCAAAATAAACAATTCTATAAAAAAAATTCATCAAAAAACCCTATGAAACTACAAAGTTTACACGAAAAAAAAGTTTACATTTGAAGGGGACACTATATATATATATATATATATATAGGGTTAGGTTCAGGGAAAACCTTAAATAATTAGAAAACTAAAGAACACCCTTATAAACATTGATTCAACATAATCCAAAGGATATTTAAAATCAGTAATTAAACTAATTATAATTAATGAAAAGGGTATTAAGGTAATTTAAGCACTATCATATATGGAAAATACAACAAAGGCACAAATCGTTTCCCTATAATTATGGAGATCATAGTTTTCCGGCGAAAACTTGCAGATTTCGGCGAGTTGACGGTTCTCCGGCGAAAACTTGCAGATTCCGACGAAAACTTGCAGATTCCGGTGAAAACTTGTAGATATGAACTTATGCATATTACCGTCGATGTCTCCACGGGTGCCGGTGATTCAACCACCGCAACCACTGGTTTATCCGTACGAGCGTCTACACTTCAACCACCGCAACCATCGGTTTAGCCGGCGAAAACTTGAAAATATGCACAAATGCATATATATGCACTTGTGCATATTACCGCCGGCGTTCCTGACCTGCAGTGTCCCAAATCTGAGCCTTAACCTCCTTGTCGTCGATCTCCATGCTCTGAGTCTGAAACTCAACGCCGATGGTGGCCTTTGACGTCGGTGACGGATCGATTTCGGCGTTCGCGATGGAGAAGAAGAATACGACAGCGTTTAGGACGATTTTGTCGGTTAGTGGACAAACGGTGGATGATAACAGTGATATGAAATCAGATCTGAAGAATAAGAGGAGATTGCAATTGAAGATCCAGTTGGATACGAAGGTGAAAGCGAAGATCGGAAGCTTTAAGACTAAAAAGTACTGATTAGGGTTACATGTGACAGAATCACGGCGGCGGCACCTACCGGTAAAGCAGTGACGACGACGACTTCCGTTCTTCGATGCCGCAGTGGCCGCAGACGGTGGATAATGTAGGATGGTTGGTGGTGGTTGTTGGATTTGAGTCGTGCGGTCGGCGGTGGTGGCGGCGGTGGCGGCGGCGACAGAGAGAAGAGAGAAGAGAGGGTAGGGTTTGAGGGTGTGAGAATGATACCTAGGGTTTTCTAATTATTTGTATATGACCCTTTAATTTTTTTTGCCAATTTTACCCTCATTGCAGCTTAAGTAATATATTCATATACCCTTAACTTTGCTTTTATTTACAAAATTGCCATTGAGAATATTAACCCTTGATTTATCTTATCCTAGGTCTATAAAGATATTCCTTAGTTTTCTAATTATTTGAGGTTTTCCCTTGAACCTCCCTCCCTCTCTCTCTCTCTCTCTCTCTCTCTCTATATATATATATATATATATATATATATATATGCAAACACAAGGAGACACCATCCAGGTCCTTCTCCCCATCGGCCTCCCACGTCCACCGCCGACGCCCATCACCATCTCCGATAATAGGGTTGTGGCTGGAATTCGATGGGGAAGGGAGGAGCTGCTGTGGAGAAGAGGAATTGATGAGGATGGAGAATTGTGGCTGTTGGACTGTGTGAAATCGTGAGGAGGAAGGGTTGTGGGTTTGAAAAACGATAGGGAGGGGGAAATCGAAGGGTAAATATGAGATTAATCATGAAATCGAGTTGACGAATTCCTGGTTCATTTGACCTCAAAAACTCAAAAAACCCACAAAGATTTCAATCCATTTTTAGCGATTTTGAGGGTTTTTTATTAGGGTTTTGTTGTGTAAGAATAATGGATGGAAGTGATATTTATAAAGTCAGTAGCAATACTTCAAGAATAAGCAATATTGGAGGAAGATTGTCGAATTTAAGAGTTGCAAGTACTTCTTTATGGAGACATCATGGTATGGATGTTTTCTCAAAATCTTCTCGTGAAGAAGACGATGAAGAAGCTCTTAAATGGGCTGCTCTCGAAAAGATGCCAACTTTCAATCGTTTGAAAATCTCTTATATGTGTGTGTGTATGTATATATTTCACGAGAAGATTTGCGTGTGTGTGTGTATATATATATATATATATATATATATATATATATATATAAGTTGCAGGTGGGTTTGAGGGAAGGGTTGTGGGTGAAAGAGAGAGAGAGAAGGATTTGGGAAGATGAAGTGAGAAAAAGACAAAATAGTGAGAAATGACCAAAGTACCCTTTTGAGTTAACTGAGTTTGTTAGAGGAAGGGACCAAAACCTAGTGCTTTTGGTTACCACGGGGCCCATTCGGGTACTTATTTTATTTTTGAGACCAGTATGGATAAAAGGCATAAACCACAGGAACCAAATAGGTAATTTACTCAAAGTTCAATATTTACTTCTCATTCTACTCACGATTTACTAGAGGACGAAAATTTCTATCTATATAAATAATTGTAAAGGCGTTTTTTTGTAAATAAAAAATTGTAATAATTAAACATTTATAAAATGTGTGTTTTTTTCATTATAGACATTTATTTTAGGAAGGAGAAAATAAAAGAATCTCTAATGGGAGATTCTTATAAGCAAAAAATGTAAGTTATTATAAGAACCACTATTGGTAAAAATCACACATTCTTTGAGTTATTGTATAAAACCTTAGTTTTTACCCAAGAACGGGTAATGATGAGCCCAAAATGATCTTCAAATAACTTCAAACGTTAACATCAAATTCGTAGAAAAACACCCACGGTCTCCATGAGATTAGAACTCAAAACTTGAGGAACAAAACTAATATCTTAAGAGAAGAAGGATATCCACAATTCAGATGAAAACTGACAAGTAAAAAGCTTTTACTATATAAAGTTATAAACATTAAATCAAGTACAAATCCAGGGTAAAATAGAGCCAAAAACAAACCCCAAATTCTGTTAAATCATAAGGCCCGAACCGTGCAATGTTCTTCGTTGATTTGGCACGAACCATGCAAACCCTTGTGAAGCTCTTGGTTCTCTTCACAATCTTGGCATGGTCCATGCCATCTTTTAACAACTCTCTTTTTTGTTTTTTTTCGTTTTTTTCTCTCTCATATTTTCTGATCCTTTAAAGAATAATCACCGTGTTTACGAGAATTACCTAAAACTCAACAAAAACCATTAGGTCTTCGAACATGACCCGTCCATACCCCATACAACAATGAAAGATGCAATGGAATTTATGCTATAATTAAACCGAAATTAAAACGTAAAACAACTAAATTAACATAAAAATTATCAAACACCTAACACACGTAATATTTATTAAATAATAATAATAGATCTAGAAATACTAATAATATTATAATATTATAATATTTAAATATATAAAAAATGGGATTTGATTGATTAAAGGATAAGGATTTCTTTTGTTTAGCAATACCCAAATTTCCTATTAATTAGGTAAGTAAAAAAATATAAATAACTAAGAAAGGGAAAATTTTAGGGAAATTAATTAAAATGCCCCAACTTCACATTTGACTTATCGAAATGTCCTAAATCTCTCTCATTTGGCCAAAATACCCCACGATCCCGCGATCAGGCCCGCAATGGTGCTCAAATTTTCACTTTTGGTCCCTCCCGCGATGGACCCGCGATTTGGTCAAATTTGGTCATTTTTGGGCCAAATTTGGTCATTTTTGGTCCCTGTCTGTGCTATAATACAACTTAGGTCCCTTATGTTTGCTAAATTACACAGGACGATAAAGTAGATAAAATCATGTTATATATGTAAAAACAAGAGCACTTAGCATACAAGATTTATCGTCCCAATCAAGCGAAATCAATGTTCAGATCAATGCTATCATATCTTATACTTCCATGTGGTTCTAGCTCCGACGGGTCGTGCGTGCTACTTCGTTGGCTGACTGAACGTCTACTCCTTGGCACACTTGAAAGGGCGGGAGTTGGACACTCTCCACGAGTATGTCCTACTGCTTGGCACCGAGTACATTTTCGTTGTATCAGATCTTCACCACGTGATGGACGTCGATCGTTCTTCCTTGGTCTCCCGGCTCTGTTCTTAGTGTTTAACGGTGGATAGCATGGCGGAAGGGGGTCGGGTGGAGACACCCATGATTCAGGGGGTCCAGCGGGATTTATTACATCCCGGTATGTTTCCCGGTAAGTTTCGGACGTGAAGAAATTTACAGTCAAGTCGCTGCAATCTCTACGACCCATATGCCTTGCAGCAACGATGGCATGACCGCACGGTAACCTAGATTTTTGCCATTGAAGACATGAACATACATGGTCGTTCATATCGACAATCGCGTCAACATGGTTATCCTGAACCTGGTACTTCCCATACCCAATTTCGCTTACCCTCCATGCCGCAACCCTTCCCGCCCTGATGAGAATTATCTCCTCCGCCTTTGGTGTGAGTGTATTACGCATTTCATCTCCTTTTCGGTGTCAAAGTTGGTACCACTCTTTTTGAAAGGTCCGGAAGTACTCCATAAGTTGTACAATCGGTAATCTACGAGCAAAATGGGAGAGTGCATTCACCGAATCTGCACTATTGGAGGTCAGAATGTCATAACGTTGTGCAGAAAAATGGGTCGTTGACCACCTCTCCGGTCCAACATCGTCCATAACTTTTGCTGCATGACTGACACTAAATCGTAGTGCATTCATGTACCGGTCAAACCCCCGAACCGTATACGCTTTGCATGCCTCCCAGTAGATGGTGTAGTGAGTTGTAATACGTTTATCATGGCTTTTGGCGTTCATCTCCAAATGTCGACAACATAGGGCGTGAGGGGTGTTTGGGTACGTGGCAGAGATTGCGACGCTTATGGAAGGAGCCCTGTCGAATATAAACACCAACCCTTCCGGGTCTCCGATAGATTGTCTCAACATGGACAGAAACCAAGTCCACTCCTCCCCAGTCTCGGACTTGCCTACTCCGAAAGCTACGGGCACGATGTTGTTATTCCCGTCCATGGCAACCACCAGGCACATCATACCCAAGTAACGCCCCTTTAAATGGGCAACGTCTATTACCAACACACGACGCAGATTTGCCAGAAATATGCGGATCTACAAAAACGTAGGTGGTTTCCCTTTGTAAATGTTATAACTTATAATGTGTAAACATACGAAGTGTTAATATATGTACCGCGGGTCCAAGGGCAACGAAGCACAACTCAAAACGTCCATTTGAATCGGTCCTTATCTTGGTGACTGTACCTGGATTCTGCAGCTCCAAATTATATAAATACGCAGGAGTCGTTCATACGACTCCTCGGGAGTGCCTCTCACCATTAGTAGTGCCCTGCATCGCGCACACCAGCCTTGGTGGTAACCAATTGTGATCCCGTACTGCTGGTTTATATCGTTGACGATGTCCTTTGGATGAAATGCCCTGCTAACATCAAGAAATTTGCCTTTCAGTATTGCACCCAAAGTCCATTTGTTGGCTGGTCGGTGGTTGGGATTCAGTTGCGTCCTCGAACAAGTGTGTTCGTCGTGCAACTTTCTAATGACAAACATCCCTCCTTTAGAGCCCACGGATCTCGCGGACATCCTCCAATTACAATTTTCTCTCCCACATACAACCTCGTATCTGGTTTTGTCGGATTTCTTCGTGTTACTTTCGAAACCCTCTTCTATGAACTTAATTCCGAGCTGTGTGGACAATTCATCCTTCAAATCAAATACTTCACCTACATGTATCCTTACTCTGCGATTATAAGGTGCAGGTTCGTAGGTTTGTGTATGGGTCTCCGGGGTTGGAAGAATAGGAGGCATATCAAAAAAGTCATTTAACTCACTAAATGATTTATTAGTAGGGGTATATTTTCCTCTTTCTTCGTCCTCACTATCGGTACCTGATCTGTCTATATCAGATCTACCCATTGTGAAAACATGGGTTTCGTCATCAGCAACTCTAGCAAAGCGTCCTTCTTGGTCTTCTTCTTCTTCTTCTTCTTTTTCTCCTTGTTGTTGCGTCTCTGGAACAAAATCAGGATAACAGTCGTTAAGACCACATGTATGATCCGAATAAACTGTTGGGTCGTAGGACGCCTGAAATAGAGAATCAGGCTCCTCCAGTTGGATTTCGTCATCACCGTCGTCATCACCTTCGTCACCGTCTTCGTCGCACACCGATGAATCGGCATACACAAAAAGTGATGGGGGTCTTTCTGACTGGGCTGTAAATTGCAGAAAACCAGAGATATCTCCATCGTTGGATAACTCCACAATTGATCCATCACCATTTTTAAACACTAACTTGCAAACTGCAGAAGGGTCGATTCCACATTTTTGCATGGCGTATGCAACAAAATTCTTATGTGTAAAGTTTACTGGCAATTTTACACCATGCTTAGATTTATAAGCAAAGTTTCACTCATTGTTGTCTTGCACCCATTCACCATCGAAACATAAATATAGCTTAGCTTTTGCAACAGATGAACTCGTTTTTTCAGTAGTATTTCAGAAAGAAAATACTGAAATGATGAAGAAAGAAAGCAAGAAAAGAAGGATGAAATGGATGTGAATTGCAACCACAATGGAATGGATGAATGATTATGGATTGCATTTTACTGATATTTATGGATGAAATTTCATTGAGGAAGATGAATTGCAACAACAATTTGGTCTTCCAAGTACAATTCAACATGGATGAAACAAGTCAGTGAATTGCAACCACAATTTGGTCTTCAAAAGTACAACAATTCAACATTGATCAAACAAGCCAGTGAATTGCAACCACAATTTGGTCTTCCAAGTACAATAATTGTGGAAAAAATAGTAAAAACATGCAAAAACACGTGAAAAACAGGGACCAAGAGTGAAAATAGACCCCAAATCGCGGGTCCATCGCGGGAGGGACCAAAAGTGAAAATTTGAGCACCATCGCAGGTCCATCGTGAGCTCCTATCGCGGGCCACGTAGGCCTGGTCCGCGATCGCGGGCCCTATCACGAGATCGCGGGATATTTTGGCAAAACGGGAGAGATTTGGCATTTCAGTAAGTCAAAGATGAATTTGGGGCATTTTAATTAATTCCCCAAAATTTTAAGAGCTTTCCGATAAATTTCCTATAATTTTCTTTGAAGATAAGAAACTTGAAGTTAACTCCTCAAAAAGATTTAAATTTAATTCTAAATAGTTATTTTATTTTGAATTTTTTTTATATTAGTTATTTTATTAATATATTTAATAGATATAATACACCAACAAATTTTAAGATAAGTTTTATATGAAATCATCTCTTTCTTGTTGACACTTTTTTTAAATGTTCTTAGAATTTTAAGACTTCTATTTTTCTTCAATTCATTCATTTCAAAAAAAATAAAGTTTTAGAGGATGTAATAATATAGGAGTAATAAATAAAGAGTAAATTATGAATTTGGTCTATGTGGTATGTAGTTTTTAATGTAATTGGTACTCAAATTTCATATACTACGTAGAACACCTGGTGGTATGCACTTTTTCACGGATTTCGTTCCCTCGACCAAATGGCCGTTCACCAAGTCCGTTAAATTCGTGACCAAGATAGTCTTTCTTCATTTTCCAGCATTTTAACATTTTTTAATTAACATTTATGTTTACATTACAACTCCAAGGGCCAAAGAAGAAACATATTTCATCTTCTAAAAACTGTCATCGACGTCAACTCCCTCCCCTCCATCTCCACGATTCAACTCCCACCATCCCACCAACATCGTCTGCCTCTTCTACCCACCTCCATCCACCACCCCACCAACACCCTCTCGATCCCACCACATGCGTTTTGATAAAAATACACCACACGACCATCAACGTACCCTAAGGTAGCATGGCCAAATAATGGCCCTGTAAGTAAGAAGTAATGGGTTACAATACATGGAGTAAACTACAGTTTTGGTCCTTGTAGGTAGAGGGCAGTGGTGCCACAAGAACTTGCCATATGCTTTAGTTTGTGGTTGATGCCACCAAAAGAAGCAAAGATATCCGTCAGCAACAAACATATGGGATCAGTAAGCCTAAATCTCCATACTGATAGAACTTGACATTTTTAATCAACTTAGCTAAATCGACAAGATTAAGAGTTAATAACGGTGGTCACTTTGTGGGCACTTGTGAGCATAGTTTATAAAAAATCACTTTCAAGAGATCGATATTTTTTATAGACTTTCTTATTCACTTAAGTGACTGACCAATTTGTTACTACGTTTATCTCGGGAAAAACTTACACCCATACCCATTCTTTAAATCAAAAGTTACATTTCATATTTAAAGTTATTCCACCAACAAAATGGATAATTTTTCTCACAACCGAAATGTGTGCAAGAAGTTCATGAAACTCTATGATTCTCAGTAGTTTAGTCCCTGAGGAAACAATTTTTGGTAATACTAGCATGTTATTATATATAGTGATCATAGTGAAGGTGTATACTTGCGCTCCCACTATAGGAACACTGTGGCCACAATTATGGACTATACGATTTACCGCTATCATAACCCTTGGATGGTTTTTAACAATTTGTTAAGAAGAGAGATTTTTTAGCCGTTAGATGAGTTGACATTTTTATCTAACTTCATTTACATTCAACTACATTTATCAATCTTCAATTTCAATTAGCTTCAACTAACTTCATCTATGTTTTATCTTCATATTTCTCTTTACTTTTAGGTTATGTTTGGCAAACTAGCTGATAAGCTAACTGTTAGTTGATAAGTTAGTTGATGGCATATAAGCTAGTTGTTAGCTGATAAGCTAGCTGATGGTTGATAAGTTAGTTGGGTAGTTGATAAACAAACCATGTTTGGCAAAAACTAGCTGATAAGCTAGATGAAAAATGTAAATGAACAAAAAAGACATCTTAAATATTAGTCAAGTACAACCCACAATATAATTAAAACTAGAGTAAATTACACCACAGGTCCTGTGGTTTGGTCAAAATCTGGATTTGGTCCCTCTTTTGAAATATTTACACTAGACGTCCCTATGGTTGCCATTTTGTTTCACATCGGGTCCCTTACACAAACTGTAACAACCCAAAAAAAACCAAAACATGCAATATAATGAAACCATCCCAAACGGGTCCCAATACATAATAAAATATCCCAATCAGAGTTACAAAACCTGCAGCGAAAACAAACTTCCACAGCCGAGAATTCTACTATCTAAATTACTACTAAGAGTAAAGAACTATGATGCTCGAACTTGATTGCCATCACCTCTAAGTCGCTACATCCCCTCCTTCCCTTTAGAAGAAGCACCGCTAATCCGCTTTCCTGAAAATGGTTTTAGTTTGGAAAAACGAGGGTTAGACCATGAGGTCTATTGAATTCCCTCTCAAAATACAAGGGTATTTGCACAGTGTTCATAAACCACATCCACAATCGATAACAACCGTGATCGGGGACCAAGCAGACTTCTCTTTCGCCTTCGGGGCCCAAGCAGACTCCCCGCTCCCAATGGATTGTTAGAATCCCAAGGTACACTAATCCCACTGTGCAACCCGACTCCACATAAACATACCAAGCAATGTTAGAAATCATGTAGCGATGCATGTATCTTTAGAAAACAGTTCATAACATGCGAGTACAACGTTCCCAAAACAATTAGTTTATGTGAGAAATAATAATGAGTTTATAAATAAATTCATACTCGAATCTCATACCATAATCAGCAGAAAAATGTTTAACATCTCATTTTACGCAAAAAGGGTATAACGGAACTCACCTGGTTATCGAGGTTGGAACTCACGCGTCTCACTTCCGACTAACTGGTCCGAACACCTAAAATCAAACAAACACCTCACATCAGGCTACCTATCCGGAAAGCCCCCTTTACATCCGGAAGCAAGACTTTTCCGGATACCTCCACAATCCGAACGCCTTACCCGGATACCCAAAACAATCCGGGTGCCCTTATCCGGAAACCAAAATAGTCCGGACGCACACTTATCCGGACACGTACGCAATCCGGATGCGATTTATTCAGACACCTATGTTACCCGGATACCTACCCAGGCCGCACTGTCCGGAGTCCTCATCCGGAAACCAAACTCATCCGGAAAATAGACTTTCCGGATTTGGTGACATCCGGATACACGAACGGCGAAAACCCAGAAACCCACAAATTGGTCTGAAACTGCGATTTTCGAACTCAATGGAATCCCACGTTCATTTAGGTAAGAATTTCAACCTTAGGCAACTGATTTATCCATCTATTTGTCCATTAATCAATCCAAACATTTTCAAAACCCCACTATTGCTCTTGAAAAGTAAACACAATTGAAGAAACGGGGTTTTCATTCAAACTTACATTCTCAATGCAATAGAAATCGATTTAGCATACAAATAATGGATGAGAACCCATTTGCAATTACCTTAGATGTAGAAACCTTCAAATCCCCCTTATCTTCTTCGCTCTCCTCTTCTCTCGCTTTCAGCCGACACCAAACACAAAATTCCTTAATGATGAGGAATTAGGGATTTTATTCCTCTATTTATACTTCTCATTTATTGGATCCAAGTCCCCAAGTTCTCTTCCTTTCACTTTGACCACACTTCACCCCATAAGTCTCCAAATTTAAAACATGGTTGTTACACAAACACCGTTTATTTCCTCTCCGTTAGCACCCTCACGTGTCAGGCATGTGAGGGGTAAGAACGTCATTTATCTTTTTATTCTATTTTACCATTTTTTTCAAACCATAAGGACCAAATATGTAATTGACTCAAAAGTATGTATTATCTTTATCATCTAAACTCAAATCTTTAAACCCAGAATCGAGCTCCATCTTTGAAACCCATATCGCCGGCGGAATGGAGCTCCACCTTGAAACCCAGATCTTTGGCGACTACCTCTGCGGCACCACCTCCATCTCCGACACCTACCTTTGCGACACCGCCTCCATCTCCGGCGCCTACTTCTGCGGCACCGCCTCCATTTTTGACGCCATGTCGCCTACCTCCAGTGCTCCTTTCTCCGTCCATCTCCCTCCTCTTCATGTTCCCTGTAGCAACCCATATTTGAGAAGCAAAACCCAGACGCCTTTGCCCCTGTGGTTCACCATACTAACACACATCTGGAAGAAGAATTGACGTCTTCGTCTCTATGGTTTGTGACACGGTTTGTTACAGATTTGGAAGAACTCACTCGACCCAACTCTCTCTCTCTCTAAGCAGATATGTAACTCTCTCGACCTAACTATCTACTCTCTTGACCCAACTCTCTCTCTAAGCAGATCTGTAACTCGAAGCAGATCTGTAAAATTAGGATTGTTGGTATAGTAGACAAGGTCTTTGTAAGTACCCTCGAAGAAGTGAATCATTCGTATCTTCCACTGAGGGTACTCATCTCTGAGTAGTGTGGGTGGCTTGGTTAAAGAACCAGCGGTGAAGAAGTTGTTTGTGTTTGTCATTTTGAAAGAAGATGAGAAATCTAAAAAATAGGGTATGAACTGTAAACTTTCAGAGTATGAAGTGGATGTTTCGAATGGTGTTTATAAGCTTAAAACCTTTGAACGGTGCACTAAAATGGAGATTTAACCGTAGTAACAGACTGTAAGTTTACCAAAGGTGAACAGGTCGAGAATGGCAGAAAAACATAGGCTGTTTTGAAATAAGTGAAGAACAGGTTAAAATTACTCCAGGTTTCTACCAAAAATCATTGTAAGTGAGGATCTCTTGATATAGAAAATCAAGAACAGCTCTGATACCAATTGTTGGTTCCTGTTTTGCTTAACAATGATGATTCTATCTAATAGTTCAAACAAGATATAATGCGGAAGCGTTTTTAACGAACTAAAAGATATAATAAGGTAGAAGAACACACTATATCAAATACGTGAGATGTAAATAACACAGATAAATAGCTCAATAACCCACTGTATATTGATATAAATAGAACACCAAGAACACCGATGATATAACAAGAATTCTGTTCTAATGGTGTGTGTGTTGTGCAAAACTTAATAGAAGAACTCAACATGAGTCTTTTATTTATACTACTTCTAAAGGGGACAAGTTCTGGACAACAAGGACTGAAGGTACAAAGACACTATTCAGGTACTGTTGCAGGTACAACGTTAATTAAATGCGCCGACTTCTACTCAGGCTAAGACCCACCAGAGTTTGATACGTGGAGTTGTCAGGTCACGCCTTGTACGAATGATCTTCATGATCTTCGTACAGCAGAAATCGTGCGAAGCACGATTGTCCTTGTATAGAGCTCTAGTCTTTTATACCACATAGGCTCTGTCAAGTGTGACAGAGGCTCTGTGGCCTTGTCCGCATTGAAGAGTCTTCTGGCGATTCTTTACTTCGGTCTTCTCGGTTACTCGGCATAGCCTCTGTCGAAGACTTCTATGCTTTGATCTTCTCGGTGACTCGGCAGAGCCTTTGTCGAAGACTTCTATACTTAGCCTATTTTTCAATACTTCTATAAACAGAAAGATTGGAGCTAACAATCTCCTCCTAAGTATTGAAAAATAAAAAATTGAAAAGTGCAAGGTTTTGTAGGCTAAGTACATAACAAGAGGTGAAATAAAATACCTCAAAAGATTTTACTTTTCTTTCATACAGAATTATGCCAGAGGCACTTACATTTGATTACATTATGAAATGAAAGATTTGCAGAGGTTGGTAGAGGATATCAGACGTTGGCGTCTTTGAAGTCGTTGAAACTTCTGTTGTCGAATTCTAATTCTCTAAGCTCTTGATAGAAACTGATGCAGAGGGTTCTGAAGTTGATTACTTGGTCGATGACCTCTATCAGTCTATCTGCGAGAGCTTGATTCATGAGCTCCGGTCCTCTATGCTCCACGAGGCTTGCTATGAACTCTGTCAAAGTATTTGTTGCATACTTCTGACAGTCCATCTCTACGAACAGTCTAGACTTCCCAGAAGGATCTTGATAAACTAACCCAACTCTTGGAGATGTAATGATCGAGTTTGGTATGGCAGAGGATGGGCAGACATTTTCTGGTGGTCGGAGATTTAGGTTTCTTACTCCGAGATCTCGTCCTAATTGGAAGTCGACAAGGCTGTATAGCAGAAGTTTCTCTCGCATGGTTTTCCTGATCACCCTGTATGCCCTTCGAATTGCATCTGTAGTGAAGTTCTCTTTCGTCCATTTGAGAAGGTCGGGTAGGTCGTAGGGACTTAGATTTCTCAGATCAACATCTGAGAATTGGGTCACGGTTCTGTCCTCCCTTTTGACCTTATAGATGTTATAGGAAACCTTAGGAGTGGTTCTGGTTTGAGAAAACTTACAGTATATGACCTTGTCGATTTTGGACTCTGAGAAGACTTGGTGTTTTGGCTTGGGTGTTGTTCTTGTGAAGGTATTTTCGAGGTCAGCATGGAAGTTGGGATCTTGAATGGTTGGTGGCAGAAGATCTCTGGCACTTCTGTTGTATAGATATCTGTATACCACCTCTTCCATCTGTTGTGGAGGTGCACCGGGTGGAGGCATGGGCATGCGCAGAGCATCCATTTGTTTCTGGATTTGGGCCACTCGATCCTCTGTGATTTTTGCCTTCGGATCTATAATTGGTATGTTTGACAGAGGGGTAGCACCGAAAGCCCAGTCTTCTTGTTCTGGCTTTGGTGTCACATATGCATCAAAAGAGCTCTTCATCAATTTTTCTGCTGGTTGATGCTTTGGCTTCTTCTTCTTGGGTCCATCTGTCATTATCCCTTTGCCTTTGTCTTTTGCCTTCGGTTGTAGATCTTCTTGTAGAGATGGGGTTGCCTCTGTGGGTTTTGTCCTTTGGGGTTATGAGGGTTTTGACGAAGGTACTTCTATAGGTTTTGTGGGGGTTGCCTCTGTTGGTTTTGTCACTTGTGCTTTTGAGGGCCTGGTTGGTGATGTGGGTTTTATAGGCGAGGCTTCTGTGGTTTTGCTCAGATGTTTTCTTTTGTAAGCAATGGTTTTGGTTCTGGTTTTGGGTGTGGGAGATGGTATCTTAGTTTCTTTTGGTGTTGGAGATGGGAGTTCTTCTGGTGATTTTGGTTTTGGTGATTAGGATGGTTGATCTTCTTCGGAGGATGTTAGGATTTGGAATACTTCACGGGTTGGCACATCTTTTCCGAATACAGAAGTTGTTTCCACAGAGGTGGGTGTTGCCTCTGTGGTCTTCTGTTGTTGATCTGTAGTTGTTTCGGGTATTTGGGTTTGAATTGGGGTTTCTTCAGAGGGTATTTCCACAGAGGTGGTTGTTGCCTCTGTGGTCTGTTGTTGATTTCCTCCTTGGGTTTGAGTTGGGGAAATTTGGTTTAGGGGTTCTACTGTTATTGGTGGTTCTGGTAGACCTCTGTCTGCAGCTTTTTCCCTTTGTTTCTCCCCCTCAGGATGATCTGATGGACTATCAGAGTCATAATCAGAGTCATCCTGACCCTTATCTTTAGTGCCTTCTGCTCTGCAAGACGCTTCTGGCTTTTTGGGTGGTGTGGCACCTGCAGTGATCATCTTTGCGCATAGGTCATCACAGAGACCAAGTAGGGTATGGACCTCTGCCTCTGTGTTGAAGCGCATTTTGCCGACGCTCTTTCTGAAGTCCTTTACATAATTTGCGTTGGCAGCAGTGAAGGTTGTGATGAGCTCTGTGACCTGGTTGATTACCCCTTGGCCGAGTTCTGTGAGCCGAGCTCTGGTCATGTAGTCAGAGGGTTTCATGGCCAGAGTTTCCCTTGTAGTTTGCTCCTGAACTTGCTCGAGGGCCTTCTTCAGATCTTCTGGTGTAAGGGGCGTAGAAGTTGGCGTTTGTGTTGTCTTCAGTTGTTCAAGTAGGGCTTTCACAGAGCTTTGGAAAGCCAAGGTAGTAGCTTTCTCGAAGTTAGCAGCAGCAGATGTGGCAGAGGTTGTAGCAGTTGACTTTGTCTGGGCTAGGGCATTTTGCACCTCTGTGGACAGATTATCCATTTTGGTGTTCAGATCAGTGATGGCCCTGGAAGTTGTATCTGCAAAAGAATCAAAAGAGCTTTTCAACGCTTTCAATGTGGTGTCCACAGAGGTGACAAGGGTTTGGAACTCATCCATTGATACATGTGGACTTGGTGTAACCTCTAGGGGAACACATTCATCCCCAGAGTGAGTCCCTGTTCCTTGGACACCTTATTTCGTCCCTGTTTTGATGTTGAGGACGGAAGGATTTCCCTCTAATCCTCGAGCAGAGGCTTTATCAGCCTCAGACTCTATAGAGGTTCTGTTAAGGACATTGTCTTGATCCACTCCAGAGGTGGGTACAAGAGTATCCTTATGTTGACTCGGAGACTTGTCTAGAGTCTCTCCGTCCTTGTGCACTCTAAGCTCCTCTGAAGAGCCTGTTGGACCTATATGTGTGTGCGTGTCAGAGGAAACGAATTCCTCTGTAGGGATTTCTGTTGTGATCAGGGGCGATGGATCACGAACTAAGGGTGAGTCCTTTTGAGAGGACTCTCCTGGAATGGTTTCCCCGGCTATTAGTGGCACAGAGGTGGAAGGAATTGCCTCTGCCCGGTCAGTTTGGGGTGGGTTCGAGCTGTGCGGCTCTTGTTTAATATTACCTTCTGCCACTAGACTGGTGGTAATAGAAATGTGGGTTGCACTGGGAGTTGGCTGGGGTTCTGTGCCTCTTCTATTCCAGGCATCAGTTCTGGATTCTTTCTCTGTTGGGCATCCTATCACTTCTTCACCATCTATTGTGTCAACCTCTCTTTCTATCCTTCGGCCCGCTGCTTCTACCCTAACCTCTGTTGCGGATTCTGCCCCAGTGACTAAAGAGTCGTACATTGGATGAGGGCCAATTAATTGCCGTACATGGGGATGCAGAGGTCCTTTGTTTACCTGGTTATCTTCTTCTTCATCAGAATCTACTTCTGAGACTAAGACTGGTGGGGTTTTGGTGGTAGTTTTAACCAGATCTTCTGGGCTTGCTCTTAGCACATCAAAACCAGGTTGGGTGAAGGGGTTCTGTAGTACTTCTGGAGTCTTAGACTTAATATTCTGTGGTGTTTGGTCATCTTCATCTAAGTCAGAAGAGATTCTGAAGTCTGTAGATTCTGTTGAATGATGAGATAGAGCTTCTGCGGTCCATCCAGAAGGGTCTAAAGAGTGTGCAATCCCAGGTTGTTGGAGGAAGATAGAAAAATCACCTTGATCTTCTGCATAATAGATGGGTGAAGGTGATTGCAGAGTTTGGTCTTGGGTTACTTCGACCATTTCTGCTTCCTCTGCGATGGATTGCAGAGGAGTGTGAGGTTTCTTGGATTTCTTCTTGCTCCTCCTTTTCTTTGGTTTGGGGGCACCCTCCTCAGAAGACTTATGTTTTCTCTTCTTTTTGTCTTTTGGAGGAGGGGGAGGTGCAGAGGATCCAACTTCTGTTGCATGAGGAGGGGATTGTTGAGTTTGAGCAGCACTGGTAGAGGTTCCTTCTGTCGATTTCTTTTTCTTGTGAGCTTTCTTCTTCTTCTTTGCAGAGGTTTTGCTCTTGGAAGCAGGGGAGAGAATTGTATTTCTTAGAGCATGAAAGTTCTCTTGTACTTGTTGATGCTTAGCCAAGGCCACTGCCCATTCTTCATCTGCCATTCGCTCAACTACCTGATCTCATATAGAGGCTCCTAGACGCGGGGGTGTCACAGGACTCGGTTCTGGAGTCCTATGATCGCGTATGTATTCTAACCTAAGGATCTCGTCTGTAGCATATCCCAGAAGCTTGGTTGGCAGAGGTCTGCAAAATGGGTATTTGTCTTCGTGCTCTGTTGGGGCGTTCTTTGTCATGGCATACATTCTGGCCGATGGTCCCTCCATTGGCCATTTTTGTAGAAGGAACAGAGGTTCTAGAAGTACACCCAAAATACGCTGATATTGAAGAGGTAGAGCTTCTGCAGAGCGTCCTTTGGCCTTTTGGGAGGATATTCTTCGGTCGACGGTGTTAACCATTTCTTGCATCATGAGGGTGGCGTAGTCCAGAGGAAGATCGTAGTACACTCCGTACATAATGGCCAAGATTTGATGAGAAGTCTGGTCTGGACTACCCACTTTTCCCGTTAGGCATCTGTTGAGAATGGAGAAGAGGGTATTCCACAGAGGGGGAAGTCGATTTCTTCTGAAATCATTCCTTTTTCTTAGGGTTGTGTTGTACCCTAACATCTCAACAAACCTGCAGAGCTCTATGTCTGTGGGTTCCTCTGCGTATGCCTTTATCCCTAGTAGACCTCTTGTTGGTAGACTGAACTCAAGTGAGAACATGGTTCTGTTGAACTTGAGTTCAAGGTGCTCAGATTTGTCTGGTTTGGAGATGTAGCCCTTTATCTGTCTATCTTATGGGTCAAATCTGCTGCTTTGCCAGAATTGATTGAGATATCTGGCAGGGATTTTGTGGACTGTTTTGGTTAGTAGGGGGTAAAGATAATTATTTTCCAGAATGTGAAGAAGGATGGCATGTGCTTCCCCAAAAGCAGTTTCGGAGGGAACCAGGTATTGGTTATTGGGTTTTAATGGGAGAACACGTTCAAAGTGTTCATGTGCGATGAAGTTTTGAAGATGGGTTGTCGGAGCAAAATCTGTTGTGTCGCCGGAGTTATCTTGTTCTAGGTTTCTTGCTATTTCAGGATTCTGGGAGTGCTCAGAATGAGATGGGGAGTTCACCGAAGCATTGGAAGTAGAAGCCATTTGAGATTATCTTCAAGAAAGAGAGTAGAAAATAGAAGTTGCAGGTTATTGCAAGGTTCGCCGGAGAAGATGAAGAGAGTAAGTTCGTAAAAGGTTTAAGAGAGAATGGGAACGGGGTTTTATAGTGAGGGTAGAAACGGATAGAATTTCGTGGTAAAAGTGAATTCAATAAACATTTGGGGTCCGCACTTGAGTTTTACAGCGTGGCACAGGTTTCAGAAGAAACGTGTGGTGCGCACGTCCAATGAAAATCTGCCACGTCACATGTGTCAAAGCACGATTAGACGTCGTGCGCGGCCCATTAATGCTTGGCGCGTGGGTATTTCTTCTTTTGGAGGTCTGTCACTCGCGGTAAATAACTCCCTTTTACAGAGTTTCCATAAAGAGTAAAGTCAGAATCAACAGAGGCTCTGTAGTGGAGTGAGTTCTGTGATTCTGAAACCTACCTTTAATGTCTCCTCTGTGCTTGTACCTTTACCAAAAATGTTTGAAAATTCATTGGAGAGGATCGATAGTCTTTAGCACAAAATTTTCATCCACAGAGGTTTTCGGGCTCTTTCAAAGCCAGCAGAGGCTCTATGAGTGATAATTTCTAATAACTAAAGATTCATAAAACTTTTTGATTATCCAAAGTTTTAATTGTTTTAAGCATTGTTTTTAGAACATATTTGGAAATTAGTGTCCGAGAAAACTGTTTGGGAAAAGGTTTTGTGCGAGTAGCCTTTGAATACCTAGATTAGTCAACATAAGTTCTGTGGTGGAGTGAACTTTATGACTAGAAACCTTCTTTAAGACATTGAAGTTGATCGATAGAGTTTCCGTATGAAATGTGCAGTTATGGAGGATCCGGCTTACAGAAGCTCTGTTGAGCTCAGCAGAGGCTCTATGACCTTAAATTTCTCATAACGGAAGGCTTGAAAATCTTTTTGATCATTACTTGTTTGGAATGTTTTAAACAGTGTTTCTAGGACGTATTTGAAAATTGGTGTCCTTGAAAATTGTTTTCAAAAAGGATTTGTACGAGATACTTATCTTTTGGCTCCCCCTTGTTCGACAAAAACCTTCACTTCTGTGAATTTGATTGATGACATCTCTTCTTTGGCTCCCCCTTGAATGATCAACCTCTGTAGATCAGTTCAAGGTCTCCTTCTGCTCCCCCTTGACCTATGCTTGGATCAAATGAGATAAGTAGTGCACAGGACATAGGTCAATCTCATCAGAGGTTCTGTGGAGATTGTCAGAGGCTCGGAGCAATTCCACAGAAGCTCTGTTGGTTACAGAACTTTTGATGATTAAGAATTTACATACAGAAGAGTTTTAAATATATACATATTTACAAGAAGATCAGATCTTACTTACAGAGGGTTCAACTCATGTTAATCATTCCCAACTTACCCACCAAGAAAAGGAATCTTTTCTCATCAAGTGCCTTGGTGAATAAGTCTGCAAGCTGGTATTCAGTGGTCACAAAGTGCATTTCTATTGTGCCATGTTCAACATGATGCTTCAGAAAGTGGTAACGGATATCGATATGATTTGTTTTTTAGTGCTGAACTGGATTGGCAGAGATGGCTATGTCACTTTTTGAATCACAGAAGATGGGTATTTTGTATATGTTGTGGCCATAGTCCTTTAGCTGAGTTTTCATCCACAGAACTTGGGAGCAACAGCTAGCAGCAGCAACATATTCAGATTCTGTTGTAGATGTGGACACACAGTTTTGCTTCTTCGAAGTCCAGCTGACTAGTTTACCTCCCAGGAATTGACAGCTCCCAGAGGTGCTTTTTCGATCAAGCTTGCATCCTCCATAATCTGAATCTGTGTATGCCTTTAGACCAAAGCCAGAGTTCTGCGGATACCAGAACCCAAGATTTTTGGTCCCTTTAAGGTATCTGAAGATCCTCTTTACAGCGATATAGTGGGATTCCTTTGGGTTAGCTTGATATCTTGCACAGAGGCATGTGGCATACATTATATCAGGCCTACTTGCGGTTAAGTATAACAGAGACCCAATCATACCTCTATAGAGCTTGCACTCTACAGATGTGCCATTTGGATCTGAGAATAATTTATTTCCAGTGGCCATTGGGGTCTTCATTACAGAGGCATCAGAGAGACTGAATTTTGAAAGTATGTCAGAGACATATTTAGCTTGATTTATAAAAATTCCATCTGATGATTGTTTTACTTGGAGTCCGAGGAAGAAGTTTAATTCTCCCATCATACTCATTTCTAACTCACTCTGCATGAGTTTTTCAAAATCTTTGCACTGTTGTGCATTTATAGACCAAAAAATAATGTCATCCACATAAATCTGTACAAGCATAATCTCATCACCTTTTTGTTTGTAAAACAAAGTAGTATCGGTTGTACCTCTGTCGAATTCATTATTGAGAAGAAAGGTTGAAAGTCTTTCGTACCATGCTCTTGGAGCTTGTTTCAGTCCATACAGAGCTTTGTCGAGGAAGTACACGTATTTTGGTTACTTGGAACTTTCAAACCCTGGTGGTTGCTGGACATATACTTCTTCTTGGATTTCACCATTCAGAAAAGCAGATTTTACATCCATTTGAAAATATTGAAACCTCTGTGGGTTGCGAAGGCTAAGAAGATTCTTATTGCTTTGAGTCGTGCGACAGGGGCAAAAGTTTCATCGTAATCAATGCCTTCTTCTTGGCGATATCCCTTGGCCACCAATCTCGCTTTGTTTCTAATGACCACCCCATCCTCGTCCTTCTTGTTTCTGAAGACCCATTTTGTCCCTATTGCTTGTTTTCCTTGTGGCAGAGGTACTAGAGTCCATACCTTGTTTCTCTCAAACTGTAAAAGCTCTTCTTGCATAACATCTACCCAGTTTGGATCATCTAGGGCTTCAGAGATTCTTTTTGGCTCGATCACACTGATGAAATTTGTAAAGAAACAAAAATTAGCAGTGGTTGATCTTGTTTTGACCTTTTCAGAAGGGTCGCCGATTATAAGGCTTGGAGGATGGCTTTTCGTCCATTGTGTTGTTCTTGGAAGATGGTCATTTGAGTCATCAAGATGAACCTCTATAGTCGCACACTGTGGTTCTGGTGCAACCTCTGTTGTAGATGGCACTTCTGTGCTTGTGCTAGGTATTTTAGCTTGTGGGACTATAGGGATTGAAGTTGGAATTTGATCCTCTGAGGAAGTGGAGACAGAGTCTTCGTTTTCCTCTGGTATTGATTCCTCTGTAGTCGTTGGAGTAGGTATTTCAGGAGCCTCTGTGGTTGAGTCCTTGGTTGTATTATCTTCAGCTACTGTTCACTCCCCCTCAGCATGTGCATCTGTATGATTCACAGAAGAGGATGAAGTATTTAACGGACCAGTTAGAGATATACCTGACTCAGTATGGTTTGTAGAAGATGTTTCTCTAGAGGCTCTCACGGCTCCAGCAGAGGGATCAATATCATTATGGAACATCTCTTCAAATAGAAGATTTAAGTCTTCTTCTCTTGTCTTTGCGATGCCAGAGGATTCCTTCTTTAGACCGAGTTCTGAACTGATTTGTTCAGAAGTCTTCTGAAAGGAATCGTCAAAAGACACATTGATGCTTTGTACAATGGTTCGTGATTGTAGAAGATAAACTCTGTAGGCCTTAGATGTGGCAGAGTACCCAATGAACTTGCCTTCATCTGCTTTCACCTCAAACTTTCCTCTTGTTTCTCTATCATTTAAGACAAAGCACTTGCATCCAAATAGATGAAAGAACTTGATGTTTGGTCGCCTTTTGTTGATCAAATGATATGGTGTCTTGATGTGCCTCTTTACTATGGTTGATCGATTTTGGGTGTAACAAGCGGTTGATACTGCTTCTGCCCAAAAAGACTTTGGTAATCCCGATGCTGTCAGCATAGCTCTTGCAGCCTCCACAAGCGTGCGGTTCTTTCGTTCAACCACGCCATTCTGTTGTGGGGTGCGTGCAACAGAGAAGTTTTGTGATATGCCTTCTTCTGTAAGATAGGCTTCAATGACAGAGTTTTTGAATTCTGTGCCATTGTCGCTTCTTAGTTTCTGAATCCTGCACTCATACAGAACTTGGATTTTTTTCATTAAATTTATCAGAATGTTTGGAACATTTGATTTCTTTCTGACAAATTCAACCCATGTAAATCTTGAATATTCATCGATCAAAACAAGTATATATTTCTTGCCACCTAGGCTCTGTGTAGCGATTGGACCGCAGAGGTCAACATGAAGCATGTACAGAGGCCTAGGGCAAGATACATCAGTCTTGCCTTTATGGGAAGCTCTTTTTGAGTTTTCCCATTTCGCAAGCAGAGCACAAATGATCTTTATTAAATTTAACATTTGGCAGACCTTTGACTAGATCAAGTTTAACAAGCTTATCTAGAGTATGAAAGTTTAGGTGGCAGAACCTGTTATGCCATAACCAGGCTTCTTCGCTTTTACAAGCAACAAGGCAGGGCTTGTCTTCCTTGTTCTTGGCACAGAAGTTCATGAGGTAAAGATCGCCTCTTCATTCAGCTCGCAGAAGTTCGGCTCCAGTGTCCTCACCTTGTAGAGAGCAGAAGGTTCTTTTGAACATTACGTCGAAACCCGTATCGCAGAGTTGGCTAACACTGAGAAGATTGTGCTTAAGGCCATCCACATATGCAACTTTGCATACGGTTATGTTTTCCTTCTTGATGACTCTGTAGCCTTTTATATACCCCTTCTTGTTGTCACCGAAGGTGACAGATCCTCCAACGAATTTATCTTTGTAGGAGGATAGTAGACCTCTGTCGCCAGTCATGTGTCGCGAGCATCCGGAGTCAAGATACCAGATTGGCGCATACTGCTTCTGCATGACAATCAGAGAGTTTTAGGTACCCATATCTAAATGGGTCCAGCTTTGTTAGGGGTCTTCAAGTTTGCCTTAGCATTCTTGGGTTTGGTTTTAGCTTCTATTGAAGAACCATTTTGTTTCTTCTTACCCTTGAATTTAGTGTTCTTTTTGGGTGCAGAGAGGAAACAGTGTGGACTTGAGAAGTGTTGGTTTAATTGATGCATGAGATCAAAGCAATGACAATAATGAATGTGCGAAGAGATTTGCTTGAACTTTTCATTGAAAACATTTAATGGGGGCACAGAGGCATTACATTCTATCCTAACATTTGACTTCCTATTACAAGAAGACCTATGTAGGCTAGATTGTTGTTTGCAAAATCCTTTGTTGAGAGCAGCCTTCTGTGGAACCCTTCTGTGGAACCCTTCTGTGGTGAACTTCTGCAGGTTTCACTGTCACAGAAGAAAAAGATTTGTTATTTTCAGCCCATTTACCCTTTTGTTGCCATGTTAGTTTTTCTTTAGTAGGCCTTAAGGGTTTTGAAGTCTTTGAACTTGTTGGATTTTGAGAGGACGTTTTCTTTTGTTGTTTGATTTTCTCAAGCTCAAGAGAAGTTTTGGCTTGTATACACATGTCCAAAAAATCTGGACAGATAGGAACTCTTGTGATTTTCTCCTTGGGAGGAATAGTTCTGTTAAGAACTCCAGAGGGTAGTTTAAAATCCTCTGAGTCACAAGGTACTATCTTTGACTTAGAGTCAGTCTCAGATTCGTCAGAGGATGAATCGTCCTCATATACAGAGGTTGAGTCACTTAGTTCTCTTTCGACAGAGGCTAGATTTTCAGAGCATGTGCCATACTCGCTTTCATCCTTTTCAGTGAGATTATTTTCCATGTCAACAGAAGTATCTTTTAAGGTTTCACCAGAGAGATTGTGATCGATAGAGGGTGTACAGAGGTTTTCGTAAAAGTTATTTTTCCCGATTTCCATCAACTCCTTTTCAGAGATATCTTTAAGTTTTTCTTCTGAAATGTTAGGCTTGAACTCAGGTGCCTCTGTCGATAATTTCTTTTCAGAGTTTATCATGCAGACAAAGGCAACCTGTGTTTGAGTCTCGGGGTCACCAAACTTGAGGATACCTATCTGATCTTGAGTTTTTAGATATTTCTTAGGTTTGGATTCTCTTTTGACAGAGATTGAAGGTGACAAATCTGTGTTTTCAATCCACACATTTATCATCTTCAGAGGTTTCCTCTGGTGAGGTTCCCCAGAGACTTTTCGCCTTTTTCTTACAGAGAGTAAGTTTGGAAATCCAGGTTTTCTTGTATTTCCAATATGAAATAGAGAGGACAGAGACTTGTTTCTTTTATTTCCAGTGTATGGATCTATATTACAGAAGCCAATTCCCCGTCTTCCTATTTGTGTATTAATTTTCTCGTACACCTTCTGTGCATCTTGATATTTCTTGATTAAAAGATCTCTTCTAAGTAAATCTTGACAGAGGGCTTCTCTTTCCTTTTGAAAATAATGTTTAAGAGCTAGGATATTCATTCTGTCGCACTCAACGTCCATAAGTTCTTTAGCTTTTGCTTTTAAGGCTGAGTTAAGTTCAGAAATCTTTTCTTTCAAAGGATTTAGGTGTTTGTTTCAATTTCTTCCTTTTCTTGAAAGATTTTAGCCTTTTCTTGAGTGAGAAGTCTAGCTTCTCTCTCAAAGAAGGTAAGCTTCTTCTGAACACTTTCGCAGGTCTTTTTAAGTTCTGTGTGTTCAATGTTTAGTTTAAGCAAATAAGCTTCTGCATGATTAGTGTAAGAGTCAGAGGTGGATACCTCACTATCGGAGTCGGAGCTGACCTCTGCCATGCCACAGAACAGGGCGTTCTTCTTTTCTCCTTCGTCAGAGGATGTATTTGACTGCCAGTTTTCTTGATTCACCATGAGTGACTTCTGAGCATAATATTCTGCTTTCTTTTTGTAGAAAGCGGAATCCTCTGAGGGCGGTTTGATTTGCTCATGCATTCATTGGTGTAGTGGCATGGCTTACCACAATTGTAACATCCTTGATTCTGTGGAGCGTTGCCAGCTTTGTCGTCTGACCTCTGTCGGTCACCACCTCTGTCATTCCTATCATTTGATCTCTGTTGGTCTACACCTCTGTCGTTCTTGTCATTTGACCCTTCTCTTCCGTAGCGTTCATTACCAGATTTCTTCTGATATCCTCTGTTGAATTCCCTTGTCAAAAGAGCTAACGATTTAGCTATAGAGGCCATAGTTGCCTCCTCTTCTTCCACCACCTCCTCCTCTTCATGATCAACGATCAAGATCTTCTTCTTCTTCCACAGCTTTCTCCTTCTTCGGCTTCTCTTTAGCTTCTGTAGTCTTACCAACCAGCGCAAGAGGTGCACTGATATGAGCTTTTGCTTGTGCAATCTGAGGCTCTTGGGCTGCCAACGTTCCATAGAGATCTGACAGAGTTCAGGAGTCTAAGTCCTGATTTGTTTGTAGAGACATAGACAACTGGAGCCATTCTTCATTGAGAGACTTTAGGAACATGACATTGTTCTTCTCAGAAGTTCTGTGGATTCCGAACTTCTTGCACTTGTTGATTAGAGAGTTGAACCGATCATATGTTGACTGTAGAGATTCTTTCGGCAGAGCTTTGAATGCGTAGTACTCGTTGATGCATTGGGCTCTGCGGTTCTTCTGAGTTTTGGCCCCACCCTCCAGTTGTTTTTCCAGTTCCTTCCACAGATCGTATGCGGATTCACACGCATCTAGGGATTGGAAAAGGTCATTGGGTATGGCCATGATCAGAAGTCTCTTAGTCTTTTGAGCAACTTCATATTTTGCCCAATCAGGGTCTGGCCACTTGTCCTTGGTCTTTGGTTTCTCGTGCTCAGGGATTTCTAGAGTGTTGTCTGTTGAAGGTACATGGGGTACTGTGATCATTGGTACGAAAGGAGGATTGTTGATATAGTAGAGAAGGTCTTTGTCAGTACCCTCGAAGAAGTGAATCATTCGTATCTTCCACTGAGGGTACTCATCTCTGAGTAGTGTGGGTGGCTTGGTTAAAGAACCAGCGGTGAAGAAGTTGTTTGTGTTTGTCATTTTGAAAGAAGATGAGAAATCCAAAAAATAGGGTATGAACTGTAAACTTTCAGAGTATGAAGTGGATGTTTCGAATGGTGTTTATAAGCTTAAAACCTTTGAACAATGCACTAAAATGGAGATTTAACCGTAGTAACAGACTGTAAATTTACCAAAGTCGAACAGGTCGAGAATGGCAGAAAAACATAGGCTGTTTTGAAATAAGTGAAGAACAGGTTAAAATTACTCCAGTTTTCTACCAAAAATCATTGTAAGTGAGGATCTCTTGATATAGAAAATCAAGAACAGCTCTGATACCAATTGTTGGTTCCTGTTTTGCTTAAAAATGATGATTCTATCTAATAGTTCAAATAAGATATAATGCGGAAGCGTTTTTAACGAACTAAAAGATATAATAAGGTAGAAGAACACGCTATATCAAATACGTGAGATGTAAACAACACAGATAAATAGCTCAATAACCCACTGTATATTGATATAAATAGAACACCAAGAACACCGATGATATAACAAGAATTCTGTTCTAATGGTGTGTGTGTTGTGCAAAACTTAATAGAAGAACTCAACATGAGTCTTTTATTTATACTACTTCTAAAGGGGACAAGTTCTGGACAACAAGGACTAAAGGTACAAAGACACTATTCAGGTACTGTTGCAGGTACAACGTTAATTAAATGCGCCGGCTTCTACTAAGGCTAAGACCCATCAGAGTTTGACACGTGGAGTTGTTAGTTCACGCCTTGTACGAATGATCTACAGGATCTTCGTACAGTAGAAATCGTGAGAAGCACGATTGTCCTTGTATAGAGCTATAGTCTTTTATACCACAAAGGCTCTGTCAAGTATGACAGAGGCTCTGTGGCCTTGCCCGCATTGAAGAGTCTTCTGGCGATTCTTTACTTCGGTCTTCTCGGTTACTCGGCAGAGCCTCTGTCGAAGACTTCTATGCTTTGGTCTTCTCGGTGACTCGGCAGAGCCTCTGTCGAAGACTTCTATACTTAGCCTATTTTTCAATATTTCTATAAACAGAAAGATTGGAGCTAACAATAATGAAACACCCGTGATTTTCGGTAAGTAAAAGTCACCCTGTGCATTTTGTGGGTTCTAAGTTGTGGTTTTGGAGTTAGGAATTTATTGATTTTAGTTCCTAAGAGTATCGGGGGTGCTTCGTGTGTGAAAAGTCGAGTTTCGGGGCTCGGTACAGGCCCGACGACAATGCCCGACGACCATGACAGTGTCACAACCGCACTGAAAAGTCGCACAGCTTGGGACACCTTCTGTACACCCTGTGCGACTATGCCACGCGACAATGCCATGGCAAAGTCGCATGACAATATCGCCAAGTGGTACCATACTACTTTAAAGTCGGGTTTTCAGCCTCTTCACTCGTTCTCACCTCTCATACTCTTCCTTTTATCTCCCAAAACGATCTCCCACCCCCACTTACGAACCCTAACTCATTTTTGAGGCTTTTCTCTTGAAATCAAGTGTTCCTTCATTATCCATGCTAGTGAGCTCAACTTATAGTGCAAGATCAAAGTTCATCTCCATTTTTTGAGATTTTAGGATTTTGGGGTTTTACTCAAAATCTAAGTGGTGAGTACATCTTTCTTTCTTATAAATCTTTTTATAAGTAATAAATGCTTCATTGATGACTTCCTAGTGATTGTGTCCCTCAATTTCGGTTTAGATGATTTTGAGAAAGTTAGGTCAAAATGGAGATTTTTGGTGAAAGGTGTTTGGAGAATGATTCTAACGGAAGCTATATAAAGACCTGCTCTACATCCGAAAAAGACATATGTGATCAATCCATTACATATCGAAACTCATCTGAATTCAACATATATACACTCATTTCTACATTTTCTACGCAATACAACTGTAAAATTCTGAGCATTCGAACACACATCGCTGACGCAAGTTTCGCACGACAGCAGTTCGAACCGCACGACAACAGTTGATTTCGCACGATTTACGCACGACACACGACTTTTTCTTACGATTAAGATTACTTTTACTCGTAAGAAAAAATCTTAATCGTAACCACAAGGGTGGTGGCGTGTTGGCAAGGGCTTGGGGGGATGTGGTGGAATATCCCATCCACCCCGGGTTCGAGTCCAGGCGTCAGCATTCTGTGGCCAGGCTTAGTCTCAGACGGCCGCTTTGTTTGTTTGTTTTCAAATTGCCAAGGATGTAGTCTAGGCAAAGCCTAGATGAACCTTATCCAAAAAAAAAGATTACTTTTACTGTTATTGTAATCTGTTGTACACAAAACACTTGTTACAAAAGGACTTTCGCCCCTGTTTGGCGATCATAGTGCACCGTCGACTCTCACAAGTCGACCGCGGTTTTTTCCCTCGTTTGGGTTTTCCGCGTCACCAAATCTCTTGTCTTATTTACTTTTTATCGCGATTGTGTTGATTGGCCTTGAGATCCCTTTCTTTAGTTGTTAAATTCCACATCAACCTCAAGTTATCCTTTTGGGTGATTTTTGGCATTAACAGTTTGGCGCCATCCGTGGGACCCCATCTAGAGAAAGTCTCAAGCCAACGCATACATCGCTCTAACGATCTTGTGTAGTTTTCATTGCTTTCAGGTAGATGGCAAATTAACAGGATCCCATGGTTCAACTTCAATCAGAATTGAACGCGACTCGAAGTCAGATTCAAGCCCTGCACGAGCAGAACGAGAAGGCAGCCGCGGAAATCGCCTCCCTAAGGAATCCGGCGATTGGTAATTCCTTTGGACCTCAGAACGGTCCCCGACCTATAGGTGCACCTTTCGTAAGGCCACCATTCCAAGCAGGTCCGGGGCCTTTTGTCAACAATCCTCCCTTCGTACAATTTCCTCCGCAGCATCTGAGACCTCCGCCACTGTACAATGGAGCCATACCTCATCAGATCCCGATGAACTTCCCCTTTACCGGAGAAGCCAACGGACCGTCGCACGGAAATGGTTCCCACCCGACAGTCGGCGCAACAGCCCATAACTCAGGAGTCATTCCTCCAACAGGTATAATCCCCGATCCTAACGACCCCGTCGCTCAGCGAGTCAGGTTATTGGAAGATCAGAACGAAAAGATGTTGTCGCTACTTTCGAAATTACCTGGCGCTGCCATCCCTGTCGACGTCGAACCTCCCACAGGTTTCCAAGCGTCGCCTTTCATCGACACGATAGCAAATGTTGACATTCCGAAGAAGTACAACATTCCTGCTTTTACGCCTAAATATTCAGGGATAACCGATCCAACGGAGCACATCGCTCAATATAAACAGATGATGTGGACATTATCGATCCCACATCAATATCAAGAGGTGTGTATATGCAAAAGCTTTGGCGCGACTCTTACAGGTCCTGCCCTCTAGTGGTTGATCAATCTCAAACCCAAGTCTATCAGCAACTTCGCGGAGTTGGTCAACCAATTTTCACAACAATTCGCCAGTAGTCGCAAGACGGAGAAGCAGACCAGCGACCTGTATTACGTCGTCCAAAAATCCGGAGAATCCATCCGTGGTTATTTCAATCGTTTTAACGCAGAAATGATCAGCATTCGTAATTGTGACGTCAAGACTGCCATCGAGGCCTACAAGCGTGGTCTAGACGACAACACTACAGGATTATACGTCGATCTTACGAAGTATCCACCAGAAAAATTTGAAGACGTCCGAGCTAGGACTTTGGCCTACATGAGGGTCGAAGACGACCTAGCCTTCCACCGTAAGCATTCCACCGACAAAAAGTCGCTCGGAATCAAGAAACCAGATTTCAAGTCCAAGATGAGCGTCAAGACAGAGACAGCGCGCCAGATATCGAACGTTCGGTTCGATAAGAAAAAAAAGCAATCTTGCACCCCGATTCCCTCATCATCCTAAGATCTCCTCTTATGGTTTCAAGGGTACATCGAAAGAATTGGTTGAAGTTCTTAAAACCATTCAGTCGTCAGTTCGATGGCCTAAGAAAAGTGATAAAGATGACGACAAGAAGGACAAGACCAACTGGTGCGACTTCCATAGCGACCATGTTCATACGACAGATAACTGCCTTGCTTTGCAGAAGGAGTTAGCCTGGATCGTCCCCAAGGGTCATCTACAAGGCTTGATTGACAAAGAATCTACGCTAGTTGACAATGTAAGACCAGAATCCCCCGCCCATGAAAAAGTCGTCAACTGTGTGACGGGTGGATCAGACGTTTGTGGTTTAACCTATTCGGCAGCCAAGCGGCACGCCAGTCAATTATCGGGAGAATACCCCATTCCTCGGTCGTCCCGACCAAAATAAGAATTGGAACTGGAAGCGATGCCAATAACGTTCGATCAGGACGACCTCCAGGACAGTTGGCAAAAACATCACGATGGCTTGATTATCCAACTCACTATTGGCAACTGCTCGACCAAAAGAGTATTGGTCGACGGAGGCAGTTCGGCTAATATCATTTTCCTAAGCACAATCAAAGCTATGGGAATCGATAAATCAGAGATTACCCGTCGATCGACAACTCTGATAAGATTCAATGACGACTCTACCAATACTTTGGGAGAGATCATCCTCCCAGTATATGCTAAAGGGGTCAACAAACAAACAAAGTTTAACATTATCGACTGTTCGTCAGCTTATAACGTTATACTTGGTCGACCATGGATACACAATATGAAAGCGGTCCCCTCGACCTATCACCAGACGATCAAATCCCGATGCCATGGGGAGTACAAGAAATCAAAAGTGAACAGAAGACCGCCCGTGATTGCTACAAGGCAACGTTGAAACCTCAGAAAAAGAACATCTAACAATTACACAAGCCTCACATGGCAGTTGCACCGCAGGTCCTAACCGATTCCGGTGCTGACTTCATTCCCGAACTGGAAAAAGAAGCACAGATCGAGACCTATATTGTGGCGACTATAAGCGACACGACCCGGCCAGTCCATGTCGACAGTTTTCTATACGCCAAAGAGGCAGGTCTTGCTGTCGTCTTAAAATCACTACAGGGGGCAGAATGATGTACTCCATATGAATTCCAGTTTCAAAGCAACTAATTATAGGCATGAATATGTCACGACTTGGGGGCAGTAGAACCTTACGTCAGAAGTGATTCTCTACTAATCAACATTAAACGCCACCAGGGACGTAACACACGTCAACGACACTCAGGTATGATATACCAACCTTTTGATGCTTTACATACGTCCTTAATCCCATGACCCTTCATAAGGGAGGGACTAGACATCGCTAGTAAATTTTCCTGTTAGTCTTTACAAATCATTCCTCTAAACGAACAGAAGTAGATGCCTACTCCCAGATTCGGGACAGAGAGGTCATCTCCTTTATCCAGTCTAACATTCTATGCAGGTTCGGAATCCCTTCCGAAATCATGTACGACAATGGTCCACATGTGATCGTACGTCTAGGATCGTAGTATCAAACCTACGACCTCAACCCCACGTAGCTGGGTTGCAGTACATTTAAAGAGGTATTTCTTTTAACATTTTACTTTCGATTTACTTCGAAAAACGATTACTAACTTACGCATCGGAGGGTCGTTAGTCAAACCAACGACCACCGATGAATCTTACATTGCAGGCTCGCAGAATCGCTCGAACGCCAGTCTTACGATCTATATCGTGAGAAACAAAGTCTTTTAGACTATAAGGTCACGTCAAATATGTCACGACCAATAAGTCATGACCAATAACTCATGACTCACACGACATAAACAGAATCTCATGATTCATCTCATGGATCTTATGATCACAAGCAGGTTCTTTTTAATCTGAGTTTCGAAGTCAAAGTCTTATGACTTGAATTCCATACTTAGAATATTACTTCGGACCAGTCGCCAGACTACTCCAGAAAATTACTTGTACCTATGTCGTACAGTTTAACATCCGTCCTACTGCTTTATACGTACGTTTTATCATTCTGTTATGTCTCGTTTATTTTGTTTATTTACAACAAAGTAAAGTAACACGATGATATAGCAAAAATTTACTTGTATTCACATTATCCAAAAATTACAAATAAAAGGGCATGACCGATTATAGTCGCCCCACAGCAAAAATAAACAAAAGACAAAAGTCAAGGCAGAGGAGGGTCCTGCTCCTTAGCGACCTCCTCGTCGCCAGTCACATCGACCTCAGCGTCCGTCGGGTCCGCTTCTTCGAGCTTGTCCTCCTGGTCGAGTTCTTCCTCATCCCCGACTTGCTCCAAGAAAGTGGTGACCTCCTCTTCGGCTTCGGCCATAGGGTTTAACCCCCGTAAATGGTGACGCATGATCGCCGCTCGGACCCTCAAATGGGTCAGAGCTTCAAACGACTGGAGTCGCTCCTCTAAGAACGCGATCTCCCCCTCTTTCGCCTCGACAAGCGACTTAAGGTCCTTGACCTGTTTTTCGCTCTCGGCCAAGGAGCCCTTAGTCACTCCTAACTCCGCCTCAGTCGCAGAGGACTTCTCAAGGGTCTCCCTCAGATGGCGTTGAAGGTCTTCCTTCGCGTTCATCGACGCCGCATAGAAGTCTTGAGCTTCGTCGAGTCTCGCCGAAAGGTTCTCGACCCTTTCCATCGCTAGCTTCTCTTGCTCCCTTGCCACGCGAGTTTCCTCTTGCGCCTTGCGCATTTTCTCCAAGGCAACGGGAGCAACCCTACGGATCTTATCCATATGGGCATACAAGCAAAGAGAAGTCTGGAACGCCTGCAGCGCACGAATACACAAACGTCAGAAAACTAGCGACAGAATAACAAAATACATTAAGCAGATAGATCGTACGTACCTTAAAGGTCAACCCTGCGACATGCGACCCCATTTTGTCGACCGTGACGCCCTCCAATCGCTTCTTAAAGGACGGTGTTTGGGCAAAAAATCACGTCGCTCGACCGCGACAGAACAGGTAAGACGTATGATTAAGGACTATATCTTGTATTAAGATAAGGTCTCGACAAAGACCCAGGACACCATCGTCATCCCTCATAAAAGGTAAGACGAGAGTTCCTTACGACGCTCGACCATAACGTCGCCCGATCCGCACGACTATTATATAAAGACGTGCGACCTCGACTAAAGCTAACGTTCACCATGACCGTTTGTTAAGTGTTTAATGCAGGAGTCAAAGTCATTAAGGAGCAACGACTATAACCGACGCAATCATTAAACAGCCGGCGACCGTAACGGACGAAGATCATTACTCCGGCGACCGTTTCCAACCGTTAAGGCCATTTAAGGAGCATTCATGGATGAAGCTAAGGACGCGAAGACTATAAATATCAATCTCAATCAACATTTCAACACATCGAATATCCGGCGATTAACAACCGAAGCAATATTCAAGAACACCTGAAGTGAAGAACCATTATTCTAAGTATCGCTCTCGACGCACGACAACAACCCTCGGCCAGCAGTTCACACTTTGTTTCATACACGACAAACACCTATTTTTACATTCAAACACTTGTACTTTACATTTCGAAGCATTTCCTTCATTTGTGTTGTAATCTCTGTACGATCGACACCAGTATCCAAGGACATCGCCCCTGATTGGCGACCATAGTGCAGCGACGACATCCACTGTCGTCCGCAGGTTTTTTCCTTGATTGAGGTTTTTCCTGCGTCATCAAATATTTTGTTTCTTTATTTTATTTATCGGCGCACGTCTCGTCGAAAGATTCTTTCTTTAGTTGTTTAAGTCCACATCGACCTTAAGTTGTCCCTTTGGTGCGATTTTTGGCATTAACAGACGGCATGAGGAATTTCTCCAAATCGGGGAAGATCTTGTCGCTATCCATGTCTTCCCCATACATGAAGTTCGACAGCAGTGTGAAATTTACCGTCATCGTCCCGATGGATTTCTCCGTTATCTTCCCTTTTCTCTTGTCGGTCGACGAGGGAGAAGGAGCGACCTCCTCAGTCAGAGGAGAAGCCACGCTCACCGGAGTCGCATCTATAACTCCCGGTGGCGTCTTCGTCTTCTCAGCAGTGGCGACCCTAGACGGATCACCACCCTTCGACGAAGGTTCCTTCCGGAGAACCGTCTTGGAATTCTTTACCCCCGACGACGGGGGTGGGGGAACCTTTCGCTTCAACTCCTTGTCCTTACGAGCCAAAAGGAGTTGGGCCTTTTTCTTCTGCACATCATGGGGGTAGGCACATCGCCCGACCCACCTGCAAAACGACAGAGATACGATAAGAGGAAAGACGTATTAGCAAAACGTACGACATACCGGGTAAAACGTACGATAAATTACATGCTGACTTCTCTTCTTCCTCTTCTCTCTCTGCTTCTTCTCTTACGGGGATCTCCGTCCCTATAAGCTCGACGACCTCTTCATCCAAGCCCTCGTCCCTGAGGCCACGTTGGACGAAGAAAGATCTGTCTTCCGGATTGTACATCCGGAATTTTTCGATCTTCGCCTCCATCTCCTTGGACACGCTAACACCTGGGAACGTAAGGACTAAAACAAAAATGCACGATCGAGCTAAAGTACACAACTCAAAAGGTAGTACGCGACAAACGAAAATGAAAACTCACTGTTGGTGTTCCATCCAGCCACGACCCACGTCGTGTCCTCTTGCAGAAGCTCGAGTGACTGCGTCTTGCCAAAGACGTATTGAGCCTTCCACCCACGGTCGTTTACCTGGGTATTCAACACCAGAACCTGAGCTCCTGTGTACTTGGAAAATAAGTTGTACCGGTGGTAGCTGTCCACCTTGACTGTATGAGATGCCAGAAGGTCCTCCACCATGAACGGGGTCGTCCACTCGCCGGTGATCCTATCGATCACACGGACTATTCGCCAGAATTGTGGCATCATTTGATCAGGAGAAAGATGGAACTTTTCCAGAAACTCGCTAACTAATGGGGAGAACGGCCACTTAAAACCCACCTTAAAAGGGTATTCGTACAAAACGAAGTGCCCATTCGAGCATTCAGACGGCCGCAACTGATCCGAGAATACAGCTGTACAGCATCAGGGACGCCTGATAATGTCCGAAAAGACGATAGACCCTCTTGGCCAATGATGGTGCTTGCAGGTTCTATCGGCATTATGTGTAACATCCCTTAATCCCAACATACAAGTTTCATATAATTCACCACAAAATAACATATCATAATCCAAATATGGTCCCTTAAATTCTACAATTAAGTCTTTAAGTACAAACTTTTTCGAATAAAGTAAAATACATAACAACTACTAATTATAACTGAAATCTTCATAATCATTCAACATCCACAAAAGCTAACATGATAAATCCTATCATTGTCTCTTGTTTGCTCCATGACCTGGAATACATATTTTAAAACAAAAATGAGGGTTAGACCTTGAGGTCTAGTGAGAAAAATCCCCGTTAGTAAAAGAAAACATTTGCACATAATTCACGTAAGAATACCAAATATGACTCATGCATCATGTATCTTTCCATCTCTATCTCTTTTCTTTTCCTTGGCCATATTAATTGGTAGCAAGCCAATTAATTAATTTACACCGCTGTACTAAATACAGCCAACACCACTGTCCCTTTGTACAGCCAACTTTCACCGGTCCTAAGCCCGGCCAACTAGTACTCATACAATGTAATATTCCTATAAACACTATATGCACCATATTACATTAAATCACATATATGTATTCCATTTGAAAACATTTCAAATAAAAACTCACCTCGTGCGTTTATCACAAAATATCTTCCAAGATAATTCACGTATGACCACCCTTTGTAGAATCTGAAATCACAAAATACCAAATATCTCTTTTAACACTAATCTTACGAAATCCTCCACCCAAGTCGCAACCCAAAATAACATGAAATCGCAATGAACAGTACCAAGTCGCAACGGTAATGAACAGTACTAAGTCGCAACCTCTTATTGCGACTTCACCCCGAAATCGCAACCCACTATTGCGACTTCACCCTAAGTCGCAATCAACTATTGCGATTCCACCCTGGAGTCGCAACCCACTATTGCGATCCCAAACCCGAATCGCAATCAACTACTGCGATTCCAAGCCAAGTCGCAAACGACCATTGCGACTTCATACCCAAGTCGCAACCAACCATTGCGACTCCGATGAATGTCGCAGTCGTCCATTGCGACTTCGATGAATATTAGCCTACTGCGACTTCGATGAATGTCTCAGCCTACTGTTTCATCCTAAAACCCAGATTTTTACAGTTTTATTCTATACATGTTGCTATAAAGATGCAGTTATGATTAAGACTATAAACATAACCTAACCTTAAGCTCAGATTTCCCAAAACATCCCCTTTTTAACAAAACCCACCAAGAACTTAAACTAGAAAATTTAAGAACACTATGAGGAATTAAAACACAAAAGGTATGGATTGTTTACCTGGATTACTTCAGCTTGTTATAAACAATTCCAGCAGAAAACCTATAGCTTTCCTTCTTCTTCTTTAGTTTTCCTTCTTCTCTCTCTTCTCTCTCTTTTCACGAAAAACACACACACACACTAGGATATTTGGGATATTTTGCTAAGAAGGAGACTTCATCTCCTAATTGTTTACTCAAGGGTCGGTTAAGGCAAGGAGGAGGTGTCACCTTATTACCAAATAAACCTTAAACTTGTTCCACCTATCAAAATATACCCCTAACTTCTATTAAAATTAAAACTTACCCCTTAACTTCTCATTCCTTAAAATACCCATATAAACTTATAAAACTCTTATATTTTAAGTTAAATAAAATACCTGGTTATTACAACATCTCCCCCTTAAAAGAATTTCGTCCCGGAATTCGGTCAAGCAAAAAGGTACTGATACTTATCTTCCACTATTACCTCGAACTCAATCAAAGCCATAGAAACTACCTGAATAGACACTCCGCCTCTATCTATACCTCTAACACAAATAAGTAACAAAAGCACGAAAATACCAAGAACCACTTCGTACCGAAGTCATATAACACTTTAGCACGTATAGAGTTTATAGAAATATACCTGTAACCTCATCAGGACTTTCTTCCACCTCTTGTTCCGTCATCTGAAAAACGCGGCCTTGAACTCTCGGTGCTTCAAACCCTTGTACCTTTCCCGATTCAACTTTCGTTAATCTCGCTGTTGTACTACCCTGACGTGCTTTCCACTGTGGACATTCTGACTGAATATGATCAGGGGAATTGCAAACAAAACAGAATCGATTTGCGCGACAATTCTTAGCGATGTGTCCCGTCCTTCCACACTTATAACAACTTCTAGGATCAATATAACAATTTCCTTGATGTACGCGGTTGCATTTTGGACATAGTTTTTCATTTTGTCTAAAAGGTATGTGACTATCGAACCTTTGAATTTCGTATTCCGTTGAATCATACGTCATTTCTTCCGATTTTCTTTTCCCAACACTCTTATCCCCAACATCCCTCTTATTGTCTCGCTCCACATTTTCCGCAGCATTTACCGCTTCTGAAAAAGTATTAGGTCTCGCTGCAGTCACTAACTTTCTAATCTCTGAGTTCAATCCGAATACATACCTTTCCATCTTCATCTTTTCTGTGGCAACATAATACTCCCCAAAACGCGACTTTTCTAAGAAACGGGCAGTGTAGTCTCTTACCGATAAATTTCCTTGCTGTAGGCTCAGGAATTCCTCTTCCAACTGTCTAACTGCGGCTTGCGGACAAAACTGTTCCTTAAATGCTCTCGAGAATTCGCCCCAAGTAAAAGTTGAATATACATCAGGTCCTTCAGAGTCAATGAGGGCCTCCCACCAATACAAGGCATCCGCTTTCAACATTGTTGTTCCATATAACACTTTATCTTCTTCCGCGCATTTACTTGTTTTAAATACAGCTTCAACCTCCTTCAGCCATCGCATTGCTTTTACTGGATCTCTGTCCCCTCCATAATTGGGTGGTTTACAGCTTAAAAACATTTTATAATCACACTTTCTGGGTGCTGATGTGACAATAGGTGCGATAGGCACTTCGTTTTCAAGGGTAGGGTCTGGTATTTCTGTTTCCGAATGGTGAGTCTGGTTAAACATAGCTTGTATATTTGCCTGAAATCTTCCCATTTCATTCGCTAGGTCGTCTCTCGTAACAAACTCTGTGCCTCGCCCCTGTACTCTGCCCCCTGACCTACCTCTACCTCTTTCTCCCCCTCTTCCCCTTCCACCGGTTGTTGGATTAGATCTATTCGGATTCCCTTCCCCTTCTCGGTTTGTTCGTCTCGTTCCACTTGCCATTCTGTTGATTCCAACAAGGTTAATATACACATAAGCACATACCCCATATAATAAAGTATTCTGGTTCCAACATGTACCTGTAAGATCATAATTACACTGGCCAGGTGTAATCTGAAATTACCTTACATGAGGTTCCTTCTACCTTTTTATATTTATCATCCCAAGGTTCTAAAATAACAAGGACCTCCTACTTCGCATGCAGTTTAAGTCTAGGTACAGATACTAATACCTAAATCTCTTAAACTAAGGCTCTGATACCATTTGTAACATCCCTTAATCCCAACATACAAGTTTCATATAATTCACCACAAAATAACATATCATAATCCAAATATGGTCCCTTAAATTCTACAATTAAGTCTTTAAGTACAAACTTTTTCGAATAAAGTAAAATACATAACAACTACTAATTATAACTGAAATCTTCATAATCATTCAACATCCACAAAAGCTAACATGATAAATCCTATCATTGTCTCTTGTTTGCTCCATGACCTGGAATACATATTTTAAAACAAAAATGAGGGTTAGACCTTGAGGTCTAGTGAGAAAAATCCCCGTTAGTAAAAGAAAACATTTGCACATAATTCACGTAAGAATACCAAATATGACTCATGCATCATGTATCTTTCCATCTCTATCTCTTTTCTTTTCCTTGGCCATATTAATTGGTAGCAAGCCAATTAATTAATTTACACCGCTGTACTAAATACAGCCAACACCACTGTCCCTTTGTACAGCCAACTTTCACCGGTCCTAAGCCCGGCCAACTAGTACTCATACAATGTAATATTCCTATAAACACTATATGCACCATATTACATTAAATCACATATATGTATTCCATTTGAAAACATTTCAAATAAAAACTCACCTCGTGCGTTTATCACAAAATCTCTTCCAAGATAATTCACGTATGACCACCCTTTGTAGAATCTGAAATCACAAAATACCAAATATCTCTTTTAACACTAATCTTACGAAATCCTCCACCCAAGTCGCAACCCAAAATAACATGAAATCGCAATGAACAGTACCAAGTCGCAACGGTAATGAACAGTACTAAGTCGCAACCTCTTATTGCGACTTCACCCCAAAATCGCAACCCACTATTGCGACTTCACCCTAAGTCGCAATCAACTATTGCGATTCCACCCTGGAGTCGCAACCCACTATTGCGATCCCAAACCCGAATCGCAATCAACTACTGCGATTCCAAGCCAAGTCGCAAACGACCATTGCGACTTCATACCCAAGTCGCAACCAACCATTGCGACTCCGATGAATGTCGCAGTCGTCCATTGCGACTTCGATGAATATTAGCCTACTGCGACTTCGATGAATGTCTCAGCCTACTGTTTTATCCTAAAACCCAGATTTTTACAGTTTTATTCTATACATGTTGCTATAAAGATGCAGTTATGATTAAGACTATAAACATAACCTAACCTTAAGCTCAGATTTCCCAAAACATCCCCTTTTTAACAAAACCCACCAAGAACTTAAACTAGAAAATTTAAGAACACTATGAGGAATTAAAACACAAAAGGTATGGATTGTTTACCTGGATTACTTCAGCTTGTTATAAACAATTCCAGCAGAAAACCTATAGCTTTCCTTCTTCTTCTTTAGTTTTCCTTCTTCTCTCTCTTCTCTCTCTTTTCACGAAAAACACACACACACACACTAGGATATTTGGGATATTTTGCTAAGAAGGAGACTTCATCTCCTAATTGTTTACTCAAGGGTCGGTTAAGGCAAGGAGGAGGTGTCACCTTATTACCAAATAAACCTTAAACTTGTTCCACCTATCAAAATATACCCCTAACTTCTATTAAAATTAAAACTTACCCCTTAACTTCTCATTCCTTAAAATACCCATATAAACTTATAAAATTCTTATATTTTAAATTAAATAAAATACCTGGTTATTACATTATGAAAACAATGAGAAGACTAGCAAACTTTTCTCTCGATTTATAGCCAATACACGAAAAGGAAACTAAATCTTTCGAAAATCTCTCTCTAAAAATATCACGAACGTAAAAAAGGAAGCAATCTCAACGATCGCGATATTTATAGCAACGTCGTGTCAGGTCAACCCGGTGGATGGTCGACAGCTGTCCACCACCTTTTCGCATGCATCATGCTGATGGGCGACACCTGTCCTCTAACGGCTCCACGCCTCTGACACGTCATCGTGGCGTCACGACCTCTTCGTCTCCTCTGGTCCAAATCAAACCAAGACGGTTGTGATTCGACCAGACCCTCTCCCCATCTAACACGTGTCAAATCACTTCGTCGGATTTAAAATTCAAATTTCACGCCTAAATTCAAATTTTGGGGGCAAACTGTTTGGGTAAAAAATCACACCTTACGACCGTCGATAGAAAACTCAAATAACATTTACATAAGACCACTATTGTATTAAGGTAAGGTCTTGCAGGTTATTTACAAACGAACATGTGGTCGTACACTTTCATGATAGTCGTACGTTTCATACGACCGACGTTCGAGACTCAAGACTGTCGTACGATTACACTAGCCGTTAACAGTCAACATCCGTTTCTTTTGTTCATTAATGCAGGTCCACGGGCATTCATGGCCCAACGGCACGAGCTCTTAATGGAGCTCTTAATGGCATTAAAGACCCGACAGCGGTTACAAAACAAGTCATCGAGACACATTTATTGCCAACGAAAGCTATATAAAGACATGCTCTACATCCGAAAAAGACATATGTGATCAATCCATTACACATCGAAACTCATCTGAATTCAACATATCTACACTCATTTCTACATTTTCTACGCAATACAACTGTAACAATCTGAGCATTCGAACACACATCGCTGACGCAAGTTTCGCACGACAGCAGTTCGAACCGCACGACAACAGTTGATTTCGCACGATTTACGCACGACGCACGACTTTTTCTTATGATTAAGATTACTTTTACTCTTATTGTAATCTATTGTACACAAAACACTTGTTACAAAAGGACTTTCGCCCCTGTTTGGCGATCATAGTACACCGTCGACTCTCACAAGTCGACCACGGTTTTTCCCTCGTTTGGGTTTTCTGCGTCACCAAATCTCTTGTCTTATTTACTTTTTATCGCGATTGTGTTGATTGGTCTTGAGATCCCTTTCTTTAGTTGTTAAATTCCACATCAACCTCAAGTTATCCTTTTGGGTGATTTTTGGCATTTACAGACGTCCACTTGACCCAAAAACCAATTTTCCGAAATTGAACGTATAAGGTGAGGGTTCGACATCTGAAGGTTATAACCAAACTAATACTGAATTCTATCATAAACATGACACCCTTAGCTTACGAAGTACCTCTTAATATTAAAATGTTTATGTCTTAGGGGTTTAATGCATAAATAGATCAAAACGGGTTCTATAACCTTACCGACAAAATTCGGGGTGTTACATTATTCATCATGAATCGTGTATTATTCATCCTAAATGATACATTATTCATGATGAATAATATATGAATGACCCATGAAGGTGTGGACACATGGCGCACTCTCTTTTGTTCCGCGATTCACAACCGAAACTTGGTTTTATTCTTTATGAATATGTATGCACATACTCGGGTGTCCACATTCAGCATGAATAACAAAGGTGAACGTTTATTCACTATTCATGATGAATAATACAGTATTCAGGATGAATAATACATGAAATCATGAATCGTGTATTATTCACCCTGAATGTTGTATTATTCATCCTGAATGATACATTATTAATGATGAATAATACATGAATGGTCCGTGAAGGTGTGGAGACATGGCGCGCTCTCTTTTGTTTCGTGGTTCACAACCGAAACTCGATAGGTTCTCGGTTCGTCTCAATAGGTGTTGGGTTACGGTGATGAAGAACGGGATGCCTTACGACGTTGAAGAAAGTGTTGAAGAAGGTGATGTTGACTTACGGACTTATGGTATCGAGGTGTTGTACACATTTGAATGTACTTAAATATTCATAATGAATACAAAAAATATATAGCATTTCACGTAAAAACGGTTAAAACAAAAAAAAACTATATCGAGATGGATGTCATATTGAAGAGCACGAAATTCTCATTTTTTATGTAATTTGTTTGATTGTAATATTAGTAATTTTTAAGATAATTTTTTTAAACTTTAAGGGGGGTAAAAGTTTTTAATTAAAAAAGAAAATAAAAAATTAAATATGGTAGGCGTGAGATTAAATTATATTCCTTCTTTACCCCTAATCATCTTAATTAATAATTTTAATTAATAACTCTATTTAATATGAGTTGTTGGATCAATAGAGATGGAGGGACCAAGATCCGTCCTCACATGCACAATGAAAATTGAGTTTTCATTTGAACTTTCCTCTATATAGGACAAATCAAATACAAACCATGCAAAGATTGCAATCCTTAAAGGGAGCCTTTCTTATTTGAATTTAGCAGTTAGGATTTATTTGACTTAGTCGTGCATACCTACCATTCGTCATGTGCCCTTTTACGGGATCCCATTCCTATGCAAACCAATCAATTAAGATATCTATGGAAATAATGAAGGTTTATTTATTATGATTTGAATATGTAAGAAAAATGATTAGAGTTCATTAATTATGATTAATACTTTATAGTAGGAAACAATCGATGTATTTATGAAACCAAATATTTGTTAGATTAAATGGACGGTTAAAATTAGTTGGTATGGTTTGTAACATTTGGTTGGTTTGCATTTGATGGTCTCTATATCTATCTATCAATCTATCAATCTATCAATCTATCTATCTATTTATCTATCTATCTATCTATCTATATCTATATCTATATCTATATCTATATATATATATATAGAGAGAGAGAGAGAGGGAGCATCTTTTGTAAACCAACCTTATCATGTGAACTATGTGAACTATGTAAACCAATCTAGACCATTCATTATCTTAATCGACGGTTGAGAGATTTCTGGATTTAAATTTATTTAAAAATAGGGAAAAGTAGTTTGGGAATTAAAAATCAAATAAAATCACAGGATAAGACCATCCACACCCCTACAAAACCATACTCCTTTCTAAAGTGTCACATCAGCTTTGCAATAACACCTTCCACACATATGCAAAACCAAACTCCTTTCTAAAGTAATAAATTATAATATAGATAATTATAATATTACACAAAATACACAATAAACATTACATTACTAATTATTTTCTTTTTCTCCAAATCGACACCAAATAAAAAATATTGCATAAAAATATCATTTTTTAAAAATAAAGCGTTAGTAAGAAATTTTAATAAAAATATTAAAAAAATAATGTTCAAATAAACTAATAAATGAATTAAATTTAATAAACATATTAATAATTAAATTAAACAAAAATGCATTTGTTTAATATATATTGTTTGTGAAAGATCTTTCTAGTTATGAAAGAAGTGGATTCTCTTGCAAGACCTTGTAAGCCACATAACATGTCATGTCATCTAGCAAGGAATCTTGTAAGACGTGTGTGGATGCTCTAATTACCAAAAAAAATTGTCATTATTTTAATAAAGGAATCTCATAATTTCCGAATTTAATCTCTCTCTCTCTCTCTCTCTCACACACACACACACATAATTAATGGCGGCACCTCTCTCTTTCTCGCACACACAAAATTCCGACGGCACCGAGAACCACCATCACTACACCGGCAACCGAGAACCACAATCACTACGACGGCGACCAAGAACCGTATTCAATACGTCGTTGATCGAGAACCACCGTGGTTCTCCACTACTCCCTCTCCGGCGACCTCCTCCCATTGGTGACCTCCTCCCACTGGCCACCTCCCCCAATTCCGGCGAGTTTCATAATCTGTTTTTTTGGTAAAATGTGTTTTCAAAATTTTCAAATTTTTAAGTTTCATTAACTGTGTTTTCGAAAATTTCAAGTTTCATAAACGGTTTCATAATATGTTTGTTGGATTTTTCAAGTTTCATATATCTTCTCCCATGTGAAATAATCATATATTTTCGAAGTTTCATATATTTGTCTCTCATATGAACAATCAGTTTTTTAAGTTTCATATATTTTCTTTTATATGAATATTCAGATTTTGTCAAAATAATCATATATTTTCGAAGTTTCATATGTTTTTTCTCATATGAAACGTGAAAATTTCGAAGTTTCATATGCTTTTCTCTTATGAAACGTGAAAATTATGAAACTCGCCGGAAATGGGGGAGGTCGCCGGAGTAGGAGGAGGTCGCCGCCAGTGGGAGGACGTCGCTGGAAGTGGGAGGTAGCCGGAGAGAGAGAGAGAGAGAGAGAGAGAGAGAGAGATGAAGATAATTGAGAAAATTAAGGAAAGTTGTTGTTGGTAATTAAAAATATGAATTGTTCCTAAAATTATGAATTTGGGGAAAAAGACTCAAATACCCTTGGTTTACAAGTTCACACCATTATTTCGGTTGACAAAATAATGGGCATATATATATATAAAGGGGCGGTTGGAATTGCAAACCCGATAATTCTAACACACTTTGCAAACTAATCTAGACCATTAATTTTCTTGATCTACGGCTAAACTTGATTCAGTGGCAAAGTTGTAAATAAGGTTAAATCTGATTTAATTTCTATAAATAATTTCACGCACAGGGGTATATCTGGAATTTGGAGTAGACTTTAGAAAACCCAAATTATGATTGTTGCATTCGTCGACCATTCACTCCCCAATATATTCATTACCCTGCTTATGGCTGCCACCACCGTCACCGTCGCAAATCACAGTCCAACTCCAGGTTGCAATCGTCACCGGCGGCTCTCGAGGTATCGGCAATCGTCACCGGTGGCTCCAAGATGCCATCACCGTCTCACCGTCGCAAATCACACTCCAACTCCAGCATATGCTTGCAATCGTCATCAGCGGCTGTCGATGTATCGGCAATCATCACCGGCGGCTCTAGTATTCATGATGCTGATGTGCTTCAAGAATTCAATATAGTATTCATGATGCTGATATGCTTCATGAATCCAATATAGTATTCATGATGAAGGAGATGAAGTGCATCACCATTTGTCGATTACAACCTAGGTTTCGTCTCTATACATCATGATTTTGTTTTCAAATCTGAAACAGATGGATATGGGAGGAGGGGAGGGGAGGGGGAGGCCAACGGCTGGGAAGAAGACGACGGAAATAGTGTCTATGGGAGGGCGAATCGACCGGAAGAGAGGACGTCGTCGGAGATGATATGGGTGAAAGGGGAGGAAGAAGGTTGACGGGAATGTAGGAGGCGGAAGGAGACCATGAACCCTAATCGTTTCCTAATAAAATCGGATATTAATAAATCAAAGATAAAATTGTAAATTAGATACAAAATGACATTGATGCCCCCATTCAATTATTAAATAAATAAATAAATAACGCATCATCAAATCAAAATGAATGGTGTAGATTTGGTTTGCAAAGTGTGTTAAGATTATCGGGTTTGCAATTGAAACGTGTCCTATATAGTATATATATATATATATATTTCAAAAATTGGTTTGTTGGTTTGTTCATTTGCTTTTTGATAAGCGGGTTTACACCCACCTAAATCTAACCGCAAGTGTACGGTAATACGTACAGAAATACGAGTATCGAATCAAAGGAACCATGTACTGAGTATCACAATGACTATATTGATTGTTAACTGAATGGTCAAACGTTGATTTATGAGTGCAATAATGTAGAAAATAATGAAAACACACAAGCTAGCAATATTCAAATCTGAAGATAAACAAAACCTGATTTGGAGGAAAACTGCTAGGGGATTGGAATCCTAATGGGTTTGTTTTACCAAAGAACATTGCAATTGTATAAAGAGTTGGGTTCAACCATCAATGAAAATATGATCACGAAAACAATCATTACACTTTCTCAAGCTATAATGATATCAACAATTTAGAAAGAAACGTTTTATCTCTCGATCTCAACAATTAATTTCTAAAATCATTCAACACAAGATTATTCAACATCTAGGGTTTAATTGGTATATCTCTATCCAATTTCTCACCCTAGGCATACAACCTATTTTCAAATCAAAGAATCAATTGTCAATTGATCAGACTAATAAAAACATTAAACTCAAATCATATATTTCATTGAATAAAAAATACCCAATACAAAATCCAACCACATGTCCAAATGATTAGCAAACCCTAAACTCATCCAACCCCTAACATTTACGAATTAGTTCATGTTGGGGGTGGTGGAAGTGGAAAACACAAATACCCATAAAAGAAATCAAAAGCTTAGACATTATTTTACACAAAAATCTAAAAATCAAGATAAAACTCCCTGAGGTATCAAATCCTCACGCTCACGTACTCGATGGTAGCTTCGATATTCGAATCCAAGATGATCTCCCGCTTCTTCTCCTTCAAAATATGCTGAACACCTTTAAAAATTGTCTCTTGGTCGCCGTCAGATGAAAAAATGTGTGTAACCCCCTTTACCCTAACTGCAGAATCGATTAAAAGCCAAACTGAGAACGGCGCGGGTTTTGGCGCGAGTAAACCCGCATGGAAAGTCGCACGCGTCACCTTAAGCTGCGGGGGTGCCTCAAACTCGCGTGGAAACCTGCCAGAAACACCGTTTTCTCCAATGTAACTCTTTTCCATCATCTTCCAAGTCCCTTGTACCGCTGAGTGCTTCCAATATCTTATTCCTTCCATCTTTTGTTTGAATTCACTTTGATTCTTTGTAACACCCCGCTTACCACGACACAATATTGTCCGCTTTGCCCCACTGGCTCACGTCTTTGTTCTTGGCGACCTGGCAAGGACTTCGCAAGGACTTCCCAGGAGGTCACCCATCCTGGTACTACTCCCACCCAAGCACGCTTAACCACAGAGTTCCCAAGGAACCCGCATGCTTGTGGCCCCAAAACGCGTTGTGTCTGGTAAGGCCAAGGTTTACTAATATACCCAGCATCTCTCCTGTCCACGGCCGATGTGGGATATGCCTAAGGTGTTACACACCCCCCCCCTTAGGGACTCATCGTCCTCGATGAGGTTTGCCCCACCATCCCGAACGGCACAGGAGTGGCTCTGATACCATATTGTAACACCCTAAAAACAGGGCTAATTTAAACCTTAAAAATTACACAAGTTATGATCATAGAACTTCAAACTTTGATAACCTGAGGATCAAATGTAAATGTTTTATATATACAACACGTCTAACTCAAATAACCTATTAATCTAATCATACATCATAATCAGATTAACTAAGTTATCTAGTCATTTGTCCCAAAAGCATCAAAAGGAATGCTAGATCCTCCGTCATCTCTAAGTTTGAATCTTTCCAAAAGTCCTCATCACACATCCCCGCTTACTTCTCGGAGCTTGTACCTGGTAAGAAGATTCAACTTGAACAATTAGGCTTTCGCCTAGTGAGGATATTCAAATCAAATTAAAATTAACAAATAAAATATCAACAGATAAGTCAAACCTGTTTTCACCCATCTTACCGTACAACAACTCCTTCCAACAATGGGAATCTACCCCACTCCCATACTTATGACTAATTCATCTAGCCATAATTTCGCTACCAAGAGTTTACCATGAATAATCCCATATTCAAGGTTAATACTCTTA